>CM062805.1:265101542-266592706 GCA_031772625.1 Pinus tabuliformis
CCTGGATCCGTTGATATCACCGTCGGCATCTTCAATTAAAGTGCCATGTGTTCATTACCATGCTCTGATGCATGCCATGTGTGCACGTTGCCGTCGTTCAATCATCACTGCAGAAACTTGACTTTCCACCCTTTTGTATTTGAGTTTGATCACTAGGAAACCCTTTATTTTCTTTTAGGTAATCGGATAAGTACTGGATGCAAAGTAAGAAATAAAAACGAGGCTATGCAGAACTTGCATTAGCACCACTAATGATTTCGATCTGCGTTCCAAAATCAATATGACTAGCAGGTGCTCCAGCAAGCATGACATGATCCTTAAATGAAAAAGCCTGTTTCCAACATGAACCAGTGTAACAAATATGCCGACCTCAAATTTGCCTAGTCTTGAAAATAAAACAATTGAACTCCCAAGGCCTGATGCCGAGCTCTTGTCAAATAAAACAAATAATGCACCTTGGAGCCTGTCAAGGACATTTTTAGAGTTGATATTACTGAGCAGGCTTTCTTCACATGCATCCTTCAAATTACCGATGTCATATTTATCTGCTGTTGTATTAGGAATCCCTTCAATTACCTTTTGAGCATCCTGTAGATAAATAACTTGAACATCATTAACTGCCTCTCATATAGTTTGAGGATTACATAGGAGTCCAGAACATCATCGGAATGTCTGAGTTGTTTATTTTCAAGCCTGTACTCATGCATAACTCAATGGATTTTGATAAACATGACAGCTGGGTGAAAATGGCTATGGATTCGAAAGAATCCCCAATTTCGTAGCGCAGCCAGTGCAAAATATAAATTATGTGCTACGAAATCACCTAAAAGATGTTGCGCTGCGAAACTGCTAAAAGGGTTCATGTGCTTATTTGCAGACATTTAGCATTGAAATTTTGTCAGTGATAACAGCAACAATGAGCACCAAATCTAGATTCTTCATGTGGGAGTAGTGAAGCTTAGGACCAATATGGCCTTTGTTAATATAGTAAATGGAGTGTTCATTGAATCTCATAATCTTGGAAAAGAATTATACAGATGGTGTCTTCCGAAGCTATAAGGTATAATTTAAAATCTCGGTTAAATTTGGGAGGACTTAGTAAGGGGGTAGATAACAAAGCCTATTTGAAAGCATCAAAAGATCTCGGGGCTTGGTCATCCCATACAAAAGCTACTCCTTTTTTCAAAAAAATCAGAGGCTAAAGGACATGCTTGAGCCCTGGAACTACGCAATGCATAGTTGGGATACCACAGTATTGTTCATTGTGTAGTCTCAGAGGCCAGAAAGAGTATGGGAAACTGGAAGATTTGAGTGATGGTGCAAGATAAAGTGCATATCTAACTAAGGATATATGGATTATTGAAAATCAAGTGTAGATTATTGACATGCAAAAGTAAAAACAAACATGCATGGATAGTTGCTGAAACAATGACCACTAATAGGAAAAAACAAGAAAGATGATGCAACACTTGTAAAAGGTGAACAAAAAACTGAACCAACACTTGTAATAGATAATTTAAGTTAAAACACCAAAAACCATGAAAATAAACAAGAAAAAAGACACTCATAGAAGCGAAATGACAAAAAATGGACGACAAAAGAAAAATTCACCCAGAAAGGCACCGTAAACTCCACCGAAGGCTCCTTGATATCCTTGGGAAGGCTAAAGCTCCAAGATAACATGTGAAAATGATCTCTAGGGGAATCCATTATATATATATATTACGGTTTATGACATGCATGCCTAAATTCAAGGAAAAAGTGACAATTGGCAGAATTCAAAAAATAGAAAGTTGTGTCATCCTTCGAGAAACTAATTATCCACTCCCTATTTTCTAGGGATGATTTATTTTTTGCAGGAAACCTGATCATTCACACTACCAAGGAAGATTGCCCAGTTCCCAATAACTGGGCAACTTCTTGACTTAGTGCATTGCACAGTTTCTAAGAGCAAGGATATTTTGCATAGTTTCTTAGCTCAAGGCTGGGTTGCCATCTTGGATTGCACAGTTTTTGAGCTTAAGGCAGACCTGAAATTCTTGATTATGTAGTTTAGAACATTAAGAGTGGCCTACCTTCCAAGATTGTGTAGTTTTTGGAGGTAAGCCTAGAAATGCTTAAAGGTCAGGGCAAAAGATTGCTTATGGCTACAAAGGTTTAGATTGGGATCAAAACAGGAAATCACAAGCACAACATGAAAATATAAGTCTTGGTCATAGCATGAATACTTGACGATAGTGAGAGATAAGCTCTTGTGGATAGAAGGGAGGCTTCAAAATCAAAGCATAGGAAAAATATTGGAGGGTGGTTGTAGCGGATACAACAATATCATAATTTAATATTTCTCTTCTTAATATCATAGAATATTAATATTTGTACAAAATTCTCACCTTGACCCATCCCAACAAGAGCAACTGATTAAAATGTTGTAAATCCATACTAACACCTTTTCTTGGAGCTATCAAGATCGAAAGGAATTCTTCCTTAAACTTGCATGCACCATATTTACATTTAGGAGGGAGCCCAACTTGTCCTATAACCCTAAAGGACAATGAACCTCACACTTAAAGACATTTTTAAAGAAAAATTAAGAAGCTCCTTGATGCTAATTTCATTTACCCAATCTCTAATAACCGATTGGTTTCTCCTCTTGTAATAGCCCCTAAAAGATATGGTAGGTAGAATATTTGTGTAAACTATAGAGCTCATAATAAAGCCACCCTCAAGGAATATTTTTCCTTCCCATTTATAAATAAGGTTTTCGACACCTTGGCCAATAAAAGTACTTTTCCTTTCTTGACATCTTTAGTGGATATAACAAGACACATATCACATTGGAAGATCAAGATAAAATCATTTTTACATGCTCTTGGGGAAAGTATTCTTATAGGGTGCTTCCCTAAATTGGTTGTGTAATGTGCTTACTACTTTTTTGCGAGCAATTTTAGCTTTTTTCTCTGACCTTGACTGTGTTGAAATATATGGATGATTTCTCTATTTATAGTAATTATTTTCATGAGGCCTTAGAAAATTTTGAAAAAAATTGATAAGATATCAAGAGGCTAACCATTCTTTGAGTAATGTTAAATTTCGTATGATGAAAACTACAAGGATAGTAATTGGTCATCTTATTTCTAGTGTAGACATACAAGTTGGTCTTGCTAAAGTTGAGGTCATTGTGCAACTTCCAATTCCAACATATCAAAAGGAGGTAAGAAGCTTCTTAGCCCATGCTAACTATTATAGGACATTTATAGAGCATTTTGATAGGAAAATTACTTCCTTGTTTTGTTTTCTTTCTAAGGATACTGACCTTTCCTAGAATTATCACTACTAACATGCTTTTGAGGTGCTTAAGGATAAGCACTCAAGCACCAGTTTTGAGAGTACCAAATTGGTCCCTTTCATTCCATATCTCTATGGATGCCTCAGACACAACTGTTGGGTCAGTTTTAGGAAAACAGGAAGGATAATATTCTTATGCCATTTACTTTACTAGTAAAAATCTTACACATGCTGAATTAAATTATATAGTGACTAAAAAAATAGTTGTGATTTATGAAATTAATAAGTTTAGATATTATATTACAAGTTATGAGGTTTTGTTCATACAAATCATTCTATTGTGAAATATTTGATTAATAATCCAATAACCAATGGATCGGTGATTATATGGACATTTTTTGCTACAAGAATTCAATATTATTGTTTTAGATAGACATGGAAAAACTAATTTTGTGGTTGATTTCATTTCTCAAATGAATAATGAAGGTGTTGTAGTACTCAAGAAACCCCCATTTAGTTTTATTTTAGCTATATAATAAATCATGGGGACCCTTTGAATTTTAATAAAACTCTTTAGTTCTAATAAAGATAAGGCAATTTTTAAATTTTTGTAAATAAAATACCCTCTCACATAAAGGTTTCTATTATCAGAACCCACATATCAGAGGTCCAACCTTACAAGTATTATGATTCATGAAAACATGATAGGCATTTTTTTATTTAAATAATGCATTATCGGAGGAGTTCTATCGGATCATTGTAATATCACAACATTCCTGATAGGAAAGTTACAATAAAAAAATTCATCGATCAAACTTTCTCGATATATAACACAAAGATAAGTGGGTGCTTCCTTTTATATTGAATATTTTAAAGAACCGTCGGCCCCACAATTTTCCACTTGGCATATCGGAACTCCCAAATATCATAACTTTTTAACAAGCACCATCTCAATGCCTTTGATATCTCAAATATCCAATATATGATATCTCTGATACTTAACACTTCCGCTATCTCGAAAGCTACCGATATCACAATGTTCTGTTGCCTCACACTCCCGATATTTGATATCTTCAATGCTCCTCCCCTCTGATATCTCAATCCTCTGGTATTCTCATCTCTACTCATATTGAGACTTTTCATATCAGATGTCACTCTTTAAAATCCCCGATACTCCATTCACCGATATAAAACTTCGATATATCCTCCCGCCTACACTTATAATCGTTATATCTTTGAACAATATATCTATATATATATATATATATATATATATATATATATATATATATATATATATATATATATATATATATATATATATATATATATATATATATCTTATATATATACAATATATATATCTATATATATATATATATATATATATATATATATATATATATATGAAGCCTCAAATATCATAATTTTTAAGGTGCGACCATAGGATTTCTCTGATAAAAATCTTTTGATATGCTGATATGTGTAGAACCCACGTGAATTCACATTTTTCATTTAATTTCTGAAAGTGGAAAATTTATGGTTTTTAACATTCTAAAAACCTTTATTCACTGTGAATTTATATTATCATGATTTTCCCTTTAAAACGGAAATTGTTATTCGCACTAAAAAAAATTTGGCGAAGGAATTATCATTTAGTCTTGTGTTTTTCATTGTAGATGAGTCCCGATAAGTGAAATTCGAAGAGATGTCTAATGAAACTAAAGAAAAGGAAAAACGACACTCAAGAGCAGCTAAATGCTCCACCAACTAAAAATCTTGATACGTCAGGGCTATTTTCAGCTATGTTCTATTCTTTAGATAATAGGAGTGCCTCCTGGGAATCTATCTATTGACTATTCGAAGACGAAGGACCAAGGGTCACTCAAAGAATAGTTACAACCAAGGATTCTGCTCCAATTTCTAATACTACCCATAGTGATGTTGCAAATTCATTTTTACACAGAATTGTAGCTCGGCCCAAGCTCCTTCCCTATACAGATATGATTCGATGGGTCGTAGAACACTTGAAAGCTGCAGACAAGAAATTTATGGCAAAGAATGACACAGTCATCTTCTCTTTCAGTAGTAGGGATTTCATTTCGAAGTACCATTTTCCACCACCGCAGTGTAAGTATGACAAACAGTTCATGGAGAAATTCATTAGTATTGATCATGCATCGGAACCTATCAAGGAATGGAGGAGGGACCCTAATAAGCATAAGCGTGAGGAAAAGGGCATATATGTAGTAGACTCTCTCATAGGACCTTATTGTCAAGTTGTTGCCATAGTATGTAGAATATTGCTTATTTGAATACTAATAAATTCTCAGATCAATGGACTCCATTGATTGATACTGCTTCGGAAGGATATATTAGATTGGGGTAATATTTTTTCTGATAATTTAACCACTCACATTTTGAATTTTAGGAAAAATCATATAGTTTCAGAAAATGTAATTCCTCATTTTTATATGAGTGCCTATGTTATGGATGCTCTGTGATACAATATGGATTTTTCCTCCATCAGATGGAAATGGACCTTAATGGACACAAATACTTTTCATATATACCATAATATCCTCTGGGATTCAAAATACTAGCGCCATTTCTATAAAACTTTCCAGGGTGTCATGTTTCCTATGCATCAAATTATTTTTAATAAGAGAGACCTAGGATTTCCTCTTAATTTGAGGTAGACTTGCTTAGGGTTGGGAATTCGTTTGGTGAAGAATTGTTTACTTACATTTAGGTCTTTGGAATTTTGGCTAATCCACATGTTCTTTTGCTATATTTCCTTGACAAATTGTTGACTCGTGAGATAGCCTACCAAACTGTAGGTAATGGAATTTCTAAAGTATTGAAAGAATATAATAAGAAAATTTGGCCTACTTTTTCCTTTTCTTTGTGGTATGTATGCACTAGAGAATTATAATCATGCAGCTATTGAGATGAACTTTGTTTTAGAGTTAAAATTTCCTACTATCCCTAACAGGAAGTATGATCCTCATGGAACTATAAAAAAGGTTACCGCTCAATCAAGCGTAAGGAAATTCTCTCATGAACCAAATCAGTTTAATGATGTCTTTGGAAAATTTTCCACCTATTCAATAGTTTCCAAACATAATTTAGAGCAACTAGCTCCATAGGAAATTAATCATTTTTCCCGATACATGGAAGCAAGGCTATCTTGTTTACCCTTGGATTCATTAAAAATTTCACAGGAAAGTATAGTTCAAGAAAAGGTTACATATGTTCCATTTACACAGGTTATTGATATCCCTGATCCAAAAGATACATGGGCTTCTTCTTCCACTCATATTAAGGGGAATTTCCAAGTTCTGAGCTTGAAGAGATCTGGGAACAATGTACCCAGGTTTTGAAAGGAAATAAACTTGAGGTTTTAAAGACTACCTCATAAGAAAAAGACTTAGACATTTCTGAAACTTTTGAGAAGACTTTGATTACAACAAGAACTACTGGTCAGCGTTTAGAGATTGAACACATAGAAATTATACCAGCATTTCCAACCTCTGAGGTCATATTAAGGGTCCAATACATTCCTCCCCTTGACATATTCTACAGTCCTCAGCATAAGGTTGTATTAAAAAGGAAGTGAAAGAAAAGGAAGATTGACGAATCCTAGACCTTAGTCCCTAGAAATTCCTCTTTCGAAGTACTATGGAAAGGTAGGAACTTGGAAGACTTACTCAGTTCACAGGAGCTTATGCTTCTACAACTATGGACAAATCCACCAAGATACAACAACTTTTGAAGGAAAAGGAGGCATGATTATGCAGTTGGAACAAGGCCTTGAAAATGAAAAGAAAAAAATTGCTAGTCAATGGCAAGAAAAACTTGTTGAGCTTCGGAAATGTTATGATTCTCTTAAACTTCAACACAACTCTAATTTGAGGATCCAAGATGCTGAAATTGAAGAATTACAACACAAGATTGAACAAATGAAAGTTAATCCTAAATTAGCTGAGTTTAAAAGGGAAGTAGGAGAATTAAATACTCTCCTTGCTCAACAATAGATCATATTCTATTAGAAATTAGCCATCATTCATGATTTGTGTCAAACAACCAATGCATTGGTAGACCAATTTTCCAAACTAAGGACATGTTTTGATGATATTGAGGAGAATATAGCAGACTACATAACATGGAAAGACAATGCTTAAGGGATATTAGCTAATCTCCTAAGGATAAAGGAATGACATAAGGAAATAGTCTTCAAGGAATGGGAAATCCACCTCAAACATATAGAGACAACAATATTCAATCCAAGGGACATCTACAACGACCTCATTGAAGCCACCAATGATCATTTATTTCAGGAAAATCTTATTTTAGACTACCCCAAGGGAACTCTACCAGGTATCAAATTAATTACCAAAACGTGGTAGGAATTGTCCAAGAAAAAGGCCGAAAAGATAGGAAAGATATCTAAGATTGACTTAGAATGCCATTGGCATTTCTTAGTCAAGCCTCACAGCCAATGGCTAATGCTCAGGTACATATCCATTACAACCACTCACATGATGCCAGCATTGAGGGATGTTATATTTACTAGTCAAATGTTGATTTGGCCATGGTATCCACCTAAATTGAATCCCATGACAGATATTTACAAACTGCGACAGTGTATGGGAGGGCAGTCTTCTTCACAGACTCAGCCAAGTTGTTGCAACAAAATCTATAATTGTCTTATTGTTCTATTTTAAGTGTTGTTTGTTAAAACTGCTTGAGGGTTTTTCTCTTCTTTTCTATATTTGTATTTTATTTAGAAACTAGAAATCCCCTTCATTAGTGTGGAGAAGGGGTTCTGAATTTTGGAGAGAAAGCTTTAGTTTGCACTACTGTAACTTATCTTAATAGAAAGTTGAACCACTACTATTTTCTTATGAACAGAGTTATAATATATTAGGTACTATTATCTATCTGTTTTTCCTTTGCTTAAGAGTTAAATGGTTATTTTATTACATTTATCATGTGTGTTGCAAGCAGTCATACATCTTTCACTATTGATATGTGTGATTGGAATCATATATTATATGCATAAAGAACGAAATCATATATGTATAACGAATTCATCAACTAATTTATTTAAATATTTAATTATATTAGTTATCATTATTTTCTTTAGCCTCATACTAGCTTGATAATCTATATTGTCATGTTATATGTGAGATCTTTTCAAATCACATATATAGATAAGCTTTCTTGGGATAGATAGATAGATAGATTTAGTTTAAATACTCTTTATTCTTAGTGATAATTACATCATAATCCCTACACCTATATACTTCATCCATATTCATAATTTATATTAAGGGAAATTGGTCCCATAATTTCTAGTCGGGGCCACCATTCCAAATGGAAAAGGATCTTCTCTAACGTGCCAACTGGGTGGTTTTCCCCAATTTTGAGGTAGACATTTCAAGCCTTCAACAGAAGGTCAAGTAGTTCTTGTACAAAATAATTTTCCTAATGATAATTTTCTTGTTGTGCCTTCTAAATCCCCATGGTTTGTAGATATCTATAATTATTTAGCTACAGGGACAATTTGACCACATCTCTCTTCCTAAGAAAAGTAGAGGATTATTATGACTAGTGCCTCCTACTCTTGGGTTGAGGGATATTTCTTTCGCATTGGCCCCAATTTGATCATCCAAGGATGTGTGTGAGAATATGATGTATTTGAGATATTTATTGCATCCCATGATGATCCATGTAGAGATTACTTTTCAAATAAAAGGACTACTTATAAAGTCCTTCATTTGGGCTACTTTTCTCCTACCCTTTTTCAGGATGTTAATGAGTATGTCTATAGATTTAATAGTTGTCAATGGATGGCCTTCCCTATATAGATAGATAAAATGCCTTTGCAACTCCAGGTTCTTGTTGATCCCTATGAAAAATGGGCCCTTAACTTTGTGGGACCAGTCACTCCAACATCTCAAAAGAAAAGGTATATCTTAGTTTGTATTAATTATGTAACTAAATGGGTAGAAGCTAAATATATTTTTCATGCTACTAGAAAGTTAGTTGTAGATTTTTTGTTTGAGGACATATGTTAGTGTGAAATTTCTTGGAACGTGTACCAAAAACACTTCACTCAAGTCACTAGGTGACATGTGACCCTAACAACAATTTGTGGCTACTTACACTTCAGATCTATGATAAAACTTGGAAAACCTGCAACAAAAATAACATATACAAACCAAAACAACAAACAAAAATATAGATATCCAATGCAATAACCAAAATGGAAAGACTTTAAAATGAATAAATACTTTATTGATAACACCTCGTGAAGGAGATCTACAAAAAGGGTTTGCAAATCCCCCTTCGTGGGATGGGTCCTCTGATGTCCTTGATGCTTCAATAATCAATTCTCTCTCTCAATGTGTAAAAAAACCAAAACGATGTTGAGAAATCAAATGGGAGCTTAAATTAAAAGAGACAATAATGGTGACGATGATAATGATCATGATTAATAATGAATGAGAAACCCTCCTATTTATAACAAAGTATTGAGTTAAACTCGAAAATGGAGAATAATAAAATAATATTGACCAAATCAACATCTTGTTGGAAATAATACTGAGAGTGGGGGTCAATCAGTATTATCAAATCTATAATTTTATTTCCCAAATAGATTTATATATGCTACTTCAGCTAAGTGAACTAGTGTGTACATGCGACTGTACTTAAAGCAACCAGCGTATATGCAGAGAACTTTTGATTTAGACAATTTATCATGTATTGAGCTTTAACCAGTATATCAGAGATTTATTAGACAGTGCAGTAAAAGCAGAATAAAGCATCACACATAAGAAACACACATGAACACCAAGATATAAGGTGGAAACCCAATGTGGGTAAAAACCACCTGCTGTTGTCATCTCTGTCTTCTTTTAATAATAAGAAAATCTATTTACAATCTTGTACTGGTGCAAACTCATACCAGTATGTAGGCACCCACCTGCAGAAGGCTACAACCTTCTCTCATTCTCCAGCTACTATTGGAAGGGAGCTACAACCCCCTAGCTCTTGTACTAGCCAATATGTTTACTAGTATGTAGTGTTGGGTTGTGTTATGTTCTTTCCACGACTAGCCCATGTAGTTAACCGGGGGGTTAGAGGGGGCGCGAAGCCCCCCCTTCGTTGCATCGATTGCACAGTGGGGGGGTCATAGGGGGTTTGAGGGGTGTAGGTAACCCCACTCTATGGGATTTGGGTGGACCCACCTATGGTTTTGTGCATGATTTTCGCACATGTTTTTGGACGTGATGGTTTTCGGTCCATGGTTTTGGACACGATGGTTTTCAGTCCATGGTATTGGATGCTTCAGCATGTATAAATATGTATTTTAACATTGAAAGGAACATAATAAAAAATCAAGCTGGTAGTCCTGGTTTTGGGATCCAGGGGAAAATATTTGTGTATATGTGTTTTATGTGTTATGCTCTCGCTTTGTTTATTTTATGTGTTTTAGAATATGTATGCAAGTAATTTCTGTACGGGGTTAAAACCTACACGTAGGTTCCAGCCTACAAAAAACTCCACTCTTCCACCAGGGACCACGTTTCATGAATTTTCAAACTAGATACTCCTGGAACACAACACCACAATCTGAAGGCCACATTTCATCCAATTTTGATACTGGGCCCATCAACAACATTGAAACTCAGAAAATCATAACTACAAGATAATCATCAAATACATCTGCATCAACCAATCACTGAAACTTAATCATCACTTTCTAAATCAACCACAACTGAATCAATCAATCACTGACAACCCATCATCACTGAAGCAAATCAAAATCAATCAATCTGATCATACAGAATACTGTTACTAGAATACAGTCATCAGAATAGAACCCAGAACTCTGCAACAGCAAACAGAGACTACTGAAACTTTAATCATCATGCTTCATAAGGTATATGTTGCTTCCATGTGTCGAAATAGCATGTATACACACTTTTACCGAAGGGAACCAGCGTACAGATCTACAAATTCCATTTTATGATGTATACGCTACTTTGATATGCTGAACCACCGTACATATGCTCTTTTACTAAGGTGAACCTGCGTACAGATCTATAAATGCTAACTTAAAACATCAAAACTATTCCAAACTTTAGTCATACCCAGATCATCACATTTACATAATAAAACACGCGTCAGTATTCAGATCTAGACTGTTCAAGATCAAACCACATAATGAGAATACTTTTAAGCCTTTATGATCCTGATCCATCAACCTTCATCAGCCATATAGGTGCCTCCTTAGATCAGATCAAGCAAACCATCAGAAGCTCATTAACCTGCATATATGATCCAACACCTCATAAGATATTCAAAATACTTGCACACCTGGCCTAATGATCTTCTCCTCCTTATATAGTTTTAGGCCTTTCTCAATACCATGGACCAAAACTACTTAGGACCAATACCTTGGACCAAATACCTCGGACCAATTACCTTGGGTCAAATACCTTGGACCAAAAACTTTGTTTTTCCAAGATATACGCGCTTTTCCTTTTGTGAAAGTGCGTGTGTACGTATACGCTCCTTTTGTTCAGTAAACCTGCGTGTATACATAGCTTGGACAAGGTGAACCTACGTATACCTCTCTTTCTTCATTCTTTGTAGTTTGATCTATAATTCTTTGAACTGTTGCACTGTGATCTTTCATCTGAGTGAGTTGCCATCAAGGACAACACTTGTATCATAATGCCAACACATCTAACCATTAGGAATAATTTATTATATTTTTTGGAGAGGGAAAAGATATCCAAAATGGCCAAATATCTTTATTTAGAAATAATTAGCAAATAAAATGATTTATTAATTATTTCGTGATGATTAAGAATGGTGTGAAATTGAAATAATTATTAAATAGTGTTTTTACAATTATTCCAATAATGGAAATAAGGAATAATAAATAAGTAGTGATTTATTTAATTATTCCTAGGAGATTTAGTCAAACGTGAAAATGAATAATTATCAAACAATGATTTAATAATTATTCTAGAGAAAATTAAATAAATAATGGTTTATTCAATTATTCTCATGTTTTTTTTTTTTTTTAATCAGAAAATAATTTAATAAAAATGGTTTACTAAATTATTTCCCATGGTGAAAGTGATTTTACTATGGTAAAATTAATCCTATATGGTGTATTCAATCTGCCTATTTATAAATGGCTAGGTGATCATTTCTTGGTGATAACAGGTTTCCCCCCAACGTATGAATGTTAGGAGAAAATTGTATGACCAATAAATGTTGTAGCTTACACTTCCACTAGACACCAAAGGAGAGAGAGAGAGAGAGATAGATGGAGAGAGAGAGAGAGAGAATTGAAGCAATGGAAGGAAGGACAAAGATGGATGGGGCGGGACCTACGAAACTAATTGAAGTCTCCTTTTACATTGGAGTACGTGATCTTAAATCAGGCAGGGGAGGTATACCCTTACTTTCCGATATAATTGCGAACAAATAATAATAGTGAGCGCAATAATGTGGAACTGAGCTACAAATTACATGATACATGATATGTTGGCATCAATGGGCCAGAGAATAATACAATGGATCCCATATACATAATGTGCCTAAAAAGACATAGACCAGGTCTAAATATAATAACATATGAGTACATGAGACATAATTCCCCTCGATATGACATAGTGAGGGGGGATCGCAACCGAAGAAGCCCTACTGAACAAGAAAGGGCTCTAAATATCTAAATGGATCATCTAAAGGAAACATGCATGTTGTGGGCACTGCAAGTGGGCAGAAATCGAACCCATCACATATGTATAATTGCATCTAAAGTTGGATCAAAATCTCTGGACATCTGAGCATATGGGGGGCTACCTAAAGGGCCACCCCCTCATGAGTTCTGGAATATATTACACACACTCGGGAATCATTGGGACAATCGTCTAGATCACTGAACCATCAAGTGTATGAATATCAATCATGTGATAAGGAGATGGCATCGAGCATGTGAGAAAAAATCAAGCCAAAGGGAAACAATGATTCCCTTTTCTTGATCTGAGGCACTAAACAAATATGAAAGATGGTACTAAGGTAGACGGCCCTCTAGACCACACTTCTAGAATAAATGTGCTGAATTCGACAAAAGAGGGCCTGCTAGAGTTAAGGCAATAAGGAATCCTTAACAAAGGCACGAGGTATCATATTAGAGTGACTAATGGAATGAAACCAGGGATGATGATGGAGGAAAATAAGATGAGTGGAAGACTGAAGACTTCCCTTATCATAGCATCATATGTCTGGTTGACTTGGTAGCGATTGACTCGATTCTGGAGGGGATGATGAATGACTCAAATGTGGGTTTGACAAAGACGAAGCAGTAGAGATGGAGGCTAAATATGAATATAATGGGGTGGATATGAAAAAAAATGTATGGAATATTGTAACTAGACTCAAGGGATCTCAAAACAGACTCCACAGAAATAAGGGTGACTCATCTTGGATGCTCTCAACAAGGGTGACTCGATGATGCTGCCATGTGGAGGAGGTCCGAAGGGGACAATAAAAACATGAGTAAATGATGGTCGCTCATGATGAAATCGATACGTGAGTCAACCAGTGAAAATGTAAAGTGGTACCATAATATGCGTGGCTCAAATGAAGAAAATGTATTTTAAGAGGTGGCAAAGTGAGACCTCATGCAAAAAATAGCTTCCTCGTGAAGTGTCAGATTACCAAAAAGAAAGGGAGACCCATTATAGAATTTGGTGAGAGCTTTCCAATGGTGCTAACAGTTTGTCGAATGGAGGTACAGTTTGGTCGTAATGGGCAATGGAAAAACTAGTTTTTCCTATAAAAGGGCTTTTCGCGCCAAAATCTAATTCATTTTCATAGTGAGTTGTGGAGAATTTGGAGAGGAGGAGAAGGCCCTAAATATTGTGGAGATCGTAGCAGACAAATCGACCAGTGGAATTACGATGTACAAGTTGGAGGTAGGTGGCCTAACGTTACTCATCATTTTTAGTGGATTAAACTTTTAGATTAGGGCTTCAATTCACTGTTGGGGACCCCTACTTATCCTCATGGTCACAACACACTTTTGGGAGCCTGTTATGCATTCTGGAAGCAGGAACAGGGCTGATAAGTGCGTCAAATGTAATTTTTAGGGTAAAAACTATGTTTTGGGTGGAAAGGAAAAGAAGGATTGGTGGTTTGTGGTGAGTTGAAGCTAAGAACTAGACATGCATGCCTTTGAATTTGAACTGACAAAACATAATGGTATTTTGCAGGTATGGAAGATATAAAGGTTATATGGTAAGAAAGAGATTTGGAGACCCTCCATGCTAATATTCAGGGAAATCAAGCAGTGAGAGGGATTTTGGCATGGTATGGTGTGCTAAAGTTGTTGGAAAACCTTTTGATGAGGGTTGGTGAGCCTTTACTATCAATGATAATGATTTATTGTGACCCAGATCAAGAGGCCTTTGTAGTACAGGGGCACCAGATTGAGATCATGATCTAGGATATATATGTTTTAGAGGATTTCCCTCCCTCAGGGTGTTAGGGGAGATACATCTAGTTCTTCCTCGTGGGAGGCATGTAGGTGAGTTTGTTGATTTCCACTATGTACCAGGGGGTGGTGCAAAGGGCACGAACATTCAGATCAGGGAGCTAGAGAGGCTTGAGACATGAGATACAACTGTAGCAGTGTTGCAGATATTGGGTAGTCATTCCTTCCACCATATCAATGGGGGGAAGATGATGTTGGTGGAGAGTGTCTTGGAAGTGACCTACTATGGGTGGGCCTAGATGATTTTGCCATTGTTGAAATGAAAGTTGACACTATGTAGGTGGAGGACCAATGATAAATTTTATTCTGGGAGAGTGTTATGCTCATTCTTCTTTGAGAAGATCCCCACCATCCATCCTCATGTAAAGATCCATGATGAGCGGCCACAAGAGCCTAGGATGCACTGTTGGGGGTAGCTACTATGACGAGGTGGAGGAAGGGGAGTCAAAAGAGTGTTTTGACCTAATTTTTTAGCACATTGGGACTAGATGTCATTGTACATAGATGATTATCTATATAGTGGAATGAACTATCAAGGGGGTCCTGACTTACCACTTTCGTCGGGACGAGCGTGGGGTCCAGATGGTAAGTGAAAGTTGCTATATATTTGATTCATTTAGAGTTTAATACATATGTGTATTTGGTATTGATTTCTCAACTTTGTGGTATGCAAATATAACATCAGTGAGGTCGACAAGATACACAGGATGAGCTGCAGCACCTAGGGCTATAGATCAAAGTGGGGCTACATCACGATAGAGATCAGGTAGTGATGCTCTATTGGAGGATCTCTGATGTAGATTCGACATACTACTGATTAGGGTGACAGAGAGTGGGTGGCATGAGTTAGAACATCAATATCCAGAAGAGTGCATGTGTATTCCTTAAGAGTGGTGAGGAATCATGTGGCACATTGTTATGGTTGGTCAGGCAGTACAAGACCTACAGGCTGGTGGGATGGAGCCATTAGCTCAGGAGTCTCCAGATGATAGTGATTAGGCATAGGGACATGTGGGTCCCCATTTTTATTTTGTGATAACATTTTAATTATCATTTTGAATGTATTTAGAGTAGCAGACTCAAAACACTGTATTATGATACATATTTATGGTTATGCATCTTGTGTGATGATTGTGGTTTGCCATTTGTTTGTTAATGTCTTCCTGTATATGCATGTGATAAATGCCAATATAAAATGTTATTTGCAATGATATATACATAGTGATTTTGGGCTCTAGGGACATGAATGAATGTAATGGATTCAAATTCAAGCGCCAAAATCTTAACTCGTAGATATTTTCTAAATAGGACAGGATTATGCACATGATAAATGTCATTCAATTGCATGAAACATAGCAAGGAATCAAGAGAAATGTGAAGTTGAAGGATGTGAAAATCAAGGGCATCAGGTAACAAACGTATCACAACATCATATTCGACCTGGTTATTGGTGGAAAATCCAATGCAGACACTGTTGGAGTCGACTAACAAATGCAAGGTGGAGAAAATGGTGCATGTTGACGAGGCTAGATCCCTGGTGAAATGACTCACATCATCAACATAACCAGTATAAGATATGGATGATGGATCCATTTGAAGGAAGAAAGAAGACAATGTATAACGGGGACAATGATAAAGGACAATGTCAACACAACGACGGTGAAGATCATCACCAACATAGAAATAGCAAGGGGCTTGATGTCGATCATCATGGCATGTGGGGGGGAAATTTCTGGGTTCGCGAATAGGTAAGGATAAGGTTGGAATCCACAACATACTGATCATGGGTTTGTTGCAAAATGAAGTACGCAAGATGGTGCATATAATCTTAAGGATAATGAGTGTTGTTCATGGCTTCCATGATGTCTTCATCATAATGGAATATGGGGGTACTGGAGGAAGAGAGACCACACAATGAAGAAGAGCTACCTGAGGCATCTTCATGAGATACAAGGTTCACATATGCATCGTGAAGGTTGGGATACATATGACTAGTATATGGAAGATATATTGATGTTGAGACAAGAGTATTCATCAAAGAAGGTTCAAAAGAATCACAATAGGAGACATCAAGGGAGTTCCAATGCATCGATCTCATGGATGACGACAGGTAGAGAATGGTAGCAATGCTATCCATCATCTCAAAATCAGGGGGAGGGATCACGATGGGTGGTTGAGAGACCTCCTCTTATGGCATAGGGGTGGGACCAGAATCTATAGGTAGAGGAGAGGTGGAATCACTATGAGTGGAATTTAATTCATGAAGCACTTGAAGTGTATCACGAAAATATTCGATACAGGGACAATGACGAGAAAAATGGCCATAATTATCACACAAAGCAGAGGGGTGATTCGTGCATAATGATATTTTCTTCTTAGCTAACTCAGGTAAGGTGACATGGACCTTAGGAATGTTAGAATTAGAGAAGGTATCAGAGACCACATTCTTGATATGAGGGAGTTGAGGATAATTGTTGGTGGCATGAATGACAAAATCACAGAAAGCGCATGGAGGAATAGGCTTTGGTGGCTTAGGAGGAGTTAGAGTTGCTGAGGGTACCTTGTTCTTTGTTCCCTTTTTCTGGGCTTTTCCCCCCTCCCAGATGCTTTCGCAATAAGAGTAGGTTCATGTTGAGGTTGTTGTGGAACTGAAGCAAAGGAAGGGGTAGGAAAAAAAGGTTGGATTGTGGTCAAAGAAGTGTAAGGTTTAAGTTGATTGGGGGGAGTTTTTGTGGGAGGATCAATATACTAGACTGGGATCCCCAAGATAATGTTAGGTAAACTCAATGTATCTGGTGGGCTCCTTTATTGCAGTAATGATGCTGCAACTCCTGGGACTCCCTTCTTTACTTTTATCAACCCGGTAGTTTGTAACAAACTTGGAAGCGACGGTGCTGTATGCACAAGTACTAGCTCTTACTGCAGGTTGTCACTTGATCAGCTG
Organism: Pinus tabuliformis; assembly: GCA_031772625.1. Classification (NCBI taxonomy): domain Eukaryota; kingdom Viridiplantae; phylum Streptophyta; class Pinopsida; order Pinales; family Pinaceae; genus Pinus; species Pinus tabuliformis. The sequence continues at coordinate 265,119,356 of CM062805.1, forward strand.
GCACAAGTTTGCTAGGAGCTTAAGCCAACTTCTATGAGTTCTTAGAAGAATCGTTTAACTGTGATGGATGAAAGCTAACTCAAAATATGCTAGTCTACTTGCAGAAAGAAGATGAAAGCTGAAAGGAAATGTAAACCCTAGCAAACCCTAGTTTTACCGACCAACCCTACTTGTGCAAGAAAAGAGATGTAGGCTACTAAAATGGATTCCATTGACTATTGAAAAGGTAAAATGCATGTCTTTAAGCTACTTTTGAAGGAAAATATGGAAAAATCATCTTTTTGTATTTTTGATTAGTTTTATGCAGAATTATTATGCATGTGTTTTAACTATTTTTGACTGTGCAGAGGTTTATTGGTGAAAGGAAATGGAGTGGGCATTTGCAGGAGGTTGGGAAGGTGAGAAGAGGACCTAAGGGGTCCCTAGCACCCTTCTAGAGAATTCCACAGTGATCAGATCTCAAAAAACTGCTCGCGTGAACTTCTACAGGAAGTCTGTAGGGGATCTACAGGAAATTCTACAGGAGGTTCTACAGGAACAGGCTGAAAGTGGTTTTTAGAGGGTTGATGGTGGAAAAATGGTACGAAAGTGGAAATGAAGGATGAATAGGGATGTTAAGGGATCTAAGACCTGATAGATGAAGCTCAAGAGTGACGAAGATGGTTGGATTTGTTCAAAGATGAAGAGAGCAATGTTGCACAAAAATGTAGAAATTAGGGCAAGTTGGGAAAGTATGGCGAATGGGTGAAGGAAATATTGAGAGAGAGACTGCAGTAGGTTGTATGATGGAGGAAGAGTGGGTTGGGATTTCTTACAGGTGTTCTTCACACTTCTTTCTGAAACGGATTCAAGCAAAGACTAAAAAACATAGATCTATCTATTTTGACCTAATTTTGACCTAGAAACCAGAAACCTAATGAACATAAATTTATAGATAGGAAATCATGCAAGAAAGCTATGGAAACTAAGCAAGAACAGATCTAAGCATGAACACACAACTGATATCTACTTTTCCAACTTGAAACCTAACACTAGCAATTGCATTGGAAGGCAAAAACAGTGTTTTTGTGGCAACAAGTGTGCCTTGGTCTCAGTTCATGGTCCCAAGGAGGGAGAAATGAGATCAAGCACTGCTTGGTAGCCTCTTTGTGGATCTTTTCTGTTACCAAACTATCAGATCAACCTGAAACATGAAAAACTATCTTAATCATAAAAAACAACCTAAGTATCAAAGCAAGATTTTAACCTAAATAACAGAAATTATTCTATGAATGCAAGAAAACACACAAAAGTACACAAAGGAGGTACTGGTACTTGGGTTGGGCCCAACCCCAAGAGCTAAAGCCTCCTAAGAAAGCTCAGAGCTGGTGCAAAGCGGAATTCATCTTCATTGATAAAAAATAATAGTCATGTCACAAAACTGTTTACAGAAAGAGCTCCAAGATGAGCTGAATGCAAAGCTGCACTAAAGTGTGAAGATAAACTGTTCAATAGCTAAACTACCAAGGCTTGAAGCCTTCCTACTTATGCAAACCAGGACTCCCAATAGTCCCCCTTAACTTTAGGAGCTTGGCTGCCCAAAACTGTAGTTAATCAGCCACTTCACTAGACCTGCTCGGTTGCCGCTTGAAATCATCTCTGGTGGGCTGTTGAACTCCAAGCTGATGGTGGAGAACTCGTGGAAGGGGCCATTTAGTGCAGGAGACACTCCTCCTATAAATCCTCAGCCTTGTTCCTTCGTATTTGGCTGCCAATCTGCTCATAAATGCTTGATCTTGGTCCAAAAATGTCCAAAAATCTGCAATAAGCACGTATTAGACTTTGTGGTCAGGTGACTATTCCCATTCACTCAATTAACATAAATATATTCAAAAGAATGCATAAAAATATGGAGAATGGTGGATTAAATGAGAATAATAGGCAAAATGAGCCCATAAAGTTACCCATTTTTGGGGCTCATCATCACCCCTTGCTAAATGTGTTGCTCATCCTCTGAGCAACTAATCTAGTTCATCATCTTTGATTGCTTTGACTACCTCTCTAACATCCCAGGCCTCTGAGGTGATGTCCTCTTCTCTGTCATGAAACCCTTCCTTTCTATCAACTTCCTCCCATTGCCTGTGTTCTTCTTCTTCCTTAACCCCTTCTAGTAGTCCCAAGAGTAGTGGAGGATTGAACTTTAGGCCAATCCAGTTGGCCTTCAAGTTTTGCATTGACTATTTATAAAGGGGTACTCTCGCCAAAGCCTCCCTCATTCTGATTGGGGAGTGGTACTGTCTTATCTTCAGACTATGGGACAATGTGTTCCATCTCCTTGTGCAAGTATGAATGCAAGTATCACCAAACAGTCGTTCCATGTCTTCAAAGTGAGCAATGGCCTGAGCTTGGATTTCAAGATAATCCAGAAGGACTTGAGGGTTATTGGCAAGGTGTTGATGAGCATATATTAAAGCTGAAGGATCTTCTGGTTCTGCCCTGATCATGAGTGGCTCACTTAGTTCCCTGGCCATAACCTTCCGAATTTCTACTGCCCTCTTTTCCTCATGGCTTAACCAAGAAGCCATAGCCATGAGTTGTACATCTCCCAATGCAACATTGGGGTCCCATAGATTCATGTTTGGAAGTGCCAAGTTGTGTAAATAGAATTCTGCTAACTTGGCCTTATCTTCAACTGAGTTATTGTCACACAAATACATAAACTGATTGTAATTCTGGAATGGGATGGTGCCCCTTTGGACCAATGTGTTAATTTGAAATTACAACCATTAGTCTTTAAGATATAATGCATAGGACTTAGCAGGTTGCCTACATTGTAAGGCTTCTACTGCCCAACTGGCCATGTAGGCCATTTGGGCTTCTTTTTCTTGCAACTATTGTTTTAAAACCTGTATTTCCTCTGCTGCCTGAGACTACTTTTCTTGCAGCAGTTTTTTCAGTATCTCAACATCAGCTTGTAGCTTTCCCTCTCTCTGTTGTTTCTCAGTTGTTTCCTTGTCTGTTGGAGGTCCTTCTTATTGCTGCTGCCCTCCCAAAAGGGATAGCCTATCTTCCTTATGAACTTCCTGTAGCTGCAACTACTTTTTCAGCAGCTCATTCTCCTCCTGTATCTGGGCTCTTTTACTACTTTCTATGTGCCTCACCATGGCCAACTCTCTTCTCAATTCTTTTAGTTGTTCTTCCAGGTGGCCTATGTCTGCAACTCCCTTGGATTTAGCAATTTTCATCCAAGTGTGAGTCCTAACCTGTTCCTCTTCCAATGCAAAGAAAAGTGGTACAACAAACTTCTATGGGATGATCTTCCCACTTTCTAACAAGTTGTAATATGAGCCTAGACTAGGCTAAGGGCTTGGTTCAAGTATTTCCTCAGGCTTGTCTGCTTCTTGTGATTGTTTCGCTACCTCCTCTTCCAATTTCTCAGTTTCTTTTAACTTGGCTAGAGTTTCTTGTAGAGATGTTTCAGCTTCCTGTAGAACTGCCTTTGAATCCATCAACTTAATTTTCTCTTTCCATGTGGAGGTTTTTGGGCTTGCTCTTTCATAGGTGATGGATATCTTGGAAGGAGACTCTTCCTTCTTTTTAGTGGGTGTGTCCTCAATGACAATTGGTTCCTTTGATGGAGGCTGGGGTTTTCCCACTTTGATGCTTGTGCTTCTTCTAGCTTGAAAGTACATGGAGGTTTGCCTTTTTCTTTTTCCTTTTTGTTTTGTAGGTGTGCTTAATGCAGCAAGCACAACTGTTGCTCCCCTTGCCAACATTTCAGAGGATTTCTCTTCCCGTTGTTCTTTCCCTTCACTTCCTGTATAAATCTCTATGCCCACTATTTCTGCTTGTGTCACTGATATCTCAGGGTGTGTCTTTTCCTTCTCTTGCTGGGTGCCGGCTTTGGCTGTGGCAGTCTTCTTGTGGCATTTCTTGGCCTTTTTCCTTCCAATCTGTGTCATTTTTTCCTTCTATGTTCTTACTGTTGTCTCCTTCTCTGTCTTAGGTTCAGCAGTCTTGTCAAACTCCTCTTTTTCCTTATGTTCTTCCTTTGTTTTTCCTTCTGCTTGAATGTCCTGTGCTCCCTTATCATTGTCCTTCTCAATTTCTTCAATTTGCTCCCATTCATCACTACTAGATGGGCTGATGTTCTTAGCCAAAATTCTGATGTCATCATCCCTAGACATATTTTTGAAGATTTCCCAAGTGATGGGGATAGTATAGGTGTGCAAAGAATCTTCCACCAATAGTTTTATGAGCCCATGGTGGGCCAACTGATCTGGGACCCCTGCTTTTAGCTTTGTACCACATTCAATTAAAGACTAAAGGAGGAAATATGGGATGCTCAGTTTTCTAGTTGGAGGCAAGTCCATCCCATACCTCAATTCATGTAACAACTTGAAATGATATCCATAAATGATGCTGAACCTCCCTCCACATGTGATACACTTCATTATTTGATAACTGAATTCACTCCAAAGAGGAGGCAAGTTTGTCCTTCTAACCTCGTTTTTATCTTCTACAGGATGCTCCTCAAGTAGAAAAAATGTTTTCTTAACAACTTTTCCTAATGAATTCTCCTTTTTTCTCCAAGGGAGCCCCAATGGTAGACCGGTAATTCTACTGATGAGATCAGGTGTAAGTTCTAGGGTCAAACCCCTAAAACTAACTGTGGCATGTGTCTTCAAATTTGGTCTCAAGGACATCAAAAACTCTTCAATTATCTCCTCATCATAACCATGAATTCTGTCAAAGAAGGATATCCAGTTTGCCCTGGTGAAAAGGTCCACCACCTCAGGGTGCTCGTGCAATTTGCTAGAGTCTAAGGGTTCTTTCCTTATGAATCCTCCTGGCATGGTGTTGAGTGCTCCTTTTTTGTGTTTTAATCCGAAAAGAAAATGCTCAGGTGGAAAAAAAACAGTCAATCACTGAAACAGAGGATAGTTGAATTCGGTTTTTTCTGAACCCAAGAAGGAAATTCCGTGTGCTTCTTTACAACATCAAATGGCAATAATTCTCCTGTTTTAAACTGCTGTTCCCCTGAATTTGACTTCCGGTTTTTGAAAAGAAAGATTTTCTTCTACAGAACAAAGGATAAGGACACAGGTTCTTTTCTTAGCATGTAGATAGATATGCAGATTCGTTTTTTCACACACACACCCACAGGCCAGCCCTTACTGCTACAGGTATCTTTCTTACAGGAGAATTGCAAAAAGGATGAGGAGATTTCAGAAAAAAGAAATTGTGTAGACTCAGGGAAATATACAGGCAGACTTTCACTTTTTTTTTCAACCTACTATCGTGTTCAATTCACCACCTTACTCAAAAAAATCATGCAAAGATATTTTTTCCCAACCATACCTCATTTTGAGCTTGAATTCCGACGAAAATCCCAAGTTTTCTTCCTGCAGAGCTGTTCTCTGCCTTTCCTGTAGAACCCTTCTTGTAGAAATCTCCCGGCTCTTGTAGGATGAAACTGTGCTTCTGGTAGAGCCTGATAGGTAGGAGATTTCAAAAAACAGGTAGAAAATTGGTGGAGGACGACTGTTTAGCTACTCTGGAAGTGGTAGATGCATACTCCAGTCGAGAACGTCGTGAGTGTAGAATGAACAAACAGTGGTGAATGGTTCAACCGAGCTGTCTTTTAACTGCGGGCATGATTCGTGGTGAGGAGATGAGGTGGTCGGACCGGACCGTTGATCCTACGTCATGGTCATAATGTTTCTGCATGCCGACTGACCACCGCAACCACTACCAGTCCCGAATATTTCTTCCTGAATGGACATACCACACGTGCTGGCTGCGTATCTTATTAGCAGTTTTGAATTTGAAAGGGCTCGTTTGGATTCCACGAGGATGTGTAACTAATTGAGGGTGGCCAGTTAACTGGCCACCAATTCTATTCAATCCAAACCATTCCCATAGTCACGTAGCCTTAAAATATGATTCATGTAATTGAGGAATAGGTTTAGGCACTTACCTGTGCAGTTGCAGCCGTGTTATGCATATTTCAGATTTTGGAACCCATTTCTTCATTGCTATTACTGCTTGCGCTCTGCATGCTCGACCTTAGGCTATTGCTAATGTTCACACATTCAAATAGAGCTCCATGCATGTTTCATATTCCATACTTTGTTGTCCCTATCTCTGGAGTATGTCTTTCAAGGGGACCAACTGCTACAGGAATCCTGTAGGATTTCCTGTAGCTGCTTCTCCTTCTGAAATTCAAGCTAAAATGAGTATGGCTACAACTGCTGACGAGGGTCTCGGATGATAAGGAATATAGATGGAAGGTATCAGGTATGGTGAAGGAAAAAAACTCCTGCTTTGATTTGTCATAAAAGAAATTTTTGTTTGCCGCATGACGGAAACAGGATTTCTGTGTGTGACTGTGCAGGGACATAAAAACGAGTGTAATGGAGGTGTACAGAGATGGAAAAAAATGACATATGGTGATGGATGGAAGCAGGGAGGGTTACAGGCCTCATAGATGGATTCCCAACCCTCGGGTCCTGTTCTGGGATTAATTCTGGCTTTTCTGTAGATTGTACAGGATCCTCCTGTAGAAGATACATAATTTCCTGTAGAAGGTGAAATCTTAGCCCGAATGAGACCAAATCTTAGGAAAGGGTAATGGTCATGGAGAAATGGATTGTGAGGGATGCATGCAGCCTGGTCATGTCATCTATCTTTGCCTTGTTCGATCCTCCTAAAACCTGTAATGACCTTCCTACACCCTGCAATTTATTCAACAGAAATTAGGTTCATTTTTTTTTTTTTTCTTTTTTTTTTTTTTTTTTTTTTTTTTAGTCTGAGATAGTTGGGGTGCCTCCAGGAGGTTTTCATCCTCACTACCTACCCTAGGCACCTCCAAGAGGTTTTCACCCAAGGATCTTTTATTCCTTTTTTTCTTTTTTTTTTTATGTTTTTTTTCTCTTTTTTCTTTTTTTTTCATGGTGTAGGTGGAGTGGAGACAGGGACCTGCTCCATTACCAATACTAATTTACCAAGAGTCTCAATGAACTCTTGCTTGGAAAGGGGCTTCCTTAGATCTTCAGTCGATGCCCATTGACGAGCATGGGGATGGCTTCTTCATCAATGGTACTGATAAGGACTGAACCATTGTCATTGCATTTCTCCACTGTATATGGTCCCAGCCATCTTGTCCTCAGCTTTCCCTTGAAATCCTTGTATCTTGAATCATATAACAACGCCCAATCTCCTGGCTAAAATTTCTTTTCTTTGAGGTGCCGATCATGCCATATATTTCTTTGGAGTTGGACTACCTATGAGTGGAGAAGGGCCTGCATTCTTTGTTCATCTAATCCATTCAGCTGAAGTAATCTTTCCTGTTGTGCATGGCTGAGATCTAGGTCCAGCTGAGCTACCAACCTCAATGTGTTATATTCAAATTCTATGGACAGCAAAGCCTTCTTCCCGTAGACTAGCTCATAGGGTGTGAAACCTGTTGTAGTTTTCCAAGTAGTGTTATAGACCCAAGTGGCCTCAACCAATCGGTCTGCCCAATCTTTTCTGCTGCTGCTCACCACTTTAGTTAAAATCTCTTCCAAAGCTCTGTTAGTGACTTCCACCTATCCATTTGCTTGCGGATGATAAGGGGTGGAAGTTTTGTGCTTAATCTTGTGATGAGTGAGCAGGTCTTCAATCAGGTTAGAGGTAAACTGACTTCCTTGATCTGTGACTAATTCTGTTGGGTAGCCAAACTTGTAAAAGATATTTTCCCTCAAAAACTCAGCTACTTTTTCTTCTGTCGTTGCCTTGATTGCCTTTGATTCTACCCACTTTGTCAAGTAGTCCGTGCACACAATGATGTAAGACTTTTGTTTTGAAGGAGGGTTGATAGGACCCACAAATTCCATGTTTCACTTCTCAAATGGCTCGAAAGTCACTTGAGATTTTAGGGGCATCTCATCCCTTGGAGTTGGTTTCCCCATCCTTTGACATCGGTCACATTGGCTGATGTATCTTCTAACATCTTGATGAAGAGTGGGCCAATAGTAACCTACCTGCAAAATCTTGAGAGCAGTCCTTTTTGCTGCAAAGTGGCCTCCATAAGGTCCATCATGATAAGTTAAGAGGATGTCAAAGACTTCCTCCTCCCTGACACATCGTCTCAAATCTGATCCGGGCCAAGTTTGAACAAGTTGCCCCCAATCCAAGTGAATGGGGTGCTTTTCCTCACGATCTTTCTCTTCTCTTTTGAGGATAGGTATGGTGGGAACTGAGTTGCAACCAAATAATTTGCTATATCAGCAAACCATGGAGAGAGTACTGAAATAGCAAACAAGTGTTCATCTGGCATTTGGTCATCCACCATCCCTTCTTCACATGTAGGCAAATCTAGTCTAGACAGAAAATCAGCAACAACATTTTCCTTACCTGGCTTATCAACAATGGTCAAATCAAATTGCTGCAATAAAAGTAACCATCTAATGATACGAGTGTTTACATCAAGTTTATTCATCAAATACCTAATTGTAGCATGATCAGTATGCACAAATGTTTGATAGCCAGTGATGTAGTGTTTGAACTTGTTTAGGGAATGGACTACAGCCAGGAGCCCTTTCTCGATTACAGTATAGTTTAACTCTGCCTTAGACAGGTTTTTACTGATGAAATATATGGCATATGGTAGCTTCTCTTCGAATTTTCCTAGGGATGCTCCTATAGCTTTGTTCGAGGCATCTGTGTGAATGTGGAAAGTTAGGGCCCAGTTTGGACCTCTCAAGATCAGGGCAGTTACCAGCTTACCTTTCAAAGCATCTAGAGCCTCTTGATAGTTGTGAGTCCATATAAACTCAACGTCTTTCCCCAGAAGTCCAAACAATGGAGAGGCTAGCTTGCTAAAATCCTTGATGAATCTTCTATAATACCCTGCTAAGCCTAGAAAACTCTAAACATCTCTTACCTTTTGAGGAGGTGGGACCCTTTGGATAATAGAAATCTTGTTGGGATCCACCTGTAATCCTTGCTGAGAAATTATATGACCTAGCACAGTCCCTTCAGTCATTAGGAATTCACATTTTTCAGGACTGAGGGACAGGTTCATTTCAATACACTTGGCTAAAACTTTTCCCAGGTTAGTCAATGCTTCTTGGAAGTTGGAACCATAAGGGGTAAAGTTATCCATATAGATTTCCACTGAATCATGAACCAGCTCAGCAAATATACTCAGTACTACTCTCTGGAAAGTGGCAAGAGCATTGCATAACCCAAAGGGAAGGACCCAGTAGGCAAAGGTACTACATGGACAAGTGAAAGTGGTCTTGTCTTGGTCTTCCGAGCTAATTTGGATCTGATTATACCCGCTAAACCCATCTAGGAAGGAGAAGAACTTCTTCCCTGCCAGGCCATATAACAGTTGATCTCTGAAAGGCAAAGGAAAATGGTCCTTCTTGGTGGCTTTGTTCAGCTCCCGGTAATCTACACAGATTCTCCACTTCCCGTTCTTCTTGGGCACAAGCACCAAAGGAGAAACCCACTCACTGTCAAAGATGGGGTAGATGAATGCCGCATCCAGCAACTTTTGCAGTTCTTCTTTGACAATGTCCTTAAGGACTGGATTCATTCTCCTCTGAGGCTTCCTGACTGGTTTACAATCCTCTCTAATGTAAATGTGATGGGTGCAAACTGAAGGGTGGACTCCTTTCATCTCCTTATAGCTCCAAGCAAAAGCATCCAAATGGCTATTCAATAAGCTACACAACTCCTTCTCTTGAGAGGGGGAAAGGTATGAGTTGATATTCAAGGTTCGTTCAGGGCCAAATTCCACATTCTTAACTTGGAGAGGGGTAGGATCAGCCACACAGAGATCAACTAATGCACTGGCTTGGGTTTCTTCTACCAAATCTTCTAATGGCAGCACACTGGGAGGTGGATTTTGAATCAAAGTCTCAGTAAGATCATCCTCAGTTTGAGGACCTCCCTTGGTGGCTTCCACTGTGCACAATGGTGCAGAGTAGACTTCATCCTCATCTTCCTCCTCCAACCAGAGAGATAAGTTATGTTCTAGCAGAGGTTGGTCTGGAGGATATAGGACTAGTTGTTTGGACATATGCCCATTCTTAATGGTCATGCTCCCAGCTCGACAACTGATGTAAGCATCTGCAGTAGCTAACCAACGCCTTCCCAAGATGAGGGGGTACCCAGTGAGCTTTTCTTTTGGTTGAAGAACCAAGAAGTTAGCAGGGTACTCCCAGGAATCAATGGAGACCATGACATCTTCCACAATTCCCTCGGGGGTCATGTTGGAGCGGTCTACTAACAGCAGTACTGTCGAGGTCTTTCTTAGGGAGCCCTGAAGGTTGAGCTTGAGCATAGTGTCCCCGGTCATCACATTAATGGTAGCCCCTAGATCAATCAGGGTGTGGGGGATTATCGTGCCATTGATGTGGACATCGACTATAGGACTCCCAGGGTCCAGATATTTTGGACAGATTACTTGTCCCAACATCAGGTCGGACAGTTGTCCTATGACATTGATAGTTGGGGCATCTCTCTTGCGCCTGCCTGGGTGCCTGAAACACTTCTCTTTGATCAATTTGTTGTAGATTGGTACATCTTTTATGGCCTGGAGAAGTGGTATTTTTACACATAACTGTTTAAGTTCTCCTAGAAGTTTAGTCTCTTCCGAGTTTGGCTACGTGGTTCCAGTTAGTCTCTCAGGAAAGGGTGGAATGGCTTTGGGTTCACTTTCCTGTTTCTCTTCTTCATCCTCCTTAGGAGGAGGTTGGCTATCTGGGAGGACCTTCCTAGATCATAGGTTGATCTCCTGAATCTCCACAGCATAGGTAGGGCATGTTGTCTCTCCAGTATATACCTGTTGGGCCTATCTGTTATTGGGGTTCAGGTTCAGTTGAGCAGGTATCCGAGGTTGTCTTGGAGGAGTAGGAGGTAATGGTTTTGGTTGAGAAGGTGGTGGAGGCAAAAGAGTGGGAGGAGAGTTGTATTGGGGCCTCCACCCTTGATGAAGTGCATTCCACTGAGGTTGTGGCTGAATGTGAGAATGAAATGAGTGAGCAGCTGGTTGAGTGTGGTATTGAGTAGGATACGACCAAGGAGGGGGTGTGGACCAGGAAGGATGAGCAGGGGGACCCCAAGAAGGCATGGAAGTGCCTGGATTGGGGTTGTAATAAGTCTGGGATGTCCCTTGCATTCCCTGCTAGTAAGGTCTGGGTCCATGTGTCCTCCCTTGGTTCTTGAAGTAGAGTGGCTCAGTGGCTCCTTCAGCCCCTCGGTACATAGCTTTAAATCCAGGCAAGGAAGGGCACTAATTTGTAGGATGGTCCTCTTCGCAAACAAAACACACTTCTACAGAGTGCAATGGACATTCGTTCCTAGGGTGTTTTCTGGTGCACCTGGGATAGAAGATGGCCAAAGCCGTCTCAGCTTCCTCTTGCTTCTATTGGATTCGGAAGGTATCCATTTGCATGGAAATGGTCTGTCTCACCTCACTTTTGAGGTCTTCCATCTGATTTGAAAACTTGTTTTTGGATGAGGGGGCACTGGCTAAAAGTTGACTTCCTCGACCTCTTTTTCGGGCTGCCCTAGAATGGTTTCTAAACACAGTCTTTATGTCATCGTAAGGCAACTGGTAGATGTCTCCCCCAGCCAAAAAATGGAGGGTAACTAGAAGGTCTTCAGGGACTCTTCGGAGCAGAACCAACTTCAGAGATTCGGGGTCAAGTGTGCACCTGGCCCTTTTATAACTGAGTTGGAACCTCTCTTCATAGTCTTCTAAAGATTCATCACTTCCCATGGTCATCTGAAAGATTTCTTCCTTTGTTTCCTTTGACCTGCAGTAATCCCAGTATTTGTTGTTAAAGGCTTGCTGCATCTGAGCCCAGGTTGTGATATTGTTTCCAGGTAACCCCATGAACCAGTGTAGTGCTGCATCCTTGAGCGTAGAAGGAAAGAGTTTCAACTTTTGCTCATCTTTTGCATAGTCATAGGTTCGGCAAAGGACAACAAATTCAAACAAGAAAGTATTAGGATCTTCGGTAGTTAGGCCATGGAAGTGAGGTAAGGCTGAAGGGCTTATGTTTTTCATTTTAGTGTCCCCATTGGTCTCCCAGATAGGAAAGGTACCTTCTATTCTTTCCCCATTCCCTCTAATGCTTCTGTTTTCAGCCATGGTCTCAGAGGAATGTTTTCTTCTTCTTCTCCCCTATAGGTTCTTCAAATATGTCTTGATGTCCACCTAAGGGTTCTTCTTAATCACAGCCATCAAATAAGAGAGAAGGTTGGTTGTGTGAAGCAGTGGGGGTGTTGTTCAAACATTTTTCTGAATTATCTCTACTCCTACAAGGCATGAAAGGAAATTTTTTTGGTTGATTTTTGTTTTTTTTCTCTGCTTGTACCTGAAAAAATGAAATTGATTGAACAACAAATTGCAACTAACTAAAATCTATCTTGTTGAAATGAAAATGCAGAATTGAAATGAAAGCAAGAAAGGACTAATCTATTTTGTTGAAATGAAATTGCAGAATTGAAATGAAAGTAGGAAAGAACTAATCTATTTTGCTGAAATGAAATTACAGAATTGAAATGAAAGTAGGAAATGTCTAGTATATGCTTGCTGAAATGAAATGAAAGCAGGAAATGTCTAATCTATGCTTGCTGAAATGAAAATTGCAGAATTTGAAATGAAATAAACTACTTAGCAGAATGTTGTAGTAGAAAATAGAAGAAAAACAGTGATCACAAATACTCTGACGCTTCCTCGGAAACGGCGCTAAAATGATGGTGGGCTCCGATATTGCAGCAATGATGCTGCAACTCCTAGGACTCCCTTCTTTACTTTTATCAACCAGGTAGTTCGTAACAAACTTGGAAGCGACAATGCTGTATGCACAAGTACTAGCTCTTACTGCAGGCTGTCACTTGATTAGCTGGCACAAGTTCGCTAGGAGCTTAAGCCAACTTCTATGAGTTCTTAGAAGAAGATTTTAACTGTGATGGATGAAAGCTAACTCAAAAGAGGCTAGTCTACTTACAGAAATAAGATGAAAGTTGAAAGGAAATGCAAACCCTAGCAAACCCTAGTTTTACCGACTAACCCTACTTGTGCAAGAAAAGAGATGTAGGCTACTAAAATGGATTCCATTGACTATTGCAAAGGTAAAATGCATGTGTTTAAGCTACTTCTGAAGGAAAATATGGAAAAATCATCTTTTTGTATTTTTGATTAGTTTTATGCAGAATTATTATGCATGTGTTTTAACTATTTTTGACTGTGCAAAGGTTTATTGGTGAAAGGAAATGGAGTGGCATTTGCAGGAGGTTGGGAAGGTGAGAAGAGGACCTAAGGGGTCCCTAGCACCCTTATAGATAATTCCACAGCAATCAGATCTCAAAAAACTGCTCACATGAACTTCTACAGGAAGTCTGCAGGGGATCTACAGGAAGTTCTACAAGAACAGGCCGAAAGTGGTTTTTAGAGGGTTGATGGTGGAAAAATGGTACGAAAGTGGAAATGAAGAATGAATAGGTATGTGAAGGGATCTAGGACCTGGTAGATGAAGCTCAGGAGTGATGAAGATGGTTGGATTTGTTCAAAGATGAAGAGAGCAATGTTTCACAAAAATGTAGAAATTAGGGCAAGTTGGGAAAGTATGGCGAATGGGTGAAGGAAATCTTGAGAGAGAGATTGGAGCAGGTTGTATGAGGGAGGAAGAGTGGGTTGGGTTGTCTTATAGGTGTTCTGAACACTTCTTTTCGAAACTGATTCAAGAAAAGACTAAAAAACAGAGATCTATCTATTTTGACCTAATTCTGAACTAGAAACCAGAAACCTGATGAATAGAAGTTTATAGATAGGAAATCATGCAAGAAAGCTATGGAAACTAAGCAAGAACAGATCTAAGCATGAACGCACAACTGATATCAACTTTTCCAACTTGAAACCTAACACTAGCAATTGCATTGGAAGGCAAAAACAGTGTTTTTGTGGCAGCAAGTGTGACTTGGTCTTAGTTCATGGTCCCAAGGAGGGAGAAATGAGATCAAGGACTAATTGATAGCATTTTTGTGGATCTTTTCTATTACCAAACTATCAGATCAACCTGAAGCATGAAGTAACAAAGCAATATTTTAACCTAAATAACAGAAATTATTCTATAAATGCAAGAAAACACATAAAAGTACACAAAGGAGGTACTGGCACTTGGGTTGGGCCCAACCCCAAGAGCTACAGCCTCCTAAGAGAGCTCGAAGCTGGGGCAAAGCAGAATTCATCTTCATTGATAAAAAATAATAGTCATGTCACAAAACTATTTACAGAAAGAGCTCCAAGATGAGCTGAATGCAAAGCTGCACTAAAGTGCAAAGATAAACTATTCAATAGCTAAACTACCAAGGCTTGAAGCCTTCCTACTTATGCAAATGAGGACTCCCAACAGTCCCCCTTAACTTTAGGAGCTTGGTTTCCCAAAACTGCAGTTAATCAACCACTTCACTAGACCTGCTCGGCAGCCCCTTGAAATCATCTTTGGTGGGCTATTGAACTCCAAGTTGATGGTGGAGAACTCAAGGAAGGGGCCATTTAGTGCAGGAGACACCCCTCCTATAAATCCTTAGCCTTGTTCCTTCGTATTTGGCTGCCAATATGCTCATAAATGCCTGATCTTGGTCCAAAAATGTCCAAAAATCTGCAATAAGCACGTATTAGACTTTGTGGTCAAGTGACTATTCCCATTCACTCAATTAACATAAATAATTCCAAAAGCATGCATAAAACCATGGAGAATGGTGGATTAAATGAGAATAATAGGAAAAATGAGCCCATAAAGTTACCCATTTTTGGGGCTCATCAGTATCCATAATAGTTTGTTGATGGTGCTGGACACGCCAACATTCAGGGGATCTCCCTAGTATGAAGTCCCAACTAGACCTCACACCATTTGGTTTAGGATTCCCATCTAATATGATGGCCCGATTTCCATTACCTTAAAGATATGCCTTAGCTCTTGCTTGTCAGGGCATGTGAGTGGTTTACTTTGTCATCAAACAACGAGGTTCGTGTGCCTAGTGAGTGGTTAGTGTAACTTGTGTCTAAGTTCTTTCACTACAGAGGGAGAGGGTGAGAGTGAGTCTCAAATCAAAAGGAAATAGTACCAAATCTATTAGAGACACCCAACACAGTAGGACATGCACAACTTCTAGCGGAGTATTCCACACGGATGCAGAAATCACAAATAAAAAGTGAGCAAATAACACGTAAGGAACTAGGGGGGGTCATGCAAGATTGCGGATGTAGGTTTTAACCCCATACAGAAACTATCTGCATATGAATTCTAAAACAGAAAATAAACAAAGGCAAGAGAATAACACATAAAACAAATATACACAAATATTTTCCCCTGGATCCCAAAACCAGGACTACCAGATTGATTTTTCATTATGTTCCTTTTAATGTTACAATACATATATATACATGTCGAAGCATTCAATACCATGGAATGAAAACCATCGCGCCAAAAACCATTTGTGAAAAACATGCACAAAACCATGGGCAAAACCATGGGTCCAAAAACCAATTTTCCCTAGGGCGCTGCCGCGAACCCCTTAGAGGGGGGCTAACCGCCCCCCTCAAATCCCCCGTTGTGCATTGGTGTAATGAAGGGGGGGTTCCACCCCCCCTCTAACCCCCAAGTTAAACTATTGGGGCTAGTTGTGGAAAGAATATAACACAACCCAACATTCTCCCACTTGTTGTTTTCTTTCCACAGGGGGCTATAGGAGAGCTTAGACATTTATCCATCCCTGCAACACCCATTGTTTCTCTACACGAGGAGAACTTCTCAGATCTCACATATTTTTTCAACACATCTGCAGTATTCTTCAAAGTGTCCACCTTTACTAGCAACACCTTTTTGTCTTCTATCATATCCCTCACAAAGTCATATTGAACATCAATGTGGTTTGTCTTTGAATGGTAAACAGGGTTTTTTACAAAGAACATTTCACTTTGGCTATCACAGTCTATCCTTATAGCTCCCTATAACCCCATACTTGAACACAATCTCTGAAACCAAATTGCTTCCTTGCTTGCATGAGTGGCTGCCATGTATTCTACCTCTATTGTTGATAGTGCCACTACAGATTGTTTCTTACTCATCTAACTTACTGCACCTCAAAATAGGTTAAATGCATACCCACTTGTAGATCTTCTTTGATCCGGATCTCCAGCCCAGTCTGCAACAAAAAAGCCATGGATATCCAAAAATCTATCCAATCCTGGTCTTCCTTGGTAGCACAAACCATAATCACTAGTTCGATGAAAATACTTGAAAACCTGCTTCACTGTTGTCCAATGCTCCTTCCCTGGTTTTGACATAAACCTACTCAATACTCCCATTGCATGTGCAATGTCTGGTCTAGTACATACCATCGCATACATCAGTCTACCAACTACACTTGCATATGAAACACGAGACATGTCCTCTTCCTCTTCTTGTGTCTTGGGACATTGTTCAATAGATAACTTTATACCTACAAGAATAGGAACCTTCACCGGTTTACTATACTGCGTATCAAACCTATGCAGTATTGTCTCAACATACTTCCTCTAATTTAACCAGATCTTCCTCTTTTCTCAATCTCTTTTAATTTCCATGCCCAAAATATAGTTTGTAGCACCAAGATCTTTCATGTCGAATTCGGATGAAAATTAGGTATTCAAATCCTCGATAATTTCTTTGTCATTTCCAACCAAAAACATATCATCCACATACAAGACCAGATAAATAACATGGTCACCAATTAATTTAAAATACACACAGTGATATGCTTTGCTTCTATTGAAGCCAAGTCCCTGTATAAATGTATCAAATTTCTGATACCACATCCTTGGTGACTGTTTTAACCCATACAGAGACTTTATTAACTTGCATACCAATTCTTTCTTAACCTTCACCGCAAATCCTTTAGGCTGCTTCATGTAGATCTCTTCTTCTATATCCTTGTGAAGAAATGTTGCCTTCACATCCATCTCCTCTACCTCAAAATCAAAAGCAGCAGCAACAGATAAAAGTAATCTAATAGAATCTACCTTGGCAATAGGAGAAAAAATATCACCAAAATCAATTCCTGGCACCTGGGAATAACCTTTTGCTACCAACCAAGCTTTGTATTTCTCCACCTTTCCTTCTACATTCATCTTCTTCTTGAACACCCATTTATTGCCAATGGGTTTCCTTCCAGTCGACAACTCTGCTAGATCCCAAGCCTCATTTTCGTGCAAAGATGCCATTTCATCATCCATGGCCTCTGTTGGGTACCAAATCGGGCTTTCTTTCTGTTGCATTTCCATCACCCTTTTTGACCTCTTTGCACTTATTTACCTATGTTTACTATGCTAAATCTGCAAGGTAATTACCCCCTTTTTCTATCTATTGGAATATTTTATTAATGAAGTAAAGTCACAAGGTTTTCCTATTCACAGCACTAAAACGTATGTTTGACCGCAGATTTTGGAGAACAGGAACCAATGCTTCAGCATCCCGTAGCAGATCCGCAATTCACAGCAACGACCAGCCATAAGGAGGCTATGCAGCTGGATTCACAGATCCTTGAACCATTCTTGGGCCTTTCACTGATCTTGTCTATCTGGTGTTGGTACCGTTCCAAAATAATGTACATTTCTGGGTATACAATTACCAGGTTTTGGGGAAAGATGTGTTTCTCCCTCGCTGTGTATAAAAGACAGGTTATTCCTGTAATTGGGGGACTCCCCATTGATATTGTAATAGCCCTTTACATATTAATAAATTATCATCTCTTTTGTTGGTCCATTCTTCGGTGTGAGTAACGCAGCCCTTATCAGAGAGCTGGGCCCACTCTTCTAATCAGGTGCTGTGTCTTTCTCTGTGTGTTATTTGTTATTTCATGCTTGCTGTTAGAGTTCATTAATCCTTGTAATTGCTTTTTTGGAGTTCTATATCTAGTTTAGTTTTACAACAATGTTTTGAATCCTACTCGCAAACCCTTGGTTAGAACGGATTGTACTCTTGCCCCTGCATATACCTTGTGCATTGCTTTGAAAGGATATGCACCTGGATTGATAAATTAATGTAGGAAAAGGGTGAATAAATTGTTTATACCTGGACACCAACATTTTGGTGCCATTTCCAGGGAGGCTAACAAGGTGCGAGACACGATCCGAACCAACTAGAGGGTCAATCTCTTGTCCTAGGGAGAGAACAAGTTTTCTCACTTTGCTTCAGGTCCTGAGCATAGGTGTTCTTTCTGCTTGCTTTTTTTTTCTTTTCTGTTTGATTGGGCCACTCTCTTGTCCTAGGGAGGGACGAGTCTTTTGATGCCCTACTCCAGGCCATGAGTTAGATTTATTTGTTTCAAACCCTTGTGTGTTTTAATTTCGGGAAACCCTAGCTTTTACCCTGGGAGGGAGGAGTCTTTTGACGCCCTGCTTTAGATCTAGAAGTATTAGGCCTTCTCGGAGGTGTGTGCTTGTTCCTAGTTCTTGTCCTGGGGATGGAGGAGTCCTTTGACACCCTACTCCAAGCCCTGAACCTGAGAGTCCTGTCTTTTTAGCTGTCTCTCTTTTTGTAAGTTCTTTCATCTTGGGGAAGGAATGGTCCTTTGACACCTTACTTCAAGACTAAAGAATTGTAGGTTGATACTAAGGCCTTTCAGCATATCAACATTTGTATGAATAGAGAACCAAATAAGAAGGGCAGAGGA
Source organism: Pinus tabuliformis (assembly GCA_031772625.1). Taxonomy (NCBI): domain Eukaryota; kingdom Viridiplantae; phylum Streptophyta; class Pinopsida; order Pinales; family Pinaceae; genus Pinus; species Pinus tabuliformis. Next base: position 265,138,058 of record CM062805.1, read on the forward strand.
AGAGCCCCAAAGAGGGGAGGAGCGGAATTGGGAAGAAAGACTTATATCCAGCAAATTATAGCAAAGGCGAAATCGGAATCAAACTCTTGCACAGCCGTGAGACCAGGTGCATGGAGAGTAAAGTCCGAGGGACAATCAATAGATCAACCAGTGCTGTCTACAACATTCTTTGGTGATTCGACATAGTAGGTCCCTCTAGCAGTTGAGGAAACATCCAGCAGTATACCTGACCAAGGAAACCTTACGCTGGTAATAGAAGGGGAAGAGGTTGCAAGAAGAACATCGATAGGGTCAAACCACTCCAGCAAGGGAAAGGAGGTCGTATCTAAGGGATCAAGTCATCAGGACACAGGAGAAGGAAATAAAGGGGTACTTGCATCACCAAGGGACCGGGGAAGTGCTGTTAAAGCAACTCAAATCCGAGTGGTAAGAAATCCACAACCTTCTTCCACAGAGCCTGTTGAAATACCCAGTAGTTATTGGAGGATATTTATGGCTCCCACAACCTCCACCATCGAGTTTCTGATCGGGGATCTGGGAGCTGGTGTGCCCACAAAGCCTATTCCATTAGCACCCTTACCAAGCTTTCATGGGCTTGTTTCAGAAGGCCTTGACACATTTTTATTCAAATTTGACATAGTGCGCCGGGGGTATGACTACATGACAGATGCCCAGAAGTTAAAGATTTTAGGGACAGATCTGTGATGGTTTATGGGCCTTGGAGGAAGCTCTATTTCCACATGGGATGATATGTGGACAACTTTTCCGGAAAAATACCAGGATTACTGCAAATCCCAGAACACAAAGGAGGAACTTTTTAAGTTCACACAAAAAGAAGATGAGAGCTTGGAAGATTGTGTGGAACGATTTAAGTACACATTACCAAGGTCATGTCACTTCGACCTAGATAAGGAGATTCTAAAAATTATCCTCCTCCAATCTTTTTGTGAGGACTCTTTGGAACTATTGAACATCGTAGGAAAGGGAGACATCTCCAAGGAAAGCTTTGAAGTTATCTGTGAACTATGCATTTAGTGCTTAAGAGGGCTCGCAAGAAATAGACAGGGGATTCGCTCAACAAAGGTGTCTGGCGAGGGTGTTACGAAGGCTGAAATCGGAAACCTGCTATACAATTTGAGAATGGATATCTTGAGTACTCTGTCGGCACAGATGGATACGCTACAAGTAAAACAAAAGTAGCTGGAATTGGAAAGGACCATGGCTATATTCTTCCCAAAATGTAGAAAGAAGCATCTAGAGAGGGAATGTCCATTAAACTCCATAGAGGAATGCACGATCTATGAGTTAAATCATGCAACAAGCTCATGTCCCTCCTTGGCAAGCCTGAAAGTAGTGTTTCAAGGGACAGGAGAAGACATGGAGCAACTGTACCTCATGCGGTCTAGAAAGCCATGGCATCCTCGATGACCAATGGGAAATAAACGTATGTACTTAGATCCATCTCAATATTTCAATAATTTCAATATGAATCCTATGTCCATGCCCTATCCCCCCATGTGGCCGCAATACCTGTTTCCACCTTGGCAGCAGTGGAACCCTCAAGCTAGTTTGAGCTCCCCATGGGCTCCAACTTGGCGAGGATCCTCTCCTGGATAGTTTCCTCAGCTGATGCCACAACAGCAACTCCAACTTCCCTCTAATTTGCCTCCTGGTAATCAACCTGCCTGTCCTCAGCTTCCAATCCAACCTAACCTGAATCCTAATAATAAGGGAGTTCACTAAACTGACACTCTTAACCTATCTTCAGATAACATTTCTACCGTAGAGTTGTATGAAATGAATTTGCAATCAAGGCGGACAGTCAATGTTCAACCTCCTCCTATTATCATTGAACAAATTGATAGTGAAGGTAAGAAATCATAATTAAATAATAAAGAACCAAAACAAATTGATAGGAAGCAGCCGCCCCCTGCAAAACAATATCAATCTGAACCACCTTATCCCGAGAGACTAACTTTGAGTAAACCAAGCCCTCAAGCTGAATTCGATTTATTAGGTGAATTACATAACTTATTTTTCAAAATTCCCCTGTTACAAGCTATGAAGGATGTACTGATATATGCAAAGAATCTCAAGGAATACTGTTCAAAGAAACCTGCAAAGAAATCCAAAGACCCCGTTACTATTCATGTTATGGGAAAATTGTCAGATTTCATGATGGGAAAGTCAATGCCTGTAAAATACGGAGATCCAGGGAACCCAATTCTGACAGTACAAATTAATGGGGTAGAGATTCTGAATGTACTAGTAGACCTGGGTGCTTTCGTTAATGTTATCACCACTAAAACTATGCATACATTAGGTCTTCGTAACTTGAACCATACACCTACAGTGTTGGAATTGGCAAACCAATCTATAGTAAAACCTGTAAGGAAGTTAGAAGATGTAACAATTTTAGTTGATTCATGGCACTATCCCATAGATTTCCTTGTTTTACATACGCAATCTTCGATGGGTGGCCATCCTTTGATTTTTTGTAGACCATGGCTGGCTATTGCAGATGCTTACATTAGGTGCCGTTCAGGGCACATGGTTATTTCAAATGGGCACAACACTAAGAACCTAGTGTTATACCCACCTGCAGAGCCAAACCCATCCATAGAACCAATAGGTAGCAAGAAAATTTTATCTAGGAAAGAGTCTGAAATGGAAAATGAGGAATTGAGACCAACCCTCACTATTGGATAGGCCCTTCAGTTAAAAATGGAATCAGAGGATGATGTAGTCACCTATTTTATGGATGATCCTTGCTCCATTTCAGAGCCAAATTAACAAATCCTAGAATCTATCCAAAACTGTAGGACACAAAAAACTATTGAAACAACAGAAGGATCAGAGGAGCTACCTGTTGATGCACCCCATGGAAGCGTCCCAGTGGAATTAGAACCAGGAAAAAACCCTGAATATTATTCCAGACCTATCAGAATCCTAGAAGAAGCAACTTGTAGATGTCCTTCAAAAACATAAATAAGCCTTTGCTTGGGATTACTCAGACATGAAGGGGATTCCTGCTAATTTATGTACCCATCATACATATATTAAGGAAGATTGTCATCCTGTAAGACAACCTCAGAGAAGAATGAACCCCACATTGAAAAGTGTTGTGAAAGAAGAACTTCATAAATTACTGGACGTAGGTTTTATTTACCCCATTCAGATAGCCAATGGGTTTCGCCATTAGTAATGGTCCCCAAGAAAAATGGTAAATGGCGAATATGTGTGGATTATAGAGAATTAAATAAGGCAACACAGAAAGATCATTTTCCTTTACCGTTTATTGACCAAGTTTTGGACACATTTCCTGGCAAAAAGTTCTTCTCCTTCTTAGACAGATTTAGTGGGTATAACCAGATCCAGATGGCTCCTAAAGATCAGGACAAAACCACTTTCACATGCTCCTAGGGAACATTCACATACCAGGTGTTATAGACATTTTTGTGCCTCGCAACATGGAGCATGAAATGTCAATAATTACAGGGATCCTCAGTCCCTAAACATGTTGTTCTTACCCCTAAAAGAACAAGGTCATCAAACCACAGCACTTCCAATCAGTTCTCCACCTGAAAACACTTCAAAACAGGCTATTTTTGGATCATGTCAGCTGCTCCACTGAGCATCTGCGCTGGAATGCAACTGCTCCTCTTTGTACCTGCGCTGGAAGTCAAATCTAATGAAGGCTACCTGCGCTGGGCGAGATTGGCCAAGTGGCACAGTCATTCTGCAAGGTGTCAACTGCCCAGGAAGCTTCCAAACTGACACTTGGTTCATGAGATTCGCCTTGTGATGAGTAAGAGGTACTTGATCACCATGTGTAAGCAAGGATCTCCAAGTGGACTCAAGAACTGAAGATTAACTGAAGAGGGAGAGGACACAAGGCAGCTTCATGTCAGTCTCAAGCTGACTCATCCTCTCTTCTTCTCTCCTATATATAGAGCTCTTCTATGAGGTCTAAGGGGGCTGGAATTTTGTGTAAAGCAAGGAGGTGTTGTTGGTTTACAGTTAGAGCTATTGGGTGATTGTTTTACTAGAGGTGAAGAGGAGAGTTCTTGCTGCTGGGGAGGTGCTGCTGGATTGGAGCCATCATTGGTTGTAACCTTCTCAGAACCCTGTTACTTCTATCAATAAAGTTTTGCATGTTCTCCTATATACTTGTATTGCATTGATGTATTGTATTTACATGTATATTTGATTCACTCTAATCCATGTATCAGTTATGAGTACTTGTATCTTGTAGTTTGCTCTCTTGTTTTGTGCAGGATCTGTGTGTAGCTGGACCGGCAAAGAGGGCAAGGAGCTGGGAACAAGAGACAAAGAGAGAGGACAAGGATCGACTAAGCGAAAGACACCAGGTTGGTTAATCTTTCTTCATTCTCTCTGTACTTTCATAAAGGAAATCATCAAAACTTTACTTTCAGTTGTTGCTAAAGACTGTCACCTTTAGAGTAGGGATAGGGTCATCCGCATCGGATACTTTTCCCCACAACACCAGGTCCTTCCTTTTGGCCTGTGTAATGCACCTACAATGTTCCAGAGGGCAATTTTGGGGATCTTCTCTGATTTGGTGGATGATAGTGTTGAAATTTACATGGACGACTTTACTCCATATGGGGATTCATTTGTAGAAGGGCTGAAAAATTTAGAAAAAGTTCTTGAAAGGTGTATATAGGTGTGTGTCTCCTTAAGTACAGTAAAATGCCATATGATGATGGAGGAAGGAATTGTTCTGGGACATTTGCTCTCGGCTGAAGGAATTCGGATGGACCCAGCCAAGATAAAGGTAATTCTACAGTTCCCGACACCGAAAACAACCACGCAGATATGCAACTTTATTGGTTGTGCTGGTTATTATAGGCGTTTTATAGAAAATTTTGTGAAAGTAGCACATCCACTTTTTCAATTGCTAACAAAAGATTCAGATTTTGTGTGGACAGGTGACTGTGATACAGCCTTTATGAAAATCAAGGAATTGGTCTGTAGCGCTCCGATCCTTAGAGGGTTGGACTGGGCATTACCTTTCCATATTCACATGGATGCTTCCCAAATAGTGATTGGTGCAGTATTAGGACAACAAGAGGACAGGGTACCATATGCAGTTTACTATGTTAGTAAGAATTTGGCTCCTGCTGAATTAAATTACACAGTGACTGAAAAAGAGTTCCTTGCTGTCATCTATGCCATCAACAAATTCCGGCACTACATTACTGGGTATCCTACCTTTGTACATACTGATCATGCAGCTATCAGGTATTTAATGAATAAACCTGTTACCCCTGGTCACATTACAAGATGGCTTTTTCTACTACAGGAATTTGACATTACTATAGTAGATAAACCAGGGAAGGACAATGTGGTTGCAGATTTCTTGTCTAGGATAGAAAATGATGGTAAGAATACACCAATTGAAGATAATTTTCCAGATGAACATCTTTTTGCAGTTTTTGCTAACACTCTGTGGTATGCAGATATTGCTAATTATCTTGCTACAGGGAAGGTGCCTCATCATCTGTCATATAAGGAGCAAAGGAAGATTATTCATCAAAGTACCCGATATTCATGGATGGTAGGATATCTCTTTCATACAGGGGTTGACCAACAGATTCGACGTTGTGTGGCAGAAGATGATATCTATGAGATATTAAAGGCTGCACATGATGGACCCTGTGGAGGACATTTTGCAGATAAAAGAACAGGTCACAAAGTGCTGCAAATGGGATATTACTGGCCTTCCATCTTTCGTGATGCTCGGGATTATGTCCAAAGGTGTGATAGTTGCCAATGGATGGGACAACTTGGGAAAGCAAATGAAATGCCTCTACAGCCCCAGATAGTCCTTGAATCGTTCAAGAAATGGGCCATAGATTTTGTTGGACCCTTCAACCCACCTTCTCATCAAAAAGCTTACATCTTGGTCTGCACTGATTATCTGACCAAATGGGTGGAAGCCAGAGCGGTCACAAGTGCAACAGAGCAAGTGGTGGTAGACTTTCTCTTTGAAGAAATCTTTTCCCGATATAGTACTCCAAGGGAAATTGTGTCGGATGGAGGATCGCAGTTCACATCTCACATGATAGGGAAGTTGATGCAGAAATATGGGGTCAAACATAGAGTGACAACCCCCTATCACCCTCAGGTGAATGGATAAGTAGAAAGCACAAACAAGATATTGGAAAATATCTTAAGAAAAATAGTAGCAAGTCATCGCTGGGACTGGGCACAGAAACTTCCAGAAGCTTTATGGGCATATAGAACAACATGGCGGAACACAACTGGTTTTTCTCCATTTGAGTTAGTTTATGGGAAATCCCCCTTGTTTCTGGTGGAATTTGAGATCAGTACGCTCAGAACAGCTTTAGAAGTAGGTCTAGACCTATTAGAAGCACAAAAACACTGACTGGAACAACTGAATGAGTTGGATGAGATTAGATCAATAGTTGTCTAGAGGACTATTGTTGTTCAAGAGCGGAGAATGAAATGGCATGATAAATTCATCAAGAGTAAGGTGTTTCACGTGGGGGATTGGGCATTACTTTATGAATCCCAATTTAAGGATTTCAAAGGCAAGCTTCGCACTCACTAGATGGGATCATATGAAGTGGACGCAGTGTTCGATAATGGAACAGTTAGACTAATTACAATAGATGAGAATCATGCTTCGTTCTTACTGAATTGACACCGTCTAAAACTATACCACCATCTAGCCTCTAAAGATGCCTTTGTCAAACACCTTTCTGAGTCATCTGATTTAATGGTTGTTGGAATAAAGGACACTCTCACTCTGCTCTAAAAAAAAAAAAAAAAAAAAAAATAGAACTTATACATACACACACACATATATATATATATATATATATATATATATATATATATATATATATATATATATATATATATATATATATATGTTATTACTTACTTGTTTATATTTTTTAGGAATAACAAAGGAATATGGCCAGGAGAAATGTAACACTTGGCGTTGTTACTCCACTAGTGCTCCTATTAAGCTGTTGCTGTTACTCCACTACGTGTTGTTACTCTACTGGCACTATTACTCCATAACTATTGTTACTCCACTGGTGTTGTTACTCCACAACTGCTGTTACTCCACTAAGTGTTGTTACTCCACTGGTGTTGTTACTCCGTAACTGCTATTACTCCATTGGTGCTGTTACTCTGCAATTGTTGTTACTCCAGTGGTGTTGTTACTCCATAACTGTTGTTACTCCACCAGTGCTATTACTCCACCGGTGTTGTTACTCCATTGGGGCTGTTACTCCACAACTGATGTTACTCTGCCAGTGTTATTACTCCGCAACTGTTGTTACTTTGCCGGTACTATTACTTTGCAACTGTTGTTACTCCGTCGGTGCCATTACTCCGTAACTGCCGTTACTCCACTGGTGTCGTTACTCTGTAACTGTCATTACTCTGCCATTGCCATTACTCCCTATTGATGTTACTCCCTGCTGTTGTCACTCCATGTTGTTGTTACTCTGTCAAACATTTTACTATTACTCCACCGCAAGGTAGGTCCCCAGGTATGTCTCCGATGACTTTTACGGATTTAATTAAAATATTCCAAAAAGACATTAATACGTGCGACGGATGGCCGTAATTAAGTTGGGGGGGAACTATCATAAGAAACAATAGTGTATCATGAAAAGGCATTCATGACACATGATTCATACCAAACTAAATCTAATGATTACGGTACTTCGTAATCATGACCTCGATGCCTTGGAATGTGTATTCGTACGCGAAGAGTCATAACCAGTCACCGCACCAACACGCTGCATTAAACCACTGAAATATCCAATAGTACCGCCATAACTCGCATTCATTCTCAAATGTACTAGTACTGTTTTCATCCATTTCCCCAAAGCGATCATGATGTTATTACAGTTTCCAACGGTTTGGATCCCTTTCATTCTCCCTGACCAGATAACTGCATTCGTCTTGTTGATCCTGCCTCTGCAGCAATGGGTGGACGGTTTGTGCAGCATGAGCCAAAAAATACAACAGGAGTTCGGAATAGTCAGGAGGTATGGTAGGTGTTTGAGAACACAGGTTGGAACATCTACTTTGACAGGTTGAGAGGGTCGAATGGAGAAATTGCGGCAGAATTTGCACTCAACCTAGGAGAAGAAAGTTCTCAGGTCCGCGCCATAGAAGTCCTTGTTATGGAGGAAGCCATTGCAGAAGTTAGCAAGCTCCCTCAAAATGGATAGTGATGGTTTTCAAGAAGGACTTCCCTTCTAGAGTTTCCCGAAGCCTTTTTGCAGGCAGGAGAAAGCATCATGCAGAAGGGTCGAGGATACGACTGGCACTCGCTATCGCATCCATGGGGAGGGGTAGCAGAGTTTGTCATAAAATATGTAACCTATGAGGGGAGATACTCCACTATATTCAAATATCATCTCCGAATATTAGCTCACCTCCGATTCCCCCAAGCAAAGGCCTTTTCACTAAATTTGCCTTATTTATTACTGAGAAGTCTTCTGCTGATGGTGCATTTAGCTCAAAGGTCGCAATAGGTGTTGGCAATCAGTACCCACCATGGGTTGATCCAGCTATTGATGATGAATGCCATCGGACGAATCCCGATTCCATGGAAACTGTTTCAGGATTCCATAGAGGAAGAGATAGCAGCCGCTGTGGCCGCCAAGGAAGATGAAGCAGAAGCCATGGAGGAAGAAAATGCAAGAGAAGATGATTATGTTGACAAGGAGGAGCTAGAAGAGATGGAGATGGAAGTTGAAGAATTCGAAGAAGAGGCTGATCCCCAAGAGCAAGCCGAAATTGTGGAACCAATGGAAGACCTAGGAGTCAACTCAGAAAGGTCCACTAGTACCACAACCGAGGCTAATCCACAAGAACCAGCCTCGATTGTGGAGCTAGCAGACCCAATTGACAGCATGACAACTGCAGAGGTAGTACCACAACAAGCAAGGACAGGAAAATCGGTCGATATTGCGACCAAAGGGACCCCACAAGGACTTCCTACCACCATGGAGCTGATGGAGGAATACAACCTGAGCGAAGAATAGGTCGTGACCACCTCGACCATAGAAACAATGGAAGATGAGGAACTAGGACAAGAAGCACGCGGAGCTGGGAAAACCATGGAACCTGTGGAGGAAGCTCTGAGAGAACTAGGGCACGAGGCTGGCACTGCTCCATAAGAACAAGCATCAACCTTGGGACCGAACACTGAAGACCCCTGCCAGTTTTCCTTTTTCTCCTCTATCCCAAGAGGAGCAAGGGTATCTCATTCACCTCGACGCATAGAAGAAGACCTCGCCGTTTCTCTTGCCTTGAATTTATCACGAAGACCACAACTGGATGGGGTAGATGCTGCTCAGGTGACAGGCACTTCGGAGCCTGAAAGGAGAGAAGAAGCAGAGGTCCCTGAGGCTGGGGAACCGGGAGGGGTTCCAACAGACACATTAACAGGAGGGCATCTCGCAAGGGCACCACTGGTCATGGTGAGCACACAACAAGGGGAAGTAACCATTGGTGAAGAGGAGGGACCAAGCAAAGCAGTCCCGACGAATGAGCCAGTGGTAAAACCAGGCGAGAAGGCCGTGAAGCAAGAAGTAATAGAAGAAGAACAGACAGTGGAGGAAAACCCGACAGTCAGCATGGCAGAAGATGTACCGAGGGATTTACCTCCAGCTAGTGAAACTGAGGAATTTTTGGTTAAGCAGGAATGGGTAGAGCTGCGTGAACAGAAAATACTCCCTGTCAAGCAAAAATACCAGTTGCAACTTAGAGAGACAATGTGGCTTAAGATGGAGGTCAGGAAACTAAGGAAGCAGGTACAAAAAATGCAAAAGCAGATGAAGAAATACAAGTGGCAAGCCAAAAATTCCAAGGCCATAGGAGTAGAAGTAAAGACTCAGGTGGACCAGATAGCCACAACTTCTGTTGCCACTCAAACAGATCCAGTCGAGCGATTGTTTGAAGATCGTGAGTATGCCTTAACGGCCGAAGTGCACACTTGGGAATCTACTGCAGCTCAGTATCAAAATGAGGTCAGAAGAACTCAGGAACGAGCCTCCACAACCATTTTTGAATATGTGGAGTGCATAGATGTCATGAAATTGAGGCATGCGAATTAGCAGCTCAAGATGGAGTAGCTGGAAAAGCAAGTGGCAGAGCTGAAAACTGATAAGGAGCAAATGTTTATCTTGGTGCAAGAGGTGATGGTATGTTGTCCCCCTGCTTCTTGTTATTATTTATTCTTGCATGAACGTTTTCTTTTATTCTACATGGAGAGCATCAAAAACGAGATTAGTTATGAAATAGAGGATGGTGTACAATTCCTCCGCATAATGAGGAGCCATGAAATGCCAACTCAACATTTTATGTGTGAGTTTTACATGCACGGGTATCTACTGCGCCTGGACAGAGAATTCAACTCGGTCCCATATGTGGGGGACATTCATTTAAGGATCGTCACCTCTTATACTTTTAATGAGATTAGCTAGCAGAAGGCCTTTAACACATTTGAGTCCAATCAGGTCACAAAGCCATTTATAGTAAGAGGAGAACATGAGAGGTCAATCACCATGTTCACTAAACACAACACCTTTTTGGGAATTGAGGGGAACATAGAAAGAATGCTGAGGACACAGAATTGGTGCCTTGATCTTTGTGTCAGTCAATTAGTCACATTTCAAGATGAGGCCCTTGATTGATGTTAGAAAAGGTGGATGATGTCACCTACAGCTATCCGGAACAGGGAACCTTTTGGGGCACCAAATTTTGTACGAGCACTTCCCAGAGTGCCCAGGTATGTGGCATGTGTCCGAATATGCGGCGGTCTAGTGGATGGGGATCCGGTTTTAGTTCCCAACTATTTGGTTTCCAATAGAAGATTACACTCCAACATATAATGTTCCGAGAGATTGGTGGAAGGAAGTTCTCCTCTCAGATGGTTTTAAAGTTCTAGGGACAGATATGGTCGAAGAGTATGATCTCGCCTAGCTCTAGGGGGCTAATAGTCTGTGAATCCCAGACCTGCGGAGGTGGCGAACTGCATGAGGGTATGCAGAAGGCTAGTTGGGGGGAGATGTTGGGTACAAAATCGAGCTATATTTCTGTTGCATTTCCATCACCCTTTTTGGCCTCTTTGCACTTATTTACCTATGTTTACTATGCTAAATATGCAAGGTAATTACCCCATTTTTCTGTCTATTGGAATATTTTAATAATGAAGTAAAGTCATGGGGTTTTCCTATTTGTAGCACTAAAATGTATGTTTGACCATAGCTTTTGGAGAATAGGAACCAATGCTTCAGCATCCCACAGCAGATCCACAATTCACAGCAACGACCAGCCATAAGGAGGCCGTGTAGCTAGAGTCACAGATCCCTGAACCATTCTTGGGCCTTTCACTGATCTTCTCTATCTGGTGTTGGTGTCGTTCCAAATGAATGTACATTTCTGGGTATACGGTTACCAGGTTTTGGGGAAAGATGTTGTTCTCCCTCGCTGTGTATAAAAGGCAGGTTATTCCTGTAATTGGGTGACTCCCCATCGATACTGTAATAGCCCTTTATAGATTAATAAATTATCATCTCTTTTGCCACTCCATTCTTCACTGTGAGTAATGTAGCCCTGATCAGATAGTTAGGCCCTCTCTTCTGATCAAGTTCTATGTCTTTCTGTGTGTGTTATTTGTTATTTCACGCTTGTTGTTATAGTTCGTTAATCCTTGTAATTGCTTTTTTGGAGTTCTGTATCTAGTTTAGTTTTACAGCAATGTTTTGAATCCTAATCGGGAACCCTTGGTTGGAACGGATTGTATTCTTGCCCCTACATATACCTTGCACATTGCCTTGAAAGGATACACACCCAGATTGATAAATTAATGTAGGAAAATGGTGAATAGATTGTTCATACCTAGACACCAATAGCCTCTTTCTAGAGTTTTCCATCCTCTAAATCTACTGCTTCCTTCATAGTTCTTTGATCATCATTAGTAATAGATAAAGAAAAATTTGAATAGAAATCAGATGGACTATACCTTTCTGGTTTCCTTCTTTCTCAAACTGATCTTCTCACAACCGGAGTTTGTGGCTCTTCATCTTTTGATTCCTCTTCTGTTGTAGAGTCAGATTCTTCCTCCTTTAGCTAAAACTCTATCTTCTCAAGTTCCTTTGATGGGACTTCATGTTTAATAACATATTTAACCTCTCTAAACACCACATCTCAGCTGTAAACAACCTTCCTTGTTATTGGGTTCCAAAGCTTATAGCCTTTTAAACCATCCTTATACGCAATAAAGATGAACTTTTCAAATTTACTATCCAACTTTGTTCTTCTCTCCTTTGGAGCATGTACATATGCATCACATCCAAATACCCTTAGATGTGAAAGAGAGGGTTTCTTACCAGTCCATACCTCTTATGGAGTCTTATCTTCCAATGCTAATGAACGTGATCTGTTAACTAGGTAACATGCTGTCTCCACCGCCTCTACCCATAATTCTTGTCCTAACCCGTCACCACTGAGCATGCTTGTTGCCGTTTCCATCAACATCTTGTTCATTCTTTCTACAACTACATTTTTCTCAGACATGTATGGAGTAGTCTTCTATCATGCTATACCACACTTCTTACAGAATTCTTCAAATTCCTTCTTGAAAAACTCTCCACCATTATCTATCCTCAACACCTTTATCTTCTTCTTTGTCTGGTTTTCCACCAGAGCCTTAAATTGTTTAAATCTGTCAAAGACTTCATATTTCTTCTTGAGGAAATATATCCATGTATTTCTTGAGAAGTAATCTATAAATGATACATAGTACATAGACTTACCCAGTGATGGAACCTTCATAGGTCTAAACACATCACTGTGCAGAAGCTCTAATATCTGTTTCGCCCTCTTACCACCAAAGGGGAAACTCACCCGATTCTGCCTCCCATATACACAAATTTCATAGAAATCAAAATCCAGAGAGCTATTAGTCATACCTTCTACCATACCTTTACCATGAAGTATTCTAAGGCCTTCTGTCCAATATGTCCAAGCCTTTGATGCCATAGCATGGTCTTTTCTCCAGAGACCACTAGATTTTTTGCTCCACTTTCAGGAACCACAAAATTGTTGCAACCATAAAAAATAGTGCTATCTTGCAGCTTGTACATAGTTCCAATCCGAACTCCTCGCATCAATACCAGTTCTCCCTAAACCATCTTGTAGGTATCCTTCTCGAACACTGTTTTTACACCTACATCATCCAGCTTGCTTATAGAAATCGTACTTCTGGCCAATGCATGAATATGAAGAACACTTGGAAGTGTTCTAATCCTTCCACCTTTTAGCTTCAACTTTATTTTTCCATGACCAACAATTCTATCCTTCCTATCATTTCCTAAGAAGACATCACCACCATCATATTTCTCATACTCGTAGAACCACTCTCTATGGGGAGTGAAGTGAAAGGATGCACCTGAGTCAATCAACCATGCCTCATGATCTACATGTGTAATTGAAGAAGAAGCCATGTACACATCCCCACCTTCATCTGAGGTGGTTTTTGCCTTTGCAAAAGGAGCATCATCAGATCCCTTTCCTTTATTAGGAGATTTAGATTTATAGTCCCTTTTGTAGTACCCTTCCTTTTTGCATTTCCTTCACACCTTTACAAATTTTCCTGGAGATTTAGATCTCCCTTTAAATTTAAATCTCCCACTCGATGACTTATTTTTGTTTCTATTCTGGGACTGTCCTCGTAAAGACAAGGCATCACCATTCTAGCTCTCCATATTTTTCCGTCTCATCTCCTCCGTCAGCAAGGATGAGACTATTTCATCAAACTGCAAGGCAATTGCATTGCTACCTATTGCAGTAACCAGACTATCCCATGAGTTTGGTAGAGAAAACAACAAGCTAATGCACTTATCTTCATCTCAAATTTTAATATCAATAGATAATAATTGGCTTACCACAATATTAAACACGTTCAGATGCTGTGTCACCGAGTCTCCATCTTTCATCCTCAGGTTATACATCTTTTTCCACAGGAATAGTTTATTCACTAGAGACTTAGATTGGTACAAAGTTCCCAACTTGTCCCACAAAGCCTTCGTTGTAGCTTCCCCTGATACATTCAACAATACTAAATCTCAGACACACAATCGTATTGTGCTTTTTTCCTTCCAATCCAACTTCTTCTATTCTTCATCAAAAAATGTCATTGGTTTAGTACCTGTATCTACTGTGATCCACTGACCTTTTCCCACCAACATATCCTCCATCTTAAGTTTCCACAACTCAAAACTCTGACGATTAAATTTCTCGATCTCTATCTTTCCACTGCTCGCCATATTCTTTCACCACTAGAATCAACCCCGCAGATCTCCCACTGAACAGGGTCTACCACAGGCCCAAGAAAAACCCCTCGGAAACAAAGGTGTCCCTTTGAAGCCAAAACAACTCTGATACCAAATGTAGGTTTTAAACCAGTACTAAAATTACATGCATACAAATTCTAAAATAGAAAATAAACAAAGGCAAGAGCATAACACATAAACAAATGTACACAAAGGTTTTCCCCTGGATCCCAAAACCGGGACTACCAGATTGATTTTTCATTATGTTCCTTTCAATGTTACAATACATATATATACATGCCAAAGCATCCAATACCATGGAACAAAAACCATCGCACCCAAAACTATGTACGAAAACCATGCATAAAAGCATGGGCAAAACCATGGGTCTAGTTGTGGAAAGAATATAACACAACCCGACAGTGGGGTTGCGGGGTGCAAGACTTCGGGGCTGCGGGGTCGCCAATATGCGATTTACAGGATGTGGCACCTACGGGAGTTGCAGGATGTGGGATTTGCGGGGTGTAGGACTGTAGGTAGTCTTCCACATGGAGGAGAGAGGAGGGGGCATCCCAACATTTATTTTTTTATTGATTTTCAATGTAAATCAACCTCTTTCCTCCCCGAATCTTTAACACTATCGACGTGTTTCCCTCTTACAATTCCTTAAGGATGGCCAATAAGGAACTATGGGGGGTCATGTGGGATTGCAAGACTACGGGATGCCCAATATGCTTGACTTGCTATGCCCGTGGCCCTCTAATAAGCTCTTTTCCTTCACTTCAATAGGCCATATCATCTGATCTAGAAGTCCATTTTGGGACTTTTACATATTATTAGAAAGCTCATTCTGGGAACTATGCAATGGAAAGGGTCTAAATCAAGCTCAGATAGATTATGTGGCTCAGGAAATGGCTTCAGCTTCGCTATTCTTATGCATCTTGGACAACTGATCATTTGCAAAGAAGTGAGTGAGGAGTGAGTGACAACATTGGCTCCACTTGGGGACAGTGCCTTGCTAGCAAGGTACTGAGAACCTGCACACTGCAAACAACTCTTTTGAGCATGGAGTCACTTTTAATCAAAAGATAACTTTCATGAAAGTACATAAAATGAAAATTCAAATAACAATTGAAATACACATACCGGATATTTACAATGAGTGTAAGATAGGTGCTTCAAATTTTGAAAATAAAATTTTAGGAATTGGCCATTTACTGGCAGTTCCAACAGTTCACCATCAAATTTTTCAAGAAGATATGTTTTGTCCCCTCTCTCTTCTGCAACCTTGAAGGGGCCAAACCATAATGGATCAAAATTTCCATGTTTTCCTTTGTCCTCCTGTTGGACATCCCACCTAAGAACTAAATATCCTGGCTTAAGAGGTCTGTCCTTGGCCTTCTTGTCAAATAGATATTTCGTATTTTGTTGGTAATTGGATATTTTGGTCTCCACTTGTTCTCTATTTTCTTGAAGCTCAACCAGTTGATTTATCCTCCTTGTCAAGGAACTTGGTTCTTCCTCGGCTTCTTGTAGTAACCTTGCTACTGGCATTACTAGTTGGATCGAGAAGACAACAAACTTTCCATACACTAACTCAAAATGTGATTTCCCAGTGGATCATTTAGGCGTTACCTGGTTGGCCCATAGAGAAAAATTCACTTGGGAGTCCCAGCTCCTTTGCTTTTTAGTGATGGTTCTCTTTAACACCCTCACCACATCTTTGTTTGAGGACTTAGCCAAGCCATTATCTTGAGGGTAGTATGTAGTGGAGTGCCCAATGGTGATATTATATTTATGGTAGAAGTTGGTGAACTTGGTAGATTTTAATACCTGAGCATTATCAGTGATTATTTTAAAAGGACAACCAAAGCGGGATAGTATGTTCTCCTCCATGAATTTTATCACCACTGAGTCTGTAGCATTTCTAGCTGGGATGGCCTCTACCCACTTGGTGAAATCGTCAGTGGATGTTAATATCCATTTGTGCTAGCCACTGAATGGTGAGTTTATCTCCATTATGAAGTCTAGTCCCCACTCTCTAAAAATCTCCTTTACATGCATAGGAACTAGGGGGAGAGGAGAAAACTTCTGACTTTTAGCAAACAATTGGCATTTATGGCACATCCTAACTTTAGAATGAAAATCCCCAAACATCGTAGGCTAGTAGAATCCATCCTTGAGGATTTTTTGTGTCGTGGTCTTCTACTTATAATTCCCTCCACAGACTCCTCCATGAAACACTCCAATCACTTTATGGGTCTCCTCTTCTACCAAACATAGCAACAATACCCCCACAAGGTCCTTCCAGTAGAGTAAGCCATTGGATATTATATATTTATGTGCCTGCAATCTTGGGCTTCGATATTTGGATGTATCCAGCCCCAACGAGTAGCTTAGGAATGTCTTCATTCTGTATTTTTGAGGTTGAGTGAGTAAACACATAGGACAACATAAAAGTCACTTTGGAAGTTGGGATCTGGCCTCGCCAGCTTCAGAAAGGGATCTCTCTTGTCAAATTTAGCTATGTTTGATGTGAATTTTAGGCTAGTTATTATTGTACTGATTTTTTTTATTGGATTTTTTGGTTGATTAAATTTCTATAATTCCACTGAGCTATGGAGTCTAAAGATTAACTGGATCTGCATCAAACTTTGAAGGAGTTTCACAGGGCAAGCTAGGTTGCACTAGTTGGATCTTTCAGAATTTTAAATGGATTATGAAATAGAAGAAATGTAAGATTCAGTAGAAACTAAGGAGCAATGAAGAATTCGTTAATTTGACTTCAACAGAAAACATATAAATTACTAACAGCCATAATAGGTTTTTCTGTATAACATATCTTATTCATCACAATTTTTGTTATGTAATTAAGCTTTTCAGAAATGAGAGAGAAAGGAGACAATGATTACACACATAAATTGAAAAAAAAAATCACTAATTCGTACACCACATGAATCCTATGAAAGTGTCCTGGTATTATTGATGCTTCTAGCAACTGGAAAAAGTTACAACTTGCAAAGGAAAATTATATTCAATGATCAACCTTACTTCAAACTATGAAGTATTTATACAAATTCTAAACTAAAATATCTTCAAAAAATATCAAGATTTGTTTAAAAATATCTCAAACTGTCTTACACAAATAGAATTGAAATATAGGACATTAAAAACTAATGAATCTACTTGGAACCATCTTTATGTATTTTTGGTGACAAAGAAGAGAAATTCGAATTTTATTGTAACTCTTATTTGATGAGGTGGAATCCAAGTCACTAATCGTCTTTGAGCTTTTTCCTCCCAAAATTCTGAAAAATACGGTCCTATAATACCTTTGTATATCCCAAACCATAATAGGTTAGAAACCTGAGAGAGGTTTTTGTAAATGATGATGTTGGAAACAAAATTCTCTTCCAGTTTTTGAAAATGCATTTTCACCTGCTCAGAAACTGCATTTGAAAACACTGACTAAAAATAGGAAAATGCGGGAAAATATACCTCCAAAGATTCATCCGAATCTCCCATACCATAACAGCTGTTAGGAAATTGAGAGAGTTTTTTGTAAATGAGGATGTTATCAAGAAATACCTCTTTCATGTTTTGAAAATTCATTCTTAGCTATTTGTAAACCATGTTTTAAATGACTGTGTTGTATATGAAAAAACATATTTTTAACTAACCATGAAACGAACATATGATGTGGAGGTGTGAGGTGACATCGAGGTGGGGGATGATGTGGAGACATGATGTGGAGGTGAGTGGGGACAGAAGTCCAAGTGGAAGGCATTGAGTGGTGTGGGAGTAATAGCTGGAGGATACGTGACAGTTGACATAATTGGGAAGGCGGTTTGTGGCAAGGAGTGGATACCACTTTCAGAGGGGGTAGAGTCAGATTGTGGTATTAGTGAAGGGGGTCTGAAATGTTTAGAAGTGGACATGTAAGAGTGGGGTCGACATTTATGAAACCATTTTCTGGACCCCCCTGCTAATAAAGGTAGGACGGAAAGGGGGGGGGGGGGGACCCTGCTGACCATTGATCTGATGGAGTGACGATCAGGCGGCTGGATGGTGCACGGGACTTAACCACAAGAGACGAACTAATTTTGCCATTTTAGACCCTTATGACATGATCTGAAAACTTTGGTTATAATACATAATGCCTCTGAACTTTGGATAGAGACATAATGAACTCAAATATTAGGATTACATGTAAAATTAACCACATTTTATCTTTTTGACCACCTTCTTGGAAATAATTTGGAGGATGAAATATTATTTACAACATTTCAAATATAATAATCATTAGCTATAATCAAGTGACCCTATAAAAATTATAGGACCCTAACAATGGCTCCAACTGGGGATGGTAGTCTACTTGGAGCTTTCAAGAACACCGTAGACTAGTAGCCTTATCCATTGGACGGATCCCAAGTCTGCAACGTGCTTTGTCATAAAAATATCTGTGATTGAAAATCTCTTAAACTGAAATCAAGACCATTCTGCACACCAAAATCTAAAATACACACTGAACTAAAAGTTATACTACTATCTAAAATTGAAATTGACAATAATTCTTGAAAAAGATGCTCAGAGTGTTGAGCTTATTTGCACACTGCTACCTACTCAATACTGCTGAAAATTCTATTGAATCAAATAATACAAAAATGGCAATGAAGCCAGTCAAGTAGTTACTGAAACAAGTGGGCTGCTTGATTGTTTGTTAGCATAATCAAAATGACAGCTTGACTTTTTGTCCATAAAATCAAAGCTATAGAGTGCAATGGTAGTTGTTGTTGGATCTGGTCATGAAAACATGATTGAACACTTGAGCTAAAAATATCCGCGATGTAGTTTTCTATAGGATCAGTAAAGGCATGATTAATTAGTTTACCTTGTAGGCCTTCATTGACCATTTGAGCATGGAAGATTTCATCAGTTGTATTCTCAAGGTTAAACCCCGAGTCCCACTATTTAGTTTCAATCTTGTACTTGAAAACATAATTTTCAACAATCTACAAATCAAAAGGCAATACAATATCCTATTGTTTTGGGGAAGGAAGATTTTCCAAGAATTGTTTAGGATATTAAAAGTTATAGGATTAAATCTGATAATCCAAAAGATCAATAGCCTTCTCAAATATTTCAACAACTAACTCAAGAAAACAAACTTTACATTTAGGATAAAATTTGCTTAATTTCAAACAATGAAATATGATTGTTAAAAAATCTTCATCAATTTGAAAATTGGCTAATTCATCCCTGGCTTCTTTTAAAACATCACAAGGCAGAGGATTTTCCACATAACCTATCATCTTGTTTAGCAAGAAATTTGATCAACATGCAGTGGAGTTTCCATGAGTTTTATACAAATTTGGATTCTTTAAAAATGGACTCACACTAAAACTTTGAAGTTTTGGATATTGTGAATGTGGATTCACCAGGTGAATGATACAACCTTCTTATGTTTGATCACTATCCACTGTCAGTAATTAGATCTGGAACTTGATATGATTTTCTGGGGAATCTGAAAGGTTCGTTCGCCAGTATGGTCGCCACTATGTTGTCGTTCTATA
Organism: Pinus tabuliformis; assembly: GCA_031772625.1. Lineage (NCBI taxonomy): Eukaryota > Viridiplantae > Streptophyta > Pinopsida > Pinales > Pinaceae > Pinus > Pinus tabuliformis. Next base: position 265,157,991 of record CM062805.1, read on the forward strand.
TTTTTGACGTTGAGCGAGTAAACACATAGGACATCATCAAAACCACTTTAGAAGCTAGGATCTAGCCCTGCCAACTTGAGAGAGGGATCTCTCTTGTAAAATTTAGCTATGTTTGATGTGCATTTTAGGCTAGTTATTACTGTACTGATTATTTTTTATTGGATTTTTTGGTTGATTAAATTGCTATAATTGCATTGGCTTATGGAGTCTAAAGATTAACTGGATCTACATCAAACTTTGAAGGAGTTTCATAGGGAAAGCTAGGTTGCACTAGTTCGATCTTTCAAAATTTTAAATGGATTATGAAACATAAGAAATGTAAGATTCGGTAGAAACTAAGGAGCAATGAAGAATTCCTTAATGTAACTTTAGCAAAAAACATATAAATTATTAACATCCATAATAGGGTGTTTTGTATAACATATCATATTCATCACAGTTTATGTTATGTAATTAAGCTTTTTAGAAATGACAGAGAAAGGAGACAATGATTAAACACATAAACGAAAGAAAAACATCACCAATTCGTACACCACATGAATGTTGTGAAAATGTTCGTGTATTATTGATGCTTCCAACAACTGGAAAAAGTTACAACTTGCAAAGGAAAACTTTATTCAACAATCAACCTCTATTACTTCAAACTATGAAATATTTATACAAATTCTAAACTAAAATATCTTGAAAAAATATCAAGATTTGTTTACAAATAGCTCAAATTGTCTTACACAAATAGAATTGAAATATAGGACATTCAAAACTAATCAATCTACCTAGAACTATCTTATGGATTTTTGGTGACAAAGAAGAGAAATTCAAATTTGATTGTAACTCTTATTTGATGAGGTGGCGTCCAAGTCACTAATTCTCTTTGAGCTTTTTCCTCCCGAAATTCTGAAATATAGGGTCCTGTAATACATTTGTATATCCCAAACCATAATAGCGGTTAGAAACTTGAGAGATTTTTTTGTAAATGATGAAGTTGGAAACAAAAACCTCTTTCAGTTTTTGAAAATGCATTTCCACCTGCTTGGAAACCGCATTTGAAAACACTGGCTAAAACACAGAAAAATTCGGGAAAATATACCTACAAAGATTCATCTGAATATCCCACACCATAACAGATGTTAGAAAACTGAGAGAGGTTTTTGTACATGAAGATGTTATCAGAAAAAACCTCTTTAATCTTTTGAAAATTCATTCTCATTTGTTTGTATACCATGTTTTAAATGAATGTGTTGTATATGAAAAACCATATTTTTAACTGACCATGAAACGATCCCCCAAGGAAAGTTTTGGGGCTTAAAACCTAGTTTTTGGTTAAAAGTTGTAAATCTAATGTAAAGACTCCAAATTTTGTGGGTGCGGAGCGCGAAGTTGTAAATGAGTCATAGGGTTTTCCGCCCTTAATTTTGTAATGGAATGTTAGCTTTAGAGATGGTCAGCGGACCATGGGATTGTATAAATAGAGCGAGGCTCTAAGTAGTGGAGACATAATAATATAATTAGAAGGAATGATGATGGAATAGAAGGATAGCAAAAGATCTAAGCGTAGAGTCGAGTCTTTGGGTCGTAGAGTAGGAGAAGGATTTGCAGCTGAGTGCACAGAGGCATAGTAGTCCGCAGCTAAGTGCATAGGACGAGTCGAGTCTATAACTGTTGAAGCATTAATAAAGAGAAATTTTACATCAATTTTGTGTATTTATTTCCTGTTTTATGTATCAAATATATTGGGTATAAATTGCATTTATGTTGTCTATATGGTGCGTGAACATATGTGATTGTGTTGATTAAGTAAAGGTGAGATAAGGTATTTGTTTATGCGAAGTTTACTAACAATTGTAAGAAGATAAGTAAAATACATGGTGTAACTTGGGGAAATAGCACAAATCATTGCCCTAGTAGTGTGAAAGCATATAAGCCCCTGGTTAGGGCTACATGAAAGGTGATCCTAACATATTGCGAAGGTCTTGTAGGTCAGGATAGTGCGCGAAGTGACCTACGCAAAGGTAGTCACATTTGGATTAAATTGACCCCTCAGACATCTCCAGGGTGCAGAAACTTGGTTCCAACATCCCCCCATACTACTTTGGGTGAGACTTCAGTCCGCGTACCATGGGCAGATGCCGAAAGGGCCAGTAGTGTAGTGATATGTTTGGCTAATTAACTCTGAACCTGGGTCAGGCCCCCTCAAGCCAACAAATGGTTCCATTGACAGGACCGAAACCTACATAGAGATGTCTGATATTGTATCATTGGAATCCAACTAAGAAGGAAATTGAAGGTTGGTTGGACAGGAGGATTCATGAGTTCGCAGCGCTGGAGAACAGGAACCCGCGACTGACAAAAGAAGAGTGGTTAGACTGCTACCTGTACACAAAGAACCATGAAATCTTCTTTGCGTCTTTTCCTACTGAGTTGTACAAGTGGATCGCGAAGCTAGCAGATAGCCAAGGAAGGTGGAAACTCGACAATCTTATTGTGTGGATCCCAAAGTTAGTGTGAAGGTTGGAAGCCTCAGAGAATAAGATCGCGCGTTCCGTTGATCACTGGCTCGATCAAATTATAGGAGGATTTATTACTAAGTGTGAAGTTGACACTTTAGTGAGATATCGTGAGGTAGAGCAACGCTTTCTCAAGGGACTGTGAGGTAAGTATGTAAAGTCCATGAATACTTGGATTAAAATGTTATTATGTGAAAAGAGGGTTATGCAATCACCTTGATGTTCAGGGCTACGCAAAGTTGAAATCTTATAGGAATGAAGGATATAAGGGACCAGAAACTAGCCCCTTGATTCCACCTCTGTGAGGGGATGAGGAAGAACTCACGAAGATCTCACTGTGAAGTTCGATCCATCTGATAAGGCAAATAATTTCGCAAATACCACCCCAACCCACACCACCACTAGCTTTACCACCTTCACCTCCATCTTCACCCATATCACCTCTGCCACCACTAGGAGTCAATATGGCAAGCATGATAAAGTTGTCTATGTTCAAGGGATTGGGAAATGAGGATCCAGACCAATTTTGGTTCGTGGTAAGAGCCGTATGGGAAGTGCAAGGAGTTATAGATGACAATATAAAGAAAGTGACACTGGTTAGCACCCTGCAGGGCCACACGCTGACCTGGTATATTAAACACTCCAATGATAATCCAAATGCAGGAATCACGGATATCCAAGTAGCGCTAAACAGAGAATTTAGTAGGCCGAAGTCTGAAGCACAGTTGATCATTGGATTCAAAGAAATCACGATGCTATCAAGCGAGACTCCTTAGGAGTTGGATCATAGGTTGAAGTGTATAATTTGTGAAGCTAAAATGAATCTAACGGATGGACAACATCGCGAATGGTTTGTAGCATCGTTAACGCCACATTTAAGGAGCGCGCTATTGCAGCAGAATTTAACGACTCAGGAAGAGGCCTTAGAGATTTTGATGAGGCTTCATGAGACCACAATGTAGGATCCTAACTTGGGAGTTCAGCAGATCAACACGCAGTTGAAAAATTTATGCTTGGAGATGAAAAGTTTGAAACAAGACAAAACAGCTCAACCAGAAGTGCGCGGTGAGGTGTGGTGTGTAAAACTCAAGGGTCAGGGTCATGATAAGGACCATTACTTGGTGTTCAAAAATTACCTCGCGGGAGGAGGACCGATGCTGTTAAGGCTGGAATCACAGGCAGGACCTAGCGCGGTACGCGATTTGCCAAATAGGTGGAAAATATGCTACAGACAACTATCATTTGTTACAAAAGTATACACAAAATTCGCAGCAATTGTTCTGTAAATTTTGTAGGTCAGTGGGACACAATGAGCACACTTGTAGGAGCTATGAGTTGATGATGGATAGAACTCCCACCTACAAAGTTCAGGCTAAATTGCAACCCCTAGGCCAGAATGTAGGAGTGGCGCAAACTGGATTTCAGGGCCGCGGACGAGGCCGAGGTGGAGGAGGACCTAGAAGAGGTCGTGGTCAGTTGATATGCTACAATTGCAGAGGGCCAGGACATTATGCCCATGATTGTATGAATCCGACGTGGTCATCGTGTCTATATTGCACCTTGCTTGATCATGAGATGGAAGATTGTCCTATGCTAATAGCTAGGATACGTGACAAAGGAGTGCTACCACCTCCCCCAACTCAGAACCTACAGATGATGAGGTTTGGGTCGCACAAGGAAGATCCAAATGTGAACATTGTGCTTCGAAGTGGAATCGCGATGGGAGATGAAAAAGGCAAGCAACCCGAAGATAGTACTTGGGTTTGCAAAGCTGTTATAGACATTTTTGTGCCTTACAGCTATAAGCATGAAATGTCCATAATCCAAGGGATCCAAAGTCCCTAAACATGTTGTTCCTACCCCTAGAGGAACAAGGCTAAAAAACCACAGCAATTCACAGAAGTTCTCCACCAGAAACTGCTCAAAAACAAGTCAACTCAGGATCAATTCAGAAGCTCCACTAGCTGCCTGTGTTGAAATGCAGAGGGTACACTGGCTAGTTGCATTTCAACGCAGGTGGAAGCACTACCAGGGTGCGCTGAGCGGGAAATGACAAATTTCAGGGTCTCTTGTGAGAGGTGTCAAGACTGTGGAAGCTTCCAGAATCTTCCTCCATGACACTTGCCTTGCTGAGTTCGACTAAGTGATGAGTAAGAGACTCTTAGTCTCCAAGTGGAAGTAAGAACTGACACAGAGAGAGGACACTAGTTAGATCACAAGCTGACTCATCCTCACTCCAAACATCTATATATGGATCTCTTCTCCATGAGATCTAGAGGCTGGAATTTGGTTATTGCAAAGAATTGCTGCTGGTTTGAGATTGAGATCATTGGGTGCTTAATGCTTTGAAGGGAGGTGAAGATAGGAATTTCATTTGCTGGGAGGTAGATGCTGGATTGGAACTCTCTTGGTTGTATCTCCTCCTGAACCTTGTTATTTCATCAATAAAGCTATCTTGGTTTCTCCTATATGCTGATGTGTCTTTGATGTATGATTGCATTAGTATATTTGGTTTACTTCTAATCCTGAACTAGTTATGAATATGAATCTATGTCTTTGTGTAGTGTTCCCTTCTTGTGATCTTGCAGGAACCTGTTGAAGCTGGGCGAGTGAGAAGGAAAGTAGCTGGGAACTCCCAAAGAGAAGAGAAACCGGATCGAGGGACAAACAGAAGACACCGGTTAGTCCATCTATCTCTCTTCATTCTTAATTCATAAAGGAAGAATACTAGAATAGCTGTTTCTGTTTGTTGCTAAGGCACAGTCACACCTTAGGTGGATAGGATCATCCTTCATAGGCATTTTTCCCCACAACAAATTGGCGACTCCACTGGGGAGATCTGTTTATTCATTTTATTTGTGTTTCTATCATTGTTTGTTTCATAGACTCAACAGCAACAATCGAACTGCATCTGCTATTCTCAGATGCAAAGTAGACAGCTGCTGCTTTGATCCAATCACTGGATTTGTCTATGATCTGAACAATGGACTCACAAATGATTTGATGATCCTTTGTGATAGATCTTAGCCCTCCTTCAAAGCATCCCTTTGATTGTACCTTGCTTGTTGCTTTGATTTGGCCTGAAACTGTAGATTAAATAGCAAACCGTGACCCAGAACCCAGTGAGGAACTCTCGTTTCTCCTTCAGCGCAGGCTCTGTGAAGAGACTCTGCATTTCAACGCAGTTCCCATGAAGGTTACCTGCGTTGAAATTCAGTTTCCCTGTTATACAGGTGCGCTGATCCAGTTAGGCCTTGTGCAACTGGGGTTCTCTGCTCTGTTTTGCCTTGTTTTGATCTCTGATTTTTGCAGCCTGTAACCAGCATAGGTACCTGTCTGATAGCCCCTTTTCTCTGCTTAAATTCTGCCTCCTTTTGTACAAAAGACTGTGAGTGTTTTTATGTGTTTGTGGCATCATTTACAGTTTCCCTTTGCAAGAGTGAAATAGTCATCATGTAGCCCTTGATTCAGATCTGTTGATTGTGATATTAGGAGAGAGTTCATTGGCTGTTTACAATTGGTTATACATTCATTTTTGCTTTTGATTTGAGTTTTTCTCTTTTGAGTGTCAAAACAAGTATTCATTTCGAAAATCGTTAAGTGTTGTAATCTCTTCTACCCTTTCTGATTTCGAAAAAGTAAACTTGTTTGTATTTGTCATTTAAAATCATATTCAAAGTTGTGCAAAAAGCTTTCTTTTTAGGCATCAATATTAAGAAAGCGGAAAACAAACACTTGCATTGTGCATTTGCATCTTGATAGTTTGCATGATTGATTTAGGGAAAGTGCATTTAGAGTGTGTTGATTGTTCTCTGAGAAAAGATGGTGTCTTTCTTTTCCCTTTGTAGCTAGGATTTTCATTGTTAAAAAAGAGATAAAATTTGCTTATCATCTTTTAGATTGCATTTAGGAAGTTGTCTATACATCTCGTGGTGAACCTCAAAAGGAAAACTTCTAAGAAAGATCAACATAAAATAAACTTAATGAACTTAATAACGCTTTGTAACATAACGCACAACATAGAGGTCTAGGCTAGAGATGTGTTCCGGCGTCGTAAAGCCTGGTGACTGTCGATCTCGCTGATGGTGGGTGATTCCTCCTGAGGGACGATAGCGCCAGTACGGATTGTGCTCCCACGTACCGTTGAGTATATATTGGGAGACCCCTATAGGCATAAAACCTTTATCCTTAGGAAGCCGTGTCGGCCGCCCTACTGATCGCAATGCACTGAACACAGCATTCAGGAAGATTGACCGCCCGTACCTTAAAAAGTATTCTGCGGTTTTGCGAAAATTTTGGCACACCCTCTACCTAGAACTCCAGAGAAATTCCTTTTGGCCTTTTTCAGACTCTATAACGGAAAAAGTCCATCCGAGAATTTGTCACTTCGAGCTCGTTAAAACATCGAAGGAGACTAGAGTCATCTTTAGCTTTTTCTCGACTCTTTAAAATTGAAAAAGCAAGTTGTGTCTAAAGCGTCATTAAAATTTATTTTAACGGAATAATAAATCACCCTTATTCCCGCGTTGATCTTTCAGTTGAGAAAATGGAGCCCTCCAACCAAGGAATTCCCCTTGGTGGAAGTCCTAGTCCCTTCTCCTCTTGGGGAGATGTTGGAGCGCCCCATATGGCCACATTGTCGCTTCCAGGACTGACAATCGGCTTGCCTGTCTAGCTCTTCTCAACTAATGTTGTTCAAAACACCACTATTCCTGAACAATCGAATCAGCAGTTAGACCAGTCCAGAGCTGACCACCAGCCTTCCACTTCCTCTAACTCTTCCTCTCCTCCTTCCTCTTCGCTTGATGGAGCTGGAAAAACCAAAAGCCAAGCTCCTAAGGAGAAGAAGGAAAATAAGAAGAAAGAGAAGAAGAAGAAGGAGCCAAAATCGACTAGGGGCAAGCGAATGGCGTCTAATGAAAATCCACACACTGCACTGACCAGGCCTAAATCGCCATGTGTCATATGCAAGGGAGACCACTTTCACAGAGATTGTCCTTGCATCCCTCGGATACTAAGGGACTGGTCTCCCCGTTTGCACAATTCGGTGGCGTCAACCTCTGATAGCCATGTTGACAGCACACCGTCAACTAGTGAAAGTGAAGCCACAGGACAGAGAGGGAGAGCTAGATTTCCCTGCAAACTGTGTGAAGCCGACCATGCCATCCACCGTTGTCCCTTCTTAGACGAGGCTAAAAGAGTTTTGGAAGATCGCCCGGTTTTACCAGTGCAACTTCCTCCTGGATATCAAAAACTCCTGCCAAGTCCTTCACCAGTTGAGAACCCGGCTGGCCCGCTCAGGTGGTCAGCCGAAGCACCTATCATTGAGGATGAACCGTCTGAATCCATACCTGATGAAAGTCAAAAGGTTGAAGTGGCAGTTGACCCGGTTTATCCTTCAGAGGCTCTATCTTCGAATGATACCACCACAGAGGAGAATAAAGACGACACCATCCAAATTCTCTTCATCAACACAGACTCCGACGAACAAGGGGGCAATTTTCCCATTCCTTTATCGCAGGAAGGAACTTCGTCAGAGTCATACCCGGCCGTCTATTCGGTCCCACCACCAAGAAACCTAGTTGTATCCTTCGACTGGAACCAACTAGGCAGACCCCGGTTGCCAGCAAGCATACCATTCAGAATTATCGTTCAAATATACAGAATGGTAATGGCTGGCACCATCATTGATGAGGGGGCATCTGTGAGTATCCTTTCCTCTATTGCTTGGAAAGCGCTTGGTTCGCCAGCACTTTTGCCTGAAATGAGAAATCTGACAGGCTTCGATAAAGGAACCAGTCGACCTTTAGGGATTCTTTCCAATGTGCCAATCACATTGAAAGGGAAGACCGTTCAAATGAACGTGATGGTAATTCAAGGACCCTTGGATTATAACCTACTCCTTGGACGAGACTATATATATTGCATGGGAGCCATCGTCTCCTCACTCTTTAGAGTAATGTGTTTTCCGCATGAAGGAAGAATGGTCAAGCTCGTGGACCAACTTTCATTCCCCGGATTACGCATCGCAAATAGTCATATACCATCCCTAAATGGTCTCTTCACTCAAGAAATGTCTCAACCCACAGTCCGTCCTCCTGATGAGCGCGAGTAATCCGGGAGGATATGACTGGAACCCAGGGGGCATGCGTCCTGGTCTGCTTCGGCAGGAAAACCTTGGGTATAGGGTAGGTTTCCGCGGGAGAATATGACTAGTCTGTACCCCGTCCGTCTAGGAAGGGGGGTTATTCTAGAATAACATTCTCTTGTCAAAGCTACGTGTTTGGCACTGAGGTCATTCACCTTTGTCTATCACGATAGACACCACCGAAGAAGTGTTTTGTTTGAAAGATTAACGGAACAATCTTTGGGTAGCCTGAAAGATGGAGGCTTCTCTCGGTAAAACAATTGTTTTGGTGGAAGTGAAGTAGAGGTAACCTTGAAACTCTATTTTATATCTGGGGGCATGCAAACCTTTTGGAGTGCAAGCAAGGTCGGCTATTTATTTTTTAAATTTTTAGGTCCTCCCTTTAAACCTGTAGGTCTAACCCTTTAAACTCGTAGGATTAGTCGTTTCAGAACTTGCATAATGAAAGGATCCGGAGCAAAGCTTTGTAAGATCTAAGCTCCATAAAAAATAGCATCTTCAATGAGACATTATTATCATATGACTGGATTATTCGAGCAGTTTTAGCACACACTTCATGCTCGTTAAAAAATAAACGCAAGATCCGAGTAGTTTTAGCACATAGTTCATGCTCGTTAAAAAATAAACATAAGATCGAGCAAATGTTTCCACCCGCGTTTAAGCTCGTTAAAAAATGAACTATTCCGGTAAATAACCACCGTGAATGTAGTGACATCAGCCATTAAAGCCTTGGTCGTGTTTGCCCACCACCTCCACTTTTCCATTGGCCGATCATTCACCTCCATATGATTGTTTACCCATTTTGAGGAACAGCTGCGAAGAGTGATTTCACTAGCCATCCTTGTGACACTGCCGTGATTTGGAAATTCCAATCCTTCCCTGGAATGAGCTGCTACCCTTTTTATCACTCCTTCCTCAAAAGACGAGTCTTCTTTAAGCTCTTTTCATCTGACTCGTGAAATATGAAAAGATTGCCGAGTTTTGGCCTTCCAGCTCGATAAAGTGACCGGAAGAGCTATCCCTCCTCTAGACTTTAATCTTTTTGGACCTGAGGGATTATTGCACAAAAAGATCGAGCGCTTGTTTTATTCGGCTCGTTAAAGATATCGAAAATCGATCCCTTCTGTATTGTTTTATACTTTTTCGGACTTAAGGGATTAGATGACGAAAAAGGACTTTTGGATTTAACTTTATGTACCTTTTTAGACTCTCTAAAAATGAAAAGGACCAAGTTATCCTTGTCGTTAGACTCGTTAAATGCATGAAATAGCGACAAACTTGTCTTTAGACGAGAACGAGTTTCACTATCGCTAGGCTCGTTAAAACATAGCGATGGGCTTGCCCAAAGGGCAAGTTATAGAACAAGCATATGTTATCCTCCTCAAGCTTGACAAAAATAAAGAGGTACTGGTCAGCAATGACTGGGGAAAAATTGGGAGAAACTCAAGAAAACTTTGATGGTAGCAAGTCGCTCTTGAACATGACACTTTTCCTCCGTACCACAATCGGGTTGGGTTGTTTCATTCACCGGTCACATCACCATGGTCTCGCCATACCATCCATACTTGGGGTAATGCTACCAATCCATCGCATCAGTGTCGCCATATGTTCAAGAGAAGTCGTTCAAAGAAGTCACCTGTGTCCCATCCACTACCATACATTATACTCTTTCATGACCGCCACCCTGAATCATATGTCATCAGATCGTTTTCACCTCCATCAAAATCATTAGCTCCGTTCCGTGTCATTGATGTGGGATTCATTAAGGCCCTCCTTTGACGGATCACTTCTTGTCGACATCAGCTCATTATCCAAGAAGTTGATCTAGGAACACCCCCTTCAGTACTTTGAAGCTTGCATGCCTCAATGGCAAGTTTCTCACTTTCGGCGACAGGTATACATCAATGACCTTCGACCGAAAGATTTTGCGTGGTGTTTGACGCCAAGTCCTCTATTCACACCACGTGAATTGTACTGTAGTACCTTGAGGGTCATCATCATTATCGGTGATTCCTCTCGCGCTTGTTAACAGTTTACATCATTGACTGGTAATCAAGCGATGTCTTTCCATGTTCGACTTCAGAGCAATTCTCACATGGATCGACTTGTAATTAGAGTGAAGATCGAACGAGATTGAAGACCCCAGATCTAGTTTCATCCATCCGGGCTGCGATATATATTCAGAAAATAAAGACATGGAAATGTACAGCTTTGCAGCACAGATAATCATCCTACCAAAAGGATGATGGCTCTTTCAGAATCATCAGTCTATCATCAGACGATTGTCTGTTATATGTACATGAAAATGAATTTATAAAGCTGAGCATCGGAATGCCCACCTCGGCTAGATTATGAAAAAAGTATGAAAATAATGTATTGTATTGTATTGTATTACAGGTCTCCTCCCAGCAATGAAAGAACTTCGGATCCTCCTAATAAAGCATTTCACCTGATAAACGGCCTCATACTTTAGGGGGCAACTGTTATAGACATTTTTGTGCCTTACAGCTATAAGCATGAAATGTCCATAATCCAAGGGATCCAAAGTCCCTAAACATGTTGTTCCTACCCCTAGAGGAACAAGGCTAACAAACCACAGCAATTCACAGAAGTTCTCCACTAGAAACTGCTCAAAAACAAGTCAATTCAGGATCAATTCAGAAGCTCCACTAGCTGCCTGCGTTGAAATGTAGAGGGTACACTGGCTAGTTGCATTGCAACGCAGGTGGAAGCACTACCAGGGTGCGCTGAGCGGGAAATGACAAATGTCAGGGTCTCTTGTGAGAGGTGTCAAGACTGTGGAAGCTTCCAGAATCTTCCTCCATGACACTTGCCTTGCTGAGTTCGACTAAGTGATGAGTAAGAGACTCTTAGTCTCCAAGTGGAAGTAAGAACTGACAGAGAGAGAGGACACTAGTCATATCACAAGCTGACTCATCCTCACTCCAAACATCTATATATGGATCTCTTCTCCATGAGATCTAGAGGCTGGAATTTGGTTATTGCAAAGAATTTCTGTTGGTTTGAGATTGAGATCATTGGGTGCTTAATGCTTTGAAGGGAGGTGAAGATAGGAATTTCATTTGCTGGGAGGTAGATGCTGGATTGGAACTCTCTTGGTTGTATCTCCTCCTGAACCTTGTTATTTCATCAATAAAGCTATCTTGGTTTCTCCTATATGCTGATGTGTCTTTGATGTATGATTGCATTAGCATATTTGGTTTACTTCTAATCCTGAACTAGTTATGAATATGAATCTATGTCTTTGTGTAGTGTTCCCTTCTTGTGATCTTGCAGGAACCTGTTGAAGCTGGGCGAGTGAGAAGGCAAGTAGCTGGGAACTCCCAAAGAGAAGAGAAACCGGATCAAGGGACAAATGGAAGACACCGGTTAGTCCATCTATCTCTCTTCATTCTTAATTCATAAAGGAAGAATACTAGAATAGTTGTTTCTGTTTGTTGCTAAGGCACTGTCACACCTTAGGTTGATAGGATCGTCCTGCATAGGCATTTTTCCCCACAACAAAAGCTCCAGCAAATGAAGTAGAGTTTGATTTGGAGCGCGCTCGGGAAACCTTCATGGAAGCTAAGAAGAGCTTCGCTGATGCCTCCACTTTAGGAAACAAAGATAGACCGGAGTCGGAGATGGACCCATCTATGCTTACGACATTCTTGGAAACATGCATGAAGTTACTGCGTGATAGTAAGGTTGTAAAAGGATTACAGGAACTCATTAACAGATGCACTGGGACCGCGCCAAGAGAACCGTGTGTAGTCTGGGGGATTGGAAAGCATAAGACAAGGATGGGAAGAGAAATGAGGTTAACTGTGTAGATTGGAGAATATGAGATGGACCAAGTAATTCTAGATTTAGGATCAGATGCAAATGTTATGCCGAGGTAGACATGGGAGCGAATGGGGAGGCCTACGCTATAGTGGTCTCCTATTCAGCTGTGAATGGTGAACTAGTAGAAAATAATACCCATGGGGCGATAGCAAGGAATCATTGTGGATATTGAGGGAGCAAGCACGCTAGCAGACTTTGAAGTGATAGAGATTGTTGATGATAACAACCCCTACCCCGCGCTCTTAGGAATTGGTTGGGCCACTAACATGTATGTGGTGATTAATCTGAAGAAGTGCAAGATGATTTTTGAAAAGAAATCACTACGCATAGTTATACCCCTGGACCTTGCTGAAGGTTCGTGCTATACAGAGCCAGTGTGTGACTATGAAAGTGATGATGGTTTGGACTGCATCTATAAGATAACAGCGCGAAACTAGGACTCAGTGAATCCCACTTGTTATACACATTTTTGGGCACTGCAACCCCAATCATATATGTCCATAAACCAAGGGCTCCTAAGTCCCTAAAAGTGTTGTTTCACACCCTAAAGGAACAAGGTCAGCTGATTACATCATCTCCCAGAAGTTCTCCACAGAAAACTACTCAAAACTGGTCAAATCTGGACCATACAGACTGCCCAGTGCAGAAGGTGCGATGCATCCCACCTGCCCAGAGTAAAAGGTGCGATGCATACTGGATAGCTCTTCTGCAGGGTGCGATGAGCGAGAGTGGACAAATGGCAGACAGTTTGCAAGGTGGTTTGACATGGAATCTTCCAGAAACTTCTCCTATGACACTTGCCTCTCTGAATTCGCCTAGGGATGAGTAAGAGATCATCAATCTCCAAGTGGAATCAAGAACTATCAGAGAGAGGACACTAATCAAATCTCAGAAGCTGACTCACCTCCCTACAATTATCTATATATGGATCCCTCATCCCAGAGATCTAGAGGCTGGAATTTTGTATCTTGTAAGGAAGTGCTACTGGTTTCTTGGTGTAACATCATAGTGTTGGGTGATCTAAGATTTTCATGAGGTGAAGAAGGGCTTTCTTGCTGAGAGGATGACGCTGGGTCAGAACAATTGGTTGTAATCCTCTTTGCTATTAATAAAGCTATTCAAGTTTTCCTCCACATTCTTGTATGATTGATGATATATGCATTTGTGTGGTCAATATATATCTGGTCCTATATTTTTTGTGATAGTAGATCTCTGTTCTTGGATAGTGTTATGCTTCTTTGATTCCACAGGTGCTCTTTGAAGCTGGGTAGACAAGGAAGCGAGTGGAAAAGATCTATCAGAAGGGAGAGGAATCAAGCAAGGAACCAAGCGCAAGACAAAGGTTGGTCTCCTTTGTTCCCCTCTTATCTACTTCTCATAAAGGAAAATGAAAGTAGTTTTAGTTTATTTGTTTCTAAGATAGCTACCAGTCTTAGTGGGACTAGCAGCTCTGCATAGACACTAGATTTCCTGATAACAAAATGGCGACTCCGCTGGGGAGAAAATAGCTTGTTTTCCTTTCTATATTGGTTTGTTTTATAAACTTACAGATGGAGCCTGAAGTCAAGCCAGCTAGCCTTCGAACTGCATTTGCTATGCAAGTGCAAAGTAGATCAACGTTGCTTCAGTCTATCTCTAGGTTTTGTTTATAAACTGAACAATCGATTTGCAAACATCCTAATTTCCCTTGTGGTGGCTCTTGTAACCTCCTTAGATCTACCCTTGTGATTTATTTAGTGATTATCACTTGCTCGGCCTAAATCCCTGAACTGTGCTGCAAACTATGATCAAGAACTGGATCAAAAGTCTCGCAATGTACCATCGCACCCTCTCTTCAAGATATCAGTATGCATCGCACATCCCGTGTGCAGTAGGTGGGATGCATACTGGAATCCCTGTGTAACAGGTGCGATGGTCAGAGAAGGCTAATTTTGCCTCCAGACTTTGGTTTTTCTTCACTCTTTTCAACTCTATTTAGGAGTTTTGCTGTCTGTAGTCAGTATACCTCTCTAGAAACCCCCTTCCTTGCCATTATTCCGCCTCCATTTTGCAAAGAACTGTAAATGTTTTTATGTATTGTGAGCCATTTTCAGTTCTCTTTTACAAAGAAGTAGCGTAATTGAACTGTCGTTTCTTGATTTGGAAGTGTCGCAAGTGTCATTTTCAGTCATAAAAGAGAATCCGATTGTTCTTGATAGTCGATTACACTGTTACTCTTGTATTTGAATTAAATTAGTAGTTTTTCAAGTGTCGAAAGCAAGTTTTCAATTCCAAATCGCAAAGTGTCGTCATTGTCTTCATTTTGTCTTGAAAAGAAGCTTGTTAGTAATGTCGCTTTGAAAAATAATTCAGATTTGCGCTTAGCTTTCTTTTTATCATTCACACATTAAGAAGGCTAAAAACAAATACATGCATGTGCATTTGCATTTAGACTGTTTGTTGGTTTGATTTAGGACAGTGCATATAGTGTGTGCTCTCTGCTCTATGTTGAAAGAATATCATCTCTCTTTCTTTAGTAGCTAGGATTTTCATTGCAAAAAGAAGATTAAACGATTGTTTATCATCTTAGATTGCATTTTAGGAATTGTATATCTACATCACACAGTGAACCTGAGAGGAAAATTTCTTAAACAAGATCAACTGTAAAATAAATTTAATGAATCTAAAAACGCTTTGGAACCTAACGCACAACGTTTAGAAGTCTAGGCTAGAGACGTATTCCGGCGTCGTAAAGCCTGGTAATTGTTGTTTTCATTGCTGGTTGGGTGATTCCTCCACTTTGAGACGACAAGTGCCAGTATGGACTTGTGCTCCCATGTACCATCGAGTATATATTTGGAGACCACAATAGGCTATATCCTTTATCCATAGGAAGCCGTGTCTGCTGCCCTATCGATCGCAATGCACTGAACACAACATTCGGGAAGATTGACTGCCGTACCGTAAAAAATATTCTGCAGTTTTTCGATTGGTTTGGTAATCCCTCTGTCTAGACTTCCAGAGTAGTCTCTTTCATTCCTTTTCAGACTCCTTAAAGGAAAAGGTCCATCTGAGAACTTGTCACTTCAAGCTCATTAAAAATCGAAGGCGACTAGAGTCATCTTTTGTTTTTTCTCGACTCTTAAAAATTGAAAAAACAAGTTGTGTCAAAGCGTCTAAAATTTATTTTAATCGGAATAAATATCACCTTTCCTACATTGGTCTTAGGTTGAGAAAAATGGAGTCCACCAACCAAGGATTTCCCCTTGGAGGAAATCCTAGTCCTTTCTCCTCTTGGGGAGATGTTGGTGCACCCCATATGGCCACATTGTCGCTTCCAGGATTGACAATCGGCCTACCCGTATGGCTCTTCTCGACCTCTGTCATTCAGAACACCGTGATTCCTGAGCAATCAAGTAAGCAACTAGACGATACCAAAGCTACCCCCCAACCTTCTACTTTGTCCAATTCTCCCTCTCTTCCTTCCTCTTCGCTTGATGGAGCTGGTAAAGCCAAAAATCAAGTAACCAAGAAGGAGAAGAAGGGGAAGGAGAAGAAAGAGAAGTAGAAGAAGGGGCCAAAGGTGAAAAGGGGCAACCAGGCATCATCTAGTAAAAATCCACACACTGCACTGTCAAAGCCTAAATCTCCATGTGTCATTTGCAAAGGAGATCACTATCATCAAGATTGTCCTTGCATCCCTCGGATCTTAAGGGACTGGTCTCCTCGTTTGCACAATATGGTGTCAACAACCTCTGATGATCATATTGAAAGTACACCGTCAACTAGTGAAAGCGAAGTGTCAGGACAGAAAAGGAAAAGTAAATTCCCTTGTAATCTGTGTGAAGGCGATCACGCCGTCCACCATTGTCCCTTCCTAGACGAGGCTAAAAGAGTTTTGGATGACCGTCCGGTTTCACCGTTACGGCTCCCTCTTAGATATAAGAAACTCTTGCCAAGTCCATCACTAGTTGAAAATCCGACTGACATGCCATTGTGGTTGGTCGAAGCGTCTATCATTGAAGATAAACCATCTAAATCCACACCAGACGAAAGTCAAAAGGTCGAGGTGGCAATTGACCTAGTCTTGCCTTCAGAAGGTCCATCTTCAGATGATACAGTCGTCGAAGAGAACAAGAATGACACCGTTCAAATTCTCTTCGTAAACACAGACTTCGATGAACATGGGGGCAGTCTACCCGTTCCTTTACCATAGGAAGGAAGTTCATCAGAGTCATATCTGGCCATCTATTCGGTCCCACCTCCAAGCAACCTAGTTGTTTCCTTCGATTGGAATCTACTAGGCAGACCCCGTTTACCGGCTAGTGTACCATTTCGAATCATTGCACAAATATATAGAATGGTCATGGCTGGTACCATCATAGATGAAGGGGCTTCTGTGAGTATCCTTTCCTCAACTGCTTGGAAAGCGCTTGGTTCGCCATCGCTTTTGCCTGAGATGAGAAATCTAACAGGCTTTGACAAAGGAACCAGTCGACCGTTAGGGATCCTTCCCAATGTGCCGATAACATTGAGAAGGAAAACCGTTCACATGAACGTAATGGTAGTCCAAGGACCCCTAGATTATAATCTACTCCTTGGATGCGACTATATTTATTGCATGGGAGCCATTGTCTCCTCGCTCTTTAGAGTAATGTGTTTTTCACATGAAGGAAGAGTGGTCAAGCTCGTAGACCAGCTTTCGTTCCCCGGCTCACACATAGCAAATAGTCAGATACCATACCTGAATGGTATTTTCATGCAAGGAATGTCTCATCAATCCCCAGTCCGTCCACCTGATGAGCACGAGTGATTCAGGAGGACATGACTGAAACCCAGGGGGCATGCACCCTGGTCTATTTCGGCAGGAAAACCTTGGGCATAGGGTAGGTTTCCACAAAGGAAATATGATTGGTTTATGAGATTAGACTGGAATAAGATTCCTTCGTCAAAGTTATGTGAGTGGAGGCAAGTTGCACCACTCACCTTTGTCTATTTCAGTAGACATCGCCGAGGAAGTGTTTTGTCTGCAGTGTGGATGGAACAATCTTTGGTAACCTGGAAATTTTTCGCTATACCTGGGGGCATGCAAACCTTTTGGCATGCAAGCGAAGAACGACCATTTATTTTTTAAATTTGTAGTTCCTCTAACCCTTTAAACTCATAGGATTGGTCATTTCCTAACTTGCATAAAGAAAGGATGCAGGGCAAAGCTTTGTAAGGTGCAAGCTCCATAAAAAATGGCATCTTAGACGAGACATCCTTATTATATGACTAGATCAGCAGTTTTTATGTGGAGTTCAAGCTCGTTAAAAATTAAACATAAGCAATGAGCAAATGTTTCCCCCAGAGTTAAGCTCATTCATTAAAAAATGAACAAATTTCTGGTAAATAACCATCGTGAATGCATTATCATCAAACTTTGAGCCTTGGTCGTGTCCTCATCATCACCTCCACTCTGTTTTGGCTGATCATTCACCTCCACTTGATTGTTTACCCTTTTTTAGGAACAGCTGCGAGGAGTGATCCTATTAGCCATCCTTGTGACACTGCCGTGATTGGAAAATTCCAAACCTTACCTGGAATTAGCCGCTACCCGAATTTATCACTCGTTCCTCAAAAAACGAGTCTCCTTTAAGCTCTTTTCATCTGAATCGTAAAATATGAAAAGATTGCCGAGCAATTAGCCTCTCCAGCTCATTAAAGTGACTGGAAGTGCTATCCCTCATCTAGATTTTAATATTTTTGGACCTGAGGGATTATTACACAAAAAGATCGAGCGCTTGTTTTGTTCGGCTCGTTAAAATTACCGAAAATTCATCCCTTTTGTATTATTTTATACTTTTTCAGACTTAAGGGATTATAAGATGAAAAAGGATTATTAGAGTTTTCTTTACGTCCCTTTCAGACTCTCTAAAATTGAAAAGGACCGAGTTATCTTTGTCGTTAAACTCGTTAAAACCGAATAGCGACAAACTTGTCCATACAGACAAGAACAAGTTTCACTATCGCTAAGCTCGTTAAAACATAGCAATGGGCTTGCCCGAAGGGAAAATTATAGAACAAGAATATGTTATCCTCCTCAAGCTTGACAAAAATAAAGAGGTACCGGTCAGCAATGACTGGGGAAAAATTGGGAAGAAAACTTGAAGAAACTTTATTGGTAGCAAGTCGCTCTTGAACATGACACTTTCACTCCGCATCTGAGTCGGGTTGGGTTGTTCCGTTCACTGGTCATATCACCATTGGTCCATCACACCATCCACATTTGGGGTTAACGCTGCCAATCCATCATGTCAGTGTCACCGGTATGTTCAAGAGAAGTCGCTCAGAGAATTCACCTGTGTCTCATCCACTGCAATACATTCACACTCCATTCTTTGATGACTGCCACCCTGAACCTTATATCATCGGATCGTTTTCACCTCCATTAAAATCATTTGCTCCATTCCGTGTCGTAGATGTGGGATTCATTAAGGCCCTCCTACGACGGATTGCTTCTTGTCGACATCAGCCCATTGTCTAGGGAGTCAATCTAGGAACAACCCTTTCAGTACTTTGAAGCTTGCATGCCTCAATGGCAAGTTTCTCACTTCCGACGACAGGTTTACATCAATGGCCTTCGACCGAAATATTTTGCATGGTGTTCGACACCAAGTCCCTTTTTCACACCATGTGAATTGTACTATTGTACCTTGAGGGTCATCATCATTATCGGTGGTTCCTCTCGTGCCTGTTAATAGCTTACATCACTGGCTGGTAATCAGGCGATGTCTTTCCATGTTCAACTCCAGAACATCTCTCACATGGATCGACTTGTACTTTGAGTGAAGATCAAATGAGATTGAAGACCCCGGATCTAGTTTCATCCATCCGGGCTGCGATATATATTCAGGAAAATAAAGACATCAAATGTACATCATTGCTGCACAGATAATCATCCAATCTAAGGGATGATGGCTCTACCAGAATCATCGGTTTGCACACAGACGATTGTCTGTCTTATGTACATGAAAATGAATTTATAAATCTGAGCATGGGAATGCCCGCCTCAGCTAGATCATGAAAATATTATGAAGATAATGTATTGTATTGTATCTTATTACATGTCGCCTTCCAGCTCGAAAAAACTTCGGATCCTCATGATAAAGAATTTCACCCGACTTCAAAAGATTAACGACCTCATGCTTTAGGGGGCAACTGTTATAGACATTTTTGGGCACTGCAACCCCAATCATATATGTCCATAAACCAAGGGCTCCTAAGTCCCTAAAAGTGTTGTTTCACACCCTAAAGGAACAAGGTCAACTGATTACATCATCTCCCAGAAGTTCTCCACAAAAAACTGCCAGAACTGGTCAAATCTGGACCATACAAACTGCCCAGTGCAGAAGGTGCAATGCATCCCACCTTCCCAGAGTAAAAGGTGCGATGCATACTGGATAGCTCTTCTGCAGGGTGCGATGAGTGAGAGTGGACAAATGGCAGAGACAGTTTGCAAGGTGGTTCGACATGGAATCTTCCAGAAACTTCTCCTATGACACTTACCTCTCTGAATTCGCCCAGGGATGAGTAAGAGATCATCAATCTCCAAGTGGAATCAAGAACTATCAGAGAGAGGACACTAATCAAATCTCAGAAGCTGACTCACCTCCCTGCAATCATCTATATATGGATCCCTCATCCCAGAGATCCAGAGGCTGGAATTTTGTATCTTGTAAGGAAGTGCCGTTGGTTTCTTGGTGTAACATCTAGTGTTAGGTGATCTAAGCTTTTCATGAGGTGAAGAAGGGCTTTCTTGTTGAGAGGATGATGCTGGGTCAGAACAATTGGTTGTAATCCTCTTTGCTATTCTTGATATTAATAAAGCTATTCAAGTTTTCCTCCACATTCTTGTATGATTGATGATATATGCATTTGTGTGGTCAATATATATCTGGTCCTATATTGTTTGTGATAGTAGATCTTTGTTCTTGGATAGTGTTATGCTGCTTTGATTCCACAGGTGCTCTTTGAAGCTGGGTAGACGAGGAAGCGAGTGGCAAAGATCTATCAGAAGGGAGAGGAATCAAGCAAGGAACCAAGTGCAAGACAGAGGTTGGTCTCCTTTGTTCCCCTCTTATCTACTTCTCATAAAGGAAAATGAAAGTAGTTTTAGTTTGTTTGTTTCTAAGATAGCTACCAGTCTTAGTGGGACTAGCAGCTCTGCATAGACACTAGATTTCTCAATAACACCACCGTGGATGGGTAGCTTGCATGGGAGCGCGAGAGCTCCTGTACTTTGGATTCGGATGAGGAAACAGAGTGATGGTAGAATTGGTTACATGAGGTGACTACACTAAATTGTAATATGATGACAAGGTCGCTGCATTGTGTATTGATAGAATTAAGGTACCTACCTACTTATGATGGCCTAAGTGAGGTAGATACCTTCTTGAATAAATTTGAAAAGGAGGTGCTAGAAAAACAACGCTTCAAGGCTTTGAATTGGGTACTGCGCACTACGCTCGCGAGGTGGTGGGGTATGCACAAAGGGAGCTTTGAGGACTGGCACGAATGTAGGAGAATGATGTGCACACGTTTTGGGAAGACTAAGATGTGACTAATAGACAAGTATGATGGACGGGATGATCCGTGCGCACATCTAGCTAGGTCAACATAGGCATATGGAAAACAACCTATGGGAATGCGCATGAACTCCACGCTAAGAGGTATGGTCAATAAGCTTGTGTTGGGGGGACAGATGTGCAGCTGGCTCTTAAGGTTGGACAGACAGTATGTGGGAAGAACAATCATGTAGAAGGTTATCCATGTGGAAGCATTTGACAAGGTGTGCAATGCGTTAAACAAGGTATGCAATGAGCAATGAAGTGGTTGGGACCTGTGCGTATCCGGACAGGTGCCTTTTCGGTTGGTCGATGGAGTAGAAGATGTAATACCTATGGAGTCTATCATGTCTATTCTGCACATAGTGGCACTCGCAGGGGTAATGGACCACAGAGCCCTAGAAGAAAGGCTTGTGTCATTGGAAGAGCTTGAAGATGAACGGTTGGGACTCGATGAAGATATCCATCAGGGTGATCTTAAGCTCCAAGAACTCATGAATGAAAGAGTTTAGTTGACGGAGAAAAGCACCATGGCGGAAGCGAAAGTCAAGAAGCTTGAGGAAGGAATAAAGAAGGACTTTCTTGATAGAAAGACCGTAGTAATAGAGCAGGATGACCTCGATTACATTGACAAACTTGGTGACCACTACCGAGAGTTTCTCAGTTTGCTGCATGGGATGGGACCATATGTTATTAAGGAAATCACAGATGGAGGCATGGTGCAACTGGTAAAGTTAAATGGAGAACCTTTCCCATGAAAAGTGAATGGCAGTCAGTTGAAGCCATACATGGGTGGCCCGACTATCTGACTAGCTGACAGAAGCATAGTCTTAGCGCTCCAGGCAGCTAAAAGGAGGCGAAGGACTATAAACAAGTTCAGGGAAGTAGTTCAGCTACAACAGTTTCTAAACAGCGCATCAAGGAAGTGCAGCAGGCAGCTGCTCAGTGCATTGCCGATCTTGCAGCAGTCCAGGCAGAGTTGGGAGGTCTCCTCACGAAGATCTCCGCACCGACAGAGTGACTCGAGGGTGAGTCACAATATTTGTGTTGGAGGCCTGTTGGGCCCCGGGATCCCACAAGGAAAGTTTTGGGGCTTAAAGCCCAATTTTTGGTAAAAAGTTGTAAATCCGATATAAAGACTCCGCATTTTATGGGAGCGGAGCGCGAAGTTGTAAATGAGTCATAGGGTTGTGCACCCTCAATTTTGTAATGTAATTTCAGCATTAGAGATCTACCCATGGTCCGCAGACCATGGGATTGTATAAATAGAGTGAGGCTCTAAGTAGTTGAGACATAATAATAGAATTAGAAGGAATGATGATGGAATAGAAGGATAGCAGAGGATCTACGTGTAGATTCGATTCTTTCGGTCGTAGAGTAGGAGAAGGCTCTGTAGCTGAGTGGATAGAGGCCTAGTAGTCCACAGTTGAGTGAGCGAACCCCTGCAGCTGAGTGCGTAGGGCGAGTCGAGTCTATAACTATTGAAGCATTAATAAAGAGAAGTTTTACATAAATTCTGTGTATTCATTTCCTTTTTTCTGTATCAAATATATTGGGTATAAATTGCATTTCTTTTGTCTATATGGTGCACAAACATATGTGATTGTGTTGATTAAGTAAAGGTGAGATAGGGTATTTGTTCATGCCAAGTTAACTAAAAATTGTAAGAAGATAAGTAAAATATGCGATGTAACTTGGGGAAATAGTGCAGATCGCTACCCTAGCCGTGCGAAAGCATCTCAGCCCCTAGTTAGGGTTGCGTGAAAGGCGATCCTAATAGATCGTGAAGGTCTCGTAGGTCAGGACAGTGCGCGAAGTGACTTGTGCAAAGGTAAGCATAGTTCGATTAAATTGACCCCTCAAACATGTCCAGGGTGTGGAAACTTGGTTCAAGCATCCCCCCATACTGCTTCGAGTGAGACTTCAGTCTGCACACTGCACGTTGATGCCGAAAGGGCTAGTAGTGTAGGGATTTGTTTGGATAATTAACTCCAAACCAGGGCCAGGCCCCCTTAAGCCATCATGAAATATAGGACATTCAAAACTAAACAATCTACTTGGGACTATCTTATGGATTTTTGGTGACAAAGAAGAGCAATTCAAATTTGATTGTAACTCTTATTTGATGAGGTGGCATCCAAGTCACTAATTGTCTTTGATCCCTTTCCTCCTGAAATTCTTAAAAATAGGGTCCTGTAATATGTTTGTATATCCCAAACCATAATAACAGTTAGAAACTTGAGAGATTTTTTTGTAAATGATGATGTTGGAAAAAAAAACCTCTTTCAGTTTTGAAAATGCATTTCCACCTGCTCAAAACTGCATTTGGAAACACTGGCTAAAACATAGGAAAATTCGGGAAAATATACATGCAAAGATTCATCCGAATATCCAACACCATAACAGATGTTAGAAAAATAAGAGAGGTTTTTGTACATGAGGATGTTATCAGAAAAAACCTCTTTAATCTTTTTAAAATTCATTGTCATATATTTGTATACCATGTTTTAAATGAATGTGTTGTATATGAAAAAACATATTTTTAGCTGACCATGAAACAAACATATGGCGTGGAGGTGTGAGGTGACATGGAGGTGGGGGATGATGTGGAGACATGACGTGGAGGTGAGTGGGGAAATAATTCCAAGTGGAAGGTAGTGAGTGGTGTGGGAGTGATAGGCGGAGGATATGTGGCGATTGACGTAACCAGGAAGGCGGTTTGCGACAAGGAGCGGATACCGCTTTCGGAGGGGGGTAGAGGCAGATTGTAGTATTACTGAAGGGGGGTCTGAAATGTTTAGGAGTGAACATGTAAGGGTGGGGCCGATGGTGAGGAAACCATTTTTTGGACCCCCCAACTAATAAATGTAGGATGGCAAGGGGGGGCTGAAAAACTTTGATGATCATTGATCTGATGGAGTGACGATCAGGTGGCTAGATGGTGCACGAGACTTAACCATAAGTGAAAAAATCCTTTTGTCATTTTCGACCCTTATGACATGAGCGAAAAACTTTGGTTATAATACATAATTCCTCCAAACTTTGGATAGACATATGATGAACTCAAATATTAGGATTGCATGTAAAATTAACCACATTTTATCTTTTTAACCACCTTCTTGGAAATAATTTGGAGGATGAAATATTATTTACAACATTTCAAATATAATAATCATCAGCTATAATCAAGTGACCTTTTAAAAATTATAGGACCCAAACAAGGAATAAGAGGTAATGAATGATGTTCTTATACCAAGGTGATCCCTCGAATTTGGCATAGATTTTCTGCTCAGATGTTTTAATACTGCTCTGGTGATCCTCTGGTATACCTTCCTCTATGATCAGGTTTATCCCTAGTGCTTGGCAGTTGGATTCAGATAAAACCTTCGCCAGCCACTGGCCTTTAATGATCTTGGTAGGCTTTATTTGTAGCTCGTATTCTTGTATTTTCATTATCCACCTGCCCCTCTTTCCTTCACTACCTCCTTGTACAAGGATGCCCTTGACTGCTCTTGTTGGGACAAATGTTGTGATTTTTGATTGCAAGACATACGTGCGAAATGCCTTCAAAGCCTTTACCAGTGCATAGGCTTGTTTCTCCAATATATTATGTTTTATCTCAATGTCCCTTAGGACTTGGCTGAAGAAGGCGATGGGTTGTTCATAACCTGCTTTATTTCTCTGTAGCAACACTGCGGCGATGGTATGTGGGGAGGCGAAAGAAAAGATGTAGAAAGGCACTGAATAGTCGGGGTTGTCTAACAAAGGGGCTTCATGCAAAGCTTCTTTGATTCTACTAAAAGAATCACAAGGGACAAGGCTCCACATGACTTCATTTCCATTCTTGAGCATGTTTGTAATACCCATGACTTTTTCTACATAGTTGGGTATAAAACACCTTAAGAAATTTATTCTCCCGAAGAAGGCTTGTACTTATTTCTTATTCCTAGAAAAAGGGATGTGGCTGATAGATTCAACTCATTTAGGATCAATCTTCACACCCTCTTGTGCTACTATATGTCCTAGCAGCTTTCCCTCACTTAGGGTGAATTGGGATTTCATAGGATTCAGGGATATACCATATGTCCTACACTTCTCAAAGGTGAGTTTTAAGTGGAGGATGTGTTCCTCCTCAGTCTTGGAGAATATTATGATGGCATCCAGGTAGACGACCATGAATGTTTATTTCTCCCCCACAAAATCTATGTCCATGGCTCCTTGAAATGTGGCCCCCACATTTATCAGCGCAAAAATCATGCGAGCATACATGAATGTTCCCCACAGGGTGGTGAAAGCGGTCTTTTCCTGATCTTTGGGATGAACTGCCACTTGATTATATCCAGAGAACTCGTTCATCATTGACATTATGGCTAAAGAAACCACCTTCTTCAATATATTATCCATCTTGGGTAGTGGGTAGTTGTCTTTCAAATACGACTTGTTTAGATTCCAAAAGTCTACAGATAGCCTTATCTCTCCATTATTTTTCCGGACTGGGACCAAATTCGTTACCCAATCAAAGTATCTTAAAGGTACTATGATCTTTGCTTGGAGCAACTTCCTTACCTACCTTTCAATGGAGGGGAGTAAGAGTGGGTTTATCTATCTGAGTTTATGCCTGCAGGGTTTCATTCTGCTTTTCAAAGGAATCTTATGCTATATGATGTTAGTATCAAATGTTTTCAAATCATCATAAGACCAAGTGAAAACATCTTTGTAGGTTTTGAAAAGATCTAAATACGTCATATGTTGGTAATGAAAGGGGATTCCTTTTTATAGCTTAATCATCTAGGGCTCCTCCTCTGATCCAATGTTGCAATCTTGTACTTGTTCGTCCATCTAAGGATCCATTTGTTTGGTAGCTATGTTGTCTTTATTAAAAATCCTTTCTAGTGGGACTAGTCCATGAGGGATAGTGTTCCCTTTTAGTTGCAAAATTTTGTGTCCAGCCACTATGTCTTTTGACGAAGTGGCTTCTTGATCTACTTCTTCTTGTTCTTCTTCTTCCTAATCGATGGCGGAGTTAGAAAACTCCCCAACGACTTCTATGAATTGTTTCACTTGCTCGTCATCTTCGAATAGCTGTCAGTGCTTGACATTATCAGGTATGGAGGGTATGCACCTAACTTCCACCTCATATCTAAGGAGAGGATTTTGAGGGGTCCTAAATGTTCTTGCAGCTATAACAAGGGAGTCATGCATTCTATTTCCTTCTCTTGGAAGAAATTGGATATTAAAATCTAAGAAGAATTTTTCAATTAAATCCAACACTTTATTACAGTAGATCCTCAGTTTGGGATGTTTGGCATGGCATTGATTTTTGATTTGTATTATGACTAGCTCAGAGTCTTCATAAACTATTAGGCATTTAATATTCATAGTTTTTACAGTTTGTAACCGAAGGAGCAGTGCTTCATACTCCACCACATTGTTAGTTGCTTCGAACTCCAACTTGAATGAGAGGGGTATCAAGCGGCCCTCAGGAGATACCAACAATAATCATGCCCCATTTCCATCTTTTGAATTTTCTCCATCAAAATATAATTTCCATACTTTTATTTCACTTGCATGATGATGTTCTAACTACCATGTTAGGTGGACTGCTATTTCTTCTAATATAGACTCATCTTCTTCTAGGAGTAGACAAGAGAGGTCATTTTTCTTCCATACACTAGGGAGTTTTTTGAGCCTTTAGTTGAGGTCACAGTTTTTACAAACCTGGATTCTCTATATAGTCTCCTTTGTTCTCCTCCAAAGGTGGGAATGGTGGCATAAGTTAGATCCAACTTGATCGAGCCCCCCACCTTGGAACCCCAATATCTAGATAGCAGCATGCCAAAAAGAGGGGATATATCTGCCACTACTATGTCCATTACCATGCTCTTCACTGATATCTGAGCTAGGTTCAACACCAAATCCTTTATCATTCCCAAACATTTGACCATCTTGGAGTCAAAGGATTATAGGTCCTTGTAGGGCCTGGTGATCTGCAAGCCAAGTTGTTCCATTACTTCCAATGGCATGAGGTTGTGGGAGGATCTGAGTCCAACATGAATTTATGCAAAAGAAGGTCATGGATTCCCAGAGTCACATAGAAAGGTGCAGTAGAAGGATCAAGTTCTTCCATATGTGACCCAAAAGCCACCATTGCCCTCTCTTCCTAAAGATTTAGAGAATCATGGGTGGGTGATGAGACTAATGGATTCATGAATTGAGATCCCTGAGCTTTATAGGTAGCTGCTTCAGAAGTCCAGTCAGTGGAACAGAAATATATAACATGTTATTCGTCCACCATCTAAATTCTTCTCACCTGTATGGATTCATTATTTAAAAAATCTTTAGCTTTTCAAACTCCTTTTGAAGGTTGAATGTAGATTGGGTGTTTTCTATACCACTCGGCTTTGTTTCTCCTTCACTACCACCGATATTTTTTTGAAGAATAGGTGCCTCCTTTATTGTGTGCCCCTCTGAGCTATTTCTTTCCTTATTCAAGGGGACTTTTACCCTAGTAGGGTCAGGATTCAACTTACCTTTCCCTTTATCTGGTACTGATGGAATAGTTTGGGGGCAGTTTCCTCCTGTTGCTCTCGTTCTCTTGACCTCTTCTTTGAAGATATTAGATTATATTCACGTTGTGGTTGTGCCAGTATGAACTCTGCAAACTGTTTGCAATAATAATCTATATCTTCCTCATCTGTTCCTTCTCCATTATGACTGGGCTCTTGGTGAACCGTATTCTCTTTTTCTTCTTTAGACAAAGAAGAATATAAGTTTCCCTACATCTCCAGTGTATCTGACCATTGTTCATCGGGGTCATTTTCTAAATATAGAGGATGAGGGATCTTATCTGGTTGTTCCTTTATTTCCGTTGGCAATAACTATAATGGAGGCCTTCTATACTGTGGGTTATATCCCCGGTTTTTGCCTTGAGCATTCTGTTTGGAGAGACTCTTGTTCTCAATTTTGAGCTTTCCAGCCTTATGTGACAAACTCCCGATGAGTTTATCTAGCTCCTCCAACTTCAAATCTGGTGATTCTCTTGTTCGAATAGAGGAGGAAGCTTCTTCTTTGCCTTTTCTATTCCTAATGGTTTCCTGCTTTCCACTTGACTTCCCTGTTGAGGAATAATTTGCTTCTACTTCAAGAGCATTGACTTGGAGTTGATCTAAAGCAGGGTACTTGCTTTTTCTTAATATAAGACCAAAGTTGGATTCAAAGGCTCCCAAGTAAGCTACACAAGAAACAACCGGGGGAGGCTTTATCTCAACAGGCAAGTTTTTATATTTCTTATTGAACCTCTTATTAAATTTTGAGATATCCTCCTTTAGCTTCTTCTTGATGGCTTGAACTCTGTGAGGAGGTACTCATGGTTTCTCTTCTCACCCCACTTTTGTGTGAAGGAGGTCTCAAGTTCCTCCCAAGTGGTGATGGAGGCATTTGGTATAGTTTTAAACCATTTTCTGGCTTCTCCATCAAGGGACTGTATGAAAAGTCTCAGGGACACATCTAGTTGTTCTACATTCAGGTTCTCAACAAAAGTACATAAGGCCTGAATGTGTTTTTGAGCAGAATTTTCACCTTCCCCATTAAACCTAGGAAGAAGCTTTAAGTAGTCCTGGGGAATAACACTTAGGGGTTGAGGTAAATTGAGAGGTGCATACTTATTTAGAAAAAATCCTGGAAGAGCCATCTAAATTAGTGGAGGGGGATTAAGATTTAGCTGAGGAACTTCGGTCGAAACCATAGGGTTTTGAGTGGCCAGACTAGAAACATGGTATGTTAGGATCTTAGGAGCCAATCCTAAATAGTGAGGAATAGTGGGTTGAGAACTAGAGGAGGAAGTTATAAAGGTTGTGAGATGGTAGCACAGGTAGGGGGAGTTTTCTCTTTCCAGACTTTCCTAAAAATTAATTTTTTAGGGTAAGATACAAATGGGGCCTTTGGCTGAGAGGTGTTTAAGTGAGTATGAGGCCTTTTAAATGCCAGGGTGAGGAATGATAATGAGGGGGTTGTGGAGTCGCCAAGGTGATGTGAATGTAATTAGAATAGACTTCGCTCACCTACATGAAGGGTTCTCAATTTGTCATATCCCAAGGGGAAAATCCTTCAATACTTTCCCCAACAATGGTGCCAGAAGATGTTGTCACTCCTAGAGACAACCTTGGATTGCTTCCAAGACCAGTGCCTGGGCACATCTAGATCGATGTGTCTCAAGTGATTCTCAAGCAAGATAAGACATCACCCATGTTATATACTCATATATAAGAGGCATGTGTTGGTTATTTCATCAAAAGATACAGGCCAGGTATTTCAGTATTTCTACACATACACAGTTCCCATAAATATAACAAAAAATAGTGCAGGTTGAGCACTTCAAAGGCTTACATTTTAATCATATTTGTGGAATAAATGAGAGAATACAAAGAGAAGGGATAAAAATGTAGAGCTCAAAGAAACAAGAATTCTATATTAAAAACATAGAGCCTGAAACCATGAGATTTTCTATAATTATCTGAGTTATGGGTAGATATAATGAATAGAAAATAAATTGGATGCTATGATTAATGTAGTGCAGTTTAAAGATATAATTTCAACCCATCAAATAGGCATGTGCATTAACAACTCAATGCAAATGAATCTGTAGGCAAGTATGAAATATTCTAGCATATATTGTTACATGAATTTGGAGAAGAAAACAGACAAAATGGATGAAAATAGGAAATAACGCACTGTAATACTTCAAAGGAGGAATCACTACTACTCCTGTGCTATTCTACAAGATCTATGTAACTCAGTGATATAGTCTTCACAAAAATATCAACCTTTCTTTTCAGATTTCAAAACCTTTATTCAGTGTTGCTACCCCTTATTTATAAGAAGAGGAGGTGCGTTATCAATCATGCTATAGTAGAGAATATCCTTGGGCTGAGTCTTAGCTATCAATCAACTTGTTGTCTCGGCCAGGGAAGGCTTTGTGTCTAAAAAACATCACAAAAACAATAATTTCCTCATAATGGAAAGCACATCACAAGATCACAAAACAAATGAAACATTAATGCAATATCTCCACACCCATCCCTATAATTACATTGGCTTCAGGCTGCTTCTAGTTCACCGTATGGTCTCCTCTGCTTATCAACTAACTCTTGTCATTTATGCCTTCAGTGCCTTCGGTGGTGACCTTGGAAGTGGGTCACAAAGATCCATTTCTGAGTCCACCCATACTTGGTTTTGAATACTCGATCTTCTGTATGTAGTGTTACATTTGCTTTTGGTACCGACTTTGGATGCGTATTGCAGAATAGTTTTCTCATGAATGTGCCCACACCTGGTTTGAATGCTCCATCCCTCCATTGAACATCCCAATTTTCAACCCATACATCTCTTAAAGATCTACATAGTCCTGCACTATCGATTCCTTGATGTAGTGTAATTGCAAAATTTGTCAGCTGCGAGCTTTTAACCTATAAAATAGGCGAAACAGGCACTTTTTTATTTCCCCCTTAGCCCCCCTTTGTTATAGCCCCTTGTGTGACTTTCCTCATATGACCAGGGGCTTAACCCTTTAGGTGCTAAGTCTATCAACAAATGTGTGGGGGCCTAATCCTTGTATAACTTGAATCGCCCTCGGTGACACCTTTTTACCACATCGGCTGAAATCCAGACGCGAAACCTTTATCAGATAGAACCTATGAAACACCACATCCTGGGTCCTTTTTGTTTGTTACTCAGAATCCTACATCCCAGTGCTAGATGCACTTTTCCTTAAGCTTTTCCCCAAGACACCTGCAATCACCAATCTGTAGGGTGATGTCATCACCTCGATGTGTCACCCGAAAATGGCCCCATGGGACCCCTGAAAATGCTAAAACTAAGTGACACATGTTATCTGCCATGTCAGCATCCATACTTCCATGTGTCCTACATATAGCCACATTAGCATCCGTATTGCCATGTGTCCATTGTACTGCCATGTCATCATCCATATTACCATGTCAGAAATGACGTCAGCTGCCATGTCATCTTTAAGGACCAATCATATACTGCCACGTGGCCCCCTAGAGGAGAGAGAAAAAGGCATTGTAGGTTTTAACCCCGTACAGAAATTACCTGCATACGAATTCTAAAACATAGAAAATAAACAATGCGAGATCATAACACATAAAACACATATACATAGAGATTTTCCCCTGGATCCCAAAACCGGGACTACCAGCTTGATTTTTCATTATATTTCTTTCAATGTTACAATACATATTTATACGTGCTGAAGCATCCAATACCATGGACTGAAAAACCATCGCGTCCAAAACCATGGACTGAAAACCATTGCGTCCAAAACCATGGACTGAAAACCATCATGTTCAAAACCATGTGCGAAAAATCATGCACAAAACCAAAGTAGGTCTGTCCAACCTAATATAGGGTCCAAAAAAAAATATTTCCGAGGCACTGCCCTAGACCCCATATAGTGGGGTTACCTGCACCCCTTAAACCCCATGTGACTGCCCCTGCTACGCAATCGGCACAACGAAGGGGGGGCTCTGCCCCCCTTCTAACCCCCGGTTAACTATGTGGGCTAGTCATGGAAAGAATATAACACAACCCAACATTCTCCCACTTATTGTTTTCTTTGCACAGGGGGCCACAAGAGAGCTTAGTCATTTATCCAACCCTGCAATGCCCATTGTTTCTCTACACCAAGAGAACTTCTCAGAGCTCACAGATTTTGTTAATGCATCTACAGTATTCTTCAAATTGTCCAGCTTTACTAGCAACACCTTTTTTTCTTCTATCATATCCCTCACAAAGTGATACTGAACATCAATGTGCTTTGTCTTTGAATGATATGCAGGGTTCTTTGCCAAGAAAATTGCACTTTGGCTGTCACAGTCTATCCTTATAGCTCCTTGTACTAACCCCATACTTGAACACAATCTCTAAAAACAAACTACTCCCTTTCTTGCATGAGTGGCTGCCATGTATTCTACGTCTGTAGTTGATAGTTCCACTACAGATTGTTTCTTACTCATCCAACTGACTGCACCTCCAAATAGGTTAAACACATACCCACTTGTAGATCTTCTCTGATCTATATCTCCAGCCCAGTCTACATCAACAAAGCCATGAATATCCAACAATCTGTCCAATCCTAGTCTTCCTTGGTAGCACAAACCATAATCACTAGTGCCACGCAAATACCTGAAAACCCACTTCACTGTTGTCCAGTGATCCTTCCCTGTTTTTGACATAAACCTGCTTAATAGTCCCACTACATGTGCAATTTCTGGTCTATTACAGACCATCGCATACATCATGCTACTGACTGCACTTGCATATGGAACACGAGACATGTCCTCTTCCTCTTCTTGTGTCTTGGGACACTGTTCAGCAGATAACTTTACACCTATAGGAATAGCAACCTTCACTGGTTTACTATCCTACATATTAAACCTCTACAATATTGTCTCGACATACTTCCTTTGGTTTAACTAGAGCTTCCTCTTTCTCTGATCTCTTTTCATTTCCATTCCCAAAATATAGTTTGCAGCACCAATATTTTTCATGTTGAATTTGGAGGACAAATGGGTCTTCAAATCCTAGATAATTTCTTTGTCATTTCCAACTAGCATCATATCAATCACATAGAAGTCCAGATAAATAACATGGTCACCAATTAATTTAAAATACACACAGTGATCTACTTTGCTTCTAGTGAAGCCAAGTCCCCGTATAAATGTATCAAATTTCTGATACCACATCCTTGGTGACTGTTTTAACCCATACAGAGACTTCTTTAACTTGCATACCAGTTCTTTCTTACCCTTCACCGCAAAGCCTTCAAGTTGCTTCATGTAGATCTCCTCTTCTAGATCCCCGTGAAGAAATGATGTCTTCACATCCATCTGTTCTACCTCAAAATCAAAAGTAGCAACAATAGATAAAAGTAATCTAATAGAAGTTACCTTGGCAACAGGAGAAAAAATATCACCAAAATCAATTCCCAGCACCTAGGAATAACCTTTTGCTACCAACCAATCTTTGTATTTCTCCACCTTCCCTTCTACATTTGTCTTCTTCTTGAACACCCATTTGCTGCCAATGGGTTTCCTTCTAGCCAGAAACTCCACCAGATCCCAAGCCTCATTTTTGTGCAAAGATGCCATTTCATCAACCATGGCCTCTTTCCAAAGTTTTCCATCCTCTGAATCTACTGCTTCCTTCATAGTTCTCGGATCATCATCAATGATAGATAAAGAAAAATTTGAATAGAAAGCAGATGGGCTATACCTTTCTGGCTACCTTCTTTCTCGAACTGATCTTCTCACACCCGGAGTTTGTGGCTCTTCATCTTCTGATTCCTCCTCTGCTGTAAAGACTGATTCTTCCTCCTTTAGCTCAAACTCTATCTTCTCAGGTTCCTTTGGTTGGACTTCATGTTTAATAACATCTTTCACCTCTCTAAACACCACATCTCGGCTATACACAACCTTCCTTGTTACTGGGTTCCAAAGCTTATAACCCTTTAAACCATCCTTATACCCAATAGAGATGCACTTTTCAGATTTACTATCCAGCATGGTTCATTTCTCCTTTGGAACATGTACATATGCATCACATCCAAATACCCTCAGATGTGAAAGAGAGGGTTTCTTACCAATCCATACCTCTTGTGGAGTCTTATCCTCCAACGCTGATGAAGGTGATCTGTTGACCAGGTAACATGCTATCTCCAACACGTCTGCCCAGAATTCCTATCCTAACCCAACACCACTAAGCATGCTTATTGCCCTTTCCATCAACGTCTTGTTCATTCTTTCTTAAACTCCATTTTGCTGAGGTGTACATGGAGTAGTCTTCTACCGTGCTATACCACACTTCTTACAAAATTCTTCAAATTCCTTACTGCAAAACTCTCCATCGTTATCTGTCCTCAACACCTTTATCTTCTTCTCTATTTGGTTTTCCACCAGAGCCTTAAATTCTTTAACTTGTCAAAGACTTCAGATTTCTTCTTAAGGAAATATATCCATGTATTCCTTGAGAATTCATCTATAAATGATACATAGTACACAAAATTACCCGGTGATGGAACCTTCACAGGTCCAAACATATCATTGTGCACAAGCTCTAATATATGTTTCTCCCTCTTACCACTAGAGGGGAAACTCACCTGATTCTTCTTCCCATTTACACAATTTTCATAGAAATCAAAATCTAGAGAGTTATTACTCATACCGTCTACCATACCTTTACCATGAAGTATTCAAAGGCCCTTCTCTCCAATATGTCCAAGCCTTTGATGCCACAGCATGGTCTTCTCTCTAGAGACCACTAGATTTTCTGCTCCACTTTCAAGAACCATAGAACTATTGCACCCATCAATAATAGTGCTACCTTGTAGCTTGTACAGAGTTCCAATTCGAACTCCCCACATCAATACCAGTGCCCCCATAACCATCTTGCAGATATTCTTATCGAACACTATTTTTACACCTGCATCACCCACCTTGCTTACAGAAATCGGATTTATCCCTAATGCAAGAATATGCAGAACACCCGGAAGTGTTCTAACCCTTCCACCTTGAACCTTCAACTTTACTTTTCCATGGCCAATGATTCTAGCCTTCCTGTCATCCCCCAAGAAGACATGACCACCATCATATTTCCCATACTCGCACAACCACTCTCTATGGGGAGTGAAGTGCAAGGATGCACCTAAGTCAATCAACCATGCCTCATGATCTACATGTGTACTTGAAGAAGCCAAGTACACATCCCCACCTTCATCTGAGGTTGTTTTCGCCTCTGCAGAAGGAGCATCATCAGATCCCTTTCCTTTATCAAGTGTGCAGTTATAGACATGTATTTGGGCACTGCAACCCCAATCTTATATGTCGATAAACCAAGGGCTCTTTAACCCCTAAAAGCATTGTTTCATACCCTAAAGGATCATAGTCAATTGATTACATCATTTCCCAGAAGTTCCACCTGAAAAACCACTCAGAACTGGCCAAAACTGGACCATACTAACTGTTTCTTGGTCAAGGTGTGATGCATACTAGCTCCTACACTCTCTAGGTGTGATGCATACTGAAGAAGCCTTCTGTGGGGTGCGATGAGTGTGAATGGACAAATGTCTGAGATATTTTGCTAAGTGGATGCTCATGGAATCTTCTAGAAACTTCCTCTATGACACTTGCCTCTCTGAATTCGCCCAGGGATGACTAAGAGATCCAAGAAATCTCCAAGTCGAATGACACTAATCAAAAACCCAGAGATGACTCACACCTCTGCAAATATCTGTAAATGGATCCCTCATCTGAGAGATCTAGACGCTGGAATTTTGTAATTTGTAAGGAAGTGCTGTTAGTTTATCTTTGAGAAAGAGCATTGTATTGTTGGGTGATCTTGCTTTTCATGAGGTGAAGAGGGCTTTGATGCTGGGAGGATGATGCTGGATCAGACAGCTGGGTTGTAATTCTCCCTTCTACTATTAATAAAGTTCTTTGAGTTTTCCTCCATACAATCATGTATTTGTGAATATTGCTTATTTGTGAATGCAATTGTATGTTCAATGTATTTCTGATTCTACATTGTTTATGATATTATAGATCGAGATGCTTTGATGGTGTTTTGTTACTCTGGTTCTACAGGTATTCTTTAAGCGGGACAAGTAGGAGAAGAGTTGCAAGCTCTATCAAGGGAGAGAGGAATCAAGCAAGGAGTCAAGAAGAAGATCTGGGTTGGTCTCTTTGTTCCTCTCTTATCTATCATACATAAAGGAAATCGCAAATTTCTTTGATTGTTTGTTTCTAAGATAGCTACCAATCTTAGTGGGACTAGAAGATCGAAAAGACACTAGTTTTCCTGGAAACAAAATGGTGACTCCACTTGGGAGTGAATAGATAGTTTGTTTTTCATTATTGTTTGATTTATAAACTATAGAGGAAGCCTGAAGTTAGCCAGATGGCCTTCAAACTACTCTTGCTATGCAATTACAAAGTAGATGAATGCTGCTTCAGTCAATCTCCGAGTTGGTTTATGAACTGAACATCTGACTTACAAGCATTCTAAACACCCTTGTGGTAGCTCAATAACCTCATAAGATCATACCCCTGTACTTTGTTCTTTACTGTTCATAACAGCTCAGCCTAAATCACTGAAATCAGCTGCAAATTTGAACAAAAACCCACCTCAGTTTCGCTCCCTGGCCCATTGCACTATCTGTAACTGGAAACTAGTATGCATCGCACCTCTTGTGTGTAGCAGGTGAGATGCATCCTTGTTTATGAGAAGCACCAGTACGATGATTGAGTAATACTATTTCTCTCTTTGAAATTTGGGATTTTTCTCCTTGTTTTCAGCACTATTCAGTTGTTTTACTGCTTATGACCAGTATCTCATTGCTGAAGCCTCCTTCCTTTACATTATTCAACCTCCATTGATTAGGATTAGTAAATGTTTTTATGTATTTGTCCATCATTTATAGTCCTTCGTCAAAAAGTAGCTTAAATCGAACTGTCGTTTTGATGCAAAAAAGTGTCGTAACTGTCATTTTGAGTCAAAAAGAAGAGTGGCGTAAAGTCTTCCTCCTCTAGATAGTCGATTGTACTTTTTTCATTGTATTTGATTTGAATTGTTAATATTTGAAGTGTCGAAAGCAGTTTTCTATTCGAAATCGAAAAGTGTCGTTTTAGTCTTCCTTTCATTTTGAAAAGAAATTGTCGAAATGTCGCTTTGAAGAAAATAGTTCAGATCTGTACTTAGTTTTCCCTTTTTGCATTCTTCACATTAAAGGGAAAAAAAAACAAATACATGCATTTGCATTTGCATTTAGACTGTGTGCGGAAAATGATTTAGGAAAAGTGCATTTAGTGTGTGCTCTTTGCTCTCTGTTGAAAGAATCATAATCTTCTTTCCTTAGTAGCTAGGATTTTCATTGCTAAAAAATAAATGACTGTTTATCATTTTAGATTGCATATTTAGGAATTTTACATCTACATCATGCGGTGAACCTTGAAAGAAAAACTTCTAAACAAGATCAACTCTAAAATAAATCTCAATGAACATAACAACGCTTTGGAACCTTATGCAACACATCTAGAGGTATAGGCTAGAGACGTGTTCTAGCGTCGTAAAATCTAGTAACTATTGTTTTCATCGAAGGTTGGGTGATTCCTCCTCTTTGATACGACAAGTGCTAGCACAGACTTGTGCTCCCCGTACCATTGAGTATATATTGGGAGACCATAATAGGCTGATAACCTGTATCCATAAGAAGCCATGTCTGCCGCCCTATCAATCGCAATGCACTGAACACAGCATTCGGGAAGATTTACTACCGTACATAAGTCCTTGGTAATTTCTCTTTAATTTACCACCAAGGTGTATATTGTAGTTTTGCAATTGGTTTGGTAATCCCTCTATCTAGATTTCTAGAGTAGTCACTTTCATTCCTTTCCGACTCCTTAAAAGAAAAGGTCCATCTGAGCACTTGTCACTTCAGGCTCATTAAAAATCGAAGGGGACTAGAGTCATATTTAGCTTTTTCTCGACTCTTAAAAATTGAAAAAGAAAAGTTGTGTCAAAGCGTCATTAAAATTTATTTAATACGGAATAACATTTTTCCCCTTAATTTTGAGTTGATCAAGTAATCTGCAATCGTGGAAGAAAGTAAATCAAAACCCCGTCGTTCGCGAAGACTAGCAAGTCAACCATCTTTGACTCCAGAAACGAAACCCTTCTGGGAAAAACAGTCTCGTTTAACTAAGTCTAGTTCTCCTGGTTTATTTGGAATTTGTGTTTCAACATCATCAAAGACTACAGTTACTCCAATCATTTCTAGTACATCTGCCTTTACAGAAGAAGTTATGCAGTTACAATAGGACATTAGAACTGATCCTAGTGTAGCGGTAGGCACTTCTATACCTGAAACAGCTCCATCTAGAGCTGATCCAGAAACTGAAGTTCACTTACCTGAACATCTGGAATTTGAGTTCCAGAATTCAGAAGGTGTCACCACTCCAGTGTCTGTTACTACAGAAGCTATACCTTCTCTGGCTCCAGAAATATTTTATGAACCTGACGGTCTACCTCTTCCACCTAGACTGATTGCTATAGAAGAGATTGTAGAGGATCTTCCATCCAGTAACCCATTGAATTTTGGAACTGGGATCCACTTATATCCTTCTACTACTGAAGTTAGTTCTTTTAATTATCCTTCATCACATTTTCCTGTCGAATAGCTAGGAAATATTTTGGATAGACTAAATATGTCTGAGCAACGATCAACATCTAGGACTGTGTCATCTGATACAGCCATAGTAGAACTCCCTGCTGCCACTCCGATGATGTTTGCTGGTATACCATCTGTCCCAACTAGTTATCAACCACTAGATGGAGTCCACCCAGGGACTGTTTCGTCGACATGGTCTATTCCTATTTGTTCATCCAAAATCCTATCTGGCATTTCCTATGTTGAAACTCAGCAAATTGATCCTGCATACTAGTTTCAATTTGGACAACCCAGTCTTCAAAGACCGATCTATCCTTTAAGCACTAGATTGCCACCATATGGGGGGCAGTATGCTTTTTCATTGTTCCCTCCTAGAGAACAACCATATGAGAGTTCACAACAAAATTCAGGTCAAACTAGAATTACATCCAGTGGTTGGGTACCAATACTGCCTCAACAACCAAGAGTTGTATATTCAATGCAACCAACTCAACCTATGTCAAATATTCCCACTACACCTGCTATTGTGACTGTGTCGCAAGTACAAGCATTTCTTGTTGTATGTCAACCTCAAGTCTCTCAGGTTGCAATACAATAGCCTCTTGTCTCTACAGCTCAATCACAACCTCAGATTAGTGCTTCCTTAACTGGAACGACTCAGGCTTAAACGAGTACTATCACTCCTCATCTTGGTCAATCATCCAGTAATGGGCAACAGCAAATGGTCCAACAACCATGGCTAGTACAATATCAACAACCAAAATTCTAGCAAGTTTACCGAGGACCTGAGCAACACGGCTTTGTAGGTAATGGGCAACCGCATTTTCAAAATGGTTATCAACAACCATACTATAATGGTTATGCCCACCAAACTTATCAAAGCTATTAGCATCAGATACATTATGCTGGTATGCAAAGACCTACTATTCAAGCGATCCCATCTGATCCTGGGTATGCTTCGCCAAACCTGAATCAACAATTGCCTTTTGTAGCAACTCTAGAATTACCAGATATGAACCGGCTAATGAATGATCCAATTGCTTACGTCCCTTGGTGGCCAGCGATTCCTCATAAACTTCCCTCTGATATTCCTAAATTCAATGGAAATCCAAGTGAAGATCCATCGAGTCATGTAATGACTTTTCATTTGTGGTGCTCATCTAACACCCTAAATGATGATTTGATTAGGCTTTTCCTTTTTCAGCGAACGCTAACTGGTCCGATAGCAAAATGGTATATTGAATTGCCTAGAGCTTCATTTGATAACTTCAGCACCCTCACCACTACTTTTCTAACCCACTTTCAGTTACCCATAAGGTACAAAATGAGAACAGAACTCCTTACCAACTTTAAACAAACAACATCCACTCACATATCTGATCATATTCATGAGTGGTGACGTCTTCATCAAATGGTAAAGACGTATGTTCCTAATCAGCTTCTAGCTGAGTGGTTTATTAAGTCATTATTTCCTTCTATTACTAAATATGTGGTGAAGGGAGGAGTTGTCACTAAAGAGCACGTCATTTCTCGTGCTCAATATTTGGACTTGATCTATACTCAGTCTGGAAAGCTCTACGAAAAAATTCCTAACGCTCATAGACCAGAATTTTCCGTTCCTCCTCCTCCTAAATCAAACAGGGACTCTCATGTCGGTGATGGCGTGATTGGTACATCAAGTACGCAAACCACAAAGGCTCCATCTGGTAAAGCCCTTGCAGTTTCTAGTCAAAAAGCAAATGACAAACTTCTTGCCTCGGAGGTTAATGACGTATCATCGAACAAGGGCAAAGAACCAAAGTAGCCAGGGGGCAAGAAGAAAGGGAAAAACAAAAAGAAGAAACAGGAAGATTTGAATCCTAAGAAATCTTCTAAAAACCTTACTGGGAAAAAGAAACCTAGTCAACCATGCCTCATATGTAATGAGTACCATTGGACAAAATGTTGTCCACATAGGGCTAAGGCCGCGAAATTTTTAAAGACTTCAAATACCTCGGCGGTATTGACTGATCCATTTCCAAACCCAGAAACTAATCTGGTTGCTATCGATCATGCTTCCCCATCCCAAGTGCTTATGTTATCCATCTCGAAATAGCAAAATGATGCTTTGATATCAACAAGGAATAAAGATTATGGGAATCCACAGATGTCGAACAACAAGGCTATAGATCAACCTAGTAGTTCGACAACTATTTCGTCAGAAGTTGTTCCGCCCATCATTCCTAAATTAAATATAAATCCACCAAAGGGAGTAGTACATAAATCGACATTTAATCCTCGTGCCTCAGCAGCACAAAATTATAATATAGTGGAGGATCTGGCCCAATCGCCATCCGCTATGTCGACGCTTGAAGTACTGCAGAATTGTCCCTCCCAAAACCAGGCTTTGTTATCAGCAATAGGTGGGGTTGACCCATCAGATTCCAATCTTGTGGCCTTTAATCATAAAGGATATGAACCTCAGTTACCGACCCAATTCACTTTCCTTATACAGGTAAAAGCCCTCAACAAAACTGTTCATCGAACAATCATTGATGAGGGGGCATCTACCTGTATTATGTCAATGAGTCGCTGGAAAACTTTAGGCTCACCACCCTTGTCACAATCATCAATGAAATTAAAAGCGTTTGATGGAAGAACATACATGCCGTATGGGATTTTAAGTAACTTGCAAGTTGAACTGGGGGGAAAGACAATAGAAATTGAAGTCGAGGTCATTGATGGAAACCTTGACTACAATATCTTACTGGGCAAGCCCTGGATTTATGCTATGGCTGTTGTTGTGTCAACATATTCTAGAAATATTTCATTTCCCTTCCAAGGCAGAATTACAATCGTTGACCAACTAACCATTTTCCCCAACAGTTCACAAGCTGCTGGAAGCATTCCACTGATCCATGGAAGCTCTCAATCACTTCAAAATGTCGGAGTAGGTCTCTAAAAGACCCTGCCTTAATGGGTACTTTTGTCCTCCTGCCTCCAAGTAATCTGGCGGAAGTGGCCACAGTGGAAACCTGTCATATGATATCTTCTACATCAACAAGGATTAAGAAGAACTCTGACTATTTTGATAGTGTGGATCATCACCAGGTGTTGCCCCCAAGCCCTATAGAATTTTTGTAGCAATCAATTTTCTGGGCATGGGTGGTGAACCCAAATCAACACTCAGCAAGTGTTTGGATAGACAGGTCTCTAGAGTATGGCACCTCTTCCGATCCTTGGTCTCGTATACATTCTACAGATGAAGGAATCATTCAGTCGATGATGATAGGAGAGGCACCATGGGAAGATTACCACCATCATTCCCACCTTCAAGATAACAACGAAGATTATTCTAGCGACCTTAATCATCCTTCAGTTTTTGATTTTCTATCAAATACTGTAAATACGGTGGATTCCAAGCGAAATCTGTCCAATATTGAGGAAACTATCACCATTAATATCTCGACCAAACCTAATGTTGTAGAGAATATTCATGTTGGAAAATCTTGTTCTCCTTCAGAACTGGAAATATATTGTGCTCTCTTTCGCAAATCCAGAGATGTCTTTGCATCGTCATATGAAGAAATGCCAGGCATTGACTCGAATATTGTTGAACATGAAATCAAGATGTATCCGGATGTCAAACCATTACGAAAATGGCTTCGACCGGTTCACCTGAAGAAAGCCGCTGCCATTAAGGCAGAAGTTGAAAAAAATTTACATGCTGGTTTCATTTACCTTGTTCCTCTCACTGATTGGGTATCGAATATTTTTCCTGTGATGAAAAAGCAAGGAACGATTAGAGTGTGTGTCAATTATAGGGATGTAAATCAAGCTTGTCCAAAAGACAACTACCCTACACCCTTCATCGACCAGATAATTGATGAATGTGCTGGATGCGAAATCTTTTCATTCATGGATGGATTTTCCGGATACAATCAAATCAATATCTGCCCACAGGACCAGTCAAAGACTGCATTTATATGTCCATGGGGCACATTCACATACCATAAATTACCTTTCAGTTAGAAGAACGTAGGGGCAACCTTTCAGAAGGCAATGAACTATGCCTTCCATGACATCAAGCACATCGTTCAACCATATCTCGATGATCTACCAGCTCATTTGCGAAAGCAGACTGATCATCCGCAGCATTTGAGAGCCATATTTCTATGTTGCCGACACTACAAGATACAACTCAATCCACACAAGTGTGTGTTTTGAGTTGGTTCTGGTCAATTACTTGGTTTCGTAGTTTCTAAAGACAGAATTCGACTCGACCCATGTAAGGTTCAGGCAATCATAGACATGCCTCCACCTTCGAATTTGCTTCAGATTCAGAAACTCCAAGGGAAAGTAAACTTTCTAAGGAGATTCATTCCAAATTATGCCAAACTTGCTAAAGGTTATACACGTCTTTTGAAAAAAGAAGTACCCTTCAACTGGGATCAGGTTGCGCAAGCTTCCTTTGATGCTTTAAAAGATTCCCTAGTAAAAGCATCATTAATGTACGCACCTGACTATGAAAAATAATTTAACCTGTATCTCGCCGCTACATATACAACCATCGCCATGGTTTTAGTACAAGAAGACAATGGAATAGAACATCCTGTGTATTATTTAAGCCGCAACTTAAATGATACAAAAATCAAGTACTCTTATGTTGAAAAGTTGGCCTTAGCAGCTATTTAAGCCATACAAAAATTTCGACACTATATACTCTTTTGCAAAACTACCATTTTGTCAGATTACAACCCTATGACCTACATTCTGTCACGTAAATTACTAGGGAGAAACTATTCCAAATGGATAGCCATTTTGCAAGAGTTTTATCTGGAATTCACCAAATCCAAATAAAAGAAATCTCTAGTTTTCGCAGAGTTACTTTGTGACCTCCCATCGTCGTCCAACGATTTAACATCTAAAGCATCAATCATGGATGAGACTCTGTTTCTGATATCGTCAAGCGATCCGTGGTATGGAGATATATTGATCTATCTCCAAACCCAAACCTTTAAGCCTAACACCTCTCACTCTAAACAACGATGTATTCGATACCAAGAAAAATACTACATGATCGTCGGTGATACAGCTTACCGTCGTGGTGTCGATACAGTTCTGCGAAGGTGCCTCATGCATGAGGAGGCCGAAAAAGTCCTGAATGACTGTCATTTAGGCACATGTGGGGGGAGTCTATCTGGTTATGCTACTGCACAAAATATCTTATGAGCTGGTTACTTCTGGCCTACTATATTCAAAGATTGCATAATCGCCGTCAGAAGTTGCCATGCTTATCAGATTTTCGACTGCAAAACCAAATTACCACCTGCACCACTGCATCCAGTAGTTGTTGTTGGGCCATTCGCTAAATGGGGCATAGATTTCATGACATGTAACCCCACCTCAGTCAGGGGGCATGGGTATATCATAGTCGCTGTCGACTATTTTACAAAATGGACG
This sequence comes from Pinus tabuliformis, assembly GCA_031772625.1. NCBI lineage: Eukaryota > Viridiplantae > Streptophyta > Pinopsida > Pinales > Pinaceae > Pinus > Pinus tabuliformis. Next base: position 265,201,755 of record CM062805.1, read on the forward strand.
AGGCGATGCCTACATTAAACAACAATGGAGAAACGGATGCTCTTCTCTTTTTCAATCATGTAGTCTCTAGATTTGGTGTTCCATAGGCCATAGTCACAGATCATGGATCGCATTTTTGCAGTCACATGATAGTGAATTGACTACCAAATTAGGATTGTCCCACGATAGTTCTACTCCATATTATCCACAGGCTAATGGACAAGTTGAGGCAATCAACAAAATCCTAAAGCCCATGCTGCAAAGGATGATTGGAGTCCACAAACGGAATTGAAATTTAATCCTGTACTCAGCCCTGTGGGCATATAGGACATCGGTAAGAAATGCGATTGGATTTACGCCCTTTCAGTTGGTGTATGGTCTAGAAGCTATCTTACCGATTCAGTGTGAAATTTCATCTCTCAAACTCACAATCTATCTACTTCCTAAAATTTCGGAGGAAGAGGCTTGTTTCTTGGAACTAATCCGCTTGGATGAAACTCATCGTGACACCGCGTTTGTAACGAAGCTCATAAGAAATGTGTCAAGGCGCAATTTGACAAAAATGTCAAGCCCCGTGTCTTCTCAAAAGGTGACCTGGTCTTGCTTTATGATTAGGACTCTGACAAATTTGGAGCAGGTAAGTTCGAACCATTATGGATGGGTCCCTACATTGTTAAATGAGTATTAACAAAAGGAGCCTACGAGCTGGTATATTACGATGGGATTCCACTGTCGCAACCTCGAAACGAGTTGTATCTTAAGCATTACTATGCTTGATTAAGTGTAGTAATCTCTGTATAGATATGCTTTTGTTACATTTTTGTTTTCGTCAAGAGTTGTCATTTTGGTTAGGTAATCCACTTTGCATTTGTTGCAGATGTCGGACCTTTTGGAATCATTCATTGGGTACGCCAACGGAGCTAGTCGTAGTACAAGGAACTTATCTTTTGTAGCCTGGGCCATTTTTGCTCCAAGCAGCGAGTTAGTGATTTTCAGAGGGATATGTATTGGTCGATCAACGAACAACATCGCTGAGTATAGCGCGTTGATTGAGCTTCTCTCTGATGCCATTTCACATGGCATATGCCGACTTGTTGTCAGGCTAGATTCGTAGCTCATCATTCTACAGCTTATGGGCGTCTATTCCGTTCGGAACCCAGCTATTTATCGTATGTTCCTAAGAGTCAGGATTTTGGAAAGACAGTTTGATTCCATTCAATATCAACACATTTCCAGAAACTTAAACACATTAACTGATTCATTAGCAAATTATGTGTTAGATAGACATTTGCAACATTTGTAAAGAAAAGCATTTCACATTAACATTTGCATCAGGATCGCATAACTTAACCAAAATAAAACTCCGAAAATAAAAAATATATAACTATTTATAGTTTTTACAAAATGTTTTGTGTCCAAGACAAAATCGGTCATATGACCAAGAAACTCAAAATGAATGTAGAAAAGCACCCTAGACTAATGGTGCTGGTGATAACATGTCACCGCCTGTGCGATCATACGCAAGAGCCTAGTCCATTGACTCAGCACACCAGTAGTATGTCGCTGTAACCTTAGACGTAACTCGTTGGTCCTCACATCCTGAATGCTAAGAGTGAGGCCCTTGATCTGATCCTACAACATTTCCAGGGTCTCTGCTATGTCTAGATTATGAAGGACAGCCCTCCCTACAGCCTCTCCTGCTGGAACATCAGCTGTCGCCCTTGGGCGCGCCGCTGGTCACACTGGCCCAATATCTACACACACATATGAGTTCGATTAGTCTTGATAAAATTTAAAAACACAAAAACATTATAAAACTGATAAACAAAGATATGGTCCAATCACTTTACCCATAACACTCCATTGCTTGCCAGCCGGTAACGCCAAATCTGGGTCGTCTTGGAAATCCATCCCGACGTATGGATACTCCACAAAGACCATCTCCTGATGGTCGAACCACTCAAAGAAGGCATCAGAGAAAGAAATCTGTGACTGACCAACATGTCTGGCCATGAGATCAACCCACCTCTGCATCCGTGGTTCCCTCGGCGCTAGCAATCCTAGTGAAATGTACTGAGGCTGCATCAGTGAAATCCTCTCCAAGGCAAAAGCAGTCAAAATGGAACCGTAGCCAAAGTTTTTGGATCTTCCATTCTTTACCTTGGAGATTTGTTCTTTTATGACTGGAAGCACCGCCTCACACCAGTTGAATACCTTTTGTTCCAGGCATTCTAGGGCGTACTGCATATAAGATTTGTTAGCCAAATGAAGAGCCGCGCTACCAGCCAATCTAGCAAAGGTGAATAAAATGGTCCTCAAGGACCAATCAGTGACAACTCAGGTATTGATCTTGCCATCCCTGTTGGGCTAAGATCTATCTCTACAAAACTGACGAATATAATCCCTCACGGATTCACCCCCACAGGCGGATCCTGATAGTGAGAGAGGGGCACCGCACCTCGATAACGCAGTCAGAAAGTAGATATCCTCGACCATCAATGGAATGGATTTGCCTCTAATCTAGAATACCTAGTTGACTGGATCCCAAGCATTGAGGAAATACTGGAACAAACTAATTTGTTTCCTCATGCTAGATATGCGGAAGAATTTGAGCAAACCACAGTTTCGTAATGCAGTAACTGTGCCCTAATCATGTAAGGCAATCATGTCCTCTTCTTCATGTTTGCATTCACGCCATGTGACGACCATCTTGATCCAATAAATCTTTGAAACACAGACAAAAGATGAGTTAGGATCCTGATTTGAGAAAAAACAGGAAAAAATTTCATGAAAAATCATTGTGAAAAGTTTCCCTTTTGCACCCATCGCACCTTGCCTGTGAGCAAGGTGAGATGTAGACTAACTGGCCAGTGTCTAGGTCAGTATGCATCACACTTTTCAATGCAAGATAGGTGCAATGGATGGAGAATGAGTTCTTAAAACCCCAAGGGCCCAGAAGCAGGGAAGAACTTGCTCAAAATCAGAAAAGGATGGAATGAAAATGAAGAGCTCAGGGTTGGCTCCTACTTGGTCCTGACGGTGCGAAGAATGGTCCACCAGATCTCACAAAATCAATTGATGAAATTTGAGGGGGAAAACCACTCTAGAGCTCCAAAAATCCCAAATTTGAAATGAAATGGTAAAATGAGAGGTAAAACTACTTTTTATGTTACTATTCACGTACTTCAAGTAAAATATTAGTTTTTTAATTCATTTTTCGGAATGTATATGTATTTCTAATCAATTTGATGGATCAATTGAGCAGGTTGAATGACTGACGAAAGAGACTAATGTGTTAAATGGTGAATTCAACATCTTTGACCACTATCAGGAGCAATGTTTCCGCAAGGTTCAAGCTCGTTAAAAAATAAACCCGCCAATGAGCAATGTTTCCACAAGGTTCAAGCTCGTTAAAAAATAAACCCGCCACTAAGCATATGTTAATGCTAGGTTCAAACTCATTAAAAAATAAACCCACCTTCAATAAATGACCTTGTGATTGCCATGCTATCATCCTTTTGAGCCTTGGTTATTTTCTACCATCACCTCCATTCTTTTGGCCGATCGTACGCTTCCACTTGATTGTTTACCCTTTTCAGGAACAGCTGCGACGAGTGGTTCTATTAGCCACCCTCTTCACACCGCCATGTTTTGAGAAGTTACAAACTTACCTGGAACCAGTTGCTACCCTAGAATGCCACTCATTCCTCAAAAACAAGCCCCTTTTGAGCTCTTTTTAGACTCATTAAATATAAAAAGATTGTCGAGCTATTGGCCTTTCCAGCTTGTTAAAGTAAGGGGAAGCGCCATCCCTCTTGTACATTTTAATCCTTTTGGACCTGAGGGATTATCCCACAAAAAGATTGAGCGCTTGTCTTTTTTGTCTCGATAAAGTGATAAAAAAGTCAGCCCTTTCGTATTATTTTATACTTTTTTGGACTTAAGTGATTATGCTACGAAAAAGGACTGCTGGAGTTTCCTTTTCGTCCCTTTTCAAACTCTCTAAACATGAAAAGGACTAAGTTATCCTTGCCATTAATCTCATTAAAACAATAGCGACAAACTTGTCCATCTAGACAAGAATGGGTTTCATTGTCGCTAGCCTCGTTAAAACATAGTGACAGGTTTGCCCGAAGGGAAAATGATTGAGTTGAGTTGGGTTATTCTGTTCACCAGTCATATCACCTTTGGTCCTCTGTACCATCAATCTTTTGGGGTTAATGCTACCAATCCATCTCAGTGTCACCGAGATGTTCAAGAGAAGTCATTCAGAGAATTCACCATCCAGCTAATGCCTCATCCACTGCAATACCGTCACCCTTCATTTTTCATGACCGCCATTCCTGAACCCTATATCATTAGATCGTTTTCACCTCCACAAAATCATTTGCTTCGTTTCATGTTGTAGATGTGGGACACATCAAGGCCCTCCTACGATGGGTCAATTCTTGTTGAAACCAGCTCATTATCCAAGAAGTTGACTTAGAAACAACCCTTTCAGTACTTTGAAGCTTGCATGCCTCAATGGCAAGTTTCTCACTTCCGGCGACAGGTTTACATCAATGACCTTCGACCGAAAGATTTTGCGTGGTGTTCGACATCAAATCATATATTCACACCACGTGAATTGTACTGTAGTACCTTGAGGGTCATTAACATTATCAGTGATCCCTCTCGTGCTTGTTAACAGCTCACATCATTCGCTGGTAATCAGGCAATGTCTTTCCATGTTCGACTTCAGGACATCTTTTCACATGGATCGACTTGTACATCGGGCGAATATTGAACAAGTTTGAAGACCCTGGATCTAGTTTCATCCATCCAGGCTGCGATATATTAAAGAATATAAAGACATCAAATGTACATAGAAGCTGCACATATAATCATCCAAGCTAAGGGATGATGACTCTACATACAAAGAATCTCCAGTCTGCAACTGCAGACAATTATCTATCCTATGTACATGAAAATGAATTTATAAAGCTGAGCATGGGAATGCCCGCTTTAGCTAGATCATGAAAATAATATGACGATGATGTATTGTATTGTATCTTATACATGTCACCTTCTAGTTCGAATAACTCGGATCCTCATGATAAAGCATTTCACCCGCCATCAAGAGATTTACGACTTCATGCTTTAGGGGGCAACTGTTATAGACATATTTGGGCACTGAAACTCCAATCTTATATGTCGATAAAACAAGGGCTCTTTAACCCCTAAAAGCATTGTTTCATACCCTAAAGGATCATAGTCAACTGATTACATCATTTCCCAGAAGTTCCATCTGAAAAACCACTTAGAACTAGCCAAAACTGGACCATACTGACTGCTCCTTGGTCAAGGTATGATGCATACTGGCTCCTACACTAGCCAAGTGCAATGCATACTGAATAAGCCTTCTGTGGGGTGCTATGACCAAGAATGGACAAACTCCTGAGATAGTTTGCTAAGTGGATGCTCATGGAATCTTCTAGAAACTTCCTCTATGACACTTGCCTCTCTGAATTCGCCCAGGGATGAGTAAGAAATCCAAGAAATCTCCAAGTAGAACTAAGAACTACAAGTGGAATGACACTAATCAAAAACCCAGGGATGACTCACACCTCTGCAAATATCTATAAATGGATCCCTCATCTGAGAGATCTAGAGGCTGAAATTTTGTAATTTGTAAGGAAGTGTTGTTAGTTTATCTTTGAGAAAGAGCATTGTATTGTTGGGTGATCTTGCTTTTCATGAGGTGAAGATGGCTTTGATGCTGGGAGGATGATGCTGGATCAAATAGCTGGGTTGTAATTCTCCCTTCTACTATTAATAAATTTCTTTGAGTTTTCCTCCATACAATCGTGTATTTGTGAATGCAATTGTATGTTCAATGTATTTCTGATTCTGCATTGTTTATGATATTATAGATCGAGATGCTTTGATGGTGTTTTGTTACTCTGGTTCTATAGGTATTCTTTAAGCGGGACAAGTAGGAGAAGAGTTGCAAGCTCTATCAAGGGAGAGAGGAATCAAGCAAGGAGTCAAGTAGAAGATCCAGGTTCGTCTCTTTGCTCCTCTCTTATCTATCATACATAAAGGAAATTGCAAATTGCTTTGATTGTTTGTTTCTAAGATAGCTACCAATCTTAGTGGGACTAGCAGATCGAAAAGACACTATTTTTCCCAGAGACAAAGAGCTTTAGATTTATAGTCCCTTTTGTAGTGCCCTTCCTTTCCGCATTTCTAGCACACCACCTTTATAGGTTTTCCTGGAGATTTAGATCTCCCTCTAGATTTAGACCTCCCACATGATGACTTATTTTTGTTTCTGTTCTGGGACCATCCTCGTATAGACAAGGCATCACCATTCTGGCTCTCCATATTTTTCTGTCTCATTTCCTTCATCAGCAAGGATGAGACTATTTCATCAAACTACAAGGAAGTTGCATTGCTACCTATTGCAATAACCAGACTATCCCATGAATCTGGTAGAGAACACAACAAACGGATGCACTTATCATCATATGAAATTTTACTATCAACAGATAATAACTGACTTACCACAGTATTAAATTCATTCAGATGCTCTGTCACCGAGTCTCCATCTTTCATCCTTAGGTCATATAGCTTTTTCCGTAGGAACAGTTTATTCACCAGAGACTTAGATTGGTACAAAGTCCCTAACTTGTCCCACAAAGCCTTCACCGTAGCTTCCCCTGATACATTCAGCAATACTGAATCTGAGACACACAATCATATTGTTCTCTTTGCCTTCCAATCCAAATTTTTCCATTCTTCATCGGACACTCACTCCCGTTGGTTTAGTACCCAGATCTACTGCGATCCACTGATCTTTATCCACCAACAGATCCTCCATCTTGATTTTCCACAACTCAAAACTTTGACCATTAAATTTCTCGATCTCTATCTTTCCACCACTCGCCATCTTCTTTCACCACTAGAATCGATCTCGTAGATCTCCCATGAACAGGGTCTACCATAGGCCTGAGCGAAATCCCTTAGCAACAAAGGCATCCCCTTGAAGCCAAAAACAACTCTGATACCAAATGTAGGTTTTAACCCCATACAGAAATTACCTACATACGAATTCTAAAACATAAAAGATAAACAATGTGAGAGCATAACACATAAAACACTTATACATAGAGATTTTCCCCTGGATCCCAAAACTAGGACTACCATCTTGATTTTTCATTATATTCCTTTCAATGTTACAATACATATTTATACATGCCAAAGCATCCAATACCATGGACCGAAAAACCATCGCATCCAAAACCATGGACCGAAAACCATCGCATCCAAAACCATGTGCGAAAAATCAGGCACAAAACCATAGGTAGGTCCACCCAACCTAATATAGGGTCCAAAAACAAAATTTTCTGGGGTGCTGCACCGGACCCCATATATTGGGGTTACTTGCACCCCTCAAACCCCCTGTGACTCCCCCCACTACGTAATTAGCGCAATGAAGGGAGGGCTCCACCCCCCTTCTAACCCCCCGGTTAACTACGTGGGCTAGTCGTGGAAAGAATATAACACAACCCAACAGGCATTCCCGACCCTATTTTTTGTAGGAATTTCCTTTGTTAATCTATTTTGACCTTCTCCTGAATTTTTACACTGTATCACAAGATCACCGTTCACTAGGTCTTTTAAGTTCAGAACCTGTCGATGCACCGATCGCTGATATCGCGGGGTTGTGGGATTGTGGGACTGTAGGCTGCAATATCGACATTCGACATTGTGAACCACCGATAATCCTTAAGTATGTGTCTCAGGACCTCACTAATACGTGGGATATGGGACTGTGGGACTACGAGGTTGTTGGGTGTAGGACTACGACATCCCTGCTATGTGATTTGTGAGATGCGGGACCTGTGGGAGTTGCAGTATGTGGGACATGCAGGGTGCAGGATTGCTGGTAGTCTGCCATGTGGAGGAGAGAGGAGGGGGTGGCTCAACCTTTGTTTTTCATTGATTTTCAGTGTAAATCAGACTCTTCCCTCCTCGACGCTTTAAAACTATCGACATGTTTCCATCCCGCAATTCCTTAAGGTTGGCCCATAAAGAATAACGGGTGGTCATGCAGCATTGCAGGACTGTGGGATTGTGGGGTTGCGGGGTGTAGGAATGTGGGACAATGGGGTCGCTTCTATGTAATTTTTGGTATATGGGACCTGCGGGAGTTGTAGGGTGTGGGACTGCAGGTAGCTTGCCATGTGGAGGAGAGAGGAGGGGGTGGCCCGACCTTTGTTTTTTATTTAATTTTAGTGTAAATTGGCCTCTTCCCTCCCCATCGCTTTAACATTATCAACATTTTTCCCTCCCACAATTACTTAAGGATGGCCCATAAGGAACTGCGGGGGGTCATGCGAGATTGTGGGAATGCGGGATGCCCAATATGCTTGACCCGTTATGCCCATGGCCCTCTAATAAGCTCTTTTCCATCACTTTAAGGCAACAAGACTCCTAATCTTCAACATGCCATATCTTTTGATCCATAAGTCCATTTTGGGACTTCTATATACATTTGGAAAGCTCGTTTGGGGCACTATGGAAAAGAAAGGGTCTAAATCAAGCTCTGATAACTTCTATGGCTCAGGAAATGGCTTTAGCTTCACTTTTATTATGCATCCTGGAAAACTGATCATTTGCAAAGAAATGAGTGACAACACACGTTACATCACATTGATTACACAGTTATGACCCAAAGTAGTGATGTGGTTGAGGTTCCTCATGACACAACTCGACATGTCGATGCAGGTATGAACATTATAGTTGTGTTATTCATGTCGAGTTGTTATGCCATTGAGTGATGAGTGTGCTTGTGATGTACCATATCTTCACCTCTGCATGGTAGAGTGTGTAGAGTCTTCAATGTTCTTGGTGTCACTTGATATTTCATGCATGTGCATATGTCTCCTTTGCTTGCTACTTGGTATGCTTCATGTGTTCATCCAATCAGAAGAAAGTCTTCTAGCATGCGCTCATTGTTCATCTCGTTCATCATCGCGCCATGTCTCATCCATGTACCTATTTATGCAATCACTCATGATGAGATGACATCAAATCCAGAAATTCCCTAGTCTACCATGATGCATTGTCTTTCATTTTTGGGTGCAAGTGACTGGGAGAGAGGACAAGGCTCTGAAACAATGTAGAGCACATGTCAGGCCTGGATGTGAGGCTCTGGGGAACCGACAAGAAAAGTTTCGTAGTCCAGAACAACAGCGACATTCTATAGGATTTGGCTCAGCTGGGAGGCAGAACTACGCAATTTTTTTGGGAAGGAAGTGTGGGCAGCTAAGGAAATTAGTAGTTAAAACAACACAGATGTTCAAGGGAGGCTGGGAGAAGACTATGGAAGCTTGCTGGCCAAAACTATGCAAAACTAGGAGGTAGTCATGCTGAACATGTATACGCAGTTTTTGGGCTGAGTAGTGTGTCAGGCAGCTGTTGGAAAGTCCAAGAAAACAACACAATTTTTAAGAGGAGCAACAAGTCAGCTGGCAGGGGGACTAGCTAACAGAATTGCACAATTTTCAGAGACAGTACAGTGACAGGGATCAAGTGCCTTTCCCTCTTGTCTACGCAATTTCCTTAGTCAACAGAGATGGGCGTGCTGAGAACTTCTGCGCAATTTTTTGGAGTGAAGCTCGGGGTCACCGCTTAGTTAAACTCTCTGGTTGACCAGCAGGAGGCTTGATGGATTGGCTTATGGGCAGCGTAGATTGAGATGGCATCTTAGGCAAATTTTGCATTGTTCTGGGTGTCAATCAACCAGGTCGATTCCAGGATTGCACAGTGAAAACTACCTGGGAGGCATCCTCAAGATCTATGTAATTCTTGGCAGCAATACTTGGTCATTGAGGGATGATACTACGTAGTGTAGCTCAGCAAAGGTCCGACTAATGGAGGGTGGTCTGATTGATAAACCTTCGGCAAAATGGTTAAGTGTGTGAGTGAGTGAACTCGTGTATACATGACCTTGTGAACACACACTCAACATGACTTGAAGACAAGACATCTTGAACCAACAAGACAACATATGCTCAGTGTGACTGACTGTGGGATTGTCTAATAATGAAAGTGACAAGTGTGACAATTCGGATAGACGTTCGAATGACCGTGACGATGCTTGCACGACAATGATTACAACATCGTGTGTGAGTGCGATAAAGGTTTACATAGCAAACATAGCTCATACACAAACCTTCAACATCTCCAGAACAAGGTCAAAAGCATGACATAACAATCAACATGTCGAAGATGACAGCTAGTCAAACAAGTGAAAAGGAAGCAAGACATGTAGAGGAAACACATGAAATGAATTTTTGTGTTCGTGCACATGCATGTTACTAAGGAAAGGATGATATGACAATGACAAGCGAACCTGCAAACTCAACTAAAAGGTGTACTTAGAAAGGTGTTCTTTACTTACCATAATTACCATCGAGATGATCATGCATCTAATAGAGTTTGAATGCTATCCTGATCTTTTTCCATTACTTCTTCTCTGGGTCCTTCTCCCTGAATCCTTGGGAGTGATCTCAACATTTCACCTTTTCCTATAGTCACTGGGTGATGGATCAATGCGGTTTCAGCGAGAAGTGACTCTCATCGGGATGAGGCCATGGGAGGCCATTTGCGTAGTTTCTGAATGCAAGACCGATATGACAACTTGGACAACACTACGCAGTTTTGAGGCACATGACACTGCTGCAAGATGGGGGCCCTGGGAGGACACATCTACGTAGTTTCTGAGTCTAGGGAAAATAGACTACTCTACACATTTCTAGAGAGCAGTGTTGATTTCCTTACTGCTCTGCGCATTTCTTGAGAGCAGTGTTGGTTGGGGTCTCTGCGCACTACGGGGTTTTAGCAAGCAAGGTGGGAAGCTTGATGGTTGCAGAAGAAAAGTGCACAGTTCTGGGAGGCTATATGAGGCTAAAATACTTGGGAATTTTTCTAAGTGTGAGATCAATGAAACATATGTAAACATAGATAAGACTTGACTGTGATCGAATACCAACACGTAGTGATACAACATAGATCATACAAAATATATAAACATACCCTCCTTTATGCAACAAGCTTCATGACAAGAGTGCGTGTAGTGAGTGTGAAACATGTCTATGTGATGATAACAACTCATGCGCACATGCTTTACCTTGAAGAAAAATAACATCCCCTTTGCATGAAAAACAACAACCCCTATGCCCAAAGATGACACATGCTGCATAAATATGAGAATAGGGAAAACTCTTAAGATCAAGGAGGGGAGCTTGAAATCATCATCTTACCAATAAGTAACCAAGGATGATCAATCGTAGGATCCAAGGTAGGCTCCAGGATTTTCATGCGAGACAAAATTTTGGAGGGTGGTTGTAGCCGCTACAACATTGGCGACACACTGGTAGAACTCCAGCTCTTTGTATGGACCTTGTTTCATGAAAAGTGAGTCTAACCCTTCTGGAAGTATTATCCAATTCTTTGATTGTGATGGCTTCTGCACTAGCTTGTGTGAAACATGTAGTCCCTGCCATTCTCTTGATCGGTCAACACACATTCCAAGCCAAGTCAACTTAGTTATTTCGATTGGGGATGAGGGGTATATTTATGCACAAGTAATATAACTGTTAGAGTTTAATTTTCATCTCTAGTGTTGCTCCACTGCCAGCAGGCCTACATAGTACCCCGAAGAAGTCACATAGGAAAAAAAAATCACTCCGCTGCCAGTGAACCTGGTCAGTACCCTGGTAGAGTTACTTGCATCACCTCTCTGTGTAGGAAGCCTTTCTCTTCTTTTGTCTTATTCACTTTTTCAATTTTTTTTTTTTCATTTTATTTATTTATTTATTATTTTTTTGAAGAACTATCCATAGGCACTTATTTATTTCAAAGGGAGAAGAGGGATCCTGACCTATTGAGAGTAGGAGAGGTTGTTCCTTCAGAGAAGTATGTTATATATACCTCTGACGTACTTGTTAAGTTTTTCCCCCTCACCTTACTCTACTTGACTGAGTTGACAAGGGTTAACCCAAAGGACCGAATAGAGTAGGTGGTACTAGTTAATAGTGCAAGAATTGTGTTTTCACCAAGACTCACTCTGAATAGAACATATTTTCCATTAAGGCATCATCAACTGAAGATAAAAAGTTTTTCATAAAGGGAGAGGAAAACAGATAACCAAATGTTGATAGCTATACAAGTCCTCTTAGATTCACGTGGCTTTTTCGAGAGCCAGATACGTTTTCATGCAAGTATAACCTACGGAAACGAGCAAGCAAAGAAATAAAAAAGAAAAAAGTAGAAGTAAAATGAAAGAAAAAAAATAATAAAAGCAAGCAAGCGAGCAAACCAAACCAATTCAGCAAGCAAACAAACATGAAAACTAGAAGGAAAACCAAAGAAAGAAATAAAATACTGCTCCTACTCCTACGCTAAACAACACATGGGCCTACTCACGTGAAATGATACTTCCAATGTAGCCACCGGTGCATTGGCTATCCCATGTTGGCAACGATATGGTAAACATGAATGATATACACGTAAACTAGTGAACAAGAAAGTTTTAAAAATGAGGACCAACAAACTTTGAGTGTAAACACATCCGCAGAAAAGAAAAGAGTGAAAGTGAAAGACAAGAATTCTGTAGACTTAACATGGTGTTATGACAAACTACGTGGAGATGATAAACATGCACACTCTTGTGACTGTGAAAGACAAGAAAACATGAGAAAGAGAGACAACATACGCCTTGCAAGTTTTCCTACTATGTATGATTCCTCTAGTGCATAAGCGATGAGATCATGTGGTTACAGTCAAGGAAGTGAAATCTGTGTGTTGGATTGATCTTCATTGCAGGCAGATGAGTGATGAGGAGACTTGGGTGTTTCACGAATTTTCTGATCAAAAGTGGAGCTAACGTTAGGAAAGTGAGGGCTTGACATAACCATCATCTTAGGCTGAAGCGACTCGACATCCCACGGGGTTTCCACTTTGTTCACAGGTAGATCATTAGAGACCAATGGCTTAGAAAGATTAACAGTGAGTGAATAAACATCGTGATCAAATGAAGGAATACAAATATCATGACAACCATGATCAGAAAATTTGGGATGTTCGTTGGCATCCTCATGATTTGATGAATCATGCAGAGGGGTTGATGAGAAATAAGGAGAACATCCTCTGTGTTTTCAAAAATGACAGATGACAGATGGGACATATTTTCAGAGGAAGATATGTCCTCTCTGTGATGTAATCATAGGATGACATCTAGTGTGTCATGTGAATGATAGGAAGTAGAAATATCTGGAGATGAGTTTTCACGGGGGAAATCAAAAGTGGAAAAATCACAAGGGATGTCAAGATAGAGAGGATGAGGCATGGATGGAAGGGAGCCATCCTTCACTATCGGTTCTTCTTCAAATTCCCACACACACTCATCATGAATGATAGCGTAGGTTGGTTGCACAATACCAACTCCATCGACCACTTAATCCTCATTCACAACAAGTGTGGAGTCTAGAACAGAAGAAAACAAGACAATACAATCCTGAGGATCAATGGAACATGGGGACAGAGGTTGAGGGAACAAATCCATGTGACAACTAGAAGGCTTGCAAGAAAAATCTGTGCAAACATTGAGAGCAAGTGGGGTGGGAGGACGTGACAGTTCAACAGATGTGAGCACACCTTCTCCCACCTCGCATTATAGAGCTAGAGCTGTTTGATGAGAAGAGGATGGAAAGTCACTTGTGATAGTGACCTCGTCCGTCTTAGATTTGGTAGCTCTAACATTGAGGTATGTTGGGAGGGGTTTGAATGATTCTAAGAATTGTGGATTTTTAGATATGTAAAGAATATACTTAAATCTTCCATCAAGAAATTCCCAATAAATTTCATCTTCAGGAAATCGATATGCAAGATTACAAAAGCGTGTGTGAAATTATTCAACAGATTCATCAACTCTGCAATTAGATGATGGAAAAAGTGAATAGATTTTTCGGGCAGCATGGCACACAAATGCATTGGGTGCCCTCGAAGCTTGTATGAAAATAGCATGTAGGTCATGTAATCTTCATAGATTTCATTCCTTTCACAAGAGCCTACAACGCCAACTGCATGTCTAACCAAGGCTACTTGGCCTCCACCATCGTATGTGTATTCTGACAAGAAATTCTAGAGCTCCTCCGAGATTTCAAAGTTGTTTCCATAAGACATACACTACAGAGGAGAAATTAACTGATTAGTCATGATAAGTATGTGGAGATTCAAAACATATTTTGTGGACTCAGCTTGTCATTTGTCCCTTCTTCTAGTGCCAACAGTTTTTATAGTGTTGGACCCACCAACATTCAGGGGATCTCCCCGTTATGAAGTCCCAACTAGACCTCACACTATTTGGTATAGGAATCCCATCTGGTATGATGGCCCGGTTACCATTATCTTAAAGATATGCCTTCACTCTTGCTTGTCAACACATGAGAGTGGTTTACTTAGTCTTCAAACGACGAGGTTTGTGTACATGGTGAGTGTTATCACCCCAAGAAACTCTCCTAGGTTGTATATCAAAGATGCTCAGGAACATTACAAACTCAACAAAAATGTTGGAAAATGGTGGATGAATGGAAAGAATGATGCATATTTAAGCCAGATAACCACTTCTACTATGCTTAACCCCAGACATGGGTGAACACCCCTAGACTACAAGGCTTTAGACCACCAATTACTCATAGTTTAAGGAAAATGTGATGATGGAGAATACTGATCACACCAATAGATGCACAGGACCCTGTGATGGCCAGCTGCAACCAGTTAAAAGGTCTGCAAATCTATTTCCTAATGCACAGACAGGATGATAGCTCTCTGGCATTAAAACAATAGAAACCTGCATACACATTGAATAATACTAACTGGATTCTAACACAGAGGTGGGATGACAGCCCCTCTAATGCTAAATATCAAGAGCACATGAAGAAATGCATAACAGGCACAACCTGGAACAAAGAAGAAGTGGAAAGTGAGAAATTAACAGCAAAAGAAGCTTACATTAGCTGAAAATGAAGACCAGAAGCTGCAGGTATCACAGTAGTCACAGTCTCCAGAAGTTGAACTTTACATCAAAATAACATTCATCAACCCTCATTCCCTCTTCTTTCTAGGTATATATGGAGTTTATTTACAAAATTGCTCTACTAAGTCATGCGTGGATGGGTCATAACTGACCAGCTACCACATTTACAATCAGATATGGGTCTCTGATACAATTTGATTGTTTTAATGAATCAACTTGACATTTACTGGTACTTTGATGTCCTTCTTGAGCAGGCGGAGTACCGTATGGGACAAAAACTCCATAACTGGTAAATGAATTCAATTGCTCGAGGGTGTCCTTTTTGTCCTTCAGCCAATCTATCTTCTAAATGTAGTAGTTGAAGATTTAATGGCGCAGGGTACTAGATCATGGCTTCCTCTCCTTTGGGAACAAGGTAGAGTTCGGGGGCACCAGGACTGTGTGGCGGATGCATGGGAATAACGGGAATCAATAGCAGTTGTTGGATCAAACAAATGGGCGATGGAGATCAGTCTATGAAGGATATCGGAAGACAACTGGATCAGACGAATGAGGGCTGTCAGATCGCAGTCAGGCAGATCTAACAGCTATCGGGCAGCGGAGGTGAGGGCAGGTTAACGAGCGGGGGGCCGTACGGGAAGGCGGTAAGCAGTTTCCTCGCACCGCTCATGGGAGGCAGGCAGTTTTCGTACGCGGGGGCGTGATCCAACACATCTGTGACGCGTGGCTGGTGGGTCTCACAGGAAACCGCTTTCCCCGCTAACTAACATACATGCAGGTTACGGTAGTGGGAGCTGCAAAAAGCATCGGATCCCGCGGGAAGAGATCGAACAGCGAGGATTTAAAACATGTGCTTTGATTGATATGACAAGTGAGGGCCCCAGCAGGTTATGTGATTTGTGAAGGCACGTAGTTAAAAAGGGTTAAGACCTTAGCACCAGGGTTAAACGAAAAATAGGTTTATACGAGGTTTCAAAAGATTATAGAGGAAAATGGTAATAATGGGGTTAAGGGAGGGTAAGGAGAACGAAGGGGAAGGGGGAACGGAGGTAGCGGGAGTTATTGTAGAAATTTTGAATAATTTAACACATATTCAACAGAGATTATCCTGATCATGTACTATTGCGGAATACATACACAATACATAAGCTCCTCTACGTTGATCATCAATATAGCAGCATCAATAACAATAAAACATCAAGAGCATTCACACATTAACATAGTATGTAACCCGGGGAAAGCATCTCGCTAAAAACCCCACACTATCTGTATATTAATGATTGAGACCATGTAACATTACAAAGTACAATGCTTATCACAAGCAATCCAGTACCAGCTCCACCTTATACACACAATACAGCTAAGATCTGATCTCCAAATCTATTCCACTGCTTGCCTGCCTCCACTGCTCAATACCTGCTCAAGAATGAATGAGAATGGTCTACCAAACTTGTATTTCACCTCCAAAGAATCACTCACAATGTGTAAGACGTGAGCAGAAGCTACAAACTGGGAAAATACATGAGCAAACTCATTGGCATACTCAATCCTTTGATTGTGCAAGATCTGATGCACAACTATAGTCACAACTGATAGCAATCTGATTCTCTAACACCTGTCCCTGCTGAACTGAACATGCACTGACATGCAATTGAGTTAACTGATGTATTCTATAGTTGTATTATGAGTTAATAATTAGTTTAAAAACTCATCATTAGTCTATTTGCAGTTAGACTAACTACAACTAGTTTAACCAAGTCAAACTGAACACAACTCCATCAACTCCACAATCAACTCCACCAAACTCAACTGATTGAGTTCTAACTGAAGTCATGCATGCAACAACTCAACTGACTCATAAGAAAAGCGTACTTCCTTCTGACAGCTGCATGGGCCACATCTGTAGCTCAAACTGAAGTGCTCCAAGAGAATAAGATCAAGTTTATAGTCCAAATATTATTATGAGACAATAATATTTGACTTTTCTATTTTTGACAGCCAGTCTAAAAATAGACTTTGATCACCCACACTTTGGTCACCCACATTGTGATCACTCACACTGTGATCACCCACACTGTGATCATCCACACTGTGATCAAAAATAGAACTTGTGCCATAATTTGCCTGCGGGCCCACTTAGTGAAGGCGACTCTTTTCACTAAGCTCCATCATCTTGTTGCAATCTCAACACTCCCTCTCGACAAGATATGGATTATCAGCAACCCCTATCCTGCCTCGGTGGTACTCGAATTTGCTCCTGGTGAGAGCCTTCGTTAGAATATCAGCATCCTGATCCTCCGTTGGAATGTATGAAAGCAACATGATCCTCCGCTGCACACAATCTCTGATATGATGGTATCTGATGTCAATATGCTTAGATCTATCATGAAATACAGGATTAGCCGAGAGTTTAATGCAACTCTGGTTATCACAGTAAATCACAGTAGGATCCAAATGAGAACTGAACAAACCAACCAAGATCTTCCTCATCCATATAGCCTCGCATGCAGCCAAACTTGCTGCCATATACTCGGCCTCCGCTGAAATGAGTGCCACGGATCTCTGCTTCCTGCTGTACCAAGAAACTGCTGTCGATCTAATACTGAAGACCCCTCCTGATGTGCTCTTTCTGTCCGTTGGGCTCCCTGCCCAATCTGCATCCGTGAAGCCACATAGCTTCACCTCATCCTCCTGTCTGTACCACAAACCATATCCCGATGTGCCTCTCAAGTAGCGCAATACATGCTTGCCAGCCTTCCAGAAGAGCTTGGTAGGCTTAACCATAGCTTGTGAAAGTTGGTTAACTGCATAGCATATATCAGGTCGTGTATTGACCAAATACATCAGCGACCCCACAAACTGTCGATAAACAGTGGCATCCACTTCTTCTCCCGAAGTGGCATCCTCCTTCCTCCAACCTCCAGGAAGAGGAGTATCAACAGGCTTGCAGCCATGCATGTTGAACTTCTCTAGTATCTCCCGAGCATACTTGCCCTGAGAAACAAACAGTCCACCACTGCGCTGCCATATTTCCAATCCTAGGAAATAGTGAAGGAGGCCCAAGTCCTTCATCTCAAACTCTGTAGCAAGATCCTTCTTGCATGACAGTATCAACAACTCATCACCCGTTAGAATCAAATCATCAACATACAGTACAATGATAAGCAACTTACCCTCCACCACAATCTGGTATAGGTTAGGATCCGCCTCGCTCTTGGAGAATCCAAGTCCTGTGAAATAGCTGTCTATCCGTGTGTACCAAGCACATGGTGCTTGCTTCAACCCATACAGTGCTCTCTTGAGCCTGCACACATGCGACTCGCTGCTGAAGACCTCAAAGCCTTCGGGCTGCTCAATGTCCACCTCCTCCTCAATGAATCCATTGAGGAACACAGTCTTCACATCCATTTGATGAATGTGCCATCCCATCTGCGCTGAGAGAGCAAGAATCGTCCGTATGGAAGAATACCTTGCGACAGGTGCAAAGGTCTCCTCATAATCGATCCCCTCTATCTGAGAAAAGCCTCGGGCAACAAATCTTGCCTTGTACTTCTCCACACTCCCGTCAGCTGCCTGCTTAACTTTGTAGATCCATCTCGAACCCACCACTGATTTCCCTTCCGGTCTAGGAACAATCTCCCATGCACTGTTTCTGACAATAGAATCATACTCTTCCACCATGGCGTCTACCCATGCGGGATCCTCCACAGCTTCCTCGAAAGAGGATGGCTCAGTCACAACACACTTGCTCATCAGAGCCATGTATCCAGTGTACTGATCAGGTGACTGTCTCTGCCTGCGTTGGGCTGTAGGTGGTCCTACAACTTTCTCTACATCTTGAGCCAGTCGCTCAGCTTCTGTCAAGCGCTTTCGCCCTCTGATGGTTGGCGCTGCATGAGTGGTCTCTTCCACTCCATGAACCTTGTCCTGTGGCTGATCCACATCCTGAAGCTCATCCTTAGGAACTAATAGCTCCTCATCTGCATGCAAGTGTAGCTCCCTCTCAAGCGAACACTTCATGGCTTTCTCCTCCTGAAATTTTATATCCCGTTGCACAACAGTTTTACCACTGTCTGGAAAATACACACGATAGTTGTGGGGCGTATCAGTGTACCCCACAAATATCCCAACCTCTGCGGTCGGCTCCAACTTCTTCCTGGCATCCTTCGTCACATGCATGTAAACGTTAGCACCAAAAATCCTCAAATGAGAAAGATCAGGCTTCTTACCAGAATAAGTCTCCTCAGGTGTACTCATGCCAAGTATCCTATGAGGACAACGGTTCTGCACATAAACTTCTGTATTGTATGCTTCCGCCCACAAGTGAATGGGTAGGCCCTGATCATGCAACATTGCCCATGCAGCAGCCACAATCGTTATGTTCTTCCACTCAGCTACCCCGTTCTGCTGTGGGTTATGGGGAGCTATGAGCTCTCTACAAATCCCTTCTGCCTTGCAGAAATCCTTGAACTTGTCCGAGATGTATTCACCACCATTATCACTCCTAAGAGCCTTCACCTTCTTCCCCGATTCCTTCTCAACCAGTGCTTTGAATTCACAGAACTTTGAATATGTCTCACTCTTTTTCTGCATGAAGAAGATCCAGCACTTACGAGAGAAATCATCAACAAAAATCACATAATACCTGTGTTTTGCTGTCGAAGCAACTGAGAAAGGTCCACACACGTCTGTGTGAATTCTCTCAAGGATTGTCGTGGCGCGACTATCCTTCTCGTGAAAGGTGGCTTTCACAAACTTCCCCAGAGTACACCCCTTGCACTGATCTAACTGTGCAAGTGTGCCTTTAGGAAGCCCTGTATTGATCTGCTGCAGTATCTTCAAGGCTCCATGGTGAAGGTGACCCAATCTCCTGTGCCACAACTCGCCATCATCCCAGCTCACCAATCCTTCTACCTTGCCCGCCATTGCTGCGCATCCATCTACATGCAACTGATAAAGGTTCCTCACTCAAACCCCTATCTTCCGGGTCTCACCAGTTGTCTTGCTGCGCAGGAAAGCCTTTCCCTCGCTGAAAGCAACATCATACCCCTTGTCTTCTAACATCGCCACTGAGATGAGATTCTTCGTCAATCCTGGAACATGCATGACTTCCTTCAATACGAAGGGTTTACTAGACTCCCTCTCAAAGGAAATGGTACCGATACCGGTCGCACTGTATCTACCATTATCGCCCATCTCGATGTGCACTCCAAGATCTTTGTCCTCCAGATCAGAGAACAAATCTCTATCTCCCGTCATGTGAAAAGACGCACCACTGTCCAAGAACCACACTGATCCCATCACACTTGAAACCAAGCATGCGATCAATGAAAAATCAAGCTCAAACTGTGAGGCTAGAGCCTCTCCTACTGAAGATCCAGCAACCTGCTTGTTCTTCTTCTTCTGCGGACAATTAGTGGCATAGTGTCCGTGCTGGTGACAGTGAAAACACTTCACCTTGGACATATCCTGCTTCTTGCCTTTCGCACCAGAATGAGAAGCTTTCTTGTTCTTCCCCTTCTTTGCTTTGGCAGCCAAAGCGCAATTCTCTTCATCAGATACCTTTGATGAAGATCCATTCTCACCTTTATTGTTTCTGAGTTTACCTTTGAGCGCCAGGTCGCTCTTGCTTTGGAATAACATTTGCAATCCATTGAAAGACATTTCAACAACACTGCTGCAAATTCGAATTCCACCAACAACCAACTCAACTGCTTCCGATCTAGAATTCGTGAGAACACAATATTTCTCGTACAGAGATTGACTGTATGGGAATTCACCGGATATCTCACCTTCTAAAAGAAGGATGAATCCAGAGGCTACCTGGCCCGATTACAAACTCTGCCTGAAGAAATAGAATGTAAACACTTCCTGAATAGTAGATCCGATGATAAATCCTCGCTTGATATCCTGTAAAAATCTCTTCTACAAATCAAGCAGCTCTGATACCATGTAGAAATTTTGAATAATTTAACACATATTCAACAGAGATTATCCTGATCATGTACTATTGCGGAATACATACACAATACATAAGCTCCTCTACGTTGATCATCAATATAGCAGCATCAATAACAATAAAACATCAAGAGCATTCACACATTAACACAGTATGTAACCCGGGGAAAGCATCTCACTAAAAACCCCACACTATCTGTATATTAATGATTGAGACCATGTAACATTACAAAGTACAATGTTTATCACAAGCAATCCAGTACCGACTCCACCTGTTACACACAATACAGCTAAGATCTGATCTCCAAATCTATTCCACTGCTTGCCTGCCTCCACTGCTCAATACCTGCTCAAGAATGAATGAGAATGGTCTACCAAACCCGTATTTCACCTCCAAAGAATCACTCACAATGTGTAATACGTGAGCAGAAGATACAAACTGGGTAAATACATGAGCAAACTCATTGGCATACTCAATCCTTTGATTGTGCAAGATCTGATGCACAACTATAGTCACAACTGATAGCAATCTGATTCTCTAACACCTGTCCCTGCTGAACTGAACATGCACTGACATGCAACTGAGTTAACTGATGTATTCTATAGTTGTATTATGAGTTAATAATTAGTTTAACAACTCATCATTAGTCTATTTGCAGTAACTACAACTAGTTTAACCAAGTCAAACTGAACACAACTCCATCAACTCCACAATCAACTCCACCAAACTCAACTGATTGAGTTCTAACTGAAGTCATGCATGCAACAACTCGACTGACTCATAAGAAAAGCATACTTCCTTCTGACAGTTGCATGGGCCACATCTGTAGCTCAAACTGAAGTGCTCCAAAAGAATAAGATCAAGTTTATAGTCCAAATATTATTATGAGACAATAATATTTGACTTTTCTATTTTTGACAGCTAGTCTAAAAATAGACTTTGATCACCCACACTTTGGTCACCCACATTGTGATCACTCACACTGTGATCACCCACACTGTGATCATCCACACTGTGATCAAAAATAGAACTTGCGCCATAATTTGCCTGCGGGCCCACTTAGTGAAGGCGACTCTTTTCACTAAGATCCATCATCTTGTTGCAATCTCAACGGTTATAAGGTAATAAGGCAAATGAAGGGGAAGGATAAAATAAACTGCTGTGAGCTCCTTTGCAACCAAAATCAGCACTACCCAACCTGTTTTTATCCATAAAAAGTTGAAGAACATGGCAGAGCTAACACTGGCTCCTTCTGGGGATGAGATCCTCCCTGTGAGGTCTCAAGAACCTGTAGACCATTGCCTTTCCAGCTGAAAACAAATTAGCCAAAATTCCTAGTGTTCCATTGGGCATGGAGTCTACTTTGCCTATACAAAACTGATAAAAACAAAATATTTACAACTTTTAAGGCCAAGGACCTTAAACAACATAAACTTTCAAAAACCGCCCATTAACTGGGCCATCAAAAACTGCTTCTCCCTCCATACTTTTCAGTATGAAGGTGTTGTTCCCTCGAATATGTGAAATAATAAAAGGGCCTATCCAGAAAGCATCAAACTTCCCATGATTGCCTTTCTTTTCCTTAAATGCATCCCACTTCAAAACTAAGTCACCAACCTAAAAATTATCTGTTTTTGCCTTCTTGTCAAAGGCTTCCTTGATCTTTCTCTGATGTGCTGCAGCGTTTTCAACCAGCTGTTCTCTAATTTGATGTACTTCTGCCAAATCAGTGATTCTCTTTGCCATGCCATCTTCCTCATCCTGTTTTGTTTGAAGGAACTTTGCCACAAGGAGAGTTAACTGAATTGGGAATACAGCTTCAGTGCCATATACTAGCTTGAAAGGTGAATTGCCTGTGGATTTCTTAATGGTCACTTTGTCAGCCCACAGTGCATACTTGAGTTTAGAATCCCAATTCTTTTTATTGTCCTCTAACAACTTCTTAATTATCCTTATCAGGCTTTTATTAGAGGATTCTACCAAACCATTTCCTTGAGGATAATATGAGGTGGAATGAACAAGTTTAATACCCATTGAAACACACATTTCCACCAATTCCTTTGCCCTGAAGGCTGCTGCATTGTCTGTGACTAATTTATGTGGACAACCAAATCTGCTGAAGATATTTTCTGTCAAAAACTTCATGACCACATTATGATCAACCTTCCTGGTAGGGACTGCTTCAATCCACTTAATGAAATAATCAGTGGCTACTAATATCCACCTGTGCTAGCCACTAGACTGTGGATTGATTTCTCCAATAAAATCCAAGCCCCACTGCTGAAAAGGTCCCTTTGCAAGTATTGGTTTCAAGGGCAGGGACTTCAACTGCTGTTTTCCTTCAAATCTTTGGCACCTGTCACAAGATTTAACAAAAGAAAATACATCAGAAAATAAAATGGGCCAATAGTACCCAGCTTTGAGAATTTTATGGGTTGTAGTCTTCCAATAATGGTGCCCCCCACACATGCTGGAATGAAACTGTTGCATGACTTCTATTGATTGCTCTTTGTCCAGACACCTCAAAAGCACTCCAGATGGATCCCTCCAGTAGAGAAGACTTTCATTGATGCAATATTTAGCTGCCCTAAGCTTTATAGTCCTAGCTTGACTTTGAGTAAATCCTGAAGGGATTTCTAGCTTCAGCAAGAAATTAATTATTGCAGAATACCAATCACAAGAAGCTAGATTTTCGGCCACTGACTGCTTTCTCTCCAGTTCAGCTGCTTCCTCTATTTTATTTGTCTGACCAATTTCTGCAATTGTGCACAGGAGATCAATATCTAAAGATCTGCAATTTTCTTCAGCCAATAACTTAGCAAGACCCTGACCTTTGATGAGCTTGGTGGGCTTTAGTTCTACATTAAATTCTATCATCTTTGCAATCCAATTTTCCCTTCTACCATCAGCATCAGGTTGTATCAAGACATCTTTTATTGCAGCGGAGGGTACATATGCAATTATCTTTGAATGCAAGATATAAACTCTGAAAGCTTTCAAGGATTTGATAAGAGCATATGCATGTTTTTCAATAATTTCATACCTTAGTTCAGCATCCCTTAAGTTCTTGCTGGAAATTGCCACTGGATGCTCTGAACCTTCTTTATCTGCCTGAAATAAAACTATTGCAATAGTGTCTTCAGAGGCAAATGAAAATATATGGAACTCCTTGCTGTAATCTGGACTTATTAAAGTGGGAGCCTCCATAATATCTTTTTTAATAGACTCAAATGATTTTCTTGCTATATCAGCCCATTTGATTTCTGCCCCTTTTTTTAACATGGAGGTAATATGCTTCACCAATTCTGCAAAATTTGGTATGAACCTCCTTACAAAATTATTTTTTCCCAGAAAGGACTGGATATCCTTCTTTGATCTAAGAACAGACAAGGTCTGTATTGCTTTTATTCTTTCTAGATCAATCTGAACACCTGCAACAAAAACCACATGTCCTAACAACTTGCCTTCTTCTAAAGAAAATTGTGATTTTTTTGGATTGACTGAAATCCCAAACCTCCTGCACTTTCGAAACACTTTTTTCAAATGTTGCAAATGATTTTGATGGCTGCTAGAGTATACTATTATGTCATCAAGGTAGATAAGGACAAATTTATCCTTCTCTCCCACAAATGCTATATCCATAGCTCTCTGAAAGGTGGCTCCAGCATTCCTCAATCCAAAAGGCATCTTAGCATACATAAAAGTGCCCCAAGGAGTGGTAAATGTAGTATTTTCTTGGTCATTTGGGTGCATAGCAATCTGATTAAAGCCTGAAAATCCATCCAAGAAAGACATTACTTTGGCTCCTGTGACTTTTTGCAGCAAATGCTCCATCTTGGGTAGAGGATAGTTGTCTTTCTTAGAGCATTTGTTCAAGTTTCGGAAATCAACACACAGCCTGATTTCTCCACTTTTCTTCCTTACCACAACCAAATTGGCTACCCATTTTGAATATCTAAGAGGAACTATAATCTTGGCAGCCAGCAATTTTTTGATTTCTTTTTCAATTAGAGGAAGAAGCATAGGATTTATTGGTCTCAGCTTCTGTTTGAAAGGAATAGTGTCTTTCTCCAGAGGGATTTTATGCTGGATAATGTTCTTATCATACGTTTTCAGAACACTATACTCCCAGGCAAACACTTCAGCAAATTGCTTCATTAATTTGCAGTATTCAGCACTTTGATCAACAGACAGATGAGTGGACAAATTTATGTTTCTAGGCTGACCTGGACTTCCTATATCATGCTTATAGACTGCAGATTGATCTTATTTTTGGGCAGCTTTGTAAGTCACATCATTTTGGTCAAACAATCTTTCTAGAGGAATTAGACCCTTTGGAATATGATTACTAGGAAGCTGGACAATGCTATTTTTTCCAATTTTATTTCTAAGCTGGGACTGGGGGTTTTCTAACAAGGCTTCATTTTCTTGGTCAATTTTCATTTCAGAAAACTCATCAATGACTTGAAGAAACCTATTTAACTCATCATCATCTTCAAAAACTTTCCAATGCTGGACATTATCAGGCAGGGAAGGTCTATATTTCATCTACACTTCATAAACTAGTCTGGGAGGCATAGGAGGGATAAATTGACTAGCAGAGACAGCAAGGGAATCAACAAGATGATTTTGGGCTCTAGGAATATATGAAATACATAAATTTTCAAAGAAATCTTTGAGTCTCCATACCTCATCTCTGTATGCTCTCAGCCTTGGGTGCTTTGCCTAAAATGTCTTATTAACTTGCTGAATGATCAAATCAGCATCTCCAAACACCTTCAAATTCTTGATTCCTCTGTCTTTTGCTGCATTAAGGCCCAACAGCAGAGCCTCATATTCTGCTATGTTGTTTGTGACTTGAAAAAACAGCTTAAAAGACAACTGAATGCTTTCTCTCTCTGGAGATACTAGCACCACCCTTGCTCTTGCAGTCTCCCTGGAACATGCTCCATCAAAGAACATCTCCCAAACTCGACCTCCTTGCTCTTCTTCGGCCTGAACTGTTGGTTTCCTGATCTGCATTGAGGCCTTCTGAGATTCTTCCATTTGGAGGATACATGCTCCAAAATCAATTTCCACAGCATATATGGGATGATTAGTAGGATTCTTCTCATCACTAATGATGTATGCCAATTGTGCTTCTCTATACAATCTCCTGCTTTCCCCTCCAAAAACTGGGACTATTGCATAAGAAAGATCATTATGTAATGTCCCACCTAGTCTCTTAATCCATCCTCTGGACAGCAGCATGCCAAACTTGGGAGGCACATCTGCCACCACAATATCCATCATCATACTCTTCATGGGCAACTGAGTTAAGGTAATGGCCAGGTCTTTGATTAATCCTAGGCATTTCACTTTCCTTGAATCAAAAGAAAACAAATCATGATATGGTCTGGTAATATCAAGGCCTAAATCTTCCATGACAAATTTAGGCATCAAATTATGGCTGGCCCCTATTTCTAGCAGGCAATTGTGGAGGATTTTGTCATGAATGGTCAATGAAACATAAAAAGATGGAGAATTATTATCAGCAGGTTCAATCATAGGGCTAAGCACAATGGTAGGCTTGTCATCTTGCAAATTGATAGAGTCAGTGGAGGTTTGTGTGATTTCCAACTCAAGGGCTTCAAGGATAGGCTTTCGAAACATTTCACTCTTTACAAACTCTACCAAAGGCACAGATATTTTCATCTTCTAGACTTCTGACTCTAAGTTGAAAGAGGAAGGTAATTTATCAGAACCTTTTAGCTCTTGGACTGGTGCTTTGACGATGGCTGGATTAGCCGCTGGTCTTCTCTATTTGATATTCTGTGATTCTGTTTGGACAGAAGCTCTTTGGGTAGTATTTTCCTTGACATTTTTTGTATTTGACCTCAGGTTATACCTTTGTTATTCACCAGTTTGTAGGACAACTTCTCTATTCCATTCTTTACTGTATTTTTCCTGTAGCAATGATTCTTCATAAGCGGCCAAAGTCAAAAATGCAACGCTACCTTTATCTTCCATGCAATGAATATCATCCACATATTCAAATTGTGTCTCCTCCATGACTACATTTTGGGAAGGATCTTTAACTTTCTGTTCTTCTTTTGATTCTTCACCCCTTTGAATAATTCGTAACTATTCATTTGCTCTTCTGAATGGATTGGGATTTTTTGGAGCAAATGTGTTCTGCTGCCTTGTTTTTCCTGAATTTTTCTCAACCTTTAGCTTAGAAATTTCAGCAGCCAATGAATCTATCATCTTAGTCATTTTATCTAATTTAGGTTCTGAAGATGATGCAGAGGAAGTAGAATCTTGACCTCTCTGCATCCTTCTGTCAGCTTGACCTTTTAGCTTTTCTGTAACCATAATATTAGACTCTACTTCTAGGGCTGCATCCTGCATGTCTGCCAGCGTAGCACATCTCCTTTCTCTCAACAATAGGCAGAAATCAGAGTTAAAAGCATTGGCATAAGTGAGTTTGGCAGAGGTGGGGGTAGGCTTTACCTCAGCTGGTATCTTACTATACATTCGATTGAATCTTTTATTAAAATCAAGCAATGATTCCCCATTTTCCCTCTTCAGGTTACCAAACTCAATATGGTAATACAACAAATCCTTTTTATCTCCCCAGTGCTTCAAAAATGCTTCATCTAAGGCTTCAATATCTGTTATAGATCTCTGGGGTAATTCTCTGAACCACTTCTTGGCCTCTCCATCAAGGCACTGGACAAAAACTCTCATCCACACATCATTTTCACTTATATCTAAATTATCAGCATAATTGTAAAAAGATTCAAGATGTTCTTCTGCTGTCACTCCCTCTATACCAGTGAATTTAGGCATATATTTTTGATATTCTCCCACAGGCATAGGATTTAAAGGAGTAGGCAAGACCAAGGGTCCATACCTGGCAGCTACAATTCTTTCAATCTTCGTAGGTGCTTGCTGGCCTGCCATGATTGGGATATGTGGAAGAATGTTGGCAGCTTGAAAGGTAGGAAGTAATGTGATGGATGGCAGAGACAAAGGGATGTTTTGGACTGTATAGGAAGATTTCTCTAGACTGAGATTCGAAGGGGAACTAACTGAACAAGTGGATGCATTAATCTCTGAAGGAATTTCCTTATTAACAGTGCCAAGCTCTAAATATTCAAACTGTATATCTTCAGCTATAACTTTATCTTTCAGAGATGAATGAGATTTCTTAGGCTTACTTGATCTTGATGCCCCTTTCTGTGATTCTTTCTTCGATTTGACAGTCCTCTCAGGGTCAGGCACTGATTCAGCTGGTGATTTCTGAAGATTTCTTCGAGTGTGTCTCACAAATTGAGCCAGAAATTCAATGTGGAGTCGCCAAAGGTTGGTCTTCCTCCAATGGAGTCTCCAGATAGATGATTACAACCAGAAACTATGTTCAAACCTTGTCTATCATCAAAGCTTGAAACTGTGTCGTTCTCCGAGGAAAGCTGAGCTTCAATTCTCCTCTCCCCGGCAACGGCACCAATTAATGTTATCACCCCAAGAAAATCTCCTAGGTTGTATATCAAAGATGCTTGGGAACATTACAAACTCAACAAAAATGTTGGAAAATGGTGGATGAAAGGAAAGAATTATGCATATTCAAGCCAGATAATCACTTCTACTATGCTTAACCCCAGACATGGGTGAACACCCCCAGACTACAAGGCCTTAGACCACCAATTACTCACAGTTTAAGGAAAATGTGATGATGGAGAATACTGATCACACCAGCAAATGCACAGGACCCTGTGATGGCCAGCTGCAACCAGTTAAAAGGTCTGTAAATCTATTTCCTAATGCACAGATAGGATGACAGCTCTCTGGCATTAAAACAACAGAAACCTGCATACACATTCAATAATACTAACTAGATTCTAACACAGAGGTGGGATGAAATCCCCTCTAATGCTAAATATCTAGAGCACATGAAGAAATGCATAACAGGCACAGCCTGGAACAAAAAAGAAGTGGAAAGTGAGCAATTAATAGCAAAAGAAGCTTGCACTAGCCGAAAATGAAGACCAGAAGCTGCAGGTATCACAATAGTCACAGTCTCTAGAAGTTGAACTTTACATCAAAATAACATTCATCAACCCTCATTCCCTCTTCTTTCTGGGTATATATGGAGTTTATTTACAAAATTGCTCTGCTAAGTCATGCATGGATGGGTCATAACTGACTAGCTGCCACATTTATAATCAGATATGGGTCTCTGATACAATTTTATTGTTTTAATGAATCAATTTGACATTTACTGGTACTTTGATGTCCTTCTTGAGCAAGCGAAGTACCGTATGGGACAAAAACTCCATAACTGGTAAATGAATTCAACTACTCGAGGGTGTCCTTTTTGTCCTTTAGCCAATCTGTCTTCTAAATGCGGTAGTTGAAGATTTAATGGTGGAGGGTACCAAATCATGGCTTCCTCTTCTTTGAGAACAAGGTAGAGTTCAGGGGCACGAGGAATACGTGGCAGATGCATGGGCTCAACAGGAATCAATAGCAGCCATTGGATTAAATAAACGGGCGGTGGAGATTAGTCTACGGAGGATATCGGAAGACAACGGGATTGGACAAACGAGGGCCGTCGGATTGCAGTCAGGCAGATCCAACGACTATCGGGTGGCGGAGGTGAGCGCAGGTTAATGAGCAGGGGGCCGTACGGGAAGGCAATAAGTGGTTTCCCCGCACCGCTCATGGGAGGCAAGCAGTTTTCATACGCGGGGGCGCGATCCAACACATTTGTGACGTGTGGCTGGTGGGTCTCGTGGGAAACCGCTTTCCCCGCTAACTAACATACATGTAGGTTACGGTAGTGGGAGCTGTGAAAAGCGTCGGATCCTGCGGGAAAAGATCGGACAACGAGGATTTAAAACATGTGCTTTGATTGATATGACAGGTGAGGGCCCCGGCAGGTTATGTGATTTGTGAAGGCGCGTAGTTAAAAAGGGTTAAGACCTTAGCGCTGGGGTTAAATGAAAAATAGGTTTATATGGGGTTTCAAAAGATTATAGAGGAAAATGGTAATAATGGTGTTAAGGGAGGGTAAGGAAAACGAAGGGGAAGGAGGAAACAGAGGTAGCAGGAGTTATAAGGGAATATGGAAAATGAAGGGGAAGGATAAAATAAACTTCTGTGAGCTCCTTTGCAACCAAAATCAGCACTGCCCAACTTGTTTTTATCCATCAAAAGTTGAAGAACATGGAAGAGCTAACAGTGAGTGCTTAGTGTAACTTGTGTCTAAGTTCTTTCACTGCAGAGGGAGAGGGTGAGAGTAAGTCTCAAGTCGAAATGGAATAGTCCCAACTTTGTTAGAGACACATAACTTTTGGCTTGTATAGGCCCGGTACTACTGGCCCTTTCGGTAATAGTCCACGGAGAGCAGACTGAGGTCTCACCCGAAGTAGTATGGGAGGGTGCTAGGACTAGGTTTTCAGACCCTGGGGATGTCTAATGAGCTTATGGAGGTCTGCTATTTGGCCCTTCTTGTACATCGCTACGTGCACTTGCTATCCCCTCGCAATCTGCGATGCCACTTCTGTGTAGCCCTACTTGGGGTGCAACTTGTATAATACCCAAGTCCCTTGCTATTTAATCTGTTATTATCTGATTACTTAACATGTTTAGGTAAGCCTAATGATTATTATAGCATATTCAATAATCATATCAATTCGTGTGATAAATAAAATAGTATAAACATAAAGAAGTCAATGCATAGTAGATACACAGAAATAGGAATCAAATTCTCTTTATTAATCTTCAATTCAGATTACAAACTCAAAACCGCCCTGTGCACTCAACTACAAGGGTCCGCGCACTCAGCTGTGGACTCTACTAGGCCTCTGTGCACTCAACTGCAGAGCCTCTTCCTACTACTATGACCCAATACACTTAGACTCCTACTCTAAGCTCAAACCATTCATATTCTTTTCTCTTTCTCTTCATTCGCTCTCTTTACAACTTAGAGCCTCACTCTATTTATACAATCCCATGGTCTGCAAACCATGGGTAGGCTGACATGAGTTTACATTACATTACAATACTTTAGGGTGGACATCCCTATGACTCAACCTATACTTCGCACTCCGTGCCCATAATTTGTGGAGTTTTACAAAACCTTTGACCAAAACTTGGGCTTTGAGCCCCAAAACATGTTGTGGGGGATTCCATGCCCAACAGGCCCCCAACACAATCATCGTGACTCATCCCGAGTCACTCTGATGGTGCGGCGAGCTCGCCGTGGAGCCCCTCTAGCTGGTCCCATACTGCTTGGAGGTCCGCGGCGCATTGTTCTATGGTTTGTTGGACCTACTGCATGTGCTCTTCTGATGCTTCTTTATGAGGATCAGCTACTTGCCCTAGCGCATAGAGTACCTGCATATGTGCAAGCTTGCCCTCAATATCGGCTGTAATGGTGAAGGCCTCATCAATCCATGGTTGGATGCGCTCCTTGAGAAGTGTCTCTTTTTGCCTGGCAGCATCCACCTACTTTTTCAGCGCCCTTGCTTGCTACATATTTTCCAGTTTTTGGGTGAGGATGACTATTTGCACAGTTCCCCTGACATTATCATACTACTCCTGTAGTGTGCACACCTCTGTTTCTAGGCGATGTATGTTGGGGTCCTCCTGCAAGGATGTGAGGACGTCAAAGGCTTGGTCCAACATACCGGTACAGTCCTGTACTACCCATCCAATTTCTTCCAGTCCTGTTTCAATCGTGCTATTGTGCTGCTCTCTAACTTCTTGAGGAGTGGAAGGCTGCACCTTCAACCGCAGCTCAACAATCTGGGGGTTCAGCTCCAGCTGTACTCACGTTGCATCCTCATGCACGCTTCAGACTCCACTTGCCAGATAGTGGATCCACATCTCTGTTGGTATGTTTGTGGCGATGGACAACTCTGGGACTCACCAGCATGCTTCAACAACTGTTTGCAAAATCTACTGGTTTTGTGACACCAGTTCATCAAGCTGCAGGCTGAGCTATTCAATGTTGATCTTCTACTCACTCATCACCTGAATTGTGCAGCGTTCCCTGGCATGGAGCTCTGCTGTTATGCCATCCTAGAGTCGATACAATGTATCTTGTGGAAGGGCAGCCAAATTAAGGCCAAGTCCCTTGATCCTGCTCACTACGGCTCTATCATCCTCGTTCTCTGTTGTTAGCACTCCTTCTGAAACCACTATGGTGTTGGCCATCTTTGCGCGTAGCAGCTGCTCCGTTGCTGATGTGCCTGCTGTGCCATAGGTCGCTACGATTCCTTCTTGTGGGGGCTGCACCTATAGTTCCTGCAGCTGCTCCCTTAGGGCCCCCAAAAAAATCTACTGCTCCGACATGGCTTCCTAAAGCACTTCCTTGGTGACCTCACGAACCATGTCACTGATGTCGTAGAGGTCGCCTTCTGTTAAAGTGATTGGGTCGATGGCCAATTTGGATGCCTTGACCTTTTTCCATGGACCCGATCTCTCTATGACGCGTGACCTTTTCAGTTGGGTGGAAGTTGCTCCCGGGTCCATGCCTTCTTCTGTGTCCTCTGCTTCCTGTCCTGTAGACAAGTCCTGGCCCTCCTCGTCCTGCATTCCAGTGGCCCCTGTTGCCTGCGTTGCTACTGCTTCTTCGGTAGCCTTTGCCAATTCCACGGCTGCCCTTGCTACCTTGCAGATAACCCTCACCTTCGTGGCTACTTTTTCATTGCGCCTTTTCTTGGCCAACTTCATGACCCGTAGCTTGGCTGCATCCTTCTATTTTTGTGTTGTTGTTCTATCCATCTCCGCCAGATTCGGGGCACACCACTCAGGGGGCCATGATTCTAGCACTGAAAAGATCGCATCATCAATGGCGATGAAGGGGAGATTGGTCCATTACTGTGCTAGGTCCTTATGCGCCTTGATGTACACATTATGCATATCTGCCTTGAAGTCTGTAAAGCTCCGTAGACTGTTGTACACTGTGCGGGACAAGCGCGGCCATCTATTGATCCATATCCGGATGCTTGCCTCCATGAGAACCCAGAAGATCTTTGTCTCACGAATCTGCTTTGTGTCCTTGGTGGCCCAAAGTGACGTGTACTTTGCAGCCTCTGGTAGGTCAAACTCAATGCTAGGGAACTAACTGTCCTCAGGCAGTTCCCCTGTTACCATTAAAATGGACAAGAGAAACCATGCGTAGTGGAAGTTCTTGCCCTGTTCCTGAGCTTCCTTGTAGTTGGTCAAGAACTCCTCACAAAGGAACTCAGTCCTGTTAAATTGGACCCCCTCTATGCATTGTTTTTCTAGCGCAACTACCGGTGCTGGTACCTTATCTCCGCGGATTCTTCTCATCACTTTCCCGGCCAGGAGTTGGGTGGCTACGCGCACCCTTTTATCTTTGATGTTGTTGATTGCGTAACCTCTCCTTTTCTTCTCAAGTTTGTATTTTTTCTTCATGGCCTCTGTGAGCGCCAAATCTCCGCTTTTTCCTACTATCACCGTGGGGTCCTTTCCCTTACAAGGGAGCTGGGAAATCCTATGGATGAGATCCGTCATGATGGGAATAGGCTCCTCCAACCATAAGTACCCATCGTGCAATAGGAAAATTCGCTGCCTGATGATGAAAATAGTGATAGGCACGTGGTGAAAGTGTGGAATCCATAACATATGAAGTAATCTGGCCTTCTCCACACCGCGCAGCCATTTCCGCGGCTCTAGTGTTGTGACTGAGCCCTCCGTGCTCTGCTTCATGAGGCTCTCCATCTCTAAGTGTGGGAACTTTTCGACGTCCCCAAGGTCCCAATATTCAAACTTCATTGTGGGCATGTGCCCAAGGTGCGAGCCCTCAAACACAATTCCATTAGGGAGGAGCGGGGTTTGGAGTGCACTCTTAGTGGTATCCAAGTCCTTGGGCATCATAGCTTTCCCTTTTCACAGAGGGATGTACTCGGGCAATTTTGCTGCAGAGTGCACCAGCTAGATGTCCTCTTCCATGTCTTATGTTGCCTCTATCTCATCGACAAGAGCCTGTAGGTCCTCCTCATCATCATCTGTCTCAACAATGATAGCCTTGCCCTTTTCTTCCATTGAGAGTTTACAGAACCTCGGATTCCTCGGGGACATGCGAACTAGTCTCACTGCCTACTTATCTTTCTTGGGCCTCGGCATCCGGGGTGATTTCAGGATTTCCAGCGCGACCCTAGTGTCTCCGGGAACATCATGTATCATGGGGTTCTACACGGCCTCGTCGGTGGTTCCTTCTGCCAAGCCCAAACCTCTCCTAGTAGTTGTCATCCTATTTGAGCTATCTATGGTCGTTTGCGAACTTTGAGGCTCAAATCTTGCTCAGCGCTCAACACTTTGTGCTCTAATCAGCTGCTCAAATCTCAAATGAACAAGTTTTGTCTCATGGTTAGTTCCTGGAGTTTTATAGAACCGTTTGAATTCAAATTTGACTGTTCCCCCCAATTCTTCTCCATCAATTATTTCTTGGTGATAGATTGCCCCAAATCTAGCCCTTAATTCATGTCTTAAATGCCACTGCCCACTCCCATTTGCCTTAAATTGGACATCTCATCATGAACAGTGACACCAATGGTTACTTCCCAGCCTACCCGTGCGACAGTGCATCCCCCCGTGCGCGGTCGTGACCGTTGTGACCTGTTGATTCTACGCGCACCTCCCAAATAGACTCTTTTATAATCCCGTGCTCTCTTTCAACTACTTGGAGCGCTGACACTGTGCTCCCTATGGCTACTCAGGTGGTCGCACCACCTGTGTGAGACTTCAACTCGACTTTTGGCATAGTATGTGGAAACTCCTCAAGTGCCTTCGTGACCGTCAACACCGCGCGTTCTATTGTAGGTAGTGTGCTCCCCTGGTTACTGCGTTTGGTTAGGTGCGGTCATAGCCATGGCAGCAAAGTCATAAAGTTTCAGCGATAATCCTCTAATGCAGTGGTATGATCATCTGTATCTTTCCTTGTCATCCTTGGTTTATCGACGAGACATGCTTGCGTGGTCTCGTTTTCCAACCTCTTGATCTCAGCATCCATAAAAATGCTTTTCTTCCTCAATCATACCTAGTCCTTTTTGAGTTCGTGAAGTCTAAGGTTTCCTCACCATATGGCTTCCTGAATCCTTATACGTTTGACCTTGCGTAGATGTGCGGTTTCATCCTCCTGGTCATTGCGCACTGTCATAACTGCGGGAGCCATCACGTGCGGATTCCTTTTTGTATTCTCTTCAGAAATTATGGTCTCCACTCTATTCCATACCTTTGGAATCATCTCCACATTTAGCGTTTTACACATGGTCCTATAGGCCCATTGACCCGCTGGTATGCACAGGTCCCAATCAGTTCGTCTCACCTAGTGAACCTTGTCCAGTACTCCGCACACCCTATCGAATGCTTCATCGTGGAGAATTGGTAGCATGTGTCACCTTTCCTACTGCTGTAGTTTGTTTTGATTCCATATTCTGGGGTTGGTGTGTGCTTGTGTAGGTTGTATAGCATATCTCTGTACCCATTGGGAAAGGTGGGCACGCAAATTGTTTTGCCCCTGCTGATTGGTTGTCGTTCGAAGCTGGGATTTTCCAAAGCGTAGCCGCATCATCCTTCTGCATCCATGCCAATATTCAAAATTTCCTTGATGTGTACCCCACCATCGTGTGGGTGTTGTTCTGGTACTGCGCTTTCAAATTTTCTCAGGAATTCATCCACCGATGATAATCCATTGTATGTCAGCAACTCTCTTGTCATGCAGTGCAATGATCTAATCATCATGTTGCAATTAAGTGTTGTTACTTCGTGCAGCCGATTCTTCCATCACTCTATCTCTTCGTCTGAATCTGAAGTGCATTGACACTCCCATGAAATCCTTCCATCTGTAGTCAAATTCACCCAATCTTGTTCTCACACAGTTATCTTGTAAATACAATCGAGACCGTCATCATGATCATCGTCACACAACAATTCAATGTATCGCGCTCCTTCGGCTGGATCTAGTGGTACTACTACGCGTAGTGACTTTTTCTCAAAGATCATTTTGCGCTTCTTCAGATTTATGAATCTGTTCATATCAGTGGCCTAGTCTATTCCTAGTAGCATGAGATAGGGATTACTGTCATCAACAATCTCTCTCACTTCAAAATCTGCCTGTGCATTTGCACCTTCAATATCAACTGTGATCCCTTGCAATCTTCCCATGGGAAAAATCTTCTATTGGTTCGCCATTTGTAACTAAATAGGGGAACATTGTAACACGAATCTACCCATGCATTCCCATTTTTTCTTTGGTAGTACATTCACATCCGAACCCAGATCCAGGATTACCTGATCCATTTCATACTCGCCGATTTGTGCAGTCAACCTCATTTCCCTTCCTGTGCATAATGCATGCTTTCCAAGTTTCCGGACCACGCGTGATTCTCCTGACCCCATGCACCTGGTGATAAGTTCCTGTAGTCCTTTGACTGCCTTGCTATTGCGCAAAAATTTCATGCATGTCTCCAAAAAGATAGTGAGCATTGAAGGATCCATCACTGGTTCTAGTTGATCCTTACTACCTGAATTGGAGGCCTCCATGAAGCTCTTCTTAGATTCCATGAATGTATCCTTCACGAGTTCTAAATCAAACATGGGTTCCTTTGTAGGAGCCTTGTGAACCTACGAACTTTCTTCTGGCTTCTTCCCTTTATCATCTCCCATGGCCATACCACTCCTGAATCATGTTTACATTCGGGTCTTCTTCACGCAGCTCAGACCTCATCATCTGTAAATTTTGAGTTGGAGGGGGTTGAAGTACCCCCTTTTCGTGCATCATCGCTATCAGCGAAGGGTAGTCTTCTACCTCATGATGAAACTGAGTATAGTACCAACATGATGTTCTTGTCGAGTTTGTACAATCGCGGGTATAGTGCCCTGGCCCTTCGCAATTGTAACAAATTAGCTGTCCGTGACCCCTTCCTGGTCCCATTCTACCTTGACCTCGACCGCACCCCTGAATTCCACTGCGCGCCATCCCTGCATTTGGGTTAAGGGCTTGCATTTCAATTTGTACCTTGTAGGTAGGAGTCTAATCCATCATTAGTTCGTAGCTTTAGCAGGTGCATTCATTATGGCCTACTGACCTGCAAAAATTACAAAACAATTGCTGGGATGTCTGCTTATACTTTTGCAACAGATGACAATTATCTGTGGTGTGTTTTCCTCCTATCTGGCAGATTGCACACCATAGTGAAGATGCCGCGCTTGGCTCTACCTGTGACTCAGGACTTAATGGCATCGGCCCTCCTCCCGCCAAGTAGTTCGCAAAAACTGGACAGTGGTCCTTGTCATTCCCTTGGCCTTTGAATTTTATGCACCATATTTCCTTGCACACCTCTGGCCGAGGTGTCCTGTCTTGTTTCAAACTTTGCATTTCCAAACATAGAATTTCCAGTTCCGCGTGATTTTGTTGGACCCCCAACCTAGGATCTTGTATAGGGGTCTCATGTAATCTCATAGCCATCTCCAATGCTTCGGCCTGGGTGGAAAGTTTTTGCTATGACAATCCCATCCTTAAGCGTGGTGTAAGTGAGGCCACAGACCATGCGTGATGTTGTGAATCCGTTAACGTCATATTGGCTTCACAGATCGTACTCTTCAGCCTTTGGTCCAGATCCCAGGGGGTCTCGCCCGGGAGCATCGCAATCTCCTTAAACCTGATGATTGATTGTGTTTCTCATTTTGGCCTGCTAAATTCCCTTTTCAACGTGGCCTGGATCTCTGTGATTCCTACATTCGGGTGGTCATTAGAATGCTTGATATACCACGTTAATGCACGATCCTGCAGTGCACTCACCAGTGTAGCCTTTTTAATATTGTCATCCACGATGCCTTGTGCTTCCCATACTGCTCTTACCATGAACCAGAATTGGTCTGGATCTTCATTCCCTACTCCTCTAAATACCAGAAGTTTGATCGCACTCGCCATATTGAACTGTGGTGGTGGTAGAGGTGGGGTGGGTGGAGATGGAGATGAGGAGGGTGAATTGGGTGGCGGTGTGGGTGGAGGTGGTAAACACGGAATACGCTGCCTTATCAAATTGACCGCGCTTCTCGGAGAAACTTTCGCGAGCTCTTCCTCGCTTTCCACTGAGGGTGAAATTAAGGGACTGCTTTCCAACCCTTCACTACTTCCGCTTCTGTAGATCTTCCCACTTCACATAGTCCCAAACATTAATTTATTTGTAGAAGCCACTTTTCACACAATAACATCTTAATCCAAGTGTTCAAAGATTTAATATACTTACCTCGTGGTCCCTTTAGAAAACGTCGCTCCGCCTCACTGTAGCTAACAGTCGTGTCTACTGTGAACTTAGTGATAAATCCTCCTATTATTCAATCGAGCCAAAGGTCCACAGCTCACACGATCTTATCTCCTGACGCTTCTAGCCTGTGCACTAATTCTGGAGTCCACACTATTGGTTTGTCGAGCCTACACCTTCCCTGCCTGTCTGCTAACTTTGCAATCCACTCATACAGCTCAGAGGGAAAGGATGAAATTTTTTTGTGGATTTTCATATACAAGTAGCTCTCCAACCAATGTTCCTTAGATACTCACAAATTTTTGTTTTCCTACGCCGTGAACTTGTGAATCTTCTTGTCTAACCACTCTTCAATTTCTTTCTTTATTGGATTCCAATGGAACGACATCATACATCCTTTATGGAGATCTTGGTCTCGGCAACAGAACCATTTGTTGGCTTGTATGGGCCTGACCCAGGTTCAGAGGTGATTTAGCCATGCAAATCCCGATACTACTAGCCCTTTTAGCAACAGTCCACAGAGCGCGGACTAAGGTCTCATCTGAAGTAGTATGGGAGGGTGCTAGAACTAGGTTTCCACACCCTGGGGATGTCTGATGAGCTTCTGGAGTTCCGCGGTTTGACCCTTCGCATATGTCGCTACACGCACTTGCTATCCCCTTGTAATCTACGATGCCACTTCTGCGCAGCCCTACTCAGGGTGCAACCCGTATAATACCCAAGTCCCTTGCTATTTAATCTGTTATTATCTGATTACTTAACTTGTTTAGGTAAGGCTAATGATTATTACAACATATTCAGCAATCATATCAGTGCACGTGATAAATAAAACAGTATAAACGTAAAGAAGGCAATACACAACAGATACACAGAAATAGGAATCAACTTCTCTTTATTAATATTCATCTTGATTAAAGACTCGACACCGCCCTGCACACTCAGCTGCAGGGGTCCACGCACTCAGCTGCGGACTCTACTAGGCCTTTGCGCACTGAGCTACAGAGCCTCTTCCTACTACTACGACCCAATATTCTTAGACTCCTACTCTAAGCTCGAACCATTCATATTTTTTTCTCTTTCTCTTCATTCGCTCTCTTTACAACTTAGAGCCCTGCTCTATTTATACAATCCCATGGTCCGCGTACCATGGGTAGGCTGACATGACTTTACATTACATTACAATACTTTAGGGTAGACAACCCTATGACTCAACCTATACTTTGCACTCTGCACCCCAATTCACGGAGTTTTACAAAACCTTTGACCAAAACTTGGGCTTTGAGCCCCAAAACATGTTGTGGGAGGATTCCATGCCCAAGAACAACACAATAGGACATGTGCAACTTCTGGCAAAGTATTCCAAATGAATGCGGTAGTCACAAACACAAAGTGAACAGATAGCACGTACAACACCCAATGGAATAGTCCACACGAGTGTGAAGGTTGTTATAACAAGTTTACAAGAATTATTATGTTGAGTGTTCGGCGGAATAGTCCACATGGGCGAGACAACATTAGCAACTAATACAACACATTTCCAACAACATATGTACTAAAAAAACTTAACTAGTTCAACTGTCTTAATGCAGGTTAAAGCAACATGCATTACAAGCATCCAAAAAATAGTCTTACAAACAAATACAATACATGTGTGAAAACGTGCTGGCTTATTAACAGGCTTCTGAATTAATAAAAAGTTCCAAGACACATCCATACACCATTACATCACTAACCCTGATAGCAGGGCATTGAAGCCACTGCTCGGTCCTCAAAGAAAATATTACAGACTCTCAAGGCTATGTTGGAGAAGCCAAGGTGAAACTTCCTTTGCATGTAAAAATGAGGGTTATATATAGAAAAGGGTGAAACTAACCCTTGTGATTGTTTGACTTCCCTCATGACTGTTCAACTTACATGACTCTTTGACTTCATATGTGGGTCTCTTGGACTTCCATGTTACATTACAATGATTACACAATTATGACCCAAAGTAGTGATGTGCCCGAGGCGACTCATGACACAACTCGAAAGGATGATACAGGTATGCACATGTTGACTGTGTTGTTTGTGTCGAGCTGCTATGCTGCCAAGTGACGAGTGTTCCTATGGTGTGCCATAGCTTCACCTCCGCATGGCAGACTGCGCAAAGTCTTCATTGGTCTTGGTGTTCTCTTGACAGTTCATGCATGTGCATGTGTCTCCTTCGCTTGCTACTTCATATGCTTCATGTTTTTGTCCAATCGCGAGTAAGTATTCTAGCATGCACTCCTTGTTCATCTCATTTGTCACTGTGCCAGGTCTCATCTGTTATTACTCCTCTAGATCTCCAAGGTTAAGGAAGAGTCCAGCTGAGGTAACCACATACCAATCTTTTGACTTGGTAGCTAGCCCTACTAGGCTGGAGAGGGCTCTCTCCAAAGAATCATAGCCAAGATGGTTGGATGGATTAGGGTTTTAGGCTAGGTATAAAGTGTAGAGGTTGTTTGATTTGATTTTTTATTGTGTTATTGCTGGATGAGGGTATTAGGTCAAAGAGGCTAGGTTAGGGAAAATCATATATGATTGCAGACATTCAAAGGGGCAAGGTAGGCAGGAGGCTTAACACATAGAAGGTGATTTGGTTAGATGGTTTAAGACTGATGAGGAGTTAGGAAGAGCATAGGATATGTATTCTTTCTAAACTAAAGAAAAAAGGACAAATTATGATAACTTTCCCAAAATAGAGCATGAGCAAACATGTATTCTGCTTATCAACTTGAAAATTACCATATAACAGACATGAAATGGTTTATGAGCATACAAAACATTCATACAAATGATCACAAAGAAGGGATAATGCTAAACATCCATACCTCATGTATCCCAAAACAATAGTTGCAGCTCTTCTATTAAAACTGGCCAAATTCTGATACAATAGTGTCTCTGATCACTAGTACAACATCCAACTGAGTCCAACCTTTGAAAAGAGTGAAGAAATGGAAGATATAGACATAGAAAAAAACCCCTCCTAGCCTCGAGGGTCGAATCCATGAGAGGAGGAGAAATTCCACCAAAATATGAATGGATAACTAGAGTGTTAGGTGGTCAAAGTCACTCATCCCTAATTACATTAAAACTGATTCATTTAACTTAGTGAAGTCTATTAACCTAATGTATTTACCCTGAGGTAATAGTAAAAGACCATAATTACATTTCAAATATCAATTAAATCAGTAAAAATTTGATTTCCATAGATGAAAATCAAATCTGGAGAAGAACAGTGAAAAATTAGGCAAATTGTCAAGTGTGCCATCTTTCTGTCAAGTGCACCCTCACAGTGTCAAGTGTGCCCTCCATCTTGCAGGCTACCTTTGACTACCTTCCTGGTGTCCAAATTGAGCCCAAGATAGCTCATTGCAAATATTGTCTTGTCTAGTTTCTAAATCTACCTTTAGTTTCCAAAATGGGCTTGATTTGACCCTCCAAACCTTCATTCTCCCAAGACTGGTCAAGTGTGCAGCGCCTGGGCCAAAAATGAGGCAGAAACATGATTTTTTGCTTTCTTTTTAGCCTTTTCACTTGCTATTTTTTCAAGCTAAGGCTGGAAACATGGTTTTCTTAGATGTATTTGTCATTATGAATCCAGTGGGGGTCTCCATTTTCTCAAAAAGTTCCCCAAAAAAGTGTGCAGCGCTTAGGGCGCTACGCATTTGACCATGCTACTGATTTCTGGGCAAGTGCGTAGTGCCAGAAGGAAGTGCACAACGCCGACTTCAAATTGATGTTTGAGTGCCTTCCCAAAGTCAAAGTTGTGCCCATGATAGATCGTTGGAAATATATCTCTATTGGATACACAATGGACCTATAAAGTACTGAAAACGATCAATTATAGCCCCTCAAAAATCAATTCTCCCAAGACTGGTCAAAAAGTGTAGAATGAGGGTGCAAAACTAAAGTGTGATCTTGCAGGAAAATTTTGGAGGACTTCCTCAACTCCAAATTGAGCTCATAATATCTCATTGGAAAACTGTTTCTGTATTTTTATTATTTGGCTCATCAAGCAAGTCATTTGGACACTCCATCTATGAGAAAATTTGATTTTCCCAAGGTCACACCAGAAGTGCAGAAAACCTCTTGTAGCAACTGTATGTTTGACGTTTCTTCAAAACCATAACACTTGTGTAAAATCTGAATGAGTTTTTGCATCCTTGGACTATTATGTACAAAAACCTCTCTCACATTTGTAAAATTCATCTCTGTTTGGTTGGAAACATACGTTGAAGCAAAACTGGCCCTATGTGTAGCAAATGATTTGTCCCTTGGAATGACTTCTTGAAAAATGATGGAGACATGATTTTTATGAGTTGGAATGGCCTAATACTTGCTTAAAGGACATCCCTTAGGCCTCCTCTACTCATATGTCTCTGATTCCATAGCCAACCCTAGCTCAGTAGGAGAGGAAATTAGGGTTTAGTGCTTATGGAAAATGATGATTTGGACACCGTTGGGAAAAGACAACTCCCTTTGGCATTCACTTAACTTTTTGAAACATTACCCTTTCACTTGACTATTTCCTTTGACAAATTGATCTTTTGATGGTCTTTGGGAACTTTTTGAATTTGACTTTGCTTTAATGAAGTTGGCATATATAGATTGAGTTTGCAGCTTAGGAACATTACTTATTACATATAGTGAACATAAAATTACATGATTAAATAAGCATTTCTCTTTAAAAATCATCTTCACATGGTGAAGAGATGTTATTTGATCACCCTTTACTTGCTGGTCTTATGCAATGGAATGGAGTTTTATTGGAACCTTGGAAACTGTAATGACCTATTGAAACTTTGAAAAACCCTAAAAAACCTAATGAGACCTTGAAGGATTGAATTTCAAGATGACATTACTGATGCGATGGCATGATGTCATTAACTTTATGGACAATGGATACTGAGCAAGGTTGAAATGAGCCAGCAAGGGGTAAATTTCTAAAAGGAGTAAAGGAAACCCTAATTCAACCTTCAGTGACCAAAATTTTGC
The DNA here is from genome assembly GCA_031772625.1 of Pinus tabuliformis. Lineage (NCBI taxonomy): Eukaryota > Viridiplantae > Streptophyta > Pinopsida > Pinales > Pinaceae > Pinus > Pinus tabuliformis. The sequence goes on from CM062805.1 coordinate 265,245,085, forward strand.
ATGAAAACCTAGTGGAATGATAAAAATTTCAGAATGGGACCCTAATAAGATATGAAAAGAGGATTTTTGATCACTCATGGTAGTATGAAAATACTGACACTAGCATCACCCATGTACCTATTTCTAAATCACTCATGACAAGATGACATCAAATCTAGAAATCCCCTAGTCTACCATGATGCATTGTCTTTCATTTATGAGTGCAGGTGATTGGGAGAGAGGACAAGGCTTTGAAACAACGCATAACACATGTTAGGTCGGCATGCGAGGCTCTAGGGAACTATCAAGAAAAATTGTGTAGAGGTCAGTGGGAGGTGGGGATGAGCAGTCTAGAACAACAGTGACATTCTACAAGATCTGGCTCAGCTGGGAGGCAGAACTGCGCAATTTTTCTTGAGAAGGTAGTGTGGGCAGCTGAGGAAACTGGCAATGAAAACTGTGCAGATTTTCAGGGGGGGATGGGAGAAGGCTGCGGGAGCTTGCAGCCCAAAACTATGTCGAACTGGGAGGCATTCATGCTGATCATGTTTGCAAATTTTCCAGGTTGAGCAGGGTGTCGGGCAGCTAGTGGACAATCCATGAAAACTGTACAATTTTCAGGAGGAGTAGCAAGTCGGCTAGTAGTGGGACTGAATAATAGTACTGCGCAATTTTCAAAGAAAGTGCAGTGATAGACACCGATTGCTTGTCTCTCTTTTCTGTGCAATTCTTCAGTCAACGAAGGCAGGCATGCTGACAACTTCTGGACAATTTCTGGGAGGAGTGAAGACTGGGGTCACTACCTAGTCAAACTCTTCGATTGACCAGTAGGAGGCTTGATGGATTGGCTTGTGGGTAGCACAAATTGAGATGGTTTCTTAGGAAACTTCTATACTATTCTAGGTGTTAGTTAGCCAGGTTGATTCCAACGCTGTGTAATGCAGACTACCTGGGAGGCAGCCTCAAGCTCTGCGTATTTTTGTGCAGCAATACTTGGTCTTTGAGGGCTGAGATTGCGTAGAGTAGCTCAGTGGAGGTTTGACTGATGGAGGGAAGTCCATTCGACAGACCTTTGGAAAAATGGTTAAGTGTGTGAATGAGTGAACTCATGTATACATGACCTTGTGAATACACACTCAACATGACTTGACGACAAGACATCTCGAACCAACAAGACAACATATGCTCAATGTGACTGACTACAGACTGTCTAATGATGAAAGCGACAAGTGCGACACTTCGGATAGACCTTTGGATGACGATAATGACACTTGCGTGACAGTGCTTACAACATCATGTGTGAGTGTGATAGAGGTTTACATAGCGAACACAACTCATACACAAACTTTTAATATCACTAGAACAAGGTCGCAAGCATGACATAGAAATCAACATGTTGAAGACAACAATTGGTCAAACAAGTGAAAAGGAAGCAAGACATGTATAGGAAACACATGAAATGATTTTTTGTGTTTGTGCACATTCATGTTACTGAGGACAAGATGATATGGCTATGACAAGCAATCCTGCAAACTCAACTAAGAGGTGTAGTTCAAAAGGTGTTCTTTACTTACCATACTTACCCTTGAGATGATCTTGTATCTGACAGAGTTTTCATGCGGTCCTGATATTTTTCCATTACTTGGTCTCTTAGTCCTTCTCCCCGACTCCTTGGGAGTGATCTCAACGTGCCACCTTTTCCTGTAGTCACTAGGCGATGGATTAGTGTAATTTCAGTGGAAAATGACTGTTGCTGGGATGAGGCCATGGGAGGCCTATCTACACACTTTTTGTATGAAAGTATGATAGGACAAATTGGACAACACTTTGCAGTTTTGAGGCACAGGACACTACTACAGGATGGGAGCCCTAGGAGGACACCTCTTTGTAGTTTCTAAGTGTAGGGTAGCTAGACTGCTCTGCGCATTTTTGGAGAGCATTACTGATTTCCTAACTGCTTTGTAAATTTCTAGAGAGCAGTGCTGGCTGGGGTTTCTGTGTACTACGGGATTTCAGAAGGAAAGGGGAGAATCTTTATGGTTGTAGAAGAAAAGTGCACATTTCTAGGAGGCTGGGTGAGGCTAAGCTACTTGGGAAATTGGCTAAGTGTGAGATCAATGAAACATATGTAAACATCGTGAAGACTTAACTATGATCACACACCAACACTTAGTGATACAACATAGACCATCTAGAATGTATAAAAATACTCTGCTTGATGCAACAACCATAATGAAAAGAGTGCATGTAGTGAGTGTGAAACATTTCTATGTGATGATAACAACTCATTCGCACATGCTTTCCCTTGAAGAAAAACAACATCCCCTTTGCATGACAAACAACAACCCCTATGCCCAAAGATGACACATGATGCATAAATATGAGAGCATAGACAACTCTTAAGATCAAGGGGAGCTTGAAACCATCAGCTTACCAACAAGTGACCAAGGATGATCAATCATAAGGTCCAAGGTAGGCTCTGAAATTTGCATGTGAGCCAAAATTTTGGAGGGTGGTTGTAGCCATTACAACACAAGTGTAGAATAAAATCTTTGGGGTGGCAATAAGAATGGTACTTGACCAGAAGGATAATGGCTAGGGGTAACTGGTATGAGATGGTTAAGACCTTGGGGAATGTTTTCGAGAGGAAAAGGATTAGGAGAGATACCAGCAAAAGGAAATGGTCATTGAGGAGTAGTACCAAAAGGTTGGGTTGAGTTGGGAACAACGGGTTGCAAAGTTGTTGGCTTCTATGAAGACATACCAAACTGTTTGTGGGAAGCCCATGATGCTTGGAGCATGTAAACACTAGATGAGCTAGGCTCAGAAGGAGTAGGTGGTGGACCATAATAAGAACCAAGCAAGGTGGAATATTTGTAGACTCTAGGAGAGACATTGGTGAGGGATGAGACAATCTTATTGTCAGTCACAGATGAGATGTTGGCCTAAGGTGAAGTCTAATATTTGGAATCATAGTAATTCAAATAATTGGCAGTGATGATATTTCCATTGTGGGGAAATCACATCTTACGGTGAACCACAGATGTGACAACTGACATAGAATAGGTATAAATACGACCCAAAAGGATGTTGTAATCTAAGGGGGCATTGATGACTTTGATATCAATAGAGACAATCTTGCGGGCAATAGTGATTGGACATTTGTGATATAAGCCAAGGGGTTGTGAAGGATGACCATCCCAAGCATGAAGAGTGATGGTGGTTGGGGACAGGTCTGGTGATCTGAATGGAAAAATTAGTTTTGTTATGCTAAATTCATCTTCAGAATATGTAAAAGTGCTTAAGGATTCATGAGGTTAATTGCAAGTTTTAACATGAGTTTTTGAGTGTTTTTATGTAAATTTCATGTACAAATTAACATAAACAAATGACTGAACAATAACATATAACATACATGAAAATCACCAAAATTGTATCACAATAACACATGATTAAGGATTTCACCTCGCCTGGGCGGCATCTCCTTGGTCCAACTTTCAATGGCTTGGCCCTCTCAATTATGCTCAAAAGCATGAATACATTAGTTTACAATGCTCAAATAGATTTGAAACTTATTCCAATGGCTCCATAATGCCAAAAAATGTCTTTCTAGCCTCTTTCTTCTCCTGATTTGGTAAAAAACTAAAGAATGGCTTCCCCAAGTATGTCTACTAATCGCTCCTCAATTTCCCCAAAATTCGGCACCATCCTGTAAATTCGTCTCCAGTTCCGCTAATTGATAGTCAATTTCGCCTAATTCCTAGCGAAATTGTCAGACAGATTAAATGCCTTATAAGGCCTTAAATCCAAAAAATTTGGACCACATGGGGGACCACATACCTGGGGCTAAGGCCAATAGCCTGCCCCCACCGGCCAGGCCCCCACTCCACTTCGTTGGCAGTCATGTTGGGTGGCATGTGCCCAAGGGCTAGCCCCCATGGCTGGCCCTTATCCAGGATGGCACACTATGTCAATTTTAAATAAAGGTTGACACCCATAGTTATTAAGAATACATGTGTGGTGTGTTGGTAGGAGGCTTGGACCCATTTCTTGGAGGTCGTGGGTTTGACCCCCACCGCTTCTTCGCATACCTTAACCTGATTTTTGGTGGCCCTCGAGCTACCATGTGGAAGCCCCTAGCTAGGCCACGTGGTAGCCTATGGATGGCCACCAACCAACCAATCAAACTCGTCCAAATCAGCTCCAATAACATCATGCCACTTGGTGCCACACCATTTGTCGGAGGTAAAAAATTCACTTTCACAGTCACCCTACCATATTGGCATGCCCAGTCAATGCCACATCATTAGTACAAACTGTTGACTGGGCTGTCTACATTTTTTTTTAAATTTTCATGTTTAGGAAAACAAACAGAACATGTTTCTGGGAGCATGCAGAGTTTGTTTCGCGTGAGATGAGTTGCGTCAGATTCAGGATGACGAGCACTACATGGTTGTTCAGGTGCCACACTGATCTGACAAATTTCAGTTTTTTAGCAGGTGAGAGTACAGTTCCCTCACCTTTCCAATCTCAATCCACTTGGCTTTGGAAGGATTTTTTCCTTTGAGCCCCACACAAAGGTAATCCACATTCCCTCATTTTGAAGACCTTGTTCTTCTATCATGAAAGGTGTCTTTTTGTAGTTCATCAAGGTATTCAAGAGAAAAATCTTTAATGGATAGAATTCGAACATTCTTTCCTTGATCCTCAATCAAATTAAAAACAACATAAATTTTCATATATAAAGGCAAATCCAACCTGAAGGCATTGTCACCAATCTTTTCCAAAATTCTGAATGGACCATATCTAATTGGTTTCAACTTCTTACCTTCTCCTTGGAGCCTATCTTTTCTAATGTGAAGCCAAACTTCATCACCTACTTGGAACTTGTGATCTACTTTATGCTTGTTGTGCATTGCTTTGTACTTTCCTTGTCTCTTTTCCAGTTGTTCTTGAACTTTTTTGTGTACCAATTGGATTTTTTCAATGAACCTTCTTTCTTTGTCAATGTCACTATGGCCATCAATAGCAACATCCTTTCCAAAAATCAAATCCAAAGGAGACTTACGCAAGTATCCCAAACATGCTTCAAATGTCAATGTTTGAGTTGAAGAGTGCTTGGCCCAATTGTAAGCACGCTGAATGTAGTGAAAATGTTCATCCCACAACTTAGGATGCTTTCTACAATACCCATGAAGAAGATGTATCACCGTCCTATTCACCACCTTGGTTTGACCATCTATTTGTGGATCAAATGTTGTACTCTTTTTCAATTTGGTGTCCATGAATCCCCACAAACTTGACCAAAAGTTCCGAACAAAACGAGAAACTCGATCACTAACAATGGATGTGAGCAATCCAAAATGCACCCATACATTCTAAAAGAATAACTGAGAAGTTTTTTCAACTATAATTTGCTTTTTACCTGGCGTCAAAATACACATTTTACTGAACCTATCCACAACTACATATAAGTAATCATGAACTCTTTTTGACAATGGAATACCTCCTACAAAGTCCATAGAAACACTCTCCCATGGTCGTGAAGGTACCGGAAGTGGTGTGTACAATCCTAACTTCCTATTGCTAGGCTTATTGATTACACATTGTTGGCTTGAGCGGGCCCGACCCAGGTTCAACGTTAGTTAGCCAAACAAATCCCTACACTACTGGCCCTTTTGGCATCAACCCATGGAGCGCGAACCGAAGTCTCACCCAAAGCAGTATGGGGGGATGTTGGATCCAAGTTTCCGCATCGTGAGATGGTCGTAATGTCACTTTATTCCATTTATTCCTGCCTTCACACAGGTCGCTTCTCTCTAGGGCTTGTCATACGAGCCTTCTATTCTGTCCTTCTATACCTCCGCAAAAGGGTTCAGTTGTCCTTTGCATAGCCCTAACCCTTGATCTAGACCCTTTTGCGTTGCCAAGATAGTGTACTGTGCAGATTCCTAGATTAGTCCAAGTGTCTTACTTATCTTAATAGTTACTCCCAGTTAGCACTGCGTAAATAGATATTCTTATATGCATTTAGTTATCCAACATAATCATACACATTCGTGCATCACATAAGCATTATAAAGTAAATTCATACATAAAATGATAAGATGCATTAATCAGAACAGAGACACAGAAATTTCAGAATACTTCTCTTTATTAATCTCTTCAAGTGATTACAGACTCTATTCACCCTGTGCACACAGCTGGAGGGGTCCGCGCACTCAGCCGTGGAATTTCACCCTAGGCCTCTATGCACTCAGCTATAGAACCTCTACCTATGCTACAACCCAAAACTTAGACTTCTTACTTTGGATCTATCATGCTCTTACATTGTGTGTCTCTAAAACTGCTTAGAGCTTAACTCTTTTTATACAATTCCATGGTCCGTGGACCGTGGGTAGATCTCTTACAACCGACTTTACTTTACAAAAATAAGGGTGGATAACCCTTTATGACTTATAACACCTACACGCTCCGCTACCACAAAATACGGAGTCTTTACAAGATTTAACCAAAATATGGGCTTTTAGCCCCAAAACTACCCTTCGGGGGATCCTGTTCCCAGCAAGCTCCCAACGCAAACATCGTGACTCACCCTCAAGTCACTTGGTAGGCATGGAGATCCTTACATGAAGTCCTCCCAGGTTGACCCGTATGACTGCAACTTCGGCCATGCACTGAGCTGCTGCCTGGTTCGCGTCTTCCACTGCCTTCTCAGTTATTGCTCCTATGCTGTCAGCTTGAAGCTTTTGTTGCGTTGCCTGCAAAGTCACAAGCTTGCCTTCAATATTCCCTATTACTCCATAATATTCTTCCAGCTAAGGCTTTAGCCTTTCCTTGAGAACTTCTTCCTTATGCAGTGTTGCATCCACCTATTCCTTCAGGTGCTTGGCCTCCTATAGCTTGGCTAGTCTCTGTGTCAGCACGATGGTTCGCGTTGTGCCCTTAACCTCATCGTAGCACTATTGTAGCTCGCGTACTTTCGACTCTAGCCTCTGAACATTGGGGTCCTCCTTCAAGCTGGTTAGGACCTCAAATGACTACTCAAACAACTGCGTGTAGTCTGTTACTGCACTATCCACCGCTGCTACTGCTTCTATGATAGTGGTCGTCCACAGTTCCTTGACTTCTAGCGGGGTTGAAGGTTGGGCCTTCAACTGCAACTTTGTAATCTACAGGTTCAACCCTAACTGAACCCGCACCATCTCAGTCCGAGTGTCATGCACCCCTATGGATAACTTGTGGATGCGTACCTTGATTGGCTCCTCCTCCAGAATGGCCAACTTTGGGACCATTCTGCATGCCTCCTTAATAACCTGTAAAATGTGATTTCTATGATTGGTCACCTCGGTCTCAGTGGCGATGGCAACATTTCTCTGTAGGGCCATCTTCTCATTATTGATCTATTGTTCACTAATCACCTAAAGGGCACGGTGCTCTCAGGCCCTCAGTTCTGCAATTACTCCATCCTACAAGAGGTGGAGTGCTTCGTGTGGGAGTGCTACCAGGTTCAACCCTACTCTCTTTAGGGCACTGATAGTGGGCTTGTCATCCTCCTTCTCTGTGGTCAGTGCTCCATCCGGCAACACTATCACACTGGAAGTCTTCGTGCGTAGCATATTAGCAACATCTGAAGTGCCGATAGCCAGGCTGGTAGACACCGTACCAACTCCTACAACCCTGATTGGATGGCCCCTAAGATGATCTGCTGCTGCTGTTCAAACTATTACAAGGCCTTTGTGGTGACATCCCTCACTATGTCACTAATATCATGTAAATTTCCCTCTGTTAATGTAATGGGGTCCAACAAGGTCTTGGTCACCTTTGATATCTTCTTGGGTCCTCCTTTCTCTAGCTCTCTGGGGCACTTGATGCGGTCATATGTCTCTTGAGGTTTGGCACCATGCTATTCATTTGTTTCCTCCTCAGTCTCAGGTGAAGGTGACCTCGCGTCTTTGTTAGAGCCCTGCTCTATCCCACCTATTTGCTTCATGGTCTCGCACTCTACTTGAGCCTTATCAGCGGCCTCCTTTTTCCTCTTCTCGGCTAGTTGTGTCATCTTAAGCTTGGCCTCCTCTCCTTTTTCTTCTGTGCAGTGGACTTGCTTCTGCACACCGCCAAATCTGTTTTCAAGCACCACTTTGCCAGCCATTGATTAAGCACTACATCAATGGCATCATCCATTGCCAAATATGGCAAGTCGTGCCATTTCTATGCAGGTTCCTTCTGCATCCTAATGGATACTTGATGGAAGTCAGCCTTAAAATCGGCGTAGCCCTGTAGGTTGGCACACACCATAGGCGAAAATCATGGCTTGCGATTCATGGCCATTCAAATATTCATTTCCATCAAGATCCAAAAGATCTTGTTGTCTCTGACTTGATGTGCATCCTTGCTCACCCACAACGAAGCGTACTTTGCTGCTTCAGGGAGGTCTAGCGCAACTGAAGGGAACTGGTTATCCTCTGGTAGCTCCCATGCTACCAGCACAATTGACAGCAAGAGCCACGCATAGTGGAACATCTTGCTGAGCTCTTGCGCTTCACAGTAGTTCACCAGGAACTCTTCACGAAGGTAGTTTGACTAGTTGAACTGGATTCCTTCAGTGCACTGGGCTGCGAGTGCGACGATAAGCACTAGCACCTCATCGGTGTGACACTTTCTCATTACCTTCCTTGCTAAGATCTGCATTTCTACCTTCACAACGAGGTCGTAGATACTGGATATAGCATATCCGCATGGCTTCTTCACCAGTTTAAATTTCTCCTTCATTGACTCCGCGAGAGCCTGCTCGCCACCTTTTCCACCAACGATCATGGCCAGATTCTCTCCTGTATATGGCAGTCGCATTATTCAGTGAATCAACCTTTCTGTGATGGGTATCAACTCGTCCATCCACAAACACCCATCATGCACCAAGCACAGCAGCTTCTTGATGACCAAAACTATTACGGGGGTGCAATTGTAGTGCGGCACCCAGAGCAAGTTGAGCAACCCTGCTTTCTCAACTCCCTTGAGCCACCTCTGCAGCTCCAAAGCGGTCATTCCTGAATTCGTATCAATGATACAACACATCAGCTACTCGGTTGCTAGGTGTGGGAACTTTTCGTGGTCTTCCAAGTCCCAGTCTTCAAGTTTCAGTAGTGGTACTCGTGCTAAGCACGGACCATTGAAAAAAATGTCGCCTAGTAGAAGAGGGGTTTGCAGGGGAGTCTTACTCTCATCAATGTCCTTCGAAACCTTGGACTTAGGCTTGTGTGGAGGGACATACTCTGGCAACCAAGTAATAGGGTTTTCACCTTGGGTCTCAACTTGCTCTACTTCGACACCCACATTCTCATCATCCATCAGGATGTCTTCAATGTCCTCATCCTCTAGTTCTAAGTTTATGGCTTTTCCCTTTTCCTGTGCAGTAGGCTTCGATGGGTTTCTTCTTCGCGATGCGTGCACGGATATGGCAGGCTGCTTACCCTTCTTTTCCTTCACAGTTTCCTTGGTTGGGGTCAGCTTCGATCTTGGCGTCCTTGGTGATTTAGGGACCTCCGCCAATACTTCAGCCACTTCTAGAGCAACTGCTTCTGCCACTATTTCCATTTCTTGTGTCGCCTCCTCTACTACTTGTTCGGTATTTATAGTCTCTGCGGGTTCCGACATAACGCTTTCTAACAAGGCTCACGTCGTCTCTGGCAAGTTTGCAAATTCGGGAGTCTGCTTGAAAGTCTCGAAGAATTCTTGGTTCATGGGTGCCTGAGAGCCAACAAATCAATTCTCAAAATGCCAAGTGTTTTTCATTGGATAGCCACTTGCAATTTATAGGGCATTTTGAATTCAAATCCGACCATTCCCCCCAAATTCGGTTCATTAATGCCGGATTGGTGGCAGATTTTCAAGGATCTGAGCCATAAATTTTGTCTTAAATGCCGGCTGCCCACTCCATTTGGTTGCATTTCAACCATCAAATCATTAACAATAACATTAATGGTCATTTTCCAACCGACCTGCACGATTTCTTCTTTGGTAGCGCAGCTCCCTCCATGTTGTCGCGGACCTTATGACACTTCCTTTATTCGCACCATCCCACAATCACACAGCTCCCCAACCCAGGTAGTGTAGTTTATAGTCCCGTGCCTCCTTTCAGCTGCTTGGAATGCTAATACTATGCTGCCTTCATCTAGTCACATGGTCAGACTGCCAGTGTATGGCTTCAATCTACTACCATTCACCTTTCCTGGGAAGGGATCTCCATTCAATTTGACCAGTTGTATCGCTCCTCCCTTGGTAATCTCCTTGATGAAATAAGGCCCTAACCAATGCATCCTAAACTTTCCTGGAAATTTATCAAATTTACTATCATATAACAAAACCAGGTCATTTACCTTAAAGGTACGTAGCTTAATATGTCGATCATGCCATGCCTTTTTGCGCTGCTTTTGGACCTGTTGGTGAAATCCATCTAGAAATCTCTCTTCCTCAAGCTCATTCAGTTGTGCGAGCCTCTCTTCCAGGGCTCCACAATTCATCATACTTGTGAGCACTGCTATGCGTAGGCTAGGCATAATATATTCCATAGGCATTACCATTTCAACACCATAGACATGCCTAAAAGGGGTTTGTCCATTCAACTTCTTGCATGTCGTTCAATAAGCCCATAGTACTGCAGGTATGTGTAGGTCCCAATCACTTCGCTGAGCATTGCAAACCTGGTCAGCGCATTCTCCAACACTTTATTGAATGTTTCCACTGTCCCGTTAGCTTGCGGGTGATAAGGCGTGCTCTTTTGGTGATATACCTGAAATTCCTTCATTAGCGCACTAATCATCTCATTCAGAAAGTGCTTACCATGATCACTCATCAAGATCTTTGGACAGCCAAATCACGTCAATACATGCTCAAATAGGAACTTTGTGGCATTCACACTTGTGCAATCCTTCACAGGTTGTGCCTCTACCCAACGAGTCAAATACTATCTCGCGATGATAATGTATCTCACTCATGTCTTTCCTTGGGGCTGAATGGATCCCACAAAATCTATTGAAAGGCATCTCATCACATTGTGATGGCCTACTAGTCCTTTGACATACATCGCATGCCTTGCAATATGAATGGGAAAATTAGTTTTTCTTTGCTAAATTCCTCTTCAGAATATGTAAAACTTCTTGTGGTGAAGTAAAATTATAAGTGCGGACACAAGCAATTCCTCTAGAAAAATAACGGGTCTAGCCACAACTGATACATTCTATGGAAGATTTCTTTAGGTTAGAACCAATTAAGAGGGCCTACCTCTTAGTATGCTTATCCTGTTTGGTGATGACCTTGTTTGCTTGATCCAGGTCCGGGTGTGACGAAAGACCCTTCCAAGACCTTTTACTTTTGTGATGTGTTAAATTGCATTTTTTAAAAGAACATTAATGAATACATCTGCATGTTGTAAAGAAGAGGAACATGTCAATCAACAGTAGCATGAAAACACATCGTTTGATAACGGAGTTCGTCAAGGAGGGACTACATCTCCAGGCCCTAGTGTCAAGATGGTGTAGGCCGTTGCATTAAGTGTTGTCAATAGTGATGATGTACACAAGAGATGATGTCGTGATCATACAAGGAAAATTCCCTCATGCAAGAGTTGCTCTAAGAGATGTTCCACTACAGGAACTCTTAGTCAAAAGACTCCTATCAGTATGACACAAACGCATGCATGATGAGCATCCCGCCAACATGGCATAAAAGGGATATCAATGCAAACATGCATGGCGACGCATGAGTATCCCATCAACATACAAAAAAGGGATCTCAAAACACAACATGATGAGTCATGACAACAAGTACATCACATAGGCGATTCTGTGTCACACCAAGCAGGAATCATAAAAATGAGTAAGAAACAAGATCCCACATCAAACATCAACAAGGATCTATGCAGCACAATGCATAAAGAAGAAGTACATGAACACAACATATACCTCACAACCAAGGGCCATCCAAAGAAGCAGATGTCAAATTGTTGAAGCTGTGCGGACCCTTGATCTCACAGCATCGATCGCATGACTGCTCACACATGGATGTTGACACCTGCATTCCACTTAGAAAAGTGGATGAAGAATAGAATGAGAGAGTGAGAAATTTGAATGCACCATCAGATTTGTGGTGTCGAATAGTGCAAAATCGACTGTCCAAAATCTGAATTCTGAGAAGTTGAGAATCTGGGGCTCAAAGAATCTTTTAGATTCCCCCCAGATTCCTCAAAGATTCTGCTCCATGGGTGGACTTGAAATTTGCAACTCCAAAGGCGAATCTGACCTCGCCATTGTGATCCCTGTGGAAAACCATGAAAAACGAGTATAAACTTGACTATATTCCGACAAGGAGAAAATATACCTCCGCGGGAAAATTTCAAGGCTCATGGTTCCACTCCTTGTTGTTATAGCAATCATGGTTCCACCTGCATACTGAAAATGGCCGAAAAATGCAGAACTCTGATGGAGACATGGATAGTTCCATTGCGTTCATGGCGATGAGAAGTGTTGTATCCATATAAAATTTGTCAAAATCTGACAAAGTGGAAATTTGGCCCTCCTGCAAAATTCATGGTTCTACCTGCATTAAAAATTAATTAAAAATTAATTTGTCTCGAAAAGTGTGCCTGCTCTTAGTTCCTCCATCTACTCCCTTGCACTTAAGAAATGTCGGGTTTATACTAAAATCACGGGCAGATTAATCAATAAAGCGGTTCGCTGAATTGGTTTAAAATTAATGTTTTTTGAGGAGGGTCGGGTGGTCAAACCTCACTCCTCCCATTTTTTTACCATATAACAACTTGCATTTAATTTTTGTGTTTTACAAGGGGGGTCGGGTCCACATTGAGTGGCCCACCCCATACTCCGTCGGTGGTTGTATTAAGGTTTTTTTTATGTGGTATGGTGTGATTCACGAGGCCGCCCGGTGGGCCGGCCCATGTGGCCAGGCAGGTTCAACTCCTGCTGGCCTCAGCTTATGGTATGTAGGTTGGTTGGGGGTGGTGGGATTGGTGGCCCCCACCCCCTTTTAATATGTATTTTTTTTTGTTTTAAATAACAATAATGCACATTTTTGAAATTTAGATTTTTAGCCATAAGATACAATTTAACAACCCCACAATTTCGCTTGGAATCTGGCCTAGGTTGGCCAGAATTCGGTGGCTAGAAAAAGTTCAAATTGTTGCCTCCTTAAGCTTGCCCAGTCATAAAAAAGTCAACCCAACTTTGACTGCTTCTAACTTTCACATATGGACTCGGATTAACGAACCGTTCGCACTGTCACGATCAAAACGACAAGGTCTATGCTCTGAGATTTCCTAAGTCCTCTTTGTACTGTGTGTGTCTCTAGAGCCACCTGGATTAATCCTCCCCACTGACGAGCTTTTGGTCCTCCTAAAGCATGAAAAATAATCTGCAACTTCTTAGTACCATGTCAGCATCACAAGTGTCCTGAAAAGGTCTCGCTTCCATCTCCTTCACCTTTGTTCTTCGGAGCCTTAAGCGATGAGCTGACACCTGCAACCTCCACAACCTGTAGTACATTATTTGCAAATTACATGCTTGATTGACATGACCAACTAATGACCCAAAAGTCCCACACTTGCCACGAGTTTATAACACATACTCGGTGGTCAAGTTTACAACAAGATGGACACAATACTCCAGCTACGAAAATAAGGCCAACATATCATTGTTTCTTCAACAAGTGATGGAAAAAACATCATCATTGCAACACATGATTTACAAACATAAGACAAAACACTATTGTTTTGACAAGTGATGGAAACATAAAATCACTTTCATAATTTAACATGCGACACCAAATAAGACTAGACATCACTGTTGTTGAACAAGTGATGGAAAACACATCATCACTTTTACATCTTAAAATGCAACAAATGATCTACAAAAGCATGACCATGAAATGATAACATGTCTAGAAACCATTTTTCACTTATCAATTTGAATGGGTCACCTCCTTGAGGTGGTTTTCTTGTCGAACAACTGCTTCACCTAGTTCACACACTGACGCTTTGTCTATAAGGCACTGCTTTGGATGGAGCCTCCAGCAAGTGGCTCTTTGATGGCCACTTCTATCGCAATGACTGTAGTAGGTTTTCTTCCTCCATATCTGCTTAACTTGTTTCTTTTCATGCTGTTGAGAGGGTCTTTCACGCCTCATCTTTTTGTGTGCTACCATTCTTTTCCAACACTTAAAAAATGTATGGTTATGTAATCCATGAAAGGTGCATGTTTTTCAATGCCATTTTTTACATTCATTATTATCAACATGATCATAATCGAAATGAACATTCGAAGATCGAAAGTGGTTATACCTTCCCTTGCTGTCTCTGGTGTAAGTATGGCAATGAGAGCTTGTCTCAGCTCTTTCCTTGCAATGGAAACTACCATGGGATGATGGGGATGTGTTCCCATCATTTTCTTTCCTCGACGATTTCATCGATGTCTCAGATGACTCTGAAACCTTCAAGCACTCTCCTTTAGTGTATCTCGAACCTGCAAATCAATGTTCGTGCACAACCTACAAAGGTTGAGTTATGCCTTGGTTATTAACACCAAGTTTTTCTTCCTCCTCATGCCTCATCCTTGTAAGGAGCCTCATGTTTGTCCCTGTAATTGGGATCTCCAAATATCCAACAGAACTCATACTATGTGAAGATGAAACTGAAAGGAAATCAACATCTTTTACCTCCTCTTTTGATTTGGAAAGAATTGATGAGGGTTTCTCATCATCCATTGTTGGTGGTTCAATAGCTATCTCGACGCATTCCCCAACTTCTTTCCTGACATACCCAAGTCCTGCCTGACGGGGTAATTACTCTACTTTGATGGGGTTGACAATGCCTTGGCCATTAATGCCCAAGCCTTTTCCTTCATACCCCATTCTCTTCAATAGTTTGGAGTCAATTCCCATGGTATGATTTTCAAAAACAACGAAATCATCATCGAGAAACATACATGAAGATGGAGAGCTACTTTTTACCTCACATGGGTCATGCTGCAACTTTTCCAAGGCCTCATCCTTTTCTTGCAGTTGTCGTAGCAAACTATGTTTCTCCTCTTTTTGTTCATGTAGATGCATCTTCAATTCAACATTCTCTTTTTGAAGATTATGTTTATTTTGCTTCAATTCTTCCATGGCCTCTTCTGTGGTTTGCAACTGAAGCTGCAATCGCTCCTTTTCCTTTGTCTCTTTTTGTAGAGTTTCATACATGATTTCCACTCTTTTGGAAATGTTGAGCATCGTCTCGTACATCGTTTTTTCCTCCTCTGTCACTACACGTTCCATTGTTCACGCTACAATTCACATCAACGTAAAGACCGCTCTGATACCACTTGATCCAGGTCCGGGTGTGATGAAGGACCCTTCCAAGACCTTTTACTTTTGTGATGTGTTAAACTGGATTTTTTAAAAGAAAATTAATGAATACATATGCATGTTGTAAAGAAGAGGAACATGTCAATCATCAACAACATAAAAGCACGTTGTTTGATAACAGAGTTCGTCCAGGAGGGACTACGTCTCTAGGCCCCAGTGTCAAGATGGTGTAGGTTGCTGCATTAAGTGCTGTCAATAGTGATGATGTACATAAGAGATGATGTCACGATCATACAAGGAAAATTCCCTCACACAGGAGTGACTCTAAGAGATGTTCCACTACAGGAACTGTTAGTCAAAAGACTCCTATCAGTATGACACAAACTTATGCATGATTAGCATCCCGCCAACATGGCATAAAAGGGATCTAAATGCAAACATGCATGGCGACAGATGAGTATCCCATCAACATACAACAAAGGGATCTCAAAACACAACACGATGAGTCATGACAACAAGTACATCACATAGGCGATTACATGTCACATCAAGTAGGAATCATTAAAATGAGTAAGAAACAAGATCCCACATCAAACATCAACAAGGATCTGTGCACCACAATGCATAAAGAAGAAGTACATGAACACAACATATACCTCACCACCAAGGGCCATCTGAAGAAGCAGATGTCAAATTGCTGAAGCTGTGCGGACCCTTGATATCATGGCATCAATCGCATGACTGCTCTCACATGGATGTTGACAGCTGCATTCCACTTAGAAAAGTGGATGAAGAATAGAATGAGAGAGTGAGAAATCTGAACGGACCATCAGATTTGTGGCGTCGAATAGTACAAAATTGATTGTCCAAAATCTGAATTCTGAGAAGTTGAGAATCTAGGGCTCAAGGAATCTTTTAGATTCCCCTAAGACTCCTCAAAGATTATGCTCCATGGGTGGACTTGAAATCTACAACTCCAAAGGCAAATATGACCTTGCCATTGCGATCCTTGCAGAAAACCGTGAAAAACGAGTATAAACTTGACTATATTCCAACATGGAGAAAATTTACCTCCTTGGGAAAATTTCAAGGCTCATGGTTTCGCTCCTTGTTTTTCCAGCAATCATGGTTCCACCTGCAGATTGAAAATGACCGAAAAATGGAGAACTATGATGGAGACATGGACAGCGCCATTGCATTCATGGCGACGAGAGGTGTTGAATCCATATAAAATTTGTCAAAATCTGACAAAGTGGAAATTTGGCCCTCCTGCAAAATTCATGATTCCACCTGCATTAAAAATTAATTTGTCTCGAAAAGCGTGCCAACTCCTGGTTCCTCCATCTACTCCCTTGAACTAAAGAAATCCTGGGTTTATATTAAAATCACGGACGAATTAATCAATAAAGCAGTTGGCTGAGTTGGTTTAAACTTAATGTTTGTTGAGGAGGGGTCGGGTGGTCAAACCCCGCCCCTCCCATTTTTTTACCATATAACAACTCGCATTTAATTTTTGTGTTTTACAAGGGGGGTCAGATCTAGATTGGGCAGCCTGCCCCATACTCTACCAGTGGTTGTATTAAGGTTTTGTTTTATGTGGTATGGTGTGATTCACGAGGTCACCCGGTGGGCCAGCCCACGTGGCCGGGTGGGTTCAACTCTTGTTGGCCTCAGCTGATGGTATGTAGGTTGGTTGGGGGTGGTGGGATTGGGGGCCCCCACCCCCTTTTAATATATATTTTTTTGTTTTAAATAACAATAATGCACATTTTTTAAATTCAGATTTTTAGCCGTAGGAGACAATTTAATGACCCCACAATTTTTCCCGGAATCCGGTCCAAGTTGGCTGGAATCTGGTGGCTGGAAAAAGTCCAAATTGTGGCCTCCTTAAGCCTCCCTAGTCATCAAAAAGTCAACCCAACTTTGACTACTTCTAACTTTCGCATACGTACTTGGATTGACAAACCGTTTGACCCACCGCGATTAGAACGACGAGGTCTATGCTCTAGTCTTGGTTCGAGCTTAATACAAACACTTTGATTTTTTATCTTTCCTGAGTCCTCATTGTCCTGTGTGTGTCTTTAGAGCCACCTAGATCATTTCTCACTTCAGCTATCTCCCATTTCCTTCTTCGAACACCTGAAACAAGTAAACAACAGCAAACAACAACCGTGATAATAGAGAAATTGTAATTCAACCTACTTAAAAAGTCAAGAAAAATTAAGACATAAACATGTGAGATGACACATTATGTAGGAAATCAATCAATAGTTGCATATATATTAAGTCAGGAAGAGATTACAACCATTGTCTTGATGTTTCCGTTCTCCTTTGACAAAACGAGGTTCCCACACACTTCCATTAGCATTCCATGATGGCCTCAGAAATGATATTTTTAAGACTCTTCCCTTTAGGATTCACACTAAACCAAATTCACACTTCTCCCTCAAACACAACTAGAGAGCTACAACTATGAATAGCTTGTTGTTTACTCCAAACTTAATTAGCACTAGCACACTGACATTAACACTTCAACATTAGCTTGTGCTTGGGAAAAAGGGAGGTCTATATAGCATGAATGGATGGGAGATGGTTCCTCTTCTCATGGGAGAAGGTCTTATCTCTTGAGGTAGTTCCATCCTTATAGGGGAAAGGAGCCCAAACTGACATCCTCGACTCCATTCGGCCTAACCATCTACTAGACTTTCGTTACGAAGCTTCTAGAGCTGGAAGCTTCGACTCCTTATTTAAAAAACCTTCCAAAAGAGGATTAATGCGATTGAAACAAAGCTCAGTCACTCTGGTCGGCACTAGGGATAGTGTTAATCACTACATATCGACATGAGAAGGATAAGGGTCATTAATTTCGTTCTTGTAAACTGGGAAAAATAGAAGATTTTTGGGAAATGGTGCAAAAGGGAATTGTTCTACTTGTGCAGAGGGACACAATGGGAGTTTCTTCATGAAGGGTAAGCATGTAGGGTTCACTGTAGAGGTCCTCTAGGATCAAGGAATGGGCAGTATAGGGACAGTGACTAAATTCTATGTAACAGATGCGCCCTAAAGCATGAAGGCTGAACTAGAGTGAGGGATGTAATGCTTTATGAATCAGTGCGGGGAACTAGAGTCTGTCATCGGAAAACCTGCAAGCAAGTATAGATACATATACATAATTGAAAACTCTATCAAATGATACATGAATCATGGCATGGATGTGTCCATCTAGAGAATGATCATGTAAATGTATCCAGGCATGGGTGCAACCATCTAATAAAGATGATCATAATGAAACCAATGTATGGTCACAGCCATCTAATAATGAGAAGGATCACATATGATAACTCATGGTATGGTTGCAGCCATCCATCTAAAAGAGACATGTATATCAACATCATCATGTCACACCACTTTGTAACTTGGACTTTTGTAATCTCAGCCCAGGGTCTTGCGCTCCAACACGACCCGATCAAAGTACAAATTATAACATGTGAATAGATGTGTTGATGTTGAACATGCTAGAAAATCACTTGATTACCAGCCGATGATGTAAATTGTTAGCAAGCATGAGAGAAACCACCAATAATGAAAATGGTCCTTAAGGTACTATCAACACAATTCACGAAATGTGAATAGAGGAACTGAAGTTGAACACTCGTGAAATCACCCGATTGAAAGCCAATGATGTGAACTTGTCATCGAGTGCGAAGAACTTGCCATTAGGGCATGCAAGCTCTAAGGTACTGGAAAGGAGTGTCTCGGTCAACTTCCCAAATAATGAGCTGAAGTTGACAGGAAGCGACCTTGTCAAAGGAGATCCATAATGCATCCCACATCATCGACACGAGACAAAGGGATGCAAGATGATTTTTGATGATACAGATAATCAGGGGTATGTGTAACTGTAGAAGGACAACTCTTGAACATATAGGTGACAGGATTGGAAGTTTGGAAGCTTTTAGATCCATAGGATCGATGGTCATGATGATGTGGTAGAGATAAAATGGAAATAAAAAATGAATGGCCCAACCCAGGAAGGTCAACGATAAAAAAGGAGGATATCCCATCCCGACATGAAGCATAAAGTGTCATGTTCAAGAGTGAGCTGCTGACACAACTGATCAGATTTCCAAATTTTCCCCCAACTTTTTTGGCAAGTACCCTAATTATTTTTTAATTGCAAGCTTTAAGGGAATAGCATATGCTTGCACTGTAAGTTCATCCTTCGGATGAATCTGACCTAGTAAGTTTAACGAGCCCTAGGAAGGAGAAGCTCATGTTCGTCATGGTGACGAATCCGGTGTCATTTAATATTTTAACGAGTCTGAAAAAGGTGTAACTCGGTATCTTTTTCATGTTTAGATAGTTCAAAAATGACATGGAAAAGAAAACTCCACATGGTCCCTTTTCGTACATTTGTGTCCCTCGATCCCGAAAAGGTAGAAAATGATACTTGAGAGAACCACTTGACCATTTCAGTCAAGGAGTACCTTTTTCGTAAATAGTGCATCCCAGCCCGAAAAAGGGGTAAACGTATATTGGGCACACAATGTTTTGCATTCGTTAACGAGTTTGAAACGACAAGGGATCAACTATATTTTTGTGTTTGAAGGGTTGGAAAAGAGCTTGAAAGTGGACCCCCCCATTTTATTACGAGTCAAAAGGGAAAAAATCGGCAATCTTTTCATTTGAGTTTTACGAGTCGAGAAAAGAGCTAAAACGTGACTCGGCATCATCGTCGAACATCCATCACCTGTTGTTGTGCAAAAGGGTAAAGTGAATTATCCAATTCTTGAAGAAAAATAGGTCAAAATACTTAAAAAACCTTAATATTTCATGAAAAACTGAATAAAAGGAGGGGAAAGTAAATATTTTTTACCATTTACCATTTTACCTTGCTGTGAAAAACTTTTCACCCACTTTTGCCCTAATTTTTCCAGAGCAGATTGTGGGGGATCCGGGAGTTCATTCACCAAGACGCTAGTTGTAGGTAAGAGCCAAGTCCCTAAGCTCCATTTCTATACTGTTTATTCATGCTTTCATCCATTTTTTGGATTTCTAAGGGAGTTTTTGGCAAAAAAAACACTCTCGGTCAATGCGAGTTCCGAGCATGGAATCGCACCGACCAAGGGTAATTAAAATGCCCAACTGTGCCATTGACGTAACTATTTTTAAAACAAGCACGCCAATGCCGTGAACAAGGAAAAAGACCATTTTCCTTTAAAACCCATCATTTGAATCCAAATTTTACTGGCCAAAAATGATCATTGACATGAATACATGGTTTTTGCAAGAAAGAATCATTGAAAGTGGTAGACTAGAAAGAATGTGAGCGCGAAGATGTGGACACTTAGGCACTAAATGATCCAAATTGCCTAAACGCTTTGAGGAATTGTGGGCTCTTCAATTTCCTTATCACACCAGGGATGCAGGCTCAACCTGAGCTACTTCGGTACCTGATTAGTCTCTGGGACATAAATCGAGAAATATTCATCATTGGTGACCAGGAACTGGAGTTAGAAACTTCAGACATATATTTGATCATAGGACTGTCCTAGAGGGGGGAACCAGTCAACCTATATGGGTCATGACCTATTGGGGCAAGCATATCCATGCTACTTGCCAAACATTGCCCTAAAGGCCTCAAATCCAAGAGCGGCAAGATTAAGATTGCCACTGTGCGATATTTGACATGAGAGTGCTACTATTGACTATCAACAAAGTAGCGGGGTCCCAAGCAGTGCATGAGACTAACAAGTTGAAATTTCTATATGTTATCGACTCTACATCACCGACGATCTTCAATTGGGCGAAAGCCATGCAGATCGACATAAAATGCCAGCTGAGAAAATCTAAGGTGGGGAATCTAAAGCACTTCTTCTTCGGATCTGTACTAGTGACCTTTTTCTTCGAAACGAGTGTCAATGTTCCAGTACGAACTGATTGAGGTAGATTCGCTGATGCCACGAGACCCACAGATAGCCCGTTGGAGTCGTTTGATGCCTAGGATCACTGGGGAATAGCATATGTCTTACAGGCCCAGCTTCTTTTCATAGCTATGACGACAACTGATCGTCGTGGAGGATTGACCATACAGCGGTACTAACTTCCATGGAGATCCGAACATGCCACTGCCAGATGGGGAGGATTTCAACGACGAAGGTAAAAAATAAATTTTTAATTTTGTGAGTTTTTAATTTTTTAATTATATATATGTGTGTGTGTGTGTGTGTTTATAACATTTTTTTATCAATGCATATGTAGGACCAAAGCATCCTGCCTGGATGTCTCCGATATCCAGGTGCATCACCATCATTTTGATGTCGCTCCTTACCAAGAGTGTATCAACAACAAGGAGGAGATCATGAGGAACCTTGAGGGGTTGACTCGTGTTATCGCAGAGTATGCCTGGGTGGGAGACATCCTGCGCCAGTACTAGAGGCATACGGTGGGAGTATCGGACCAGATCTGCCAATTGTTGACTCGTGTTGCATGAGCAATTTCATGCTACCACGATCACAATGATGATTAGTTCCCAAGTCAAGCATTTTACTTTTTTGAGGCCTGCGTGCCACGGATATATGACGCCTACGAGCCACTGATGTTATGAACACACATATTATTTTTTTTGGGTTTTGATGTATCAAACATTATCACGATATATATATGTTGTATTTTTTTGCTTACTATGGTACAAATGATTTGTTTTGGCTTTTCACATGTTTGGTAAATGTCTATCCAACACATAATTAGCTAATGCATTTTTCAATGTATTCATGCATCTGGGAATATGATGATATGAAATGTAATCAAAATTTCTTTCTAGTAGATGAATACGTAGATACATTCTCAATATCTGAGGGTTTCTAATGAAATATTTCCCGTTGAGTTGAAGGACAACAAGCTATGAATCCAGGTTGACAACCAACTCCCAAATGTCAAGAGCAATGGCTTTTGACAACAGTTCAATGACTGCATTATATTAATCAATGTTATTAGTCGTGTGACCTAAACAAATAACTTGAATATGAATCAACTTACTGTGAGGGCCATAAATGGCCCATGCCACAGAGGATAGATTCTGGGAACTACAACAAGAACCATCAGTGAAACCGATGTGAGGATTCAGAGACATTTGCAAAGTAGGGAAAAAATAGTAAACGAGAAAGTTGTTTGAAAACTAACACACCAAACCACACTGCACAAAAATGAATGACACACTAATGTACACAAGTAACCATGCAAGATGACCTAAGCATAGTACATTTTGAGAGAATCCCTATTGGGACTCGAGTAATCAATCAATACAGATGGACACTGGAGTTTTACTGTTGCCATGACGAGTAAGCATCAACTCAACCAAATAATAGAGTAGAGCTCATATAAGGCTTTGCCCCCATGCCCCCTAGGCAAGGGAGGGTTACAAGTCAGATGGCAACCCCATTGAAATAATGGGAAATCGGTAAAAACTTGGGGAGGGAGAAAAGTCCTGAATCCATGAAGGGATAAAGGTGCCTTTAGTTGAAAGATCTTGACCATGTCACAATAAACTAACATGTCAATAGGCAGTGAGAAGAGAACTCCTTAAGACACATAGACATGACTGTCAGGCTAGGTAGGAATGAGGGATGATGATGAGTATCATTCCAAGGTGGCTCCTTGAGAAACATGACTTCCATGATACTCGCGTCAGCAAGAAAAGTCTCAGCTAAGGGATCAAGAGATCCCGAAACACCAAGCCACGGGGATTGAGAATATGTATTGAGAGAAGTCCTCGAAACAGGAGAATCAGAGGATACAGAACTTGAGGCCGAAACAATTTCCACGTAATTGATTTTGAGAGGACTAAGTGGCATAACCTTGCCCCAAGTATCAACAAGATCTGGTGAAGGTATGACCCAAGGATCATATTTGATCGAGATCATGTTGACAGAGGCAACATGAGGAGGTGGGAGTAGAAAAAATCCCATCAAGGTAGAATATTTAAAAAGACCTAGCCCCACACACTCGTAAGGAGCACCAGTGTGCTTGACATATGGAACATTGCCATCCGAGGAGGAAGAGGCAAAGAAGGACAACCAGTCAATAGTGACAGTCTTCCCTTGACGGGGAAAATGAATCACATGGAATAGGGAGGAGGCTACACCATGCATGGGATGGGTCTAGCTCCATCCGTCTAGAAGATTATAATTAATATTAGCATCAACAATCTCTACCTTGACTTGTAATGTCTTTCCCTCAAAAGTAAAGGCAAGGTTAGGTAAGACACCGAAGGGTCGCGAATCGCGCCCGTCGAAAGCTTCCAAACTATTGGGGGAGTGGTTCAAAGTAGGAGAACCAACTACCTTCCAGTAGGCGACTAACATGATGCAGGTAGAAGCACCTTCATCGATGACAGTCCTATGCATGGTTTTCTCATAGATGATTACCTGAATGAGAAAGGAAATCTGATGAGGTGGGCATGGAATGTGGTTCTCTCGATCAAAACATATAAAATTGGAATCGGTAGGATCAATACCCCCAATAGTTGAGAGGAAGGATTTCTACTAAGACGAACAGCTTTGGAGTACCTCGAGAGCCGACATAGTTGATGGCGCCTGAGCCAAATCCTCAAAAATATTATAGTGCTGAGCGGCTCAAGCATTGGGATTGTACGAGGATTTCCTTAGCACACCTCGAGAAGGTGGTTGAATGGTGGAATCAGGGTTAGGGTGCTCGATATGAAGAGGGCTAGAACTCGGGGCAGAAGAAGAAGGGGTGGCCTCTTTCTCTTTCCCAGCTGTCAGAGTAGTAGTTTGGTAATCTTTTCATCTAGTAGCCACATTGATAGTTGTACTCATCATGAACACTTGAGATCCTGAGGAAGTAGATGATTGAGGTTGTTCTACCATTTGAGTCTACTGAGACGGAAACAACTCTTTCAGGACAGCTAGGGTCCCTTTGAGAAAACAACCAACTTTAGACCATCGGGGACAATCCTTAATATAGTGATCCTCCTCACAAATGAGGCACAAATACTTATGCTTCCGTTGTGAAGAATTACCAGCAAATGACTTAGGAGGACCCTGTTTTGGGGCATCGACTTTACCCTTGCCTTTGCCTTTCTTCTTACCTTTCGAGGATTTGTTCGCTATGGTAGACTGGATAGCGTGGACCTCTGATGTTTTACGAGGGCTAGGTGGATTCTAGAAGGAACTATTGGAAGCAGTGTTTGAGACTGACTTCTATTTAGAAGAAGATTTAGCAGGGGTCTAGGACACTAAACCAATTACTCCATCAATAGGAGCTGTAGCCTGTGACTTCGATGTTGTGGGATTGGATGATGGCCACGGAGCATCTGGTAACAACTCATACAAAGTGCCATACTAAGAATAAATGAGATCTAAGTACTGGGCATGAGAAATGACTTGTTCTTCGGTAACGCATCCACCCATAGCTATATCGCGAGCAATTGGAGTGACGAATGACTTGGTAAACCATTCGGTGAGCAACTAATTAGCAATCTCGAATTTGATGAGGTGATGTCTACGTGTCCATTCATGGATGTGATCGGAGATGTGTGTCACAGTATCTTGCTTAAGCGATGTGAGAAAATAGGTGCCATTTTCATAGTGAACCAGCAATTGGAAATGCACAAGGAAAGTCATGGCTAAAGAGTTGAAGTCATGGTAAGTACTTCAAGGAAGCTCGATGTACCACTTGGCTGCAGCACCTGTGAGGGTTCGTTGGAAAAGACGGAGACGAATAAAATCATCAATGTAGGAATTTGAAGAGCACCAGAGGTGATATGTCATCACATGGGCTTGAGGATCTTCTTTTTCTTTTCCATCGAACTTAGGACAATCGCTCGGGATCTTGAATGGAACTAGAGGCTAGTATAGCGAATGAAGAATTGGATTATTCGTAAGGCAAAACACATCTGGAAACTTTAGTGTGGCCAAGAATGGCAATTGAGTATTAAAAGGAATTGGAGGTCAATATGCGGGTCCAATCGGAGGAGCCCATCCCTACTGGTAAGGATTTTCACCCCATAGTGGAGGGTTTTGGCCATATGGCATTTTTTCTGCCCCCAGTCTAGGTTACCTTGGCTGTAGGGAGGATTTTGACCTTGAACACCTTGAAACTATCCAGTCATAGGTTGTTGATAAGAAACATATGTATTAAGAGGCTGTTGAGCCTGTTGACCTTGGACATATGGATATTGCACCTGTTGTCCTTGAACATATGGGTTTTGAACCTGTTTCCCTTGAACAATAGGATTTTGGGCTTGCTATCCTTAGACATAAGGATTGTACACTTGCTACCCTTGGACATAGGGATTCTGGACCTGCTTCCCTTGGACAAAAGGATTATGGGCTTGTTTCCGTAGGACTCTAGGATTTTGGGTCTGCTACTGCAAGACTTGACCCTGGCCTTGTCCTTGCAAGGGTTGACCCTGTTGATATGTATATAAGGGTTGCTGTTGCCCGAGTTGGCCTTGCTACTGCAAGGATTGACCTTGCAGCTGCAAAGGCTGTCCCTATGGTTGCAGAGGTTGGCCCTACAAAGACATAGGCTGGGAAGTTTCCGGAGCATACAACATCTGCTGCTGCATGGTTTGCTGCAACTATTGTGAGGGTTGGCCCTGCGGTTTTTGCAGTGGTCCTTGTTGCGGTATCGTCTGCCCTTGCTATTGTGTGGACATCCCTTCCTGCAGCAAGGGTTTCCCTTGTTGCTAGAGAGGCTATCCTTGCTACTGCAAGGGTACTTGAATAGTTCCTAAAAAATTTCCAAGCTAAATTTGGCCACAGCCACCATGAAAAGTGGATGGGCTAGGCTAAACGTACTACCCAGATTGAAGGATGTAAGGCGGATTGACCATTCCTTGAGAACCATATGGAACATAACGAGTTTGGTACTGAACCTAAGCCTCATAAGGCTGTTGATACTGGAAATTGCTTGACCTAGATAGACCAACAGGATTTTGAACCTGTTGGTAATGGACATTGCTTGATCCAATAGGACCAACAGTGTTTTGGTTAATGCCAGAAGAAGGCTGGTCCATGCCAACCATGTGAGTCTATGAGCTACTCACATTGGTGGTGCCTAACACCATAGAAACACTTAGATTCTACCCCCTAGGTGGTGGCACAACTTGTCCACTTACTGGAGGGATCGAAGAACTGACAGTAACATTCTTCATGACCATCAATTGAACTAGATGGGTTACTGCGATGGATGAGACAAGAGGGTTCAAAATGGTGGGTTGCACTGGGACTGAGGTAATGGCCGATTGGGAGGTCGGCTTTGCAATGAATGGACCTATGGTAGGCATGGCACAAAATGCCTAAACAGGGTTATGATAAAGTGATGAGACACTAGGTGTACCTGAGACCAATTGTTCCATAGTCACATAATTAGGTGGTAAGTCTTGATACACACTGATGGGAATGCTCCTTGAATAAGGGAAACCTTCAGGAGGAAATTGATGTTCTGCCTCTTTGAAAGTGTGTGGAGTAGAAACTTTTGATTCATCTAGAGAGGTAACTGGAGCATCGCCTTTGGGTTTCATAGCTGGGAACAAACAATGAAGAACTACCGAAGATCTACGAGGGCATAATTCCAAAGGAACACCCGGTTGATCGTACAGACTGTACAGACGCTGCAGTGATATCACAATAGGGTTGAACAAAGGATTCACATGATATATAACCAGTCCAAGTTGACTGTCAGTAGTCAACGAACTCTCATGAGTCTGGACGAGATTGTCTGGAGATTCTGGGCTAATATCAACAGGTGACCCAGCATCTAAAGTAGGCAGAGGACGAGATGACAAAGGTTGAATGCTTAGAATGTGTTGGAAATAATACTGAGAGGGGGGGGTGAATCAGTATTATCAAATTCTTTTCAATTAATTTATTCTTCAGATATTGATCATTAGTTTGTATGTCAGTACCATATAATAATGAGCAAGAGCAAGAAAAATAGATAATCACACCAAAGAACACCAGATATAAGGTGGAAACCCAATGTGGGTGAAAACCACCTGCTGCAATATGTCTCATCTTCTTTCAATTAGAAACTTCTTTTACAATGATTTTGTACTGGTACAGTCCTTTACCAGTACGCAGGCTGCAACCTGCAAAGAGCTACAACCCTCTCTCGTTTTCCAGTCTCTCCTGGAAGGGAGCTACAACCCCCTTAGCTCTTTTACTTCTTTAAGGACCACGTTTCATTAATTTTCAGACTGGATCCAAGAAGATCAAATAATCATCAAGTACATGTGAATCACCCAATCTCCTTATACAATCAACCAATGAATCACCCAACTTCTCAAAATGCTATAAACAGAAAAGTAATACTAGAAATCTAAACCCAGAACTCTGCAGCAATAGATAAAAGGCAGTCAATAATTATTTCAAAAGGGATCCGCAACTTCACCAATAGCAGCCTACGGATATCTGCAGTTCTTCTGTGTCTTGACTGCGCAGATCCGCACCTGATCCGTCTTGTGCTCTGCGTACCATCACACTTAGCCCTTCTGCTGAACTGCATACCACTGCTCAGATCCGCACCTGCACTGTCTGCCCAACAGTGCGCCTCCGCACCTGATCCTTCTGTTTCTCTGCGTACCCATGCACTGAACCTTCTGTCACGCTGCGTACCTCTGCACTGCGCCTTTTGATGCGCTGCATACCTCCGCATTGTGCCTTCTTCTGTCCTGCGTACCTCCGCACCTGAGTTGTGGATCACCTGTGGATCTCCAAATAGACCCAAATTAACAGTCCACCAATGTACCACGGATTGTTAGATCCACCGATCTGATCACGCACCCAAGAGATCACGCCCTATCAACAAATCCGCCTTCCACGTTACAGATTTCACTTTGATTTAGATCTAGCTTTTAAAATCGAATACCCAAAATTTCAGATCTTAAGATATTCAAATTTTCACAAGTGACTAGCCAAGTGATCTCCTTTCCTTTTTATAGGCAAGCCTTTATTCACACCATGGGACAAAACCATCGAAAACCAATACAAGGGATCCAAACCGGGGTTCAATACTTTAGATCTTATACCACGAACCAAAACCATAGGATCATGATCGACGGGCTAAATACCAAGGGCCAAACATAAGAAACCCCACGTGTGCGCGCTTCTCTGCATTAGAGTGAGTGAACTGGGGTTCGCACCTTCTGAATGGAGCACCTACGGATATGTCCGCACTTCTTGGTCGGTGTACCTGCGGGTCCGCACCTTTTGAACGCTGCACCTGCGAACCCCTTATTTTCCATCATTTCGAGAGCCTGAACAGAGTTTTTCCACTTGAGTGGGTTTCCATCAAGTACAACACCTGTGCCATAGCGCCAAACCTGAATCATAATGCCAACAAAATGATTCCGAGTTCAACACCTCGGTCCTCGAGTGACTCTGGTAATTTAGGAAAAGGCTCCTTAGACAATATTTCAAACAAAGGAGAGGAAGAGGAACTAGGTGAACCAGATGGTTCAGCCATGATGACCTTGTCTTAGTTAACAGGAAAAGAGAGATAAATTTCAAGGCTTTAAAATGTACTTTAGTGAAAACTCATGATTTGGTCTAGAAAATACTAACAGGATGTTATAATATCATGGGAAATCAATTTTTTAAGACACATAAATAAATTGGTGCTCTTTCATGTTTTAAGAGTCGAGAAAGAAACAAAGATGACTCTATCACTTTCGATTGGAAACGATCTTGAAAGGATAAGTGCTCAAATGATATTTTAAGTTTAATGAGTAAAAAATATCAAATGACTACTCTGGATGATCTAGGTAAAAAGGGTTAGCAGGCAACCACGAACTGCAGAATACCTCCCGGCGAACCGAGAAGTATGGGCAGGCAATCTCCCTGAATGCTGTGTTCGATGTATCATGTTCGCGAGGCGCAAGACTCATCTTCCTATGGATAAAGGATTTCAGCCTAGAGGGGTATCCCATTATATATTTGATGGTACGGGGAGCACAAATCCATACTAGCGTTGTCTAGTGTCGAAGCTAACGACAACTGCTAGGTTTAAAGATGTTGAAACACGTCTATAGCCTAGACCTTCTAGATGTGATCGTTAGGTTTCAAATGTGCCTTAGGTTAATTGAGTTCATTTTAAAGTTTATCTTGAGTTATGTCTCAGTTTTCAGGCCTGAGTGATGTGACTCAAAGAATCCTAAATGCAGCTAAATGAGGCAAGACACTTTAAATTCGATGAATTGTCTACACTAGAGAGGGTATAAAACACAATCAAATGCAAACAACCAAGCAACCGAAAGAAAAATGATTTTTCACTACTTCACTTTTCGAGAAAATAAACTAATGAAAAATACATTCCAATTCCTAATTTCCTAACAAGTACACTCTAACAGTCCTTTCAAAAGCAAAGAGAATTATTTTTCTTTTCAAATGCCAATGCAATCCTAGCCTTCAATGATGCTAACTACCATAACATATTGATGCAACAAACTAGAATTTTGTACTTTTCATGAAATGACAAAATGAATTTCTCATAAAACACTTCAATGAAAAAGTTTTCAAGACAATCGATTCTCAAGCAAATGAGAAACACGAAAAGAGAATCTCTTTCAAACTAATGACACAACGAATTTACCAAAAACAAGACAAGCAATGTGATCTATGCTGGAAAAGAGACATTTAGACAAGCAAACGAAACTCTTCAAACTTGTGTAATGGAGGTCAAATCCATAGAAGGACCATAAATGAAATGCAAGGAGTAAATGCACCAACAACTTAACTCACTGAGTTCACAATCAGTTGAATGGATGACAATCTAGATGCCCTAGTACCACTAACCATACAATGACCCAAGAAATCAAGTGAAAAGATGGAAAATCAATAAGCAAACAAACCAAATGAAAAGCAGCTTTCTAGTCAGGGAGAAGACGCTCTAAACAACTTATAGGGTAAAAATCATGAGAGCAAAACACACTGGCCAAGATTTGGTGTGAACCCTAATCTTCACTTATAGGCATTAGTACGATCACCTAACTGACAACAAGCGCTAGAAGGGGTCGGCGCAACTGTTTCTCAGCATATCACGTTGATCGATGTGACTGTCAGTGAATTAAACGTGCTAAGCGAGGATGCAAAGAAAAAATAAAAAATTCCAAAATTTGGGACCAGATTTTCTACTATGAATTTCAAAGCTAGAGCAGTAATCAAAGCAAAGCAAACATAACTAAAGGGAAATGGTGAAACTCGAAAAAATTCACACAAAACCATGAAATTCCAAGCAAACAAATAGAAGGATTGGGTCCCCAACGGAGTCACCAATTTGTGGTAAAGTAAAATTATAAGTGCGGACGCAAACAATTCCTCTAGCCCAATAGCAGTTCTAACCACAACCGTTGCATTCTATGGAAGTTTTCCTTAGGTTAGAACTAATTAAGAGGGCCTACCTCTTAGTATGCTTATCCCGTTTGGTGATGACTTTCCTTGCTCGCTTCAGATATCTCCCATTTCCTTCTTTGAACACCTGAAACAACTAAGCAACAACAAACAACAACCGTGATAATAGATAAATTGTAATTCAACCTACTTAACAAGTTAAGAAACATTAATTCGTAAACAGGTGAGATGACACATTATGTAGGAAATCAATCGATAGTTGCATATATATTAAATCAGGAAGAGATTACAACCATTGTCTTGACGTTGTTGTTCTCCTCTGACAAAACCAGGTTCCCACACACTTCCATTATCATTCCATGATGGCCTCAACAATAATAGTTTTAAGGCTCTTCCCTTTAGGATTCACACTAAAACAAATTCACACTTATCCCTCACACACAACTAGAGATCTACAACTATGAATAGCTTGTTGTTTATTCCAAACTTAATTAGCACTAGCACACCAACATTAACACTTCAATACTAGCTTGTGGTTGGGAAAAAGGGAGGTTTATATAGCACGAATGGATGGGAGATGGTTCCTCTTCTCATGGGACAAGGTCTTATCTCTTGAGGTAGTTCCATCCTTATATGGGAAACGAGCCCAAACTGACATCCTCGACTCCATCTGGCCTAACCATCTACCAGACTTCCATTATGAAGCTTCTAGAGCTAGAAGCTTCAGCTCCTTATTTAAAAAAACTTCCAATAGAGGATCGACGTGACTGAAAGAAAGCTCAGTCACTTCGGTTGGCACTAGGGATAGTGTTAATCCCTACATATGGGCATGAGGATGACAAGGGTCTTTAGCGCAGGTCTTGTAAACTGGGGAAAACAGAAGATTTTTGGGAAATGGTGCAAAAGGGAATTATTCCGCTCATGAAGAGGAACACAATGGGATTTTCTTCATAAAGGGAAGGCATGTAGGGTTCACTGTAGAGGTCCTCCAGGATCAAGGAACGAGGAGTACAGGGACAGTGACAAAATGTTTTGTAACAGTGCTTAAGGATTCATAAGGTTATTTGCAAGTTTTAACATGAGTTTTTGAGTGTTTTTATGTAAATTTCATGTACAAATTAACATAAACAAATGACTAAACAACAACATATAACAGACATGAACGTCATCAAAATAGTATCAGAACATCACACGATGGAGTTCACCCTTACTGGGCTATGTCTCCTTGGTCCAGCTTCTAATGGCTTGGCCCTCTCTATTATGCTCAAAAGTGTGAATACATCAATTTGCAATGTTCAAATAGCTCTGAAACCTATGTCAATGGCTGTAGAATCCCCAAAAATGCTTGTTTAGCCTCCTTCTTCTCCTGATTTGGTAAAAAACTAAAGAATTTAAGGCTTCCCCAAGTCTTTCTGCTAATCGCACCTCAATTTCCCCAAAATCTGACACCATCCTACAAATTCGCCTCCAATTCCACTAACCGAGGGTCGATTTCGCCTAATTTCAGGTGAAATTGTCAGATGGATTAAATGCCCTATATGGCGTTAAATTTGATAATCTTGGGCCACATGGGGGGCCATGTGCCTACCGCTAATGCCAATGGCCAACCCCCACTGCCCGGGTCCCCACTCCACTCCGTTGGTGGTCATGTTGGGTGGTGTGTGCCCAATGGCTAGCCCCCGTGGCTGGCCCTTATCCCGGATGGTGCACGATGTCAATTTTAAATAAAGGTCAACACCCATAGTTATTAAGAACTACATGTGTGACATGTTAGTAGGAGGTTTGGATTTGTCACTTGGAGGTCACGGGTTCGACCCCCACCACTGGTCCCTAGACCTTAACATGATTTTTGGTGGCCCTCGAGTTGCCATGTGGTGGCCCCTGGCTGGGCCACGTGGTAGCCTATGGCTGGCCACCAACCAATCAATCAAGCTCATCCAAATCAACTCCAATAGCATCGTGCCACATTGCATCACACCATTTGTCGGAGGGCAAACATTCACTTGCACAGTAACCCTGCCATGTAGGCATGCACAGTTAGCACCACGTCAGCAGTATAGACTTCTAACTAGGTTTCCTGCATTTTTTTAATAAAAAATCGCCTGTTTAGGAAAATGAACAAAACATGTTTCAGGGAGCATACCAAGTCCGTTTCATGCAAAATGAGTTGCCTCAGATTCAGGATGACGAGCACTACGTGGTCATTCAGGTTCGACACCTATCAGACAACTTTGAATTTTGAGCTATTTTTTGAGCATCTGATCATCTGGGGAACCAAGTCACTTCCAAACACTAGAAACCATCACATAGGTGGAGGCGGCTTCATCTATGATAAAATTACAAGCAATGGTGTTTATAATGGATACTGGTATTTGAAATTCAACGGATGAAGGTAGGGGAGGATTTCCAGCTTGTCAACATGAATGAAAATTATATGATTTTCTTGGGGATCCACAACACCCAAAGTAGAGAGCAGAGCTTTCCATTGGGATGGACACGTCTAGAGGAATTCCAGTGTTGACATGGGAGTAGGAGACTACGTGAAGTCATCTACTATGCTATACATATGGTCGGCTTTAGTAGAAGAAGTGTTTCAATGTAATGGACCTTTGGGGATCTTGGGAATAATCTATACCTTAGGCAGAGGGATATGTAAAGTACCATTCGATGATGAAAAAGGCTCGATGGAAACTTGGGGTTGGGACTCGTTCATTGACTTAGCGGGTGCATTTTCATATTGGCGTGATCGAGTCTAGAGGTTGACTTGTGTGGTATTGACCTCATCAAAATTCATCATAAGAATTTGATAATAATGGCGACTAGATGGTGGAGCTAGTAGAGATTCCTGACCTAGTGTAGGATGGGGAGCAATATATCCTTGGTGAGGAAAAGGATTGGTAAGCACTGCAGGTTGAGATGAAGCAGGAGGAGGAGGAGCTTTGGGTTGCGGTCCTCTAGAAGTGATTGCATAAGCTTTCCATACTTGATGAATCTAAGGTAAAAGAGGACACTCATGAGTGTAATTCCCATATATGCTGCAACAGGCACAAGGTTTATTCATATGAAAACCCTTGTTTTTCTTGTGTTGTCTGCCCTATTGTTGGGTTGTGGGATTAGGTTAGCGTTGCTGAGGTGCATAGGGTGGTGGACCCTGGCTACCTTGATCACATTAAGATTGCTAGTTCCCATTACCTTTTCCCTTGTTCCTTTTCTTAGGGTTAGGGGGATTGGCTGTGCTCTGCTGAGCATACACTTGAACTTGTCGAAGAGGTTGGTATTGTGGCAGAGGTGGAGTAGGCATGGGGGATTGGGCCGCTAGTGTCAAATGGGTTGGAGTGCTTGGTGGTGCATACTTATAGTAAGGGGATGGGGAAACATTAGGATAAATAGGTGGAGCAACAACTCGCCCTTACATCTATTGATGTGGATGGGGATATGCATATGGTGTGCTGGGACCTAGATAAGAGTTTCCATGTGGAAGATTGGGGGAAGGATAAATGTAAGAGGAACTAATCCCTCCCTGAGCTTGACCATAACTCATTTGAGGTGGAGCATATGGTTGAGGGTGTGAAATGGTTCCAACTACGCCATCTACAGCCTGAGATGCCCTTGGTGCATTAGCAGCACCAAGCCAAGGTATTTCGGGGATGACAATATAAACAGAACCCGATTGGGCATAGATCAAGTCAAATTTCAAAGCTACTTGGAGCGCATCTTCCTCAAAATGGGGGAAATGTGATGTGACATCTTTAGTAATTGTTGTCTTGAGGGGGTCTGGATCCAGGTTCATAGTTAGCTATGCCAACCAACAAAACCCTTCACTACTAGCCCTTTTGGCAACAACCCATGTAGCACACGCTTCTCTCTCACCCAAAGCAGTATAGGGGGATCACAGAACTAGGTTTGTGCATCTAGAGGTCTGTGTGATGAGTTTCTGTTACTTCTAGGGATTTATCCTGACCTTCACGAACCCTAACCCTTGAAATGTGGAAATTAAGATAACTTACAGATAACAACTTATAACCCTGTGTTGATTGCCTTAAAAATTCATAACATCAAGTAAACATGTAGATCTACCATTTTCACACATCAATTAAGTGTTTCTTCATATAATTGTAGAAAACATAATGAATACATAGAAATTGTATAAGTAAACATAAAGGCGTAGATGTACAAATATCGCTCCAAAATAGTCTTTATTAGATGTAATCCTTCTATTACAGACTCTTCTTCCCTGTGCACATAGCTGCAGGGGCCCACACACTCAGCTTGCAAACATACTAAGGTCTCCATGCACACAGTTGCAGGAGCCTTCCCCTTCACCTAATTACTGAAAATAGACTTTTCTATCCCTGACTACTTGCCCATACGATGATCTTCAATTATTAGTTACCTCCTATGACTCGCTATGACCCCTTTTTATAGCTTCTTATTTTACAATACCATGGTTTGCAAACCACAGGTGGGTCACAAAACATCCTATATTCTAGCAAACTAAGGAACTAAATTCCCTTTTGACTCCTATGACCTTCGCGCTCCGCTCCCTTAAAATGTGGAGACTTTATAACTATAACAAAATTAGTTACAAAATTTACCCCAGGGGACCCTGTCCCAACAGGCCCCCAACACAAATTCGTGACTCATCTTCGAGTCACTCTATTGGTGGTGTCTTGATCTTTTCCTACATTTGATTGAACTCAATATTTAACACTGGTAGGTTAGTTGCTCCCTACACAGCAGCTTGATGCACTTCCTCGACGAGATTCTCAGTATTTGTACCTTCAACTGCGAGCCCATGGTCCTTTGTGTTTGCTGCATCCCTTTTAGCTTGTTCTACACTAACATATTCAACTCACTAACCTCATTTTCCCATGGTTTTGTCCTTGAAGATATGATCGCTTCCTTGTGGTGCAGCTCATCAATTTCATTCTGAATGAGCTTTCCTTCCTATAATCTAGTGAACCTTTGCACTGGTGCTAAGGTTCATGCTCTCGATTGGATTTCATCGAACTGTATTTGCCTTTCTTTGATGTCTTCTCCAATCTTTTGCAAAGTTGTATCCTCCTGCATCGAGGTCCATAATTCAATGGCCTGTTCAAATAACTCAGTGTAGCTCTTGACTGCAGCGTCCAAAGTGGCCATCTCTTCTTTGATAGTAGCTCCACATTTCTCTCTAACTTCTTCGGGAGTAGTGGTGTGCACCTTTAGTTGTAACTCGGCGATTTGCAACTGCAGCTCAAACCTGACTCGGCCAATTTCATCCTTAGACTCTTTAACTGCAGTAGCTAGATTTTGAATTTTCTCCACAAAGGCTGCTTCTGTGGGGATCTTAAGCTCTGGAAGCTCATTGGAGGCCTATGTAATAGTTGCTTCCAACTATTAGCTTCGTGCTATTACCTCATACTTTTCCTTTAGGCCCTGCACCTTTTTCTCAAACATTTTTTGGTTATTACTCTTTACCTCATTGATGACCAGTAGTGCATGTTTCTCTCGTATCCTGAGTTCATTTGACACCCCCTGTTGTAGCTCGTGCAAAGTTTGAATGGGAAGCGCAACGAAATTCAGACTCAGATTCTTCATATGCAGTAGATGTGCCTTCTCTTTGACTAATTCGCTGCATAGGGATCCTTATGGAAGCTACACTATGCAGAGATCCAGTGTGAGCTCTACTTCCTGGGTTGACCCGCTCACTTATTCAAGCTCGCTTTCTTCCCGCTTGCCTGTCCCATGCTCACTTGCAAAAGACATGTTTGGACATGTAACTCCCGCAGGCCCTAGTGTACCTTACCAAGCGTCTGTTGGTATTGTTCTTCAAAGTAGCCCCATAGGTCCATCGTGGCATCATGGACCATATCCCCAATTTCATCTAAGTCCTCTTCTGTGAGGACCAAAGACGTCGTGCCCATTGATTTATCAAAATTTTTCTTCTTGTGTGGTCTTGTGGAAGTCCTCTTATGTCGCTTCTTGAGAATGAAGGGGGGCTCCAACTCGGTGCCCCCTTCTTCTTCCTCCTCTGTTTCTTCCTCCACATGTGTTTGCTCGGTGTCTAAATTGTTAAGGTCATAGTAGCCTGTGACGTAGCCTTTTCCTACACTACCTCTTTTTCCTTGGCGGCCGCTTCTTTCTCCCTTGTAGCAGCATCTTTATTCTATGCAGCCTTTTCTCGATTAGAAGCCTTTTATGCTTCCTTCTTCTTTTCTACTGTCATGGTCTATGTTGCTGAACCTTCAAGAGCCTTACTGGTACCTGTGTCGGTATCAGAAAGGGTGAGCCAATCACTTGGCCACTTGCTAACAACCCCTAATATATCTTCCTTCGAAACCAAGTAAGGAAACGTGTGCCATATTCCCATGGCATCCTTCTTTGTGCGAATGTGTAGATTATGGAAATCTTCCTTAAAATCAGCAACATTAACGTACTGCACATGCAAAGTTAGTGAAAACCTTGACCATTGGTTGATCACCATCCTTAGTTTTGTCTCAAACAAAACCCAAAATATCTTTTTCTCCATTATGTGTGTGAGGTCTTTAGTAGCCCATAGTGAAGGGAACTTCGTAGCCTCTAGTAGGTCCGAGTCCCATTAAGGGAATTGGCTCTCTTTAGGTGTCCTCCAGGCCACCAAAGTGATCAACAACAATAACTAGGCATAGTGGAATTCCTTGCCCTCATCCTGGGCCTCCCTGCAACCCTCTAGAAACACTTTACATAAGTATTGAGCCAAAGAGACAACTGGTGTTGGTACTTCATCCACACAACACTTTCTCATGATCTTAGCAGCTAATATCTACACATGAAACTACACTACGACATCTGAGATGGATTGGATGGAATACCAACGCGACTTTTCACCAGACCAAACTCTTTCTTCATTTGGTCCACCAACTTCTTCTCCTGTGATTTACCTATAAATGCCTCTATAGGGTCCAATCCTTGGTATGGCAGCAATGTTATTCTATGGATCAACATATTAGTGATCAGGATGGGTTCTCCAAACCACCAACACCCATCGTGTGCCAGTGTCAAAAGTTGGCACACAAGATGGTGATAATATTGGTGTGACTGAAGTGCAGCACCCAACACATATTGAGGATCCCCGTGGCCCCAACACCAAGCACCCATTTTATTGGCTCCAGACGCGTAACTGACAAGCCTTGGTATTGCAACAAGTATTCTGCAACTCCCAAGGATACAAACTTTAATTATCAACTCGGGAACAATGTGTCCTTCCTTTTCTGTCATGATGTAATGGAGTGTATGTACTCAAGTCAAATCCTACACTAATTGCAGAAAATGAAATGCTCGAAATGGAAACCTCAATCTATTACAAGAAAGAAAGTACAACTAAAGAAACTTATTCTAATTTCATAAAGTAAAGATCATTAACTAAATGTGAACCATTACATTTCAAAGGCTTTATATCCATTAAAAAAGTTCATTGGATGTGGTGATCAATAAAATCATCATTGTATTATCCATTTCATAAATATCTCCATTAGCCCAAATCATTGAAATGTTTTGCATGGGTAAAGAGGTGACTACTAAGTGGTATTTAGTCCTCCCTAATCATTTATTAAAAGCCTAGGGATCTTTATTCAACCCTAATGGACAATAACTAAGCTTCTTGAGTGAATCTAGGCAAGTATATGCATGTTGGAAGGCTACTACAGGGTTTCTTGTAGTACTACTATAGGAAACAACATATTTTCTATAGGGAGTTATAATTCATCGAATTACCAACCAAATAAAATCCAAATTGGATGAGACAATTTTTCAATTGAATATGATTTATTAGATCTCCATTCCAAGTGGGATCACTCAAAAATATATTTGTTAACCCATGCTAAAAAATGGCAGAAATTACTGGTCTAAAATGTAGAAATTCGAGAACTAGTGAGCTAGTAAATCTATCAAATGCCTAAGCTAATCAAGTGAAAATAAAATGGGGCAATTTTGTTATTAAATAGAATTTTTTTTTGATCTGATGCAATTGGAACCAACTTGATTGAAGCTCAGTAGTGGGCTCTAAAAAATAGCAGAAATTTATTGTTATTTGCCACAAAGGAGTTCCAGAAATCTAGATTTAGGAATAAGAAAACTAATCCAAGTAGCTCAATGATTGCTATAACCTTTGAAAGTTTTTCCAAGGATGAAATTCTACTTGTGATCCTTCAAAATAACTTACATAAACCATTTAATCCAATCCTACAACAAGAAATCATTAATACTAAATGCAAAAATAGAAAGAAACAAGAATAAGAAATGCATGTGAATAAGAAGTGAAAAAAGAAAAGAAAATGATACAAAAGGGCTCTAAGGCTCCTGGGATGGCCAAGCCAAAGGAAAATCAGAGTCCTATGGAGGATACCAATATTTATAAGCTTAACATGACACCAATCTTCATTATTTCCATTAATACAATTACATCCCTGCAAGAAATGACAGTGGGGCTGCAAAAATATGAGTTCTCTCCACAAAAAGACTAATAAAAATCCCCACCTAGAGGTAAATTCAACTTGGTACTTATACAAAATGATTAGGAATCATTCCCCATGAAAGGAGGAAGCTTTCCCCACCAAAATCCCTTGATTAGTGGATTTGGTTCCCAACACTAGGAATCTGCATTATGGTAGGAAACACATTCCTATATTTTCTCTATCATTGGAGCTCCATAATCTTTGCCATAATTCCATAATATCTTGTTCCTTTATTATTTAACATTGATTCTCCTGTAGTAGGGAGCATGTCCCTAAATTATCTCCTCCAAATCGTCATAATCTGCCCAACATTCTCACAATAGTTGAAAGAATAACTTCGGGGTAAATCACATGAAGACAAACATTTGTCGACGCGTTTCGAACCAACCAGTGTGGTTCATCGTCAGGACAAGTTGAAGAAACAGATCCAACTTAGCAAGTTAAATAGTCTGAGCAGAGACTCCAACGGCTAAATCAACCAACGGCTAATTTTGACCTTCGGACCCACGTCAAATTATTATTCATTAATTTAATATTATTATTATTTTTAATATTAATACATAAAATATTTTTAATGGTTAGTTTTAAAAATTAATTAATTAATATATATATATATATATATATATATATATATATATATATATATATATTAAAGTTATAATATTAGGTTATTAAGATAAAAGTTAGGATTAAAAAATAAATAAAATACTTTTAGTGGTTAGTTTAAGAAGATAATTTACTTATTTATTTAAATTATTTAATAATTATTGTTAATATATATATATATATATATATATATATATATATATATATATATATATATGTTGTTAAGGACCAGAAAAATTTAGCTTAAAAAGTAATTTATTAATAATAATATATATATATATATATATATATTTCAATTAAAATCATAAAGTTAAGGTTAAAAATATAAATAAATAAAATAATTTAAATGTTTAGAAAATTTTCGGCAAAATCACATAACCAATCTTTTGTCGACGCGTTTCGGCAAATTCACTTTAACTATTATCTAGAAAACTTTTTAAACCGTATTAGTAATAATATAATTACCTAATGACAGAGTTAACTTTAATAATTTTATTAAAAAATTAAAATTAATAAATTTAGATTTTTCTTTTAGGGCCATTAAATAATTAATAAAAATAATATATTAGAGTTTACCTTTGGACCATTAGATTTAAATGATTATTATTAAACAAATATACAATTTTCCTAATGTAACAAAATTCTTAGAATAATAGTGATTTGATACTATTTAAATAATATTGGAATGATAATATATATATATATATATATATATATATATATATATATATATATATATATATATATATAGATTATTTAATAAAAATATGAACGATTATACATGACTATTATGTCTAAATAATAAAAAATGATTATATAATTTTTATATTTTAGATATACTCAATTAGTTTTAAATTTTTACCTTTGGACCATTAGATTTAAATAATTATTATTAAATAAATACACAATTTACCTAATGTAACAAAATTCGTATAATAATAGTGATTTAATACTATTATTTAAATTTAAATAATATTGGAATGATAATATATATATAGATTATTTAATAAAAAATATGAACGATTATACATGACTATTATGTCTAAATAATAAAAAATGGATTATATAATTTTTATATTTTAGGGTATTGACCTTTAGATTTAAATAATTATTATTAAATAAATACACAAATTACCTAATGTAACAAAATTCTTAGAATAATAGTGATTTAATACTATTATTTAAATTTAAATAATATTGAATGATAATATTTATATAGATTATTATTAATAAAAAATAGATTATATAAATTTTATATTTTAGATATACTCAAATTAACTAATGAACTCTCTTAATATATGAACTAATAATAATGAATTATAAGTTTTAGCTATTTCTAAGAATATTAATAATAAAATTAGTGGTTTGACTAGGACCTCTGGTCAAAATTAGCCGTTGGCATTATAGCCGTTGGAGTCTCTGCACACTCTAT
This sequence comes from Pinus tabuliformis, assembly GCA_031772625.1. Classification (NCBI taxonomy): domain Eukaryota; kingdom Viridiplantae; phylum Streptophyta; class Pinopsida; order Pinales; family Pinaceae; genus Pinus; species Pinus tabuliformis. The sequence continues at coordinate 265,286,304 of CM062805.1, forward strand.
TTAATCAAGCTAAGCCGGATTGGTTCTTCAACTTGTCCTGACGATGAACCACACTGGTTGGTTCGAAACGCGTCGACAAAAGATTGGTTATGTGATTTTGCCGAAGATTTTCTAAACAATGTTATGGATCACAGAAGTCTTAATTCCTTAATAATTTAAATGGTTAGTTAGAAAAGGTAATCTATTTAATTTAATTTAATTATTTATTATTATATATTAATAATATAAGTAAATTTTTTGTTTAATCAAATTATTTATTAAATATAATTATATTAGTAATATAGTCTTGATATTAATATATTATTAATATTAGTAGTCAAATTATTATTTATTAATTTAATATTATCATTATTTTTAATATTATTATTATTATTATTATTTATGGAAATAAGTTAAATTAGGTAAATTATATCGTTGAAAGAATAACTTCGGCCTAAATCACATGTAGACATGTGATTTACGCCGAAGTTATTCTTTCAACTATATAATTTACCTAATTTAACTTATTTCCATAAATAATAATAGTAATAATATTAAAAATAATGATAATATTAAATTAATAAATAATAATTTGACTACTAATATTAATAATATATTAATATCAAGACTATATTACTAATATAATTATATTTAATAAATAATTTGATTAAACAAAAAATTTACTTATATTATTAATATATAATAATAAATAATTAAATTAAATTAAATAGATTACCTTTTCTAACTAACCATTTAAATTATTTTATTTATTTATATTTTTAACCTTAACTTTATGATTTTAATTGAAATATATATATATATATATATATATATATATATATATATATATTAATAAATTACTTTTTAAGCTAAATTTTTCTCGTCCTTAACAACATACACACATATATATATTAACAATAATTATTAAATAATTTAAATAAATAAGTAAATTATCTTCTTAAACTAACCACTAAAAGTATTTTATTTATTTTTTAATCCTAACTTTTATCTTAATAACCTAACATTATAACTTTTATATATATATATATATATATATATATATATATATATATATATATATATATATTATAATTATTAATTAATTAATTTTTAAAACTAACCATTAAAAATATTTTATGTATTAATATTAACAATAATAATAATAATATTAAATTAATGAATAATAATTTGACGTGGGTCCGAAGGTCAAAATTAGTCGTTGGTCGATTTAGCCGTTGGAGTCTCTACCCAGACTATTTAACTTGCTAAGCTGGATCTGTTTCTTCAACTTGTCCTGACGATGAACCACACTGGTTGGTTCGAAACGCGTCGACAAATGTTTGTCTTCATGTGATTTACGCCGAAGTTATTCTTTCAACTATTATGGATCACAGAAGCCTCAATTCAACTATTCTCACAATACTCCACAAAATAAATAATATTAGGCACAAATATGAAATTATCCATAAACCTTCCTAATGAACATATTAAAGTTAAAAATACATTATATAATGCAAAAAGAGAGGTTTAATGTGTTGAAGGATGGTTAGATGGGCCTTAATTTATGTCTAATTTAGAGGCCCATCATACCCCCCTACTGAAAGTGTTGCTCATCCTCTGAGCAACTTACTGACTTCATTGTGCCTCATTCATGACCCTGGTGGCCTCTCTCTTGTGCATTCTTCCGTTCTTTCTCTTAAGAATCTTGGCTGTAAGTTTTGCAAGTATAAGCACAAAAATGTAGTTGTTCTTTTCATGATTATTTAACAATCTTTCAGGAAAAGAAACACATAACTTTCCTCTTTGGGAGTGAACTTTGTTGGATTGTAGATCCATTTAATTCATGTCCTCTCTCTTGAAACCTTCTTTCCATTTTCACTCATTTTTCCAAAATTGTTTATGCATATAAAAAATCACAATGTTTCTTGAGACCATTCGTTTTCCTTCTTCCCCTTATTCCATATGGATTCTTGAATATTTTTTAGTTTGGCAAGGTCTTCCACATCCTTTTCCAACCTTATGCTACATTTTTCCACCATTTGGACACCTCTGAAACTTTCAAAATGCCTTTAGATGAGAACTATGACATCTTGTAGTAATTATGTTGTTTCATGTAGTAGTAGTACAAGAAACCCTGTAGTGGTTCCTGTATTACTACAGGAAACCCTATTTAAACCTATTTCGAGAAGAAATGATAGTCTGAACCAAGGGTAGGCCCTCAACTTGAATTCCATGCCTTTCTCCCATTTCTATAACATCCTTTAGGCCTTGGATAAAAGCTAGAAAGAGATTAGAGACCTCTTGGAAATCCTCTTTTCATCACTGTAGTTTGAATTCTGTTTTGATGGTGAATACCTTATTTCCTTTTGTTTCCTTCTTCTTCTCTTTTATGGCCTAGATAATTACCTAATGGCCTTGGAATTCTCTGCTTTGATTAGGTATATCTTAGGCACTGCCATTTTAGGTTTTAGCACAATTTGTTCCTTTCTTCCTTCTTGTGGCAGCATTCTGCCTTCCTTTAGCAATCATTCCTTCTTCCTTTAGGGTCTTCTAACTGTATGGGAGTGATAATAAATGATGTAGATGGGTTGGAGAATGATGTTAGGGCTTAGAGGGAGTAGTGTAGGTTTTTGAAAATGGAGAGGATGCTCTCTCTGTTTTTTCAAGAAATTTTTAGGGTGAGACAAAGTGTAGGGTTTGTTCTTGTAAAATATTATTTTTTTCTTATGAAATGTGATGGATGGATGATGGGTAGATAGTGGATATGAAGTGGATGGCGGGCTTGGATTGCTTTGGTGACTTGGCCTTTGCACAAATTTCCTGTTTTAACTATTATCCCCATTCCTTGAAATTATCCCCCTTCATAATTTGGGTTTTTGACATTGCATGAGTGAAGGAGTGAGCTGCAATTAACTAGTTGAAGGCGGCTAAGATTGCTGACCCATCCTTAGCTTATAAAACCTCATCTCTCATGCATTGACAAAAAATTTCTAATTATAATATGCTCAAGATAAGAGGTCAAGAATATTCCATACCTGTACTTACATGATGGTTGTTGGAAAGACATGCATGTTATTGTTGAGTTGATGATTGATGCATGGTCCTCGAGAGGTGATAATTTCCTTTGTTTGATTTTGCACAGGTCTTCATAGCTTGGTGATTCTAAACCTCTGTCTTCCAATTACCATGAGTAATATATCCTAGTCAAATCTGTCCTTCATGGAGTGATGGGCTTGTCCATGGGTGATGTTCACCTTCCTTATACCATATTCCACCATTAGAAACCTTTCCCACACTTCATTCTACCTTTCCTACCATCTCCTAAGCTTTCATCTTGTTTCCTATAGTAAAACGAGGCATCTCGTAGTAGAAATAGGACATCCTATAGTAGTACTACATGAAACAACAAATTTGCCTTGTTTTGTCCATATCTCCCAAACGGTAGAATGGATTGACCTAAAATTTTGTGAGCATGTTTCCTTCATCGTTATGCACCTCCCCATAAATAAAATTGGCCAATGGATGCATGAATCTTGAGAAACAATAAAAATGGTTTAAGTTGATAGAGATCAATTTCGTGGAAACTGTGCACTGGAATTTTCTAAAATTTCTTGGGCATGTTACCATCATCCATATGCATCTTCCCATGAAACATCTTTTTAAATGGATGCATGAATACCGATAAAATTAAAAAATTGTTGTAGCTAATGGAGGATGATTTATCGAGAATTGTTCACTGGAATTTTTTGAAATCACTTGAGCATGTTACCATCCTCCATATGCATCTCCACCTGAAACGGTTTGGAAAATGGATCCATGGTTTTCAAGATATGACAAAAATAAATTTATGCTCTATGTATTTCTGTTTCCTATAGTAAAACAAAGCATTCATGTTGTATTTCAAGACAAGAAGGAAAATGAGTGGTAAAATCTTGGGAATGATGAGTGGATGGTGGAAATAGATGAGGGTGATGTATTTGCATGGACTTGGCACTTCTGGAGCATCTGAGCAAAGGAGTAGAAAGTCCAAGTTTGACTTCCTTTGACTAGAATTTTTACCAATTTTTCTTTTCTTAGGCGCCAATTTGTTTTTGTTGCTTGCAGATGTTGGAGAGAACCTACATTCATTAGAGAGATATATAGAGCGAATGTTTTTTTATTTTTTCCTCTTTTTTTTCTTCTAGGCATACTAGCCGCCTCAATGACATTTTCAACTCATTGGTCTGCCTAGGTGCCTCAAAGGAGGTTTTCACCTAAGATATTTTATTTTTTTCTTCTTTTTTTCTTTTTCTTTTTTTCCAACCCATTGACTGCCTCATGGAGGTTTTCAATCAATGAGCCAATCTCAGGCACCTCAAAGGAGGTTTTCACTTGATATTTTTATTTTTTCTCTTATTTTTCAATTTTTTTTTCTTTTACTATCCTACTCTACTTGAAAAAAAAATCATTTTCAAGTGTAGGAATACTTCCAATGAAGCTAAGTGCACATCAATATGATAAATAAACTGATGTGTAGGCTTGAAATGTATTTTTTGACATGTACCTGGATGTAAGAGACCGAATTCTTTGAATTTGATGATATCAAGAACAATTGAAGAAGAGAGTATTGCTGCAACTTAGTGACTGTCTGGAACCATATTTCAATATAGTTGTGATGCCCCTTGTCCACTTGCTTAGTTGGATCATCTTGGATGTCTTCTTCTTCCATGACCTTCAAATCTTCCTCTTTTTGTTGTTTGTTCTCTTGAACAGATGGATGATTTGATGGTAACCACGAGGAAACGTTGTCAATCTCTGATTTTGATGTCTTCTCTTCATCAAATGCAACCCATGATCCTTTGGTATTCTCATTTGAATCTTCTTCTTCTAGATGTGGTCCTTCAATGATATCAAGAGAATCTCTTTTTCGAAATAATCTTCCTGAGCTAAGATGAATACCATTGAGATCAAGAGGAGATATTTGGAAGTGTTATACCTCAGCATTGTAAGTGGGCTGAGCTACTTCATTGTGTGGGTTTGAAAATGGTGGTACATGTAGTTGAGTGGGAGTGAATATTTGAGATGGACGTGGTTGGGGTTGTGGTTGTGGTGGAGTTGGGTGGTAGGGATAGCATGGAGTTGGGTATGGAGGATATTGAAGAAAATATTGAGGATATTGTGGATGGATCCCATAAGTTCCTTTCCAACCTTGTTGCTAAGATTGGTTTTGGGGTTAAGATGGCCCATGTTGCCAAGGAAATGGTGTGTTCCAATTACTTTTAGATGGATGTGAATAAGCTTGAAATTGTGAATTAGGCTCTTGCATCATATCAGGTTGAATAGGCTACCATGGTCCTCTTGGAGCTACATAACATAGTTGCATTGGCAATTGACTTTCTCCATTGTCCTCTTGGTAAACTTCCTTCAACCTTGGTAATGAGGATCAACATTTAACATCATGTGATTCTGCATGGATAACACAAATATCAACATCATCTTTTTGCCCATTTTGTATTCTTAACATTTCTACTTGTTCACTTAGACTGCTAAGAATTTTTGTTTTAAGGTTATCAAGAAAATTTTAGTTTAGCTTGACTTATCAATCTTAATGCTGATTGACTTACTCTTGACCTTCCTCTTGATATGTGTTTTCAAGTTTCAAAAATTTCTTCAAATGATAATTGGTATACATCACCTCCACTCATGAGATCAAGGAGATCAATCCACTCATCCCTAATTGTTCTAAGTAAGATGGTTTTTAGTGTGTCTGATCCTAAATGATGTAATTTTTCCCTCTTAACATTATACATGAACCTCTCTATTAGATCCTCAAGGCTCTCATCTTCTCTTTGATTCATTCTAAATATTTCTTCCTTAAGACCATGATCTTTATATTTTTGTAGAAATATCTTTTGCATATCATTCCATGATCTTATTGAATTAGTCCCTAAAATCATGAACCATTTAAGATCCCTATCCTTTAATGTTGCCAGAATCAATCTCAATTTTTGAGTGTTTTTTAAGTAACCATAAGATCTACAAAGGATTTCAAATTCCAAGAGAAAGGTTTCTGGATCTTCTGACCTTAGACCATGGAGTTTTGGAAGAAAAGATGGAGGGATGTTCTTCATGTGCACACTAACATCAATATCTTGCATGGGAACTTTGAGAGGATCTTCCTCATTATCATCATCTCCATCCATTTATTCTACATTACTTTCCATCTCTTCTTCTTCTACCTAGAAAAGTGGATGGTGATGTGACTCTTATTGCACCACATGATCAAATGGGCGGGGTGGGTTCATGTTGAAGAATTTTTTTGTTTTTATGATTGAATGAAAATAATAATGCAATGCACTTTTCTATTTTTAAAATGAAATAAGCATAATGCAAATATTTTTTGTTTTTGCAAAAATTAAAAATAAATTAATCAACTAGGGAAGAAAACAATTCATAATTTGACACCTCCCTGACAATGGCTCCAAAAAGTGATGAGCCTCAGTATTGCAACAAGAATATTGCAACTCCTAAGGTTACCAACTTTTATTATCAACCTGGGTTTTATACAAACTTAAGAGGTATCGACACTATATGTGTAGCATACAATTTATCCTTCCTTTGTTGTCATGATGTAATGGAGTGCATATACTGAAGTCAAATCCTAAACTAATTGTAGAAAATGAAATGCTCGAAATGGAAACCTAAACCTATTGCAAGAAAGAAAGTACAACTAAAGAAACTTATTCTAATTGCGTAAAGTAAAGATCATGAACTAAATTTCAACCATTACATTTCAAATACTTTAGATCCATTAAAAAATTTCATTGGATGTGGCAATCAATAAAATCATCATTGCATTACCCATTTCATGAATATGTCCATTAGCCCAAATCGTTGAAATGCTTTGAATGGGTAAAGAGGTGAGTCCTAAGTGGTATTTAGTCTTCCCTAATAAATTATTTAGAGCCCAGGTATCTTTATTCAACCCTAATGGACAATAACCAAGCTTCTTAAGCGATTCTGGGCAAGTATATTCATGTTGGAAGGCTATTGTAAGGTTCCTGTAGTACTACTACAAGAAACAACATATTTTCTATAGGGAGTTATAATTCATCAAATGACCAACCAAATCAAATCCAAATTGGATAAGAGTTTTTTTTTAATTGAATAGGACTTATTAGGTCTCCATTCCAAGTGGGATCATTCAAAAATACCTCTGTTAACCCATGCTAAAAAATGGTAGACAATTACTAGTATAAAATCTAGAAATTCGAAAACTAGTGATCTAGTAAATCTATCAAATGCCTAACCTAATAAAGTGAAAAATAAATGGCATGATTTTTGTTATTAAATAATTTTTTTTTTTTTATCTAATTCAAGTGGAACCAACTTGATTGAATCTCATTAGCATTCTCTAAAAAATAGCAAAAAATTATTGTTATTTGCCACAAAGTGTAGAATCCCTGCAGAAAGTCTAATAGATCTAGAATTCTAGTTAAATTAAACACAAGTAATTTTCTGATATTCAAGAGAGGAGAGAAATAATTTTATCCATAAAATCAATGTATTAAATTAATGAACAATAGTAATACATGAGCAACCAGACCTCTAATCCCAAAGGGAGGTGGTTATATAGAAATTGCCAAATCTAGAAAACTAGGAAAAAACTAGAAAAGGCTAAGAAAAGATAAAGGGAGGCCTAAAATACCATCAATGACTCAAGATAACCTATGCCAAATATCATCCACAAGGAAATCATGATGAGGGGCGCATTTCCCATGGAAGGAAGCTTTAAAACATGCTAAAATGGTCTGGGGGAACAAATCCCTTGATTTAAGGGGGAATCTTCATGTGGGGCGCCAATCCTCAAATAACTCAAGTCGATGAGGTGTCGTTAGGTTTGAACATGAATTTAGATGTCTAAATGGTTTGGGAAAGTGGTCGGACCAATATTTCCATAATATTAAGCCTTTAAAGGCAAAAAACTAGGGAAATTTGGTCCACCGAGCTAGTTTACCAAAAACCAAGTGTGAAGATGATTTTTAGTGCATGTGGCTAAGTCAAGGATACTTAGGCTAAAAAATAAATGTAGATGTTAGGATTATATTCCAACATGCCCCCTTCATCCTAACTCACTTATCTAAACTGAGTCCCAACCAAGATGCCATGTTAGGTACTCAGGTACAATAAATAAAAGATCGTCATAAAATTAAGAAAGAGGGAAAACCTAGTGGGAACCCCCCCCCCCCCCCCCCCCCCCCCCCCCCCCCCCCCCCCACAAAAGAGGGAGAAAGGGATAAGTGGCCAAAAATGCCTACCCAACTGTCTCCACCACTTCAAGCATAGCTCTCAATTTTGAAAATTTCCTTTCAGTGAAAGAATTGGTGAAGATGTCTGCAACCTATTGCTCAGTGGGGCAGTACTGCAGTGATATGACTTGGTCACGGATCAGCTCGTGGATGTAATGCATGTGAATCTCGATGTGATTGGTTCTCTGCCTATAAACTAGATCAATCAATATCTGAATGAAACCCTGATTGTCATAAAATATGATAGTCGGAAGTGGATACTGAATACCATACTTGGAGAGAAGCCCCTGCAACCAAACAGCCTGTGTAGCTGCATTCACTGCACCTCTATACTCTACTTCGGCTATAGATAAAGAAATCATGGATTTCCTCTTACTAGAATAGAAAAAAGGCCCTGAACCAAAGCTAAAAACATAACCAGAGGTGGACTTGTGGTTTGTACCATCACCAACCCAATCAGAATCTGTGTACCCAATCAATGAAAGTGAGTAATCTGCAGCATAAAGGATACCAAAACTAGAAGTACCTTTCACATATCTAAGGATTCTCTTTGTAGCTTTCCAGTGAAGCTCATGGGGCTCCTGCATATATCTAGAGAAAACTCCTACTACAAAAGATATATCAGATCGGGTGTGAGTAAGATACAACAAACTCCCAACCAACTATTGATACAAGGTATTGTTCACCAAAGGTGTAGTACTCACATCCTCAAATCTGATCCCTGAAAGAAAGGGAGATGTTGTTGGCTTGCATTCTGTTATATGAAAGCAGACAAGTAGATCTAATGCATAGTTATACTGTGACATCTTGATCCCTGAAGTAGAATGAGAAACTTCAAGACCAAGAAAGTAGTGCAACAGTCCCAAATCTGCCATGGAAAATCGATCATGCAATGCTGATTTTACCGAATCAATAGCTGAGGTAAGGTTCCCTGTCATCAGTAAATCATCTACATAAAGTACTATCAGTAAAAGGGAATTATCATGTTGTAGAAAATAAACATTTGGATCAAATTTTCATTGAATGAATCCAATGGAAAGCAGGAAAGAATCCATCTTTGCATCTCAGGCTCTGGGAGCCTGTTTTATGCCATACAAAGATTTCTTTAATCTAAAAACGAGGGAAGAGTTCTGAATGTATCCCTATGGCTGCTCCATATATATCTCCTCCTTGAGATCTCCATGAAGAAATGCACTCTTCACATCCATGTGATGAACTTCCCATCTGCGAGAAGCAGCAATGGCTAAAACTAGTCGAATGGAGTCCATTTTTGCAACAGGTGCAAATGTCTCTGTGTAGTCTATGCCATGTACCTGTGAGTATCCTTTTGCAAAAAGTCGAGATTTGTACTTTCTGATCTCACCATCTGCAACAATATTTGTTTGATAGATCCATCGGCATTGAACAAACTTTCTTCCTTTCGGAAGTGGAACCAAGTCCCATGTGTTGTTTTCCATGAGAGCAGAGTACTCTTCATCCATGGCAACTTCCCAAAGCGGGTTTCCAACAGCCTTAGAGTGTGAATATGGATATAAACCAAGTGTCATATAGAAATGTATGGGAAGCAATGGTTTTGTGGCATCCAGGGCTTGAGGAGCCCTAAAAAACTGTGATCTAGTCCTTCTCGCATCCGCAGGATCACCGACTAGTTCACCTACATCTTGCAGGGGTTTCTCTGCCCAAGTTGGCAGCTGAGTTGGAGCAGCCATGACCTGATCCTAATCCTCTGAATCAAACCCAAGAGGCTTCTCTAATGGCTGCTCTAAAGTGCTTGAAGAAGTTTTGGACTCCTCCTCATCAGTGGCAACAAGCGGTTCCTCAATAGGGTCTGCTGAAAAATCATGCAGTGATTCTTCTTCAAACTTCACACTTCGAGCTACAAGGAACTTTTCAGTGTGAGAATCCAACAATCTATATCCTTTGACACTGTCAGGATATCCAACAAAGATACATTCAACACTTTGAGGCTCCAAAGCCTTCGTCTTATCTATCGGAATGTGAGCCCATGCTCGTGAACCAAAAATGTGAAAGTGCGACACTTTCGGTTTCTTACCGGTACAACATTCAAATGGAGTGGTGCCTTTGAGTGCTTTGTGAGGAATATGGTTCTAAATGTATCCTGCATAATTAATATCTTCAACCCATAACTTAGGAGCTAATGATTTGGACTGTAGCATACAATTGGCCATCTCTTTTAACCACTAGTTTTTCCTCTCCGCGACACCATTCTGCTATGGTGTATATGGCACTGTGTGTTGTAGTTGTATACCCGCATCAATACAAAGTTGTTGCACATATTTGTTGACATACTCCCCCCCCATTATTAGTATGGAGTATCTTAATCTTACACCCAGACTCATTCTCAGCAAGTTCTTTAAATTCTATAAGGCATTCAAATACTTCCGATATTAATTTCAGAAAAAATACCAAAGTAAACCAAGAGAAATCATCTATGAAGGTGAGTACATATTGAGCCTTACTGATTGAAGGCTACAGAAATGGGCCTGTGATGTCACTGTGAATTAGCCCAAGAGGTGAATAAGCTCTCTTTGCCTTCCCTTTGTCAAACTTTTGCTCCAGATGCTTGCCAAGAATGCATCCTTGACATGCACCGCTTGCGAATTTAATAGCGGGCAATCCTTCTACCATGTTTTCCTTGCTGAGTTGATGCAAGTAATTATAGTTTATATGGCCAGATATTTCATGCCATAACCTGCTGATATCATTAGATTGTGACAAAAATACAGTGCTAATAGATTTAGGAACAAAGTGGGAGAAGAAATACAAATGAGAACCGTGATCTGCAATTCCATGTGCAAGCTGTGAGCCCATGGAAATGTCGGTAATCACTGCGGAGTCCGGAGTGAACTCCACCTTCCTTCTAGAGCTAGAATGAGTGATATGATATATCAAGAGAAGATTTGTGAACAGTGAGGGAACATGAAGCACATTTCTGAAGCAGCCCCCTTCAAGGTCTACAATTCTTTCTCCACACACCTTTGCCCGTGTGGCATCTCCCAAGTAAATTGGGGATCTGGTGCTTTCTTCGATGGACGAAAATTCATCTTTTGATGTAGACATATGGTTCGATGCACCTGAATCAAGGATCCAAGCTGATGGAGTGGATGTGATAGCCATTAAAGCATGACCATCTCATGCTCTCACTCTCCCATCTCCCGTTTTGTTATGATCCTTCTTCTTTGCATTCCCGGGCACTGTGAGATTGTGCTGCTACAATTGCTTAACCATCTCATCAATTGTTTTCCTCATGCAATTTTCTTCGGGATGAAAACATTTGGAATAGTAGCTACAAAGTGTTCTTTCCTTCCTCTTCTTACCCTTAGGCAAATAAGAGCTCTCTGAAGATTGTATGGGTCTCTCCTTCTTCGTTTCATTAAATTTACGCATCCCTTTTTGCTTGTCTCTTCCACTGCTCTTTGGAGCATCAGTAGCCACAAGTGCTTTGTTCTTTGAACACTTGATGGAACCCATTTGGACTAACTTAGCTTGCTCTTGAGTCAATGCTACAATGAACTCATTTAATGGAGGCATTTTCCATTTTTCCTGAGTCAATTTAGATGGTTGAAAAGACTATACAAATACGAAATATTTAGGGCCTAATTTCGAGAGAATCGAAAGGATGAGTTGATCTTCCTCTTTCTTGAATCCACATGAATCAAGTTCAAAGAGGGGTGATTTAAACTTGTTGAAGTATTCTTGTAGGTTTCTGAAATGAGTTGGACTGAGGGATATGATTTCATTCTCCAATTGATGCACTCTCATTTCATCCTGCTTGTCGAATAGTCCTTCCAATGTGGTCCAGACTGCATCGGGAGTAGTGGCTCCGCTGACATGAAAGAGGAGTTATTTGGAAATTGATAGGAATTTTAGCCCAATTGATTCATCTAATTTATTGAAATGCTTGATCTTCTCCCCTGAGGAAGTCAGTTTAGTCTCCGTTCCCATTGTTACCCTGTAAAGCCCTTTGCTTCAGAGGAGTAGAGTGATCTCTGTCTTCCATTCAGAGTAATTTAAAGGATTTAGAATGAGTTTTGTGGGATGAGAGAGATGTTCCATTGCTGATTTTTGTGCCTCCTGATAATATATACCTGCAAATAAAACCGTGTACAATCCACTAGATTCGAACTAGCTCTGATACCATGTAGAATTACTGCAGAAACTCCAATAGATCTAGAATTCTAGTTAAATTAAACACAAGTAATTTGTTGATATTCAAGAGAGGAGAGAAAGAATTTTCTCCATAAAATCAATGTATTAAATTAATGAACAATAGTAATACATAAGCAACCAAACCTCTAATCCCAAAGGGAGGTGGTTATATAGAAATTGTCGAATGTAGAAAACTAGGAAAAAACTAGTAAAAAACTAGAAAAGGCTAAGAAAAGCTAAAGGGAGACCTAAAAAAACAACAATGACTCAAGACAACCTATGCCAACTATCGGCCATGAGGAAAGCATGAGGAGGGGTGAATTTCCCAAGGAAGGAAACTTTAAAACATGCTAAAATGGTCCGGGGGACCAAATCCCTTGATTTAAGGGGGAATCTTCATGTGGGGTGCCAATTCTCAAATAACTCAAGTGGATGAGGTGTGGTTAGGTGTGAACATGCACTTAGATGTCTAAATGGTTTAGGAAAGTGGTTGGACCAATATTTCCATAATATTAAGCCTTTAAAGGTAAAAAACAAGGGAAAGTTGGTCCACCAAGCTAGTTTACCAAAAACCAAGTTTGAACATGATTTTTAGTGCATGTGGCTAAGTCAAGGATACTTAGGCTAACAAATAAATGTAGACGTTAGGATTATATTCCAACATAAAGGAGTTCCAGGAATCTATATTTGGGAATAAGAAAACAAATCCAAGTAGCTCAATGATTAGTATGACCTTCCAAAGATTTTCCAAGGATGAAATAATGCTTGTGATCCTGCAAAAGAACTTACATCAACCATTTAACCCAATCCTACAACAAGAAATTATTAATACTAAATGGAGAAATAGAAAGAAACAAGAACAAGAGATGCATGTGAATAAGAAGTGAAAAGAAGAAAAGAAAATGATACGAAAGGGCTCTGAGGCTCCTCGAATGGCCAAGCCCAAGGAAAATGAAAGCCTTATGGAGGATACCAATATTTAGAAGTTGAACATGACACCAATATTCATTATTTCCATCAATAAAATTACATCCCTACAAGAAATAACAATGGATTTGCAAAAATACGAGTTCTCTCCACAAGAAGAGTAATAAAAATCCCCACCAAAGGAAAATTCGACTTAGTACTTATACAAAATGATTAGGAATCATTCCCCATGAAAGGAGGAAGTTTTCCCCACCAAAATCCCTTGATTAGTGGATTTGGTTCCCAATACTAGGAATCTGCATTAAATGGCAGGGAACACATTCCTAGATTTTCTTAATCATTTGAGCTCCACAATCTGTGCCATAATTCCAAAATATCTTGTTTATTTATTATTTAATATTGATCCTCCATAGTAGGGATTAGGTCCCTAAATTATCTCCTCCTCCAAATCTTCATAATCTGACCAATATTTTCGTAATATTCCACAAAAATAAATAATATTATGCACAAATATGAAATTATCCATAAAACTTCCTAATGAACATATTAAAGTTAAAAATACATTATCTAATGCAAAAATATAGGTTTATTGTACTGAAAGATGGTTAGATGGGTCTTAATTTATGTCTAATTTAGAGGCCCATTAGAAACATTCAACTCTTCACAGTAGACTTTTGATAAGTACTTGTTCGGCACCAATTGTGGAAATTTCTCATGGTCCCCCAGGTCCCAATCCTCCATTTTCAGAATCGGTATACATGCCAACAAATTTCCCTCAAACAACACAATCTTCGGCAACAATGGTGTGGAAACCATAAACTTCGCATTTTCTGGATCTTTTGACACTTTAGAGGTGGCTTTTCAAGGTGGGATAAACTTTAGCAGCCGAGTTATCAGCTCAAACTCCTCTTCATAAATCTCCTATATGCCCTCGCACAGTTCTTCCTCATCCAGATCCAGGGGCTCTGTCGGCTGTTTGGACTAATCCGTCTTCCCTTTCTAGTGGATTTCAGTCAGGTTTTTCCATGGTAATTATCGCACCAAAACTTGCTGAGGCATTTTCTACTTCTTATCTTCCGCCATGGAAGTAGATGGCTTAGGCCTTGGTGACCATGGCACAATAGTTGGAAACCCTGTAGGTACAGGTTGGGATGGCTTCGTCTCAGGGTGAGTTGTAGTCATTCTCTCAATGATGATCTTACGGTTCCAATTAAGCAAGTTTGCAAACTCCAATTGTGAAATAAATTCCTCCCAATCCTTCTTAGACATACAACACTTTACTTGGTGCAAAGAAAGGCGAAAAAACTTAAGGAAAACTCTCAGGAAGAAAAGTGTTCAAATGCGGAGTGGTATGCCATATTTATAGACCAATTTGAATTCAAATCCAATCGTTCCCTCCAATTCCTGATCATTAATGCACATTTGGCAGCAAATTTCCAAAGATTTTCTTCATAAATGCTTTTCCTTCACTCCTTCCAATGGAAAAATCATCATGAAATCAGTTATAGTGCTTCCAACGGTAACTTTTTGGCCAAGCTGTGTGGGACCCATTGTTGGGCATGGAATCCCCCCACAACTTTTTTTGGGGCTCAAAACCCAAGATTTGGGTAATATTATTGTAAAGCTCCGTGAAGTGCGGGCGAGGAGTGCGAATTGTATGTTAGAGTCATAGGGTTGTCTGCCCTAAGTTTTGAATGTAGTGTCGGCCTACCCATGGTCCACAGACCATGGGACTATATAAATAGAGTGAGGCTCTAAGTTTTAAAGTGAGAAAATGAATGAATGGAGTCTGAAAGATAGCGAAGTATAGAGGAAAAAGTCTAAGTGTCTTGGGTCGTAGTAGTAGGACGAGGGTCTACAGCTGAGTGCACAAAGGCCTAGTAGAGTCCACGGCTGAGTCCGCGGAACCCTGAAGCTAAGTGCGAAGGGTAGAGTCGAGTCTGTAACCGAAGGAAGAGAATAATAAAGAAAAGTTTTTTTACCAATTATGTGTATCTGTTATAAGTTATTAACATGTTTGATGTTACTTGTAATTATATTGTTTATTTATTGCGTGTGCTTATATTGTGAATATTGTTAAGTATAACTGAAAGAGTACAAGTAAGTTAAGTAAATAAACTAATATCGGACTACGAGTAGGGACTTGGATAATAACACTGTTCGGCCCCTGAATTGGGCTACACGAAGGTAGCATCTCAAGCTATGAGGTACGCATAAGTGTGCGTAACGACGAGCACGCTGGATCGAACCACAGACCACTTGAAATCATCAGACATCCCCAGGGTGTGGAAACCTAGTTCTAGCACCCTTCCATACTACTTCAAGTGAGACCTCAGTCCACACTCTATGGACTGTTGCCGAAAGGGCCAGTAGTACTGGGATTTGTTTGGCTAAATCACTTCCGAACCTGGGTCAGGCCCCACTAAGCTAGAAAATGGTTCTGTTGCCAGGACCAGGATCTACATAAGGGATGTCTGATGTTGTGTCACTAGAATCTCGCAAAGAAAGAAAATGAAAAGTGGCTGGACAGAAAAATTCACAAGTTCACATTACAGGAAAACAGGAATCTGCGAGTATCAAAGGAATAGTGGTTAGAGTGCTACGTGTATACGGAAATCCACGAGATCTTCTTTGCATCCTTCCCCTCTGATTTGTATGAATGGATCACGAAGCTAGTATATAGTTAAGGGAGGTGTAGGCTCGACAAACCAATTGTGTGGACTCTAGAATTGGTGTCCAAACTAGAAGCCTCAGAGGATAATATTGCATGCACTATAGACAATTGGCTCGATCGGATTATAGGGGGGTTCATCATCGAGTTCACAGTAGACACATCAGTCAGCTACAGGGAGGCAGAATGACGTTTCCTCAAAGGACTGCAAGGTAAGTACATTAAATCTTTAAATACCTGGATTAAAATGCTACTATGCGAAAAGCGAGTTATGCGAATAAATTAATGTTTGGGACTACGTGAAGTAGGAAGATCTATAGAACGGAAGTAGTAAAGAATTAGAGAGTAGTCCCTTTATTTCACCCTCACGAGAGAGCAAGGAGGACCTCGCAAAGGTTTCTCCGAGAAGCGCGATTAGTCTGATAAGGTAGCGAATTCTATGCATACCACCTCCACCTACACTGCCACTGGTTTCACCATCATCACCTCCATCTCCACCCACACCACCTCCACCACCCACTCAGTTCAGTATGGTGAGCGCAATAAAATTACTGGTATTCAAAGGAGTAGGAAACAAAGATTCAAACCAATTTTGTTTCATGGTAAAGGCAGTGTGGAAAGCGCACGGAGTCACGGAAAACAACATAAAGAAGGAAACATTGGTGAGTGTGTTGCAGGATCGTGCACTAACATGGTACATTAAACTCTCTAATGACAATCCAAACGCAGGGATTGAAGAAATCTAAGCTGCGCTGAACAGGGAGTTTAGCAGGCCAAAATTGGAGATGTAGTCGCGATGCTTCCAGGTGAGACTCCCTGGGAATTGGATCAGAGGTTGAAGGGAATGATTCGTGAAGCCAACGTGACCTTGATGGATGCACAACACCATACATGGTTTGTAGCATCCCTAACGCCACATCTAAGGACGGTGTTGTCGCAGAAGTTATCCACCCAGGTCGAAGAATTGCAGATTGCAATGAGACTGCACGTAACCCCTATACAAGATCCTGGCCTGGGAGTTCAACAAATCCACGCGCAACTGAAAAATTTATGTCTAGAAATGCAAAGATTGAAACAAGATAGACAACTCACCCAGAGGTGTGTGAGGAGGTATGGTGCAGCAAATGCAAGGGACGGGGACATTACAAAGATCACTGTCCAATCTTCGCGAACTATTTGGTGGTAGGAGGGCCAATTCCATTAAGACCAGAGGCACAAGCAGGGCCAAGTGTGGCACCTGCATTATGGTGTGCGATCTATCAGATAGGAGGAAAACATACTACAGACAATTGTCACCTGTTGCAGAACTATACGCAGACGTCCCAACAATTGTTCTGTAATTTCTGCAGGTGAGTAGGTCATGAAAAGCGCACCTGCAGAAATTATGAGCTAATGATGGATCAAACCCCTAGCTACAGGGTGTAGACTAAAACATGAGCCCTTGATCAAAATACAAGACTGGCGTGCACTAGATTTTAGGGGCACGGTTGAGGTCGAGGTGGAATGGGCCCAGGAAGAGGTCGCGGCCAACTGATTTGTTACAATTGCGGAGGGCTGGGACACTATGCTCGTGATTGTACAAATCTGACAAGAACATCATGTTTATATTGTACTCATTTGGGCCATGAGACAAAGGATTTCCCTACCCTGATAGTGAGGCTGCATGATAAGGGAATAATCTAGCCTTCCCCAAATCATAATCTACAAACGATGAGGGCTGAGCCACGCGAAGAGGATCCAAATGTGAACATTGTGCTTTGGAGTGGTATCAAAATAGGAGATGACAAAGGTAAGTAGCCTGAAGAAAGTGCAAGGATCCTACAAAGAAACCTGAATTTGATTTGGAGCACATGAAGGAGACATTCATGGAAGCTAAGAAGAGCTTCACGGAGGCCTCCACTTCAAGTAGTAAGGATCAACTAGAACCGGAGATGGATCTTTCAATGCTCACTACCTTTCTAGAGACATGTATGAAGTCGTTGCATGATAGTAGGGCTATAAAAGGACTGCAGGAACTTATCACTAGGTGCATTGGGTCAGGAGAGCCATGTGTAGTATGAAAGCTCAAAAAACATACATCGCGAACAGGAAGGGAAATGAGGTTGACTGTGCAAATCGGTGAGTATGAAATGGATCAAGTAATTCTAGATCTAGGATCAGATGCAAATGTACTACCAAATTAGACATGGGAACGTATGGGTGGGTCTGCATTGCAGTGGTCTCCTATTCAATTATGAATGGCAAATCAACAGAACATCTTACCCATGGGGAGATTGTAAGGAGTAACGGTGGATATTGAAGGTGCGAGCGCGCTGGCGGACTTCAAAGTGATAGAGATTGTTGATGATAGCAATCCCTATCCTGTGCTACTAGGCATAGACTGGGCCACTAATATGAATGGAATCATAAACCTAAAGAAGTGAAAAATGATTTTTGAGAACAAGTCACTATGTGTAGTATTACCGCTAGATCCTGCCGAAAGAGAGCAATATACAAAACCAATGCATGACGAAGATAATGATGATGATCTCGATTGTATCTACAAGATAACCATGCGAGAGTAGGATTGGGTGAATCCAATAGTAGATGGTAGGATTTCGTGGGAGCGCGACAGCTCCTACACTTCGAATTCAAACGAGGAAGTAGAACGATGGCAGAACCAGTTACACGAGGTAACCACGCTAAATTGCAATATGATGATAAGGTCATTATGCTGTGTAGAAATAGAGGCAAGGGATCTACCCATGTATGACGGTATGTCATCAGTGGAGGAATTCTTGACCAAATTTGAAAGCGAAGTACCAGAACAACAATGTTTCGATGCTCTGAAATGGGCACTGCGTGCTATGGCCACAAGGTGGTGGGGTACAAACCAGCATAGTTTCGGGGATTGGTGCGACTGCAAAAAGGTGATGCTTACATGATTTCGAAAACCTCAACGACAGATGAGAGCCAGTTTTGAGGGGTGAAACAGATTTTGCACCCACCTTTCTAGATGGATACAGGCATATGGTACGTAGCCCACACCAACGCACACCGCTCTCCTTATAGAAAACAGGGACAAAATGTAGAAGCAGTGAAGATGAAGCGCACCAAGGATTATCAGTGGGGAAGCCTTTGACAAGGTGTGCAAAGTGTTGAATAGGGTCCACCATGTGAAATGCACTGATTGGGACCTGCACATACTAGCGGTTTGATGGGCCTATAAGACCATGTGCAAAACCCTGACCACGAGAGAAATTCCAAAGCCTTGGTATGAAGTAGGGCCTGTAGTATCTGAGGAGCATGCAAAGCCGGGTTTGCACGTAACAAAAACCATAGATTTTACCATGCAAAAATCTCAAAATGAAGAAATCACACAGCTACATGAAGAAGAACATATAAGACTTCAGGAAGAAATCCGATGGGGAAAATTTAGACTTCGCGAACTTGAAAAGAACTGGGTACGGCTAGGAGGAAAGACATTTTACTGGATGCAGAGGTCACGTGGTTGGAAAACGAAATAGAGGGAGAATTTCTCGTCAACAGACCAAGGATAGTAAGGCAAGGTGTGTACAATCATTCTGTAGAATTAAAGGACTATCGCCGAGAATTGGTTAGTCTACTGCCATGGCTAGGACCGCATATCACCAAACAAAATAACCAGGGAAGTGCATTGCAAATAGTAGAGCATGCGCCATCGATCGCCACAATGACAAATGAGGATTTTCCACGTACTATGATGGAGGATGGGATGGAGCCCCACACCAGTGGTGCAACCACCTAACTAGCTGTAGGAAGAACAGTCTTAGCGCTCCAGGCAGTTGAAAGGGAGCGTGGAACTATAAATTATTCTACCTAGGAGCTACACACTTTGAGAAGTGCACATAGGAGCATAATGTCACAGGGTTTGTGACCGTGCATGAAGGGTTGTGATACCATGCGGGTTGGCTAGGAAGTGACCATTGGTGTCATTGTTCATGACGGGATGTCCAATTTGAGGCCAAATGAAGTGGGTGACAGGCATTTAAGATGCGATTTACGGGCAAGATTTGGGAAAATATGCTGATAAGAGAGCATTAATGACCCGAAATTGGGGTAACGGTCTTATTTGAATGAAAAAGGTGCTATAAAACTAAAAGGGATAGCCAGTGGACAACACTTGGTCAATTGAGAATTGAGCAGTTGAGCAGAGCACAAAGTGTTGAGAGCTGAGCAAGAATAGAGCCCCTGAGTTCGCAAAAGACAACAAATAATGTAGAAATGATGATGGCCACTAAGGATGGGTTGGGCATTGAATAAGGAATCGTCGGCTAAGCCACACAGACCCCCATGGTACAGGATGTTCTCGAGGGTGCTGGGGTGGTCACAGAAATTCCCAAATCACCGTGGATGCCATGGCCGAAGAAGGATAAGCAGATAATGGGACCAGTACGCATGTCCCCGAGGAATCCACGGCACAGCAAGTTATCAATGGAAGAAAAACGGAAGGCAGTCACAATTGATACAGATGAGGAGGAAGAAGACCTGTAGGCCCTAATTACCGCCGCAGAAGAAGAAGAAAACGTAGAGGAAGACATCCAACCGTTGCGCTCTACAGCAAAATTGCCCACGTATGTCCCTCCGTGGAAAGGGAAAACCAAAATACCAAAGGATCTGGATGCAACGAAGAGCGCACTCCAGACCCTGCTCCTTATCGATGGAATTGTCTTTGAGGGCTCGCACTTAGGCCACATGCCCACCATGAAATTTGAAGACTGGGACCTCCAGATAGTGAGAAGTTTCCCCACCTAGAGACGGAAAATCTGATGAAGTAGAATATGGAAGGGGTCGTGATAACATTAGAGCCACGAAAATGGCTATGCGGTGTGGAAAAGGTCGGGTTACTGCATTTGTTATGGATATCGCATTTCCACCATGCACCCATCACCATTTTCATCATCAGGTAGCTGCTCTACCTAGTGCATGATGGGTATCTATGGCTAGAGGAGCCTATTCCCATCACGGAAGACCTCATCCATCGTATTTCCTGGCTCCCCTGTAAGGGAAAGCACCCAGTGGCTATAGCTAGAAAAGGGAGTGATTTGGCTCTCGCAGAAGCCATGAAGGAAAAGTATAAGCTGGAGAAAAAGAAGTGGGGCTACACTATCTCCAACATCAAGGATAAGGGGGTGCACATAGCAGCTCAACTCTTGGCTGGTAAAGTGATGAGAAAATGCCACATCGATAAGGTACCGGTGTCGATGGTCACATTGGCTGAATAGTGCATGGAGGGGGTCTAGTTCAACTGGGTTGAGTTCCTCTGCGAGTAGGTTTTGTTAAACTATCGTGAGGCCCAAGAGTAGGGTAAGAACTTCCAATACGCGTGGTTTCTCTTATCCATTTTGCTGGTGGCGGGAGAATTGCTAGAGGATAGTCAGTTCCTGAGCATTGAACGAGACTTACCAGAGGCCGCGAAGTATGCTTCACTCTAGGCCACCAAGGACATGAAATGGATTCGCGATACTAAAATTTTCTAGGTGCTCATGGAGGTGATCATTCAAATGTGGATTAATAGGAGGTCGTGCCTGTCACCTACGATGCATAATAGTTTGTAGATTTTTGCAAACTTTAAGGTGGATATGCACAACATATACATCAGGGTGCAAAAATATCCGATGCAGGAGTGGACAAAGCTACCATTTGTAGCCATTGACGATGCGATCTTTATAGTATTGGAGACATGGCCTCCCGAGTGGTGCACCCCAGATTTGGCAGAGCTAGAGAAAATAACAGCACAAAAACAGAAGCATGATGCCAAGCTGCACGTCACCCAACTGGCCAAGAGAAGATGGAACGAAAAAGTGGCAGCTGAGGTAAGGATGATATGCGAAGTGGCACAGAAGGCCGTAGAAGCAACAACAGTAGCAGAGGAACCAACAGAGGAGGGCCAAGCAATCTCCTCAGGGCAAGAAGCAGAGGACACTGAAATAGTAGAGGGGAGTGTGGACCTAGGGACCCCGTCCACGCAACTCAAATGACCGCACATCACAGAGAGATCGGGTCCAAGGAAAAAGGTTAAGGCTTCGAAGTTGGCCATTAACCGAATCACCTTGACCGAAGGTGATCTCTATGACATCGATGAAACGGTTCACAATGTCACTAATGAAGCACTCCAAGAGTTTATGACGGAGCACCAGAGTGTGTTGGGGGCCCTCAGGGAATAGCTACAGGAGTTATAGGTGCAACCCCATCAGGACGGTACCCTGTCTACCCATGTCGCAGTAGGCACTTCAATAGCAGAACAGATGTTGCGCGCGAGGATGGCCAACGCAATAGGGTTGCCAGAGGGAGCATTAGTATCATTAGATGTGATGGACCGAATGAAAGTTAGCATGATGAAAGGCCTTGGCCTTAATCTAGCTGCCCTTCCTCGGGAAACGCTCTATCAGCTCCAAGATGGGATCACAGCAGAGTTGCGCACCAGGGAGAGCTGCGCGATCCAAGTTCTTAGTGAATATAAGATCAATATGGAGCAGATCAGCTTGCAGCATGACGAGTTGGTGTCATAGAACCAAAGGTTGGTGGAGACAGTAGATGACGCTTGCCGACGCATCCCAGAGTTGGCTATCATAGAAGTGCGGATCGACAGTTTGGCAAGTGTAGTCCATGACGTGAGAGAAGAGACAACAAAGGTTCAGCTGGAGATGAACCTTCAGATTTCTGAGCTATGGTTGAAGGAGCAACCTTCCACTCCCCTAGAGATGAGAGAACAACGTGCTAGCGCTATTGCAGCAGGGATGGAAGATATTGCAGGTGCAGTGCGCGACTGCAAAAATATGTTGGAACGAGCACTAGAGGTCCTCATGATCTTGTAGGAGGATCCCAATATCCAGTGGATGGAGACAGAGGCACGCGAACTCCAGTAGTAGTACGATAGCATAAGAGGGACTGCATAGACTATAGTCCTCAATTAGCAGCTTGTAAGGCTGCAGCAAGCCAAGGCCTTAAATGAGCAGGTGGATACGACGCGCCACAAGGAAGTAGTCCTCAAAGTGCATGTCCAGCCATGGATTGATGAATCCTTCACAATCACGACTGATATTGAAGGGAAGATCATGCAAATTCAGGGGATGCGTGCACAGATGCAGCGCAACACGCCAGAAATAGAGGTTTCAGAAGAGAGAATGCAACAGGTTAAACAAGCAGTAGCTCAGTGCACTGCGGACATCGAGACAGTTTGGAAACAGTTGTAGTGACACCATGCAAGATCGCCATGTTGACAAAGTGACTCAAGGGCGAGTCCTGATGTTTTTGTTGGGGGACTGTTGGGCATGGAATCCTCCCATAGCATGTTTTGGGGCTCAAAGCCCAAGTTTTGGGTAATATTATTGTAAAGCTCTACGAAGTGCGGATGCAGAGTACGAATTGTATGTTAGAGTCATAGGGCTATCCACCCTAAGTTTTGAATGTAGTGTCGACCTACCCATGGTTCGTGGACCATGGGACTGTATAAATAAAACGAGGCTGTAAGTTGTAAAGTGAGAAAATGAATGAATGGAGTCTGAAAGATAGCGAAGTATAGAGGAAAAAGTCTAAGTGTCTTGGGTCATAGTAGTAGGAAGAGGCTCTGCAGCTGAGTGCAAAGAGGCCTAGTAGAGTCTGTAGCTGACTGCACGGACCCCTGCAGCTGAGTGCGCAGGGTAGAGTTGATTCTGTAACCGAAGGAAGAGAATAATAAAGAGAAGTTCTGTTACCAATTCTGTGTATCTGTTATAAGTTATTAACATGTTTGATGTTACTTGCAATTATACTGTTTATTTATCATGCGTGCTTGTATTGTAAATATTGCTAAGTATAACTAAAAGCATACAAATAAGTTAAGTGAATCAACTAATATCGGACTGTGAGTAGGGACTTGGGTAATAGCATTGTTTGGCCCCTGAATAGGGCTGTGTGAAGGCAGCATCTCAGGCTGTGAGATACGGGTAAGTGCATGTAGTGACGAGTGCACTGGATCGAACCACAGACCACTTGAAATCATCAGACATCCCCACAGTGCGGAAACCTGGTTCTAGCAACCTCCCATACTACTTCGGGTGAGACCTCAGTCCATGCTCCGTGGACTGTTGCCGAAAGGGCTAGTAGTACTGGGATTTTTTTGGCTAAATCACTTCTGAACCTAGGTCAAGCCCCACTAATCCAACACCCATCCACCTAGTGCATCTCTTTCAGTGCAGCTCCCCTTGGTGCCATCCTTTGGCTTATCACGCGGCCCATTCACTTTTCCTTTCTAACTTTCAAGCAGTATAATTTATATTCCCATACTTCCTTGTAGCTGCTTGGAGTACTAATACTATCCTACAATCATATAGTCATTACACATGGGTGGGATCACCCATGTACAACTTCAATCGACTGCCATTGACTTTTACCAAAAATAATTCCCCATTCAGCTTCGTGCATTGAATTGTGCCTCCATATTTAATTTTATTCACCACATATGGCCCTAGCCAATGCATCTAAAATTTTCCCGGGAACTTTATGAACTTACTGTCATATAGCAACACTAAATCTTTGATCTAGAAGGTGCATTGTTTTATATGGTGATTTTCCATGCTTTTTCACAGTCCTTATGTACCTGCTAATGAAATCCAACCGAGAAGCGATCCTACTCCAACTCAATGAGTTGCGTGAATCGTTCCTCCATGGTATCCCGATCAACCATGTTCATAACTGCTACAATTTGTAATCTTGGCACTATGTACTCCATTGGAATTACAACCTCTTACCCATATACCAGTCTGAATGGTGTTTGTCTTGTCAACTTTTTGCAGGTAGTCCTGTATCCCCAGAGGACCGCTGGTATGCACACATCCCAGTCATTTCGCTTCACATTGCAAATCTTCGTCAAAGCACTTTCTAGAATTTTTTTGAAGGCTTCCACTGTGCCATTTTCTTGAGGGTGATAAGGCATACTCTTATGATGATATATCTAGAATTCCTCAAGCAATGCAGTAATTGTCTCATTCAAGAAGTGCGTGCCCCTATCACTCATCAAAATATTAGGGCAACCGAACCGAGACAAGATATATTCAAAAATAAACTTCGCGGTAGTAGCGGCACTACAATCTTTTACAGGTTGTGCCTCCACCCACCTGGTTAAGTATTCAGTCGCGGTAATGATATATCTAGCCCCTGTCTTCTTCCTCAGTGGTTGTATTGGTCCCACAAAGTCTATTTCCCACTTATCAAATTCCTGTAATGTCACTTGTGTATTCAGTAGCAATTCATCTCTTCGCGACAATCTCCCCATCCTCTGGAAGACATTGCACGGCTGCAATATATTTTGGAGTCCTTATGCACAGTCAGCCACCAAAGTCCCATACGTAGGATCTTCTGCACAGTTTCTCTTCCTGCATAATGTCATCTCGATATTCCTCCATGCGCTTCTACAATTATACTTTTCTGCTCATACTTTGGAACATACCTATGCAGTATTTCATCAGATCCCATTTTATATAGATGTCCAGTGATAACAGAGAAATCTGTAGATCGAACCACTAATTCCTTCTTTTGTTGTGTCAAATACCCTTTAGGAGTTGTACCTATAGACAAGAATTGAATTATATCTACGAAATTATCATCTGCAAGGCGAACAATGAAGAGTTGTGCATTAGGCAACCCTTCCTCCAGACTAGTAGGCTCATCCCCCTTCTCAATTCGCGATAAGTGATTTGGACTAGCATTTAGGCATCTTGTGTTCAAAATTACTTTGAAATCATATTCCTGGAAAAGAAGAAACCATATACAAATACCCCCCCCCAACATGGGCTTTTTGACCAAGTATTTCAGAGAAGAATGATTTGTATACATCTTGAAGTGTGCACCCAATAGATAGTGCTTGAATTTCTATAGTGCATACAACATTGCTAAAGCATCACACTCTATGGTTGAATAGTTCCTTTCCACCTTTTAGAACTTCCTACTTTCAAATTCTATTTTAATGATCGATATCTCCTTCACCTGGTTGGGTCAGCACAACTCCTAGCGTGATGTAGGAAGCATCTATATGAATGTGGAATTCCTTCTTCTAGTTGGGGAACACTAAAATGGGTGCAGTGACCATTTTCTCCTTTAAGACATCCAAACTTTTTTGGCAATCTTAGTCAAAGAAAAACATCGCATCATTCTTGAATAATTCTCCCATAGGCACTTTGATTTTCACGTATGCTTTGATTAACCTCCTGTAATATCTTGTATGGCCCAGTTTTGCACGTAGTTGTTTAACATTCTTCAGGGCTTCCAGATTGACTATTACTACAATTTTGTCAGGGTCTACCATCAATCCATTCTTGCAAACAAAATTTCCCAAGAGTATCCCATAGCTTACGGGGAATATGCATTTCTTCAAATTAAGAGTTATCTGATGCTTTCGACAAGTATCCAACATGAGGCACAGACTAGCAACATGTCACTTTACTAACCCAAACACTGTCTAGTCATCGAAGTAGACCTCCAAAAATTTATGGATAAATTCCTTGAAGGCCACAATTACCACCCTAGAGAAGATTGCCGGAGCATTATTAAGCCCAAAAGTCATCACTGTATATTTAAAACATCCACATTCAGTCGTGAAGGTGATCTTACTCTGGTCCTCTCACATGATCCTGATTTGATGGTACCTTGAGAATCCATCCATGAATGAATAGGCTTCTTGTCCTCCAACATTCTCCATTACCTCATCCATGAAGGGTGTAGGGAATGGATCATGGAGAAACATGTCATTCAACTTCCTTAAGTCTACACATATCCAAATTTCACCCTGCGTTTTCTTTTCTTGAACCACCATGGGACCAACCCAATCCAATTCCTCAAGAAGTTCAATGATCCTGACTTCAAGCATTTTATCCAACTCCTTGTGCACTTTTTCCTTGGCTTAGGGTTTAATCGGTAGGGGCGTTGTTTCACTAGCTTTGCATATGGCTTCAAAGTGATCTTCATGACTCCCAGATCCCCTACTATCCCTTTTAGATCAGAGAACTTGGTGGGAAACATGTCTTGATACTCACGCAATAGATCTATGACCTTATCTACTTTATCTTCATCCCAATAGTCACCTATGTTTGTAAACTTCGGCTGTGCTTCCGATCCAATATTCCCCTGCTTGGTCTTTAAGGGCTTTGATATATCAAGGATTTCTGCCTTTGATATATCAGGGATTTCTGCCTTAGCTCCCTCAACTTCATGCCAGCCTTTGGACTCAAGAATGTGGATGTTCCTAGAATCTTTTTTGCTCTCTATTGGGCATGGAATCCCCCCCACAGCGTGTTTTGGGGCTCAAAGCCCAAGTTTTGGTCAAATGTATAGTAAAACTCCGCGAATTGTGGGCACGGAGCACGAAGTATAGGTTGATTCATAGGGCTATCCACCCTAACTTTTGTAATGTAATGTAATGTCATGTCAGCCTACCCATGGTCCACGTGCCATGGGATTGTATAAATAGAGCGAGCCTCTAAGTTGTAAAGATAGCTAGCGAAGAAAGAGATAGAGGAATACGAATGGTTGGAGCATAGAGTAAGAGTCTAAGTGTATTGGTCATAGTAGTAGGAAGAGGCTCTGCAGCTAACTGTGCAGAGGCCTAGTAGAGTCTGCAGTTGAGTGTGCCAACCCCTGCGGCTGAGTGCACAGGGCAGTGTCAAGTCTGTAACCTTGAACGAAGAATAATAAAGAGAAGTTCATTCCAATTTCTGTGCACCTTCTTGGATATTGCATTCTATACATTGATACTAATTTGTTTATCGCGCACACTTATATGAACGTTGGATATACTGTTAATTATCACTAGAATTACATAGATACGTTAATTAATAGGATAATAACAGGTTAATAGTGAGCAACTTGGGTAATAACATGGATCGCGCCCTGAGTAGGGCTACACGAAGGTAGCATCACAGGTTGGGAGGAACTAATAGATGCGTGTAGCAACGTGTACGTAGGGTCAAACCGTGGACCACCAGAGCTCATCAGACATCCCTAGGGTGCAGAAACCTAGTTCTAACACCCTCCCATACTACTTCGGGTGAGACCTCAGGCTGTGCTCCACGGACTATTGCTGAAAGGGTGAGTAGTACTAGGATTTGTTTGGCTAAATCACCTATGAACCTAGGTCAGGCCCCTACAAGCCAACCAATGGTTCTGTTGCCAGGACTAAGATCTGCATAAGGGATTCCTAATGTCATGCCACTAAAATCCAACAAAGAAAGAAATTTAAGGGTGTTTGGATAAGAAGATTCACGAGTTTGCGGCGCAGGAAAACAGAAATCCACGAGTATCTAAGGAAGAGTGGTTGGAACTCTAATTGTATATGGAAATCCATAAAATTTTCTTTGCATCCTTTCCTTCTGAGCTATATGAGTGGATCGCAAAGCTAGCAGAAAGTCAGGGAAGGTGTAGGCTTGACAAACCAATCATGTGGACTCTGGAATTAGTGTGCATACTAGAAGCATAAGGAGATAAGATCGCGCGAGCTGTGGACCATTGGCTCGACTGAAATATAGGAGGATTTATCACTGAGTTTGCGGTAGACACGACCATCAGCTACAATGAGGTGGAATGACGTTTCCTCAAGGGACCACGAGGTAAGTATATTAAATATTTGAACACTTGGATTAAGATGCTATTGTGTGAAAAGCGGGTTATGCGAATAAATTAATGTTTGGGACTATGCGAAGTGGGAAGATCTACAGAAGTGGAAGTAGTGAAGAATTAAAAACTAGTCCCTTAATTTCCCCCTCGCAGGAAAGCGAGGAAGAGCTCGTGAAAGTTTCTCTGAGAAGTGCAGTCAGTCTGATAAGGCAGTGAATTCTACATTTACCACCTCCACCTACACCACCACCTGTCTCACCCTCCTCACCTCCATCTCCTCCGACTCAGAATTTGCAGATGATGAGGTCTGAGGCACGCAAAGAAGACCCAAATGTAAACATGATGCTCAGGAGCAGTATGATCATTGGCGATGAAAAAGGGAAGTAGTTAGAAGAAAGTACGTGGGTTCACAAGGCTCCTACAAAGGAACCTGAATTTGATTTAGAACACGCGAAGGAGACATTCATGGAAGCTAATAAGAGCTTCACGGAGGCCTCCACTTCAGGTAGTAAGGATCAACTAGAAGCAGGGATGGATCCTTCAATGCTCACTATCTTTTTGGAGACATGCATGAAACTGCTACACGACAAGAAGGCAATAAAAGGACTACAGGAAGTTATCACTAGGTACACGGGGTCAGGAGAACCGCGTGTGGTCCGGAATCTTGGAAAGCATGCATTACACATAGGAATGGAAATGAGGTTGACTGCGCAAATTGGCGAGTATGAAATGGATCAGGTATTCCTGGATCTCGGATCGGATGCAAATGTACTTCCAAAACAAACATGGGAACACATGGGTAGACCCACACTATAGTGGTCTCCTATTCAGTTACGAATGGCGAACCAAAAGAATATCTTGCCCATGGGAAGATTTCAAGGGGTAACAGTAGATATTGAAAGTGAGGGTGCGCAGGTGGATTTGGAAGTGATAGAGATTGTCGATGATAGTAATCGCTATCCCATGCTACTAGGAATAGACTGGGCCACTGATATGAATGGAGTCATAAATCTGAAGAAGTGCAAAATGACCTTTGAAAAAAAGTCACTACACGTAGTAGTACTACTAGATCCCGCTGAAGGAGCGCGATACACTGAACCGGTGCACGATAGTGATAGTGATGACGATCTCAATTGTATTTACAAGATAACTATGTGAGAACAGGATTGGGTGAAACCAACTGTAGATGGAAGAATCTTGTGTGAGCACAAAAGCTCCTGCACTTTAGATTCAGACGAAGAGATAGAGTGATGCTAGAATCGACTGCATGAAGTAACAATGCTTAATTGCAACATGATGATTAGATCACTGTGCTGTGTGACAACAAAGGCAAGTGATTTGCCTACATATGATGGGTTGATAGCGGTGGATGAATTCCTAAACAAATTTGAAAGTGCAGTAAAGTGGGCACTATGCGCAATGCCCAGACGATGGTGGTGTACACATCAAGGAAGTTTTGAGGACTGGCGCGGGTGTAGAAGGATGATGCGCCTACACTTTGGAAAACCCCAGCTCAGAACGAGAGCCAATCACCAGGGGCAGAACAACTTGCATGCCCACCTTTCCCGATGGGTATGGACATATGCTGTACAACCCACAAAAATTCACACCACTCCCAGAATAGAGAATCGGAACAAAACTCAGTAGCAGGAAAGGCTTCGCGCACTACCAATTATCCACGAAGCATTTGATAAGGTGTGCGAAGTACTGAACAGGGCTCACCAGGCGATACGCACTGATTGGGACCTACGCGTACCAGTGGTTCGATGGGCCTATGGGACCATGTGCAAAACCTTGACCACAGAAATGATTTCAATGGTGAGGAATAGAGTAGAGACCGTAATTTCTTAAAAGAATGCAAAGGGGAATCCACACATAATCGTGGCCACATATGTGACAGTGCGTGCAGCCAAGGATGAAGAAATCACACAGCTACACGAGGCTGAACACATAAGGCTTCAGAAAGCAATTTGACAGGGAAACTATAGACTTTGCAAGCTTGAATCGGACTGGGTATGATTAAGGAAGAAAGGAATTTTAATGGACACAGCGGTCAAGAGGCTAGAAAATGAAATAAAGGGAGCATTTCTCGTCAATAGACCAAGGATAGCAAGGCAAGGTGTGTACAATCATGAGAACAATTTAGAAGACTATCGCCAAGAATTAGTTAGTCTGCTGCCATGTCTAGGTCCGCATATCACCAAACATAGTAGCCAAGGGGATGTAGTACATAAAGAAAAGCACACGATGCTAACTATCACAGGGAAAAATGAAGATATTTTGCAGACTACACTGGGGGGCGAAATGAAGGCCCTCACAAGTGGTGCAACCACCTGACTAGCCATAAGAAATACACTCTTAGCACTCAAGGCAATTGAAAGGAAGCGCGGGACTATAAAATATTCTGCCATAGGGCTGTGCACTTTGGGAAGTGCATGTAGTAACAGGATGTCATAGGGTTCGCAACTGCGTATGAGGGATAGCGCTGCTACACGGATAAGCTTGGAAGTAACTATTGGTGCCAATGTTCATGACGAGATGTCCAATTTAAGGCCAAATGGAGCGGGCGACGAGCATTTAAGACATGAATTATGGGCAAGATTTGGGAAAATATGCCGACAAGAAAGCATTGATGGCCTAGAATTGGGGGGAATGGTCGAATTTGAATTCAAAAGGTGCTATAAAACTCCAGGGGCTAGCCATGAGACAACACTTATTCACTTGAGATTTGAGCAGTTGATTAGAGCATAGAGTGTTGAGCACCAAGCGATATTCGAGCCCCTAAGTTCGCGAATGACCACATACAGTTCAAACAAGATGGTGGCTACCAGGAGAGATTTGTGCTTTGCAGAAGGAACTGCTGGCGAGGCCAAATAGAACCCCATGGTACACGATGTTCCCGAAGGTACTAAGGTTGCACTAAAAATACCAAAATCACCTTGGATGCCAAGACCCAAAAGAGATAAGCAGGCAGCGGGACCAGTCCACATGTCCCCGAGGAATCCGTGGTTCGGTAAGCTCTCAATTGAAGAAAAGGGAAAGGATGTCACCATTAAGTTAGATGACAAGGAGGATGACTTACAAGCTCTGATTGCTAAGGTTGAAGAGGAAGAAGAAGTGGAGGCAAACATCCAACCAATGCGCTCTGTAGCAAAATTGCCCGAGAATGTCCCTCTGCGAAAGGGGAAAGCTAAGGTACCAAAGGATTTGGATGTAACGAATAGTGCGATCTAGACCCCACTCCTTCCAGATGGAATTACCTTTAAAGGTCTGCTCCTAAGATGTGTACCTACCCTAAAATTTGAAGATTGGGACCTCGAGGACAACGAGAAGTTCCCACACATAGAGACAGAAAGCCTAATGAAACAGACTACGGAGGGGCCGGTGGTCACATTATAGCCGCGAAAATGGCTGTGCGGTGTGGATAAGGCCGGATTGCTTCATCTACTATGGATACCACACTTTCACCGCACACCCATCACTATTTTCGTCATCAGGCACCTACTTTGCTTGGTGAATGATAGGTACTTATGGCTAGAGGAGCTTATTCCCATCATGGTGGATCTCATCCAAAAAATTTCCTGGCTTCCCTGTAAGGGAAAGGACCCCACGATGATAGCAGGAAAAAGTGGTGATTTGGCTGTCGTGGAAGCCATGAAGAAAGAAATATAAGCTCGAGAAGAATAAGAGGGGTTATGCCATAAGTAGTGTCAAGGATAAAGGGGTGCGCATATCCACCCAACTCCTGGCTAGGAAGGTAATGAGAAAATGCCGTGGTGATGAAGTACCAGTGCTGGTAGTTGCGTTGGCCGAACAATGTGTAGAGGGGGTCCAATTCAGCTGGGTCAAGTTCCTCTGCGAGGAATTCTTGATCAAATACAAGGAAGCCCACAAGCAGGGTAAGACCTTCCACTACACGTGGTTTCTCTTGTCCATTTTGTTGGTAGCGAGAGAACTGTCGAAGGACAGTCAATTCCAGAGCATTTAGCGTGACTTATAGAGGCTACAAAGTACATGTCACTCTAGGATACCAAGGATGCGAAGTGGATTCGCGATACAAAGATCTTCTACATGCTCATGGAGTCGAGCATCTGGATGTGGATTAATAGGAGGCAGCTCTTGTCCCCCACAGTGCACAATAGTCTGCGGAGCTTTGCAGACTTCAAGGCAGACATGCACAATATTTACATCAAGGCGTGAAAGTATCTGGTGTAGCAGTGGACCAAGCTCCCCTTCATTGCCACTCATCATGCAATTTTTACAGTGTTAGAATCATGGCCTCCCGAGTGGCACACCCCAGATTTGGTGGATTTGGATAGGACAATAGCCCAGAAAAGAAAGGATGAGGCCAAGCTGCACATCACCTAGCTGGCCGAGAAGAGGTGTAATGAAAAAGCAGCAGCAGAGGTAAGGGCAGTACGCGAGGCAGCACAGGCAGCCACGGAGCAGGTAAAGGGTGTCGAAGCAGTAGTAGCAGCGCAGACAACAGGGGTCACAACAATGTAGGTAGAGGAGGGCCAAGAATTGTCTATAGGACAGGAGGCAGAGGACAAAAACCTTGCAGAAGAGGGTGTGGACCCAGGCACAACTTCCACCCAACTCAAAAGGCCGCGCGTCATAAAGAAATCGGGTCCACGGAAAAAGGTCAAGGCCTCCAAATTCGCCATCGACCCGATCACATTAACGGAAGGTGACCTCTACGACATTGGCAAGATGGTTCACAATGTCATCAAGGAAGTGCTCCAAGAAATTTTGGAGTAGTAGATTGTGTTGGGGGCCCTAAGGGCACGGATGAAAGAACTATAGGTGTGGCCCCCATAAGAAGGAACTGTAGCCACCTACGTCGCAGCAGGCACATCAGCAGCAGAGCAGATGCTAAGCGTAAGGATGGCCAATACCATAGTGCTACCAGAAGGGGCTAGCAGCAGAGATTGAGATTGATAAAGTGGCGGTTGGCAAGATCAAGGGACTTGGCCTTAATTTGGTTGCCCTACTGTGAGACACACTGTACCAATTGCAGGATGGAATAACAGCAGAGCTCCTCACCAGGGAGGGACGCACGATTCAGGTGATGAGTGAGCAAAAGATAAACATTGAACAGCTCAACCTATAGCATGACTAACTAGTGTCACAAAACCAATAGTTAGTACAGACAGTGGATGAAGTGTGCCGACATGTCCCAGAGTTGTCCATCACCGAGGACCTTCCAAAACAAGTGCAGATCAACTGTTTGGCAAGTGGAGTCCGAAATGCGTGCAAGGAAACAACACTAGTGCAGCTGGAGTTGAATCTCTAGATTGTTGAGCTGCAGCTGAAGGTGAAGCCTTCCACTCCCACGGAAGTTAGAGAGCAACACATTAGCACTATCCAAACAGGGTTGGAAGAAATTGGACGGGTAGTGCAGGACTGTACCGGTATGTTGGACCAAACCTTTGGCGTCTTCACATCCTTGCAGGAGGACCCCAAAAAACAGCACCTGGAAACAGAGGCACACGAACTTCAGGAGCAGTATGATAGTGTTCGAGGAACTACACAGAAAATTGTCCTCACTCAACGGCTCGCAAAGATGTAGCAAGCAAGGGCACTAAAAGAGTAAGTGGATGTCGTAACACAGAAAGAGGCACTTCTCAAAGCGCGCGTCCAGCCATGGATTGACAAGGCCTTCACCATTACGGCAAATATCAAGGGAAAGATCACACAGATGCAGGGGCTCTACATGCTAAGGCAGGGATTTCATCCTCAAAAAGAAGCATCGGAAGAGCACATGCAGCAGGTCCAGCAAACCGCAGAACAGTGTGCTGCGGACCTCCGAGCAGTGTGGGACCAGTTGGAGGGACTTTGCACCAATTGAGTAACTCGGGGATGAGTCACGATGTTTGTGTTGGGGGGCTGTTGGGCATGGAATCCCCCCCATGGCATGTTTTGGGGTTCAAAGCCCAAGTTCTGGTCAAATGTATTGTAAAACTCCACGAATTGTAGGCGCGAAGTGCGAAGTGTAGGTTGAGTCATAGGGTTGTCCTCCCTAAGTTTTGTAATGTAATGTAATGTCATGTCAGCCTACCCATGGTCTGCAGACCATGGGATTGTATAAATAGAGTGAGGCTCTAAGTTGTAAAGATAGCTATCGAAGAAAGAGATAGAGTAATATGAATGGTTGGAGCATAGAGTAAGAGTCTAAGTGTATTGGGTCATAGTAGTAGGAA
The DNA here is from genome assembly GCA_031772625.1 of Pinus tabuliformis. Taxonomy (NCBI): domain Eukaryota; kingdom Viridiplantae; phylum Streptophyta; class Pinopsida; order Pinales; family Pinaceae; genus Pinus; species Pinus tabuliformis. The sequence continues at coordinate 265,321,148 of CM062805.1, forward strand.
GAGGCTCCGTAGCTGAGTGCACAGAGACCTAGTAGAGTTTGCAGCTGAGTGTGTGGACCCCTGTAGCTGAGTGCGTAGGGTGGTGTTGAGTTTGTAACCTTGAACGAAGAATAATAAAGAGAAGTTGATTCCAATTTCTATGCATCTGCTTAGATATTGCATTCTATTCATTTATACTGTTAATTGTCACTAGAATTACACAGATAAGTTAAGTAATATGATAATAATAGGTTAATAGTAAGGAACTTGGGTAATAACATGGATCACACCCCGAGTAGGGCTGCGCAAAGGCAGCATCATAGGTTGCTAGGGACTAACAGATGCGCATAGCAACGTACACGTAGGGTCAAACCGCAGACCGCCAGAGCTCATTAGACATCCCCAGGGTGTAGAAACCTGGTTCTAGCACCCTCCCATACTACTTCGGGTGAGACCTCAGTCCGCGCTCTGTGGATTGTTGCCAAAAGGGCTAGTAGTACCAGGATTGTTTTGGCTAAATCACCTCTAAACCTGGGTCAGGCCCCTACAAGCCAACACCCTCCTCCATGGTAACATTGTATCATTTGAGTGCATGGTGCAGCTACGTACCCCAATTTGGTTGTACCCATTCAATCAATTCTTCAGGCATTTTGAATATAGAAACTTTGATCTCCTGCAGTGCTTCATCTGTACACTCAAACCCATCTTCAAAGCTAAAAGTTAACATAAAACTTTCTCTCAAAACATCCCATTCTACAGTCCTGTGTCATAGCTCTATTTCCATATACCAGTTCATTGGGATTGTATCCAAAGTGTGGAAAATATATGAACCCACTCCGATTGTGGTTCTTCTCCCCATGCTTTCGTCCAACAATATAATTGTCCACACGAATTGTCCTTCCCTGTGTATTTCTCCGCAGTGCGGGTATTGACGTACCTAAACTCAAATTCATCATTCTTTGGTACTCCTTCCAATCTAAAAAATTGTTCTTATGCATGCCCCACCAATGGGAAGGTGTAGCTCACAGCGCAATGTCTGACGTACCCAAACCTCAAATTCATCATTCCTTGGTACTCCTTCCAATCTGAAAAATTGTTCTTATGCGTGCCCCACCAATGGGAAAGTGTAGCTCACAGTGCAATGTCTAGCGCTTGGAACCGATGTTTCTTTGGTACATCCCTTTCAAATTTTTCCATAAATAAAATTACATCCTCTAGACCATCATAATATAGTAAATTGTGTACCTCGGTGGATATACATCATAGCGATTTGGTAAACCTATTGCATCGCATCGATGATACTTCATGCAATCAGTTCTGCCAGTGCTTGAGCTCCTCATTAGAATCTGAATTACAGGAGTTTTCCTTCTCCCACATAATTCACCCATCTGCCGTAGGGCGGATCCAATCTTCATCCCATGCAGTCAGCTTATACATCTACTTAATATCATCATCCTCCTCATAATTGCGGACTGGTTCAGTATATTGCACACCTTTGGCTGGATCCAATGGCACAATCACCCTTAGTTATTTCTTTTCAAATGTCATATTGCGCTTCTTCAGGTTGATGACCACGTTCATATCAAATGCCCAATCGATTCAAAGAAGTGCTGGATATGGGTTACTATTGTCCACTATTTCGATTACTTCAAAATCAGCTATGGCATGCGCCCCTTCAATATATATAGTCACTCCATGTAGGCACCCCATAGGAAGAATATTTTGCTAATTGGAAATTCTTAGCTGGGTTAGGGACCACTATAGCACTAGTCTTCCCATTATTTCCCAAGTTTGCTTTAGCAAAACATTTTCATCAGACCCCAAATCAAGAATTACCTAGTCCATTTCGTATTCTCCAATCTACACAGTCAATCTCATTTCGTGACTAGTCCTTTTCTTACTCTTTCCCACCTTATGTACCCTGTGTTGTTCCAACAGTGGCTTATTCTTGCTAGTGTAGTTATCTATCAATTCTTGCATTTCTTATACTACCTTCTTATCCCTTAGGATTTTCATGCAAGTTTTTAAAAATGATGTTAATAATGATGGGTTTTCCCCCTGCGCATTACTAGTGTCTTCAGGCTTCCCTGTACTTTGAGACCTTAATGTAGAAGCTCCCTCATTGTCGAAGCTCCTTTTTTATTCCAAAAGCATTTCCTTCACCTTATTTACATCGAATCATGTCTCCTTATCAACAGCCTTGCAAACCCATACATTCTCCTTGGTTTTCTTCCATCTATCTTCCCCGATAGCTATTCCACTTCGCATGACAATATTAACACTAGGGCCTTCTTCACATGGTTCAATTCTCATCATCTAGATGTCCTAGGTAGGCTGTTGTGCCTGATTCTTCTTTTCTTGCATCTTCATGATGAGCACAGGGTAGTCTTCTATGACATGGTCGAACTGGAAACAATCTTGACATGAGGGGTGCGATGGATTCTGACAATCACGTGAAAAATGATCCACTTCAACATAATTGTAACATATGATCTAACCACGACCCCTTCCATCTCCTCCTCCTCGCACTCTTCCTCAGCCTTGGAATCTTTTGTGCACTGCAGTTGAACCTTGATCTTGTTGAGGACGAGTCTTTGCCTACATTCGATATGTATGGTTTCTATCCATCATCAATTCATAACTTCGACAATGTCACTCATCATGACCTACAAATTTGTAGAAATTGCAAAACAAATGTTGGGGGGTCTGTAGTAGTAGATGATAATTATATGTCGCATGATGTCCTGCAACTTGACAAATATCACACCATGGTGCTACTCCCGTGCTTAACCCAATGTTATTTTGTAACTTCAGGGTGATAGGGCATCCCTCAATAAGATAATTTTGATAGATCAGGAAATGGTCCTTATCGTGACCATGGCCCTTCAAGCACCAAATTTTTGTGCAAACCTCAGTCTAGACTTCCTTTCCCTTTTTGAGGCTCTGCAACTCCATATGTAAGCTAGCCAACTATGAATGAATTTTTTGCACCCCCAGATTCGTATCTTGAATGGGCGAAGCTTCTAATATCTTAGCTATCTCTAATGCTCCATCTTGCATGCCAATTTTTTATTGTGATGATGACAATCTCAGATGGGGTAATAGTGAAGCAATGTATCAATCCCTATGTTGATCATCTATGATCTTCATATTAGTCTACTGGATCAGACATTTCAACCTCTAATCAAAGTCCCACGCAGACTCATTTACCTTCTGCTAGATCTCTTTGACCTCTGTCACTGACTGGGCTTGCGACTTAGGCTTCTTGAATTAATTATTGAGAACTTTCTTTGGTTTGTCCAATGTTGTATTTGGATGAGCTAAGCAATACTTAATATACTGTGTTAGTGCTCTATCTTGCAGTGATGTAACCAACTGCACTTTCTTCAAATCATCCTCTGTAATATGCCGTGACTTCCACACAGTATCTACTACAAACAAAAATTGTTCAAGGTCCTTTGTCCCCATGCCCCTTAATATGGTCATCATCATCACGTTTTCCATGTTGAATAGTGGAGGTGGAGGTTGTTGGCATTATGGTTCAAGTGTTGTCCTTGATGGCAACTCACTCAGTGGATGGTACAGGTGCTCAAAGGTTAGTACAGGTGATGACAACTTAATCAGAAGACAGATCTCAGTACAGCATGGCAAGAAAGCTCATACACGCTGTTTCGTTAAGCCCAAGTCGCGTGTACACGCAAGTTAGATTCAGAAAAAGCGCGTGTATGTGGAAAGGTTCCTTTGGTTCATGGTGGTTAGACCTTGGAAGTTGTGCCTATGATTTCGGACCATTATGTCTCGACGGGCGTGTCGATCCCTAGTTTTAAAGTTGATGGTATTGTGTTACTATGGTTTTGGCTCTTGGTATTGAGAAAGGCCTAAGGCTATATAAGGAGAAGAAGATCACTAGGCAAAGATCATCTTTCGACAAGGCATGAATATCTAAGAGAGAAAGAGATCTGATATGCAGGTTCTGAGTTGGTTGATCTGAGCTAAGGAGAGATCTCATCGGTTGATGGAGAACTAGATCTAAGGAGAGATCGGGATCAAATGGTTTGAAATGCACTATCATGATATGGTTGATTATGCGTATTTCTAGATCTGCATATTGTCGCAATGTTACGTTCTGAGTCCAACTAATATCTGGTACAGCTGCAAATTGAGAAAAGTTTATTTTTAGATCTGTACGCAGGTTGGATTCGGTAAAAGCGCGTGTATACGCGGTTTTTGCTCATTAAAGTAGCGTATATATTTTGAAGCTTGATTTGGGTTTACAGTGCGGTCTGACTGTTATTACAGAGTTCTGTAGTCTGCTCTGTGTTCTGGTAACTGGTGATTGACAGGGTTCAGTGGTTCAGTGATTCAAAGTTGGGTTGTTTTGTACTTCAATGATCTATTGTGAAAATTGAATGAATTGTGGTCTTCAGATTGTAATGTTGTGCTTCAGGAATATCCAAGTCTGAAAATGTATGAAAAGTGATACCTGGAAGAAGAAAGATTGTAGGTCAGCACCTACATACTAGTATCTTGGCTAGTACAAAAGCAAAGGGGGTTGGAGCTCCCTTCCAAGGAAGTTTGGAGAACGAGAGAAGGTTGAAGCCTTCTGCAGGTTGTAGCCTGCGTACTGGTATAAGGCTGCACCAGTACAAAAGATTGTAAACTGAAGTTTCATATTAAGAAAGATAGAGACAACTTGCAGCAGGTGGTTTTCACCCACATTGGGTTTCCACCTTATATCTTGGTGTTCATGTGTGTGGCTTTTTATCTGTTCTGTTATACTGCACATGCTTACTGTTAATATGATGAATAATGTCCTGATGCACTTAATTAAAGAATAAGCCAGCTAAATTGAGAGTTTTCTGCTTATACGCTGTTTTACTTCATCACAGTAGCGTGTACACGCTGGTTCACTTAACTGAAGTAGCGTATATGTTTTGGGCATTTAAAAAGTTTGATTAATCTGATAATACTGATTCACCCCCCCCTCTCAGTATTATTTCCAACAATTGGTATCAGAGCAGGTCCTTCAGAGAAGCTTGATCGCTTGAAGGAAGATCATTCATCATGAGCAACTACGAGAAAGAAGCATCAATCAGGCCACCGGTTTTTGATGGAACAAATTTCAATTATTGGAAGGTAAGAGTTACTGCATATCTTCAATCTCTTGGTACAGAAGTTTGGGACATTGTAGAAAAAGGCTATGCTTTTCCTTCAGCTACTCCTACAGATCCAGATGAGAAAAGGGCATATGAAACAAATGCAAAAGCAGTCGCTACCCTATTAGGAAGTATATCTCAAACAGAATTCATGAAGGTCATGCACTTCAAATCAGCAAAAGAAATATGGGACAAAATGATCACTAGCTATGAAGGAGATGAACAGGTAAAGGAAGCTAAACTTCAAACACTCAGGATTCAATATGAGACTCTCAGGATGTATAATGATGAAAGTGTGGCTAATTATTTTCTCCGGGTAGATGAGATTGTTAATTGTATGAAAAATTTGGGTGAAGAAGTAAAAGAAACTATAGTTGTTCAAAAGGTTCTAAGATCTTTATCTCCCAAGTTTGAATCTAAAGTATCTGCAATAGAAGAAAAAGAAAATCTCCGTGTTCTCACTATGTCTCAGCTACATGGAATTCTAACCGCTTATGAAATGAGAAAGGGAGGTCCATCTGACAGAAGGGAAGCTGCTTTTAAGGCATCAGGAAAAGAAGATTACTATGAAGCAAGACAAGTTCCAGAAGAAGAGGAAGAAGAATCAAATTTTGTCAGAAATCTTCAAAGGGGTTCTGGAAGGTTCAGAGGTAAGCTACCTTTCAAATGTTTTGCTTGTGGGAAAGTAGGTCATTATGCTGCAAAATGTCCTTATAAGGAAAAAGGAAAAGAACCTGCTAGATGGAACAAGAAACAAAGTGCAAATAGGAAAAGCTACTACACACATGAAGATAGTGATGGCTTATCAAACAGTGATGAAGATGAACAAGGTAATAAATATAAGCTGTTAATGGCATTTGAAGATGATGATTATGAGGATGCTATAGATGTGGATAATCTCTATAATGAAATCACTAGACTCAAGAGAAGCATAGAAGAAAGGAATGTGATTATTGATACTTTGCAATTTCAGATTGATGAAAAGGAAAAACATCTTGAAAAAACTAGAAGGTGAAATTGTTGGTCTCAGAAAAGAAATTGAGAAAACAAAAACTATTAATCTTAAATTTGTCAAAGGATCTGAAACCTTGGATGAGATTATTAGTGTGCAGCGGTCTCCTCTAAACAAAACAGGTTTGGGCTATAATGGAGAAACCTCTCAAGCATCCACCTCAAAAAGTTATCTTGATGCAGCAAGAAGGAATAGATTTTGAAGAGACCTTTGCTCCTGTGGCAAGACTAGAGGCCATCCGAATGTTCCTTGCTCTCTCAAGCTTTCAAAACTTCAAGGTATTTCAAATGGACGTGAAATCAGCCTTCCTGAATGGAGACTTAGAAGAAGAAGTATATATTGAACAGCCAGATGGGTTCATTCTTGGGAATGATCCAAACCTTGTATGCAGATTGAAAAAGGCTCTCTATGGGCTCAAACAAGCCCCAAGGGCTTGGTACTATCGGTTGGACAAATATCTTCACCAACAAGGCTTTTCAAAAGGATCAGCAGATAGCAATCTCTATATAAAAGTTGAAAATAACAAATTGCTAATTCTTGTTGTTTATGTAGATGATATTATTTTTGGCAGCAATGAAGAAACTATGAGTCAAAACTTTGCCTTGGTTATGCAGAAAGAGTTCGAAATGTCACTTCTTGGAGAATTGACATATTTTCTTGGATTGCAAATCCAACAAAATGAAGGAGGTATCTTCTTGTCTCAAACCAAATACCTCAAGCAGATCTTGAAGAAGTATGGCATGGAAGAATCAAAACCAGTATGTACACCCATGGTTACAGGATGCAGCCTCAGTGCAAATGATGAATCAGCAGCAGTTCACCAACCCACTTATAGATCCATGATTGGGAGTTTGCTTTATTTGGCAGGTACTCGACCAGATATTACTCATGCAGTAGGGATGGTTGGAAGATTTCAAGCCAACCCAAAGGAAACCCATCTTCAGGCAGTCAAAAGAATCTTCAAATATCTTCAAGGGACCCAAAACTATGGCTTATGGTATCCTAGAAATACAGATCTCACTCTTCATGCTTACACAGATGCAGATTGGGCTGGAAGTGTGGATGATAGGAAAAGCACAAGTGGAGGTGCTTTCTTCATGGGTTCCAGATTAGTGTCTTGGTTCAGCAAAAAGCAAAGTTCGATTGCCTTATCTACAGCTGAAGCAGAATATGTGGCTGCAGCATCTTGTTGCACACAACTTCTTTGGATGATGCAGACCTTGCAGGACTTTCAAATCACTTGCACTCCACCTGTCTCTATCTTATGTGATAATACAAGTGCAATCAGCATTTCAAAGAATCCAGTCATGCACTCAAAGACCAAGCACATACCAATCAAGTACCATTTTCTTCGGGAACAAGTGCTTGAGCAGAAGGTCAAATTGGAGTATGTTCCTTCTAAGGAGCAAGTTGCTGATATTCTCACAAAACCACTGCCCAGGGAAACTTTTGAATATCTCAGACAAAAACTGGGAGTAGTTGATGCTTCATCCTGTTGTTGAAATTTGTTTGTTCTACAGAAAAGTTGGTATACGCATGTTACGGAAGGGATATGTGCGTATACACGCGGATTTATGGTGAGTAAGTCGCGTGTATGATGGACGCTTGTTGCAGAAAGAATATCCGCGTACATACGCTGTTTTATACAGGATAAAACGCGTATATGAAGTTCTGAACAGCAAAGGAAAACTCTGAAGTTCTGAACAGCAATAGGAATGTCAGAAGTTTTCAGGCTCAGTTTCAGGGAGTGCAACAGGCACAGGTTCAGGGGGAGCAGCTCCAAAGTCTCATAAAGCATTGTTGGCATTCAGATGTTTTGGTTGATTGGTTTAAGAAGGAGCTCAGAAAGAAGTTGCTGATCTAAAAAGATGATTTTCAGATGCTGCTGATGTCTTTTCTAAGTCTTGGTCTAGATCTGTTATCTCTATGTCATGTATCTCTCTTGTCTCTTTTATGGTGTCAAGGTCATGTAACGGCCTTTGTTGGTTTCCCCACTATGCCTGGGATGAATGATGAAATGTTCATGTATTATCATGGTTAGGTGGATGAGTCTATATTGATGTATCCCCACTTGGTTGGGTGGATGAGTCATTTTTTTTGAATATCCTCACTAAGTTGAGAGATGGATGTATGTATGAGTCTTTGGTGATAGGAAGGTCTTTTATGATGTATAGAGTCATGTTCTTCTTGAAGAACATCTTTTGCAGATCTTGCCTACAGTCAGGAAGAGCATGAACGGCACACTTCAGCAGCACAGAGATTCAGCATGTACTCCGAGGGAGCATGGACAGATTGGTACACCTTGGCATATACAAAGGGGGAGTTTATTCAGAGATTTCAGCAGGTACTCAGGGGGAGTATGTACAGAGGAATGATTCAGCAAAGGAAGAGAATATCTTGGTCCACCCTTTGCCCTTGATGTCAAAGGGGGAGAGTGATTTGGTGTTGTTGCCATCAAGTCCAAAGGGGGAGATTGTTGGCATTATGGTTCAAGTGTTGTCCTTGATGGCAACTCACTCAGTGGATGGTACAGGTGCTCAAAGGTTAGTACAGGTGATGACAACTTAATCAGAAGACAGATCTCAGTACAGCATGGCAAGAAAGCTCATACACGCTGTTTCGTTAAGCCCAAGTCGCGTGTACACGCAAGTTAGATTCAGAAAAAGCGCGTGTATGTGGAAAGGTTCCTTTGGTTCATGGTGGTTAGACCTTGGAAGTTGTGCCTATGATTTCGGACCATTATGTCTCGACGGGCGTGTCGATCCCTAGTTTTAAAGTTGATGGTATTGTGTTACTATGGTTTTGGCTCTTGGTATTGAGAAAGGCCTAAGGCTATATAAGGAGAAGAAGATCACTAGGCAAAGATCATCTTTCGACAAGGCATGAATATCTAAGAGAGAAAGAGATCTGATATGCAGGTTCTGAGTTGGTTGATCTGAGCTAAGGAGAGATCTCATCGGTTGATGGAGAACTAGATCTAAGGAGAGATCGGGATCAAATGGTTTGAAATGCACTATCATGATATGGTTGATTATGCGTATTTCTAGATCTGCATATTGTCGCAATGTTACGTTCTGAGTCCAACTAATATCTGGTACAGCTGCAAATTGAGAAAAGTTTATTTTTAGATCTGTACGCAGGTTGGATTCGGTAAAAGCGCGTGTATACGCGGTTTTTGCTCATTAAAGTAGCGTATATATTTTGAAGCTTGATTTGGGTTTACAGTGCGGTCTGACTGTTATTACAGAGTTCTGTAGTCTGCTCTGTGTTCTGGTAACTGGTGATTGACAGGGTTCAGTGGTTCAGTGATTCAAAGTTGGGTTGTTTTGTACTTCAATGATCTATTGTGAAAATTGAATGAATTGTGGTCTTCAGATTGTAATGTTGTGCTTCAGGAATATCCAAGTCTGAAAATGTATGAAAAGTGATACCTGGAAGAAGAAAGATTGTAGGTCAGCACCTACATACTAGTATCTTGGCTAGTACAAAAGCAAAGGGGGTTGGAGCTCCCTTCCAAGGAAGTTTGGAGAACGAGAGAAGGTTGAAGCCTTCTGCAGGTTGTAGCCTGCGTACTGGTATAAGGCTGCACCAGTACAAAAGATTGTAAACTGAAGTTTCATATTAAGAAAGATAGAGACAACTTGCAGCAGGTGGTTTTCACCCACATTGGGTTTCCACCTTATATCTTGGTGTTCATGTGTGTGGCTTTTTATCTGTTCTGTTATACTGCACATGCTTACTGTTAATATGATGAATAATGTCCTGATGCACTTAATTAAAGAATAAGCCAGCTAAATTGAGAGTTTTCTGCTTATACGCTGTTTTACTTCATCACAGTAGCATGTACACGCTGGTTCACTTAACTGAAGTAGCGTATATGTTTTGGGCATTTAAAAAGTTTGATTAATCTGATAATACTGATTCACCCCCCCCTCTCAGTATTATTTCCAACAGAGGTGTAGGTGTAGGCGTAGGTGTGTGAGGTGGAGATGATGGTGGAGGTGGAGGTGGAGTGGATGGATGTGGTATCCCCGCAATACCTTGTATTACCATCTATAGAGCACCTAAAGGTGTCATCAAGACACTACTTTATTCATCACTGTCAGGCGCTCCCAATAGAGGATTGTACTCAACACCTAAATGTAGATCTCTTCTAAATGTTTTTCCACTTCGCATAGCTCTTGCCATATCTCTTCTAAACATAAATTTAATGGCATAACCCTTTTCTCACACAATAACATTTTAATCCAAGTTTTCAGAGACTTTAGATACTTACCTCTTAGTCCTTTGAAGAATCATTGTTCAGCTTTGCTATAACTTATAGATGCATCTATCGCGAACTCAGTGATGTATCCTCCCATAATGCTATCGATCCAGTAATCGACAACCCTCGTGATTTTGTTTTCTGAAGCTTCCAGATGCCTTACCAACTTTGGAGTCAACACAATAGGGTTTTCCAACTTCCACGTACCTTGATTGTCTGCTAATTTAGATAACCACTAGTGTAATTCACATGGAAAAGAGAAAAATAAAATTTTGTGCTTGTCTGTATACAAATATCTATTCAACCACTCTTCCTTCGATAGACACGGATTCCTATTTTCCTAGGCTTGAAATTCATGCACCTTCTGATCTATCCACTTCTTGATTTCTTTCTTAGTTTGGAACCATTTATTAAACATCACTCATTCCTCAAATAGATCCCGATCCCAACAATATAACCATTTTTTGGCTTGAGGGGATCTAGACCCAAGTTCAGATTTAGCTGTGCCAACCAACAAAAGCCTTCACTGTTGTCCCTTTCTGAAAAACCCACGTAGTGAAGGTTGCAGTCTCACCCAAGTAGTATAGGGGGGATGCAGAACTAGGTTTCTTGATGCAGAGGTCTGTGTGGTGGGTTTATGTTACTTCTAGGGCTTTATCCTGACCTTCGCGAACCTTAACCCTTGAAATGAAAAAATTAAGATAACTTATAGATAACCACTTATAACCCTACGTTGATTGCCTTAAACATTAACATCAATTAAACATGTAGACATACCACTTTCATGCATCAATTAAGTGTTTCTTTAGATAATTGCAGAAAACAGAACGAATACACATAAATTGCATAAGTAAATGTAAAGGCACATATACACAAATATCGCTCCAAAATAGTATTTATTAGACATAATCCCTCTGTTACAGACACTTCTTCCCTACGAACATAGCTGCAGAGGCCTATCACTCAGCTTGCAGACTTACCGAGGTCTCCACGCACACAGTTGTAGGAGCCTTCCCCTTTGTTTAAGTACATAAAATAGACCTTTTTGCCTTAGACTAATTGCCCATACAATGATCTTCAATTATTAGTTACCTCCTATGACTCACTATGACCCATTTTTATAGCTTCTTCTTTTATAATACCATGGTTTACGAACCATGGGTAGGTCATAAAACATCCTATATTCTAAAAACCTAAGGGACTTAAGTCCCTTTTGACTCATATGACCTTTGCACTCTGCTCCCTCAAAATGTGTAGACTTTATAAATATAACACAATTAGTTACAAAATTTACCCCAGGGGACCCTGTCCCAACAGTAGTGGGGGCCAAAAGCGATCTAATGAACCAATCCATATAGAAATGATCTTCAAATTCAGTGGCTCTATAGATGCTCCTCCTTCTAAACCATTCCTAAACATGGCCAAATAGGCGAGTGACATAGGTTTGACGAATATAAGTCAATAGTTCGGTACCAGTGTCATAACAGAGATGTAATTGGAAATAGGAAAGAAAATCTTTGGCAAGAGTCACAAAAGTTAAATGAATGGCTCTGGGTTGATCGACATACCACTTAGTAACAGCTCCAGTAAGAGTGTGTTGGAATAGACGAAGATAGATGGAGTCTTCAGTGATAGAATTGGATGAACACCACATATAGAATGAGAGAACAAGATTTGTGGGATCTTCTCTAGGATTACCTTCAAACTTTGGTATGTCTAAAGGAAGTTTATTAGGCATAGCTATCCAATTGGGATCATGGATAAGAGAATCATTGGTGAGTTGGATGAAATTATGGATTCTCAAGCTAGCCATAAAAGGAAGAAATGGAGAAAGATTGACCACACCGGTGGAGGTTTCGCTTTTGAGGTTACCTTGGTTTCCTACACCCACGTTAGTGCCTATGGTGGTATGGGGTTGAGAAGAGGTGGAATCAAGGGAAGAAATGGAAGAATCAGTAGAATTAGAATCAGAATGATGACTCGATGGAGGCTAGGGAGGATGTACTCTAACTTGATGGGGAGGAGTAATATGTCCTAATGAGAATTGAGGGTGAAGGAATCAAATTCTCCACGAAAAAATTCTAGGGGGCACAATGATGTTAAGACAATGATGACTCTAAGGACTAAAGGGTGATGATAGGATAAAAGAGAAACAAACAGCGAGCAAGCACCTAGTGTAGTGGTGTCAAGTGTAAAATAACTATATTAATGATGTTATTCTAATAGTAGAAAACACATTCTATCAACGAAAAAGAACTCTAGCCTATACGTGGTCTAAATCCTCACACAATCCTAAATCTATTGTTTTAGATGGCCTTCCAAAGAACTTCTTACTTGAAAAAATCTCATCCCCACAAGCAGAGTTTTCAAGAGAAAGGTAGGGTAGAGAACCAGCTACTTCCCATAGCTTGTCCTATAAGATGTTTTCTTAAGATTGGTCACTACGATTACCTTTGTCCCATAGGGGTGGTCAATTCTTGAACTTCTTGGTAGTCAACCAATGCATAGGATTCCCTACCATGGGTTGGGTAGCCCCGAGGAGAATTGATCACACAATGACCTAGCCTAACCCCCTCTTAATCGGGTTTCTGAATCACTTTGGCCTTGGATCGTGGGATGGTGAAGGATTTTAAGCTCCCTAATATGTCAACTTCTATGTCTAAATTAAAGAAATCGATGGGTGTTATTGGAAGCCTATCACATTTATCCTACACCTAAACTACAAAGATCATTATGCCCTGGTTCCCAAGTGGACTTAATTTATGTAAGTTGAATTATTAAGGGGTAGTGTTTCAAGTCTTGGCTTGGTGGTGTTAACCAAGCTCATGTTCACTTAGGGTGTGAGTGTGTCAAAATAATGTGTCAAGTGGATGAGTTAATTGAGAATATTTTATAATGCCATGTGTTGCTGAAAATAAAGTACCGAAGTACTGTAAATAATGTTGAAAATGACCGAAAAATAAATAGTCAATCAAGAACACAAACCCCACCCAAAAAGGCTTTTAAGCAGCTAAGAAAGGGAGGGCAAAAAAGCTACTCAAAGACACATAAAATTCCTAAAAGACCTAATTTGAAATGGACTGAGATCTAAAGGTGCTAATCTGCCATAAATGATGCAGAAAAATAGCAAAAATCAAAGGTGAAAAATGTTGCAAAGGATAGGAATGAAGCTCCAAAACCTGGATGATCATGGGGATCCTAAAGGGAAAAAGGAAAAACCCAAACTCTAAAGGGAGAAAAGGTAAAAGAAACCTATCCAAAAGTTTTGAAAAATAATGGACCAAACTCTAAAAATCAGTGGATGAAAATGTTGAAACCCTAGACTCCTCACTCAACCAATCTCTTCCTAAAAATGTGGTGGTGTACTCTAAACCCTAGGGGGATTTTCCCTTCCTCAAAGAGAAAAGCTAAGAGAATCTATGCCTAGGGTATAGTGAAAATAGAAATAGAAAACTCTTCCCAGTCTACACACAACACTCTTGGAAAATCTGAAAAAAAAATTGAAATTTTTCCGGAAAAATTCCAAAACACAGGTGCTAACCTCGAACAATGGAAAACATACATTTTGGGCCAAAAAGTGTGCTCCAGAATGCATATCTGGGGCTGAAAGGTACATTTTTTTACTAGGACTCTCAATCGATAGATCTCACACAAATGTTTCTATCTCCAGCTTGACTGGTACGTGTGACATGCAGAAAGAACCAAAAAACCACCAGAATCCAAAAATTTGATAAAAAAGGAAATAATACTATAAATAGAAATTGAGAGGCTAAAAATAGTTGTAGAAAAGCCTGAAATTTACTGAAACATTAGTCACCAGAGAACATTGTTATTACATTAGTGGAGTCGCAATTTGTTAGTGTGAAATTTCTTGTAAGGTGTACCAAAAACACTTCACTTAAGTCACTAGGTGACATGTGACCCTAACAACAATTTGTGGCTGCTTACGCTTCAGATCTATGATAAAACTTGGAAAACCTGCAACAAAAATAACATATATGATTCAAAACAGCAAACAACAATATAGATGTCCAATACAATATCCCAAATGGAAAGACTTTAAAATTAATAAATCTTTTATTGATAGCACCTAGTGAAGGAGAGCTAAAAAAAGGGTTTGCAAATCCCCCTCCCTGGGATGGGTCCTTTGATGTCCTTGATGCTTCAGTAATCGATTCTCTCTCCCAATGTGTAAAAAACCCAAAACAATGTTAAGAACTGAAATGGGAGTGTTGGCTTGATGGGCCCTGACCCAGGTTCAGCATTAAGTAGCCAAGCAAATCCCTACACTACTGGCCATTTCAGCATCAATCCGTGGAGTGCGTACTGAAGTCTCACCTAAAATAGTATAGGGGGATGTGGGAACCAAATTTCGGCACCCTAAGATGGTTTTGATGTCGGTTATCTTCCCTAACCCTTCCTTTGCACACACTAATAAGCCCTTCAGGGCTTATCAAAGTACTTATCTTATTCGTCCTTGAAGCCTCTGCGAAAGTCTTCGATCATCCTTCACGGACCCTAAATAGATAGATCGGGCACTTACGTACCTCTTACTTCTATATTTACTCAGATTCGCTTAAGTATTGGTTAACTTTAACATGCATTATGGTTATCTTTGTGTAAATAGATATTCTTACTTGTGTTCATATGACAAAGTAAAATACATAGATTCGCGCATCAATATAGCATTAATTCATAACCCCAATATTCAACATAACATAATCACAACATTCATAACAGAAGTAAAATAACGCATACACAGATAATTCTAGAATACTTCTCTTTATTGATAATCTAGATTTCCAGTATAGACTCTGACTACACTGTGCACACAGTTACAGACTTCTACCCTAGGCCTTTGCACACTCAGCTATAGAGCCTCTTCCTACGCTAAGACTCTTCGCTCTTAGCTCTCACAGACCCATAAAATTACTCATAACTCTACCAAAAACTTATGATCTACCTTAGACTCTTCTAAGACTCCCTTTTTATACAATCCCATGGTCCGTGGACGAAGGGTAGATGTCATCAAGCAGACACAAGCTATCTAAACTAAGGGTGGAGACCCTTTTTTAGTGCTTACATCTTCGCACTCTATGGCCACAAAATGCGGAGACTTTACATTATTTACACAAAACTTAGGCTTTTAGCCCCAAAACTTGGGCTTTTAACCCCAAAATTAATCCCAGGGGACCCATTCCCAACAGACCCCCAACACAAATCTAGTGACTCACCCCCAAGTCACTCTATTGGTGTGAAGATCTTGTCACAAAGACCTCCCAACTTCTTGTACCACAGTGACTTCGGCGGTGCACTATGTTGCCGCCTACTTCACATACTTGACTAGCTGCTCCATCGCTGGCTCTACGCTATCTGCTTGTATTTTCTGCTATGTTGCCTGCAGACTAGCTAATTTTCCTTCAATGGAGCCAGTGAGTACATAGGCCTCATTTAGCTAAGGCCCCAATCTGGCCTTGAGTACTGTCTCCTTACACTGAGCTGCATCCACCTATTCTTTCAATGCCTTTGCTTCCTGTAGATTCGCCAACCTTTATGTTTTGGTGACGGTGCGCGCCATCACTTTAACCTCATCATATCTCTGCTGCAGCTCCTGCTCCTCTATCTCTAGCCTCTACACTTTGTGATCCTCCTATAGGTTGGTGACTACTTTGATCGACTACTCGATGTGCGCAGTGGACTCCTTCACGACAACATCTATAGCTGCTACTGCATCTTTGACAGTGGTTGTGCGCTTCTCCTTAACATCTAGTGGAGTCGAAGGCTAGGCCCTTAACTCAAGCTCTATAGTTTTAAGGTTGAGTTCAAACTGAACCTTGGCTAGCTCTGTTCTTGCTTCATGAACTTCGGTAGTGAGATTCCAGATTCTCACATCCACTGGCACACCTTCAGGAATATCCAACTCTGGCATAGTCCTACATGCCTCAGCCACCAGCTTGGTCATGTGCTCATTCTTTTCCATGGTGGCCTTAAGAAGATCAATGGAAAAAATTTTCTGGGTAGCCAACCGAGCATTGTTCACCTTCCTCTCACTGATAACGTTCAGGGCATGTTGTGCTCAAAGTTCTGCGATCACACCATCTTGCAAGGTGTGAAGGGTTTCACTTGGAAGCACGGCCAAATTTAGCCCAACCCTCTTGAGGGCACTAACAGTGGCCTATTAGCTTCTGCTTCTACAGTCAGCACTCCATCTAGCAACACTATGGCCTAGGGATCCAGCGTGCATACTATTTCTACTGCTTCTAATGTTCTAGGCGCCAAACTAGTTGACGCTGCACTGCTTCGCCCCACATTGGTCTGTACCTATGATGCTTGGATCTGCAGCTCATGCAGACCCATTTCAATGGCACCCAATGCCTATTGTTGATGCTACTCGAACTGTTGCAGCAGTTTCGCGGTCACATCCCTCATCACATCACCGAAGTCGTCCAAATCACCCTCTATCAAGGTGATTGGGTCAAGGGATTTTTTGTTGGCCTTGGACTTCTTCCACGTCCTTACTTTCTCCTACTCCCCATTTCTCTTAACTCAGAACGGAGCAGTCTCTAGTTCTACTCCTCCCTAGTCAGATCGTTTCTCTTCTTCTTCTGTCCCTGGGGAAGGAGATTTCTGACTCCTGTCAGAGTCGTGCTCCCCCACTTCTTCCTACCCTTCTGTCTGCTTTTTGACAATGTGCTCTACTTTGGCTTTATCCTTAGCCTCTTTCTTTCTCTTCTAGACCAACTATTCCATCTTTAGTCTGGTCTCTTCCTTCTTATGCTTCACTGCAGACTTGCTAAACCCAGCTGTCAAGTCTAAGGTCATGCACCACTCTGCTGGCCAGCATTTGAGGTATGGAAGGTCGTACCACTTTTGCTCAGGTTCCTCTCATGCTCGCATGGAGACACAGTGGAAGTCTTCCTTGAATTCCACATACTCTACCAACTGGTCGAAGACAGTCGGTGACAACTACGGTTTGTGGTTGATGGCCATGCTGATACTCATCTCCATCAAGGTCAAAAATATCTTGCTATCCTTGACCCTTTGGGGGTCCTTGGTGGCCCAAAGTGAAGCGAACTTCACTGCTTCCGGTAAATCCTGCACGATCAGAGGAAATTGACTATCCTCCGTTAACTCCCATGAAACCGGTACTATGGATAGCAACAACCATGCATAGTAAAACATTTTGTTGTGGTCCTGTGCCTCTCTGCAATTTGTGAGGAACTTGCTACAGAGGTTTCGTGCCTAGTTGAATTGTACACCCCCCACGCACTGGGCTACTAATGATATAACCAGTTCCGACACTTCATCTACTTGACACTTCCTCATAATTTTCCCAGCCAGGATTTGGGTCGCTACTTTGACCTCAAGGTTAGTTATAATGGAAATGGAGTAGCCACTCGGCTTCTTAATGAGCTTAAAATTTTCCTTCATTTTCTCAGCAAGGCCGCGCTCACCTATCTTTCCTCCAAATTCCACGGCTAAATTTAGCCTTGAATGTGGCAGCCGAGTGATCCTATGGATCAGCATGTCAATGATCAGTACTGGATCTTCCAACCATAGGAACCCATTATGCACCAAGCATAGCAGTTGTTTGATCACTATCATATTTATGGGCGCACGGTTGTAATGCGACACCCATAGCATGTTTAGCAGTCCTACCTTGTCCACCCCTTTTATCCACTTCCTTGGCTCCAGCGTAATCACACCGATGCCCTTATAGAAGACACGACGCATGACCTAATCATTTTCTAAGTGGGGAAAGCACTCCATATCAGCCAAATCCCAATCCTATAGCTTTAGAAGGGGGATGCACACCAGGCACGGTCTGTGAAATGGGATCGTGTCCAGAAGCAACGGTGTATGCAGCGTGACTTTTCTCGCATTAATGTCCTTGGGGACCTTTTCCTTGCCTCGGCACAGGGGAATGTATTCAGGTAGTTTAGAGATAGGGTCAGACCCTTCAACGTCAACATCCTCGGCCCCCACGTCAATGTCATCCCCACCCATATTAATTTCTTCAATCTCTTCTTTAGGTTCCAGGTCAACTACCTTGCCCTGCTCCTACACAGTGGGATTTTCCTTCTGCATGTGTTTTCTGGGTGACGCTCACACCGACGATGTCAATTTCTGCTTATCTTTCTTCATTTTCAGACCCTCTTTGGTCGACGTAGGCCTCAGCCTCGATGATATCGACGATTTGGGTACCTCTACAGGTACGTCAACACTTGCTATCTTCAGGGAAGTTCCCTCAACTGCCATTGCTTCTCCAACACTTACGGTTTCTGTGGGCGCCGACATGATACTAGACAACAACTCCTGTGTTTCCTTTGGCAACTTCTCAAATGTTGAACTTGCTACCAAAGCTTCAAATTACTCACAGTTCATACGCGCCTGAGAGCTCAACACCTCATTTCTCAAAATGTCAAGTGTTTTTCACTAGGTAGCCACTTGTAATTTATAGGCATTTTCGAATTCAAATCCAACCGTTCCCCCAAAAATTCATTCATAAATTCTAGATTGGCAGCATATTTTCAAATATATTTCCCTTAAATTCTAACTTAAATTCTTCCCCCCACTCCATTTAGCCATTTTCCCATTGTCAAGTCATGAACAGTGACCATAACACTCACTTTCCGGCTTCCCTGCACGGTCCATTCTTCAATAACGCAGCTCCCCATGCGTTTCTGCTGACACTGTGACATTCCCTTATTCCACACAGTTTCCCAATCGCGTAGCTCCACAACCCAAGAAATGTAGTTTGTATTCCAGCGCCTCCATTCAACTACTTGGAGCGCTAAGACTGTGCTTCCACCATGTATTCATATAGCTGGATCGGCGGTGTATGGATTCAATCGGCTGCCATTCACCCTCCCTAGGAATGGCTCTCCATTCATCTTTACCAACTGAACTTCTCAACCATCAGTAATTTCCTCAATGACATAGGACCCCAGCCAATGCATCCGAAATTTTCTTGGAAATTTATGAAACTTGCGATCATATAATAGAACTAAATCATTTACCTTGAAGCTATGCAGTTTTATGTACAGATCATGCTATGCCTTTTCGCGCTCCTTTTGAACTTGTTGATGGAATCTAGCTATAAATCTATCCTCTTCAAGCTCTATTAGCTATCCAAGGCTCCATGATCCACCATTCCTGTGAATGCCACAATGCATAGACTAGGTACATGTTGGGCACGGGATCCCCCAAGGAAAGTTTTGGGGCTTAGAGCCCAAGTTTTGACTAAGTCTAATGTAGAGACTCCGCGATGTGTGGGCGCAGAGTGCGAATATTGTAAATGAGTCAGAGGGTTGTCTGACCTCTTTTTTGTAATGTAAATTCAGCTTAAGAGATCTACCCATGGTCTGCGGACCATGGGATTGTATAAATAAAGCAAGGTTGTAAGTTGTAAAGAGACAAGAATCAATGAAATAGATGAATGACAATGAATTGAGTTTGATCTATGTAGAGGGTGAGTCGTTGGGTCATAGAGTAGGAGAAGGCTCTACAGTGAGTGCGTAGAGGCCTAGTAGTTCACAACTGAGTGTGTGGACCCGTGCAGCTAAGTGTGCAGGGTGAGTTGAGTCTGTAACCAATTGAAGCAATAATAAAGAGAAGTTTTACATTATTTCTATGTATTATTTTCCTGTTTTATGCTTTGAAGTATATTGGGCATGAATTGTAAGGTTACTATTTATTTGTTGTGTGCACTTATATGAATATGTTGAATAAGTGAATATAAGATAAAGTATCTATTTATGCGAAGATAACTAACTATTATAATAATATCAGTAAAATCCACAGTGTAACTTGGGGAAATAGCGTAGATCGCTACTCTAGCAACACGAAAGCTCCACAACACCTGGTTAGGGCTGTGTGAAGGTGAATACAACAGGGCGTGAAGGCCTCGCGGGTTAGGAAAGTGCGCGAAGTAACCTGTGCGAAGGTACTCACAGTTGGACTAAATCAACCCCTCAGACATCTCAAGGGTGTAGAAACCTGGTTCTAGCATCTCCCCATACTGCTTTGAGTAAGACCTCAGCCCGCACTCCATGGTCTACTGCCAAAAGGGCCAGTAGTATAGGGATTTGTTTGGCTAAATAACTCCAAACCTGTGTCAGGCCCCATCAAGCCAATAAATGGTTTCGTTGCCGAGACCAGAATATGCATAGAGATGTCTGATGTCATATCATTGGAATCCAACCAAGAAGGAAATTGAAGATTGGTTGGATAGGAGAATCCATGAGTTCGCGATGTAGGAGAACAAGAATCCACGACTAACAAAAGAAGAGTGGTTAGACTACTACCTATACACAAATACCCACAAAATTTTCTTCGCATCCTTCCCTAGTGAGTTGTACGAGTGGATCGCGAAGCTAGTAGATAGCCAAGGAAGGTGCAAGCTTGACAGTCCTATTGTGTGGACCCCAGAGTTAGTGCACAGATTGGAAGCATCAAAGGATAAGATCACATGCTCTGTTGATCACTGGCTCGATCAGATTATAGGAGTATTCATTATTGAGTTCGCGGTAGATGCTACGGTAAGCTACAGCGAGGTTGAGCGATGCTTTCTCAAAGGACCGCGAGGTAAGTACCTTAAGTCTCTGAACACTTGGATTAAAATGCTACTATTTGAAAAGCGAATTATGCAAATACATTGATGTTTAAGGCTACACGAAGTGGGAGAATTTATAGAAATGAAGGTAGTGCAGAATTGGAAACTAGCCCCTTGATTTCAGCTCAGCGAGGGGGCGAGGAAGAGCTCGCAAAGGTCTCACCAAGAAGTGCGATCAATTTGATAAGGCAGAGGATCCCATGCATACCACCCCCTCCCACACCACCACTAGCTTCACTGCCTTCACCCCCATCTTCGCCTGTACCACCTCTACCACACCCGTGTTTTAATATGGCGAGCTCGATAAAGTTGTCTATGTTCAAAGGAGTGGGAAATGAAGATCTGGACCAGTTTTGGTTCGTGGTAGAAGTTGTATGGGAAGCGCAGTGAGTGACAGATGATAATATCAAGAAAGCAATGTTGGTTAGCACTCTGCAGGATCACGCACTGACATAGTACATTAAGCACTCTAGTGATCACCCGAATGCAGGAATCTTGGCTATCCAAGTTGTGCTAACTAGGGAGTTTAGAAGACCGAATTCAGAAGCGCAGTCAATCATTAGGTTCAAATAAATTACAATGCTACTTGGTGAGACTCCTTGGGAGTTGGATAAAAGGCTAAAGTGCGCAATTCACAAAGCTAATATGACCCTAACAGATGGACAGCACCGCAAATGGTTTGTAGCATCACTATCACCGCATTTGAGGAACGCGTTGTCGCAAAAAAGGTTGACAACTCAGGCCGAAGCCTTAGAGACCATGATGAGGTTGCATGAGACCCCCATACAGGATCCTAACCTAGGAGTTTAGTAGATCCACGTGTAGTTGAAGAACCTATGCCTTGAGATGCAGAGTCTGAAACAGGGCAAGACATTTCAACCAGAAGTGTGCGAAGAAGTGTGGTGCATAAAATGTAAGGCTTAGGGACATGACAAGGACCACTACCTTTATTCCTGAATTATCTCGCAGGAGGAGGACCAATGCTGGTAAGACTAGAAGTGCAAGCAAGACCGAGCATGGCGCCTACTTTGTGGTGCCTGATTTTTCAAATAGGAGGAAAGCATGTTACAGACAACTATCATCTGTTGCAAAAGTACACGAAGAATTTGCAACAGTTGTTCTATAATTTCTTTAGATCAGTGGTACATGATGAGCTCACCTGTAGAAGTTATGAGCTAATGATGGATAGAACTCCTACCTATAGGATTCAAGCCGAAATGCGGCCCCTAGACCAGGGTGCAGGGATGGCACGGGCTAAATTCTAGTGGTGCGGATGAGGCTAAGGTGGAGGAGGACCTGGGAGAGGTCGCGGACAGCCAACATGCTATAATTGCGGAGGGCAAAGACATTATGCCCATGATTGTATGAATCCAATGCATCCATCATGTTTGTATTGTACCCTGTTTGATCATGAGATGGAGGATTGTCCCACACTAATAGCTAGGCTGCGTGATAAAGGAGCGTTCCAACCTCCTCCGACTCAGAACCTACAAATGATGAGGTCTGAGCCATGCGAGGAAGATCCAAATGTAAACATTGTGCTCCAAAGTGGGATTACTATAGGGGAGGATAAAGGAAAACAGCCTGAAGATAGTACCTGGGTTCGCAAGGCTCTGATGAAAGAACCAGAGTTTGATTTGGAGCACACTAAGGAAACCTTCATGGAAGCTAGGAAGAGGTTCACTGATGCCTCCACTTCATGAAGCAAAGATAGATCGGAGCTAGAAATGGACCCATCTATGCTTACGACATTCCTAGAAACATATATGAAGTTACTACACGATAGTAAGGTAGTAAAGGGACTACAGGAACTCATTAACAGATGCGTTGGGACCACTCCAGGAGAATTGCACATGGTTTGGAAGATTGGAAAACACAAGTCAAGAACAGGAAGAGAAATGTGGCTAACTACATAGATTGGTGAATATGAGATGGACCAAGTAATTCTGGATCTAGGATTGGACACAAACATTCTGCCAAAGTAGACATGGGAGAGCATGGGGAGGCCTACGCTGTAGTGGTCTCCTATTCAGTTGCGCATGGTGAACCAACAAAAGATAACACCCCTGGGGCAATTACAGGGAATCACAATGGATATTGAAGGAGCGAATGTGCTAGCCAACTTTGAGGTGATAGAGATTGTCAATGATAGTAATCCCTACCCCACACTCTTAGGAATCGATTGGGCCACTGACATGAATGGGGTGATTAACCTGGAAAAGTGCAAGATGATTTTTGAGAAGAAGTCTCTCCACGTAGTGATACCTTTGGACCCTACTGAGGGATCACACTACACCAAGCCAATACGTGACTATGAAAGCGACGATGACTTACACTACATCTACAAGATAACCACGTGAGTGCAAGACTAGGTAAATACCACCGTGGATGGATGAATCTCATGGGAGCATGAAAGCTCCTATACGTCAGATTCGGATGAAGAAATAGAGCGATGGCAGAAACGGTTACATGAGGTAACCACGCTGAACTGTAACATGATGACAAGATCATTGCACTGCATTTTGACAGAAATGAGAGATTTACCTACTTATGATGGATTAGGTGAGGTAGATGCTTTCTCAAACATATTTTAGAGAGAGGTGCTGGAGAAACAACATTTTGAAGCCTTGAATTGGGTACTACGTGCTACACCCGTGAGATGGTGGGGTATGCATAAAGGAAACTTTGATGACTGGCGTGCGTGTAGAAGGATGATGTGCACATGGTTTGGAAAACCTCAAGTATGATTCATAGATAAATATGATGGGTAGGATGATCCATCCATGCATCTAGCTAAGTGGACGCAGGCCGATGGGGAAAAGCCACAACCAAAGTGGGTGCACCTGTTCTATCACACTCTGGACGTTATACCGATGAACTGGTATATAGAAACAGAGCTTTGCCATGGGAAGAATGAATGGGATGTCCTGCGCGAAGGATTGGTGATGACCTTTAACTTTGATGATGGATGGGAGAGTATTAATGAAGTGCTACAAGAAGTCAAAGCAACCGTCTTTAGAATTCCACAGGAGCAAGTAGCATTGACTCAGCCTGACTGGGCTCCTAGTTAACTAGCACGCTGGAGTGTTATAATGTAACTACTAAGGAAGAGGTTGATGATCCGAGGAACATTGATATTCTAGAGACAGAAGTTTAGCCCGAGGTTCAAGGACCACAAATCAAGAACCCTAACATAACCGCGTTAGTAAAGACTAAGCAGGTAAACATTGGTACAGAGGTGGTGCCTTAATTTGTGAAGATTGGGGACTACTAGGACACTCTGATAGTAGATAAGGTCATTGAATTACTCATCGAGTATCAGGACTTATTCCCAACCAAGTTCATGGACTTAAAGGGAATAATTGGAGACTTATGAGTAATGAGGATCATGTTAAAACCCGACGTGAAGCCAGTGAAGCAGAGATCGTATCACTTAAACCCAAAGTATGTTCGCATAGAGTTAGATAAGATGCTCGCGGTAGGCATTATGGAGCCTGTCAAAGAATCCGATTGGGTAAGTTCGATGGTGGTACATAAAAAGCAACAAAAGGACGAAATAAGAATATGCATAGATCTCAGAAAATTGAACTATGCGTGCATCCATGATCCATTTCCAACCCCATTCACAGATGAAGTATTGGATAATGTAGGTGGGTAGGAGGCATACTCTTTCATTGATGGGTTCTCAGGATACCACCAAATCAGGATCGCGCAAGAAGATAGGAGCAAGACAACCTTCGTGACGGAGTGGGGTTGCTTTCAATACACTGTCATGCCATTTGGATTGAAGAACACGCTAACTATCTTCTCGCGCGTAGTCATTGCAGTGTTCATGGAGTATATTCACAAGTTCTTAGAGGTATATTTTGATGATTGGACTGTCTTTGGATTGGTTAGGAACCATGTCGCAAATCTACACGTAATGCTAGATACATGTTGAAGATACCAAATCGCACTCAACCTCAAGAAATGTAAGTTTCTTGTTCCTTTTGGGAACCTTTTGGGACATGTGGTTTGTAAACAAGGGTTGATGGTAGATCCTACGAAAATTGCAGTAATTCTAAATTTGGAAGTGCCACATAGTGTAAAATAGCTGCATGCTACTTTGGGACACACTGGGTACTATAAAAAGTTTATCAAGAGTTACGCTCAGATCAGCACGCCGATGGAAAAACTACTGAAGAAGGATGTCATGTTTTGTTAGGACGATGACTGTAAGAAAAGCCTGGATATATTGAAGCAGAAGATGGTTACTACACCAATTCTTGTCTTCCCAAACTGAAAGAAATAATTTCATGTTCATGTTGATGTGTCATGTATAGCGCTAGGGGTTGTACTTACAAAAGAGGGCAGAGAAGTATTGGATCACCCTATCGTATTCGCAAGCCATAGATTATTTAAAGTGAAAAAGAACTACTCCATCGCTAAATGTGAGGGACTAGCTATGGTGTATGTGCTCCAGAAATATCGGCACTATTTGCTAGGGGGACACTTCAAGATGTACACAGATCATTCCACACTAAAATACTTGGTCCATAAGCCTGTGTTGGAGGGGCACATATGCAAGTGGCTCTTATTGTTCCAAGAATATGATTTCGAAGTTGTTGTGAAGCCTAGACAGTTGAACGCGAGACCAGATCACTTGTCGTGCATTGAGGTAGGGGAGCAACCTACTAGTTTGGAGGAAGGACTACTCGACACGTAGCTTTTTGCTGTGCACATATTGGATGGATACTTTGATGATATAATCCACTTTCTAACAACTAGAACTGCGCTGGAAGGTTACTTTGTCTAGCAAAAAAAGGAGCTAGTGGTGTGTGCGACAGACTTTTCTATCATTGCAGGCCATCTGTATAAGATGGGGAATGATGAGATACTGTGAAGGTATGTACTAGAGTTTGAATGAAGCAGTATCCTTGCGGACGTTCATGGGGGCCCCACGGGAGGTCATTATGCAGGAAGAGCAACTGCGCAGAAGATTCTCCGTGCAGGGTTGTGGTGGCCAACCCTTCATCAGGATTCAAAAGCACATTGCAAGGCATGTGATGTATGTCAAAGAACAGGCAAGCCATCATGAAGGGACGAGATGCCTTTGAATCTATAAATTACATTGCATCCCTTTGAAAAGTGGACGATCGACTTTGTAGGACCCATCAAACCACAAGGAAAGATAGGCGTGAGATATATTATTACTATGACAAAATACCTGACGCATTGGGCAGAAGCACAACTAGTAAAAGATTGCATAGCTACAATGGCTATGAAGTTTCTTTTTGAGAACATACTGACATGATTCGGTTGTCCAAAGATCTTGATGAGCAATTGCGGTACACATTTCCTGAATGAGATGATAACTGCATTGACAGAAGAGTTTCAGGTATATCATCAGAAAAGCACGTCATATCACCCACAAGCTAATGGGACCGTAGAGGCATTTAAAAAAGTATTGGAGACTGCGCTAACAAAAGTATTCAATGTGCAGTGGAGTGATTAGGACCTCCACGTCCCCGTAGTACTATGGTCTTATAGGACAACATGTAAGAAACTCAGGGGAAAAATGCCCTTCAGGCTGGTCTATGGAGTGGAAGCTGTAATGTTGATGGAATATATCGTGCTTGGTCTGTGCATAGTGGCACTCACAAGCATGATGGACCGTGGAGCCCTGGAGGAGAGGCTTGCGCAGTTGGAAGAACTCGAAGAAGAATGGTATTTGGTAGGATTTCATCACCAGGTACAAAAGCAGCATGAAAAGACATGGCATGATCAACATATTAAGTTGTGCACGTTTAAGGTGAATGATTTGGTGCTATTATATAAGTTCGATAAATTCCTGGGGAAACTCCAATGTAGTGGATGGGACCATATGTTATTAAGGAAGTCACAGAGGGTGGTGCAGTGCAGCTGGTGAAACTAAATGGCAAACTCTTCCTGGGAAAGTAAACCGTATTCGGTTGAAGTCTTACACAGGTGGCATCGCCATCTAACTAGCCGAAGGAGATACAATAGGTAGCCACTCAATGCGTTGTCGACCTTGTAGCAATCCGAGCAGAGTTGGGAGGTCTCCACGTGAAGATCTCCACACTGATAGAGTGACTCGAGGGTGAGTCATGATGTTTGTTTTGGGGGCCTATTGGGCACGGGATCCCCCAAGGCAAGTTTTGGGGCTTAGAGGCCAAGTTTTGACTAAGTCTAATGTAAAGACTTCACGATGTGTGGGTGCAGAGCGCGAATATTGTAAATGAGTTAGAGGGTTTTCCGCCCTCATTTTTGTAATGTAATGTCAGCTTGAGAGATCTACCCATGGTCCGCAGCCCATGGGATTGTATAAATAGAGTCAGGCTCTAAGTTGTAAAGAGACAAGAATCAATGAAATAGATGAATGACAATGAATTAAGTTTGATCTAAGTATAGGGTGAGTCGTTGGGTTGTAGAGTAGGAGAAGGCTATGAAGCTCAGTGCACAAAGGCCTAGCAGTCCGCAGCTGAGTGCACGAACCCCTGTAGCTAAGTGCACAGGGAAGGTTGAGTCTGTAACCTATTGAAGCAGTAATAAAGAGAAGTTTTACATTATTTCTATGTATTGTTTCCTGTTTTATGCTTTGAAGTATATTGGGCATGAATTGTAAGGTTACAGTTTATTTGTTGTGTGCAATTATATGAATATGTTGAATAAGTGAATGTAAGATAAAGTATCTATTTACGTGAAGATAACTAATTATTATAAGAAGATCAGTAAAATTTGCAGTGTAACTTGGGGAAATAGTGCAGATCATTGCTCTAGTAGCGTGAAAGCTCTACAACCCCTGGTTAGGGCTGCGAGAAGGTGAATACAATAGGGCATGAAGGCCTCGCAGGTCAGGAAAGAGCGTGAAGTAACTTGTGTGAAGATACTCACAGTTGGACTAAATCGACCCTTCAGACATCTCAAGGGTGTAAAAACCTGGTTCCAACATCCCCCAATACTGCTTCGGGTGAGACCTCAGCCTGTGCTCCACAGGCTTTTGCTGAAAGGGCCAGTAGTACAGGGATTTGTTTGGCTAAATAACTCCAAACCTGGGTCAGGCCCCATCAAGCCAACAATACAATGTACTCCATCGGCATCAGAGCTTCTACACCATAAACCAGTCTAAACGGCATTTGTCCATTCAACTTCTTGCAAGTCGTTCTATAAGCCCATAGCACCGCGCGCACACGCACATCCTAGTCGTTTCTTTGAGAATTGAAAACCTTTGTTAGCCTGCTCTCCAATATTTTATTAAATGCTTCCACCATCCCATTAGCCTAAAAATGATATGGTGTTTTCTTCTACTGGTAAACATGAAATTCCTTCGTCATCGCGCTAATCGCCTCATTGAGAAAATGCATACTGCAATTGGTCATTAAAATTTTTGGACAGGAAATCCTTGTCAACATGCACTCAAAGATGAATTTTGTTGTTGTCGCACTTGTATAGTCCTTCATAGGGTGCACCTGTGCCCATCTGGTTAAGTACTCAGTGGTGGTGATGATGTACTGCGCACCCATCTTCTTTCTTGGAGGCTGAATTGGTCCCACAAAGTCAATCGATCACCTCTCGAAGGGTTCTAACAATCTCTATGGATTCAGCGGCAGCTCATCCCTACACAAGGGTTTGCATATCCTTTGGCATGTGTCACATGCCCTATAATACACTTTTGAATCCTTATGCAAGGTCTCCCACCACAACCCAACGGGTAGAATATTTTTCATTGTTGTTTTTCCTACATAATGACCTCCTATGGCTCCACCATGAGCCTCAACAAGGATGTTGATTTGTTCAAACTCTAGCACATAATGTCGCAATATTTCATCTGATCCCATTTTGTACAAGTGCCCTACAATGACATAAAAGTCTGTCGTGCGCACCACTAGTTCCTTCCTTAGTTGGCTTGTGTATCCTTCCAGAGCCATACCTGTCATCAAGAAGTGTATAATATCTTCAAAGTGGTTGTCTATGACATGCACCACAAAGAGTTGTGTGTCAGGTAGTCCTTCCTCCAAATTAGTATGCTCTTCTCCAGTTTCAATGCACGACAGATGATCCAGTCCTGCATTCAATCGTCTTGGTTTCACAGTGACTTCAAAATCATATTCCTAAAAAAACAACAGCCACCTACATATCTTTCCCCACAACACAGGCTTGTTGACCAGGTATTTCAATGCATAATGATCTGTATACATCTTAAAATGTCTACCCAACAGATAATGCTTAAACTTTTGGAGCACGTACACCATAGCTAATCATTCGTGCTCTGTTATGGAATAATTTTTCTCAGCTTGGACATCTTCCTACTTGCCAACGCTATAGGGTGATCCAAGACCCCTTCACCAGCCTGCGTCAGTATTGCTCCTAGCATAATACATGATGCGTTCACATGCACATGAAATTCCTTCTTCCAATCTGGGAAGACTAGGATCGACACGGTGACCATTTTCTCCTTTAGCACATCCAAGCTCTTCTGGCGTTCCTCATTCCAACAGAACATAACATCCTTCTTTAACATATTTTCCATCAGCGTGGTGATCTGGGCATAGCTCTTGATGAATTTCCTATAGTATCCTGTATGCCCCAATGTTGCACGCAGTTGTTTCACACTCCTTGGCACCTCCAAATTGATTATGACCGTGATCTTTGTAGGGTCTACCATCAAGCCTTGTTTGCATACCACATGACCTAGCAATATCCCAAAAGGGACATAGAACAAACATTTCTTTAGATTGAGCATGATCTAGTACCTCTGGCATGTATCTAGCATCAAGCAGAGACTTACCACATGGTGCTTTACCAATCCAAACACTATCCAATCATCAAAGTATACCTTCAGAAATTTGTGAATGAAATCCTTGAACACCACACTACATGCGAAAATATCAGCAATGCGTTCTTCAACCCAAAAGGCATCACCATATACTAGAATCATCCCCATTCAGTCGTGAAGGACATCTTACTTCGATCCTCTCGCGCAATCTTAATTTGATGGTATTTAGAGAACCCATCAGTGAATGAATATGCTTCTTGGTCACCAACATTATCCAGGACCTCATCGGTGAACGGAGTTGGGAAGGGATCATGCACGTAGGCATACCTATTGTGAGCATCTTATTTAACTCTAAGTGGAACCTTTCTTTGTACTTCAGATTGAGCCGGTAAGGTATTTGCTTCATAGATTTTGCATCTGGTTTTAGGGTGCTCTTCATGACACCTAGGTCTTCTATTATCCCTCTCAGATCTGAAAACATAGTGGGAAATAGATCCTGATATTCGCAGAGTAGTTTGGCGACCCTATCTATTGTCGCATCGTCCCAGTAGTTCCCAATCTTTGCAAACTTCAGCTCTTCCTCCATTTCAATGTTCACCTGTCTTGTTTTGAGCAGCTCGATTATGTCTAGGTTCTATAGTTACAGTCCTTCAACTTCGCAGTGACCTTCAGTCTCTGGAATATTAATCTTCCTCGAGCCTTCGTCTTCTTCTTTTTTGTTACATTGTAGCACTCCAGCCCGTGGGTCAGCTGGGTATCCAGTCATGTTGAATCAAATCTAGAGGATCATGCGATATCCTAAAAATTGTTGTCTTAACCTCCTGCAATTCTCCATCAATACTTTCAAACCCATCCTCAAAGCTGAATGTCATCAAAAATCCTTGGTGAAAAACATCCCATTCTTCACTGCCATGGCGGAGTTCCATCTCCAAGTACCAATTCATCGGTATAACATCCAAGGTATGACAAAATAGATGGACCCACTCTGGCTGAGGCTTCGCTCCATACACTTCAATCCATTTGGCCAAATGGTCACATGGATCATTTCTCCCATCATATTTTTTTGTTATCCGTACTTGTGGGTGACCAAACCACACTCTCATCATTTTTCTGTATACGCGCCAATCATCAAAATTGTCCTTGTGAGTGCCCCACCATCTCGCAGGCGTAGTGCACAGCACCTAGTCCAGGGCCTGGAAGCAATATTTCTCTAGCACTTCTCTCTCAAATGCATCCAAAATGTGATAAACATCAGTTAAACCATCATAGTAAGGTAGATTTCTTACCTCTGATGATACACAACGCAACGACTTGGTCATCATATTACAGCGCAACGTAGATACTTCATGCAGTCGATTCTGCTAGTGCTCCAGTTCTTCATCTGAATCTGATGTGCAGGAACTTTCGCAGTCCCATGCAATACATCCATCTGCTATCAAATTCACCCAATCCTGATCTCGTGTCGTTATCTTGTAAATCTGGTCCAAATCGTCATCACTTTCATAATCGTGGACTAGTTTAGTATAGCGCAGCAGGGTCCAGTGGCACCACTACATAGATCAATTTCTTCTCAAATATCATCTTTCACTTCTTGAGATTGATTACCCCATTCATGTCAGTGGCCCAATCGATCCCAAGGAGCACAGGGTAGGGATTGCTATCATACACAATCTCTATCACTTCAAAATTAGCTAGTGCGCTCACACCTTCGATATCAACTATTGCCCCTCGCAACCTCCCCATTGCGATGATTTTCTCCTGATTCACCATCCTTAACTGAATCAGAGACCACTATAGCATAGGTCTCCCCATTATTTCCCATGTGTGTTTCAACAAAACTTTCGCGTCGGAACCTAGGTCCAAGATAACTTGGTCCATTTCGTATTCTCCTATCTGCACAGTGAGTCTCATCTCACGTCCAGTTCTTGCCTTATGCTTACCAAGCTTTCTAACTATGCGCGGTCAACCAATAGTGTTTTCCTTGCTAGCGCACCCATTTATCAGCTCCTGCAGTCCCTTCACAGCCTTGCTATCATGTAGCAGTTCCATACAAGTCTCCAAGAACATGGTAATCATGGATGGGTGCATTTCTTCAACCAGCTCCTCTTGACTCCCTAAGGTAGAGGCCTCAACGAAACTTTTCTTCGCTTAAATAAATGTCTCTTTTGCACGTTCTAGATCAAACCCGATCTCTTTTTCTGGTGCTTTGTGGACCCACTCACCTTCTTCAAACTGCTTCCCTTATCCTCACAAGTTGTCGCTCCACTCCGCAGCACAATATTTACTTTAGGGTCTTCCTCACGAGGCTCAGCCCTCATCATCTGCAGGTTTCTGAGTTAGTCACTGAGGCTGCACCCCCTTCTCACGTATCTTAGCTAACAATATAGGGCAATCCTCTGTCACATGGTCAAACTCAGTACAATAGCGGCATGATAGCTGCGTTAGATTCGGGCAGTCTCGCGTGTAGTGTCTTGGTCCTCCATAATTGTAACAAATAACCTACCCTCAACCTCTACCGAGTCCTCCTCCACCTCGGCCTCATTTGCACCCCTGATACTCACCTCGTACTCCTCAATTGCCTTGGTCCGGAGGTCGTGTTTCTCCCTACACCCTATATGCAAGTGTCTTGTCCATCATTAATTCGTAACTTCGGAAATTGCACTCATCATGACCCACAGATTGATAGAAGTTGCAGAAGAGTTGTTGCGGTGAGTGTATGAATTTCTGCAGAAAATGGAAATTGTCTATCGCATTTTTCCTAGCTACCTGATAGATATCACACCATAGCACGGGCCCTGTACTTGGCCCTACTGTAGCTTCTAAACCCAGGGTCATTGGCCCCCTTGCTGCAACATAATTTGTGAAAACTGGACAGTGATCTTTGTCATGCCCCTGGCTTTTTCACTTTAGGCACCACACTTCTTCACGCCTCTGGCCGAGCTGTTCTATCTTTTTTCAGACATTGCATTTCGAGGAAAGGTTATGCAACCACGCATAAATCTACTGAATGCCCATATTAGCATCCTACATTGGTGTCTCATGTAGTCTCATCGCGATTTCCAGAGCTTCCGCCTAGGTCCCAATCTTCTGTTGTGATAGCCCAACCCTTAGATGAGGTAGGAGTGAGGCCACAAACCATTCGTATTGCTACCCATCAATCAGATTCATGTTAGCCTCATGGATCGTACACTTTAATCTCTGATCCAAATCCTAGGGCGTCTCACCAGGCTTCATCATGATCTCTTTGAATCCAAAAATTGATTGTGCCTCAGACTTAGGTCTACTAAATTCCTTATTTAGCGTAGTCTAGATATATGCCAACGCGGACATCAGATTATCCATATAGTACTTAATCTACCACGTTAGTGTGTGGTCCTGCAAATCACTAACCAATGTCGCTTTATTCATTTGATCATCTTTGATACCCTGAGCTTCCCATACATCCTTCGCGACAAACCAAAAATCGTCCAGCTCTTCATTTCCCATGTCCTTGAACACAGGTAGCTTTATAGAGTTCACCATGTTGAATGGTGGTGGAGGTGGCAGTGGTGTGGGTGAGGGTGTAAGCGGTGGGGGTGAATATGGAGGTGGTGTGGGTGGATGAGGTATTCACAGGAACCCTTGCTTTATCAACTGAATAGTGCTCTGTGGAGAAGCCTGTGCTTCTCCCTCGTCATCACTCAGAGGAGGTTCAATCAGCAGGCTATATTCAGGACCTTTTCTTCTTCCATCCCTAAAAGTCCTTCCACTTCGCATAGCCCCAAACATCAAGGTAACTGCATAACCTTCTTTTCACATAAGAGCATCTTAATCCAAGTATTTAACGATTTCAAATAATTGCATCGTGACCCTTTGAAGAAGTGGTGCTTCGATTCACTGTAACTGACCGAAGTATTGACGACGAACTCTATCACAAACCCTCCTATGATACGATCGAGCCAATGATCGACATCATGAATGATCTTATCTTCAGATGCTTCCAATCTCCACACTAACTTCGGGGTCCAGACAATCGACTGTCAAGCCTCCACCTCCCTTGGTCATCTGCCAACTTCGTGATCCACTCATATAATTCAACCAGGAAGGAACAAAAGAAGATTTTGTGTATCTCTGAGTACATATATCTTTCCAACCACTGTTCTTTCGTCAATCGCGGATTGTTGTTTTCTTGCACCACGAACTCGTGGATTTTTCTATCCAACCAGTCTTCAATCTCCTTCTTAGTTTGATTCCAATGATACAACATCACACATATTGTTATGCAGATCCTAGTCCCAGCAAAAAAACCATTTTTTGGCTTGATGGGCCCTGACCCAAGTTTAGCTTTAAGTAGCCAAGCAAATCCATACACTTCTGGCACTTTCGGCATCAATCGGCGAAGCGCGGACTGAAGTCTTACCTGAAGCAATATGGGGGATGCAAGAGCCAAGTTTCCGCACCCTGAGATTGTTGTGATGTTGATTATCTACCCTAACCCTTCCTTCACACAGCCCAATAAGCCCTTTAGGGCTTATAAAAGTACTTCTCTTATTTGTCCTTGAAGCCTCTGCCAAAGTCTTCGATCGTCCTTCACGGACCCTAAATAGATAGATCAGGAACTTATGCACCTCTGTAATTACTCATACTTTTGTATTTACTCAAATTTGCTTAAGTATTGGTTAACTTTAACATGCATTACAATTATCTTCATGTAAACATATATTCTTACTTGCATTCATATGACAAAGTAAAACACATAGATTCGCACATCAATATAGCATTAATTCATAACCCCAGTATTCAACATAACATAATCACAACATTCATAATAGAAGTAAAATAATGCATACACAGATAATTCCATAATACTTCTCTTTATTGATAATCCAGATTTCCAGTATAGACTCTGACTACCCTGCACACATAGCTGCAGGGGTCTGTGCACTCAGCTACGGACTTCTACCCTAGGCCTCTGCGTGCTCAGCTGCGGAGCCTCTTCCTACACTAAGACTCTTTTCTCTTAGCTCTCACAGACCCATAAACTTACTCAGAACTCTACCAAAAACTTATGAACTACCTTAGACTCTTCTAAGACTCCCTTTTTATACAATCCCATGGTCTACGGACCAAGGGAAGATCTCATCAAGCCAACACAAACTATCTAAACTA
This sequence comes from Pinus tabuliformis, assembly GCA_031772625.1. NCBI lineage: Eukaryota > Viridiplantae > Streptophyta > Pinopsida > Pinales > Pinaceae > Pinus > Pinus tabuliformis. The sequence goes on from CM062805.1 coordinate 265,356,098, forward strand.
AGGGCGGAAACCCTTTTTGATTGCTTACATCTTCGTGCTCCATGGCCACAAAATGTGGAGACTTTACATTCTTTACACAAAACTTGGGCTTTTAGCCCCAAAACTTGGGATTTTAATCCCAAAAATGACCCGAGCGGACCCGTTCCCAACAGGGAGCTCAAATGAAAAGAAACGATAATGGTGACAATGATAATGATCACGGTGAAGAATGAAAGGAAAACCCTCCTATTTATAACAAAGTATTGAGTTAATCTCGAAATGGAGACTAATAAAATAATATTGACCAAATCAAGATCTAACCTTTAGGGATACTTTATTATATTTTTGGAGAGGGAAAAGATATTCAAAATGGTCAAATATATTTATTTAGAAATAATTAACAAATAAAATGATTTGTTAATTATTTCATGAGGATTAAGAATTGTGTGAAATTGAAATAATTATTAAATAGTGATTTAACAATTATTCCAATAATGGAAATAAGGAATAATAAATAAATAGTGATTTACTTAATTATTCCTAGGAGATTGAGTCATATGTGACAAGGAATATGTTGGCTTAGTGGGGCCTGACCCAGGTTCAGAAATGATTTAGCTAAACAAATCCTAGTACTACTGGCCCTTTCGGCAATAGTCCGTAGAGCACAGACTGTGGTCTCACCCCAAGTAGTATGGGAGGGTGCTAGAACCAAGTTTTTGCACCTTGGAGATGTCTGATGAGTTTGAGTGGTCTGCGGTTCGACCCGGCATGCATGTCGCTATGCGCACTTACCCATACCTCACAGCCTGAGATGTTGTCTTCGCGCAGCCCTACTCGGGGGCCGAACAATGTTATTACCCAAGTCCTTACTAGTAGCCCGATATTAGTTGATTAACTTAGCTTATTTGTACACTTTCAGTTATACGTAACAATATTCCCAATTCAAACAACTGTGTGTCGTAAAGAAATAGTATAATTGCAAGTAATATCAAACATGTAATAATTCAGAACAGATACATAGAATTGGTAAAAAAACTTCTCTTTATTATTTTCTTCCTTTGGTTACAGACTCAACTCTACTCTGCGCACTCAACTACAGGGGTCTGGGCACTCAGCTGCAGAATCTACTAGGCCTCTACGCACTCAACTGTAGAGCCTCTTCCTACTACTATGACCCAAGACACTTAGACTCTTGCTCTATGCTCACTATCTTGTTCTATCTATCGGATTCCAGAGATTTATTTACTACTTTACAACTTAGAGCCTCACTCTATTTATACAATCCCATGGTCCGTGGACCATGGGTAGGCTGACAGTATATTCAAAATTTAGGGTGGACAACCCTATGACTCTAACATACAATTCGTGCTCTACGCCCACAATTCGTGGAGTCTGTTAGCGCTTGGAATTTACCTAGGCTGAGATAGACAAACTCTCAAGGCTACATCAAACCATTTCACCTCGTAGCTAGCCCTACGAGGTATGAGAAGGCTCTCTCGGGTCAGATTTGATAGATCTTATAATATAATAAGCTGACCAATTAGGATCAAAGATATTAGGCTAGTAAATTGATAAGGGGGGTTGATTTAAAGATTTTTGGGTTTTTGGTGGCAATTGGAGGGAGTGCAATTCAGGGTGCGGGGATGGAGCACAGTTTTTGCAGGGGGTTCTTTGGGGCAAGGTAGGAACTTGTGCTGATGCCTTTGGCTTGGATGAGTGATCAGGGAAGAAAGAGAGGAGGTTAAAGAGGGCAAACAAGGACTTTGAATCCTCTTTAAACAGTGGAAAACATATATATTGAACAGAATTAAAAGCTGAGCATGGCATGCATGAATTCAAACTTTATCACTTTATCTTGTTCAATTAGCAGCAAAGAAAGAGAGATGTAACACATAAACAAACTTACAGTAACAATTAGAAGACACACCATCAACACAATGATCCACAAGAATCCACAATGAAGTCTGCAAAACCCTGGCCTTCCTTTCCTTAAATTGCAGAAGTAGATGTACAATACACAATAATGCTTTCTCCCACAAGAGTCCAACCATCAAAATGAGAAAGAGAAGGCATAATATAGAAGGTCAAACCTCTTCCCCCACCTCTAGGGGTCGAGCTCAGCTTCCTAGGAGCTGTTACAACTAATTCTAAATCAGTCACTAGATAATAGGCCAGCACAACAACTTGCCTCTAAAAGTTAGGAAGCCTATCCATACATTAAATATTAACTATTTACATCAAAGAAACTTCTAGAAGAGTAAAGAAAGATAAAGCCTATCAAAGTGCCATGAAAATATTACATTCATCCATCATCTACAAGTAAAAATGGTCAACCATAGTCAAAACAGTGTTTTTTGACCGAAAATGGCAATTCTAGCAAATCTGGAAGTTCTGGTCGCGCCCCTGGAAGTTCTAGTCGCGCCCCTTTACAGATGTTTTTGAGTGGGTTCCACTGATCCAAATCAGGTGCAAAATGGCTCATTGGAAAGCTTGTCCTGTCTACTTTCCATCCCAAGTGGAATTTCTGAATTTGGTGTTGATTTGACCCCTCAAAAACCATTTCTCCCAAGGTCACTTTCTGCAACTCAAAAAGTGGGCAGAAAGTCATTTTTTAGGTGTATTTTGAGCTTTTGGAGGCTCAAAACTCAAAATCAGGCTTCTCCCAAGTATTGGTAATTTTTATTTTTGAATGCCCTTTCCAAAAATGCCAAGTTTGCAAAATTCCGAGCAGCCCTTCAAACTGGTCTCACCCGGGGTGAGACCAGTTCTTGGGAAAAACCTGTAATTTTACCAAAAATTTTCAAAATGCTCAAAAATCTTCAAAATTTTCACATTTTGGTGCTGGATCAAGGCTGATCAGTACCATGATGAGTGAGGGAGGCTTCAGCCAAGATACGGAGTGGATTTTTCCTTTTCCTCCTCTTCCGGGCCTCCGATAGCTTTCTTTGGAGAATTTTCATTCTCGCCTTGCAAACATGTAATCTTGCCCAGTAGTGTGTCTTCATGTTCTGGAGCAGCTCTTTGTCACGGTTTGCCTTGTCTAACAGTCCCTCCAAGTGCCAATTTGCTCGGATGAGCAATAACTCTCTATCCTTGGGCAGTGGGTCCCCAGGCCTCCTGCGGTTGATGTCTCGGTCGGTTCGAATCTTCCATAGCTCTTCCAACTCTTTCTCTGTCTCCAGCTGTTTGGTCCGCTGCTCTAAATAAGTGATAGTCCACTGAGCCATCTCAAGCTTCCGCTGCAACACAAGGTTCTCTTCCTTGAGCTCATAGAAATCTGAAGAGGAAGGAGAATGAGCATCACGACCAGTGAAATCATCATGTGCCTCGCCAACTGCCTCATCCTCAACCATGGGCTGCTTGCCCTCTCGTACTGCCTGTGCCGATGAAGAAAGCGAGGCCCCTTCCACCTGGTGTGGAGATAACACTCGCTGCTCTGATGATGAAGACGAGACCCCTTCCACTGGCTGTAGAGAAAGTACTCGTCGGGCTGCTGCAAATAAGGTCCTGTGACCTCTCTGATATGTGACCCGAGGAGAAGAAGCCATGTGTCTCGGGATGCTGGTCTCGGGCTGATGTGATGACCCTCCCTCCTCATGAACTGCCTCCGGCCCTGAATGTGGCTGTGTGAAAACATCTCGGGAGATGAAATCCGCCCAAGGGATGCCCTGCTGGCTCAGCTGATGGGAAACTACTAGCTGAATAAGACCATGATGGCATAGGCTCCGGAGCTGCCGTACTGGGGTCTGTCTCCGAAAGGTAGTGGCCATCCTCTGAATGTCGTGAAATAAGTATGCCGAGATGTTCATCATCCTCACTCTGGTGAAGTGCATCATCATGCGGATATGACAAGAAAATACTCGTGAGAATCTCCCCTTGCATGTGAAGTAGTGCATAATGAGTCTCATGGTGTCTATATACTCTGCTCGGAGGAACTTGATAGGAAAGTTCCTTGACAAGTGATGCACATAGGCAGGCCTAACATATGGCTCATAGTATACCAGGTCCACCCACTTGCGCTTTGGCCATACCTCACCCACATTGGGTATCCCGGTAGCATCTGTGATAGCCTCTGGAGAAAATACAAAATTCACCCCTGCAAGGGTGACCTGCCTGTCATGGAGATGGAGGACAAACAACCGGGCCAAGTCCCTGTGATGCTGGATGTGTGACAGCCTCTCACAAAACTGAAAACAAGCCATATGCTGAAAGCAAGATAGTGCCAACGGGCAAGCCTGCAACTCTGTCAATGATATAGGCTCCTCCCTCTTGTGGTGACCACCCTTGCCTCCCCTACGAGGCCTCTGCTGTGTATGAATCTCAGAAGATGATGATCGGTCATCACCTTGCTCATTAGTCTCAGTGGTTGACATGGTGTTATTGAGCAAGGTGGAAAAAACAAGTCAAATTGACCGCTGCCCTGCCTGCAAAATGCTGTGAAGTATGTTGTTTTCAAGGGGAAACATCATGAGGGATATGTTAGGGGAGGGAATTTACATATAGGAAAGGGAAAAATATATATAAGCAGGGAATTTTGAAGGAAAACATCACATAATGCTAAACATGTCATTCCATCTCTCACCATTTGCAAATTAAAATTTTATTAGGGAAAACTTGTGTTTTGAACACCAAGGGAAAGGACAATGAAAATCTCCATGATGGAGGGAAGGATGTCATGAGCATAGGGGAATAGGGCAGCATCAGTTATAAACCTTTAACAGGCTGCTCTCCTTAAATTTTGCCTTTGCATGTCATCTAAGAGCATACTCTGTTTTTTCATAACTTTTGCAATGGCCATTTAATGCTTTTGGGAAACAGTGATTTTGTATGTTTGATCACCAAGGGAGGGAAGGGTTACTGTGATAGGTTTGCAATGGAAATAGAGTATGATGTCTTGTGAGTTAGGGAGATGAGGGGATATAGAGAAATAGGTTTAAGGAGACAATAAAACCCATCACCAAAATCTGCCAAACAATTTTCATAACAGCAGTCTTTCCATGGTACTGGCAGTTCCATTTTTGTATTTGTCATTGGGAATTAAGATTTCACTGTATGTTTTGACATTAGGGATGGAAATTCAATTGCATAGGGAGTTTTGCATGAAGGGAAATGCAATTTGAATTAGGTTTTCATATGGGGAATAGATAGGGAAAAACAGAGTTTTATGGATAGAGAGATGATACCATGCTAATGAGAAACCCTAACACAGCAAAACTGTTTCCTTTGACAATTATGCAGCTGTATTTTTGATGAATTTTGTGATGACTTTAACACAGCTTTGAATCTTTGACATATACACAGCAAGATGACACTTTTCTTTATTTTTTAATAAGGCTATGCAAATGGCATTTTCACTGTTTTTACAATTTCTTGTGTGCATGCCTTGTCATCACTTTTCTTTTTGTTTTTTTACAATGTTTTCTTTTTTACTTTGCTGTGTATTAACGTATGCAAATTTGCTGTGTAGAGAGGGTAGGGTTTGTATGGTTTAATTTGAAAGGGAAAAGAGATGAATGGCATGAAAGGGATTTAGGGAGATAGATGGAGAAAGGAAATTAGATTTTGGGACTAGGAAATACATTAACAATCCTTTGCCAACCATACTCTATAACAGCAGGTCTTTAAACAATACTTGCAGCTTCATGAATGCTTTTTGTCATAGGGGAAATAAAGCTTCATTTACATGTTGACAAAAGGGAAGAGGGATTTCATTTGCACTGGGATTTTTAGGGAAAGGATAAGCAATTGAATTAGGGTTTTAATGAAGGGAAGGGTAGGAAAACAGAGTTTGAGGTTAGGGAAATATACCATGTTCTTATGCAAACCTTACCACAGCAAAGTGTTCATTTTGACAACATGTACAGCTGTATATTGTTAACTTTGTCATGACAGCCACCTAGTTACCTTGCCTCTGATTTTTACACAGCAATATGTCTCTTTTGCTCTTGTCTTGTCTAGGTTATGCATAGTGATATTACTCTGTTTTTTGTGATATTCATATGCATGCATTTGCCATCATATTCCTTTTTCTTTTCACAATGTTTCTTTTTCATTTTGCTGTGTGACAAAGTGTTAGGGTTTGAGTAGGATGCATGGGAGAAATTAGGATTTGAAATAGGGTTTAGGAGGGGTTAGGGTTTTTAGTAAATTGGGATGGGGTCTAGCATTAATTTGCAAATGAGATCAATGAAAATGACACTCTAACACATGTGAATTTATAATGGGAAACTAATGGAAGGGAATAAAGGAAAAATTACCTTGAAAAACAAACAATACAACCTAACATAAGCTTGCAAAGACATCAAGTCACTTAACCTATTTTTCATTAATTTCTTGCATGATAAAATTACCATAACCCTCCTTATTCATCCATGACATGATTATAAACATCATAAGGGAAGCATACCTTGAAGAAATCCGAGCAAATTTGAAAGAAAATTGAAGTTTGGGTGAGTTTTACGGCAGACAGAGTTTTTGGTCGCGCACGCTCTGAGAATGGTCGCGCTCCTCCGTTTGGTCGCGCCCGTGTTATTTAACACTGTGCGTTGGCCTCCGTTTGGTCGCGCCCACCCAGGTGGTCGCGCGCACCTGTGGTTTGGTCGTGCACCCTCAGAAAGCCCAGAATTTGCTGCAAATTGCCAATTTGCCTTCTCACCTCTTTCTCTTGCGTTTTCTTGCCTTCAAATGCACAATGAGGGTCTTCAAAGAGGGAATTTACCTTTATATGCTTACATTTGAAAAAATTTAACTCAAAAACCCACTTTATAATGTTTCCACTTGGACATTCTTTTTTAACACTGTTTTGGAGTCATTTTGTCTTGAAATGAGCCTTTTGATGCGTTTGACTCCTTTCTTTTTGCAGGTTGACCGCCTGAGGGACTGTAGTGAAGGAACCAGGGTTATTGCCGGCACTTTTACAAATTTTTGAGAATTTCTTTATTTTTTCAAATTTCCACATGGCCTTGGACTTAAAAACAGGGTTTTTAAACCCAAGGCATAAAATGAGCTATAGCTGAAGAAAATGATAATGAAACGTATGTACAAGACTCCTTCCGGTTTGCTGGGCACCTACTGACCATGACTCATGACCTTGAAATGATTTTGACTCAAAACCCTAGACCTAAGACCATGGGACCTCAAGACAAAAACAAGAACAAGCCTGACTCAATTACATTGTTGTATGACCTGATCCAGCAAAGCCAAGAAGGGAACAAAGACCAGCTCCTCCATTCAGTGTTATGGCATGCCTAGCGGGATGCAAAACTGACACTGATGAGACACCTATAAATGCATATGCAAAGAGTTATTGATCACTGATGGAGGGCTCAAGACCGACACTAACAGAGTCTTTACAACAATAACAATTCAAAACTTGTGCTTTGAGCCCCAAAACATGTCGTGGGGGGATTCCATGCCCAACAGGCCCCCAACACAAACATCGTGACTCGCCCTCAAGTCACTTTGTCGACGTGGTGATCTTGGCACAGAGTCCCTCCAACTGGTCTCAAACGGTCCTGATGTCGACAATGCACTGAGCTACTACTTGTACCTGCTGCATCCGTTACTCGGAGACCTCTATGTCCGTCATGCTACCTTGCATCTACACATGCATCCCCTGAATGTGTGCGAGCTTTCCTTCACTATCTACCGTGATTTTGAAGGCTTCGTCAATCCATGGCTAAACGCGTGCTTTGAGGACTGCTTCCTTATGGAGCTCTGCGTCCAACTTCTCCTTTAATGCCTTGGCTTGCTGCATCCTTGCAAGCTGCTGAGTGAAGACTACTATCTGTGCAGTTCCTCTGATGCTATCATACTACTGCTAGAGTTCCCGTGCCTCTGTCTCCAGCCGCTGGATGTTGGGATCCTCCTGCACAGTCGTGAGGACCTTCTGTGCCTATTCCAACATATTCATAAAGTCACGCACTACACTTCCAATCTATTCCAACCCTGCTGCAATAGCAATGGTGTGTTGTTCTCTGATTTCCAGGGGAGTGGAAAGCTATGCCTTCAACTGTAGCTCGGCAATCTAGAGATTCAGCTTCAGCTGCACCCTTCTTGTCTCTTCTCTTGCGTCGCAAACTCCACTTCCCAAACTCTGGATCCACACTTCTACCGGTAGATCTATTGCGATAGCTAGCTCTGGGATGCGTCAACAAGCCTCATGTACCATCTACACCAACTCATCGCCTGCAAGCTGAGCTGCTCCATATTGATCTTCTGTTCACTAAGAACTTGGATCGGGCCGGTCTCCCTAGTGCGCAACTCTGTTGTTATTCCATCCTGTAGCTGATATAGCATTTCCTAGGAAGGGCAACTAGATTAAGGCCAATGTCTTTCATCATGCTAAGCGACAACCGATCCATTGCATTAGACGACACTAGAGCTCCCTCTAGCAACACTATTGTGTTTTCCATCCATGAGCGTAGCAATCTGCTCTGCTGCTAAAGTTTTGGCTATGACCTGCATGGACAGGGTACCTTCCTGAAAGGGCCACACTTGTAACTCCTGCAGCTACACTCTGAGGTCCCCTAACACAGTCTGATGCTCCTGCATGAATTCCTAAAGTGTTTCACTTGTGACATCTCGAACCATCTCACCGATGTCATGGAGATCACCTTCGGTTAAGGTGATCAGGTCAATGGCCAATTTCGAGGCCTTGACCTTCTTCCTTGGGCCTGATATTTCTTCGATGCACGAGCACTTGAGCTATGTGGATGCGGTTACTGGATCCACACTCCCTTTTGCTATTTTTGTGTCCTCTGCTTCCTACCCTGAGGACGTTGCTTAGCCTTCGTTGGCCTGTGTTGTTCCTGCCTCTGTTGTTTGCGCTGCTGCTGCTGCTTCTGCGACCGTCTTCTGCTCCGCAGCTTTCTGTGCCACTTCGAGCACTACTCTTACCTCAGCTGATGCTTTTTCGTTCCTCCTTCTCTCTGCTAATTAAGTGACACACAACTTAGCATCATCCTTCTTTTTCTGTGCTGCCGCTTTCTCTAGTTTCTCTAGATTTGGGGCCCACCACTCGGGAGGCCATGTCTCCAATACAATAAAGATCATGTCGTCAGTGGCTACAAATGGTAGCTTCGTCCACTGCTTTTTCGGATCCTTCCGCACCGTGATATAAATGTTACACATATCGGCTTTTAAGTCTGTAAAACTCTGTAGACTATTGTGCACCGTAGGTGACAGGCGGCCTCCTATTGATCCACATCCAGATGATCACCTCCATGAGCACCCATAATATTTTTGTGTCGCAAATCTATTTTCCATCCTTGGTGGCCTAGAGTGAAGCCTACTTCGCAGCCTTTGGTAACTCTCTGTCAATGTTGGGGAACTGACTATCCTTTGGCAGTTCTCCCACTACCAGCAGTATGGATAAGAGAAAGCACACATAGTGGAAGGTCTTACCCTACTCCTGGGCTTCACGACAGTTTATCAAAAATTCCTCGCAGAGGAATTCAGCCTAGTTGAACTAGACCCCCTCCATGCACTGATTGGCCAAAGTGACCACAGGCGATGGTACCTCATCGGCATGGCATTTTCTCATAACTTTGCCGGCTAGGAGTTGGGTTGCTACGTGCACCCCCTTGTCCTTGATGTTGGAGATGGCGTAGCCCCTCTTATTTTACTCCAGCTTATACTTTGCTTTCATGGCTTCTTCGAGAGCAAAATTGCTACCTTTTCTGACTATAGTCGCGGGGTCCTTTCCCTTACAAGGAAGCCAGGAAATACGGTGAATGAGGTCTATTGTGATGGGAATATGCTCCTCCAGCATAGATACCCATCATGCACCAGGAAGAGTAGCTTCCTGATGACAAAAATGGTGATGGGCGCACGATGGAAATGTGGTATCCATAACAAATGCAACAATCCGGCCTTTTCCACACCTCGCAACCATTTCCCGCGGCTTTAACGCTATCAATGCCCCCTTAGTATTCTACTTCATTAGATTCGTCGTCTCTAGGTGTGGGAACTTTTCGCAGTCAGCGAGGTCCCAGTCTTCAAATTTCATGGTTGGCACGTGGCCTAGGTGTGCACCCTCAAATACAATGCCATTGGGGAGGAGCAAGGTTTGGAGTGAACTCTTCATTGCATCCAAATCCTTTGGTGCTTTGGTCTTCCCTTTCTACGGAGGGACATACGCGGGCAGTTTTGCTATAGAGCACAATGGTTGGATATCCTCCTCCATGTCTTCTTTTTTTCTACGGTGGCAATCAGGGCCTGCAAGTCTTCTTCTTCCTCATCAGTTTCTATTGTGACTGTTTTCCCCTTCTCTTCTATGAATATTTTGTTGTGCCACAGATTCCTCGGGGACATGCGTACTGGACCTATTTGTTATAGACATATTTGGGCACTGAAACCTGTTGTGGTCACCAACAACCCCCCCCTCTTTGCTTGATATTAGCAATAACGTCGAGCAAAGGGGGGACCCTGAACAAAAAAAAATCCCAAAAATATTTTGTTAAATTTTTGTATTTTTCTCCCTAAGGCTTAAATCGCATCGCAAAGAAAGGTTGAAGCATTACTTAAAGCGCGAAAAGTAAGACTGTGAAAGAGCGACGCGAAGTTCATCGCGTCGCATGCATCTCAAACGCGCTCTAAAAAGAGGACCTCCAAGAAGCGTTGATCGCCGATATGCGACATCGCACATCGCAAACGTCACGCTATGGCACCATAAACCATTGAATAAAATCTGCGATCTGCGATCTGCGATCTGCGATATCAGTAAACTGCGATCTGCGATCTGAAAAGACTCATCACACGATAAACCCAAGACCAAGCGCGCGCCTTAAAGGAAATTAATGACCGCATGCTTGAGTATAAGGGAATGATTGCATCGCATTTATCGAAGAGTCAAGTCATGATGCATGTCAGGATTATGCATTCATTAGAGTTTAATGCTTTTATGTCAATCTTTTCATTTCCCTTCTTCTTTGCGTAGACTGCAAGACACGCAACTGATATAAATCTATATGCAGGAAACATCTGAGAGAAAGGGGAAAGCGCCAATCAAATAGCAGAGAGAAGATGCCTCCGCAAACGAATGCCGCATGCAGCAGGACCGCGGATTCCAGACTATTAGACAACCGGCACTGATGGAATTAGACTATCCAAGACTCAGAGTCAAAGGCGCACAAAAGCAGTGTGTTCACAAAAGATCCTGAAGCTCAGACTTGGTAAAGCAGAGAAAGAAGCGCATAGGAAGGAAGACGCTCCAGAAAAACCTGGAACAAAGAACGGAAACATCTCGAAACAGGGGGATGTTCATACAGCGCGACTCCTAACCCACTCAGTCATTCGCACGACCGGAAACCGGAATAGCAACAGCAAAATTAGTTCGAGAAGAACCTGGGTTGTGCTAAGTATACACGCGGCGAATACACCCAGCTAGAGAAAGGTTTTCGAAAATATCTTCTGGTCTGTCAGAAGGAGGTGCCAGCTCTTGTTATTTCCACTTTTATCTCCCGAGCAAAAGAAGAAGGCAGTCAGCCGACTCTTCCCAGGAAAGCGTTGCGCAGTTGACAGCACTAAAGAGAATATACAGAAACGGTCAGAAATTAGATTTAAAGTTTTAGAAATAAATTTGCTTTTAGTAAAGGGCGGTCATTTGAAGCCGATTCCCTAAATTCGTGTAATTAAGATCAATTAGCTAGTAGTATTTAACCCTTCTCATGGCATTTGGAGAAGGGTCCGGAAATCTGTCAAAAACTTGTCCTCAGAACATGCACTTCTGCACCCTCAGAGGAGATTTTTGATGAATGGATGGATCGAGATTTATTTATGTTTGCATTTTAATGTCTGTTACTGATGTTGCACTTCTGTACTCTTAGTAGATATTAGAACAAGTAGAAGTAAATCATTATTGCTTGAAGTTTATTAGTGAAATCAGTCATAAATGGTACTTTTATCTCTTGACTCAATTCTGCTAGTATCCCTAAAGTGATATACAGCTGAGTTCTTTATATGTTACTGTATGAATGTCTGTATTACCATTTGGCACTTCTGTACGGTGGAGTCATTTATTTATGCTTGACATATAGAAAACTGATTATGCGATATGCTGTTCACAACTACTCTGCCTAACTTCTTATGCAGAATGGTTTATCTTTATCGATTTATATTCTGATAACAGTTGAATGATCTTTATTACCAGCTGTTGTTAGAAATCTTTCTAGATCGCATAACAAAAGAGAATACCCCGGGTTAGCGTATATTAGATGTATTGTTTCTCTTCATTAGATCACATTAGTATAGAAGTAGTTTAGCTGTTAGAATTAAGACTAGTTCAGAGAAACCTTTTAGATTAATATCATCAAACTCTACACACACACGCACACCCTTCACATTGGGAAACTGGTCCCATTACCCCCAGTCGGACCCGCTACTCCAAATGGGCAAGGAGCCGCCAACCAGGTTCCGGACCGGGTGGGTATCCCCCTTGTTGTTGACCCGACTTCGGGGCCCTCAGCATTTCTGGCGCTAGAAGGAGGGCACGAGCTATGAATGGCGCATAATCCAAAATCCAAATACCATTCTGAGAGCAAATCACCCTCACCAACTTCCCCGACTTCTCCAGTACGACTAAACTCGGAACTAGAAGTCGCTCGGACATCCACCGCTGCTATACACCCCGATACATCAGACCGTCCTATTATCGATCCCCCTGAAGTTCAAAATTTGATCCGTAAACTCCAGGGATTCTCTATTTTCACCCAGAAGTCTGATAAATCTAAAGGCAGCTTGACTTCGCAGTACAACCCTGCTCATCCCCTGACCCGATTGAAGAGTGAAAAGTTTGGCATCCAACCAACTGAAACCCCTCTCCCTACTAGGAAAAGAGCAAGGAAAGCACTTCCAGAGTCTGACAGAGAGACTCTTTCATCCACTTCGTCCATTTCAACTCCCTCTCCGCGAAGTCTACCACCCACTTCGTCACCTCAAAACACTCATCCATCCCCCACAACCCTTCCTCCGCAATCGTCGAAGATCGTAACATCTCCATCTTCTCAACATCAAAGATCATCTTCTGCACTTTTTTTAACTAGTCACTCAGCAATGGCCCAATCTCCATGGAACAATCCTGGGGCGGTTTTAATGCCTCCACCCCTAAGTCCAATACCTGCCCATCCTAAGAAATGGCTGCCGAAATTCAATCCAGAAACAGGAATGCTAGCTGAAGAACATATCAATAATTTCATGCTTTCTGTTAATCTCAACGGAGTTACCAACGAAGATGCCGTGGTCCGACTTTTCCCCTATACAATGCAAGGGACAGCCAGGTCATGGTACTTTTCGCTGCCCTCCAAATCTATCACCAACTGGGACATTTTTCAAAATCAATTTCTCACCAAATTCGGCGATGATAGATCGACAGCGACACTGATCAACGATTTATCCAATCTCAAAGCTGAGGCTAGAGAACCCATTAAAGATTTTAACTTACGGTTCAACAAGATCCTCAACAAAATCCCCGCTGCTTCTCAACCCAGCGAGGAAGTAAGATGCGAATGGCACATCACGGCCTTACCTTCAAACTTGGCCATCTTCGTAGATAGGGTGAGCAAGACAACCTTAGTCGAAAATTTGGCTGAGGCGTTGGCAGTTGAAAGACGCATAGTAGCCCTAGAAAAGAGATCTACAATCGAAGAGCGTAAATCTAAGAAAATCTCTTTCAAAGAAGACACCAAGAAGAAGCAAACGAAAGATCCTTTCGACATGGAAGGATTACAAAAGGTATTAAAGGCCATGTCCAATGAGATGATTGACATAAGGAAACAAGTAGCAGAATCGTCCCCAAGAAAGCCTTTTAGGAGTTTTAAGAGAAATCCTCCTATGGAGACGAAGCCACCCAACATGGTCTCAAACGTGGAATCTGACGAAGAAGAAGAAGAGAGCACCATCGAAACGCAGACCGACGATGAAGAAGTGGTGGAACTGCAAGGAATGTGGGATTTCATCCTCCCACAAGAGGAAGATCAAGAAGCACTTCTGGTCAGCACACGAAGTAGAAATCAGCTTGATCCTCCCCAGAATATCCCAAAACAGAAGGGCGCAAGCCCTGCAGCAAAAGAAAGGGTCGCACCAAAGAAAACAACTGCTAAAGCGACCTCTTTTAGCCCAGTCCAATCAGAGCAAACGCCTCCATCAAAGACACTAATAGTGTCGGATGAAATGGAGTATAACATCATCGATGACATGAAAAAGACTAGGGCTAATATCACCCTGTACGAGTTGAGCAAATTGAAACACCAACAGAAAATCATGATGAAAGAGTTACAAGCCATACCTACTACGCCTTTACCTACAGCGGTAGCTTCTCATAATATAGGAAGACCTCCAATCAACACGATCAATAAAATCGATCCAAATGACATCGCTTTGATTGGAGGGAGATCTAGATCTCATACTCCTCCTTTCCTCCTCACTTATGAAATCTTTAACAGAAACGTGCACAACTGCTTGGTTGATTCTGGTGCTTCAACCAATATTCTACCCAAGTCAATATGTGCCAAACTCAACGTTCAACCGCAAAAATCTGCAGTGCGCATAGTTCAACTTGATCGATCACAAGTCGAAGTGATAGGCAAACTGAATCAAGTGACCATAAGACTGTCGTCTAACCCCAAGGTATGCCAAGTTATCGACATCCTAGTGGCTGACATCCCTGAATTTTATGGCCTGATTCTTAGCAGGGACTGGTCTGAGAAACTCCACGGATACTTTTCGACCGACTGGTCGCACATGTGGTTACCCTTCAACGGGAAACCAAATCAAATAAAGGTTGAACGAGAATTGCACCAAAAATACATAGTGACGGATTTGGAAGGAGAGAATGAAGCCATAGCATACAACAGCAGCATCATAGGCAACTACTCGGTAGACTCTTTCCTCGGAAATTTCAATGCTCACATATCACCATATTTAGAAAATTCAGTTTTGTCCCAAGTAGAAAACTTTTCCCAGACTGATGATTCAAAATGTGTTAGTTTCTTAGATAACCCTGTAAATACTTCTTTATTTTGGAAATTATATTTTGATGGCTCTAAATCCAACGAGGGAGCGGGAGCAGGATGCGTTTTGATTAGCCCTGATGGAAATAAGACCATGCTCACATGCAGACTGGAGTTTGATTGCACGAACAACACAGCGGAATACGAAGCCTTGGTCCAAGGCCTATACAAAGCAATCGGCTGCAACGTCAAATATCTTCAAGTCTTTGGAGATTCCGAGATCGTCGTCAAACAGGTACGTAACACCATACACTGACTGTCTAGTCATTTAAAGCACTATCAATCTTTAGTACAAGATCTCACTGCACATTTTACAACGTTCAATATTTCGTCAATCCCGAGACTTCACAATGCAAGCGCAGACCTGTTAGCTAACGTAGCCTCCAGACTCATTCCCTCTGAAGACTTTAGTCCAGATAGGTTTTCGATAGAATTGATTTTTAAACCGTCTATCCCTGACAACATCACTAACTGGAGAGTATTCAACGACGACCCAGACATCGTAAGTTTCCTCACCTCCGAAGGATCCTACTCAAACCAGATAATCGACGAAGACTGTCATGATCACCAGATACAACAAAATAACACTGATAATGCCATACCCAAATCGGTGGTCAAACTAGAAGACTTATACGACTTGAAAAGTCGGTTCAAAAGGTTAGCTAATGCCAAAATTTACAGTTTGACTCTGAACTACGAATCAGTGAACCTAGGAACCGATGAGAAGCCGCAAAACATTAATCTAGGCCAAGGCCTGGCTCCTGAAGAAAAATCAGCATATATCCGTCTTCTACGACAGTACAAAAACGTCTTCACCTGGAATTACGATGAGCTAAAGACTTACAACACTTCTATCATTCAACACACTATCCCCATGATTGACAACGAGAAACCTATCCAGCAGAAGCTCAGAAAAATCCACCCCAACTTGGAAAGTCAGATAAAAACTGAGCTGAATAAATTGTTGAGAGCCAGAATAATCTTCCCGGTCAGACATTCCAAATGGGTATCCAATATGGTACCCGTTAGGAAGAAAAACGGAGATATTAGAATCTGCATCGACTTCCGGAATCTCAACAAAGCCTGTCAGAAAGACAATTTTCCCCTCCCACCTATGGAGCAAATATTACAGGCAGTCGCAGGCTCAGAGTTAATGTCTTTCCTGGACGGATTTTCAGGATATAACCAAGTGTTGGTACACCCAGATGATCAGTTAAAAACCACCTTCCGAACTAAATGGGGTACCTACGCGTATTGGAAAATGCCATTCGGTCTGATCAACGCCGGTGCTACTTTTCAAAGGGCCATGGACATCGCGTTTAAAGGTTTAGTCAACAAATCGGTAGTGATTTACCTGGATGATATAACTGTGTACTCCAAGAACCGAAACGACCACCTCAAAGATTTGAAGCTAATCTTTCAAAGATGTTTAAGGTATGGGATCTCGCTTAACCCGAAGAAATCTTTTTTCGCGTTGAGTGAAGGAAAATTGCTAGGATTCATAGTGTCCAAATCTGGCATTCACATTGAACCTGACAGAATCAAAGAAATTTCCGAGATATCCATGCCCCATAACAAAAAGACCATGCAATCTTTCCTAGGACAGATCAATTTTGTCAAAAGATTTGTCCCATATTTTTCACGTATTATTTCTCCTTTACAAAAAATGATAAAAAAGAATTCAAACTTTAAATGGGGTCTAGACGAGCACGAAGCGTTTAACTTAATCAAACAAGCCATCATCAACGCTCCATCTCTAGCAACCCCAAACTTTTCAGAGCCTTTTGTCTTATACACGTTTGCCTCAGAGAATTCTTATGCTGCAATCTTGACTCAAGCGAATCAAGGAAAGGTAGAAGCTCCGATCGCATTCCTTAGCTCAAACTTACAAGGTGCTGAGCTGAAATATTCGGACGTAGAGAAACAGGCATATGTTGTTTTTAAAGCGATTAAATATTTCAGACCATTCTTGCTAAAGGCCCATACCAAGGTCATAGTACCGTTCCCAGTGGTAAGAAATCTCCTGATACAGAAGGATGTGGGCGAGAAGAGAGCGAATTGGATCACCGCCTTGTAAGAATACGACCTGGAGATCAAGCCGGCACACATCGTTCGAGGCCAAGGTTTCTGCAAGATGTTAGCTGGAGCATCGCAAATCCCCGAAAAATCGTCTGAAGAGGTACACGCGTATGAGGTAAGCCTAAACGACGCAGAATCATTATATGCTGACATCATTTATTTCCTGAAGAACGGGCATGCTCCATTTCACCTGGATCACATCAAGAAGAGAGCCCTGAGATTAAAAACCAAACAATACCAACTCGTGAATGATGTCCTGTTTAAAAGAAATTATGATTCTGTGCTTCTTAGATGTCTTGAGAAAACTGAAGCCGAAAAGGTTTTGCAAGAACTCCACGATGGACCAGCAGGTGGACACTATGCTGGAGAAGCCACCGCGCACAAAATCTTACGTGCAGGATACTACTGGTCCACGATGTTCAAAGACTCGTACAATCACGTAAGAAAATGCCAAGTCTGCCAGACTGCTGCAGGAAAACAAAAGAAGTCATCCATGCCACTGCAGCCGGTTAACATCGAACAGCCGTTCAGCCAATGGGGCCTGGACATAATAGGTGAGATCGTTCCTCACTCCTCTAAACAGCATAGGTATATCCTCACGACAACTGACTATTTTACTAAATGGGTAGAGGCAGTTCCTCTCAAGACAGCTAATTCTGAAAGCATTATTGAATTCATAGATCAGTTTATCATTACTAGGTTTGGATTGCCAACGGCCTTAATATTCGATAATGCTTCATATTTTTCTAGAAATACCATGACTGAGTTCGCGCTCAAAAGAGGATTCAAACTGAAGTATTCTGCCAACTACTATCCGCAAGGTAATGGGTTGGCTGAATCAACGAACAAGAACCTAATCAGGATTATCAAAAAGACAGTCGACCAAAACCAAAAGAATTGGCATAAAGCGCTAGTAAACGCCTTATGGGCAGACAGAATTACAAAGAAAGCCTCTATCGGCACTTCTCCCTTTAATTTAGTTTACGGGAGAGAAGCAGTTCTTCCTACTCACTTAGTCATTCCCTCCTTGTCCTTAGTACAATACATTGATGAAGTATCCACTTCTCCCTTACAACTAAGGCAAACAGAAATAATCAAGCTAGAAGAACAACGAGAACAGGCCAAGAAAACCCATGCTCACCACCAAGCGCTGATAAAATCCTTTTTGATTCGAACATAATGACCAGAAAAAACTTTCAGATGGGAGATTTAGTTTTGAAGTGGGATAAGGCACATGAAGAAAAGGGCAAACATACGAAATTCCAAAAGCTGTGGCTTGGTCCTTTTCAGATTGTAGAGGTCATAGGCCCGTCGACTTTTGTGTTGTAGGACTTGACAGGCAGAAGAGATTCTCTGCCTGTAAATGGACAAATCCTCAAAATGTATTTTCCATAGAAGGTTATCCTTCTAATTTTTGTAGGATAATTTTAGTTTTATTTTAGTTTTATTTTTTATAAATAAGGTTGGTTGTGAATGATCATAAATTGTATTTATGAATAATATACCATTTCTCTATCAGATTTTGATTTCACTTGTATAAATAGTAAAACTTTTCGAAAAATCTGACTTTTATTATTGACAAATAGAGTTAACTTTAGCCTGAATATGATGTTAGTTTCAACTTCACAAAGAAATCTGGGATGAAAGTAACTTTTGGCAAAAAATTGTTTTATGCCAACGCAATGAAAAGTATCATCAATAGCAAAATAAGTATTCTCTGCAAAACTGCTGTTCTTAAACTCTATTATTGTCGTCCAGAGCTTTCTTAAGGAAAAACAATGACTTCCTCCCTGTTAAGGAAAATCGCAGCATCCAGAGAAACAATCCAAGAAAACACTATATCTCAAAGAATAAGAGGTCTCATCACGAGCCGGCTTATCATGATCACAGATATTATAACTTGCTGACTTTGCCACTACTGTCTATCAAAACAGGGCAACGACTCAAGATTGTTGCAATCAAAAGACAAGGGTCTCATCGCGAGCCAGCTTGTTCAGCAAAAGTGTAAATCAAGTGAATGACTGTGTCATAATTTGGCTACCAAACCAAGACATTGTTCTTTAGAGAATAAAAAATCAAAAAAGAAAGAAAAGTGTCAAAAGGATTTTTCTCTGGAATGTTGTAAATAACCTCAAGCAGGAAAAAGGATCATTGCTGGATAATATGGTAACCCTGTCGAGGCTATGGACGCTTGCGGGCAGCAGAGGCTCTACCTACGACAAATGAGCATACTTTACAAAGCCAGTACGCAGAGAAGACCTTATTTTGTCTTTGAAAAAACTGAGTAATGTCTAGGTGTGAATACAAGAAATAACCCAGAGGAAGCAAACAATCGGAATGAAATAAAAAGTTGTGACGAAACATCATTGACAGGATAAGGGGTAATACTCTATCCATCCATAACAAAATTTAGACATAAGAAAATTTTTTCTGTTTTGGAAGTGAAAATGCAATAGAACAAGCAGAGATAACTGGTTCTTCACAGTGAATCGCCATTGTTGTGGTCACCAACAACCCCCCCTCTTTGCTTGATATTAGCAATAACGTCGAGCAAAGGGGGGACCCTGAACAAAAAAAAATCCCAAAAATATTTTGTTAAATTTTTGTATTTTTCTCCCTAAGGCTTAAATCGCATCGCAAAGAAAGGTTGAAGCATTACTTAAAGCGCGAAAAGTAAGACTGCGAAAGAGCGACGCGAAGTTCATCGCTTCGCATGCATCTCAAACGCGCTCTAAAAAGAGGACCTCCAAGAAGCGTCGATCGCCGATATGCGACATCGCACATCGCAAACGTCATGCTATGGCACCATAAACCATTGAATAAAATCTGCGATCTGCGATCTGAGATCTGCGATGACTGCAATCTGCGATATCAGTAAACTACGATATGCGATCTGCGATCTGAAAAGACTCATCACACGATAAACCCAAGACCAAGCGCGTGCCTTAAAGGAAATTAATGACCGCATGCTTGAGTATCAAGGAATGATTGCATCGCATTTATCGAAGAGTCAAGTCATGATCCATGTCAGGATTATGCATTCATTAGAGTTTAATGCTTTTATGTCAATCTTTTCATTTCCCTTCTTCTTTGCGTAGACTGCAAGACACGCAACTGATATAAATCTATATGCAGGAAACATCTGAGAGAAAGGGGAAAGCGCCAATCAAATAGCAGAGAGAAGATGCCTCCGCAAACGAATGCCGCATGCAGCAGGACCACGGATTCCAGACTATCAGACAACCGGCACTGATGGAATTAGACTATCCAAGACTCAGAGTCAAAGGCGCACAAAAGCAGCGTGTTCACAAAAGATCTTGAAGCTCAGACTTGGTAAAGCAGAGAAAGAAGCGCATAGGAAGGAAGACGCTCCAGAAAAACCTGGAACAAAGAACAGAAACAATTCTCGAAACAGGGGGATGTCCATACAGCGCGACTCCTAACCCACTCAGTCATTCGCACGACCGGAAACCGGAATAGCAACAGCAAAATCAGTTCGAGAAGAACCTGGGTTGTGCTAAGTATACACGCGGCGAATACACCCAGCTAGAGAAAGGTTTTCGAAAATATCTTCTGGTCTGTCAGAAGGAGGTGCCAGCTCTTGTTATTTCCACTTTTATCTCCCGAGCAAAAGAAGAAGGCAGTCAGCCGACTCTTCCCAGGAAAGCATTGCGCAGTTGACAGCACTAAAGAGAATATACAGAAACGGTCAGAAATTAGATTTAAAGTTTTAGAAATAAATTTGCTTTTAGTAAAGGGCGGTCATTTGAAGCCGATTCCCTAAATTCGTGTAATTAAGATCAATTAGCTAGTAGTATTTAACCCTTCTCATGGCATTTGGAGAAGGGTCCGGAAATCTGTCAAAAAACTTGTCCTCAGAACATGCACTTCTGCACCCTCAGAGGAGGTTTTTGATGAATGGATGGATCGAGATTTATTTATGTTTGCATTTTAATGTCTGTTACTGATGTTGCACTTCTGTACTCTTAGCAGATATTAGAACAAGTAGAAGTAAATCATTATTGCTTGAAGTTTATTAGTGAAATCAGTCATAAATGGTACTTTTATCTCTTGACTAAATTCTGCTAGTATCCCTAAAGTGATATACAGCTGAGTTCTTTATATGTTACTGTATGAATGTTTGTATTACAATTTGGCACTTCTGTACGGTGGAGTCATTTATTTATGCTTGACATATAGAAAACTGATTATGCGATATGTTGTTCACAACTACTCTGCCTAACTTCTTATGCAGAATGGTTTATCTTTATCGATTTATATTCTGATAACAGTTGAATGATCTTTATTACCAGCTGTTGTTAGAAATCTTTCTATATTGCATAACAAAAGAGAATACCCCGGGTTAGCGTATATTAGATGTATTGTTCCTCTTCATTAGATCACATTAGTATAGAAGTAGTTTAGCTGTTAGAATTAAGACTAGTTCAGAGAAACCTTTTAGATTAATATCATCAAACTCTACACACACACGCACACCCTTCACATTGGGAAACTGGTCCCATTACCCCCAGTCGGACCCGCTACTCCAAACGGGCAAGGAGCCGCCAACCAGGTTCCAGACCGGGTGGGTATCCCCCTTGTTGTTGACCCGACTTCGGGGCCCTCAACACAACCCCAATCACATATGTCCATAAACCAAGGGCTTCTAAGTCCCTAAAAGTGTTGTTTCATACCCTAAAGGCACAAGGTCAGCTGATTACATCATCTCCCAAAAGTTCTCCCTGAAAAACTACTCAGAACTGGTCAAAATAGGACCATACAGACTGCTCAGTGCTAAGGGTGTGATGCATCCCACCTGCCACATGCAAAAAGTGTGATGCATACTAAAAATCCCTTCTGTAGGGTGCGATGAGTGAGAGCAGACAAATGGCAGATGTAGTGGGCTAGGTGGAAACCCAGAGAATCTTCTAGAAACTGCCCATTTGACACTTGCCTCTCTGAGTTCACCTAGGGATGAGTAAGAAATCATGAAATCTCCAAGTGGAACCAAGAACTATTAGAGAGATGACACTAATCAAAATCCCAGAAGCTGACTCACCCACCTACAAACATCTATATATGGATCCCTCATCCTAGAGATCCAAAGGCTGGAATTTTGTAATTTGCAAGGAAGTGTTGTTGGTTTCTCTTTGAAGACATTGTTGGGTGATCTTGATTTGTATGAGGTGAAGAGGGCTTTCATGCTAGGAGGGTGATGCTGGATCAGACAGCCTGGTTGTAATCCTCTCTTCTACTACTTCTATCAATAAAGCTATTTGAGTTTTCCTCCATATGCTTGTATATCTCTGAATCTTGCATTTGTATATGCATTTGTATGGTTAATGTACATCTGATTCTACATTATTTATGGTTATAGATCTCTATGCTTTGATGGTATTTTGCTGCCTTGACTCTACAGGTGTTCTTTGAAGTGGGACAAGTGAGAAAGGAGTGGCGAAAGCTCTATCAAAGGAGAGAGGAAACAAGCAAGGAGACCAGCAAAACACTGAGGTTGGTACTCTCTGCTTCTATCTCATCTATCTCTCATAAAGGAAAACATAAGTAACTTTAATCTGTCTGTTTCTAAGATAGATACACGTCTTAGTGGGACTAGCAGCTCTGAATGGACACTAGTTTTCTGTTTTGTGACAAAGCCTGCTTAAATTGAGGGTTGTTTTGTTCAGAATATAATCCAGTGGAGTAGTAGGATTGGTGGGCACAAAAAAACCCCAAAAATGGCCTTTTTCCACTCAAACAAATAATACACAAAACATTGGAAAAACCCAACCGAAAGCCTTTTACGCAAACATCAAATTATATGAAATCGGGATTATAAACCCATCGAGTCCAACCCTTTATCGCAAATCATTATCACTGATGTCAATGGCCCTGTATATCGGGAGATCGCCTATCACCGATCGCTGATACGCCGGTCCGCAGATCGCCAATATGTTGATCGCCAATATCACCGATTAAATCTAAACCGTTGATTTGTTCCTTGATCGGACGGTCGAGATCACATCGTATATCACTATCGCTATGGCCCAGGGGTCCTTCCATATACCTTGGCATACGCCGATGCCGATCGCTGATGCCAATTGCCAATGCTGATCACTGATGCCAATGCCGATTGCTGATGCTGATTGCTGATGCTGATCTGTCGATCTGATCGCTCCTCTTATTTCCAGTCGCAATCACTAATCACATGCCTTAAGTCTCGATATTGGCCATCGCTTGCCCCCAATTGCGATTAGTCAGAGATCACTAATCAGGGGTTCTGTTGTCCTTGCCTTAAGCCCGCCTTTTGACTTCTCTGATGCAATTTTAACTTTTAAGGCTAAAAACCCTTTTTTTAGGGAAAAAGCCTCATTTTCCAAAGGAACAAGGCAATCTTCTTTCTGCCATAACTTCATCATCCAAACTCAGATTGGAGTGTCGTTTGCACCATTGGAATTAGGGTGACGAGCACTTCGATCTGATGTCAAGATATTTGCCTTTCTACCACTTTTAATTTTGAGCTTTTCCATGCCATTGTATCTGAAGATCCACCTAGATCAGACTTCCTATGGTGTTCGACATCAAAACATCTATTCATACCATAAATAATGTATTGTAGTACCTTGAGAATCATTATCATTATCAATGATTTCTCTCACGTCTGTTAACAGCTCACATCATTGGCTAGTAATCAGATGATGTCTTCCCATGTTCGACTTCAGATCACATTTTCACATGGTTAGACTCATACTTGAGAAAATGATTGGATGAGATAGAAGACCCTGGATCTAGTTTCATCCATCCAGGCTGCGATTTCAGGAGAGTACTAAATCATCTGTACAATGGCTTTACACAAATGGTCATCCTGTCATGGGTCTATATCTATAGATGACTATCTGATTTATGTACATGTAATGAAAGGTTTATATGCTGAGTATAGGTATGCCTTCCCTCAGCAATTCATGAAAAATGCAAAGATATCATGATATTATGTATCGTAATCGATGCAGGTCACCATCCGCTTTAGATCCTCCTCATCACATCATAAAGCATATCACTCGACATTATCAATTTTGACTTCATGCTTTAGGGGGAAACTATTATAGGTCTATTTGGGAACATCGCTCCTGACATTCAGATTAGTACAATTAGGGCTCATCAAACCCTGATTTAGTTGCTACATGCCCTAGACAAGTCATCAAATTGAATGCGTTCATCCATGGAAGTTTCCTAGCTTGAAACCCTACTGAAATGCCTCCTTGGGACACCAAAATAGCCTTGGTCAGGGGTAACTATGCTGCAGAGTAGGTAGGCCCATTCAGGCCTGCACTATAGTGCACTTAAACCCACTTTGACCTGTTGGGTGAGAATGAGCAAAATTGGCATAGGATTCTAGGAATATTCCTTGATTCTAAAGCATTCTAGAAGGATGCCTAGCTCTTATCTCATCCTATGAGGTCGACTTTGCGTAGGATATGGATCAATTACTCCTCTATGCTCTCATGCCTTTCTCCATGGAAACTAACTCCAATTTTGGAAAACCATTCAATGCCCAATTTATGACATAACCACTTGCATCTACCTATGAACTGACCACTCATCATAGTGATCTGGAGACTGGAATTTGAAGATTGTAGAGAAATACTATTAGTTTGAGATTTTAGTTCATCTCAAGTACTGTTATGCTGCTGGATTGATGTTCCATTGGTGTCATGAGGATTTGGACTGAACCTGGATGAGTGACACGGGATCGAACCAAATTGGGTGTAACTCTTCCTTCTACATAAATAAATTTATTTGTTCCTTTTCCCATATTCTTGTTCATATATATGATGCATATATGTTTAAATGTTGTCGATTCCATTTGTTTATAGTAGATATCATACACTTTGATTGTTGTCGTCTTTTGTTTCTGTTGACATGTAATAATTGAGCAAATTCAGTGCGAGCAGGAGCGACGGGAGCAATTCAAAGGAGATCAAAGGAAGCAAAAAATCACAAGTAAGTTCCTTCATCTCATCTATCTATTATAGGAAAAGGTTAAACCACTTTCTTTCTATTGTTCTAAGTGTAGCTACTCACTTAGGGAAAATGTACTTATCCATAGGTACAAATTCCATATAATAGAAGGAAGAAGGGGAAAGAAAGCAGTGGGAAGAGATAGAGAAAAATGTAGGGTTCTATCCACAAGAAGAGACACCATCCATAGAAGCTTGGGATGTGAGAGAGGCCACTAGGGCTATGAAAGATATGGATATAGATGACTAGTTTTCTCAGAGAATGAGAAATAATTTTAGTAGGGAGGTGATGATGATGCTCATGAATAGGTAAACTCTATGGGTCACAATGCCACTCTCTAGCTTATTAAATTTAATTTTCTCACATTTACTTACATATTTTGTTATATTTTTCTTAATGAGAAGAGTAAAGGTGAGTTACTATGTCATGTGGCCTAATGTGTGTTAAATGTAGGAATTGGAGTAGTTTTGGGTTAACTTAAGTGCAAGAACTCAGAGTAGGCAAACAAGAGAGATTTTAGGAGTTGGTCTCTGGTGAGCACCAGTATTGCAGCAATAATGCTACAACTCCTGGGGCTTCCTAATTTACTTTTATCAACCTGGTAGTTCGTAACAAACCTGGAAGTGACGGTGCTGTATGCACAAGTACTAGTTCTTACTACAGGCTGTCACTTGGTCAGCTAGCGCAAGGTCACTAGGAGCTCAAGCCAACTTCTATGGATTCCAAAAGAAGCTTTATATGTGATGAAAGAAAGGAAAGCTTACTCTACAGAGGCTACTCTATTTGCAGAAATGAAAAGGACTGAAATGTAAAGTAAACCTAGTAAACCCTACTTAACCAACTAATCCTAATTTTGCAGAAAGAGAGATAAAAAACCATGAAATGAGTGCCATTACCTTCTCAGGAAGTAAACAACATCTACTCAAGCTATTTCTAGAAGAAAATGAGCAAAAGAACATCTTTTTGGATTTTTATGTATTTTTAGGTGAAATTGTCATGCATGTAATTTATTTGTTAGTGGATGTGGCAGCGATTAGGTGGAAATGGAGGGGGACTTTTGGATTTACAGAGGTGTAGGGAGGTGTGGATGGGTCCTAGGAGGCCTCTGGAATCCTTCTGGAGGCTTCTGTTGCAATCAGACTTCAAAAAGAAGCCTACAGGAAAATCTACAGGAGGCTGCAAGGGATCTACAGGAGGTCTACAGGAGGATGCCGAGAGCAGTTTTAGAGGTTTTGAAGGTGGGAAAATGGGTGGAAAGGGTAGCTGAAGGCTAGGATGATGTGTTAAGGTGTCCAAGGTTCACTAAGAATTATTAGGAGAGGGAATGATGGTTGGAGTTGTTCAAGGAAAGGGAGGAAAGTATATGGGAAAAGTGCAGAAAATTAAGGCAGATTTGTGACGAACCTTGGGCGACCTGTGGAACATAGATCAAAGAGAGATGGTGATGGCTGATTGGCTGACTTGTTGTGAGAAGAGTTTTGCTACAAGAGAACTGAAAATCAAACAATGATATTAACCAAGCAAGAAAACTAAGTGCATAAAAAAAAATAGAATTTTGCATCAAGCTAGTCTAAAATCTGATCTATGAATGTAAATGTTGAAAGATGCTACAAGGAAAGAAAGCATGGAAGGAAATTTATTGCAAAGATATAAATGAGCATGGTGAAATAGATCTAAATCAAAGCATTAACCTTTTAGCAAACTACAACACTAGAAATCCTATGGAGAAGGAAAATCTGTGTTTTTGTGGCATCAAGAGGGTCTTGGCCTCAGTTCATGGTCCCAAGGGTAGGAAAGGAGGCCAAGACTCTGTTGATGTATTTTTTGTATCTTTTTTATATTAGTTTTTGACCTACTACATAAAACTTAAATGGAAACAACCTTCTAAATCACCAAAAGCAACCTATTCTTAACCAAGAAAGAGATTTATCTAACAACAACTAATTCATAAACTGAAACAAAGCATAGAAATAAAAACAAGTGGAGCTTGGCGGCTTGGATTGGGCCCTAACCCAAGAGCTTCAGCCCTCTGAGGGAACTCAATGCTAGCTCAAAAATGATCTCATCTTTATTATCAAAATAATAATAGGATTACATGAAACTGTCAACAAAAGTAAGCTCGAAGTTGAGCAGAGCAAAGCTACAACAAAAATTCGAAAATTTGACTAACTTCCTAATGAAGCCCTAGGCCTCTCTACTTATACAAATGAAGCTCCCAACAACTTCCTTAAAATTAGGGAGGCTTGGCTCCCAAAACTTGAGATAAACAGAAGTTATCCTCCACTTGCTCAGCTGCCTCCTAGTGCATTGATGTGGCTGTTTGTGCTCCAAGCTGCATGATGGAGAATTTGAAGTGGGGAGTCATAAATGAGGGGGCTACCCTCCTATAAATCCTCTCCCTTGTCTACTTCGAATTATTGTTGCCAATTGTCCATTAAATCTTTGACTTTATCTCCAAAATTGAACAAAAATCTACATTAAACACATATTAGACTCCATGTCATAATGACAAACCCAACTCACTCTAGAAGCATAAATATAATAAAAAAAAATGCAATAAGCTAAGAGAATGGTGGATTAAACTAAGTTAGCGGGCAAAATGAGCCCATATAATTAGCCATTTATGGGGCTCATCATCACCCCCCTGCTGAAGGTGTTGCTAATCCTCTGAGCAACTTAATCCATCTCCTCATCTTTGATGGCCTTGATGGCCTCCCTGACATCCCACGCTTCTGATGTCAGGTCCTCTTTTTTGTCATGGAATCCTGCTTTTTTGTCCACCTCTTCCCACTGTTGTTGCTATTCTTCCTCTTTTCTGCCTTTTAGCAAGCCTAGAAGTAGTGGGGGACTCAGTTTGAGGCCAATCCAATTGACCTTCAAACTATGCATAGAGTGCTTATACAGTGGTACTCTCCTTAATGCTTCTGTTGGAAATAATACTGAGAAGGGGGGGGGGGGGGGGGGTGAATCAGTATTATCAGATCAGTAAAACCTTTCCAATTTCATACTCAGAAACATATACGCTACTTCAGTTAAGTGAACCCGCGTGTACACGCTACTGTGTCTAAAGCAGCTAGCGTATATCCAGAAATCTTATGATTCAGTTAGCTTATCTTTAGTAAATGCATCAGAACATTATTAACCACATTGACAGTAAACAGGTGCAGTATAACATAACAGATCATCACATAAAAGCCACACACATGAACACCATGATATAAGGTGGAAACCCAATGTGGGTGAAAACCACCTGCTACAATTCGTCTCTTTCTTCTTTAATAAGAAACTTCTTTTACAATGTACTGGTGCAGTCCTTTACCAGTACGTAGGCTACAACCTGCAGAGGGCTACAACCCTCATAGTTCTTGTACTAGCCGATCCATTTACTAGTACGTAGGTGCCAACCCTACAGAAGGCTACAACCTTCACTCGTTTTCCAGCTGCTCCTAGAAGGGAGCTACAACCCCCTGGCTCTTGTACTGGCTGATATGTTTACCAGTACGTAGGTGCCAGCCTACGATCTTCCTGGGACCACGTTTCATACATTTTCATACTGGATCCATGAAACTATCACCATTGTAGTACAACCTGCATCATCAATCTCTGAATCACCCAATACTGAATCACTGAAACCCTGTCAACAACAACCAGACAACATAACAACAACCAGATCCAACTCCATCTTCAAATATCATACTTCACATTGTATACGCTACTTCGACGAACCCAACCTGCGTGTATACGCTCTTTTACCAAAACCAACCCGCGTACAGATCTGCAAATTCTAACTTATAACTCCGCAGCTATATCAGACATCAAAACATACCCAGATCATAACAGTAAACATGCATCAATAGATCTGATCTATCCACAGTCATACCATATGAAGATAATCATTCCAAGCCTTGAGATCTCGTTCCATCATTCATCATCCTCCACATGAGTGAAACCTTGGTTCAGATCACCAACCCATAACCAGCACTTGGATCTCACACTTCCTCAGATCTTCATCACTCACACACTCTTGCACTACATCTGGCCTAATGATCTTCTCCTTATATAGGCTTAGGCCCTTCACAATACCACGGTCCAAAACCATAGTAACACAATACCATCAACTTCAAAACTAGGGATCAACACGTCCGTCGAGACACCATGGTCCAAAACCATAGGCACAACTTCCAAGGACTAACCGCCACGGAACAAAGATAAGTTTTCCACATGTACGCGCTTTTACTGAAGCCAACCTGCGTGTACATGCTGATTCTCCTTAATGAACCTGCGTATATCTCTTTCTTGTCTTGCTGTACTAAGATCTGTCCTCTGATCAAGTTGCCATCACTTGTACCTGTCTCTGAGTGAGTTGCCATCAAGGACAACACTTGTATCATAATGCCAACAATCTCCCCCTTTGGACTTGATGGCAACCACCACACCAAGTCACTCTCCCCCTTTGACATCAAGGGCAAAGGGCGGACCAAGATATTCTCTTCTTTGGTATACCTTCTACTGTCCATACTCCCCCTGAGTACCTGCTGAAATCTCCAAATGTGCTCCCCCTTTGTGTATGCCAAAGTGTACCAATCTATCCATCCTGCTCTTGCTGAATTGTGCTGTTCATGCTCCCCTTGACTGTAGGCAAGATCTGCAAAAGATGTTCTTCAAGAAGAACAAAGACTTATACATCATAGAAGACCTTCCTATCACCAAAAGACTCAATACATACATTCATCACCCAACCTAGTGGGGATATACCAATATTGACTCATCCACCTAACCATGTGGAGATACATTAAGAGTTTACTCATGAACATTACATCATTCATCCCAGGCATAGTGGGGAAACCAACATAGGCCGTTACATGACCTTGACATCATAAAAGAGATATCACAAAAGAGATACATGACATAGTGATGAAATATCTAGACCAAGACTTATGAAAGCCACCAGCAGCATCATGATCTGTACCATAAGCATCAGCCTGCAATAGCATTCCTTTGTTCAAACAGCAAGATGTATCATTTAGCTTCATAGACTTTATCAACAACTTCTAACCATAATGCCAACAATGCATTATTTGAAGTATATGCTCCCCCTGAGCCTGTGCCATAAGTATCAAGACATTTCCAGACATCCTCAGCAGACTGTAACTGTTAACCAATAGAGCAAATACTGGACTGAATCATATCAGACCCCTTTTCTGAGCCTATCCCCACTGCTTTTCTTCAGACTGACCTATACGCTCTTTTGCAGTGTGAAACTCGCGTGTATACACGGCTTCCCTTCATTAAACTTGCGTATGAGAATTAGAACACTGAAGTTTTACACCTTCAGCTCCCCCTGAGTCTGTTATGTCTGTGCTGTGCTGAGTACCCTGTGCTGTGCCACATCTTTCTGACTGAACTTCCTTCTTCTTCCATATCTTCAAGCATGTTGATGATTTCTTTTTATCATGAGCTTTGTTCCTGCAATCTTTTGCTCTATGTCCAAACTTGTTACATGCATAGCATCTTACATGTTTCATATTCCTCCTATAGCAATCAGCAGCTTTGTGGCCAAACATATTGCAAGAAAAGCAATATCCATTAAAGTACCTTGAATGTGATGATCTTTCTGCATGATGGTCTTGAAACCTTCTTCTTCTACGTATGGCTGCAACATGTCCAAGATTATGACATACATAACATTCAACATTATTCATGGGAGGAGTAAAAGATTTTCTTTGAGGAGTCTCTTTCCTTGATTGTTGATGGGGTTGTCCTTTCATCTCCTTGTAGAGCCTTTCAAATTTTGCATTAGAGATTCTTGTCTTACTTTGTGAACCAGATTCACCTTCAATAGACTCATGAAAACCAAGACCAGTTTTGATAGCAGGGGACCTTTGACTACTAATAATATCATCCAAGATCTTAGTACTATCTTCAAATCGTAATAGTTTATCTTTTTCTTCTAATTTACTTTTCAAGATATTTACCTCAACTTGATGTTGTTCTTCTTTTTCCAGACATTGCTTCTTCAAGGTCTCTTCAGCTTTCCTTCCTTCATCCAACTGATGCCTTAGTTTGAGGATCTCGTTTTCTTGCTCTTTATTCAGCGCTAGCAGCATTTGTCGAATTCTGGAGGCACATTCCAACTGATCTTCTAATCTGATGATTTCTTCTTTGAGGGCATTCTCCCTTTTGCTAGGAAGATCTTGCTGATCTATGATTTGATCTGATGCTTCATTTGCTTGTCCATCTTCAATCTGAGGTGATTCAGGATCTGAATTCTTGCTTCCACTCAACGACAGGTTGTCATTGTTCCTTTGGGCTGTCTTCTTCTTCTGACGTGCTTTCTTCCCCATTGTTCTACGAATCTCCTTCAAGCGATCAAGCTTCTCTGAAGGACCTGCTCTGATACCAATTGTTGGAAATAATACTGAGAGGGGGGGGGGGTGAATCAGTATTATCAGATCAGTAAAACCTTTCCAATTTCATACTCAGAAACATATACGCTACTTCAGTTAAGTGAACCCGCGTGTACACGCTACTGTGTCTAAAGCAACTAGCGTATATCCAGAAATCTTATGATTCAGTTAGCTTATCTTTAGTAAATGCATCAGAACATTATTAACCACATTGACAGTAAACAGGTGCAGTATAACAGAACAGATCATCACATAAAAGCCACACACATGAACACCATGATATAAGGTGGAAACCCAATGTGGGTGAAAACCACCTGCTGCAATTCGTCTCTTTCTTCTTTAATAAGAAACTTCTTTTACAATGTACTGGTGCAGTCCTTTACCAGTACGCAGGCTACAACCCTCATAGTTCTTGTACTAGCCGATCCATTTACTAGTACATAGGTGCCAACCCTACAGAAGGCTACAACCTTCACTCGTTTTCCAGCTGCTCCTGGAAGGGAGCTACAACCCCCTGGCTCTTGTACTGGCTGATATGTTTACCAGTATGTAGGTGCTGGCCTACGATCTTCCCGGGACCACGTTTCATACATTTTCATACTGGATCCATGAAACTATCACCATTGTAGTACAACCTGCATCATCAATCTCTGAATCACCCAATACTGAATCACTAAAACCCTGTCAACAACAACCAGACAACATAACAACAACCAGATCCAACTCCATCTTCAAATATCATACTTCACATTGTATACGCTACTTCGACGAACCCAACCTGCGTGTATACGCTCTTTTACCAAAACCAACCCGCGTACAGATCTGCAAATTCTAACTTATAACTCCGCAGCTATATCAGACATCAAAACATACCCAGATCATAACAATAAACATGCGTCAATAGATCTGATCTATCCACAGTCATACCATATGAAGATAATCATTCCAAGCCTTGAGATCTCGTTCCATCATTCATCATCCTCCACATGAGTGAAACCTTGGTTCAGATCACCAACCCATAACCAGCACTTGGATCTCACACTTCCTCAGATCTTCATCACTCACACACTCTTGCACTACATCTGGCCTAATGATCTTCTCCTTATATAGGCTTAGGCCCTTCACAATACCACGGTCCAAAACCATAGTAACACAATACCATCAACTTCAAAACTAGGGATCAACACGTCCGTCGAGACACCATGGTCCAAAACCATAGGCACAACTTCCAAGGACTAACCGCCACGGGCCAAAGATAAGTTTTCCACATGTACGCGCTTTTACTGAAGCCAACCTGCGTGTACAAGCTGATTCTCCTTAATGAACCTGCGTATAACTCTTTCTTGTCTTGCTGTACTAAGATCTGTCCTCTGATCAAGTTGCCATCACTTGTACCTGTCTCTGAGTGAGTTGCCATCAAGGACAACACTTGTATCATAATGCCAACAGCTTCTTTCATCCTTGTTGGGGAGTGATACTCCCTGATCTGCAAGCTATGTGGCAGTGTATTCCACCTCCTCATACAAGCATGAATACAGTCATCCCCGAGTAATCTTTTCATATCCTCAAAATGTGCAATGGCCTGAGCCTGATCATTAATATACTTAGGGACAATTTGGGGATTATTTGCAAGCAGCTAGTTTGTGTTGATGAGAGCCATGGGGTCTGATGGCTCAGCTTTGATCATTAAGGGCTCATTCCGCTCCTTTATGATCAACTTCCTTATCTCTATTTCCCTTAATGCCTCATGATTCATCCATGATGCCATGGCCATTAGTTGCAGGTCCCCTAGCCTAGCATTAGGGTCCCACACATTCATATCAGTGAGGGCCATGTTATGCAAATAGAACTCTACTATTTTTGCCTTGTCTTCTGATGAACTTTGGTCACATAGGTCCATAAACTATCTATAATCTTGGAAAGGCATTATGCCTCTCTGTGCCAAAGTATTTATCTGAAACTGCAGCCATTGGTCCTTGAGGTGTAATCCATATGATTTTGCTGGTGTTCTTCACTGCAGTGCCTCCATAGATCAGCTGGCCATGCATGCCAATTGTGTCTCTTTTTCTTGCAGTTGTCTTATTAGCAACTCATTTTTTGTTTCAAGGTGATTTCTTGTGATTGCCTCTCTATGTCTGACAGCACTTAGTTCCTTGACCATTTCTTTGAGTTGATTCTCCATATGGCCAATATCCTCTACTCCCTTGGATTTGGCGATTTGCATCCATCTATGGCTCCTTATTCTTTCTTTCTCCAACTCAAAGAAAAGTGGGATTGCAAATTTCTATGGAATGATTCTTCCCCCCTCAAGAAGATTGTAGTAAGAGCCCAAACTAGGCTGGGGATCAAGTTCTTGAGTCTCTGTTCTTCCTCCTTCCCCTGTAACTGTCGTTCTAGTCTTTTTTCAAGTTTTTCAGTCTCCTGTAGTCTTGACAGGGTCTCCTATAGAACAGTCTATGCCTCCTGTAGAACTATTTTTGAGTTCTATAGTTGCACTCTTTCCTTCTAGGTGGAAGATCTGGGAGTCCCTCTTCCACATGTGATAGGGGTTTTAGAGGGAGATTCTTCCCCTTTAACAGTGGGTGAATCTTCAATTACAATGGGCACTTTAGAAGAAGGCTGAGGCTTCCCTTGTTTGATCCTTATGCTCTTCTGAGCCCTGAAATACATTGAGATCTACCTCTTCCTCTTTTGTTTGGGTTAAATTGGGGTGCTGAGGGTAGTGAGAGCAGCTGCTGCCTCCCTTTCTAGGGTCTCAGGAGACACTTCTGTCTTTTCTGCCCCTTTTCATCTCCTTCTGTCTTTTTCTCTGTCTCTGTTGGTTTTGTTTCTTTTTGTTCTATTTTGGTTTCTTCATCCTCTGTTTTGGTCTCCTCCCTCTCTGTTTGTTCCTCAGTTTCCTCCCCTTCTCCCCCTTGTTGTTCTTCCCCCTCACTATCAGAAGGACTGAGATCATATGTGAGGGCCTTTATATCATCTTTTGCTGTTATGTTTCGGAAGATTTCCCATGCTATGGGGATTGTGAAGGTATGGAGGGCTTCTTCCACTAACAATTTAATTAACACATGTGAGCCAATTGATCTGGACCTCCTACCTTCAACTTAATGCTGGAGTCTATGAGGGACTGCAGGAGAAAATAGGGGATGCTGAGTTTTTGGGGTGTTGGAGTGTCCATGCCATATCTCAGCTCGTGGAGAAGTCTAAAATGGTAGCCATAAAATATGCTATATCTCCCTTCACAGGAAATATATTTGATAATTTGGTAACTGACCTCATCCCAAGGGTAAGGTATGCTTGTCCTTCTAATGCCATTTTTGTCTTCTACAGTATGTTCATTAGGTTGCAAGAAGTTTTTCTTGGAAGATTGTGCAATTGATTTTTCATCTTTCCTCCAAGGTAATCCAAGAGGAAGGGGGGTAACCCTACTGATAAATTCTAGGGTGATTTCCATGGAGATACCTCTAAAATTAACAATGGCATGGGTCCTTGAGTGAGGGACTAAAGAAAGGGCAAACTCCTGAGCCACTTCTTCATCAAACCCTCAAAATTTTTCAAAAAATGGCATCCAATTTGCTCTGGTGAAAATGGCTACTACTTCGGGATGTTCATGGAGCCTGGTTGAATTTGTGGGATCCTTCCTCATGAATCCCCTTTTCATTGTACTTATACTTCTTTTGAACACCCAAGGTAGAGATGGAGACAAGAATTTTGAAGAAACAGGAAAACAGAGAAAAACTGTGTTTTTTTTTAAGAAAACAGGCAGAATTTTTTTTTGGAATTCCTCTTCTTCTATGGACTCAATTTCTCCTTAAAATTATATCATTCCTCTCACATATTGATAATCAAGGTGGGTATGCATAGAAGCTACCTCCTCAAGCTAGAAATCGAGCAAAAATCTCGTGTTTTCCCCTTAAAAACTACTTATTGCCCCTCCTGTAGAACTGTCTATAGGTGCTCCTATAGAACTTGTTACTGTTCCTGTAGAATGTCGATAGCAGGAGGATGGATGAAAGCGATGGAGAATGGTGGTTTCAAGGCTATGGTGGTGACAAAGAGCTTGCTGCAACTAAGTGGACGATGATGGAATGAAAGAAAAGGTGGTGAAGGAGTTTCGAGGAGGAGTACTTATTTCTTCTTTGGGATATTTCCGATGATGGGGTGAGCTGGAAAAAATGTATGTTGCCATATTTGGACTGTTGGTCCCCACAACCTTGTCATCATGGCTCTTTCTCGCAATCACTTCCCATCATTGCATCAGAGTTTTTATACCCTCCACTACCTGTCTTTTGGATTTTTCTGTGAGTTTACTAAGCACACATGTGGTGGCATCTTCGGATGAGCGCAGTCAACTGGATGAGGGTGGCCAGTTAACTGGCCACCTTTTCTCGTTCAACCCTAACCATCTCATTCACTTATGTATATTTTTCAATTACACATATGCAACAGAGGATAGGGTTAGTCACTTACCTGGGAGTTGAATGTTCATGTTGTGAGGCATTTTGGTTCCTTTTGTTGCTGCATGCTTGTATTTCAGTGGCTGCATGCCTGTATTTCCTTTGCTGCATGCTCTCTACTTTCTAACGCGTGGCTTGTTTGCTTTTTGTAGGTATCTTCTACCTATATCTAGCTTCAGATGTCCCTTCAATCCCATGGTTGCACTTCTTTTGTCGTTGTGGCTTGATTTTAAGGGGATCAGCTACTACAGGAACTCCTACAAGAACTCTTGTAGTTGCTTCTCCCTTTAAAATTTTTAGCTAATTTTGCTATTAGGAGCTATGAGGATCATGCCAAAGATGTTGATGAAGATGGAGAGGTACTTGGTAAGCTGTAGGTGAGATTTGGAGGTGTTGTTCCCCTTATTTTTTGTTTTTTTCTAAAAACTGGTTTCTGTGTTTTTCGATAGGAAGGGAAAAAAATGATGATGATGAGGTGGTGCAGGTGTTGGATGGATGGAAAGGAGGGTGGAAAGCTATAGGAGGGTCTACATGCTCTTCATGAAACGTCCCAGCCCCTCAAACTGCTTTTTGGAACCATTTCTGGCTCTCTATGATTTCTACAGGAGCCTCCTGTAGAACACACAAGGCCTCCTGTAGAACACACAGTTTCCGGAAAAAACATAGTGGGGTGGAAGAAAGGTCAAACATGATGGAAAAGAGTGTGGAGGAGATGAAATAGGCTCTTTGGTATCTTCCCTTTCTCCCTGTGGTCCACCTATAACCTGCATTTCACATTAAAAGTCAATTTTCTTTTCCTTCTTCTCTCTGTTTTTTTTTTCTTTTTTTGGAAGACAACTAGGGCGCCTCAAGGAGGTTTTCACCCTAATTGCTTACCCTGGGCACCTCCAAGGGAGGTTTTCACCCAGGGATCTTATTCTATCTCTTTTTTTTTTTCATCATTGGACCGCCTCAACAGAGGTTTTCAATCTAATGATGGGACTCAAGTGCCTCATGGAGGTTTTCACTTGAGTCCTTATTATTTTTTCTTTTTTTTTTCTTCAGTGAGTGGGTGAAGTGGAGGCTAAGACCTACTCCACTACCATCACCGTCTTATTCAGGTCTTCAGTGAACTCTTGCTTGGAGAGGGGATTCTTGTAAATTTTCAACCTATGTCCATTGACAAGCATGGGGATGGCTTCCTCATCAATGGTTCTGATCAGAACTAAACCATTGTCATTGCATTTTTCCACAGTGTAGGGTCGCATCCATCTTGTTCGCAATTTGCCTTTGAAGTTTTTAAACCTTGAGTCATAGAGCACTGCCCAATCTCCCTCTTGGAATTGCTTCTCCTTGATATTTTTGTCATGCCATATCTTCCTCTGAATTTGAACTACATCTGTGTGGAGAAGGGCCTGCAATCTTTGTTCATCCAATCCATTGAGTTGGAGTAGTCTTTCCCTCTGTGCATGGCTAAGGTCTAGGTCCAGCTGAGCTTCCATTCTTAGTATTGTATTCAAATTCTATTGACAACAAAGCCTTCTTCCCATAGACTAGTTCATAGGGTGTGAACCCTGTGGTGGTCTTCCATGTTGTGTTGTAGGCTTCGGTGGCCTCAACTAGTCTATCCGCCCAATCTTTTCTACTACTGCTCACTACCTTGGTCAGAATTCCTTCCAAAGCTCTGTTAGTGACTTCCACCTACCCATTGGCTTGTGGATGGTAAGGGGTGGAAGTCCTGTGCTTGATTTTATGATGTGTGAGTAGGTCTTCTATCAACTTGGAAGTGAACTGACTGCCTTGGGCTGTGACCATTTATCTTGGATACCCAAACTTACAGAATATGTTTTCTCTCAAAAACTCAGCGACTTTTTCCTCTGTTGCTTCTTTGATTACTTTTGTTTCTACCCATTTTGTCAGATAGTCAGTGCACATAATGATGTATTGCTTTTGTTTTGAAGGAGGGTTGATAGGACCCACAAAGTCTATGCCCCACTTCTCAAATGGCTCAAAGGTCACTTGAGGTTGCATGGGCATCTCTTCCTTTGGAGTAGGTTTCCCCATCCTTTGACACTAATCACATAATTTGGCTGGTATACCTCCTCACATCTTTATGAAGAGTGGGCCAATAGTAGCCTGCTTGCAATATTTTAAAGGCAGTCCTCTTTGCTACAAAATGGCCTCCACAAGGCCTATCATGACAGGTCAGGAGAATGTAAAAGACTTCCTCCTCCATGAAACATCTTCTCAAGATCTAATATGGGCCAAGTTTGAAAAGATTGCCCCCAATCCAGGTGAAAGGGGTGCTTTTCCTCACGATCTTTCTCTTCTCCTTTGAGGATAGGTGTGGTGGAAACTGTGCTGAAACCAAATAGTTTACTATATCAGCAAACCATGGAGAGAGTACTAAGAAAGCAAACATGTGTTCATCTAGCATTTTATCATCCACCATTCCTTCTTCATCTGTAGGAAAATTTACTCTGGACAAAAATTCAGCAACAACATTTTCTTTACCAGGCTTATCAACAATGGTCAAATCAAACTGCTACAGTAAAAGCAACCATCTAATAATGCGAGAATTTACATCTGGTTTGTTCATTAAATATCTAATTGCAGCATGATCAGTGTGTACAAAGGTTTGATAGCCTATGATGTAATGTCTGAATTTGTTTAAGGAATGCACTATAGCTAGGAGTTCCTTCTCGGTTACCGTGTAGTTTAACTCTGCCTTTGACAAATTTTTACTTATAAAGTATATGGCATAAGGTAACTTTTCATCAGTTTGTCCTAAGGCTGCTCCTATTGCTTTGTTCGAGGCATCTGTGTGAATTTGGAAAGGCAGGGTCCAATTTGGGCCTCTCAGAATTGGGGTAGTCACAAGTTTGCTTTTCAAGGTATCGAGGGCTTCTTGACAACTTTTAGTCCATATAAATTCGACATCTTTTCCTAAAAGACCAAACAACGAAGAGGCTAACTTGCTGAAATTTTTCATGAATCTTCTGTAATATCTAGCTAAGCCTAGGAAACTTTTGACATCTCTCACTTTTTGAGGAGGTGGGACCCTTCGGATGATGGCAACTTTGTTGGGGTCCACCTGCAATCCTTGTTGAGATATTGCATGACCTAGCACGGTCCCTTCAGTCATCAAAAGTTCACATTTTTACGGACTAAGGGACAGGTTCATTTCAATACACTTGTCCAAGACTTTTCGTAGGTTAGATAAAGCTTCCTGAAAGTTAGAACCATAAGGAGTGAAATCATCCATATATATTTCCACTGCATCATGAACTAGTTCAGAAAATATACTCAATACTGCTCTCTGGAAAGTGGCTGGAGCATTGCACAAACCAAAAGGAAGAACCTGATATGAAAAGGTACCAGAAGGACAAGTAAAAGTGGTCTTATCCTAGTCTTCTGAGCCGATTTGAATCTGATTGTACTCGCTAAACCCATCTAGGAAGGAGAAAAACTTTTTCCCCACCAAACCATCTAACACTTGATCTATGAAAGGCAAAGGAAAATGGTCCTTTTTAGTGGCTTTGTTCAATTCCCAATAATCGACATAGATTCTCCACTTACCATTTTTCTTTAGCACTAGCACTAAAGGAGAGACCCATTCGCTGTCAGAGATGGGGTAGATGAATCCTGCATCAAGTAATTTT
This sequence comes from Pinus tabuliformis, assembly GCA_031772625.1. Lineage (NCBI taxonomy): Eukaryota > Viridiplantae > Streptophyta > Pinopsida > Pinales > Pinaceae > Pinus > Pinus tabuliformis. The sequence continues at coordinate 265,395,682 of CM062805.1, forward strand.
TGCATTTCTTCCTTAACAATGTCTTTAAGGGCTCGATTCATCCTCCTTTGAGGCTGCCTGATTGGTTTGCAATCTTCCTTAATGTATATATGATGAGTACATACTGAAGGGTGAACTCCCTTCATCTCCTTATAACTCTAGGCGAAGGCATCTAAATGTTTTCTCAATAGGCTGCACAGCTCCTTCTCCTGGGAAGTGGATAGGGAAGAACTGATTTTCAAGGTTCTTTCTGGGCTGAACTCTATATTCTTAACACGGAGAGAGGTCGATTCGGCTACACAGAGATCAGTTAAGGGATTGTTTTGGGTCTCTTTCACTATATATTCTAATGGTAAGGTATTGGGGGGTGGATTATGAATTAAATTTTCAATGATATCATCCTCATTTTGTGATTTCCCCCCCATGACAGTTTCTAATGCACAAAGTGGTGCAGAATAGACTTCATCCTCGTCCTCCTCCTCCAAACAGAGAGGTAGATCATGTTCTAGCAAGGGTTGGGCAGGAGGGTATAAGACTAACTGCTTGGACATATGCCCATTCTTGATGGTCATGTTCCCAGCTCGACAGCTGATGTAGGCATCAGTAGTAGCCAACCAAGGTCTCCCCAGGATGAGAGGATACCCAGTGAGCTGGAGAACCAAGAAATCAGTAGGGTACTCCCAAGAATCAATGGAGACCATCACATCTTCCACAATCCCTTCAAGGGTCATGGTGGAGTGGTTTGCTAGCTGCAGTACTATCGTGGTCTTCCTCAAGGAGCCCTAAAGGTTAAGTTTGAGCATGGTGTCCTTTGTCATCACATTAATGGCAGGTCCCATATCAATCAAAGTGTGTGGGATCATGGTGCCATTGATGTGAACATTAACTACTGGGCTTCTAGGGTCGAGATATTTCAGATAGATTACCTGCCCCAACATCAGGTCGGACAGTTGTCCTATGACATTGATGGTTGGGGCATCTCTCTTACACCTGTCTAGATGCCTAAAGAACTTCTCTTTGATCAACCGATTGTATATAGGCACATCTTTTATGGTGTAGAGAAGTGGTATCTTCACACATAACTGTTTCAATTCTCCCAGAAGTTCAGTTCTTCTGGGGTAGGCTGTGTTGTCCCAGATAGTCTCTCAGGAAAGGGTGGAATTGCTTTAGGTTCGCTTTCCTCTTTATCTTCCTCAACCTCCTTAGGGGGAAGCTGGCTATCTGAGAGAACCTTCCCATATCATAGGTTAATCTCCTGAATCTCCATACCATAGGTTGGCCATGAGGTTTCCCCATTATATACTTGTTGGGCCTATTTGTTGTTCGGGTTCGGGTTCGGCTTGGAAGGCATTTAGGGTTGCCTTGGTGGAGCAGGAGGCAATGGTTGTCGTTGAGGAGGTGGTGGAGGCAAAAGAGCGGGAGGATTGTTGTACTGTGGCCTCCACCCCTGATGAGCTGCATTCCACTGAGGTTGTGGCTGAGCAAAAGATTGAAATGAATGGGTGGCTAGTTGGGCATGATATGGAGATGTGAATGACCAAGGAGGAGGTGTGGACCAGGAAGGATGGGCAGGAGGGCCCCATGAAGGCATGGAAGTGACTTGATTGGGGTTGTAGTATGCCTGATATGTCCCTTGCATCCCCTACTAGTATGGTCTAGGTCCATGCGGTCTCCTTTGGTTCATGAAATAGAGTGGTTCAGTGGCTCCTTCGACCCCTTGGTATACAGCTTTCAGTCTGGGCAAGGAAGGGCACTTATCTGTGGAATGATCTTCTTCACAAACTTAACAAACCTCTATAGAGTTCAATGGACATTTGTTCCTAGGATGCCTCTTAGTGCGCCTAGGACAAAAAATGGCCAAAGCCCTCTCGGCTTCCTCTTGTTTCCTTTTGATATGCAAGGTATCCATTTGCATGGCAAGAGTCTACAGCATCTCACTCTTAAGGTCTTCCAGCATGTTTCCAAGTTCACCTTTGATGGATGAATTGGATGAGGAGGTACTGGCTATGGGTTGACTTCCCCTACCTCTCTTTCTGGCTTCTCTAGAATGGTTTCTAATAATAGTCTTTATGTCTTCATAAGGTAGTTGGTAGATGTCTCCCCCGACAAGGAGATGGAGGGTGTCTAGAAGATCTTTTGGAATTCCCCTGAGTAAGACCAACTTCAGGGACTCGGGGTCAAGTGTGCACCTGGCCCTCTTATAACTCAGCTGGAACCTCTCTTCATAATCTTCCAAGGATTCATCACTTCCCATGGTCATTCAGAAGATTTCTTCCTTGGTATCTTTTGACCTATAGTAGTCTTGGTATTTGTTATTAAAAGCCTGCTACATCTGAGCCCAAGTTGTGATGCTATTTCAGGTAGCACCATGAACCAGTGCAATGCTACATCCTTAAGAGTAGAAGGAAATAGTTTCAACTTTTTCTCATCTTCTGCATAGTCATAGGTTTGAAAGATAACAGCAAACTGAAACAAAAAGGTGTCAGGATCTTCTGTAGTCAAACCATGGAAGTGAGGTAGGGCTGAGGGACTTATATTCTTCATTTTGGTGTCCCCATTGGTTTCCTGGATGGGAAAGGTACCCTCTACTCTTTCTCCATTCCCCCTAGCATTTATGTTTTCAGCCATTGTCTCGAGAGGGATGTTTTCTTCTTCTTCCCCTATAGGTTGTTCAAATATCTCAGGTTGTTCACCTAAAGGTTCTTCTTAATCACTGCCACCAAAGAAGAGAGAAGGGTGGCTATGTAATGTAGTGGGGGTGTTGTGCAAGAATTTTCCTGAATTATCTCTATTCCTACGAAGCATGAAAGGAAATCTTTTTGGTTGGTTTTTGTTTTTTTCATTGCTTGTACCTGCAAAACTGAAATTGATTGAACAAACAAATTGCAACTAACTGAAATGAAGTTTGCAGAATTGAAAATGAAAGCAAGGAAATGTAGAAACTGAAAGAAGCAACTACTCTAGTCTTGCTGAAATGAAATTTGCAGAAATGAAAATGAAAGCAAGGAAATGCCGAAACTAAAAGAAACAACTACTCTACTTTTGCTGAAATAAACTACTTAGAAGAATGTTGCGATAGAAAATAGAAGAAAGTAGTAATCACAAAATACTCTGATGCTTCCCCAGCAACGGCGCCAAAAAGCTGGTGAGCACCAGTATTGCAGCAATAATGCTGCAACTCCTGGGGCTTCTGAATTTACTTTTATCAAGCCGGTAGTTTGTAACAAACTTGGAAGCGATAGTGTTGTATGAACAAGTACTAGTTCTTACTGCAGGATGTCACTTGGTCAGCTGGCGCAAGATCACTAGGAGCTCAAGCCAACTTCTATGGATTCCAGAAGAAGCTTTATATGTGATGAAAGAAAGGAAATCTTACTCTACAAAGGCTACTGTATTTGCAGAAAGGAAAAGGACTGAAATGTAAAGTAAACCTAGCAAACCCTACTTAACCAACTAATCCTACTTTTGCAAAAAGAGAGATAAAAAACCATGAAATGAGTGCCATTACCTACTCAGGAAGTAAACAACATCTACTCAAGATATTTCTAGAAGAAAGTGAGCAAAAGAACAACTTTTTGGATTTTTATGTATTTTTAGGTGAAATTGTCATGCATGTAATTTATTTGTTTGTGGATGTGGTAGCGATTAGGTGGAGATGGAGGGGGACTTTGGGATTTACAGAGGTGTAGGAGGTGTGAATGGGTCCTAGGAGTCCTCTGGTAGCCTTTTGGAGGCTTCTCCTACAATCAGACTTCAAAAAGAAGCCTACAGGAAAATCTACATGAGGCTGCAGGGGATCTACATGAGGTCTACAGGAGGATGCCGAGAGTAATTTTGGAGGTTTTGAAGGTGGGAAAATGGATGGAAAGGGTAGCTTAAGGCTAGGATGATGTTTTAAGGTGTCCAAGGTTCACCAAGAATTATTAGGAGAGGGAAAGATGGTTGGAGTCAAGGAAAGGGAGGAAAGTATATGGGAAAAGTGCAGAAAATTAAGGCAGATTTGTGAGGAACCTTGGGCGACCTGTGGAACATAGATCAAAGAGAGATGGTGATGGCTGATTGGCTGACTTGTTGTGAGAATATTTTTGCTGCAAGAGAACTAAAAATCAAACAATGAGATTAACCAAGTAAGAAAACTAAGTGCATAAAAAAACAGAATTTTGCATCAAGCTAGTCTAAACTTTGATCTATGAAAGTAAAGGTTGAGAGATGCTTCAAGGAAAGAAAGTGTGGAAGGAAATTTATTGCAAAGATAGAAATGAGCATGGTGAAATAGATCTAAAGCAAAGCATTAACCTTTTAGCAAACTACAACACTGGAAATCCTATGGAGAAGGAAAATATGTGTTTTTGTGGCAGCAAGAGGGTCTTGGCCTCAGTTCATGGTCCCAAGGGGAGGAAAGGAGGCCAAGGCTCTATTGATGGCCTTTTTGTATCTTCTTCCTATCATTGTTTGACTTGCTACATAAAACCTAAATGGAAACAACCTTCTAAATCACCAAAAGCAACCTATTCTTAACCAAGAAAGAGATTTATCTAACAACAACTAATTCATAAACTGAAACAAAGCATAGAAATACAAACAAGATGAGCTTGGCTTCTTGGATTGGGCCCTAACCCAAGAGCTTCAGCCCTTTGAGGAAACTCAGTGCTAGCTCAAAAAGGATCTCATCTTTATTATCAAAATAATAATAGGATTACATGAAACTGTCAACAAAAGTAAGCTCGAAGTTGAGCAGAGCAAAGCTACGAAAAAAATTTGAAAATTTGACTAAATTCCTAATGAGGCCCTAGGCCTCTCTACTTATACAATTGAAGCTCCCAACAGCTTCCTTAAAATCAGGTAGGCTTGGCTCCCAAAACTCGAGATAAACAGAAGTTATCCTCCACTTGCTCGGCTACCTCCTAGTGCATTGATGTGGTTGTTTGTGCTTTGAGCTGCATGATGGAGAATTTGAAGTGGGGAGTCATAAATGAGGGGGATACCCTCCTATAAATCCTCTCCCTTGTCTACTTTGAATTATTGCTACCAATTGTCCATTAAATCTTTGACTTTATCTCCAAAATTGAACAAAAATCTGCATTAAACACATATTAGACTCCATGTCATAATGACCAACCCAACTCACTCTAGAAGCATAAATATAATCAAAAAACATGCAATAAGCTAAGAGAATGGTAGATTAAACTAAGTTAGGAGGAAAAATGAGCCCATATAATTTCCCATTTATGGGGTTCATCAGTCTCCCTCCTTAACTCCTCAAATCATTCAAATATTCGTCCACAAAACCTCATCAGATAGGTGTCACTGGAAACCAAGCAAGCCGAGTCTATTAGCAGCCAAGGCAATGATAGTCAAGGGAGAGTTATTATCGCATTAGGGGGCCAAGCCTGCATATTTTCTAGGGTGATGTTGGTAGCTCTAGTTTTGTATAAATAAGAGAACCAAGGGACTAATTAAGATTTGATTTTTTGTTGTTTCCAAGAGGCCATTTGAACTTAAACATTGTGACTGTTATTATTATGTTATACTTGACATTCTGATGATAATGAGAAATTATACATTGATCTAGCACTGTGTTGAATCAGAGAGATGAAGCTCTTGGGTTAAGGCCCAACCCTAGCAGTAGAAGCTCCTGTTTTTGTAGTTATATTCTTAGCTTAGAATGATAGTTAGCTGTTGACGTTTATTTATGTTTTTTTTTCTTTTTTGATTAGCTTAACAAGTACTTAAATTATTGTTCAACCTTATTTCCATTAGTTTGAATAGGTAGATTAGTGTTTCATTTATTTGGATAAATTATACCAGAAAATCTCGTGACAGTGGCTCCTATATCATCTCCCTCATGGGAACATGATTAGACGACCCCACTCTCACAGCCCCAAAAATAAAGTTGTCTTTTGATCATTCCATAGATTAGGTTTCATTCTCAGCTAGATCATTATTTATGATTTCTTGGAAGCACCTGTAGTTGTTATCTTGCTTTCTTAATTTTGTTTTCATTGTAAAAGGGTTGGATTTTGATTCCAAAACCCTACCATTTTTGTAAATACTTCTATTTTAGAAATTTTAATTTAAATATTTTGGCTTTAGTTTCATGACAAAATTTGTTTCTCATGTATGTCTTTCCCTGTGATTTCATAATTTGTTTCTGCATATGTTCAAGGTAACATAGGAGCTAGGGAAAGTCTAGGTTTGAGTATCAGCCTCCCAGAAATTCCACTGCAAAGTTATCATCATTGTGGACACTAGCTAATTGAACAATATATTTGTATTAGTTCCTCTGCACCTTAAAATTGTTGCCTTTTGTCATCTCTTGAATATGTATTTGTTTTGTTGTAGAAATACTCTACACACATCTACAATATCTAGTTGATTAATTATTCGATATGAATGTTTAATTATCATATATTTTCTTCTATTCCTCTACCAAACTCTTTAAAGCTATGTTATTCTGTTGGAATTGGACATTCGCATTTTGATCAAGTTTCAAGAAGAGAGGAATTTATTTATGAGTAGATTGGTGTTGGCTTGTTGGGGACTGACCTAGGTTAGGAGTTAATTAGCTAAACAAATCCCTGTACTACTGGCCCTTTCGAAAACAGTCCGTGGAGCGCAGACTGAGGTCTCACCCAAAGTAGTATAGGGGGTGTTGGAACCAGCTTTCCGCATCCTTGAGATGTCTGAAGGTTTGATTTGGTCCAACTATGAGTCCCTTCATGCAGGTTACTTTGCGCACTTCCCTAGCCTTTACGCCCTAATATATTTGCCTTCAAGAAGCCCTAGCCAGGGCCTATGGAGCTTTCGCACTGCTAGAGCAAAGATCTGCACTATTCCCCTAAGTCACACCCGAGATCTTACTTATCTTCTTATAAAAGTTAGTTATCTTCGTGAAAACAGATGTCTTATATTATATTTACTTATTTAGCACATTCATATGAGTTCGCGTGGTAAATAAATAGTAAACTTGCTATTCAAACCCAATAATGCATAAAATAGGAAATGCTACACATAAATATGATAAAACTTCTCTTTTATTAATTCTTCCCACGGTTACAAACTCTACCTGCCTTGTGCACTCAGCTGCAGGGGTCTGCGCACTCAATTGCGGGCTACTAGGCCTCTGCACACTCAGCTGCAGAGCCTTCTCCTACCCTACGACCCAACGACATGACTTACAATTCGACTCAATACTTCATCGATCCCTTAGATTCATTCTTAAATTATATGTCTCTCTTACACTTATAGCCTCACTCTATTTATACAATCCCATGGTCCGTGGACCATGGGTAGATCTTTCAAACCAACATTACATTGCAAAAACAAGGGCGGACAACCCTATGACTCTATTATAGCTTTGTGCTCCACACCCACAATTTACGGAATATTTACAATGGAATTAGTCAAAACATGGGCTTTAAGCCCCAAAACATGCCTTGGGGGGAATTCCACACGCAACATGCCCCCAACACAAAAATCGTGACTCACCCTAAAGCCACTCTGTCGGTGTAGAGATCTTCGCGCAGAGACCCTCCAACTCTGCTTGGATGGCTGCAAGGTTGGTAGCGCACTGAGTGGATGCCTATTGAATCTCCTGTACACATTGTTCCGAGACCGCGGTGTTGGAACTGCTCCCCTGCATATATTCTTGTGTCCCCCGCATTTGTGCGATCTTGCCTTCAATTTTTGTTGTGATTACAAAGGCCTCATCGATCCAAGGCTGAACACACACCTTCAAAACTGCTTCTTTGTGTCGCACTACATCCACTTGCTCTTTCAACGCTTTGGCTTGTTACATACATGCGAGCCTCTAAGTGAGTTTCACTGTCTGCATGGTCTCTTTAACGCTATCATACTGCTACTGGAGCTCACAGGACTCTGTCTCTAAGCGCTGGATGTTAGGGTCCTCCTACAGATTGGTGAGGACCTTGAATGATTCTACCAACATTTTGGTGCAGTGCCTTACTGCATTGTTGATCCAATCCATCCCCGATGTAATAGCACTGGCGTGATGTTCCCTTACTTCTAGAGGAGTGGACGGTTGCACCTTCAACCATAGCTCCGCGATCTGAAGATTCAGCTCCAGCTGAACCTTGGCCATTTCTTCGTGTGCCTCGCGTGCCCCTGCTGCTAATCTTTGGATGCGCACCCCTGCTGGTGCTTCTGCTGGGATGGCCAGCTCAAGGACCATTTGGTAGAATTCTTCTAGTACCTGTACCATCTGTCGATTCTACAACACGACCTTGTCGCATTGCAAGCTCGACTGCTCCATGTTGATCTTCTGCTCGCTCAGCACCTGCAACGCGTGACTCTCCCTAGCCCGTAGTTCTGTAGTAATCCCATCCTGCAGAACATAGAGTGTCTCCCATAGGAGCGTAGCCATGTTGATCCCTATCCCTTTTAGTGCACTAACTGTAGGCAGGTCGACCTTATTGGCTGTAACCAGTGCCCCTTCTGGAAGCACTATTGTGTTAGTTGTCTGACCGTGTCGCATTTGCTTAGTTGCAGCTATCCCTACTACAAGGCTGTTCGAAAGAGTACTAGCCTAAGGAGTACACACCTGTAGCTCCTGAATCTACGCTCGGAGGGCCCCCAACACAATCTGATTATCCTCTACAAAGTTCTGGAGGGCATCGATGGTGATGTCACACATTGTCTCGCCTATGTCGTGCAGATCTCCCTCAGTAAGGTTGATCGGGTTGATTGACAGCTTGGATGCTTTCATCTTTTTGCACAGCCCTGTCCACTCGCTTGGGCGCTAGCGCTTCAATTGTCTTGACGCTGTTTGTTGGTCTGCGCCGCCCTCCTCTTCCTTTTTTTCCATCTCTTTCTCCTACCCATGTGAAGGCAACTTCTAGCCCTCACGTGCCTTCTCAGTTGCCTCCTGTGCTGCTGCTACTGCGACCTCTTTCTATGTTGCTGCTATCTGCGCAGTGTCCTGCGTCTCCTGCACTTTTGTTGCCACTGCTTCTTACCTTCTCGTTTCTGCCAACTGTGCCATGCGCAATTTGGCCTCCTCTTTCTTCTTCTGTGAAGCAGACTTCTCAACCACAGTGATGTCTAGGGCGTGCCACTCTGGTGGCCATGTCTCCAGTACATCAAAAATCACATCATCTATGGCTATGAAGGGTAGCTCACTCCATTTCTTAGCCAGGTCCTTGCGTGCTCTGAGATATATGTGGTGAAAGTCTGCTTTAAATTCTACAAAACTTTGCAGGCTGTTGTAGACAATGGGTGATAACCGTGGCTTGCGGTTAATCCACATTCTGATTTTCATCTCCATGATCACCCAAAATATCTTGTTGTCGCAGATCCAGGTCACGTCCTTAGTGGCCCACAACGAAGTGTACTTTGCGGCCTCTGGGAGATCCCTAGAAATTATGGGGAACTGGCTGTCTTCCGTCAATTCCCTCGCCACCAACAATATGGAAAGCAGAAGCCATGCATAGTGGAATGTTATTCCTTGCTCTTGTGCCTCGCGACAATTCTCCAGGAACTCTTTGCATAAGAATTTGGACCAGTTAAATTGGAACCCTTCTGCACACTATTCAGCAAGTGCCACCATTGGCATGGGTACCTCATCTGTGCGGCACATCCGCATGAGCTTACCAGCCAGTATTTGGGTCACAACTTTGACATCTCTGTTGTTGATGCTGGATATTGTGTGGCCCCTTTTCTTCTTCTCCAGCTTGTATTTCTTTTCATGGCCTCCGTGATGGCCAGATCACTGCTCTTCCCCTCCGAAATGTCTGCAGGTTCCTCTCCTTTACACGGAAGCCAGGTAATGCAGTGGATTAAGTGGTCCGTGATGGGGATGGGCTCCTCCAGCCACAAAAACCCACCATGCACTATGCAGAGTAGATTCCTGATGATGAAGATCATTACTGGGGTGCAGTCATAATGTGGCACCCAGAGCAGGTTTAACAACCCTGCCTTTTCAACTCCATGTAACCACTTTCGCGACTCCAATTCTATAACCCCCACCGTGGTTTTTTTCTTGGGCTTCATGAGCTACGTGGTCTCTAGGTGAGGGAATTTCTCATGGTTAGCGAGATCCCAATCTTCAAACTTCAATCTCAGCGCCTGTCCCAGGTGCGTGCCTTCAAAAATGATATCGTCCAGGAGGAGGGGAGTCTAGAGAGAGCTCTTTCTCTTTTTGAGGTCCTTAGGCACCTTTGCCTTCCCCTTCCGCGGGGGAACATACGCGGGCAGCTTGGCTAGAGGGTGTGTAGCCTTGGTTTCTACCTCCATGCCCTCATCTTCGTCTTCTTCAATTATGAGGTCTTCAAGGTCTTCCTCCTCCTCGTCGGTTTCCAAGTTAACTGCGTTCCCCTTTTCCTCCATCGTTAATTTGGTGTGCAACGGGTTTCATGGGGGCACATGCATTAGAATCATTGGTTGTTTATCCTTCTTCAATCTTTATGTGCGCGGTGATTTAGGGATTTTCGCAACAATCCCAGCACCTTCAGGGGCATCTTCTACGGTTATGGCCTGCGTAGCCTCTTCGATGGTCATCTCTGCAATTTCCCTAGCTTCCTCAGATACTGCCATCTTTCTTGTCCAAAAATATCTCAATCGCTCAATCAGGGGCTCAACTAATGCTCTGCATAGGGAAAACAGGTCTCGGTTTGAGATACTCAGGGTGCATGACATCTCAATTCGCAAATGATCAAGTGTTGTTTGCGGGGTAGCCCTTTGTACTTTATAGCGCCTTTTGAATTTGAATTCAAACGCTCCCCCAAAATCTAGTTCATTAATGCTCCCTTGGCGGCAGATTTCCCAAATCTTGCCCATAAAGGATGTCTTAATTGCCTGTCGCCCACTCCATTTGGTCTCAAGTCAAGCATCACATCGTGAATAGTGACTACAACGGTCACTTTCCAACCAACCCGCGCAGCAGCGCAGCCCCCCTTGTGCAGTCCCAGACCTTGTGACACTTTGCTCCTACGCGTAGCCCCAACATCACACAGCTCCCAGGTAGAGTAATTTATAGTCCCACGCCTCCTTTCAACTGCCTGGAGCACTAATACTGTACTTCCCATGGCTAGTCAGGTGGCTGCGCCACCTGTATATGGTTTCAATCGATAATCCATCACTTTTCCTCGAAAGCATCCATATTTTATTGTTACTAGCTGTGTCACACACTTTATCATCTGCCACCCACCACCATGCGTGACCCCTTTAGTAATATACGGTCAAATCCAAGGCATCAGGCTGATCAACTCTTGGTGGTACTCCCCAGATTCATCAACGTAATTGTGTGCACCTGGTTTTGTCACCCTGGTTTTCTTATCGAGAAAATACTTCTTTAGTTCGTCCTCTAGCTTCTTGACTTCCACTTCTACTAGAGCACTTTTCTCCCTTATTCACACCCTTTCTTTCATAAGTTTTTGGAGCCTAAGATCACCCTGTCAAATTTCTTCCTTAGATCCCAAGTGTTCTACTTCATTCAACTACACGATCCCTTCTTCCAAGGCTCCACGAGCCATCATATCTACTGGTACGGCTATGCGCGGGCTAGCCATCTTATACTCTATGGGGATTACAGTGTTTGCTCCATATTCTAGCCTCGGGGTGTCTGCTCCACCAGTTTCTTGCACGTTGTCCTATAGTGTTATAGACATTTTTGTGCCTAACAGCATGAAGCATGAAATATCAATAATCTAAGGGATCCAAAGTCCCTAAACATGTTGTTCCTACCCCTAGAGGAACAAGGTCAGCAAACCACAGCACTGAAAATCAGTTCTTCACCTGAAAACACTCAAAAACAAGCTATTTCTGGATCATGTCAGCTACTCCACTGAGCATCTGCGCTGAATGTCAACTGCTCCACTCTGTACCTGCACTGAATGTCAAAAGCAATGAAGGCTACCTGTGCTGGGCGATATTGGCCAAGTGGCACAGTCATTCTGCAAGGTGTCAAATGCCCAGGAAGCTTCCAAAATGACACTTGGATCAGGGAATTCGCCTTGTGATGAGTAAGAGGATCTAGATCTCCAAGTGGAAGCAAGAAACTCCAAGTGGACTCAAGAACTGAAGTATAACTGAAGTGGGAGAGGACACTAGTCAGCTTCATGCCAGCCTCAAGCTGACTCATCCTTTCTCCAAATCTCCTATATATAGAGCTCTCTCATGAGGTCTAAGGAGGCTGGAATTTTGTGCAAGTAAGGAAGTGCTGTTGGTTTGAGTATAGAACTATTGGGTGATTTCTTTGAAGGAGGTGAAGAGGAGATTTCTTTCTGCTGGGAGGCGTTGCTGGATTGGGCCTATTATGGTTGTAACACTCTCAGAACTTTACTTCTTCCATTAATAAAGCATTTGAGGTTCTTCTATATGCATGTATCTCTATGGTGAATTGATGCTTGTATATTTGATTTATTCTAATCCTTGAAACAGTTATGGATGTATGCTGCTTGTAGTTTCCTTTCCTTGTGCTTTTACAGGATCTTTGTGTAGCTGGGCCGGTGAAAGAGCAAGGAGCTAGGAGCAAGCAGCGAAGAGGGAAGATTGGATCAACCATTAGCGGAAGATAACGGTTAGTGGATCCCTTTTCTCTTCTCTCTCTCATCTCATAAAGAAGTAATCTTGAATAGCTTTGCATTCAATTGTTGCTGAGGTACTATCACCCTTAGAGTGGGATAGGGTCATTCCGTATTGGATACTTTTCCCAACAACATATAGGCCCACAGAACCGCTGGTACGCGTAGGTCCCAATCAATCTGTTGCACATCATATACCTTGTTCAACACTTCGCATACTTCATTAAAGGCTTCTGTGTGGATAACCTTTTGCACACTCGTTCTTTCCACACTCCATTGTTCCAACTGGAGAGGTCGTTCACGCAATTGCCTTACCCACACATGCTTTTTGACCATGTCTCCTAATGCGAAGTCTGTGTGCATCCGCGCAGGTTTTTTAAGATATGCCTGTATCCATCTGGACAGGTGTGCACGCGGAGCATTCCGTCTGGCAATCTTGTCAGCTAATCACATCTGAGGCTTCCCAAACTGTATGTGCATCATTCTCCTACATTCACGCGAGTCATCAAAGCTTCCTTGGTGCGTACCCCACCACCTCGAAGACATAGCATGCAGTACCCATTTCAAAGCCTCGAAAAATTGATGTTCTGGAACCTCTCATTCAAATCTATTCAAGAAAGCATCTACCTCACTTATCCCATCATAAGTAGGCAGATCCCTTACTTCTATTGATATGCAGCGCAATGATCTTGTCATCATGTTGTAGTTCAGCGTGGTTACCTTGTGTAACTGATTTTGCCATCGCTCTATCTCTTCGTCCGAATCTGATGTATAGGAGATTTCGCGTTCCCATGAGATTCATCCATCCACTGTGGGATTTACCTAGTCTTGTTCTTTCACGGTTATCTTGTAGATGCAATCTAATTCGTCGCTTCTTTCATAGTCACGCACTGGCTCCGTGTAGTGTGATCCTTCTGCAGGGTCCAAAGGTACTACTATGCGCAGGGACTTTTTCTCAAAAATCATGTTACACTTCTTTAGGTTTATCACCCCATTCATGTCAGTGGCCCAATAGATTCCTAATAGTGTGGGGTAGGATTGTTGTCATCAATAATCTCTATCACTTCAAAATATACTAGCACACTTGCTCCTCCAATATCCACGGTGATTCCTTGCAATCTTCCCATAGGTAGGATCTTTTGTTGGTTCACTATTGGTAGTTGGATAGGATACCATAGCAGCGTAGGCCCCCCCATGCACTCCCATGTATGCTTCAGTAGAACGTTTGCATCCGATCCTAAATCCAGAATCACTTGGTCCATCTCATATTCTCCAATCTATGTAGTCAACCTCATTTCTCTTCCCGTTATTGTCGCATGCTTTCCAACCTTTCGAACTACGCGCTGTTCTCCTGGTGCGGTCCCGACACATCTATTAATGAGTTCTTGTAGTCCCTTTATAGCCTTGTTGTCATGCAGTAGCTTCATGCATGTTTCTATGAATTTCGTGAGCATCGATGGATCCATTTCTCACTCTAGTCTGTCTTTGCTTCTTGAAGTGGAGGCATCAGCGAAACTCTTCCTAGCTTCCATGAAGGTTTCTTTGCGCACTCCAAATCAAACTCTAGTTCTTTCGTTGAAGCCTTGTGAACCCAAGTACTATCTTCAAGCTGCTTGCCTTTATCATCCCCTTTCATAATCCCACTTCAGAGCACAATGTTCACGGATCTTCCTCGCGTAGCTCATACCTCATCATCTGTAGGTTCTGATTCGGGGGAGGTTGGAGCGCTCCCTTGTCGCGCAACCTAGCTATAAGTGTGGGACAATCCTCTATCTCATGATCAAACAATGTACAATATAAACATTATGGCCACGTTGGATTCATACAATCACGGGCATAATGTCCTAGCCCTCTGCAATTGTAACATATCAGTTGTCCACAAACTCTTCTAGGTCCTCCTCCACCTCGGCCTCGTCCGCGCCCCTGTAATCCGGTTCACGCCATCCCTGCGTTCTAGTCAAGGGGCCACATTTCGGTCTGAACTCTATAGGTGGGAGTCCTATCCATCATCCACTCATAGCTTCTATAGGTGCGCTCATCATGTCCCATTGATCTACAAAAATTATAGAACAATTGTTTTGAATTCTCTGTCTACTTCTGCAATAGATGACAGTTGTCCGTAATATTCTTTCCTCCTATTTGAAAAATTTCGCACCACAAAGTAGGCACCGCGCTAGGTCCTGCTTGTGCCTTTGGTCTTAATGGCATCAGCCCTCCTCCCATGAGGTAATTCATGAACACTGGGTAGTGGTCCTTGTCATGACCCTGACCCTTACATTTAACACACCATACCTCTTCACACACCTCTGGGCGAGCTGTGTTTTCCTGTTTCAGACACTACATCTCAAGGCATAGGTTTTTCAACTACACGTGGATCTGCTGAAATCCCAGGTTAGGTCTTGTATCAGGGTCTCATGCAGTTTGATCGTGATCTCCAGGGATTCTGCCTGAGTCATTAACCTCTGTTATGACAATGTGTTCCTCAAATGTGGCGTTAGCGATGCTACAAACCATTCACGATGTTGTCCATCTGTCAAAGTCATATTGGCTTCACGAATTGTGCACTTCAATCTCTAATCCAACTCCCAAGGAGTCTCACCTGGAAGCATTGTGATCTCCTTGAACCCGATGATGGGCTGCACCTCTGAATTTGGCCTACTAAATTCTTTGTTCAGCGCAATTTGGATATCCGCAACTCCCGCATTCAGATTGTCATTAGAACACTTGATATACCAAGTCAGTGTGTGATCCTGCAGAGTGCTGACCAGCGTTTCTTTCTTTATATAATCATCTGTAACTCCCTGTGCTTCTGATACAACCATTATCACAAACCAAAACTAGTCTAGATCTTCATTTCCTATTCCCTTGAATACTGGCAATTTTATCGCGCTTGCCATATCGACTCGCGGTGGTGGCAGAGGTGGTATGGGTGAAGATGGGGTTGAATATGGTGACACTGGTGGTGGTGTGGGTGGGGGTGGTATGTGTGGAATCCTCTGCCTTATCAAATTGATAATACTTCTTAGTAAGACCTTCATGAGCTCTTCCTCGCCCCCTCGTGGAGGTGAAATCAAGGGGCTAGTTTCTAGCTCTGTACTTCCTTCGTTTCTGTAACTTCTTCCACTTTGTTGAGCACTGAACATCAATGTATTCACATAATCTTCTTTTCACACAGTAGCATTTTAATCCAAGTGTTAAAGACTTAACGTACTTACCTCGCGGTCCTTTGAGGAAGCAACGTTCTACCTCACTATAGCTAATTGAAGTATCTACTACGAACTCAGTAATGAATCCTCCTATAATTCGATCGAGCCAGTGATCAACAGTGCGTGCGATCTTATCCTCTGATGCTTCCAATCTACCCACCACTTTTGGAGTCCACACAATAGGATTATCAATTTTCCACCTTCCTTGGCTATCTACTAGCTTCGCGATCCACTCGTACAACTCAGTAGGGAAAGATGCGAAGAAAATTTCATGGACCTCAGTGTACAAGTAGCAGTCTAACCACTTCTCCTTTGATAGCCGCAGATTCTTGTTCTCCTCTACCATGAATTTGTGGATCTTCTTATCCAACCAATCTTCAATTTCTTTCTTAGTTGGATTCTAGTGATATGACATCAGACATCACTATGCGGATCCTGGTCCCAGCAATGGAACCATTTATTGTCTTGTTGGGGCCTGACCCAGGTTCGGAGTTAATTAGCCAAACAAATCCTTGTAGTACTGGCCCTTTTGGAAACAGTCTGTAGAGCGTGGACTGAGGGCTCACCCGAAGTAGTATGGGGGGGTGCTGGAACCAGGTTTTCTCACCCTTGAGATGTCTGAGGGTTTGATTTGGTCCAACTATGAGTCCCTGCGTGCAAGTTACTTTGTGCACTTCCCTAGCCTTCACACCCTGATATATTCGCCTTCGCGTAGCACTAGCCAGGTGTTATGGGTCTTTTGCACTGCTGGAGTAGCGATCTGCACTATTCCCTTAAGTCACACCAAAGATCTTACTTATCTTCTTATAACAGTTAGTTATCTTCATGCAAAAATATGCCTTATATTATATTTACTTATTCAACACATTAATATGGGTTCGTGTAGTAAATAAATAGTAAACTTGCTATTCATACCTAATAATCCATAAAACAGGAAAATATACATAGAAATATGGTAAAACATCTCTTTTATTAATTCTTCCCACGGTTACAGACTCAACCTGCCTTGCGCACTCAGCTGCAGAGACTTCTCCTACCCTACGACCCACCGACATGACTTACACTTCGACTAAAAACTTCATCGATTCCTTAGATTCATTCTTAGATTATATGTCTCTCTTACACTTAGAGCCTCACTCTATTTATACAATCCCATGGTTTGCGGACCATGGGTAGATCTTTCAAACCGACATTACATTGCAAAAACAAGGGTAGACCACTCTATGACTCTAACAGCTTCGCACTCCGCACCCACAATTCGCGGAGTCTTTACAATGGACTTAGTCAAAACTTGGGCTTTAAGCCCCAAAACATGCCTTGCAGGGATTCCACACCCAACAATTAGATACTCATCAGCAACCACCGACAACAAATAATATATCTATCCATTATGCTTCATAGGATTTTGTTCAGTGACATTGAACAACATTTAAAAGCCTCGTAATATTGAGCGATCCTCTTCTAGTTCAAGGTCCATCTTGAACCTAAATATTGGTTGAGTTGGTTTCTCGACGTAGTTTTGCAGCCAAGAACTACCTTCGACAAATGAATACAACACGACAGCAAGAAAAACAATAATACGAAAAATACCTCTCCTTCTGAGGAACAACAACCTACTCAGAACACTCAAGTGCAAAAATTGCCTACTACTACTAATTTTTTCCAAAGGAAAGAGAAAACTGTGAATTTTCCTTTCAATATTTTCTTTAAGGACAATTTGACATTTAAATTTCCTTTCCTTTAAGAGCACACTAATTTTCTTGCACAAAAGGCCCACTCCTCAGAATTATATTATCTTAAACAACCCTTTCCCTACCTAGTAGCAACAACAACACCAATATATGGTTGGGAATCCACCTCCACCCCCATAGGGGGGCATTGGAGGTTCCCATCCCCCTCCTCCTAAGTAAGGATTTTCTACCATTTATGCCCTTAATGATATGGTCATCTTACAAACGTGAGCTAAATATTATGGTAGTCATGTCCTAGACCCTTTGGATACCTTTTCGACCTCTACTCTGTGTATTCCTAATGATCTTCATATCAAGAGAATTGTTTGCAACCATGTTAGTATCCCTCTAAAAGGGGCGCTTCACTGAACTATGCACAACCCTGCTACCTGCACTACCTAAAACTATAGCATAGTAGAATATCTTGAGCAGGATCCTTTTTCCATGTCCATTTTTGAAGTCTTGTAGAGTTATCTAGCACAACATAAATCATTACTCTCGACCATAGGTGGGGTCAACCCCTTGGATTCCAATCTAGTCATCTTCGACATGGACAAGATTAATCCTTGCCTCTCACACCAACTAGACTTTCAAATGCAGGTTCAAGCGAGAGGAAAATCCATTCACCATATTATCACTAATGAAGGTGCACCCACCTATGTAATTGCTACTTCTTGTAGGTTGGTCCTCGGTTCGCCCACACTTACTTTGCCATCTAATTCACTAAAATATTTTGATGGGCATACTTTCATCCCTAAGGGATAACTCACTACCTTTCCCATTAGAATTTGGGGGAAGACTGTCTTAGTCGATATTGAAGTTGTTGATTGTCCACTCAATCACAACCTTTTTTGGGGCATAGCTGGACTTATGCCATGAAAGCCATTGTCTCGTCGATTTTTTGATTCACTATTTTCCTCACCAAGGAAAAATTGTGACTCTAGACCAACTATCCTTTTGTACCCCATATTTTCAACCATAAACCCCAAGAAATGTTCCTTTAGTAGGTTGTAGTATTAAAAAAAATCAGCATCGTTACCAACCTTTTGAAGGGCTCCTCAGTTTTGAGGTGTTTCTCTCTCCCACTGCTCGAGGTAACAGTGGTCATTTATATGGTCATTATTGTACCTACTATATCTATGGATCCATGGATCATCCAAACCCCTCCCATTGTTGAATCCTTTAGAAATTAGATGGCATTGTTTTTATAGGCCATTTTGTCACATATGGTCAATAGGCCTTCAAACGGGATCATTCACATCCTTTGAACACTTTGTCGTCCTCCCTACACAAAGCCCTAATTATGCCTCTCTCATAGCCCTGAGTTTCTGCCGAAAACTGCCTCATTTCAGTATTTTTAGGCCCAACACACCCTGGCCCCTCATTGGCCAACATTGACTACTAGTTTGTCCTACTTTGCACCTATGTTGATCACCAATAGGTTACTCAATATTGGGGGTGCACTGATTCTAGATATTCAGGAAAACAAAAAAGAATCCTGAAACTTCCTCTTCTATAAGCTTCCTCTTCTAGAATCTTCTAGGATATGTTATAACTATTTACCTTGGATAAAAGTCTTGAATCCTATCCTATCATACCTTGGAGTTTTCACCCTTATCCCTTGAGCTTATCTTCCCATAAAGAGTGGATCTAAAACCAATATTGGTAAAAGGATAAAAATTCATGAAGTACCTCCCTCGTCTATATATTTACAACCATCCATATGCAAGGGGTTGGATTTTGGAGATTGATTCCACCCTTATGCTATTATTGTGAGAGATATTATTCTATGCATTAGGGTGACTAGAGATGCACTTTGTAGAAAGAGAAGGACAAGTCAACTAAGAGGAGCTCCCCTACAAGATCAACAACTAATTTTGGTTGTAAATCACTCCATTTCTATTAATGAAAAGAGTTATTTGTTTTCCTATATATGATGTTATGACTTCATGTATTTCAATACCATTTTGATCTATTAAAAAAAGTGATTAGATGATGCTACATAGATCTCATGGATCATTGACTTTTGTTGTCTCATTGTGAAGGTTCTAATTATAGCGATTAGAGATAGGTTTGGAGCATACAAGCCAAGGAAGGAGCAAAGAATGTGATGAATTCCAAGTAGGTTTCATCTCATTACCTAATTACTTTAAGGAAAACATTAGATTCTTTGTCTTTATGTTGTTATAGATAAATCCACCAAGCCTAGGGAAGATACTTCTATCCACAGTCGTAGATTTTGTATAACAAATTGGCCACAATACTAGGGAACAATGTATTCCCTTGGTGGTTTATTTATCCATTGTGCTTTTCTTACCTCTTCTTCATACCTTTACTGTCTTATTTAGCCAAGAGCAAACCTAGGAAGACCCTTCACTGAGTTTCAATTTCAATTTTTGTGTTGAAACCTTGCATCCCTTGACTAATGCACTCTCTAGTCTAGAGATAGAGCGTTTCACCCCAGCTGATCCTTCTATGTGCCTGCGTTACAAAGAAATGGTGCCTCCTTTGCACCTATGTTGGCCCATGTTCATACACAAATTTTATTTTTTCTTGATTTTCTCTCTAATCAACCTTCTTCCAGTTGCTCTACCTTGAGTCTTTGAGTGTCTTGTGGTCTCTATGGAGTCTCCATTTGATTTCATTTCATTTTCTAGTGCCTTTGGTAAGGATTTGTTTATATTTTTATTTGTTATTATCATTAGGTTGTTTTCAAACTGATTTTGTCTGATCATTGAGTGCTTAGATGAATTTTTGTTTTAGTCATCGTTCATAAAAGCCTGCTTGAATTAGTGATTAGACATATATCTTAGTTTTCATCTGAAAATTAAGTGGAATCAAAAAGAAAAATATTATGCATCATGAATTGCATATAGGGCTTCAATTTTGTTTTGAAATGTGAAGTTGTAGATATTGATTGTTGCATCACTTTTTTGTTGTAAGATTGATTGATTTCTTCTTCCCCTACTTAGTTAGGCCTTTCATTGTTAAAAGGAAAATGAAACGAGCTATTTTTGTCATATTAGTTTCATCATAAGTGTGTTCATGTGACATCGAGTTTTGAGCCTTGAAACTGAAACTTAATTCAAGATCAACTCTAAAATTCGTCTCAATAAACCTAAGGAGCATTTGAAACCTAACGACACACATAGAGGTCTAGGCTAGAGATGTGTTGTAGAATCTTTAAATTTAGGAGATATCATTTTTCGTCAGCGTTACAATCCTAGGTGATATCTCGTTCCATGTACGTAAGTGTATTAGACCATTCTCCACGTACCTTCGGGTATATCGAACGGTGCTCCACACATGATAAGTACATGGGAACACTCTCATCGAACAATTACACACTAGACAACACTACTATGGACTACGCTTCCACATACCCTCGAGTATATTTTGGAAGTCCACCATATGTTTTTATCCTCGCCATAGGTAACCGAGTCAGTCTCCTTTTATACCATGATACACTGAACACAACATTCAGGGAGATTGCTTGCACATACGTTGAGTCCCTGGTTCGTCAAGGTGTATATTGTAGTTCATGGTTACTTGGTATAACTTTCCTAGTTTACCCCTTTGTTTTATTTTGTGTATTTAATTTCTAAAATCAATTAATTCACCATGAAACAACATCCTCCTTGTGGAACAACTCATTAGTGGATATTAGTTTGATACTAATGGAAACATTTCCTGAGTCTATCAATCAAGGAAACCCATCTGATGGGAATCCTGGTCCTTTTCCTTGTTTTGGAAATATTGATGCTCCTTATATGGCAACATTATCCCTTCCCGAATTCACCATTGGTTTACTAGTTTCATTATTTTTTACTCCATGGTTCCAAATGTCCAATATACTTCTCAACCAAGTTCTCCTCCACCTGAACATTATCAACCTCAAGTTGATCCTAAAGTTGACCCGTTTCCTTATTCACCTATTGTTTCTTCATCCCTTTCTTCCTCCTCACCTGTTGAAAGTATTTAGTCTATTAACCAGGAATATAAGAAGAAGAAGAAGAAGAAGAGGATGAGGAAAAAGAAGAAAGATAAGTAGGGAGAAACCAAGCAACCATTGCTACACATGAAACTAATATGGAGGAATCTTCCAATTAGCCCCGCAAAGTTAAATTCCCTTTCATGTCATGTAAGGGTGACCACCTTCTTAGATATTGTCCTAGTATTCCCAAGGTATTATAAGTGTGGTCTATAGGCTAACATCAACCTTTTTCATCAACCTTTGGAGATCATTTTGGTGATAACACATCACCTAGTGATAGTAAGGTCCATGGGAAAAAGGGTAAAGTCAAATTTCCCTATAATTTATGTGAATGGAATCATCCTAATCACATTTTTCCTTATATGAATGAAGCCTCAAAAGTGTTGGAAAACCTTATAGCTTCTCAGCGTCATCTTCCAACAGGTTATTGAAAGCTTTCTCCCAATCCTCCATTAGTTGATGAAGTTATTGATCAAAATTCGAATCCAATCAATCCCACTCTCTTTGAACATGAACCACATGATTTTGTTCCTAACCAATTAGTGGTTGAGAAAAATGTCAACTCGATTCCACCTTCAGTTGATCATAATTTTCTCGTAGAGAGTGAGGATCATATCACTCGGGTTCTTCTTGTTTCTTTTGATTCTATCGTACAAGGGGGAATTTCTCCCATTCCTATGAAACCCCCTCTAAGAAAATAGGCAATTGCCTTTTATTGCATTCAATTGAAAGAACCTTGTCTCCCTTCTTAGATGCCTTTTAAGAGCATGGTAAAGGCTTATGATAAGAACATCCATCACACTATTATTGATGAGGGAGATTTTCTTAGTATTCTATCATTGACTGCTTGGCAAGCTTTGGATTCCCCACAACTTTTGTTTGCGACTCTAAATCTGTTAGCTTTTAACATAAGAACTAGTCAACCCTTAGGGATCCTTCCTCAGTTTCTTGTTACCTTGGGAGGAAAAATTGTATGTATTGATTTTATGGTTGTCATAGACCCTCTATACTTACATTTTCTCTTGGGGAAAGACTATGTTTATTATATGAATGTTTTTATATCCACACACTTTCGAGTGATGTTCTTCCCACATGAAGGAATAATCATGACTATAGATAAACTTTCATTTGTTGGTCCTGATTTGACTACCAATCATCCTACTTACCTAATAATTCCAAATGTGCAAGTGGTATCTTCCCCACCATAGGTTAATTATGTAGCAGCCTATCCAATTCACATACCTATTGATGATGATGATATTTTCACTTTATGCTCAACTTCTTTTGACCTAGATCCAGTAGGTGATATGGTGGATCATTTACTTGGGGCATTGGAGCCTGATATTTCCATTAGATCCTTTGATATGTATCCCTTCCAGGGAGATGTTCTTACATTTGATGAGAACCTCTTGGAAGCCATGGTCTCTCGGAGGCCATGATATGATTTTGGAGCAGAGTTCCTTTTCTTGTGTCAAGCTCCTTAAAAAATAAAACAAGGTGGTAGAGCAGAGTTCTTTTTCTTGTGTCAAACTCGTTAAAAAATGACACAAGGTAACATTAATAGATTTATTTTATTGTTTCATGCTCATTAAAAAATAAAACATATCCCCTTCCAATTTGACTCTTTGATTATATCTTGTAAATTCCCAGTCAAGTCTTTCATTTGATCTTGTAAACGAACCTTCATTCCATCCACCTGTTAGTAACCAGTATTCTACTTAGGTGAATGATATGAATTTTGGGGGGAATGTACCTCGAATTGAGTCATTATGTTGGGGTAATGCAAACTAATTTCAACATAGTTTTCCACGTTTCAAGCTTGCATAAAATGAAACCATTCCCACTTTACCTTTCGTGATTGTCATTTTTATCAGCGTATTTTTTCCAGATGATACTTGGTTTTCGCATTCCATTGTCACCATCTACTTGGATGATCATACACTTTCACTTTGTTTTACCATTTCTTGAGGAACAACTTTGTTGAGTGGTCTTATTAGCCAGCTTCTTGACCTTTATGTGTTTTGAGAAATTCCATCATGTTCGAAACCATTTTATACCCTTTATACCACTCATTCCTCCAATATTTCTCTTTCAACTCTTTTAATAATCCCAAAATATGAGAATATTTACAAGAACTTGCCTTTTTTAACTCATTAAAGTAAATGAAAATACGTCTACTTAGTATAAGTTTAACCATTTTCCAGATTGAGATAGAATACTTACGAAAAAGGAATACCTTAGTTGAGCATGGCTAAGAGGTTCTCCTTGGTATTATTTTCTACCTTTTTAGACCTAAGGGACTATCTATGGAAAGGAACATCTGGAGTTTTGTTTTTCTCCTCTTTTTTCAAAGTCTCTAAATATGAAAAAGATGGTGATTTATACCTTCACTAGACTCATTAAAGCATCAAACAGTGATGGACTCATCGATCATGACAAGACCGGACCACTCCTTCTCTAGTTTCGTTAAATATTCGCATAGGGATCCATCCAAAGGATCAACTTACATATCAAACATATGTTATCCTCCTCAAGGTTGTTAAAAAATAAATAGGTATTGACCAATATGGTTGGGGAAATTGGGAAAATAAGGTACTCTATTTATTAATGGTAGTAATGGACTCATCGATCATGACAAGACCGGACCACTCCTTCTCTAGTTTCGTTAAATATTCGCATAGGGATTCATCCAAAGGATCAACTTACATATCAAACATATGTTATCCTCCTCAAGCTTGTTAAAAAATAAATAGGTATTGACCAATATGGTTGGGGAAATTGGGAAAATAGGGTACTCTATTTATTAATGGTAGTAAGTTTCTCTTGAACATGACACTCTTCCAATTCATCTCCATGGTCATTAGGTTATGAAATTTTCTTGTCTTTTGGTTTATCATACCTTTTCAAAGCCTCCATTTTGGTTTTGGGTCAATACTTCAAACTACATTTCAGTTTCGTCGCTATGTTCAAGGGAAGTCATTTAGCTAATATCTGCTACAATACTCTTAAGCCTTCATTCCATGTCTTCCTTTCTTTATCTAATTCCATATTAGCATCATTCTGATCTTTCTGTGTCAAATCATGATACTTGTTTCATGTCGTTGATGAGGGATACATCAAAGCCCCCCTGTGATGGGTCGCTTCCTGTCGACATCAACTCATTATCTAGGAAGTTGACTTAGAAACACTCCTTCAATACTTTTGTGTCTGCATACATCAATGGAAAGTTTCCTCGCTTTCAGAGATAGGTTTAGATAATTGGGCTTCAACCGAAATATAATGTGTGGTGTTCAACATCAACTCATTTATTCACACCATACAAATTGTACTGCAGTACCTTGAGAGCCATTAACATCATATGCGGTTTCTCTCAAGTATGTTAATGATTTACATCAATGGTCAGTAATCAGATGATGCCTACCATGTTCAACCTAAACTCATTGATTCACATGGTTATACTCATACATTGGTTAGTCATGTGAATGAGATAGAAGACCTTGGATCTAGTTTCATCCATCTAGGTTGTAATTTCAGGAGTAATACAAGATCACAATGTATGATGCCCATGATTGTACAGATAGTCATCCAGTCATGAGTTCACCATTTGTCATATGTTGACGTGTCTTTTGATAATTTTACATGTAATTTTAGCTTATGTGTTAAGTATGGGTATTCCTCCCTCAACAAATATGTCATGATGTAAATGTATTGTAACAGATGATGATCTTGCCGGTTGTTATTGTGCATGACTTCTCACAAATTAAATCACTTCAGTCATCAGTTGTCATTTTTGAGTTTTCACTTTAGGGGGGAATATATTATAGGACATTTTTCACATTTTGTCAATAGACCTTCAAACATAATCATTTACATCCTTTGAACACTTTCTTATCCTCCCTACAGAAATCCCTAATTATGCATCTCTCATATCCCTGAGTTACTACCTGAAGCTGCCTCATTTTAGTCACTTTTAGGCCCAATGCACCCTCGCCCCTCATTGGCCAAGATTGACTACAAGGTTGTCCTAATATGCACTTGCACTGATCACCAACAGGTTGCTCAGTCTTGGGGGTGCACTGATTCTAGAAATTCAAGAAAAAGAAAGAATCCCAAAGCTTGCTCTTCTAGAAGCTTCCAGGATCTGTTGTAACTATTTAACTTGGATAAAATTCTCGAATTCTATCCTATCATACCTTGGGTTTTTCATCCCTTATCCCTTGAGCTCAACCTCCCATCAAGAGTGGATCTCAAGCCTATATTGGTAAAAGGATAAGAATTCATGAACTACCTCCCTCATCTATATATTTATAGCCATCCATGGGAAAGGGGTTGGATCTTGGAGATTGAATCTACGATTATGTTGTTACTGTGAGAGATATTATTCCATGCATTATGGTGACTAGAGGTTCACTTTGTGGCAAGTTAAGGACAAGTCAACTTGGAGGAGCTCTCCTACAGTATCAACAACTATTTTTGGTTGTAACTCACTCTATTTCTATTAATGCAAAGATTTATTTGTTTTCCTATATATGATGTTATGATTTCATGTATTTCAATACCATGCTGATATACTAAATAAAGTGATTAGATGATGCTACATAGATCTTGTAAATCGTTGGCTTGTTTTGTCTGATTGTGAAAATTCTAATTATAGCGATTGGATCTAGGATTGGAGCGTACAAGCCAAGGAAGGAGCGAAGCATGTGATAGATTCCAGGTAGGTTTCATCATGTTACTTATTTACTTTAAGGAAAACATCAACTTCTTTGTCTTTCCAGTATTTTAGGTTAGTCCACCAAGCCTAGGGAAGATACTTTTGTTCGTGGTCATAGATTTCATATAACGATTGTCACTCGTGGAATTGGCTTATCAGTTTATCCAAACTACATTTGAATCTCCTCCTTCTTTTGTTGGGGCCCATGGTCTTATGAAATCTTCCACTGTAACTCCCTCTAGTGATCTTCTTTACACTATCCTGACCTCTAATGAGGGTGTTATCGATATCATGTCCCTAGTTGAGTGACCTTGGGATGAGTTCCACCATCACGTGTTAGTCTCCTTTCCATCTAAATTGAACAAAAACCATCTACAACTCCTATCACTTGATCAAACTAAGATTGTCCCTTCCTCTTTGCAACTATTCAATAATTATACTGGGAAGGAAACTGAAGAAACCTATCCAAAAAAAATCTTATAGATATTTTGATCAAATAGGTGTCATGGAAAACAATCAAATTGGAGTTGAACGCACCCTTGAGGAGATTGCCATTTTCATTCTCTATTTAAGGAATTTCTCGATGTTTTCTCTTGATATTATGAAGAGATGCCTAGTATTGACCCATCCATATTTGAACATGATATCAAAACCTATGTTGGTGCCAAACCTATCTAAAAAATGCTTTGTCATTTCCACCCTCATAAGACTACTACTATTAAGGTAGATATTGAGAATTTTCTCAAAGTTGGTTTCATCTATCTCATTCCTTTAATGGAATGGGTTTCCAATGACATACCTATCAATAAGAAATAAGGAACTATTTGAGTTTGAATGCAACTTGTCCAAAAGAAAACTATCCTACACCCTTCATTAACCAAATTATTGATGATTGTGTTGGATGTCAATATTTTTCTTTCATAGAAATTTTCTCTAGTTATAATAAGATTATTATTAAGTTAGTCGACCAACACAAAATTGCTTCCATCTATCCTTGGGGACCTTTTTCCTACTATAAAATTCCTTTTGGCATTAAAAATGCAAGAGCCACATTTTAGAGGGATATGAATTATGCATTTCACGATATATGACATATTTTTTAAGCCTATTTGGATGACTTACCTACTCATTCCATATGTCCTGCCAACCACTTGGATCATCTTCAAGCCATCTAAATTCGGTGCTTCCACTATAACGTCTATCTGAATATGCATAGATTTGTTTTCTTTGTTGAGTCTAGACACCTCTTTGGCTTCATCATTTCCAAGCACGGGATATGGGTAGATCTTGACAACGTAGAGGCAAACCTATAATTTCCCTCTCCTTAATCGATCACAAAACTCCAAATTTTGAAAGGGAAGGAAAACTTCTTACATAATTTTGTCATCAATTACGCTGAGATCATGAAACATTTGATGTATTTACTTAAGGAAGGAGTTCCATTACTGTGGAACAATCAAGCTCAATAATCATTTGACACCTTGAAAAAGTTTTTAACCTCTGCCCCACTCTTGTGTCCTCCCAACTATTCTCGTTCCTTTTTGTTGTACCTTGTTGCTTTGCCATCCTCCATAGGAATGGTGTTGGTTCAAGAAGTTGATGATAACTATGAGAATGTGATTTATTATATCATGCATCATTGGGGCTGAACTTCGATATTTGCATGTGGAGAAACTCACCTTATTAGTAAGTTTTTGTTGTGAATCGCTTCCGATACTATATACCCTTGTTACAAATCATTGTTATCACTCTAGAGAATCCCATGCAAAATATTTTGACCCATCAGATAATTGGGGGAACATATTCCAAATGGGTTGTTATTCTCCAAGGATTTGACCTTCTATTCACCACTTCTAAATCCATGAAATCCTTGGTGTTCACCAAGTTATTGGTAGACCTTCCTCGACTCGATATTAATGATGTAGTCCATGATCCTCTACCTAATTAACTAGTTTATCTTGTAAATTGTACCAATCCTTAGTATGGAGACGTCCTCATATATCTCTAGACCCATCACTTTTCCCCAAACCTATCTAAGGATGACCACTATCATATTTGTCACCAGGCCAAACACTATGTTGTTCTCAATGATACTTTATATTATCATGGGATTGATTCCATTCTTTACTATTGTTTTATCCATGTAGAAGTGAAACATGTTTTGAATGACTTCCATGCTAGGGCATGTGGTGGTCATATCATGTGCATGGTTACTACCCAAAAACTCTTGTGTGCTAGGTACTATTGGCCTACTCTCTTTAAATAATGTATTATTGTAGTCCGAAGGTGTCATCCTTATTAGATATTTACTAAGAAAATATGTGCCTCTCCTACCCCCTTACATTTATTTTTTACCATTGGTCCTTTTTAAATAGGGAATTGACTTCATCACTTTTACTTATGATTCCAGTAATGATCACAACTACAGTGTTGTCGTTTTTTACTACTTCACCAAGTGGGTCGAAGCCATTCCTACCTTTAAGTTTGATGGACTTATTATTTCTCTTTTCCTGTTTAGTCATATTATCACTCAGTTCAGTGTGCCTCAAACTATAGTCATAGATCATGGCTCACATTTTCAAAATCATATGATGTCTAAGCTCACCACTATGTTGGTTTTTGTTAATACTACTCATCCTCCTACTACCTACAAGCTAATGGCCAAGTTAAAGTTGTCAACAATGTTCTTAAAACCATGATCTGATGGCTAGTAGGAAATCATAAAACCAACAGACATAGAATGTTATATTCTGCACTATGGGCTTCTCAAACCTTAGTTAAAACTGCTACAAGTTTCACACCTTTCCAACTGGTTTATGGCCTCGAAGAAGCTCTTCTTATTGAGTGTCAAATTCCATCCCTGAATCTTGTTGTTGAACTCCTGCCTAACACTTCTACTAAATAAGAGAATTTGTTGTACCTTCACCAACTAGATGAAACTTGGAAAGATACCACACTAGCTCTCAAAGCTCTGACCATACGGGTTAAAGCTTAGTATGACAAACATGTTAAACATTGCTTGTTTTGAGAAGGTGACTTTTTTCTCGTCTATGACTAGAAAAATGACCTCTTGGGGGTAGGAACCTTTCAACCCATGTGTCTAGGTCCTTACATTGTTACTCAGGTCCTTTCTAAAGGTTCGTATGAACTTACAAACTGTTGTCATTCACTGCATTGTGGGTTTCAATTGGTCAAGGTTCCTTGAGAGAAGTGAAGTTAAATCCATTTTTGAGGCCACAGAAGCCATCATAGCTTAACCATACCCTCCCCATTGCCAAGTTCTCATAAAACGATTTCCAATGGTATATGAAAGTCCAAAAAATGGATTCCGCGAGTAGAAGATAAAGCATTTTGAAGATTACCTTGGAAAAGCCTAGCTGATAGAGAAAAATGACTAAGTGTAGAAGACAAATAACAATCAGAGGTCTAAGGCTAATCACAATCACAAATTGGGCTTCTTGGTGGGTAAGGAGCACTGGCGAAAGTAGAGATAGTGATCCACCGATCACTGATATCACATATCGACAGTCAGCAAATCAGGGCTCAGTATTCATCGGCGATCGGCGGGTTTTAAGTCCCAAAACTGCATAGGGGGGTGATATTGTGATGCAGTGTTAAAGTCCTAGGGAAGGGCTGAAAAATTTAACCAAGGAAATGCTTGACAAAACCAAGGCAGGTAGCCCCCTTTCTCTCTCCTCCATGTGGCATCGACGATTGGTAATCGGCGGATCAACGGGGTTTCAAATTAAAAATACCTACAAACTAGCGATATTACGAGACCAAGAAAATCAAATACAAAGGAAAGCATGAAAAAGCAAGGCTAGGTGGGCCTCTTTCTCTCTCCTCCAGTGAGCCACGTGGTAACCTCTAATTGGTCCACCGAGCTGACATGGCAATTGATGTTAACGATGATGTGGCAAGTATGAATGATGACGTGGTAGTGGACACATGTCACTTGTTTTTAGCATTTTCAGAGGTCCAATGGGGTTGTTTTTGGGTGCCACATGGCACCAATCACAGGGTGACACATGGCAGTGATGACGCCAGCAATGATGTCTCCCATCACACTTGGCAATCGCATAATGTAAAGCTTTCTCTTCAACTGAATCTCCTTCCCGACTGCGATTGCAATAAGAAAACGACCCCCTCGGATGCGATGTTCCATAGGCTATATTCCATAAAGATCTCACATTCGAACTGCCAGCCTGTGCTAAGGAAAAAGGTAAAGGGGTCTCCCTCTCCGTGGTTGTGAGTGTAATAACAAAGGAGTAAGGCCCATGCGCAGTTGTTGAGAGCCTTAGCACTCAGAGGACTAAGCCCTTAGTTCCAGCCCCCAGTCATATGTGGAAAGTTACAAAAGGGGCTGAAAGCATAGGGGATAAGGGGAAAATTAAAAGTGCCCACCTGTTTCATCCATTTTTAGTGTTTAAAGGCCCGCGGATGAGAGATTTGGCTATCACACTTTAGTGAGGCACCGATAGTGTAGGACAAAGGGAAAAAGCGCGTGATGGGTTGGCAGTTAAGGCAAACATTGACCAAGAACTAGCCAAGTGAGAATTAAGCATGACTTAGCAGAACACGCCAAGACCAAAGGCCAGCAAAGAAGAGTGGCATGAAGATATTTCCAAAAACCATCATTTCAGTTTCGATGGATTAATTCTATTTTGTTGATTTGATCACTGTATTGTCATTCTATTTTTCTTTCAAGAAAGGAATCTCCCTATTGTAATAGTTAGAGTATTCACGCTGAGACATCCATACACACAGACAATTGTAACTTCAGCCTGAAAGATATTTTCTGTAACTGATTTTCTTGTCCTCTAACTCATTATAAAAGGGAGGAAGAAACAGTGAAGAAAGTTTTTGAATTCTAGGAAAAAACTATATGTGCTTCTGAAGTTGTATGGATTCCAGATCTAGATATTTCTTAATATGAATAAAACAGTGGTGATTCCCATGTTCAAGTATTACAGTATGTTGTTTCTCTTTTAAAATTCCATTATGTTTGCACTTCCTCTATAATTTCAAGCAATTATAGCTGCCAGAAATATCTATTATATTCTTACAGATTCATTGGTGTTAACTAGTTAATACATATGCATGTATGCAAGTCTGAGATTATATCTTTAAATGTGTGCTTCTTGAAATCATATCATTCACTCTTCTTACATCCACCTATCTATCTTTAGCTCAGATAAGTATATAAATCTTGATGTTTCAAGCTCTATGTGGTGAGTTATTATTCTCTTTCTCTTCTTTCATTATTTTGCAAAATCTGATTAAACTGTAACTCCTTGATTACTCGGCCTCCACTTGTTTTTGCCTTATTCTTGTGAGGTCTATATGTGAAAGGATACTAGAAATACATGACTTATATCCTTGGATGAAGGAACCAACCCATGTTGTTATGTGTATATTTGTATATTTGAAATAACTATGTGTAGAGGATGCATATGATGCCTTCGGTTTCTTGAGGATCATATGAGATACATAGAATTTAGATGTACCCAAGCACTAGTATTATAAGAAATCCAAGGTTGTCTTTGGGAGATACAAAATCTTTTAGTGTTGTTTCGAAGGAGCTTATTGAAGGATTTTCCCCCGGGATCAACTGTATGTGGTCATGAGACTTTTTGTACAAAATCTTGAGGGAGAAGCTAGAAAATGGTTCAAATATATACCCAATGCCTCCATCACTACCTGGGAAGAGCTGGAAAATGCTTTCACCCGAAAATGGGGAGAAAAGAGGGATCATCAGTACCTCCTCACTGAGTTTAATTCCCTAAGAAAAAATCTGAAGGAGGATACTTTAGAATTTATCAAAAGATTCAATAAGCAGTAAAATAACCTACATACTGACGTAAAACCTCCTCCAATTGTGGCTCGTGTGGTTTTCCTGGGAGCTTTTGAGTCCGACGTTGGTTTTTCCCTGAGAGAAAGAAAGTCTCTCACTCTAGATCAACCTCAGACCGATGCT
The DNA here is from genome assembly GCA_031772625.1 of Pinus tabuliformis. NCBI lineage: Eukaryota > Viridiplantae > Streptophyta > Pinopsida > Pinales > Pinaceae > Pinus > Pinus tabuliformis. Next base: position 265,427,821 of record CM062805.1, read on the forward strand.
CTTGAAGTGGAAGCCAATATGGTATTGATGGTAAAGTCAAGGGTAAAGAAAGAAACTACCGAACCCAAAATATGTAAAGAGGAGGCATTGTCCTCTAGTCAAGATAAAGAATCATCAGACCCGAAGTGGGATGAGATGGAGAATCTCATCAGGATTTTAACACAAAAGGTTGGAAATCTTGAAATTTAGAACAAGAACATTTCCAGACAGAACGCTCAAGTCAAAAATCGGGGTGATAACCCTCAATATACAAGGCCTCCACTACAACTACTTCCAAGGGAAGGAAAGGAACAACTTGATCAAATCCCTCATCCTTTATACTTGGAAGATGGTCTCAATGAACAATCATCAGATACACAAGAGATGCAGGGAAATATGTATTCTGCTTTTACCAAAGAAGAATATGAGAATATGGCTCACCAAGAGGCCATCCATGATAGAGAAGGAACAACACAAAAGGAATATATGGATTATTATTTCAAACAGTTTGCAGAGTTCATGCAAGCATGAGCACAACGTAAGTCTGATCTAATATCTTCAAAGAAGAGGACTAGAGAAGCAAAAAAACAAAGGGAAGTTGCTCCCCAAGTTGTTCCCCCAGTACTGAATAAGGGAAGGGTAAGCAAAATCCTAACCCTTCCAAGATAAAAGTCTCCTCTAATGAGGAAAGAACTAGTTCAGAGGGACACATATAAAAAGAGACACTTATTCTGCCGCAAACTGCCAGTGGAAAGGAAGAAGGAACAAAGCCAGGAGGTACATAAAAGGTCCAACTTTCATTTAATCTCTAGAAGGAGCTTTAGAAGGTAAAAATTAATGTTCCCCTGACTGAGCTTATAAAGTATCCTATTTATAATGCTCAGGTCTCTTAATTTATGCATCCCTCTATCTCAGCACCAGCCCATGATAGTTTAACCCTCGAGGAGGAAAGGGAAATGGTCATTTTTGGGTTGCACGTGGAAGAGTTGGATCCTTCTACCATGCCTTTTTATGTGAATTTGGTGATCCATGACCTTTTGTTGCATAATTGCATGCTGGATTCAGGAGCTTCCCACAACCTCATGCCATTATCAGTAATGGAATAGCTGGGTTTGGAGATCACCAGACCATACAAAGACTTGTACTCCTTTGACTCCAAGAGAGTCAAGTGCTTAGGCATGATAAAGGATCTAGTGGTAAACTTGGCTCAGATCCTAGTGAAAAGTGTGGTAATGGATATAGTGGTGGCTGATATACCTCCTCATTTTGGAATGCTCTTATCCAGATCTTGGGGTTCCAAGGTGGGTGGCTCTATCAAGCTAGATCTGACTTATGCCACCATTCCCACTTTTGGAGGTGAACAAATAAGGTTATACAGAGAATCTCAGTTTGTGAAAACCGTGACCCCAGCTAAAGGCTCAGAAAACTCCCCAGTACATGGGAAAGATAGTGACATATCCTACCTATTCTTAGAAGAAGCATTAGGGAACCTGACAAGGCAATTGAAATACCATCATTTAAATGAAAATGAAGTATGGAAATTTTACTTTGATGGAGAAAACTCAAAAGAGGGAAATGGAGCTGGAATATTGTTGGTATCCCCAGAAGGCAGCATGATACCCCTCTCATTCAAGCTTGAATTTGAGGCGACCAATAATGTAGCGGAGTATGAGGCATTTCTCCTGGGGTTACAAAAAACAAAAAAGATGAATACTGAATAACTAACAATCTATGGAGATTCTGAACTAGTCGTAAGGAAGATCATAAATCAATGCTAGGCCAAACACCCCATACTAAGGACATACCGAAATGAAGTGTGGGACTTAATCGACAATTTTTTCTTGGCCTTTAACATCCATTTTCTTCCCAGGGAAGAAAACAATATGGATGACTCTCTTGAGGTGGTTGCAAGCACTTTCAGGCCCCCACAGAATCCACTCCTCATATATGAGATAGAAGTCAAACATAGGCCTTCAATACCTGATAATTTTAAACACTGGCAGTATTTTCAGATGACGAGCAGGTCAAAATATTCATAGAATTCATTGGGGAGTTTTCCCACTCCACCATCAACCAAGAAGAAGAAGAAGTAGAACAAGAAGCCACACCGTGAAAGGATAGAGTGGCTAGGAAAAAAAATTGCAACTCAAAGGGAACACCATCCCTCGTGGACTTGTTCCACTTGAAAGACTTTTCAATAAAGGCAACATAGTTTCCAAACAAATGGCCCCAGAGAAGGATGAGAAAGTAGAGGACTGCAACATCGGATCAAAGGAGGAATCCAAAATGATTAGGTGTTGGGATGGGGTCCCCTAGGGTCAATTTTGGGGCAAAAGCCCAAGTTTTGTTGTAGAAAGATGTAAAGTCTCCACAAGTTGTGGCCGCGGAGTGTGTAGATAATTAAATACTCATAAAGGGTTTTTCCCTTCTTTTATGTAAGTTGAGTCAGCTTGTGAGGATCTACCCATGGTCCACAAACCAAGGGATTGTATAAATAGGTGTGTCTTAGGATGTCTAAGAAAAATAAAAGTAATGACTTTTGGTCTATGGGAGAAGTCTAAAGAGTTGGCGAGAAGAATAGGAAGAAACGCTCTGCGGCTGTGTGCGCAAAGGCCTATAGTAGAGTCAACAACTGAGTGCGCAGACCCCTGCAACTAAGTGCATAGGGAAGTCTTCCTTCTCTAACCAGAACTGAGCATTAATAAAGAAGATTGTTGCAGAAATACTTGTGTTTATCTCTTTATTTCTATTTATGTGAATGTGCTTTATGTTATAATGGGTTTATGAAATAATGATGTATTGATGCGTGACTTTACGAGAAGATTATATTGTTGTATGTTGAAGTTATCAAACACTTAATATCATATGAGTAATTACTGGGTTATATGTAATCTTTGATGCGCGTAAGTAGTGGATTCACCTATTAAGGATCCACGAAAGATGGTTGTAAATGTTCGTGGAGGTATAGAAGTTGATTAAGGGTAGTATATAGATAAGCCCTAAAGGCTTATTGATTTGCATGAAGGAAAATTTAGGGCATAAAAAAACATCACACTCATCTCTGGGTGCGGAAACTTGGTTGCAACATCCACCCATAATACTTCGGGTGAGACTTCAACCCACGCTCCATGGATTAATGCCGAAAGGGCCAATAGTGTAGGGATTTGTTTGGCGAAACTAACTCTGAACCTGGGTAAGGACCCACTAAGCCAACAAATGGTTCCTTTTCTAGGAATGGAATCTGCATAAGAGATGTGTGATGTCGCATCACTGGAATCCGACCAAGAAAGAAATTGAGGAGTGGTTGGATGGAAATATCCACAAATTCACAGTGCAAGAAAACAGAAATCTGCACCTGGAAAAGAATAGTGGTTGGGCATATATTTATACATAGAAATACACAAGATCTTCTTCTGCACCTTCTCGATCAAACTATACGAGTAGCTCACTAAATTGGCAGATAGCCAAGGAAGGAGGAGGCTTGATGATCTAATAGTGTGGACCACAAAGCTAGTGCGGAGATTGGAAGCTTCTAAAGATAATATCGTACGTGTCGTCGATCACTGGCTTGATCAAGTCATAGGAGGATTTAAGATAGAATTCACAGTTGATACCTCAGTTAGCTACAGCGAAGCAGAGCGATGCTTCTTCAAGGTATTGCGAGGTAAATATTTTATATCTTTGAATACTTGGATTAAGATTCTCTTGTGTGAAAAGCGGGTTATGCCAGTACCTTGATGGTTGGAGCTATGCAAAGTGGAAATTTCTTCATGGATAAAGGGAGAACAGGCCCTGAATATAGCCCACTGATCGAACCTCCTCTGAGTGATGACAAGGGAGTAGCACAAGATTCACCACAAAGCGCTGTCCAATTAATAAGGCAAGGGTTTCCGCGAACACCTCATCCGGCCACACCACCTCCATAACATATACCTTCACCCACACCATCACCACCTCCTCCATCGTTCAATATGTCAAATGCAATGAAATTGCCCATTTTCAAGGGCTTGGGAAATGAGGACCTCGACTAGTTTTGGTTCGTTGTGAAGGTCGAGTGGACAGCACAAAATATTATAGATGATCATATGAATAAAGCACATTTGGTTACTACTCTACAAGATTGTGCGTTGACATGGTACATTAAGTACTGCACTGATAATCCATTGGCATCATTAGTGGACACTCAAGCCTAAGTTCAAAACACAATCAGTAGTGGGATTCAAGGAAATTGCGATGAGAATCGGTGAAACACCATGGGAGCTAGATCAGAGACTGAAGTGCGAAATCCATGAAGCTAATATGAATCTCATAGAAATTCAGCACCGTGATTGGTTTATGTCCATGCTCTTGCTCACATAAGGATTGATTTGTCACAACAAAAGATAGGAACTGAAGCAGAAGCGCTGGAGATCGCAATGAGATTACATGTGACACCTATCCAAGACATGATGCTAGGATTTCAACAGATTCATGCAGAGTTGCAGAACCTTTGCTTAGAGTTTCAGAGCTTGAAGAAGGAAAAAGCGGCTCGGCTAGAAGTGCGTGAAGAAGTTTGGTGCCTCAAGTGCAAAAGCTAGGGGCATGATAAGGACACTGCCCTGTTTTTGCACATTATATGGCGGGAGGAGACCCACTGCCCCTAAGGCAGGAAGCTCAAGATGGACCAAGTATAGGACCCACATTGTGGTGTGTTATCTGTTAAGTAGCAGGAAAACATGTAACAGGAAATTAGCACTTACTACAAAAACTTGTACAGACACTGCAACAGTTATTCTGCAACTTCTGTAAATAGGTAGGCCATGATGAGCGTAACTATCGTAGCTATGAATTAATGATTGAAAGAAGGGCCACGTATCGAATGCAAAAAGAAACTCGGCCTCTGGATCAAGGTGTTGGGGGAGTGTACGGAGGATATCAGGGACACGGATCAGGCTGAGGAGGAGGAGGACCTGGTAGAGGTCGAGGGCAAGTTATTTTCTATAATTGCGGAGTGCCAAGACACTACGCATGAGAGTGTATGAGCCAGAAATGCCCGTCATGCCGGTATTGTACCTAGTTTGACCATGCAATAGAAGAATGCCATTTATTGATAGCTAAAATGCATGAGAAGAAGGCGCAGCCTCAGCAGCCTACCCAGAACCTACAGATGATGAGGGCAGAGCCTCGCGAAGAGGATCCCATTGTTAATATCATGTTGCGAAGTGGTATGACGATTGGTGACGATAAGGGAAAATGGCTATTATAGCTCCAAATGTCACCCTTGGTATTTGTGATGCTTGGTTTATGGCCTAGGGCAACCCCTCCTTCCAGAATTGATCCAAATATTTTAAAAACAGTTTTTTACTCCCTGTACGCTACTTTCCCCTGTGATAAAAGCATGTACACACAGGTTAGTCAATACCCCAATGAATTGCATGGGACCGCGAAAGCTCCTGTACATTAGATTCAGACAAAGAATTGGAGCACTAGCAGAATAGGTTGCATGAAGTATCTACGCTACGTTGTAATATGATGACTAAATCGTTGTGTTGTGTATCCTTCGAGGTAACAATTTTACCTTATTATGATGGTATAACTGATGTAGATAAATTTCTAGATGCATTTGAAAGGGAAGTGCCTAAGAACCATCGCTTCCAAGCGCTAGAATTGTCTCTACGCGCTACGCCTGCATGTTGGTGGGGTACGCATAAAGATAGTTTTGAATAATGGTGTGACTATAGGAAGTTGATGAGTATGTGATTTGGTCACCCCAAGGTATAGTTGACTAAGAAGTATGATGGGAGAAATGATCCATGCGATCATTTGGCAAAGTGGACTAAGGTTTATAGAACGTAGCCATAACCAGAGTGGGTGCATATTTTCTGTCACACTTTGGACATTATCCCTATGAACTGTTATTTGGAAATAGATCTTTGCCACGACACTGAGGAATGGGATATCATAAGAGAGGGGTTTGTGTAGACATTCATCTTTGAAAACAGATTCGAAAGTATTGATGAAGCACTGTAGGAGGTTAAGGCAGCAATCTTCAAAATTAGACAGGATCCCTTGGAATTGATTCAACCGAATTGGAGCACCCAGTTACACCATGCACTGGAATGTTACAATATGAGTGCTAAAGAAGAGGATGAGGATCCAAGAAATATTAACATCCCCAAAGCAGAAGGCCACTGCGAAGTAGAGGGACCGTAGATAAACAACCTCAACATCACCGCACCACTGAAATGTAAGTAGGTAAACGTTGGTACAGAAGCAGAACCAAAGTTTTTGAAGATTGGGGATTACTGGGATGATGCTACAGTCGATAAAGTCATTGAGTTGCTCAGCAAATATCAGGATTTATTTCCCACAAAATTTTCAAACTTGAAAGGCATCATAGGTGATTTGGGAGTAATGAAAATAACTTTGAAACAGGACACAAATCCTGTTAAGCAGAGGCCATATCGCCTTAATCCCAAATACAAGGAAAAGGTCAGCTTGGAGTTGGACATAATTCTTGCAGCGCGTATTATTGAACCAGTGGAGGAATCTGATTGGGTGAGTACAATGGTCATCTAGGAAAATAAGCAGAAGGATGAAATAAGGATTTGCTTAGATCTCAGGAAGCTCAATGATGCTTCTGTTCATCATCCTTTTCCAACTCCATTCAAAGATGAAGTATTGGATAATGTTGTCAGGTAGGAGGCCTATTCATTCACTGATGGGTTCTCTGGATACTATCAGATAAAGATCGCGCTAGAAGAAAGAAGTAAGACCACCTTCATGATAGAATGGGGATATTTCCAGTATAAAGTGATGCCTTTCAGACTTAAGAATGCGTTGACAATTTTCTCGCGTGTGGTCATCGTGGCATTCAAAGAGTTCATTCACAAGTTCTTGGAAGTCTACTTTGATGACTGGACATTATTTGGGCTAGTTAAGTGCCATGTAGACAGTCTGCGCTTAATGTTGGATACATGTCGAAGGTATTAGATTGCACTAAACCAGAAGAAATATTTATTTTGTCTCTTTTGGGATCTTGTAGGGTCATGTGGTATGCAGACATGGACTCACGGCCGACCTAGCCAAGATCGTAGCAATAATCAATTTGGAAGCCTCAAGGAGTGTTAAAAAATTGCACGCTACGCTGGGCCATACTGGATATTATCGGAAGTTTATCAAAATTTATGCCTATATTATCACGCCTATGGAAAAGCTACTGAAGAAGGATGCTACATTCTGTTGCGATGAAGAATTTCAAGGAATCCTAGACGTACTAAAGGAAAAAATGGTCACCGCGCCAATCATAGTCTTCCTGGATTGGAAGAAGGAGTTCCATGTGCATGTAGATGCCTCATGTATTGTGCTAGGAGTAGTGTTGACACGGGCTAGCGAGGGAGAAGTCAATCACTCTATAGCATTTGTGAGTAGGAAGTTGTCTAAGGCTGAAAATAATTACTCGATGATAGAGCATGAAGGTTTGGCTATGGTGTACGTGCTCCAAAAGTTCAGACATTACCTACTAGGCGAACATTTCAAGATGTACACAAACCATTTAGTTAATAAGCCTGTGTTTGGGGGGGGGGGGGAATATGCAGATGGTTGTTGTTGTTTTAGGAGTATGATTTTGAGGTAATTGTGAAGAAAGGAAGGTTGAATGCAGGGCCAAGCCATCTATCGCGCATTGAAACAAGAGAGGAGCCTACCAATTTGGAGTAAGGGCTACCTAACACGCATATATTCTTGGTGTGCATAGGGGATAATCAATTTGCCGACATTATCCACTTTCTGAACACAGGGATGGCTCCAAAGGGATACACCAGTCAATAAAAGAAAGAATTAGTGGTGCGTGTGACAGACTTTTCTGTAATTGTAGGCCATTTATATAAAATGGGATCGAACGAAATACTTTGACGCTATGTGCTCGACTTTGAAAGAAATAATATCCTCATTGAAACCCATGGAGGAGATGTAGGAGGACATTATGTAGGAAAAGCAACAATGTAGAATATTTTGTGCACTAGGTTGTGGTGGCCGATGCTACATAAGGATTCTAAAGCATATTGCAGGGCGTGCAATGCATGTCAGAGGATGGGCAGACCATCGCGGAGGGATGAGTTGCCTTTGAATCCACAGGTGTCATTATAGACATTTGAGAAATGGGCAATTGATTTTGTAGGACCGATTCAGCCTCCAGGCAGGAAGATGGGTACGCAGTATATCAACACTGCGACCAAATATAGGATCTAGGTGGGCATAGGGTAGATCAGTGTTGCATCAAAAAGTTTGGCACCAAGGACCACTCAAGTAGCAGAGATGGTTCGATCACTGGACCTCCAGAAAGTCATGCTACAAAATGGATCTCTAAGTGCAGAGGCAGCCGATGAGGAGGCCATAGTGAGTTCTTTGAAGAAAATCAGCTTCAACCTGGCCATGCTCCCGAATGAGTACCTGCACACACTAGAGGTAGGACTGATAGCAAAATTCAGAGCTCGAGAATAGCGCGCGCTCAGCCTCATCAGTGAGTATAGAGTGAACAACAAATAGATGTTCATTGAGAAGTCAGAGGCACTAGAGCCACAGAAGAAAATCCAGGCGCATAATGACTAGCTTGTAGCCATGGTGGCAAAATCCTGCAGAACAGTGCCTGAACTGCGCATACTAGAGGAAGCGCCATTAGAGGTGAAGATCAGAAAGCTAGCTGCAGGTGTGCGTGATGCCAAGACAGAAGTGGCTAGAGTTTAATTTGAGTTGAGCTTGAAGATAACAGAGTTGGAGTTGAAGTCATAGCTTTCAACTCCACCAGAGGTCAGGGAACAGCACGAAGCTGATGTGAAGGATGGAGTCTTGACAGTGGATGCTGCGGTGGTAGACTGCACCACACTTTCTGATCAAGAAATGGAGGTAGTCACGGCTCTACAGGAAGATCCCACCCTATAGACCTTGAATACAGAAGCTCGCGAACTCCAACAATAGTATGATGAAGTCATTGCAACGACGTGCACCGTTGTTGCTGCACAACGCCTTGCTAAGCTACAGGAGGCGAGGAAATTGCATCTACATGTGGAAGCAGCGTAGAAGAAAGAGGCAGTCCTCAAGGCTAGATTGGGGCCTTGGTTAGATGAGGCCTACATAGTCTCTACCAACATTCAAGTGAAACTGGTGAACTTACAAAGAACGCAACAGAAAATCCAGCAGGACACTGCAGGACCAGCCACCGAGCAGTTGGTGGAGCAAATCAAACAAGCAGCCACGCAAAGTGCGAATGAGGTAGAAGTGGTACGAGTGGAGCTATGGGATCTTCACAGTAATATCTTCGTGCCAGCAGAGTGACTCGAGGGCGAGTCACATATTTGTGTTGGGGGCCTGTTGGAATGGAGACCCCTAGGGTCAATTTTGGGGCAAAAGCCCAAGTTTTGTTGTAGAAAGATGTAAAGTCTCCGCAAGTTGTGGTCGTGGAGCACGTAGGTAATTAAAGAGTCATAAAGGGTTTTTCCCTTCTTTTATGTAAGTTGACTCAGCTTGCGAAGATCTACCCATGGTCAATGGACCATGGGATTGTATAAATAGGTGTGTCAAATGATGTCTAAGAAAAAGAAAAGTAATGAAGTTTGGTCTATGGGAGATGTCTAAAGAGTTAGTGAGAAGAATAGGAAGAAAGGCTCTATAGCTATGTGTGCAGAGACCTAGAGTAGAGTCCGCAGCTGAGTGCGTGGACCCCTGTAGCTGAGTGCATAGGGAAGTCTTGAGTGTGTAACCAGAACCGAGTATTAATAAAAAAGATTGTTGCAGAAATACATGTGTTTATCTCTTTAATTTTGTTTATGTGAATGTGCTTTATGTTATAATGGGTTTATGAAATAATGATGTATTGATGTGTAACTTTACACAACTTATATTACTATATGAACGCAATTACTATTAAATGTTTACACGAAGATTATCTTGATGTATTTTGAAGTTATCTAACACTTAATCTGATCTGAGTAATTACTGGGTTATATGTAATCTTTGATGTGCGTAAGTAGTGGATTCACCTATTCAGGGTCCACGAAAGACGGTCGTAAATGTTCACAGAGGTATAGAATCTGATTAAGGGTAGTATATCAATAAGCCCTAAAGGCTTATCGATTTGTGCGAAGGCAAATTTAGGGCATAAAACGACATCACGCTCATCTCTGGGTATGGAAACTTGGTTCCAACATCCCCCTATACTGCTTCGGGTGAGACTTCAGCCTACACTCTACGAATTGATATTGAAAGGGCCAGTAGTGTAGGGATTCGTTTGGTGAAACTAACTCTGAACCTGGGTCAGGACCCACTAAGCCAACATCAAGTTGACCAATGAAATCCCCTTGTAATATAGACACAGGTATTTAGATCTATTCAAAACTTACAAAGATGTATTTTCTTGGTCTTATAATGATTTCAAATCGTTTGATACAAATATTATTCAGCATAAAATTCCATTGAAGGGTGGGACAAAACCATGAAAACATAAACTTAGACAAATAAACCCACTCTTACTCCCCTCCATTGAAAAGGAGTTAAGGAATTTGTTGTAGGCCAATATCATAGTCCCTCTAAGATACTCTGAGTGGATAGCTAATATGGTCCCTATCCATAAAACGAGTGGAGAGATAAGGCTATGCGTGGACTTCCGGAATTTAAACATAGCATCTTTAAAAGATAACGATCCTCTTCCTAAGATGGATAATATATTGCATAACATAGTAGGTGTAGCCAGAATGTCCATGATGGATGGATTCTCAGGATATAACCAAGTGGCGGTCCACCGCGAAGACCAAAGAAAGACTGCTTTCACCACCCCGTGGGGAACCTTCATGTATGCACGCATGCCATTCGGGTTAATAAATGTAGGGGCCACATTTCAGATAGAAATGGACATAACTTGCATGGGAAAGCAAGAGAAATTTGTGGTAGTCTACCTAGACGACATCACGGTCTTTTCTAAGACTGATGAAGAGCATATCCTCCATTTAAAACTCACTTTTGAGAAGTGCATAAGGTATGGCCTCTCTCTAAATCTGAAGAAATCTCAGTTCGCCCTAAGTGAGGGGAAGTTGCTTGGACACATAGTAGCACATGAAGGAGTAAAGATTGATCTTGGATGAGTCAAAGCCATTAACCTTATTCCCCTACCAAGAAACATGAAATAAGTCCAAACCTTTTTGGGGAGGATAAATTTCTTAAGGTGATTCATACCCAACTATGATAAGATAGTTAAAGGTATCACATATATGCTCAAGAAGGAGAATGAAGTTAAGTGGAGCTCCTTCCCCCGTGATTCTTTCACAAGGATCAAAGAAGCTTTGCTGAGGCCCAATTGCTAGTCAGCCATGATTATTCAGTGCCCTTCTACATCTTTTATTTTGCCTCTCCACATACCATTGTTTCTATGTTGTTAAGAAAAATAAATAAGGTTACGAGCAACCCATTTCCTTTTTCATCCAAGTCCTAAGGGATGCTGAGCTGAAGTATGATATATTGGAGAAACATGCTTATGCACTAGTCAAGACACTAAATTCATTTCGTATGTATGTACTTGTTGAAGCCTCAAAATTAGTTGCGACAACATGAGGGATAACCACCTGGTCCGGACCTTAACATAGCTCCTTTTTCATTTAGTATAGTAGCATCGACTTGGGATAATGGTACCAATTTCCTAGAGAGGATTGATTTGATAATGTTGTTGGGATGGTATAAGATATAATGGAGAATGATTCAACCAAGTATAATCTATTCTAAATACTAAACACATGCATATATCTTAATCTAACATTATCTAACTATAAATATACCCGAGAATAAGTTAAGATATGTGATCTATAGAGATGTCTCAAAGAAATTGGTAATAAAGGTCATTCAACTTCCAAAATAAATGAAATCGTTAATGATAATTGTTTTGGATAAATAGTTAGACGAAACAATTAATAAAACTATATCACATATAGCAATTGTTCACGTATTCAATATAGAATCAAAGATGAAACATCATACAAAAGTGCAATAATGTAGCACTATAACTCATAATTTCATACATAAGACAATCAAAGAAAGAGTATTGCTAATACATAAATAAAACATGATCATACGATAAAAGTACCATATATGAAAGTTCTTGCTCATGGGCTCAACAATATTGATCCACTTTCATCCAATCAAATACACTCTAAGAGTACAAAAGTGCAATTTCAGTAGAGCATGCTCGATATTCAAGAAAATTAGATCATGTTCCAATTATTTCATCAAAACCTTCCCAAAAGTACAAAAGTGTAATGTCTTGAAAAGTTTTTTTGATAAAATTCTGGACCACTCTCTAAATGCATGAGAGGAGTTTAAATCCTATAATACATGCCTCAAAAATAGATTATTACAAAAAAAGTTGAGGAGGTTTCAAACAACCTTCCTCAGAGTAAGCAAAAATAAAACTAAAAATAGAATTAAACTAATGACAAGCTTCTTTCAACTTGAACTATCTTAGTTAGCTAACTTGATCTTTGAGATTGAAAATGTTGATCATTGGTTTGAGTTGAGGTGCCTGGCCGATTGTGGATTTTAACTGTCCTACAAATATGGCATCTAATAGAGCTGGCACCATTTTTTGTGCTGAGGTAGTTAAACATCATAGATTGATCCACTGGCTATGTGGTTTTACCAAATACTATGATTATGTATCCCAATCCAGCTTAGTCAGCTATTTGATTGCTTCCTCCTTGGTCTGAGCTATCTATTTCCATTGTTGTTCCAGTTGTTTGATATCTGGGAGAGACGTTGGTATGCACTCTTTGACAAGGTTGACACTGTGGATTTTTTCATTAATGGCTTCAATTATACTGCTTGTTGCACCTATTGCTATCATTGTCACCTTTTCTGCCTACTTTAACTGTGTATCCCAATGTGTAAATAGAATTTCTTTGTGGGATTCTTCTATTTTTGGTAGATCACCCTTTCTTCCCTCATCATACTCTTGCAAGGTAATAAATTCAAAAATATTTTTATGGATTTATTAATACTCAAACCTCATATCAATCACTTGGTTTGTCAATTTATCACTTGTCTCACAGTAAGGATTGATCTGTGTGATTTTTTGGCAGAACATCTCTTCTTGCTGTATTAATAGGGAATTTAGCTTGATTGCTTCTTTGATGAATTTTTTTGTTTGAGGGTTCTTTAAATCTATCCACCATTGCTTGCATTTGGCAAATCTTCGAGTCCTTTTGTGATATGCTTGTCTGGTGTTATACCCTCCTTTGATAGAATTCCCTCTGAAGTTAAGCTACCTATTGTTATGCTTGCTAATTGGTTTTCTGTTGTTCTAATTGTTGTTCAAGTAGAAGAATTCTCTATTATTTTTCTTTTAGCACCAGTCAGACTTATGTTGCTTTATCAATGGTCGTTGTGGCATAGGCACCTGCAAATTGTGACAACTTCGTAAGGTTTTCTAATGGATCAATAGGAGTGTATTTCCACACAACTTCCATTGATTCATTTTCTAAAATTGCAACATCCGTGGTGTCTAATTTCCTCTTCTTTCTTTGTATTTTAATTACGGCCTTATGTGTAGGGTTGTAAAATATGTCGAGTAGACGTATCTATTCAATTTTCAAGACAATTTTAGAAGTGGGAAAAGCTGGAATAACCTCAATAGCTTGAATGTTTGTAGCTCTTGCTCTATTGTCTCTGGATTTACTTTTTGTTGAGTTTGTTTGGGGGTCTGAAATCTAGATGTTTCCTCAAGACTTGTGCCTGTTTGGAGCTTCTTATTAAATTTGTCCCATTCCTTGTCTAGGTCAATGACTGGAATCTTCCCTGTTTTAGCTGAAGTGGAGCCAACCTCTATCTGTTTCTTGGCCAAGGCCTGCTCGGTCGTTTCCTTAGTATTTCCTTCTGTATCTTTCTCAAAATCTTTATTAGGACTCCCTTCTCCATTATGAGATTGTTTCTCTAACTGCTTCAACTCGTGAGTTGATTTCTCTTATGTTTCCTCATCAGAATTTTCCTTTGAAATTCCCTCCAAGCTCAAGCTAGCAATCGATTCTCTTATTGGTTCAATTTGTAATAGGTCCAATGGGACCTTCAACAATATTTTATTCCTATATACATGAAAAGAATTAATATCATTTGGGCTTAATTGTAATGATGTTGAATGTAGGACCTATACAAATGTTTCAGCTCCTTGAAAGAGGTCATCAAATGGATCCTCTTCATGAGTAAACTTTTTGACTTTAACCATGGTGGTGAAATATTTAGCAACTTGATTTGGGTCATATTGTCGCCCTGGAACTGTGGCCAATTTATAGATGTAATAATCTCCACATATTTTACTGCGTGCCCATAGTCATGTAGTGTGAAAATGCCACATTGTAATGGGAAGGCTGGCCAAATGGCTTTCTTTAGTTCCCTCAGGGCTTTGGTTAAACCCTCCCTTATTGTCTGGTAAGCTATCTCTCTAGCCAATAGCTTGTCTCGAACATAATATGGGAGGACATGTGGAGCTGTAATGCTCCCAAAAATGTTGATATAAGTGAATGTTTCTTTGCTAAACCATCTTGCGATTGGAAAGATGTCTATCTTGGCATCTTCGGAAAGCCTGGGGATCATTTTATCTAAAATGGTTTTATAAATAGGCATCATAATACCATGGCAGATTTTGTAAAAATGGGAATTGAATTTGGATTCCTAGAAGATTTTATGGTATACAAGGATGGGGAGAGGGTTTTGTACAATCGACTTCCAACCCATGTTTGGAAATTGAGAACAAAAAAAATGGCGTCCATTACATAAGCACTCATATAAAAAGGGGGAATAATTCTTGTGGAAACACTTCTCTTTTGCCTATATTCCCTAATAGCCATAGCTAAATTGTCTAATAAAATATGACTCCAGTTCATAATCATTGCGTTAACTACTACATCAATTAATGGAAGCCACTCTATAGAAAATTTGGTACTATCAGCTTTACCAAATAACCTACACATCATCACAGCTGCGAAATTATGTGGGGCTGAGAGGGATGCAATTGGATACATACTGGATTTCTCCCGTTTAAATTTTCCTGAGCCTAACCTCCAATACTATGTAACATCCAATGGGTCCTTGTTCTCCTTGGAAAAATGCTCCAGGAAATTTTTGTCATAGATATTTTGAGGCTCTAGTAGATGGTACATCTGGCGCAAGTTGTCTGGTGTGAAAGACCCCATGACCTCATGTCTCCCATTCCTAAAAGTTCTGTCTGAGATATTAACATTATCAATCACCCATTTTACCATATCTGTGTATGGTAATAGCATCGGTCTTGCAGCTATTCTGTGTAAAAATGAACATGCTGCCTCAAAGTAGGAAGCGTCAGATGATTCTTCGGCATCAGTTGTTGCCTTCATTTCCAGTGGCCTAGGTTTCTCTTCTTCCAGTAGGTTATACATAGCTTCCCATGATGTGGTTCCTTCGTCTTTGTTGCAGGTGGTATCAAAGAAGAGTGGTGTCATGTCTGATTTCTCAGATGCAATAGATTTTCCCTTCTTCGCCATCTTTCCAAACATTGTTTTCTTCGGAGGTTCCTTGAATTGAGAATTGGATATTATTGGATAAACACACATAGTGAAAATGACAGTGAAAATGAAATGAGATAGTTATTCCGAAAGGTAACAAGGAAGAATCTTTTATTCGAAAATGCATATGAAAGATATCAAATCACGTCGAGTTGTTTTAAACATAAATGCCATTAAAACTTATTAAATACACACTAAGATCTTTTAGTATGGCCTTTATTATTCATTTAATCCATCACAATGCAAACATGTATGGAAAAAAATCAAGTTGATGAGTCTGAAGCACGCGATGCTGATTATGTGATTGTGATAAAGATTATCGCAATATCACAAATCGCAACATCGCACTTTTGGTTATGCGTTATATCGAAGTTATTTAGAATTTTGCGAGATGTGATGTAAGCAACATACCTTTTATCGTTTTAAGCACATTTTTCTTGAATGAATAATTATTGCATAAAGTGGCCTTTTACTATGTGCCAGACATAACCAAAGTTATAACAATGATCACATACTTCCATCGGGTCTAGGTCATATCGCATTTCGCAACCTTTGATAGTTCACAAGATTGGCCTTTGTGTAAGCATCGCTATACGATCGCGATAGGTACTTTATTTTGAAGCCTTAGTTTTAATGAGAATTTTAATGATACCATAAGTCTATTACAGTGGTCCCTGTTATCGCAATTTGCAGATCCTAATTGTTAATTAACCCGTGACACACATGATCCAGCGATATGCGATAAAGAGAGAATAGCTAGTTACAAAGGGACTTTGGCTTGATACCTTATGTTTATTTAGAAACTTATTTCTAATATTTCAAAAAGGAAGCGCTTAAGTGCTAAGGTTTTTTTTAGAGAATTTTTATAAAGGGTCCCCATTTATCATAGAATATTAACTTAAAGAAATAAATGGGGGGGGTTGTTGAACAATACTACAATTGGCGATTCACTGGAAGAACTAGCTATCTCTGATATATTTTTGAAACTTCAAAAACTTCCAAATTAAATATAGTTCAGAAAATAGGAATTACATGAAATTTAAGATAAGTAACATATCTATGAATAAGAAAATAAAACTCACCTAATTATCATCCACTTGATATCCTCTTCAAAATGAAAATTCCTTTGTTTATATTAGTCTTTACTTGGTTTAAAGATAAAGAAGGGGGTTCTTGCAGATTAGCTTTTAGATGTACTCATTTGTCACAGGTAGAGCCACTGCTGCTAGCAAGTGTCCATAGCCTCCACAAGGTTACATTTTAACCAACAATGATTCAGTATCCCATCCAGATAAGAGTTCTATTTTTATAGACAAATTCAGACTCATATATTTACTCTCTTCTCTTTATTTCTTTTTTTTTTAAGTTTATTTTTCTTCTAAAAATTTTCCTTTTTTCTACTTAAAATTCATTGTCGTGGTTTGGTGGCCAAAAGTGACAATGCCATTCACTGGTTGTAATTCAACAGAACAAGTTGGCTGGTGATGAGACCCCTTATCTTTTGATTAGAAAAATCTCAAGCCATTACCCTGTTTTGATATGCATTATTGGTTATGTCAGCCTATTATTTCCCTATGGACATGGTAAGCCGGCTCTTAATGAGATTTCTTATCTTCTAAGTTTTAATATATTTTAGAATTACACTCTAAAAAAGAGAAAAGTTTACTAGATGAGGAGAATCATTGACTCCATAAGAGTTTCTGGATGACAATTATAGAGTTAAAGGCGCTTATCTACAAGAGTCTTTGCTTTGTTAAAGATACTTTTTTTGATTGAAAATAGAACAAAGGTTTATTTATAAAGTCGGGGCTTCACTAGGACAAATAATTTTGGTGGAAACAAGAAAATTTCAGAGAAATAGAACTTAGCTTATTTTCAAATGTCATAATTATTTCCTTAACAATCTCTACTTATACAAGTGAAAAATCAAAATATTTAAAGAGATTTTTTATTGAAAGGCCAAAAGTAAATACTATTTAACTTTTATTTTCCTAGGAAAAGTAAAGGCAATAGTGTACAAGGGATAGAAGAGGTTATCTTCTATGAAAAATATTTCTTCAAAATCTTCCCATTGACAGGCAGAGAATCTCTCTTGCCTGATAAATCTTGCAATAGAAACATTGATGGGCCAATTTGTTCCGCAATTTGAAATGGGCCAAGCCACATTCTTTGGAATTTGGTATGCTTACCTTTTTCCTCGTGTGCTTTATCCCACTTCAATACAAGGTCTTCGAGGTGAAAATATTTAGGACTTATAGAATGTGCATCAAAGGAAGATTTGACTAATTGTTGATGATGTGCATGAATGATCTTGGCTTTATCTCTTTCTTCTTCAAGATTGAGGATTTGTGATTGCCTTAATTGCATAGAAGAGGAAGGAGTTTCTTCAATAAATTGAACCAAGGCTAGAGAGGGAATAAATACATTTGTAGGAAGAACAACCTCTTTCCCATAGACCAAATTAAAAGGTGAAGTGCTTATTGAGGCCTTTTGTCTTATTCGATTTGCCCATAGAGCAAATGTTAATTTTTCTAACTCTCATCAAAAGTTCATTTGATGATCCTTATGAATTTTTTATTCATTGATTCAGCTAAACCATTTCCCTGAGGATAATAATTAGAAGAATATTTAAGTTTGAAACCTCTTTTAAGAGAAAATTATGTCATAGCATTGCCTGTGAAATAGGATGCATTGTCAAACATGAGGGCAGTTGGTAGGCCAAATATGGTAATAATAAATTGATCAATAAATTCAATGACGTTTTCAGAATTGGATACCTTGAGTGGAATTGCTTCCACCCACTTAGTGAAGTAATCAATTGCTATAAGGATATATCTATGCTACTTTGAAGAGTGAGGGACGATCTCACCTATTATGTCCAGACCCCATTGCTCATATGGTTGTTCAATATTGACAGGCTATAATGGTAATGCAGGTTTCCCTTGTCTTCCAACAATTGTTTGAAAAAATTTGCATTTCCTTACATATTCGTGTGCATCTTTGAATAAGGGTGGCCAATAATAGTGAGCATGTAGGATTTTATGTGTTGTTGTGTCTCCTCCAAAATGTCCACCATTTGGTCTATCATGGAGTTCCTGTAAAACCGTTTCTGCCTCAGATTTTTCAAGGCACCTAAGTAAAACATAAACATAATTCTTCCTAAACAAAACATCATTGATGATTTCATATTGCTTAGCTTTTAATCACAAAGCCTTTTTTCTTTTGTAACTGAGTTGCATAGGGGCATCTCCATTTTTCAAATAAAAGATGATATCAACATATTTAGATTCAGTATCTTTGAGGGTTAACTCACATATTTGTATAACATCACCTGAATCTTCTGGTGTTGGTAGGTTGGATGCTCCAGCTAACATTTGGCAAAAACCTTGACTCCTAATAATTTTAGCTAGCCTAATCTCAATGTCATATTCCTGCAGTGTTGTTACGCAATTTTTTCTTTTCTCACCTAATTCTCTTTGCATTAGTAAATTTCTCACTAATGAGAATGTAACTATTACTTTAGTGTGAGTTTTAAGAAGGAAAGGTCTGGAATGTTTTATTGATTTGAAAACAGAAAAAGCCTACTTTTCAACATTTGAGTAATTTAATTCATCACCTTGCAAATTGGAGCTAAAGAAATAAATTGATGGTTCAGCTTTCTCATCATTGACCTATGTTAGAATAGTTGCATATGATGTCTCGGAAGCAAAGGTATATAAAATAAAATGATTAGAAAAATTCGGAGTTGCTAAAGAGGGAGCATTTATGATTGCTTGTTTGATAAGATTAAAAGCTTCATGCTCAGTATGTCCCCATTTAAAAACATATTTTTTATTGATCATAGATTGGAGGGGTAAAACAATTCGTGAAAAGTTAGGGACAAATCTTTTGAAAAAAATTATCTAACCTAAGAAAGATTGCATGGATTTTTTGTTGTGAGGCAAAGAGATTTAAAACATTTCTCTTATTCTATTAGGATCTATGTGGATGCGATCTTTATATACAATAAATCCAAGGAGTTTACCTTCTCTTAAAGTAAAGAAACATTTCATTGGATTTAGAGAAATTCCATATATCTGACAACATTCAAAGATTTGTTTTAAGTCCTTTAAATGATTACTACACTTTTTTGAATACACAATTATATCATCTAAATAAATTACCATTGTTTTATTCACCAAACCTTTGAAAGCTATATCCATGGCTCTCTGAAATGTTGCACCAGCATTGATTAATTCGAATGGAATATTTTTATAAGCGTATGTTCCCCATTTGGTCCTAAATGTGGTCTTTAGTCTATCATCTGGATGTACAAGAATTTGATTATAACCTAAAATTCCATCTAGAAAAGGCATTAACTCTGAGCCTGCAATTGAAAACAGTATCTTTTCCATTGGAGGCAATGGAAAGTTGCCCTTCTGATAATCTTTGTTGAGATTGCGAAAGTCTATACAAATTCGAACATCACCATTCTTTTTCTTGACTAGAACTAGGTTAGAAACCCACCTTGAATGTCGAACAGGAAAAATTATTTTGGCTTTGAGAAGTTTATTCAGTTCACCGAACCATCTTGGGACTGGAAAGATGTCTATCTTGGCTTCTTCGGAAAGCCTGGGGGCCATTTTATCAAAAATGGTTTTATAAATAGGCAGCATAATACCCTGGCAGATTTTGTAAAAATGGGAATTGAATTGGTATTCCCACAAGATTTTATGTTATACATGGATGGGGAGAGGGTTCTATATAGTCCACTTCCAACCCATGTTTTGAAATTGAGAACAAAAATAAATGGCGTCCATTACATAAGCACTCATATAAAAAGGGGGAATAACTCTTGAGGAAACACTTCTCTTTTTCCTATATTCCATAATATCCATAGCTAAATTGTCTGATAAAATCCAACTCCAGTTCATAATCATTGTGTTAACCATTGCATCAATTAATGGAAGCCACTCTATAGAAATTTTGGTACTATAAGCTTTACCAAATAACCTACACATCATCTCAGCTGCGAAATTATGTGCAGCCGAGAGGGATGCAATGGGATACATACCAGATTTCTCCCATTTAAATTTGCCTGAACCTGACCTCCAGGTCTGTGTAAAGTCCAATGGGTCCTTTTTCTCTTTGGAAAAATGCTCCAGGAAATATTTTTCATAGAGCTTTTGAGGTTCTGGTAGATGGTACATCTGGCACAAGTTATCTGGTGTGAAAGACCCCATGACCTCATGTCTCCCATTCTTGAAAGTTCTGTGTGAGATATTCCCATTATCAATCACACATTTTACCATATCTATGTATATTAATATCTTAGGTCTTGCAGCTATTCTGTGTAAAAATGAACATGCTTCCTCAAAGTAGGAAGAGTCAGATGATTCTTTGGCATCAATTGTTTCCTTTTTTTCCAGTGGCATGGGTTTCTCTTTTACATATCTTCCCATGATGTGGTTCCTCCTTCTTTGTTGCATGTGGTATCAGAGAAGGGTGGTGTCATGTTTGATTTCTCAGATGCAGTAGCTTTTCCCTTCTTTGCCATCTTTCCAAACATTGTTTTCTTTGGAGGATCCCTGAAATTGAGCAACAGAGATTATCGGATAAACACACAGAGTGAAAATGACAATGAAAATGTAATGATATGTTGGGTTGTGTTATATTCTTTCCACGACGAGCCCACATAGTTAACCGGGGGATTAGAGGGGGGGCAGAGCCCCCCTTCGTTGCACTGATTGTGTAACGGGGGGGGTTCATAGGGGGCTTGAGGTGTACCCGTAACCCCACTTTATGGGGTCGGGGGCAGTGCCCCCGAAAATTTTGGTTTTGGACCCTATGTTAGGTTGGGCGGACCCACCTATGGTTTTGTGCATGATTTTCGCACATGTTTTTTGGACGCGATGGTTTTCGGTCCATGGTATTGGATGCTTTGGCATGTATAAATATGTATTATAACGTTGAAAGGAACATAATGAAAAATCAAGTTGGTAGTCCCATTTTTGGGATCCAGGGAAAAATCTCTATGTATATGTGTTTTATGTGTTCTACTCTCGCATTATTTATTTTCTATGTTTTAGAATTCATATACAGGTAATTTCTGTACGGGGTGAAAACCTACGTTTGGTATCAAAGCTATTTTGGCTTCAAGGGGATGGCTTTATTGCTGAGGGGTTTCGCTTGGGCCTGTGATAGATCCTATTCAGTGGGAGATCACCGAGATCGATTCTGGTGGTGAAAGAAGATGGTGAGAAGTGGAAAGAGAGAGATCGAGAAATTTAATGGTCAGAGTTTTGAGTTGTGGAAACTCAAGATGGAGGATCTGTTAGTGGATAAAGATCAATGGATTGTGGTAGATTCGGGCACTAAACCAACGGGAGTGTCCAATGAAGAATGGAAGAAGTTGGATAGAAAGGCAAAGAGCACAATACAATTGTGTGTCTCAGATTCAGCGTTGCTGAATGTATCAGGGGAAGCTACGGTGAAGGCTTTGTGGGACAAGTTAGGGACTTTGTACCAATCTAAGTCTCTGGTGAATAAATTGTTCCTGTGGAAAAGGCTGTATAACCTGAGGATGAAAGATGGAGACTCGGTGATAGAGAATATGAACGCATTTAATAATGTGGTAAGTTAGTTAGCATCTATTGATATTAAAATTTTAGATGAAGATAAGTGCATCAGTTTGTTGTGTTCTCTACCAGATTCGTGGGATAGTCTGGTTATTGCAATAGGTAGCAATGCAACTGCCTTGCATTTTGATGAAATAGTCTCATCCTTGCTAATGGAGGAGATGAGATGGAAAAATATGGAAAGCCAGAATGGTGATGCCTTGTCTGTACAAGGACGGCCCCAGAACAGAAACAAAAATAAGTCATTGAGTGGGAAATCTAAATCCAGAGGGAGATCTGAATCTCTAGGAAAACATGTAAAGGTGGTGTGCTGGAAATGCGGAAAGGAAGGGCACTACAAAAGGGACTATAAATCTAAAGCTCCTGAGAAATGAAAGGGATCTAATGATGCTCCTTCTGTAGAGGCGAAAACCACCTCAGATGAAGGTGGGGATGTGTACTTGGCTTCTTCAAGTACACATGTAGATCATGAGGCATGGTTGATTGACTCAGGTGCATCCTTTCACTTCACTCCCCATAGAGAGTGGTTCTACGAGTATGAGAAATACGATGGTGGTGATGTCTTCTTAGGGGATGATAGGAAGGCTAGAATCGTTGGTCGCAGAAAATTAAAGTTGAAGTTGCAAGGTGGAAGGGTTAGAACACTTCCGGGTGTTTTGCATATTCCTGCATTGGCCAGAAATTTGATTTCTGTAAGCAAGTTGGATGATGCGGGTGTAAAAATAGTGTTCGAGAAGGATACCTACAAGATGGTTCGGGAAGCACTGGTATTGATGCGGGGAGTTCGAATTGGAACTTTGTACAAGCTACAAGGTAGCACTGTTATTGATGGGTGCAATAGTTCTGTGGTTCCTGAAAGTGGAGCAGAAAATATAGTGGTCTCTAGAGAAAAGACCATGTTGTGGCATCAAAGACTTGGACATATTGGAGAGAAGGGCCTTTAAATACTTCATGGTAAAGGTATGGTAGAAGGTATGAGTAATAGCTCTTTGGATTTTGATTTCTTTGAAAATTGTGTATATGGGAAGAAGAATCGGGTGAGTTTCCCCTCTGGTGGTAAGAGGGCGAAACATATATTAGAGCTTGTGCACAGTGATGTGTTTGGACCTATGAAGGTTCCATCACTAGTAAGTCTGTGTACTATGTATCATTTATAGATGACTTCTCAAGGAATACATGGATATATTTCCTTAAGAAGAAAACTTAAGTCTTTGACAGGTTTAAAGAATTTAAGGCTCTGGTGGAAAACCAGACAAAGAAGAAGATAAAGGTGTTGAGAACAAGTAACGATGGAGAGTTTTGTAGCAAGCAATTTGAAGAATTCTGTAAGAAGTGTGGTATAGCATGGCAGAAGACTACTCCATATACACCTCAGCAAAATGGAGTTGCAGAAAGAATGAACAAGACGTTGATGGAAAGGGCAAAAGGCATGCTCAGTGGTGCTGGGTTAGGACAGGAATTCTGGGCAGAGGTGGTGGAGATAGCATGTTACATGGTCAACAGATCACCTTCATCAGCGTTGGAGGATAAGACTCCACAAGAGGAATGGACTGGTAATAAACCCTCTCTTTCACATCTGAGGGTATTTGGATGTGATGCATATGTACATGTTCCAAAGGAGAAATGAACCAAGTTGGATAGTAAATCTGAAAAGTGCATCTTTATTGGGTATAAGGATGGTTTAAAGGGTTATAAGCTTTGGAACCCAGTAACAAGGAAGGTTGTGTGCAGCTGAGATGTGGTGTTCAGAGAGGTGAAAGATGTTATTAAACATAAAGTCCAACCAAAGGAACTTGAGAAGATAGAGTTTGAGCTTAAGGAGGAAGAATCAGACTATACAACAGAGGAGGAATCAGAAGATGAAGAGCCACAAACTCTGGGTGTGAGAAGATCAATTCAAGAAAGAAGGCAGCCAAAAAGGTATAGTCCATTTGCTTTCTGTTCAAATTTTGCTTTATCTATTACTGATGATGATCCCAGAACTGTGAAGGAAGCAGTAGATTCAGAGGATGGCAAACTCTGGAAAGAGGCCATGGTTGATGAAATGGCATCTTTGCACAAAAATGATGCTTGGGATCTGGTGGAGTTGACAGCTAGAAGGAAACCCATTGGCAGCGAATGGGTGTTCAAGAAGAAGACAAATGCAGAAGGAAAGGTGGAGAAATACAAAGCTCGGTTGGTAGCAAAAGGTTATTCCCAGGTGTCGGGAATTGATTTTGGTGATATTTTTTCTCTTATTGCCAAGGTGACTTCTATTAGATTACTTTTATCTATTATTGTTGCTTTTGATTTTGAGGTAGAACAGATGGATGTGAAGATAGCATTTCTTCATGGGGATCTAGAAGAGGAAATCTACATGAAGCAACCTGAAGGCTTTGCGGTGAAGGGTAAGAAAGAACTGGTATGCAACTTAAAGAAGTCTCTGTATGGGTTAAAACAGTCACCAAGGATGTGGTATCAGAAATTTGATACATTTATATGGGGACTTGGCTTCACCAGAAGCAAAGAATATCACTGTGTGTATTTCAAATTAATTGGTGACCATGTTATTTATCTGGTCTTGTACGTGGATGATATGTTGCTGGTTGGAAATGACAAAGAAATTATCCAGGATTTGAAGACCCAATTGTCCTCCAAATTCTACATGAAAGATCTTGGTGCTGTAAACTATATTTTGGGCATGGAAATTAAAAGAGATCGGGCAAAGAGGAAGCTCTGGTTAAACTAGAGGAAGTATGTCGAGACAATACTGCAAAGGTTTAATATGCAAGATAGTAAACCGGTGAAGGTTCCTATTCCTGTAGGTGTGAGGTTATCTACTAAACAGTGTCCCAAGACATAAGAAGAGGAAAAGGACATGTCCCGTGTTCCATATGCAAGTGCATTCGGTAGCTTGATGTATGCAATGGTCTGTACTAGACCAGACATCGCACATGCAGTGGGAGTATTGAGCAGGTTTATGTCAAAACCAAGGAAGGAGCATTGGACAATAGTGAAGCGGGTTTTCAGGTATTTACGTGGCACTAGTGATTATGGTTTGTGCTACCAAGGAAGATCAGGATTAGAAAGAATGTTGGATATTCATGGCTTTGTTGATGTAGACTGGGCTGGAGATCTGGATCAGAGAAGATCTACAAGTGGGTATTTGTTTAACTTATTTGGAGTTGCAGTTAGTTGAATGAGTAAGAAACATTCTGTAGTGGCACTATCAACTACAGAGGCAGAATACATGGCATCCACTCATGCAAGCAAGGAAGCAGTTTGGTTGCAGATATTGTGTTCAAGTATGGGGTTAGTACAGGGAGCTATAAGGATAGACTGTGACAGCCAAAGTGCAATTTTCTTGGCAAAGAACCTCGCATATCATCCAAAGACAAAGCACATTGATGTTCAGTATCACTTTGTGAGGGATATGATAGAAGACAAAAAGGTGTTGCTGGTAAAGGTGGACACTTTGAAGAATACTGCAGATGCATTGACAAAATCTGTGAGCTCTGAGCAGTTCTCTTGGTGTAGAGAGACAATGGGCATTTCAGGGCTGGAAAAATGACTAAGCTCTCTTGAGGCCCCCTGTGGAAAGAAAACAACAAGTGGGAGAACGTTGGGTTGT
This sequence comes from Pinus tabuliformis, assembly GCA_031772625.1. NCBI lineage: Eukaryota > Viridiplantae > Streptophyta > Pinopsida > Pinales > Pinaceae > Pinus > Pinus tabuliformis. The sequence goes on from CM062805.1 coordinate 265,453,578, forward strand.
GTTATATTCTTTCCACAACTAGCCCACGTAGTTAACCGTGGGGTTAGAGGGGGGGCAGAGCCCCCCTTTGTTGTGTTGATTACGTAGCGGGGGGGGTGTCACAGGGGGTTTGAGGCATACCCATAACCCCACTTTATGGGGTCCGGGGCAGCGCCCCAGAAAATTTTGGTTTTGGACCCTATGTTAGGTTGGGCATACCCACCTATGGTTTTGTACATGATTTTCGCACATGTTTTTTGGATGCGATGGTTTTCGGTCCATGGTATTGGATGCTTCGGCATGTATAAATATGTATTATAACATTGAAAGGAACATAATGAAAAATCAAGCTGGTAGTCCCGGTTTTGGGATCTAGGGAAAAATCTCTGTGTATATGTGTTTTATGTGTTCTACTCTCGCATTATTTATTTTCTATGTTTTAGAATTCATATGCAGGTAATTTCTGTACAGGGTTAAAACCTACATGATATAGTTAATTCTGAAAGATGACAAGGTAGAAGCTTTTATTTGAAAATGCAAATGAAAGATATCAAATCACGTCGAGCCGTTTTAAACATAAATTCCATTCAAACTTATTAAATACACACTAAGATCTTTTATGATGGCCTTTATTATTCATTTAAGCCATTTCATCGCAAACGTGTAAGGAAAAACTTTAAGTTGATGAGTTTGAAGTGCGTGATTTTGATTATGCGATTGCAATAACGATTATCTCAATATCACAAATCGCAACAATGCACTCTCGGTTATGCGTTATATTGAAGTTATTTAGAATTTTGCGAGATGTGATGTGAGCAGTGTACCTTTTATCATTTTAAGTGCATTTTTCTTGAATGAATACTTATTGCATAAAGTGACCTTTTACTATGCACTAGACTTAACCAAAGTCATAACAATTATCGCATACTTCCATCGGGTCCGGGTCATATCGCATTTCACAACCTTTCATAGTTCACAAGACTGGCCTTTGTGTAAGTGCCGCTATGCGATTGCAATAGGTACGTTATTTTGAAGTCTTAGTTTTAATGAGAAGTTTAATGATACTATAAGTCTATTACGATGGTCCCTCTTATCGCAATTCGTAGATCCCGATTGTTAATTAACCTGTGACACACATGATCCAATGATATGCGATAAAGTGAGAATAACTAGTTACAAAAGGACTTTGGCTTGATACCTTATGTTTATTTAGAAACTTATTTCTAATATTTCAAAAAGGAAGCGCTTAAGTGCTAAGTTTTTTTTTGATAGAATTTTTATAAAGGGTCCCCATTTATCAATAGAATATTAACTATTAAATCAATAAATCAGGGGGTTGTTGAATAGTACAACAGTACTGCAATCTGAAATCACAACATTTGTCTTAAGTATTGGAGTCAAAGACATTCTGGTGTAGGGAGATAGTGAAGGAAAATGGTTAGATGGATATCTAAAATACAGGAATATGAGCTGGAAATCAAGCCTACCAAGTGATTTTGTCTGAATCAAACAGCTAAGCTATAGGGATAACCCTGACCATAGAGGAGGGGAGTCCAGAGGATGAACATAGCAGAATTAAAACGGATGAACATAAAGTATATGCCAAGTATGAGGGATCGCCCAGGTATAAGAACATTGTTCATTACCTCTTTTTTCTAAGATGCTCGTTGTGACTGGATAGATCAAAATACCAGAGTCAGAGATTGCAGGAACAAAAATACATAATATCCAATGGACTACTCTACTGGAAAGACTCGGTGGGGGTATTATTGTTGTGTTTGGTTGAGGGAGAAACCCATGAAGTGATTGAGGATTTCCAAAGGGGAGTGTATGGAGGACACTACAGTTGGAGGGAAACATTACAAAAAACCCTCAAGGTAGGATTTTACTGGCCCACGATGTTTGGAGATGTTTATTCTAAGGTAAGGTCATGCCAAAAATGGTAGTTGCTTGCTGAAAGACAAAAGTTTTCTCATCTCCCCCTAATTCCTGTGCATGTAGAGGATCCCTTTAGACAGTGGGGATTGGACTTCATCAGAGAAATAAACCCACCTTCTAGCGGCCAACACAAAGGATGAAATCTCTATTTGACAAGAAGGTTAAGGACAAACCTCTTCAATAAGGAGATTTAGTTCTCAGGTGGGATGCCAGATGAGAAGACAAAGGAAAACTTGGGAAGTTTGATCCGCTATGGTTCATCCAAGTCAAGATTGTAGAATAAATGGGAAATAACACTTACATGCTTGAAAACTTGGATGGTGAACTGTTGAAACTACCTGTAAATGGTCAGTTCCTAAAATTTTATTTTCAAAATTAGAGATATCCATGTCTTGCTCATTGTAAATATTAGGTGTGTGTGTTAAAATTATTATTTGAATTTTTCAGTTTATTCTCAAAAGAGTCCTTTTTCACATAATTATATTTTGTTTAAGAATAACTCCATGCCCAATGGAAGGAAAGGATACTGGTCTGTAGGTCCTCAGCACCTTGCCAACAAGGCACTATCCCTAGCAAGAGCTAATGTTGTCACTCACTGCATTGTGGGTTTCAATTGGTCAAGGTTGCTCGAGAGTAGTGAAGTTAAAGCCATTTTTCAGGCCACAAAAGCCATCCGAGCTTAACCATACCCTCCCCATTACCAAGTGCTTAGAAAAATATTTCCAACTGTATATGGAAGTCCAAAAAATGGACTCCTGGAGTAGAAGATAAATTATTTTGAAGATTACGTTGGAAAAGCCCCACTGATAGAGAAAGATGACTAAGTGTAGAAGACAAATTGCAGAGGTCTAAGGTTGATCGCAATCATAAATTGGGCTTGCTGGTGGGTAAGGAGCACTGTCGGAAGTAGAGATAGCGATCTTCCAATCGCCGATATCGCATATCGACAGTCAGTGGACTAGGGCTCAATATTCATCGGCAATCGGCGGGGTTTTAAGTCCCAAAACTATGTAGGGGGGCGATACTGTGATGCAGTGTTCAAGTTTTGGGGAAGGGCTGAAAACGTTAACAAAGGAAATGCTCAACAAAACCAAGGCAGGCGGCCCCCTTTCTCTCTCCTCCACGTGGCATCAGTGATCAACGATCGATAGATCAATAGGGTTTCAACTTAAAAAGACCTGCAAACTATTGATATTGTGATAAAGCAAGGCATTACTTGGGGGGTGAGAAAACCGAATACAAAGGAAAGCACAAAAAATTAGGGCTCGATAGGCCTCTTTATCTCTCCTCCAGGCAGCCATGGAGAGGCCTCTGATTGGTCCACCGAACTGACATGGTAGATAATGTCAGCGATGATGTGGCAAGTATGGATGATGACATGGCAGTGGAAATGTGTCACTCGTTTTTGGTGTTTTTGGGTCCAATGGGGTTATTTCTAGATGCCACATGGCACCACTCACAGGGTGACACATGACAGTGATGATGTCTCCCATCGCAATCTGTGATCGTGCAATGTAAATCTTTCTCTTCTGCTGAATCTCCTTCCTAGCTGCGATTGCGATAAGAAAAAGGCCCCCTTGGATGTGATTTTCCATAGGATATATTCCATAAGGATCTCGCATCCAGACTGTTAACCCATGCTTAGGAAAAAGGTAAAGGGGTCTCCCTCTCCATGTTTTTGATTGTGATAACGAAGGAATAAGGTCCCCGCGTAGTTGTTGAGAGCCTTAGGGCTCAGAGGACTAAGCCCTTCGTTCCAGCCCCTGGTCATATGTAGAAAGTTACAAAATGGATTGAAAGCATAGGGGCTAAGGGGAAAATTAAAAGCACCCACCTATTTCATCTGTTTTTAGTGTTTAAAGGCCTGCAACTGAGAGATTTTGCTTTCACACTTTAGCGAGGCAATGATAGTGCAGGACAAAGGGAAAAAGGGCGTGATGGGTTGGAAATTAAGGCAGACAGTGACTAGGAACCAGCCAAGAGAGGATTAACCATGACTTAGTAGGAACACACCAAGACCAAAGGACAACAAAGAAGAGTGGCATGAAGATATTTCCAGAAACCGTCATTTTAGTTTCGATGGATTTTTTTTGTTTTGTTGTTTTGATCACTATATTGTTATTCTGTTTTTCTTTCAAGAAAGGAATCTCCCTATTGTAATAGTTAGAGGATTCACTGTGAGCACCCAACCATACAGACTGCTATAACTTCAGCTTGAAAGATATTTTCTGTAACTGATTTTCTTGCCCTCCCTCTCGTTATAAAAGGGAGGAAGAAACATTGAAGAAAGGTATTGAATTCTAAGGAAAAAATGTATGTGCTTCTGAAGTTGTATGGATTCTAGATCTACATCTTTCTTAATATGAATGAAACTGTGGTGATGTTCGAGTATTACAGTATGTTGTTTCTTTGTTAACCTTCCATTATGTTCGCACTTCTCTCTGATTTAAAGGAATTGTAGCTTCCAGAAATATCTCTTATATTCTTACAAATTCCTTGGTGTTAACTAGTTAATACATATGCCTGTATGCAAGTCTGAGATTATGTCTTTAAATATGCATTTCTTGAAATCATAGCATTCACTCTTATTACATCTACCTGTCTATATTTAGCTCAGATAAGTATAGAACTCTTGATGTTTCAACATTTATGTGATGAGTTATTATTCTCTTTCTCTTCTTTCATTATTCTACAAAATATGATTAAATTGTAAGTCCTTGATTACTCAGCCTCCACTTGCTTTTGCCTTATTCTTGTGAGTTGTATATGTGAAAGGATACTAGAAATACATGGCTTATATCCTTGTATGGAGGAACCAACGCATGTTGTTATCTGTATATTAGTATATTTGTAATTACTATGTGTAGAAGATGCATACGATGCCTTCACTTTCTTGAGGATCATATGAGATACATATAATTTAGATGTGGCGAGGCACTGGCCTTGTAAGAAATCCAAGGTTGTCTCTAGGAGAGACAACACGAGTTATGATGGAAACCCACTCTCGGAGTCCCGAAATGGGCTCTATCTGAAAAGGTACTATGCATATGCTTTGTAACTTTATGTACCATGTTTTGTTTCATTTGGTGTGCTTCTTTCAGTTTTCTTTTTTTGGTTAGTCCTGGTTATTTTCCTCACGATTTTCTCTTTTCAAAGATGTCTTTGTTACCCTCACCTTACATTGTATATGTGAATGGTGTTAGTCATCACACTTGGCCCATTGCATCAGTCACCTGGGTGCTTTAATCACCTTCCTTAGATATCGTTAGCTCTAGTGGAGTTTTCCTTGGTCACACTACCAATAATGCCTTTTAGTACACTACTATTATTAAACTCCTTTCGTAGGCCATTGGTCTTTACATCTCTCATTTAGTGGTTAGGTTAGATTCCTAATTAGTTTTTATGCATCTTAACAGTCTTTATAGCATTCATATTCCAGTGTTGCTTTGCAATTTTTTGAGGGTTTATATTTTGGAACGTTATTTTGAGTTTATTACTTATGAACATGTTCCAAGAGAATATAATACATTAGTTGATTCGTTGGAAAATTATGTGTTAGATTGGAATTTGTCACATTAATTTTAGTTACAAGCATGTGTGTTCATTTCCGCATAAAAATTACACAGAAAGATAAAATATGCTGAAAAAACCAAAAAGTGCCTATGTATATATATCTATATATATATATATATATATATATATATATTATATATATATTATATATATATAGATATAGATCAAGTCAAATTTTTAGTACATCAAAAGAGTCCCAAAACTTGGATGTTTATACAAATTGGCTACTATAGAGCTCGACTATGACACCCTAAGACCAACATCTATCCACTAGTCTTTTTGAGCCTACTAGTCATGATAGCACACTATTGCTCATGCTAGTCTCTCAATGGTACTAAGAACTTCTCTGGAGCACCCAAAATATGCCTCTAGAGATGTACTAGTATCTCTCTCATAGGAAGAGGTGGAATGACCATCGATAGTACCTCCAGGATCCTTGCAACCTCTCGAAGGATTTGTGTATCATCTACCTCCTTGGTTACTACTCTAACTCCTATTGTTGCTTTGACCTCTACAAGTTTCTCCCCCCACCTCGCCCTCTAAGGAAACTGCACATGATGAAATAGTGCCACATCTGCATCATACTGAAACTTTTTGTCATATTTTTACATAGGAACCAAAAAAATTACATATTTTTCAAAAGCCAAAAAATTTCATTGTTCCATCTTCTTACCTAGAGGTCCCCACTGTGTGCCCGGCGATAATACCAACTCTGCATCTCCTGTGAAATCCATCCATGCATAAGGAAAATCCTCATTCATCTATATCTACATTTGTAACCATGAAAAGAATGACAACTTGAAATATTGTGGAATCAACCTACCTCCCACTCAAGTCATAAGATAATTCTACCTCTGTATCATAGGCTCTCTTGGGTCTACACTTGGTAATGCCACCCATAGCCTTATCATAGGAACTCTCTCTAAGAAGGCCACTATCAGTTATCCATACCCAAACTCCATTTGGGACCTTTTTTTGCAAGTGGTAGACTCATCCTTCACTCGCACAAGTAGACCCTCACACTAGTTGAACACTTATGGCCTCATACACTCCACCTTGATCAAAATATGGTCTTTGGTGGCCACATGCATACTCTTAAACCCTACCAATCATACAATACTGAATAGAATGGACCACAATGATATATTCCTCACTCTCTCAATTTGAATTTAGTTACTCATTTTCATCGTCCCTCATATGAAAACTCAATGATGAGGTCCATGGTGGTTCTTAGATCTTCTCTTCCTCCCACTAGGTTTACCTTTGTTCCTTGGCATGATAACCCTGTGATGAGGTAGATATCATCCATATCGAGTTCTAACTCCTTATCTCCCACCATGAAGACTCTTTGGTGTTTATCCCACATCTAAACTATGGTTTCCAAAATATCTTCTTGTACCCTAATTAGCTATGTCTGATCATACTTCAAAATCCCACATCTTCTCGATGGTATTAAACATGTTATTATTTTTCATTTTCATTTTCTCTTGCTCATGTACACCTTCCCTCCATGTCATCATCTTTATAGAGATAACTTGTATAAAAAACACCTTGTATTAGTTTCCATCCCACCGGGTAAGACTAAAAAGTGAAAAACAGTTTTTCTTAGCACATATGTCACGGTAACATGGGTCCACATTGACTATCAGTACATTATAATGTAGCTCCCCCTTTCAGGAATCATGTTATAATGCGCCCTTTTCCCTAGGTGACTATGTTACCTGGGCCAACAATTTAGGGATTTCCTACAAACCCAAAATTTATGGTGGAAACTAAAATAAAGTGAAATAATGGAGATTGTAGAGTCTTTTTTCTTACCTCGGACTAAGGAAATCGGAAATGGCTACTTGGATCGTTTGCAAACTGCCTTACAAATTATTCTCCTTTTTAACCTCCAAATAGTTCTCCAAACACAAATGGTGCAAATGAGGAGCCTTGACTCCTATGTATATCCTTGGAAGTATGCCTAACCACCTAGTTTCATCAGTTTAATGTAGTCTTTCCACATTTTCTCACCTTCCATTCTTGTAAGTTATTTACAATATGTTTTAATTTGTTTATGTTGCCTTTGAGTGATTTTCTAAACAGATTTGCATGCTTTGTGCCCAAAATGAGCATTCTTTTCTGGTATTTTTCTCACTCATGAAACTAAAAAGACCTCAAGTTTACTTCTTTCAAGCTCATAAAACTCCCATGAAGAAGTTCAATCCATTCTTTTTCTATCTTTTTCTTGCCCACCAACCTGAAAATATACCTCAATTTTTATTCATTTGACTCGTACAAAACTTTACAAAGAATTTCAAGTTTACTTTTCTCTCCCTCATACTCGTAACAAATTTAGTAGAGTATCTATTGATCTATTGATGGTGCTAGACCCACCAACATTTAGGGGATCTTCTTGGTATGAAGTCCCAACTAGTCCTCACACCATTTGGTGTAGGAGTCCCATCTGGTACAATGGCCTAGTTGCCATTATCTTAAAGATATGCCTTAGATCTTGCTTCTCAGCATGTGAGATTTATTTGCTTTGTCTTTGAACAACGAGGTTCGTATGCCTGGTGAGTGCCAGTGTTACTTGTGTCAAGGTTCTTTCACCACAGAGGGAGAGGGTGGAAGTGAGTCTCTGGTTGAAAGGGAAGAGTCCCAACTCTGTCAGAGACAAATAACACAATAGGACATGTGCAACTTCTAGAGGAGTAGTCCACATGGATGCGACAACCACAAGCACAAAATGAACGAATAGCATCTACAACACCTAATGGAATATTCCACGCGAGTGCGAGGGTCGTTATAACAAGTTTATGGGAATGGTTTTGTCTAGTGTCTAGTGAGGTAGCCCACATGGGCAAGACAACGTTAACAACTTATAAAACACATTTTCATAAGAATATGTATTAGAACAACCAAAATAGTTCAATTGTCTTAACACAGGTTAAAGCAACATGCATTACAAGTGTTCAAATAATAGTCTTACAAACAATTATAATACATGTGTGAAAATGTGTTGGCATGTTAACGGGCTTTTGAATTAAGCGAAAGTTCCAAGACACATCGGTACACCATACATCACTAACCCCATATGCAGGGCAATGGAGGCACTGCTCACTCCTCTAAGAAAATATTACAGATTCTCAAGGCTATGTGAGAGGAGCCAAGGTAAAAATTCATTTGGATGTACAAACGAGGGGTATTTATAGCCAAGGGTGAAACTGACCCTTGTGACTGTTCAACTTCCCTCATAACTATTTGACTTACATGACTCTTCAACTTTACATGAATCTTTAGCTTTACATGTGGGTCTCTTGCATTTCGACGTTACATTACATTGATTACAACAGTATGGCCCACAGTAGTGATGTGGCCAAGATGACTCATGACACGACTCGACACGACTGTGCTGGTATGTTCATGTTGTTGTTGGTGTCCATGTCAAACTACAGCGTTTCTGAGTGATGGATGTTCTCTTGGTGTATCATAGATTCATCTCTGCATGGCAAGGTGTGTGAAGTATTCGATGGTCTTGGTGTTCGCTTGATGTTTGCACGTGCATGTTCCTCCTTCGCTTGTACTTTGGCATGCTTCACATGTTCATCTGTTTGCAAAAAAAAACCTCCTCACATGCATCATCCATTCACGAAAAAATCTCCTGGCATGCATTGTTTGCTCATTCATTCGTGAACAAATCTCCTCACATTTTCTCTCCTTATTCATCATATTCGTCGTCGTGTCATGTTTCATCCATGTACCATATCTGCAATCACTTATGACAAGATGACATCAAATCCATAAATCTCCTAGTCTACCATGATGCATTTTTGTTCACTTTTGGATGCAGGTGATCGGGAGAGAGGACAAGGCTATGAAACTACACAAGGAAGATTTCAAGCTGGGATGCGAGCTCTAGGAACCACCAGTGAAAATTAAGCAAAAGTCGTTAGGAGACTGAAATGGACAATCCAGATCGACAGCGACTCTCTACGGGAACTGGCTCGACTAAAGGGAAGATCTACACAATTTTTGTGAGGGAAGCAGTGCAGGTAGCAGAGGGGCTTGGCAGCAAAAACTTTGCAATTCCTATGGGGATATGGCAGCGGGGTGCAAGAGGCTTGCCGGGAAAAAATGCCCATTTGTTTCGGGGAGCTGGCATCAGGCTGTGAGAGTGTTGCTGGAAAAAAATGCACAATTTTTGGGAGGCTAGCCTGCTAAACATCCCATTGCAATTTATGAGCTGTGTGGGATGTTAGGTAGCTGGGGTGACTTCTCATGAAAACTGCACGGTTTTCCAGGAAAACTTTGCATTTTTTTTAGGGAGACAGGGACTGAAAGTGGTTGTCTGTTTGACATGTCTACATAATTTCTTCAGTAAGCAGAGCAGGCAAGTTTTGCAGCTTTTGCGCACTTTTTCGGGGGAGTGAGTACCGGGGTCACTACCCAGTCAAACTCTCCGGTTGACCAGCTGAAGGGTTGGTTGATTCACTTACGGGTAGTAAAGATTGATATGCCTTGTTGAGAAACTTTTGCACTGTTCTGGGTGATAGTAGGTTTGGTCGATTCTAGGATTGCACAGTGCAAGCTGCCTGGGAGACAGCCTCAAGCTCTACACAATTATGGGCAGTAGTACATGTCCACTGAGGGTTGAAACTACACAATGCATCTCAGCGAGGGTCCAGTTGTTGGAGGGTGATCTGGTCATTAGAACTTCAGCAAAATGATTGTGTGTGTGTTGGGAACAAGTCCCCTGGGGTTCAATTTTGGGGTTACAAACCCAAGTTTTGGGGCAAAAGGCCTGAATTTTGTATGAATAATGGAAATTATCCACATTTTGTAGTCACGGAGCGTGAAGATACCTAAATTCAAAAAGGGTTTTTTGCCCTTAGTTTAGATAGGTTTTGTCAGTTGTGGAGATACGCCCTTGGTCCACGGACCATGGGATTGTATAAAAAGGAGAGTCTTAGAGAGTCTAAGGGAGTTCAGTAGTAATGAGTCATTGATGTAATAGGTTTGTGAGAGCTAAGAGCGAGAGTCTTAGTGGGAAAGAGGCTTTGTCACTGAGTGCATAGAGGCCTAGGGTAGAAGTCCGCAGCTGAGTACGCGAACCCCTACAGTTATGTGTGCAGGGCGGTTAGAGTCTATATTGGAAATTTGAATCATCAATAAAGAGAAGTGTTCTGAACTTACTGTGTACTTTCCATCTGTTTAGCATTATTTTACTATTGTTATGAATGTTGCGATTATGCTATGTTGAATGTTAAGTTTCAGATATAATGTTAAGTTGATGCACGAAAATATATGTTTCCATATGTTGCATGAATGCAAGTGATAATATATGTTTACGCGATAATAATCTTATTTCTATGGTAAAGTTGGCCAATACCTAAGAAAAATTGGGGACTAAGTCGGTGACCTAGATACAGAGGTACGTAAATGCCTGAATCATCATCTAAGGTTGTGCAAAGGGAAATCGGGTACCTTCGCAAAGGTCCTCAAAGACGGAAAAGGAAGTACATCGATAAGCCCTAAGGGCTTATCTATCTGTGTGAAGACATGAGTGAGGATATAAAATCGACATCACAACTATCTGAGGGTGCAGAAACTTGGTTCCTACATCCCCCCATACTTCTTCGATGAGACTTCAGTCTGCGCTCCACGGATTGATGCCAAAAGGGCCAGTAGTGTAGGGATTTGCTTGGATACTTAATGTTGAACCTAGGTCAGGACCCATTAAGCCAACAAATGGTTACGTTGGCAAGACTGCGATCTGCATAAGGAGATGTATGATGTCGTATCATTGGAATCCAACTAAGAAAGATATCGAAAAGTGACTAGATAAAAAGATCCATGAATTCACGGTGCAAGAAAATATGAATCCGTGATTGACGAAAGAATAGCGGTTGGACATGTTATCACTCCAAAATTTCTTCTAAGTTGTTAAAAAAAAAGAAATGATAGAGGTAACCACAAACCAACTTTGGAGATTAGGATCTAGCCTTCCTAATCTCAAAGAGGGCTCTCTCTTTTTAGGCTAGTTATGATTGTTCTTGGGTTTTTTATATGAATTTAGGTGGTGGGATCACTTGCTTAGATGAAAAGGTTGTCTTTTACCGTTGGGCTATGGGGTCAAATGTCAGACAAACAAGACTCGATTAAGTTCTAAAAACAGTGTCTACAGGGCAAGATAGAGGAGTTACTATAGATCTCAAAGGCTTGATGGTGAAATGGTTTCCAATCAGATTCAGGGAGCAATTAAGAGTTCCCTAGGCCGGATTATGAAGTGAAATGAAAGAGGCCAACCATGATGGGAGAGAAATTAAGGGTTCTCAAATCCGGATATCAGAGGAAAACATATAAATGATTAACTGTGCAAAATAGAGTGTACTTAAACAAATTCTGAGTTAAAATTCTAGTTAATTCATTCAAATTTAGATAACATTTAAGTTTATGAAACACATAAGAAAGTAACAAAATTAGACAAAGAAGATACTTCACTGCAATAGCTCATCTCATGAATCGTGTAGTGAAATCTTTTTATTACCTGCTCCAGTCTATTGACTTGAAAATTGGTACAATAACCCTTAGGTCTAAGATCAAAATAACTCTACAAATGTATAGCAATCCCCCCCTCAATACTTCAAACTATGAAGTATTTATACAAAAAGAATTTACAAAATATCCCAAACTATCTTGGGAATTAATCTAGGATAAAGAAATATCTTCATGCAAGAAGATAGAGACATCTATTGAACCACTGCTTGTTGTCCCTGTTATTTAGGTTCTGTTGGCTTTGATCTTTTGCCGTTTAATCTACTTTGTTGTTTGGTCTTCATGCTAGATGTTATATTTACTTTGACCTTTCATCTGATACACTTTGACCTTGCTGACCTGTCAATATCTTTTTACTATTCTCTTTTACTTTTACTGTACATTTCATATTTTTACTGTGTATTTCTACAGTAAATCATTTAGCTTCTCCCATGTCTCAGAGTCTGGTAATTGGATATTGAGAATTTTTCTGTATATCTCATCTGCCTCTGTATATTTGGAAAAAGTAGGCTTATTTACAAAAAGGTGTTTTACCTCATGCTGGAGGTAAAACAAATTTTCAAAAGTTTGATACAATACTTTTCCGGTTGGTATGCCCTTCATGGATGAAGTGTTTACCTGATCTTTGGCTACCTCCATGATCTTCATATTATAATCTTCCTGTGTCATTAGCTTCTCATTTATAACTAAGGGATTTGGTAAACCCTTTTGCCTCAAAACTTCGAACTTCATCATGAATCTGTCAATGGCCAACTGCATAGTTTGCCAGTTATCCTCTAAGTTCATCATCAAATTCCTCTTTGTGATGGCCCTCTTCACTTCCAAAATTGTACCTGTTCTATCAAGTATCTCTAATTCTTGTAGCTCATACTTGTTCTTGGAATTGAGGAAGTGAATGATCCTTTCAACTTCCTCTGGAATGTATCCAAGTTCTGCTTTAACCCTCTGAATGGCTTCTTGTTGAGCATTATAAAAGGTATGTAATTGCCACTTATTTCGTTATCTTTTCCTTTAATTCATAACTTCAATACATTATGAGATGGGCATATGATGAAGGATTATGATACAGTTTAAGAGATTTGTGAGTAACGTAAAATGACTAGTTATTACCTTTTTCTATGCAGAAAATGGAGAAAATGGAAGATCGCCATTTCAGAGGAAAAGACAAGGCAAAACCAACTATTGTCCCTTTGACAGGGAACCGCATCCAGACGAGGCAATCCAGATCGGAGCGCATGAGCCAGGAAAAGGAAGAAGGAACGCCATATCAGCACAAGAGGATGAAGAGATAACTGAAGGATAAGGATAAAGGGTCCTGAGGGATCGCTACCTTAAGAATATTTGTATCTTTGGTATTTCCGCCTGGACACTATAAAAAGGTACAGTACTGCTAGCCTAAGTGGCGAATTATTGTTGTTTTATATAATTTTTTGTTGCAAACTGAATTTTGATCATCAACTCTCTTTAAAGAGTGATTACTATAGCCGCAGCAGTGTTTCCCTAGTGGCTAAGGGCCTGGCCCTAGTGGATCACTTGCTTTTTGTACCATTATTTTCTGATTACAAGTCATTTGTGGTTTGATTTATTTTACTTGATTCATTCAGTAATCTATTGTTCCTTGTCATTTCATTTACTGGCTTTGTTATATTTAATTTGTACTTGAATAGTAAGGTTATCATTTGCAACTAAAATGTTATGCTGAAATCATATCGCATTGTTGTTCCTTTACAGATTGACATTACTGTGTAACATTTTTGTTCCTTTACAGATTGACATTACTGTTCATTTACAGAGTAACATTGATGTTCATTTACAGATTGGTATTGTTGTTCATTTAGCTATGGTTTATCCCTAATTGTGACTGTTGTTCATTCGGATTACCATTCCATTGCAACTGCAATTGTTGTTCCCTTATAACTGTGGTTAATATTTATTATGCTAAATTCAAATTATTGATTCCATCATTCTAGATTTTTTGCGTGTTTACCTTTGACTTAGTTCGTTGTTCAATATTTTATAGACTCACTTAAGCTTGTTGTTCCATTCTTGGTTTGTTGTTCAATTCCTTTACTAGTTAAACATTGCTGCTCAATTCCTTTAGATTATGATTGTTGCTTAATTCATTCCTGTAAGTTAAAGCTTTGTTGTTCGATCTTTTCAATAGATTAGTTGCTGTTCCCTTTTCTATTAATTGAATTATCATTTCAAGTAGTTGCCTTGGTGTGAACAGAATGATCTGCAACTGTAGCAAACATTGACTATTGTTGTCCAGTTCCCAGATTGGAGATCTTCTCTTTGATTGCTTTTCATTTGCATCAGTTTACAAAGGAAAGAGTTATCACTACTACATCCTTGACTGATCAATGTTGTAATTTCTTAAGAAAAGGATTTAGTTACAAAGCATTTCAATTTCTTGCCATTACATTTAGAGTTTGTTTCCAGCATTTATTTGCTTTTTAAAAGCACTATACTACTGGCATTACTCTTAACAAGTGACCGCCTCAGACTGAGTACACTCTTGAGATAACAAATTGTACCTAGATTGATAATTAATGTAGGGTAAATAGAAGTTAAAAAGACCCTTTTTACTGCTCAACATTTTGGCACCATTGCTGGGGAAGAGTGTAGCCATTTGTTTCTTTTGAGAGTAGTGTAAGTACCTGCTAGGAGAGAGTTGGGTCTTAAAAACGGAAGGTAAGAACCTGCGTACGGAGCATGTAACAGCCCTACTCCCCCGCCCACTTTCCTACAGATTTGTTGTTATTTGGGTAGAAATTAGCATTTGATTAGTGTGCATGACTAAGAAGAAAAAGACTGAAAAGAATCTTAAACCACTACCCAAGCCTGATAAAGCCAAAGGATCGGTGACCCTTGGCCAATCGACCTTTATAGACGAAATCCTTAAAAAAGCAGAATCTCAGCCTTCAGTAGGACCTAGAAAAGCTACTTCTAGACAACCTACTAGTTCCCTTCAGGCCACAGGATCACCATCTGTAGCCTTTGCTGAGGTGCACAGCCAAACAGAGGAGCAAGATTTTCAAGAAATTGAGAATTCTAGCCCAAAATCATTGCAAGAAGGGAACCTTAGTAATCTTTGTGAGGGAAGAGGAGAAACAGGGGAAATTGAAGAACCAAGATCTCCTCTTGGAATAGCTTAGCCATTAAGTAGCCCAGATAAGGGAAGTGTTGTAAAAATAATCCTAAATGAATTTGAAGAACCTCAAGAGCTAAAATCCCCCCAGACATTAGGAACTCTCATCATCCCAGACAAAGGAAGTGTTATTAAGGCCATTCTTGTTAAGGCCATTCCTGCTCCATCTAACCAGCCTAGGAATACCCTCCTAGAAATCCCAGAAGGTTATTGGCACATATTTGACCAAATGGCCCAGAACCAACAAACCCCCCAAACCTCCACACTGCAATATCCCATTGTAGATACTGTAGTTAATGCACCTATGAAGGCAATTCCTCTCCAGCATATCCCTACATTCCATGGCCTAACATCGGAAGACCCAGATGCATTTTTGTTTGAATTCAATGTGCTGTGTAGGGGATACGACTATACCACCGATCCCCAAAAGCTGAAACTATTTCCCTCTACATTAAAAGGAGCTGCTTTACGATGGTTTATGGGGTTAGGTGGAGGTGTTATAAATGACTGGGATCAGATGAAAGGTGCCTTCCTGAAGAAATATTAGGATTATTGTAGGTCTAGAGAGCTAAAGGATGAAATATTTCAGATGGTAACTACACCTAATGAGACACTGGAAGAATATGTTGAACATTTTCAGTATAATCTTCAAATATCTCCTTATGCATCATTACCCTTACCTGACAATGTATTAAAAACAACATTAATTAAAGGCATGAAGGAAAAATGGATTGAAACACTAAATATTATGGGAAAAGGAGACATCTATCAAGAAGATTTTGATAACATCATTGATTTATGTATCGGGAGCTCACAAGGCAGCACAAGGCTAAAACCAGCGGAACATGACAGGTTTACAAGGGACAACAAGATCCCTGGAGAAGGAGTAACTCGCGCAGAAATCGGAAATTTACTAGAGAATTTCAAAACTGATATATTGGGGACTTTGACAACGCAGCTCGATATTATGCAAGAAAAACATAAACAAGCAGAAGCAGATCAAAATCTGGCAATATTCTATCCCAGATGCAGAAAGAAACACAGCCACAAAGAGTGCCCACTAGATGCAGTTCAAGTCTGCGCTATTTGTACAAAAGACCACTCTACGGAGAGTTGCCCCTAACTTCCTGGTTTGAATGCAGTATACAAAGAAGCAAAAGAAGAACCAAAACCGATGTACCTACTTAATCAGCACCTTCAATGGCAACCACGACAATCAGGTATGTTCCCTGATCCATCTTCTTCTTTCCAGCCTCTGCAATATCATGCTCAGCAATATAATACAATGTGGCAAAATCAACCTTCCTTCTCAAATTGGTCACAACAACCATTTCCTTCATCATCACCATGGACGAATCAAGCAAGCCAATCTAATTGGCCAAATTTTCCCTATGCTCCACCATATTGGCAAAACAATGCATATCCAACACAATGGTCCCCTCCCGCTTCGTAGAGTCAAGCCTGGCACACAAACTGGCAAAGACCGATGAATCAGCCAGTAGGAACTATTCCACTCCCTCAACCTACACTGCCAGCACTACAACAAAACCCCTAGTCCAACTTAAGACCGCAACTCCCAGCCCAACCCAACTCAAACCCAAATAACAGACCGGTTCAATCTGTTCAAATAATTGAAACACCAGAACTAGAAACTGATCTAAGGGAGTGCAACGTCCTTCAATTAAGATCTGGGTGCATTATAGAAACTAAGGGAGATAAAAATGTTCAAGTTGAAAATCATTTACCCGCAGAACAATCATTACAAGAAGAAGATGTGGTTAGACAACAGACTCATGACCAAGCAACCACATCTTCTCCCCCATTCCCAAAATGATTAATCATATCGTGCCCTATAGAACATCCTGACTTTGATATTCTGGGAGAACTAAAGAATTTGAACATAAAAATCCCACTCCTCCAAGCTATCCAAGATATCCCAATATATGCAAAGACCATCAAAGAGCTATGTATAAAAAAACCAAGGAGGAGAATAACAAATAACCCAACAATCCAAGTAGTTGGCACCCTATCTGATCTATTATCAGGAAGAGAAGCACCCGTCAAATATGAAGACCAAGGAAATCCAATAGTGACAATGAAAATCAATGGACAAACCTTTTCAAATGCATTAGTTGAATTAGGGGCTGTAATTAATATTTTAACACCCACCACCTGTCAGAAACTAGGCATTGCATCAGTAGAACCAACCTCCACCTTATTAGAACTAGTTGACCAATCAGTAGTTAGGCTAGAAGGTACACTACATGATGTCATGGTATCCATTCATTCCTAGGAATATCCTGCCAATTTTCTAATAATAAACCCCAAAAACCGACTCGATGGACACCCGTTAATTTTAGGCAGACCTTGGCTTGCGACCACTGATGCCTACATTAGCTACCGACAAGGCAGTATGACCATAACTAGAGGGAGTAAAGAATCTAGCCCTATACCCTCCAGCCCAGCCAAATGTAACAATAATAAAAACTAACAAACATCCTGTATCATACCTCACCAAAAACATTAGATCCCCATTAACCATAGAAGATGCCCTCAATTTTAAATATCAAACAGAGGATGATGTTATTAACAACTTCATTAACCAAGCTGAATCCAAATCCCACGTACAATGTCACATGATAGAGGCAGCATTTGACAATGAACTAGAAGAAGATCCTCTCAAAGACACTCATGATCAAACAATACCCACTACCTCTGTTTCAAATAGCAAAACTATAGAGATTGAGCCAGGAAAAACCTTAAACATCAATAATAACCTGACTCCTGAACAAGAAGAGAAGTTGGTCCAACTACTGAGAAAATACAAGGAAGCTTTTGCATGGGATTATCTGGACATGAAGGGAATTGATCCCCAGCTATGTACACACCACATTTATACAGAAAAGGATGTGAGACCTGTTTTCCAACCCCAACGGAGACTTAACCCTCACCTGAAAGACATTGTGAAAGCTGAATTACAAAAACTTTTGGATGTAAACTTTATTTATCCGATCTCTGATAGCAAATGGGTCTCTCCACTAGTAGTAGTGCCAAAGAAGAATGGAAAGTGGAGGATTTGTGTAGATTATAGAGAATTAAATAAAGCAACCCAAAAATATCATTTTCCCCTTCCATTCATTGACCAGATATTAGATACATTAGCAGGAAAGAAATTCTTTTCTTTCTTGGATGGCTTCAGTAGGTACAATCAGATTTAGATTGCCACTGAAGACCAGGACAAAACTACTTTTACCTGTCCTTAGGGAACGTTTTCCTACAAAGTCCTACCCTTTGGCCTATGCAATGCCCCGGCCACATTCCAAAGGGCCATCCTCAGCATCTTTTCAGGTTTAATAAATGAAGGGCTCGAAGTATACATGGATGATTTCACACCATACGGAGATGATTTCGACCCAGCACTAGACACAGTAGAAAAGGTGTTACAACGATGTATCACCACCAGGCTCTGCTTGAGCCATGAAAAGTTCTATATGATGATGACTGAAGGATTCATCCTAGGTCATTATATCTCAGTGGCTAGAATACAGGTAGATCCAACCAAAATTCAAATAATTTTGTTAATACCTACTCCTACCACACAGATAGAGGTACGCAGCTTTCTTGGATTTTCTGGTTATTATAGGAGATTTATAGAACATTTTTCTCAAATAGTTGCACCTCTATACACACTAACAGGGAATGTTGATTTTTTTGGATAGATAAATGTGACTGTGCTTTTGAGGATCTGAAAAAGCTTGTGTCAACGGCGCTAGTGCTCAGAGGCCCAAATTGGGACCTGCCATTTCAAATTTCATCAGATGCTTCAGACACAACTATTGGAGCAGTCCTTGGGTAGGAAGAAGACAAAAAATCATATGAAATCTGTTATATTAACAAGAATTTGTCCCCTGCTGAGCTAAAATATACTGTTACTGAAAAAGAATTTTTAGCTGTAATACATGCTATGAATAAATTTAGGCATTATATCACTGGATATCCTGTTGTTTTATATACAGATCACCCTGCCATAAAATATTTAGCAAATAAACCACTTACAAATGGTAAAGTAATAATATGGTTGATTTTATTGCAGGAATTCGACATCACAATAAAAGATCGACCTGGGAAAGAGAATCCTGTAGCTGATTTTCTCTCACGAATGCCGAAGCCAGTGGATGTAGCAGCAGTCGAAGATCAATTTCTAGATGAACATTTATTTGTTGTTACTGTCAAGACACCCTGGTATGCTGATGTTGCAAATTATTTAGCAGTAGGCAAATTACCAAAGCATCTAACCCCCAATGAACGAAAACAGATTGTTCAACGTAGTACCCGATTTTCTTGGATTGGGGGCTACCTATTTCATACAGGGGCAGATATGCACATCAGAAGATGCGTCCATGAAGACGAAATATTTGAAATTTTGAAAACCTGTCATGACGGACCGTGTGGCAGACATTTTGCAGATCGAAGAACTAGTCACAAACTTCTGCAAACAGGGTATTACTGGCCCACAATCTTCAAAGATGCGAAGAAATTTGTTCAAGCTTGTGACAATTGCCAAAGAGTAGGAAACCTTGGACAGTCTAACGAAATGCCTTTGAACCCACAACTAGTGATCGAACCATTTGAGCATTGGGCGCTCAATGTTTTTGGTCCGATCAACCCATCATCAAACCAGAAAACATATATTTTGGTAGCAACAGAGTATGTTACCAAATGGGTTGAAGCAGAGGCACTTCCAAGAGCTACAAATGACTCTGTCATTCATTTCCTGTTCTAGATATTTGTGCAATATGGCCTCCCAAGAGACATAATCACAGACGGAGGACCACAGTTTGCAGGTAATAAAATTGCTGCAACATTAAAAAACTATCATATTCAGCACAAGATTACCACTCCATACCACCCACAGGAAAATGGCCAAGTAGAGAGCACGAATAAAGTGATAGAAGCAATATTAACAAAAACCATTGCGTCACACAGACGCGATTGAGCTACAAGATTGCCGGAAGCCTTGTGGGCATACCGAACAACGTGGAGAAACACCATCGGTTATTCACCATATCAGCTAGTATTTGGAAAGGAACCCATCTTTCCAATAGAGTTTGAAATACAAATGTTGAGAACAACACAGGAGGTCGGTCTAGATTTAAATGAGGCCCAAATTAATAGACTACAGCAAATCAACGAGCTAGATGAAATTAGGCTCTCAGCTCTCCAACATACTGCATTAATCCAACAACAGAGAGAAAAATGGCACGACGCCCTGATTAAAAAGAAAATCTTCCATGAAGGAGATTGGGCACTCCGATACGATTCTAGGTTTCAGGATTTTCTAGGAAAACTTCAAACTCGCTGGCTGGGACTGTATGAAATCCAGAAAGTGCATGACAATGGCACTATTACTTTGACTACTATTGACGGATCTGGACATACCTTTAAAGCAAATGGCCACCGAGTTTGATTGTACCACAAACGCTTACTCGAGAATCCTTCTCCAGCCTATTCCATAACTTCCTTGCATGTTAATTACAATGTTTTCATGAGAGCATGAAAAAGGGTAAGCAGGGGGGTGTGTTGAGCATTAGAAAAGGTATGTAATTGCCACTTATTTCATTATCTTTTCCTTTAATTCATAACTTCTTTACATTACGGGATGGGAATATGATGAAGGATTATGATACAGTTTAAGAGATTTTTGAGTAACGTAAAATGACTAATTATTACCTTTTTCTACGTAGAAAATGGATAAAATGGAAGATCACCATTTTAGAGGAAAAGACAAGGCAAAACCAACTATTGTCCCTTTGGCAGGGAACTGCATCCAAACGAGGCAATCCAAATCGGAGCGCATGAGCCAGGAAAAGGAAGAAGGAACGCCATATCAGCGCAAGAGGATGAAGAGATAAATGAAGGATAACGATATGGCGAATCCGAATTGCTACCTTAAGAATATCTGTATCTTTGGTATTTCCGCCTGGCTGCTATAAAAAGGGACAACGCTGCTAGCCCAAGCGGCGTATTATTGTTGTTTTATAGAATTTGTTGTTGCAAACTAAATTTTGATCATCGACTCTCTTTAAAGAGCAATTACTGTAACTCTGTTTTCATGATTAATACATAAACTTTGTTGTTGTTCCATCTTTGATTCTGGAGTAACCGCAGCAGTTCGTCCCTAGTGGCTAAGGGCCTGGCCCTAGTGGATCACTTGCTTTCTATACCATTATTTTCCGATTGCAAGTCGTTTGTGGTTTGATTTCTTTTACTTGCTTCATTCAGTAATCTATCGTTCCTTGTCATTTCATTTACTGGATCTATTATATTTAATTCATATTTGAACAGTAAGGTTATCATTTGCAACTGAAATGTTATGCTGAAATCATATCGCATTGTTGTTCCTTTACAGATTGACATTACTGTGTAACATTGTTGTTCCTTTACAGATTGACATTACTATTCGTTTAAAGAGTAACATTTTTGTTCATTTAGAGATTGGTATTGTGACATTCATTTAGCTTCGATTTATCCCTAATTGTGATTGTTGTTCATTCGGATTACCGTTCCATTGCAACTGCAATTGTTGTTCCCCTATAACTGTGGTTAATATTTATTATGCTAAATTCAGATTACGGATTCCATCATTCTAGATTTGTTGTGTGTTTACCTTTGATTTAGTTCGTTGTTCAATATTTTATAGACTTACTTACGCTTGTTGTTCCATTCTTGGTTTGTTGTTCAATTCCTTTACTAGTTAAAGATTGCTTCTCAATTCCTTTAGATTATGATTGCTACTTAATTCATTCTTGTAAGTTAAAGCTTTGTTGTTCGATATTTTCAATAGATTAGTTGTTGTTCCCTTTTCTGTTAATTGAATTATCATTTCAAGTAGTTTCTTTGGTGTGAACAGAATGATCTGCAACTACAGTGAACATTGACTATTAATGTCCAGTTCCCAGATTGGAGATCTTCTCTTTGATTGCTTTTCATTTGCATCAGTTTATAAAGGAAAGAGTTATCACTACTACATCCTTGACTGATGAATGTTGTAGTTTCTTAAGAAAAGGATTTAGTTACAAAGCATTTCAATTTCTTGTCATTACATTTAGAGTTTGTTTCCAACATTTATTTGCTTTTGTAAAAGCACTATACTACTAGCATTACTCTTGACAAGTGACCGCCTCAGACTGAGTACACTCTTGAGATAACAAATTGTACCTGGATTGATAATTAATGTAGGGTAAATAGAGGTTAAAAAGACCCCTTTTACTGCTCAACACTTCTGTAGCCTGCTTTATCAAATCAATTTGTTCAAAAATGACCTAGATGGATGGCCAAATATCATTGACAAAGTCAATGATATTGGCCCACAATTGCTCCTTAGCCTGACCTAGATGTTCATTGAGTGTTAGTTCCTTCTCTAGGCTTTTGATTCTTTTAGTCATCCTTGTAGATTTCTGCTGCTCTTACTTGTGCATGATTTGGGCAAGTTTGTAATCTATCTCCAGGCTGGTCACTTTATCCTTAAGCCTATTCATCTTAGTGGTTTGAATGGACATTTCTTCCATTTCCTTGACCAACTTGTTTGCTTCATCATCTTGATGAGCCCTAAAAATGGGTAATTATATGGGCTCATTCAGCCTCCTAATTTGACTTAATCCACCATTCTCATTATTTTATTGCATGTTTTTTATTATATTTATGCTAATAGAGTGAATTGGGTTAGTCATTATGCCAAAAAGTCTAATGTGTGCTTTATGCAGATTTTTGGTCAATTTTGAGACAAAATCAAAGGTTTAATGAGCACATGGCAGCGAAATTCTTGGAAGGACAAGGGAGAGGATTTGTAGGAAGGTGTCCCCTTCATTTATGAGCCCTTACCTCAAATTCTCCATCAAAAACTAGGAGCACAAGGGGCAGCCAAGCAAGTCAAGTAGGACTGTTGTTATCTTCAGTTCCAGGAAGCCGCGTTCCTTGATTTTAGGAGGACTGTTGGAGGTCCCCATTTGTATAAATAAGAAGGCTTAGGGCCTCAGTTTTGTTGGTCATATTTTAGTTAGATTTTAGTCAGTAGGTTAGTCATGTTGTTAGTCTATTTCCGCACTTTAGTGCAGCTCTGTATCAACACATTTTCGAGCTTTTTTTTTGTAGACAGTTTTTGGGATGTAACTATTATTTCTTGATCAATAAAGATCAATCCAGCTTTGCACCAACTCTGATCTTTCTTAGGAGGCTGTAGCTCTTGGGGTTGGGCCCAACCCAAGTGCTAGTACCTCCTTTTTGTACTTTTATGTGTCTTTGTTGCATTCATAGAATAATTTCTGTTATTTAGGTTAAAATCTTGCTTTGTTACTTACGTTGTTTTTGATGATTGAGGTAGTTTTTCATGCTTCAGGTTGATTTGATAGTTTGGTAATAGAAAAGATCCACAAAAAGGCTATCAAGCAATCCTTGATTTCATTTCTCCCTCCTTGGGACCATGAACTGAGACCAACGCATACTTGCTACCATAAAACATTGTTTTTGCCTTCCAATGCAATTGCTAGTGTTAGATTTTAAGTTGGAAAAGTTTATATCAGTTGTGCTTGCTTGTTTAGATCTGTTCTTTCTTAGTTTCCATAGCTCTCTTGCATGATTTCCTATCTATAAACTTATGTTCATCATGTTTCTAGTTTTTAGGTCAGATTAGGTCAAAATAGATAGATCTCCGGTTTTTCCAGTCTTTGTTCAATCAGTTTTGGAAAATAGTGTGCAGAGAACCTGTAATACATTCCTACCTACCTTTCCTCCATCATACAACTTGTTCCAGCCCCTAATTCAGGATTCCTTCCCTTCATTTGCCACACTTTCTCAATTCGCCCTAATTTCTACATTGTTGTGCAACATTGCTCTCTCTCCATCCTTGAACAAATCCAACCACCTTCATCACTCCTTAGCTTCATTCACCAGTTCCTAGACCCCTTCACATCCTCATCCATCCTCCATTTCCACTTTCCCACCGTTTTTCCACCATCAACCCTCCAAAATCCTCTTTCGACTCTTCCTGTAGAACTTCCTGTAGAACATCCTGTAGAACCCCTGCAGACTTCCTGTAGAAGTTCATGTGAGCAGTTTTTCGAGATCTGATCACTATGAAACTCTCTAGAAGGGTGCTATGGATCCCTTAGGCCCTCTTCTCACCTTCCCAACCTCCTGCAAGCACCCACTCCATTTCCTTTCACCAATGAACCTCTACACAGTCAAAAATAGTTAAAGCACATGCATAATAATTCTGCAAAATTACTCAAAAAATACAAAAAGATGCTTTTTCCATATTTTCATTCAGAAGTAGTGTATTCACATGCATTTTCCCTTTCCAAAAGTCAATGGCATCCATTTCAGTAGCTTTCATCTCTTTTCTTGCACCAGTAGGGTTAGTCGGTAAAACTAGGGTTTGCATTTCCTTTTAGCTTTCAGCTTCTTTCTGCAAGTAGACTAGCCTATTTTGAGTTAGCTTTCGTCCATCACAGTTAAAAGCTTATTCTAAGAACTCATAGAAGTTGGCTTAAGCTCCTAGTGAACTTGTGCCAGCTGATCAAGTGACAACCTGCAGTGAGAGCTAGTACTTCTATATATAGCACTGTCGCTTCCAAGTTTGTTACGAACTACCGGGTTGATAAAAGTAAAGAAGGGAGTCCCAGGAGTTGTAGCATCATTACTGCAATACTATAGCCCACCATCTTTTTGGCGTCGTTTCCATGGAAGCGTCAGAGTACTTTGTGATTACTGCTTTTATTCTATTTTCTACTGCAAACATTCTGCTAAGTAGTTTATTTCAGCAAGAGTAGAGTAGTTGTTTCCTTTCAATTCCGCAATTTCATTTCAGCAAGTGTAGATTAGACACTTCCTACTTTCATTTCAATTTTGAAATTTCAATTCTGCAAGCGTAGATTAGCATTTCAATTTTGCAATTTCAATTTTGCAAGCATAGATTAGCATCTCAATTCTGCAATTTCATTTCAGCAACATAGACTAGTCATTTCCTGCCTTCATTTCAATTCTGCAATTTTCATTCCAGCAAGGGTTATTTTAGTTAGTTGCAGTTCAATCTATTTCATTTTTGCAGGTACAAGCAGAGAAAAAAAAAATCAACCAAAAAGATTTCCTTTCATGCCTTGTAGGAGTAGAAATAATTCAGAAAAATGTTTGCACAACACCCCCCACTGGTTCACACATCCAACCTTCTCTCTTCTTCGATGGCGATTAAGAAGAACCCTTAGGTGGACAACAAGACATATTTGAAGAACCTCTAGAGAAAAGAAGAAGAAAACCATTCCTCTGGAGCAAATGGCTGAAAACAGAAATGTTGGGAGCAGTGCGTTTTATTCCAACTCATCCATTGAAAGTGAAATTCGAGACATGTGGGAAGATTACAAAAGCGAGGTGAGGCAGATGCTTGCCATGCATATCAAAAGATATCGAGAGGAAGCAGAGAGGGCTTTGTCCATCTTTTATCCTAGGTGCACTAAAAAGAATCCTAGGAACGAATGTCCATTGCACTCTATAGAAGTGTGTTTTGTCTGTGAAAAAGACCATCCTACGAACTAGTGCCCTTCCTTGCCCAGAATTAAAGCTGCATATCAGAGGGCCAAAGGAGCCACTAAACCACTCTATTATATGAACCAAAGGAGGCCACATGGACCCATACCTTACCAGCAGGGAATGTAAGGGACATCCCAGACTTATTACAACCGCTATCAAGCCACTTCCATGCCTTCTTGGGGTCCCCCTGCTCAACCTTCCTGGTCCCCACCCCCTCCTTGGTCGTATCCATCTCAATATCATGCTCAACCAGCTACTCATCCATTTCACCCCTATGCTCAGCCATAGCCTCAGTGGAATGCACCTCATCAGGGGTGGAGGCCCCAGTACAACTCTCCTCCCGCTCCTTTGCCTCCACCACCTGCTCAACTGCAACCATCGCCTCCTGCTCCACCAAGGCAGCTCCAATGCCTACTCAACTGAACCCAAACCCAAATAACACACAGGCTCAGCAAGTATATAGTGGGAAGCCACCTGCCCAACCACAACCCCATCCACATCCATATCAAATATACACCCCCACTCAACTACCCATACCACCATTTCCAAACCTGCACATTGGAGTAGCTCAACCCAATTGCAAAGCTGAGGTACAACACTTCCAAACAACTCCTCTTGAGCTCAATGATATTCACCATAGCTCAGGAAGAGTATTGCAAAAAAGAGATTATATTGATAGCATTGAAGGACCACATCCAGCAAAAGAAGATTCAAAAGAGGAGATCAAAGGACCATGGGCTACACTTGATGAAGAGAAGACATCAAAATCAGAGATCGAGAGAGCTCCCTCATGGTTACCATCAAATCCTCCATGTATTCAAGAGAAAAATCAGCAAAAAGAGGAAGATGTGAAGGTCATGATAGAAGAAGACATGAAGAATGATACAGATCAGCAAAAGGACCAAGGACATCAAAACTATATTGAGATATGGTTCCAGATGGTCACTAAGGTGCAGCGTCACTCTCTTCCTCAACTATGCTTGATCCCTTCAAAGTCAAATCATTTGGTCTTTGAAATCTGGATACCTGTCAAAGCATGTATTTCAAGCCTCCACATCATTTTTTCTCTAATCTTGATGTGCACATGGCTCCATTGGAAGTATTCTTATGCTTGAAAATGATTTTGTTTTTCAAGTAGGGTAGGGTAGAAAAATAAAAATAAAAAAAAGAAAGGAAAAAATAAAAATCTAAGGTGAAAACATCCTTAGAGGCGCCTAAGATTGGCTCATTGATTGAAAACATCCATGACGCGGTCAATGGGTTGGAAAGAAGAGAAAAGAAGAAAGGAATAAGATCCCTGGGTGAAAACCTCCCTTGGAGGCGCCCAGGTTAGGCAATTAGGGGGAAAACCTCCTTGAGGCGCTCTAGTTGTTTTCATAAAAAAAGAGAAAAAGAAAAAAGAAAAATGAATTTCCAATTGTATTGCAGGTCTGCAAGAGAACTTTAGGAAGCAGCAGTAGGTGCCAAGAAAGCTCTGAAACCAATAATAGCACCTATCCTACCTTCCCTCGCCCTTCTCCATCATTCTTGACATCCTTTCCACCTCACTGTGCTTCTTTTCTGAAAACTGTGTTTTCTACAAGAGGATCCTGTAGAAATTACAGAGAGCTAGAAATGGACTTCAAAAGCAGTTTGAGGAATAGGGAAGCTTCATGAAGGGTTCATAAATCCTCCTACAGTATTCAAACCCCTCTTCCATCATTTCCATGCCTGCATCACACCCCAAGCTCATTTTTCTTACTGTCCAAAAAACTGCAGAATGCTCTGATACAAAAATACATAGAGCAGAAATTTGTTTTTTCCCTAACTTGAAAACCGTGCATCCATTTAAAAAACTGTTTCATGGGGAGTTGTATAGGGATGATGGCAACATGCCCAAGCAATTTCAACCAATTCCAGTGCACGGTTTCCAAGAAATCAGCCTCCATCACCTTCAGCCATTTTTGCATTTTCTCCATATCCATCCATCCATTTAAAACCTGTTTCATGGGGAGATGCATATAGCTGATAGTAACCTTCTCAAGCAGTTTCAGCCAATTCCAGTGCACGGTTTCCAAGAAATTGACCTCTGTCACCTTCAGCCATTTTCAGTTTTTCTCGAAATCCATGCATCCATTGACCACAATTTTGCTATGGGAGGTGCCTAATGATGATAGAAACACGCTCAGAAAGTTTCAAGTCAATCTGGTCTATCATTTGGGAGCTATGGGCAAAAAAAGTCGTTGTCCTGTAAAAAACTAGCATCAGCAGCATGAGGCTGCAAATCTGAAGGATGAAACAGACTTCTGCAGCTTAGATCCAGCCAGAGGATATCTGCACAAGAAAAATAGGCACACATCAGACAGAAAAAAGCATATAGCAGAAGGGATCCAGGCATGCAGCAATGGAATATGAGCATGCAGCAGCAAAAGAACCAAACAGCACATCGACTTACAGGTAAGTGTCTAAACCAGTTCCTCTATTTGCATCTGTATGATTCGAAAGTGCATGAATGAATGAAATGGTTGGATTAAGCCAGAAATTTGTCCACTTAACTCGACACCCTCATCTGGTTCGATCACACTCATCCGGAGATCACCCAGCACACGTGTATAGTCAATTCACGGGAAATTTAAAAAATAGGTAGTGGCAGATGTTTTGAACTCCAGCGCAACTGATGGCAAGGGATTACGGGCAGAAAACATCCAGTCCCATGATGACACTACAGTAGGGACCAACGGTCCGAATAATGACAACGCACATTTCTGCCACCTCATCTTCTCACCACGAATCACGCCCGCAGTTAAAAGACAGCTCAGTTAAGACATTCACCACTCTTTGTTCACTATGCCTTCACAACGTTCTCGACTGGAGTACGCATCTACCACTTCCAGAGCAGCTAACCAGTCGTCCTCCACCAGATTTCTGCCTATTTTTTGAAAATCTCTCGCCTATCGGGCTCTACAAGAAGCACAGTTTCATTCTACAGGAGCCGGGTGACTTCTACAGGAAGGTTTCTACAGGAAAGGCAGAGAATAGCTCTGCAGAAAGAAAACTTGGGATTTTTGTCGAATTTCAAGCTTAAAACGAGGTAGGCTCAGAAAAAATTCTCTGTGCATGATTTTTTTGTGTAAGGTGGTGAATTGAACACAGCATTAGATTGAAAAACGAGAGTAAAAGTCTTCCTGCACATTGAAAAAAGTGAAAGTCTGCTTGCATATTTCACTAAGTCTACACAGTTTCTTTCTTTCTCTGCATCTGAAATCTCCTCATCATTTTTCAAATTCCCCTGTAAGGAAGATACATGCAGTAGTAGAGGCCACCCTGTGTGTGTGAAAAAACCAAATTTGCATATCTATCTAAGTGCTGAGAAAAGAACCTGTGTCCTTATGCTCTGCTCTGTAAAAAAAAAAATTTTCATATACAGACAATCAAATTCTAGGTGACAGCAGTTTTAAAACAGGGGAATTACTGCCATTTGATATTGTAAGGAGCACACGAAAAATTCCTTCTTGGCCCACCATGGACTCATCAAACTGTTGGTGGAAGATGCCTTACACACCTATGCTGTCCCCATAGTTTGGGGAAATCTTCATAAATATGTCCGGGGATGATAATATCTGAACTTTGGCTGAGAACATCACCCCATCCAGCAGTGATGAGGGGGAGAAAATTGAAGAAACTAAGAAGAAAATTGATGAAGGAACACAGGACATTCAGGCAGAGGGTAAAACAGAGGAAGAATAGAAGGAAAAAGAGGAATTTAACAAGACTGCTGAAATTAAGACAGAAAAGGAGAAAAAAGCAAAAATAGAGAAAGGAAAAAAGACAAAGATTGGAAAGAAAAAGGCCAAGAAGGCCCAAACAAAGGCTACCACAGCCAAGACAAGCACCCAACAAGAGAAAGAAGAGACACACCCTGAGATATCAATGACACAAGCAGAAATAGGGGGCATAGAGATTTCTACAGGAAGTGAAGGAAAAGAACAGCAGAAAGAGAAATCCCCTGAAATGTTGGCAAGGGAAGCAGTAGTTGTGCTTGCTGCATAAAGCACACCTACAAAACAAAAAGGAAAAATAAAAAGGCAGGCCTCCATGTATTTCAAGGCCAGGAAAAGCACAAGAATTCAAACAAGTAGAATAGGAGGAGCAGTGGAAGGACATGGACAAGAAGACAGAATTTTATGGGACACATATGTAGACCACATCAGAAGCTTGGGATGGTAAGGAGGCCACCAGAGCCATCAAGAATGAAGAGATAGATTAGTTGCTCAGAGGATGAGCAACACCTTCAGTAGGGGGTGATGATGAGCCCCAGAAATGGTTTTGTCATTATGCCAAAAAGTCTAATGTGTGCAATATGCAGATTTTTGGTCAATTTTGAGACAAAATCAAAGGTTTAATGAGCACTTAGCAGCCAAATTCATGGAAGGACAAGGGAGAGGATTTGTAGGAAGGTGTCCCCTTCATTTATGAGCCCTTACCTCAAATTCTCCATCAAAAACTCGGAGCACAAGGGGCAGCCAAGCAAGTCAAGTAGGACTGTTGTTATCTTCAGTTCCAGGAAGCCGAGTTCCTTGATTTTAGGAGGACTGTTGGAGGTCCCCATTTGTATAAATAAGAAGGCTTAGGGCCTCAGTTTTGTTGGTCAGATTTTAGTTAGATTTTAGTCAGTAGGTTAGTCATGTTGTTAGTCATGTTGTTAGTCTATTTTTGCACTTTAGGGCAGCTCTATATCAGCACATTTTCGAGCTTTTTTTTTGTAGACAGTTTTTTGGATGTAACTATTATTTCTTGATCAATAAAGATGAATCCAGATTTGCACCAGCTCTGATATTTCTTAGGAGGCTGTAGCTCTTTGAGTTGGGCCAACCCGAGTGCCAGTACCTCCTTTGTGTACTTTTATGTGTCTTTGTTGCGTTCATAGAATAATTTCTGTTATTTAGGTTAAAATCTTGCTTTATTACTTAGGTTGTTTTTTATGATTGAGATAGTTTTTCATGCTTCAGGTTGATTTTATAGTTTGGTAATAGAAAAGATCCACAAAAATGCTATCAAACAGTCCTTGATCTCATTTCTCCCTCCTTGGGACCATGAACTGAGACCAACGCATACTTGCTGCCACAAAAACATTGTTTTTGCCTTCCAATGCAATTGCTAGTGTTAGATTTTAAGTTGGAAAAGTTGATATCAGTTGGGATTTCATGTTTAGATCTTTTCTTTCTTAGTTTCCATAGCTCTCTTGCATGATTTCCTGTCTATAAACTTATGTTCATCATGTTTCTGGTTTTTAGGTCAGATTAGGTCAAAATAGATAGATCTCTGGTCTTTTTAGTCTTTGTTCAATCAGTTTTGGAAAATAGTGTGCAGAGCACCTGTAATACATTCCTACCTATCTTTCCTCCATCATGCAACTTGTTCCAACCCCTAATTCAAGATTCCTTCCCTTCATTTGCCACACTTTCTCAATTCGCCCTAATTTCTACATTGTTGTGCAACATTGCTCTCTCTCTCCATCCTTGAACAAATCCAACCACCTTCATCACTCCTTATCTTCATTCACCAGGTCCTAGACCCCTTCACATCCTCATCCATCCTCCATTTCCACTTTCCCACCGTTTTTCCACCATCAACCCTCCAAAATCCTCTTTCAGCTCTTCTTGTAGAACTTCTTATAGAACATCCCGTAGAACCCCTGCAAACTTCTTGTAGAAGTTCACGTGAGCAGTTTTTCAAGATCTGATCACTATGAAACTCTCTGGAAGGGTGCTAGGGATCCCTTAGGCCCTCTTCAAACCTTCCCAACCTCTTGCAAGTGCCCACTCCATTTCCTTTCATCAATCAACCTCTGCACAGTCAAAAATAGTTAAAGCACATGCATAATAATTCTGCAAAATTACTCAAAAAATACAAAAAGATGATTTTTCCATATTTTCCTTCAGAAGTAGCGTAGTCACATGCATTTTCCCTTTCCAAGAGTCAATGGCATCCATTTCAGCAGCTTTCATCTCTTTTCTTGCACCAGTAGGGTTAGTCAGTAAAACTAGGGTTTGCTAGGGTTTGCATTTCCTTTCAACTTTTAGCTTCTTTCTGCAAGTAGACTGGCCTCTTTTGAGTTAGCTTTCATCCATCAAAGTTAAAATCTTCTTCTAAGAACTCATAGAATTTGGCTTAAGCTCCTAGCGAACTTGTGCTAGCTGATCAAGTGACAGCCTGCAGTGAGAGCTAGTACTTCTGCATATAGCACCGTCGCTTCCAAGTTTGTTACGAACTACCGGGTTGATAAAAGTAAAGAAGGGAGTCACAGGAGTTGCAGGATCATTACTGCAATACTGGAGCCCACCACACCTATTGAGCCTGTTGCTGTAGATCCTATTTTTGATGTAGTTGGTGTAGAAGCTAGTAGTGTTGTGGCCATTGGAGCAGTGGGAGCTAAAGATGTTGCCAAAGTAGAAGGTACAGCAGTGGTAACTGTTGGGATGACAGTTGCAGGAGCATCATCAAGACTAGTTTGTTTGAGCTGAATCAATCTATCCAATTCTTTCTCCATCTCCTTTAACTAATCATTCAGCTACAACACTAAGTCCATCATCTCTTCATGATTGGTTTGACTCTCCAAGGCCTCCTTTGTCTGTGGGTGTTGCAAATGAGGCATCTTAAGTTCTTTCTTAAGGGCTACTATATCCTCATTCTTCTTTTTGATCAACTGTTTAGTTGCCTTAATGTCACTTGGATCATGGCCCAGTTCAATGACCAAGTCCTCCAATGACTTTATCCTAATGTCTTTGGCCTGTGAAGAGGCCTTCTCTAATTTGTACTGGGCTCTCACATTATCCAGTAAATCCTGCAGCTTGTGGGCAGCCATGGCCTTTCCTGTAAGGATGGAGTAAATCATTTCTCCTACCTGCTTGTGGAACTCTATCTGGTTAATGGGATGAACATCCCTAGCCATCACCTCAAAATTAGTCTTCTTATAATTAGCTGAGGTCTTTGGTTGCTAAACAATGGGCTGCAGAAATGATACTTGCATCTTTCTTGCTTTGATGTCAAAGGCTTACATCAATATGCTCTGGTTGGGTGGTGTATGTTTGAAGTATTGGGCATATGTCTCTGCCTTCAACTTCTCATTCCTCATCTTTATTTCTTTGAACATGTCTTTGACATCCTTTTCCCTATCAGCTAGCCTGACAAAGGAAGAAACCTCAACACTGTATTATCTTTCAATCAATTGAGTGTTGGAGTTTGATGGTTGTTGTGTTTCACCTAATGCAGTTGTGCCTTTGCTCCTCTACCCCATTGTTTTAGTGTCAATTATTTCCCCTGATTCAATGTCCTCCTCCTGTTCAGACACAGGATTCAACTTGGGCCTTTTTCTGAGCTCAAACAACTCATCTGTAGTCTCCATGGTAGAGCTGGATGCCTCTTCCCTATTCCTCTTAGGCTTCTTCTCCTCATTGGCTGGGGTCTGTAACACAGGATGAATATTCATTGGCTCTCCTAGCTCTGGCACTTGTAGGAAAGAGCTCTGGTCAAATTGTTTTTCAAAATCAATGAGTGTGTTCTCCACATCCACAACTATGTTGTCCATATCAATCAATTTGTTTTCCACCCACTCAGATTGGTTTGTAAACTGTTCAATTTTAGGTCTTGGGTGGTGGATGTATGGTCCCTGTTATCCCTCCAAGAAAATCTCCTAGGTTGCAGCTCGGCGATGCCTGGTCACATATAATATTCAATATTATTCTCTGAACTATTGGAATGGATGATGGTTTGGATCAAGCCAAATAACCATTTCAACTCTGCTTTTCACTCAAGACGTGCATGAACACCCTCAGCTTCACAAGGCTTTAGACCACTAATGATCAATAGTTTGTAGATTCAATGAATAGATGGAGAATAAAGATTGTACCAGTAGATGCATATATATAAACACATATGGGCCAACTACACGCAGTAAATGAAACTTGCAAGTCTAAATTATCAACGCAAAGATAAGATGACAGTTATCTGGCATTAGACACAAAAGAAAACATGAACAACCTGTTCAAGTGTAAGCTTAGAACAGAAGATAAATGGACATCGAACATATAACAGTAAAAGAAGCTTGTATTTGCTAGAATGAAGATGGGAAGCTTGAGGGAACAGAGTCTCAACAATCTCCAAAAGTTGAACCATTGTTACATTTAGTTTTCAGCCTTTTATAGGCCTTTTACAATGCTCTTGAGCTCTCAAAGGCTCGGATTCTTAATCTATCCTATCTGTCTTGTTAACTGACTGATGCCCTAACTAGGCAAGCATGGGCTTCGGAGGTTCCTTATTCTGACAGAAGAGTAACTGCATTCAGGTGGTTTGTTGTGCTGGCAGGGAACTCTCTCGTGCCAGAGATGCCCCATAATCGATTCTATTGTTTTTGGGCTGAGCATTGTCAATGCCCCATGATGTTTCTATTTGTTTTGGGAAAGTTGCACTGTCTGCTCCATGATCGCTTCTCAGCCTCTGTCCCCTGGCAATTATTCCTGGCCTCTGTTATCTTTCAAACGTTTATAATGATTGTTTTCTGTTTAATACAGAAAACATAGCAACACTGTAAAAATACTTCCAAGCTCTATTCTTCTGGACTTCAAAAGCCCTTAATCATGGCCTGTCGTCCTATTGGGTCCGCCTTTGTAGTGATATCACAACTCCACCGTTGATTTGAGAGTTCTAGATCCAAAGGTTGTGATCCATTTCGGGTGGCTCTTTTGTACTGGAGTTAACCATCCAATGAGGGTGGTTTTCTCTCTCCTCATCCTGGACACGTGGCAGCCGCTGTATGGCATCAGGCAGAGCTTGGCCTAAACCACTTATCGCCTTTGGTTCTCTCGAAATCCTGCCCGTATTGTGATTTTCCCTTTATGTTGGAAAATACATTAAGATGTGAAAATCCCGCTTTATCGGATTTGAAATGGTGTTCAACCACCTTAATAAACCCTTTCAAGTCCATAATGTCGCATCGGTGCTGCTCCCATGTTCCCTTTGTATTTCATTAAATAACGAAATACAATGAAAATGCATCAAAAATCGGCTCCGCTGCGATATAGCAATGGGATCTGATCGCAATCGCTTATCGCTCATGCCTAAGGCCCTTACTTAGTGTGCTCCTTGTACTTCCGATAGCGATCTTGTGACGTGATGTGGGCCGTCGATCTGCGTCTCTTGATCAACGGTCCACGTTGCACCACTGATCACAATCTCATATCCGCTTGGTCCCTGCTTATTCCGCTGGTCTACTTCAGCCGATTGCGATTTGCTGCTTAGATCTGGACCACTGATTGGCTGGATCTAACAGTTGTTGTGCATTGCTCAGTTTAAGCCTTCGATACTTGGTTTTTTTTACTGTTTTAATGTGTTTTAGCCTCCCGATAGTGTTTTTCTGCCCTCCCAATGGCTCTTGGCTTGTGATGGTTTTGACTTTGAATGATCCTTAAGAAGATTTTGAAGACTTCAAGAGCATATTTGGA
The DNA here is from genome assembly GCA_031772625.1 of Pinus tabuliformis. NCBI lineage: Eukaryota > Viridiplantae > Streptophyta > Pinopsida > Pinales > Pinaceae > Pinus > Pinus tabuliformis. The sequence continues at coordinate 265,488,819 of CM062805.1, forward strand.
TCCATTTTTGGGCCATTTTTCAACAAAGTTAACAGTCCTAACTTGACCCTGAGTCTACATTTATTTATAACCCCATGAGGGTCGTACTGTTGCATGAAGTTGTTGTTGAATTTCATCTATTGTAGTATTTTGTTAGCCTTTGGTCCAGCTTCTTTGTTATTGCAAATGAATGGGCCCAATTGGTTATTCATCTTAAACTGGGTCTTCTTCCTTGTTGGCTTGTTGGGGCCTGACCCAGGTTCAGAAGTGATTTAGCCAAACAAATCTCGAAACTGTTGGCCCTTTCGGCAACAGTCTGCGGTGCATGGACTAAGGTCTCACCCGAGGTAGTATGGGAGGGTACTGTAACTAGGTTTGCACAACCTAGGGATGTCTTGATGAAGTCTAGGAAGTTCACGAACTGAACCTGCATGCTTGCGCTACTCCACGCGGCTGTCTGTCCTTCGCAACTTGCACGAATGCTTCCGTACGGCTCTGTGAAGAGCACGAAGAGGTGCTGTCTAGATCCTTTACCCTTACTGTGCTATTATTATAGATCTTAACTTAATTTTTTGGACCCAATATTCTCATTAATCATTCAACATTCATAACAAGTGCGCGCAATCATAAAACTATAAAGAGATGCATGGATACAAGAGAAGCATAAACTTCAAGTACAATCCCAACTCCGCCCTGCGCACTTAGCTGCAGGGGTCTGTGCACATAGCTGCGGACTCTATCAGGCCTCTGCGCACATAGCTACAGAGTCTCTTCCTACTACTACAACCCAAGACTTGAACTTACAGACTCAAAGCTAATTCATCATCCCAAAAGAACATATTATTTCTCAAACTAACACTGACTTTATACTTAGAGCCTCACTCTATTTATACAATCCCATGGTCCGCAGATCATGGGTAGGCCGACACACCATACATTAAATCACATTATTTTAGGGCAGACAACCCTAGACTCTCATGCTCCATGCCCGCATTTCGCGGGGTCTTTACATTGCACTTGACCAAAATTCAGGCTTCAAGCCCCAAAAACATATGATGGGGCGATCCGCTACACAACAGGCCCCCAACACAATTATCATGACTCATCCTGAGTCACTCTACTGGCGTGGCGATCTTCGCACGAAGTCCATCCAACTATGTGTGTGCTACGCGAAGATCTGTAGCGCACTACTCTATTGTCTGCTGGATCCGTTCTGCTCGCTCGGTCGAATGCTCGTTGTCAAGTTCACATCCCTTTCTTAGGTCACGCGTTGCTTTCATTTGCGCAAGTTTTCCCTTGATGTCGGCCATGATGAGGAAGGCCTCATCAATCTAAGGCTGGACGTGTGCTTTAAGTACTGCCTCTTTTTGGCGTGCTGCGTCCACTTTCTCCTTCAATTCCTTTGCTTGTCGTAACCTCGCGAGCCACTAAGTTAGGACCACTGTCTGCGTTGTCCCGTGTACGCTATCATATTGCATTTGAAGCTCTCACGCCTTTGTTTCCAACCACTGTATGGTGGGGTCCTCTTGTAAGGTTGTGAGGACCCCTAAGGATTCTTCCAACAACATGGTGTAGCTCTGCACTGCCTATTCAATTTCTTCCAACCCTTTTTGAATATCATCGACGTGCTGATGTCGAACATATGGGGGCATGGAGGGCTGCGTCTTTAACCGTAGTTAACCAATTTGTAGGTTGAGGTTTAGCTGGGTCCTCGTAGCTTCCTCCTTCCCCCCGTGGCATCCACTAGCCAATTTGTGGATCCGCATTCCTACTAGCAGATCTATCGCAATTTCCAGTTCTGGGATGCGGCGACATGATTCCTCTATGATCTGCTCCAACTACTGGTTCTGAGCCACCACTTCATCACGTTGTATGATAAGCTTTTCGATGTTGATTCGTTGTTCACTTAGCATGTGCACTGTGCATCCCTCCCTAGCACGGAATTCTATCATCACTTCGTCCTATAACTGGTATAAAATATCTTGCGAAAGGGCAGCCAAGTTTAGGCTGAGTCCCTTGAACCGTCCTATCACAGCTCTATCCTCCATGTTGTTTGCTATCAATGCTCCTTCTGGCAGCATGACGATGCTGGCCATTTTGGCCCACAACAACTGCTCTATTGCCGATGCTCCCATGGCACCGTAGATGGCTACCGTTCCTTCTTGTGGGAGTCGCACCTGAATTCCCTATAGTTGTGTCGTGAGTGCCCCCAACACATTCTGCTGCTCCATCATTGCTTCTTGGAGTGCCTCCCTGGTGACCTCGTGAACTGTGTCACCAATGTCATATAGATCACCATTTGTCAGTGTAATAGGATCCCCATCAAATTTCGAAGCCTTGGTCTTCTTCTGTGGCCCTGTTCGTTCCATCCCACACAGTTGTTTCAATTGTGTAGAGGTGATGCTTGGGTCCACGCCTTCTGCTGTATCATCTGTCCCATGTCCTGTGGTCAAGTCTGGTCCTCTTTCCTCCTGTGTCATGGTGGCCTCAGTTGTTGTTGTTTTTTCGGTGGCCTTGGTCTGTTCGGCGGCGGCCTTTGCTGCCTCACGGGAAGCCCTTACCTCCTCGGCTAATTGCTCATTCCGCTTCTGTTGTGCTAGCATCTTGGCAGCATCCTTCTGTCTTTGTATCGCTGCCTCATCGCATGCTTCCAGATCTAGGGCACACCATTCGGGTGGCCATGAGTCAAGCATCGCAAAAACAACATCATCAATTGCAATGAATGGGAGTTTGGTCCAGTTCTACTCGGGATCCTTCCGCACCTTGATATACACATTGTGCATATCTGCCTTAAAGTCTGCAAAGCTCTGCAAAATGTCATATATCATGGGGGATAGGTGTGGCCGTTTGTGGATCCACATCTGTATGCTCGCCTCCATGAGTATCCAGAAGATCTTGATCTCGTGGATGTGCGTGGTGTGCCTTGTTGCCCAGAGCGACGCACATTTCACTGCCTCTGGCAAGTCCTGGTCTAGGGGAGGAAACTGACTGTCCTCCAGCAATTCTCCTACAACCAACAAGAGGGATAAGAGCAACCACACATAGTGGAAGGTCTTACCCTGCTCTTGAGCCTCCTTGCAGTTCGTCAGGAACTCCTCGCAGAGGAACTACGCCCAGTTGAATTGTACCCCCTCGGTGCATTGTTTAGCCAGCGCGATGACCATTGCTGGTACCTCGTTGCTGTGGCATTTTCTCATCACTTTTCCTACCATCACCTGAGTGGCTACGCACACCCCTTTGTCTTGAATGCTAGTAATCACATAGCCCCTCTTATTCTTCTCCAACTTGTATTTCTTCTTCATGGCTTCTGCAAGCGCCAAGTCTCCGCTTTGGCCATTTATTTCTGTGGAGTCCCTTCCTGTACAGGGAAGGTTTGAAATCCTATGAATCAACTCTGCTGTAATGGGAATCAGCTCCTCCAGCCACAAGTACCCCTCATGCACTAGGCATAACAGTTGCTTGATGACGAATATCGTGATTGGTGCCCGATGAAAATGTAGAATCCATAATAGGTGGAGTAGCCCGGCCTCCTCCACACCACGCAGCCATTTCCATGGTTGTAGCACTGTAACTACCCCCTCCTTACTTTGTTTCATAAGTTGGCTAGTCTTCAAATGTGGGAACTTTTCTCTATCTGCGAGGTCCCAATCTTCAAATATCATCGTGGGTATGCAGCCCAAGACTGAACCCTGAAATAAAATTCCATCTAGGAGGAGCGGAGTTTCGAGTGCGTTCTTAACGGTATCCACATCCTTGGGCACTTTTGCTTTCCATTTTCGTGGGGGGACATATTTGGGCGGTTTTGCTGCAGCGCGCATGAGCTGAATGTCTTCCTCCACTTCTTCATCTAGTTCATTCTCTTCTATAAAGGCCTGAAGATCCTCCTCCTCATCATCTATCTCAATATTAATCGTCTTGCCCTTATCTTCCATAGTCAGTTTACCAAACCATGGATTTCGTGGAGACATACAAACCAGTCCTGTTGCCTGTGGATCCTTTTTGGGCCTCGACATCTAGGGCGATTTAGGCATTTCCGGTGCATCCCCTATCGGCGGCATAGAGCTCTACGCGGCTCCCTTGGTTGTTGACATCATTCTGATCAGGGAATCCTGTCTCTCCTTCGGCAATGTTTCAACCCATGGACTTGCTCTCAGAGCCTCCAAATTCATTAGGTCCACACCCAATTGATGGTGTGACCACTGAATTCTCAAAACACCAAGGGTTGTTCGGTGGAAAGACACCTATGGTTTATAGACCCTTTTGAATTCAAATTCGACCGTTCCCCCCATATTCGGCTCATCAATGCGATATTGGTGGCAGATAGTCCCAAATGTAGTTCTGAATTTGTGTCTTAATTTCCCACCGTCCGCTCCTCGTTGCCTTAAATTGGACATCATGTCATGAATAGTGACTCCAACGGTCACTTCCTAGCCTACCCATGTGGCAGCGTAGCCTCCTATGCGCATACACGACCTGTGCGTCACACTGATCCTGCGCGCAACTTTTGTGTTACGCAGCTCCCATACAGACTCTTTTATATTCCTGCAGTCTCTTTCAACTGCTTGGAGCACTCAGACTGTGCTTCCTACGGATAGTCAGGTGGTCACACCACTAGTACGAGGCTTCAAATCACCTTCCAACCTAGTCCGCGGGACTTCCTTAGTCACCCTCGCGCTAGTCCGCGCCTAGCATTCTTCCTTATGTGGTGCACTTCCCTAGTTACTTTTTCTGATAAGGTGCAGTCGTAACCATGGTAGTATAGCCAGAAATTCTTGACGACAGTGTTCTAGTGTGGTGGTAGGGCTACCCATACGTTGTCCTATTCTTCTGTCAATGCGTAATGCTTGCATGATTTTGGTTTCTAGTTTTTTGATATCCACGTCCATTAACATGCTTTTCTGCTTTAGTCGTACTTGATCTTCTTCGAGTTTGTGAAGCTCAAGGTTCCCTCGCCGAATGGCTTCTTGAATCTGCATATGTTCGTCCTCGCGCGGCTGCATAATCTCTTCGCTCTGGTCCTCGCGTGCTGTCCCAATTATGGGAGTTATTGCGTGAGGATTTTTTTCCAATGCTATGTCCTCGACTCTACTCATCGTCTTCGGAATCATTCCTACGCTCAGGTTCTTGTGCATGGCCCTATAAGCCCATCGGACCGCTGGTATGCGTAGGACCCAATCAGTTCATTCCGCCTAGTAAACTATGTTCATGATTCCGCATAGCTTTTTGAATGCTCTGACATGGAATATTTGTCGTGTGCATCACTTTTCCTATTTCCGCGTCTGGTTCTAATTTTTTATCCTTAGTTTGTACTGTGCTTGCACAGCACACATCTGCACCCATCAAAACAGGTGGGCGCACAAGCTGCTTCGTCCTAGCTTCCCGACTCTTGTTTGACGCTGGGGACTTCCAAACCATAAGCGCATCTATCTTCTACATTCATGCTAGTTTCCAATGGTCTTCTGATGTGTACTCCACCATCATGTGGGTGTTGCACACAACACCCATTCCAGCGCACCATACCGTTGTTGTTCTAGTATTGCACTTTCAAATTTGTCTAAGAATTCATCCACTGCTATTACCCCATCATATGTTGGTAGTTCCCTTGCTTATGTCGTCATGCACCGTAGTGATCTAATCATCATGTTGCAATTCAGCATTGTCACTTCGTGCAACCGGTTCTGCCAGCGTTCTACTTATTAATCTAAATCCGAAGTACAGGAACTGTCATGCTCCCATGAGATTCTCCCATCTATAGTTGGGTTCACCCAATCCTGATCTTGCACCGTTATCTAGTAAATACAATCTAGCTAGTCGTCACTTTCATCATCATGTACTGGTTCAGTGCAACGCTCCTTCGGCTGGATCTAGTGGAACCACTACGCATAGGGACTTTTTCTCGAATATCATCTTCCGCTTCTTCAAGTTGATGGCTCCATTCATGTTAGTGGCCCAGTCTATTCCTAGCAATGTGGGATAAGGATTGTTGTCATCAACAATCTCTATTACTTCAAAGTCCATCTGCGTGCTCGTGCCTTCGATATCAACTGTTACCCCTTGCAACCTACCCATGGGCAAAATCTTCTGTTGGTTCACCATTCGTAATTGAATAGGGGACCACTATAATGTGGGCCTGCCCATACGCTCCCATGTTTGCTTCGATAATACATTCACGTCCAAACCCAAGTCTAGGATTACCTGATCCATTTCATATTCGCCAATTTGCGCCATCAATCTCATTTCCCTCCTGGTGCGCAATGTATGCTTCCCCAATTTTCGGACTACACGCAGTTCCCCTGATCCTGTGCACCTGGTGATCAACTCCTATAGTCCCTTAACTGCCTTATTGTCATGCAGCAGTTTCATGCAGATCTCCAGAAAGGTAGTAAGCATAGAAGGATCCATCCTTCACTCTAGTTGATCATTACTACCTGAAGTAGAGGCCTCTGCAAAGTTCTTCTTAGCTTCCATGAACATCTCCTTTGCGCATTCTAGGTCAAACTCAGGCTCCTTTGTAGGAGCCTTGCGAACCCATGTATCTTCCTCGGGGTGCTTACCCTAATCCTCCCCTGTGGTCGCACCGCTTCTGAGCATCATGTTCACATTTGGGTCTTCTTCACGCGGTTCAAACCTCATCATTTGGATATTTTGAGGCAGAGGAGGCTAGAGTACCCCTTTCTCATGCATCTGTGCAATCAACGTAGGACAATCTACCATTTCATGATCAAACTGAGCACAATATGAACAGGATACTCTCATTGGGTTTGTACAATCACGAGCGTAGTGCCCTGGTCCTCCGCAATTGTAAGAAATTAACAGTCTGCGGCCCCTTCCTGGCCCCATTTTTCCTCGTCGTCGACCTCGCCCCTGAAATCCATCGCATGCCATCTCCACGGCTGGGTCGAGGCCTCGCGTTTCTGTCTGCATTCTATAGGGTGGGGTCTGATCCTTCATTAACTCATAGCTATGACACGTACGCTCGTCGTGGCCCACCGATCTATAGAAATTACAAAACAGTTGCTCGGGCGCCGGTGTATACTTCTACAACAAATGACAATTATCCATCATGTGTTTTCCTCCAATATAACAGATTGTGCACCATAGCATGGGTGTCACACTCAGCCCTGCCTGTGCCTTCGGTATCAATGGCATTGGTCCCCCTCTTGCCAAGTAGCTCGCGAATACTGGAAAATGATCCTTGTTGTGGCCCTGGCCTTTGCATTTTATGCACCACACTTCCTCGCGTGACTCTAGCCATGGTGCCCTATCCTGTTTCAAGCTCTCCATTTCCAGGCAAAGATTCTGTAGTTGCACGTGGATTTACTGAACTCGCAACCCCAGTCTTGTATTGATGTTTCATGCAACCTCATCGCTATTTCCAACACTTTGGCCTAGGTTGAAAGCTTCTGTTGTGACAGCGTCATCCTCAAGTGTGGTGTCAAAGATGCCACAAACCATGCACGGTGCTACACATCTATTAGCGTCATATTAGCCTCGCAAATCATACTCTTCAGCTGCTAATCTAGATCCTAGGGGGTCTCGCCTGGAAGCATCGCGATCTCTTTGAACCTGATGATTGACTGTGTCTCTAATTTCAGCCAGCTAAATTCTCTGTTTAGTGCATTCTGGATCTCCGCTATTCCTGCATTTGGGTGATCATTAGAGTGCTTGATATACCATGTCAACACGCAATCCTGCAACGTGCTCACCAATGTAGCCTTCTTAATGTTGTCATCCATAACCCATTGGGCTTCCCACACTGCTCTTACCACGAACCAGAACTGGTCCAGATCCTCATTCCCTACTCCTCTGAATATGGGTAGCTTGATCGTGCTCGCCATGCCAAACTGCGAGGTTGGTGGAAGTGGAGTGGGTGGAGATGGAGATGAAGGAGGTGAAGTGGGTGGTGGCGTAAGTGGAGGTGGTAACTGCTAAATGCACTGCCTTATCAAGCTGACCACACTTCTCAGAGATACCCGAGCGAGCTCTTCCTCACTCTCTCGCAAAGGTGAAATCAAGGGACTATTTCCTAATTCCTCGCTACCTTTGTAGATCCTTCTACTCTGCGTCGTTCGAAACATTAATGTATTCGCATCACCCATTTTTCACATAACAGCATCTTAATCCAGGTATTCAGGGATTTAATGTACTTACCTCGCAGTCCCTTGAGAAAACGTCGCTCTGCTTTGTTGTAGCTCACGGTCGTGTCTATCGCAAACTCAGTGATAAATCCTCCTATTATCTAGTTGAGCCAATGGTCCACAGCTCACGCGATCTTATCTTCTGATGCCTCTAGTCTGTGCACTAATTCCAGAGTCCACACTATCGGTTGGTTGAGCTTGCACCTTCCCTGGCTGTCGGCTAACCTCGCGATCCACTCATACAGTTCAGAAGGAAAGGACGTGAAGAAGATCTCGTGGATTTCCATATATACGTAGCGATCCAGCCACCTTTTCTTAGATACCTACAGAGTTCTGTTTTCCTGTGTCACGAACTCGTGAATCTTCTTTTCCAACCACTCTTCAATTTCCTTCTTTGTTGGGTTCCAGTGGCATGACATTAGACATCCCTTAGGCAGATCCTAGTCCCGGAAATGGGACCATTTGTTGGCTTGTTGGGGCCTGATCCAGGTTCAAAAGTGATTTATCCAAACAAACCCTAAAACTACCGGCCCTTTCGGCAACAATCCGTGGTGCGCAGACTGAGGTCTCACCCGAGGTAGTATGGGAGGGTGCTGGAACCAAGTTTCCACACCCTAGGGATGTCTTGATGAAGTCTAAGAAGTTCGCGAACTAAACCTGCACACTTGCGCTGCTCCGCGCAGCCGTCTGTCCTTCGCAACTTACACGAATGCTTCCGTGCGGCTCTGTGAAGAGTGCGAAGAGGTGCTATCTAGATCCTTTTACCCTTACTGTGTTATTATTATAGATCTTAACTTAATTGTGTGGACCCAATATTCTCATTAATCATTCAACATTCATAACAAATGAGTGCAATCATAAAACTGTAAAGAGATGCATAAATACAATAGAAGCATAAACACATAGTATTTCAGAATCAGCCTATCTTTTATTAGTTACCTATTCAAGCACAATCCCAACTTCGCCCTATGCACTCAGCTGCAGGGGTCCGCACACACAGTTGTGGACTCTATCAGGCCTCTGCACACATAGTTGCACAACCTCTTCCTACTACTACAACCCAAGACTCAGACTTACAGACTCAGAGCTAATTCATCATCCCAAAAGAACATATTATTTCTCCAACTAAGACTGACTTTATACTTAGAGCCTCGCTCTATTTATACAATCCTATGGTCTATGGATCATGGGTAGGTTGACACACCATACATTAAATTATATTATTTTAGGGCGAACAACCCTAGACTCTCCTACTCTGCGCCTGTGTTTCGCGGGGTATTTACATTGCACTTGACCAAAATTCGGGCTTCAAGACCCAAAAACATACTATGGGGGGATCCACTACCAAACATTCCTAGCAGATAGGAAGTGGACATCATCAAAGTTGATGATTTGTCTGAAGTACTCAAGTGAAAATATCCTCATAGGGAGGTACGTGGGCAACTGATATGGGGCTAATTGGCATCCATAAACTCTAATTTTAGTGTGGTTCTGGTACAAGTACCAGTCTCCCACCTTGTTGTTCTTAGCCAATTGTAACACCCTTTTGATCTCTTGGCTGATCCTAGGTTGAGTATTAGAAGTCAACATGTTCATGACTGGGTATACAAAGGAGTCTATGAAGTCTTTGTAAGTGAATGCTGTGGAAAACTTCTGGACCAAGGGTGTCCAGTATACCACTGATCTCTCCTTTCCCTTAATGTCCAACTTCTGGATACTTACAGGGAACTTATCTGTTTGGTAATACAAAAACACATAAAACAACACTAAAGAGTATTTGAAGACTCTTTCAGTGGGCAATCTGGTGAATTGTTCATGAATTCTGTCTGCAATGAATTGAGCATAATTTTACATGATAGCAGGAGGCTTGCTTGGAGTAAAAATGGACAAGAAGGCCAGGATGACCTCATCCACATGCTCATCTGAAGTGTATCCTAGGATGCATGAGAGCATGGTGATTATGTGTCTGCCAGTGTCTGAGAAAATGTTGGCAACATAGGGTGGGGTATCTGTAGGAGTATGGTGATCTTCAATGATGAAAGTTTGGAAGATTTTCCTTATCTTAACCAAGTCCAATGTGACATATAAGTCCAACATGTTTCCAATGGATAGAGGGGTCTGATTAGGGCTAGGCTAGATTTGTAGCATTTGGTTGATGGACTCTGGTGTAATGGTAAATAACAACTACTGGTTTGGGGCAACAATAGCCCTTTGGCTAGGGATATAACATGCATGACAAAAATGTACTATATTAGGGAATCGGTGGACTTCTAGAAATGTGTATTTGGGTAAATTGGATTCCCAAAGGTGGATGTCATCTGCATGGTTTAGAAATCTGTTCTTACTCCAACAGTGGAGTTTCAGAAGGTTGGCTGGGGTAGCAATGTCCTTTATTTGGAAATCCTTGTCTGCTAGTGCCAAATGGTCTATGTCCAAGTGAGGGGTTGACAGAGGTATCACATCTAAAGAGGTCTGAGCAGCCATTTTTTTATGGGGAAAGGTGTGAATTAGGCTTATACATGCTGTAGAAGTGAAACTTTGAAAACTCTGGTGGAGTAAAAGGGTAATTTGTAGTTTGCAAAATAGGGGTTTGGGTATTCATGTGGAAATACTCTCAAATTCAGGGAAAATTAATTAAATTCAATTAATTAATGTTTGAATTGACTATACGTTTTCAAATTTGAGAGGGCCATTCTGGTTTGTTCTCAAAATACCTGGAAATTGGTGGTTCAGGCTGCAAACTAGTTTCAAAGGTGACTCTAGAGGGCACAGTTTCTTTAGTTGTGCACTGGATGGCCGAATTTGGCATCCGGAGTGTGTTTGGAAGGTAATCAGTGGTAAAATTTGGTTGCATAGGCTCAAGGTGGCACAAGAAGGCTTAGGCAACTTTCACAATGCAAATGAGCGAAAAGAGTCAAAATGGGCTTCTTCAGCCTTTTAACTAGCAATGGTTACAATTTTGGTGGGGAATTCATAATGAATAGTGGATGGTATAGCTTTTAGCAGGGAGGTGGTTTTAGGGGCGATTGCACCGCTTTTGGCAATTGGGCGGTATTTCTTCGAGAGTACGCGATTTCACCTGGCGCTGCCACGTAGCTGAAAAGGGCTCAATCAAAACCACGAATCTTGCGTGCTCTCGGGCTAGTAAAGATCAGAAAGGGAATCAGTGCGATATGGATGCACGCCTTCAAATCTGAGGGTGAATGATCTAATGGTTGTTGCGTGGTAAAACTGCACGAAGAGAATAGGGGTGGAGATTTGCGAAGCTCGAGGGATTAATTACAATTAATTGTAATTAATTAATGAATAAAGTGGGGATTAAAATACAATGAACAGGATTAATAAAATGGGACCAGGGTTGAATGTGGTGAGGTTTCTTAACTGCACCAAAGGTGGTTGGTTAAAAGGGTTTTTATGGGGTTTTAGGGAAATTAATGAGGGGGAAGAGGATTTTTTCAATGGGGAGTGGGTTTCACACTAGGAAAAAGGGGTGTAGGGTAGGGGGATGACCTTTGGAGGATAATTTTCTAGGGAAATGTGTGAAACCAAGGGGTAAGGGCCAAAATAAAGGGAAAAGGGTATATTCATGAGACATGATGGGATAATGGGGAAATTAGTAAGTATGTAGTGGGGGATGAAATGAAATGAGGGGAAGTTAATTAAATCAACTTGTGCACATCCTTTCACTTTCATAACTGCTCCTGCACACTGCAACATATGATTAAGCATGATAAATGCGCTTATGCTTTAACAACCTTGTACTTCTGCAACCTTTCTTCTACCTACTTTTTACTTATCCTAACATTTTTTCTTCACTTTATTGGGTGCATTTAAGCTTGCAGACCCTTTCTTTCCTTTTTCTTTTGAAAAGCAAACTATGTAATTCTAACCTTATATCTTCCAATGGCTCAGATTAAGCTTATGAGCAAATTTTATTTCTCTATCTAACTACTAATCTGCCAAGATTAAATAGTTTGGCTAGATCTTTATTCTCTATCTATAAACATGAAATTTAAAGCATGAATTAGTCAAGATTAAGATATTTGACTATCATGGGCTTTGGAATTTATGACAAGCTGCACACAACCATTATTTTTCACATAAAAGTAAAAGTAGTGGCACTTGAATTTGCACACTTTCATGATCTGTTTTTGTTTGGGGTTCAAATTTTTCACTTTTTTTATCTTTTCTTTTTCTTTTTGTCCTTTGATTATTCTTTTAGGACATACCTTCTTTACATTTTTTTTATTTTTAATATGGAAAACATTTTGCAGAAAGAAAAAGTATGTACAATATTACAAGACTAACCATAGCCAATTCAAAATTATGAATCCTATTATTATAGGACCCTAACAGGACAGATACATGTACACAAAAATACACAAAATCTTCTTTTGTTCCTTCTCGGTTGAGTTATATGAGTGGATTGCAAAGTTAGCAGATGGCCAAGGAAGGTGGAGGCTTGACAATTTGATTGTTTGGACACCAGAGTTAGTAAGGAGATTGGAAGCTTCTGAAGATAAGATCGTGTGCGTTGTTGACCATTGGCTCAACCACATCATAGGAGGATTTGTGACAAAGTTCGTGGTCGATACCTCTATCAGTTACAGAGAAGCAGAGCACCGCTTCTTCAAAGGATTGCGAGGTAAGTATTTAAATTCGCTAAATACTTGGATTAAGATGCTCTTGTGTGAACAATGGGTTATGCATTTACCTTGATGTTTGGAGCTACACGAAGCAGAAATTCTTTCAAGGACAGAGGAAGAAAAGGTCCTAAGTATAGCCCACTGATCAAACCTCCTTTGAGTGATGACGATGAAGCAGCGCAGTCTTCTCCATTGAGCGCTATTCAGTGGATAAGACAAGGGTTCCCACAAATACCTACACCACCTCCATCCTCATCCCATCCATCCACACCACCTCCATCCTCACCCCCACCTCTCACCCCATCACCCACACCACCCCCACCTCCACCGCTGTTCTACATGGCGAACTTCGTAAAACTACCTGTATTCAAAGGTGTAGGAAATGAAGATCCAGACCAGTTTTCGGTTCCTCACAAAGGCTATATGGGAAGCTCAAGGTATCACATACGACTAGATGAAGAAAGATACGATGGTCAATGCTTTGCAAGACTGTGCACTAAGGTGGTACATTAAGTACAGTACTGATAACCCAATGTCCACTTTGGCAAATATCCAGGCCGCGCTGAATAGATAATTCAATAGACCTAAGTCTTAAACACAGTCAATTGTGGGGTTCAAGGAGATCATGATGAAGCTTGGGGAGACACCCTGGGATTTGGACCAAAGGTTGAAGTGTACGATCTGTGAGGCCAACATGAACCTAATTGATGGGCAGCACCATGAATGGTTCGTAGCCTCACTCCTACCCCACCTAAGGGTTGCACTATCACAATAGAAGATTGGAACCCAGGCAGAAGCTCTAGAAATTGTGATGAGGTTGCATGAGACACCAATGCAAGATGGTAATCTGGGGTTTCAACTGATTCATGAGCAATTGCAAAACCTTGTCTTGAAATGCAAAGCCTCAAGAAGGACAAAATAGCTCGGCCAGAGGCACGCGAAGAATTTTGGTGCCTAGAATGCAAAGGCCAGGGGCATGACAAGGATCACTGCCCAGAATTTTCGAACTATGTTGCAGTAGGGGGACCAATGCCTCTACAACCAGAGGCTGCGACAGGGCCAAGTACAGGACCTACGCTATGGTGTGCTATATTCCAGGTGGCTTGGAAGCATGTGACAAACAATTTCCATTTACTGCAGAAATTAGTACAAACACCACAACAACTCTTTTGCAATTCATGTCAATCAGTAGGTCATGATGAGCACAATTTTCGTAGTTACGAATTAATTATGGATAGGACACCTGCATACAAGATGCAGGCAGAAACACGACCTCCAGACCAAGGCATTGGGGGAACGTGAGGTGAGTATCAGGGGCGCAGCTGAGGCTGAGGTGGAGGAGGGCCTGGTAGAGGCTGAGGACAACTTATTTGTTACAATTGTGGAGTCCCAGGACACTATGCGAGGGGCTGTTTGAATCTGACGTGATTGTCATGCCACTACTATACTCAGTTTGACCATGTGACTGAGGATTGCCCAATATTACTGGCTAATATTTGTGAAAAGGGGGCACAGCCTCTGCAACCGACGCAGAACCTCTAGATGATGATGGTTGGGCCTTGCGAGGAAGACCCTAAGGTAAACATTATGCTGCGAAGCGGAACTACGACGGGGGAGGATAAAGGCAAGCAGCCTGCAGAAGGCGAATGGGTCTGCAAAGCACCAGAAAAAGAGACTGGGTTTGATCTGGAGTGCACAAAAGAAACATTTATGGAAGAAAAGAAAAGCTTCACTGAGGCCTCTACCTCAGGACGTCAGGAGAAACCAATTGAAGAAATGGACCCATCCATGATTACCACATTCTTGGAGACCTGCATGAACTACTCCATGATAGTAAGGCTATGAAGGGCCTGCAGTAACTGATCAATCGGTGCATTGGTAAGGATGGCACTACTGGTGAACTGCGCATGGTCAGGAAGCTTGGCAAGCATAAGGTAAGGACCGGGCGTGAAATGAGACTCACCCCGAAGATAGGGGAATACGAAATGAACCAAGTTATCTTGTATCTAGGGTCTGACGTGAATGTTTTTCCAAAAGAGACTTGGGAAAGAATGGGGAGACCTGTGCTCTAGTGCTCTCCGATCTAGTTAAGAATGGTGAAGCTACAAGGGGTAATAGTTGACATCGAGGGCATGAGTGCACTGGCGGATTTTGAAGTAATAGAGATTGTGGATGATAGCAATCCCTATGTTGCACTCCTTGGAATTGATTGGGCCACTAACATGAATGGGGTAATCAACCTGAAGAAGCGAAAGATGATATTTGAAATTAAGTCGCTCCATGTGGTGGTGCCACTGGATCCTACGGAAGGACTGCGCTATACAGAACTCATCTAGGATTATGAAAGTGATGATGATTTGGACCAATTTTACAAGATAACAGCATGAGACCAAGATTGGGTAAATCCGATAGTAGACAGATGTACTTCATGGGACCATGAAAGCTCTTGCACATCAGATTTGGATGAAGAATTAGAGCACTGGTAGAACCAGTTGCATGAAGTATCTACGATGCATTGTAATATGATGACCAAGTCATTGCATTGTGTGTCATCTGAAGTTAGGGATCTGCCTCACTATGATGGGCTAACTGATGTTGATCACTTTTTGGATGAATTTGAGAGAGAAGTGCCAGAGAAACATCACTTCCAGGCCTTGGACTGGGTACTGCGTGCTATGCCCGCAAGATGGTGGGGTACGCACAAGGATAATTTCAGTGATTGGCACAACTATAGGAGGATGATGAGAATATGTTTTGGGCAGCCAAAAGTGTGGATGATAGATAAGTATGATGGAAGGGATGATCTGCGTGATCACCTAGCCAAATGGACTAAGGCTTATGGAGCAGAGCCCCAACCTGAATGGGTGCATCTATTTTGTCATACCCTGGACGTCATACCAATGAATTGGTACTTGGAAACAGAGCTCCACCATGGCACTGAAGAGTGGGACATCTTGAGCTAGGGATTTATAATGATGTTCAACTTTGAGGATGGTTTTGACTATATTGATGCAGCACTATAGGAGGTTAAAGCAGTGATCTTTAGGATACTGCAAGATCCTTTGGACCTGGTCCAACCTGATTGGACTACCCAGCTGAGTCACGCACTGGAATGCTATAACGTGACTGCTGAAGAAGAAGACGAGGATCCCAAAAAGATTAATATTCCAGAAACTGAAGGTCACTGCGAGGTTGAAGGTCCACATATAGAGGATCCAGACATAATCGCGTTGCTGAAAACTAGGCAGGTCAACATTGGCACAGAGGCGGAACCGAAATTTGCAAATATTGGGGAATATTGGGATGATGCGATAGTGGACAAGGTCACTGAGCTCCTCTGTGAATATCAGGATTGTTCCCCACGAATTTTTCTGATTTAAAATGGATAATAGGAGACCTGGGTGTCATGAAGATCACCCTGAAACCAGACGCAAAACCTGTAAAACAAAGACCTTACCACCTTAATCCTAAGTATAAGGAAAGGGTTCGTACTGAGTTAGATAAGATGCTCGTGGCAGGAATTATTGAACCAGTGGAAGAATCTGATTGGGTAAGCCTGATAGTGGTTCAGGAAAAGAAATAGAAAGAAGAAATAAGGATATGTGTGGATCTCTAGAAGCTGAATGATGCTTGCGTGCATGATCCTTTCCCGACCCCATTCACTGATGAGGTCTTGGATAATGTAGGTGGCCAAGAAGCATATTCTTTCACTGATGGGTTCTCTTGGTACCATCAAATCAAAATCACGCCTGAGGATAGAAGAAAGATGACCTTTGTGACTAAATGGGGATGTTTTTAGTACACCGTAATACCTTTTGGACTGAAGAATGTGCTAGC
This sequence comes from Pinus tabuliformis, assembly GCA_031772625.1. Taxonomy (NCBI): domain Eukaryota; kingdom Viridiplantae; phylum Streptophyta; class Pinopsida; order Pinales; family Pinaceae; genus Pinus; species Pinus tabuliformis. Next base: position 265,505,419 of record CM062805.1, read on the forward strand.
AATCTTTTTGCGCATAGTCATTGCGGCATTCAAAGACTTCATTCATAAGTTTCTGGAGGTATAATTTGAAAATTGCACAGTGTTTGGATTGGTCAAGCGTCATATGGCAAGTCTACGCTTGATGTTAGATACATGTCAGAGATACCAGATCGTGCTCAATCTAAAGAAGTGTTTGTTTTGTGTCCCTTTCGGGATCCTGTTGGGTCATGTGGTATGCAGACAAGGATTAATGGTAGACCCCGTGAAGATCATGGTGATAATCAACTTGGAGGCGCCAAGGAATGTGAAATAGCTGTGTGCAACTCTAGGGCATACCGGATACTATAGGAAGTTCATCAAGAGCTATGCCCAGATCACCATGCCCATGGAGAAGTTGTTGAAAAAGGATGCTACGTTCTGTTGGAATGATGAATGCCAAAAGAGCTTGGACATGCTGAAAGAGAAAATGGTCACTGTGCCAATCCTAGTCTTCCCAGACTGGAAGAAGGAATTTCATGTGCACGTGGATGCCTCATGTATTGCGCTGGGGTTCGTGCTAACACAAGTGGGCAAGGGGCAATTGGACCATCCTATAGCATTCCTGAGTAGGAAGTTGTCCAAGGCCGAGAAGAACTATTCCAATACAAAGTGCGAAGGAGTAGCCATGGTGTACGCAATCCAAAAGTTCAGGCACTATTTGTTGGGTGGACATTTTAAGATGTATACGGATCATTGTGCATTGAAATACCTAGTCAATAAGCCTATGTTGGTGGGGTAGATCTACTGATGGTTGTTGTTGTTCCAAGAGTACGACTTTGAAGTTATTTTGAAGCTAGGACGACTGAATGTGGGACCTGATCATCTGTCATGCATTGAAATAGGAGAGGAACCTACTAATTTGGAGGAGGGGTTTCTTGATGCACATCTCTTTGCAGTGTGCATCGCGGACAATCACTTTGAGGATATCATACATTTCCTGATGACAGGAATTGCTCTAGAAGGGTATACAAGCCAGCAGAAGAAGGAGTTAGTGGTGTGCACGGTAGACTTCTCCGTCATTAGAAGGAACTTGTAAAAAATGGGGTCAGAAGAAATATTGTGATGTTATGTACCTAACTTTGAACGAAGCAGCATTCTCGTGGAGGCTCATGGAGGAGCTTCAAGAGGACATTATGCAGCAAAAGCAATAGCACAGAAGGTTCTGCGTGCTGGGTTTTGGTGGCCAACCCTGCATAAGGATGCGAAAGCATATTGTAGGGCATGTGATGCATGTCAAAGGACTGGCAGACCATCGTGGAGGGATGAACTACCTTTGATGCCGCAGGTGATGTTACAACCCTTCGAGAAATGGGTGATTGACTTTGTGGATCCAATTCAGCCTCCAGGAAAGAAGACAGGTGTTATAGACATATTTGGGCACATCAACCCCAAACCTACATGTCAATGTATTAGTGTTCATCGACCCCTAAAACAGTTTTTTTATACCCTAAAAGAACTTAGTCATCTAAATTCCTTATTCCCCAAAAGTTCCATCTCAAAAATCATCCAGAAAGTGCCTACACTGGACCATATCTGAAAGCCCTGTGTTAGGGTGAGATGCATCTCACCTGCTACACTGTCTAAGTGAGATACATCGCAGTTTGGCCCTTTAGTAAGTGCGATGGGTGAGGTTGGACAAAATTCTAGGACAATTTGTTAGTTGGTTTCTCATGGAATCTTCTAGAAACTTCTCCTGTGCCACTTGCCTCTCTAAATTCGCCCAAGGATGACCAAGGGAACTAGGAAATCATCTCCAATTCCCATCTCTTGTGGAACTAATTTCAACAAATGGAATGGAATTCATCATCCCCATTGATGACTCACCCTCTTGCAATCATCTATAAAAGGATCTCCCATCCAAGAGATCAGAAGGCTAAATTATTCTGAGTTGTAAGGAAGTGCTACTAGTTTCAGTATTGAGGTGAGAGCATTGTGATATTGTTGGTGTGTTCTTGCTGATTCATGAGGTAGAGAAGGCTTGAAGCTGGGAGGATGGCATTGGATCAGACTTTTTATGGGTTGTAATTCTCCTTGATATCAATAAAGTTCTTCAAGATTTTTCCCAATTGATTGTGTTAACTGTAAATGCATTCATTTGTTTATCATATTTTTGATTCTATGATGTTTATGCTGTGATGGATCATTATGCTTTGATAGGTCTTCGTTCTCTAGCTGTGTAGGTACTCTCCAAGCGTGTTAATTACGAGGAGGAGTTATGGGATCGGCCAAAGGAGAGGGAGATCAAGCAAAGATTCAAGTGAAAGTTACAGGTTGGAATTCATAATCTGTGTCTTATCTGTCACTCATAGGAAAGATATTGAATTGCTTTAAACTATTTTTTCTAGGTTAGCTACCAAACCTAGAGGGTTAGTCGTTCGACAAGACACTAATTTTCCCAGAAAAAATTGGTGACTCCACTGGGGAAACAACCAGATGATTTTTTGTTGCTATTTGTTGTTCTATGTTGAATTATATAAACTATAGACACAGTCTGAATCTAGCCAGGAAGCTTTCAAACTGCTCTTGTTCTGCAATTGCGTACTAGATAAATGCTGCTCCAATGAATCTCTAGTTTAGTTTATGAATTAAACATATCACTTGAAAATAGATCTAGATTCCATTTTGGTAGCTTAGTAGCCTCTTAGGACATTCCATCACACTTTTCTTGTCATTTTTCATCAAAACCAAGCTTAATCCATTGAAAACTACGACAAATTTGAGCCAAAAACACTTTCAGAATCGCTCCCTGTGATGCAGGAAAGTGTTCCCTCTACGGACAGAGGCAACCCCTCTAGCCCTAGAGTGGGTCTAGTCACAAACAAGGAAAAATCAACAGTAGCTTTCCTTAAATAGTTCAAATTGGAGGCCTACCTCAACCGGTGGTCGATGGAGTTCCGTTGCGCTGCTCCAACTTCCGCTTCCTTCTCCTAATGAGTGATCGACCTGAAACAATGCAAAGGAAATACAACAAAGCACGTAACCGGAACAACAATGATCTATCTACTCATAAAGTCAAGAAGTCATGAGCTATCAAGTACATTACATACAAGACATAGGAAAACATCATTGATTGCATTAATTATGAATAAGAGTAAGCTTACAACCAAAGTCTTGACGTCACAAGCCTTCTCAGAAGGGTCCAGCCAGCATGTTCCTCAAGCATTCACTCTTGAAGATGGATCTCCCAATACAAGTCTCTCTCACTCACAAGTTTTACACAAGATCAAAGGCACTTCACAACCTTCCTCAAGCTCTCAACAATCCCACACTTGTCACACTCACACCAGCTATCTAGCAAACTCACAAGCACTAACAGTACTATCAGCAACCACTCCAAAGACTAAGAATTCCAAACTAGCAGCACATAGCAATGGTGAGAGCTTAAATAGGAGAAGGAGTCTCCATGAAAGGTGGGAGGATGAGCTTATCTCCAAGGAAGGTAGCACAAATGATGGAACAGCCACGCCAGAGAAAGGAGGGCGACATAAACAAGGCCAACAACCAGGTCTGGAGTCATCTGGAAGGCCGACTGTTGGAACAAATTCGCGCAAACTGGTTCATCGCAGGCACATAATTGGTCTGCCACGCTAACATCGTTATTAAATAACGTAGCTAGTCATGTCATCGCAGGAAACTATAAGAGACAATTGCGCTGGCACATGAAATTCGACCATCGTGGGAATCACGTGTACTTCCACGATGGCAGCGCTTCTGGACTATTTTGGAGCGCCCATCAGCGCATTTATTTGGAAAACAAACGCAATGATGCAGAAACCTTTGGAAAAGTGGGTCATTTGGCAACATCAGAGAGCACTTGTTTAACATGAGCATGTACAACTTGGACACATGACACAGTAGGAAGACTGGAGTGAAGACAGTGACAAATTACTGTGTAACAGATGCCCCCTAAAGTATGAAGCCCGAGAGAGTTGGAGGGGTGAAATGCTTTACGAACTGACTGAACTGGAGCACCATCTGGAAGAACCTGCACGCAAGTACAACTGATATCTCTGATAATGAATTACATGTAGTCTAGGCATGGGTGCAACCATCCAAAAGACATACGAAATAGGTCTGTGGTATGGACGCAGCCATCCATGAAGACTCAGGTATGGTTGCAGCCATCCATCAATGAGTCATGTAATCATAAAACCAATCCACACAGCTCGAACATGTGTAATCTAAGTTCGGGGTCTTGAACCCATCCGATCATAGTACAAATCCTAACATGCGAATAGATGTGCTGAGGTCGAGCATGATAGAAAATCGCTTGATTACCGGTCAATGATGAAAACCGTTAACAAGCATGAGAGAAACCACCAATAATGCCAATGGCTCTCAAGGTACTGTCCAGCACAATCCACGAAGTGTGAAAAAGGAGCTGAAGTCGAACACTCGTGGAATCACCCAATCGATGACCAATGATGAAAGTCGACCATCAGGTGCGAAGAACTTGCCATTGAGGCATGCAAGCTCTAAGGTACCGAAGGGGATCTCTAGATCAATCTCCTAGATAATGAGCTGATGTCGATAGGAGACAACTCGTCGCAGGAGGGCCATAATGTTTCCCCCATCAACGACACAAGATAAGGAACAAGTGGCAGATGGCGAAACAAAGTATCAGAGGAGAAGACGAGGGTGTAAACTACAGAAGGATTATACTCTTGAACATATCGGCGACACGACTCTGGAGGGGGGTGTGGCAGCATTCAAGCATCAATGGATCAGAGGCATGAAGGAGACGGCATGAATCGAATGGAATGAGGCTAGAATGATAACCCAAACCCGCGGAAGGCCAAATGATGATGTATGGATGTCCCAACCCGACAAGAAGCAAAAGTGTCAATGTTCAACGGTGACTAGCTACCATAGACAATCAATGATAAACCTGTTGTTGAGTCCAACCTAGTAATAGTTTAACGAGCCCTAAGAAGGAGAAGCTCGAGTCTCGTCATGGTGACGAGTCTAATGTCGTCAGGGTTTAACGAGTCCGACATAGGTAAAACTCAGAGTCTTTTTCATGTTTAGAGAGTTTGAAAAAGACACGTAAAAGAAAACTCTAGGGGGGTCCTTTTCCGTAAATTTGTGTCTCTCGAGCCCGAAAAGGTATAAAACAATACTCAAAAGAACCGCCTGACCATCATGGTCGAGGAGTACTTTTCGTAATTAGTGACTTCGACCTGAAAAAGTGGAAAAGCGGTCAGAAGCACATTGTTTTGTAACCGATAACGAGCTTGAAATGACAAACGCCCAGCAATCTTTTGTGTTTACATAGTCGGAAAAGAGCTTAAAGTCGACCGCCTCTTATTTCTTTTAACAAGTCAAGAGGGAAAACTCGGCAATCTTTTCGTCTTTAAACGGTCATAAAAGAGCTGAAAGTAGACTTCCATTTTTATTTTCTTTAACGATTCAAAAAGGGAAAAAATACTCGGCAATCTTTTCATATTTTACAAGTCAGAAAAGGGCTTAAAGGTGACTCATCCTAGAGGAACGAGTGGTATAAAGGGTAGCAACTGGTTCCGGCAATGGTGGAACTACTCAAAACATGTAATGGTCAAGAGGCTGGCTAATAAAACCACTCATCGTTGTGGTTCCTCAAGAAAGGAAAAACAACCAAGTGAGAACATATGATTGGCCAAAGAGATGGTAGCAATGGAATGAAACAACCAAGGCTCATCTAGAAGAATTTAGCAGATAAAAGGCAATCACGAGATGTAAATCAAGTATGGGTTCATTTTTACACAAGCTTGAACCATGGAGAACTCTGCTTGGATTCGGTTTCATGTTTACACAAGCTTGAAACGAAAAAAACTATGCTTGTTATAAGTTTGCATGCCCCCAGCATAATGATGCAAATCGAGGTCATGCCCGCCAAGCTTCATTGCATTCATCGAGGTGGATGGAATGAAGGTTCACATCCGAGATATTGGAAAGACTCGACTTGGATTTTACGACATCTTAATCAAAGACTCGATTTGGAAGGGGGAGTTGTTTCATTTTTTAATGAGGTTGACACATGAAAAAGAACTATCCTCATAACCCTTGTTTCATTTTTTAACGAGGTTGACATAAGATCAAGAACTTTCCTCAAGACTCCTTGTTTCATTTTTAAACAAGCTTGACACAAGATAAGGAACTGTGCTCCAGGATCCTTGTTTCATTTTTTAATGAGGTTGACACAGGAACAAACTATCCTCATGACACCTGTTCATGGGCCATATGAGAACATGGCTCCCAAGAGGTCTTCACGAGATGGAAGAAATGCACTCTGGGAGGAATACATGTCATGATGCACCAATGACAGATCGGGTTCCAATGCCCCCAGTACATGATGTACGAGACCATCTGCATGATCAGCAGCAGATGCAGAGATAGAACAGGTAGCCACATAATTGACCTATGGCAAGGAAGGTACTGCTTGCGAGCAAGAACTGAGAGGGGATGACAGCTGCACAGGAGGCACCGGGGGACTAAAGAACGATAATTGATCTATGGTCACCATTCTTCCATCATGTGGAAAACAAACCACACGGAAAAGTGAAGAGACGAGGGCCCCCATGGCATAAATATAGTCACGGCCAAGGAGAAGACTGAAATTCGCACCTTGGACAACCATGACGTCTATATAGACGGTTTTGCCCCCCAAAGTAACAGGAAACTTTGGGAGGATCCCTACAGGTTGACAGGGTTCTCTGTCGAATGCCAACAGATTTTGCATGACTGGCACAAGCTATGGGGAACCCAAAGCTTGCCAAGTAGCGGAAGGCATAAGACTGACAAAAGCAACCTCATCCAGGATAGTGCCAGATACAGCCTTATCATAGGCGTGTACTATAATCTCAAAAGGCACATAGGATGGAAGGCAAAAAGCATTCAAGTGACTCCAGTCAAAGGTGACGGCCAAACTACTTGGTGGGGGAATCGTATGATTGCCCCCCTGCCCCCCAGGAACCGAAAAAGGACTCTCGGGATCAGCTGGGATAGGAGAGTCATTTTTGGATGCTGGAGAATCTGATGAGATGAGGAGAACATGAGCATGATGCTCTTCCGAGACAGAGTGATCAGCAGGTGGTGAACCTAAGTTGACACTCTCTCTGACCAATGGTTGGTCTGGAACAGACTTAGCACAGCCAGGCTCGGAAGGAGGAGGACAGACAAGAGAAGAATCTAAGTCAATCTCTTCGTCAACGGGGAGAGGGTCTGAAGAGAGCCTCTGATAACCAACAGGTAGTTGGGGTGAAGAAGCTATAAGACTTTCCAAAATGGCGGAAGCTTTATCCATGAGTGGACAAAGGTGAAGGGTGTTATAGACATTTTTGTGCCTTACAACTCCAAGCATGAAATGTCCATAAACCAAGGGCTACTAAGTCCCTAAAAGTGTTGTTCTAACCCCTAAAGGAACAAGGTCAACATATTATAGCTTCTCCCAGAAGTTCTCCACCAGAAACTGCTCAGAATAAGTCAAAACAGGATCATTTCAGCTGCTCCACTGGCTAGGTACGTTGCATTGCACCTAAATACACTGTGAGGGTGCGTTGCATTTCAAAAGTCCCTTTTGTGGGGTGCGATGGGCGAGAAATGACAAATGGCAGTGTCATTCCGCGAGGTGGAGAGACAATGGAAGCTTCCAGAATCTTCTCCTGTGACACTTGCCTCACTGAATTCGACCAAGGATGAGTAAGAGGCCTTCAGTCTCCAAGTGGAAGCAAGAACTGACAGAGAGAAGACACTAATCAAATCACAAGCTGACTCATCCTCCTTACAGATATCTATATATGGATCCCTCATCCCAGAGATCCAGAGGCTGGAATTTGGCATATTGTAAGGAATTGCTGTTGGTTTTTTGAGACAAACATTAGATTGTTGGGTGGTCTATGCTTTGTTTGAGGTGAAGAGGGGCTTCTTTGCTGGGAAGTTGATGCTGGGTCAGGAACCACTGGTTGTAACTCCTCCTGGATCTTTTCTTGTTTATCAATAAAAGCTATTTGAGTTTTCCTCCATGCTTTTGTATCATTGATGCTTGTTACATTTGTATGGTTAACTTAAATCTAATCCTAAGTTGTTTATGAATATAGATCCATGTCTTTGTATAGTGTTCTTCTCCTGTGATCTTACAGGTACTTTGTGAAGCTCGGTAAGTAAGGGAGCAGGTAGCTGGAGACTATCAAAGAAGAGAGGGATTGGATCAAAGGATTAGCGCAAGACACGGGTTGGTTCTTTCTATTCCTCTCTATCTATAGTTCATAAAGGAAATACAAAAGTAGTTTTTCTCTGTTTGTTTCTAAGGCAGCTGTCACACCTTAGTGGGATAGAGCATTTCTAAATAGACACTTTTCCCTGTAACAAAGGGGATGGTTGCCTTCACATAGTCTACAGGGGAATCGAATCTTCCCTTCCTTCTTACCATTACCAGTTGCTAGGATAGCATCTCCTTGAGCGTCAGAGGATGATGAGGGACGAGCCGGATCATGAGACCATACTTCTAGGATCCTTGGAATGCTAGGACAATCACGAAGAAGATGGTCACCCTTGCATAATTTACAGGGAAACTTAACCTTCCGTGGAGGAGCAGGAGGTGGTTCGTCCTGGGATGGACCCAGAGCGGTAACTACACATGTGGCCGTGGATTATCAGACTTCTTCTTCTTCTTCTTCTTCTTCTTCTTCTTAGGCTCCTGGTTACTTAACGTGAAACTTTCACCAGGCAAAGGAGGAGAGGAGGAGGAGGAAACAGGGGAAGAAGGCGTAGGCTCAACCTTGGATTCAACATGTCTTAGTTCGGATGAAGGAGACGGTGGAACAGGAGTCATAGCACTCGGGACCACCGAGGTTGAAAACAACCATATGGGCAAACCGATGGTTATCCCAGGCAATGATAGTGTTGCCATATACGGAGCACCGACATTTCCAAAAGAAGGAAATGGACCAGGATTTCCATCTGAGGGAAAACCTTGGCCGGTAGACTCGGGGAATGTTGCCATCGAGAACGAGAAAGAACCCTACTCAAGCTAACACAAACAAGATCTAACCGGGCAAATGTGAATCGTGGCCGAATAAATTTTAAGACACAGGAACAAAACTTGACCTTTTCATCTTTAAAGAGTCGAGAAAAGGACAAAAGATGACTCTAGTCGCCTTCGAATATTTAATGAGCCTGAAGTGACAAGTGCTCAGATGGACCTTTTCTTTTAGGGAGTCTGAAAAGGAACGAAAGTGACTACTCTGGAGAACTAGGCAAAAGGTTTACCAGACAAATCCGTAAAACTGCATATACACCTTGGCAGTCATATGAAAACCAAGGACTTTCCGTACGGCAGTCAATCTTCCTGAATGCTATGTTCGGTGCATTACGGTTTGTAAGGCGGCAGACACAGCTTCCTATGGATAAAGGATGATAACCTAGTGGGGTCTCCCCATATACTCGACGGTACGTGGGAGCACAATTCCGTACTAGACCACTATTGAGTCACAGAAGGAGGAATCACCCAACCTTGAGTGGAAACAAAAGTGACTAGGTTTAACGACACCGGAGCACGTCTCTAGCCTAGACCTCTAAATGTGTGCATTATGTTCCAATGCGTTGTTAGATTTATTCAGTTCATTTTAAAGTTGATCTTGGATTATGTTTCAGTTTTCAAGCCTTACCGTATGTATATAACAAAGCCTAGGATGCAGCTAGAATGAATGAAATATCCTTTTTCTTCGATGAACACCTACCTATGGGAGGGTAGAGAGATCATTCCCAAACCAAGACAAGTGAATGAAAACACTAAGAAATACAATGCATCAATACACTAATCTCACAATGCATTGATACTACTAATGAAAGATTTAAATTTTGCTTTTCAATTTCTTAAACATGAAAATTCGTAATGCATATGTACTTTCACTTTTGTATGCTAAATGAATGCAAACTGTTAATTTTTCTTTTTTTTGTGTGAATTCAAAGAGACAAACAAGCAAGTGTGAACTGATCGATCCAAACAATTGTGATCTATGCTTGGTAGTAAAGAAATCGAATCAACATAAAAAATTGGTTCAATAATCGACACTAAAAATCAACCAGCAAGAAAACAAGCAGTGAGAAAGCCTCAAGCAAATCAATAAGAGGGTTTTGGATGAGCCTTGAACAGACAAGTAACCCAAGCAAACGGTTTCTCGACAAAACTTCTAAAGGGCTAGGTCACATGGCCTAAAAACACAAGACTCACTCAATGAAATCAAAGAGACAGTGCCCCTAACCAAAAGCAATTAAAACAAGCTAATGAGAGACAAGAAACAACAAGGGATAAACAAGATTGATGAATTCAGGAGGTAAAGTTATAAAAAAAACTTTTCAGGAATCATCGCAAGTTGTACACTGACAACTCGAGATGATCGCAAATTTTACACAGACAACCCGAGATGATCACGGAAAAACACCTATTTTCCACGATGATGTGATTTCAAGAGCCGTCGCGGGAATCAAACTAGAAACCCGAGATCATCGTGGGTTCAAAGCTACAAAGTTGTGATGACATCGCTACTGTTAGGATTTTTTCCGCGATGATGCAAAAAACAATGACAAATGGACAAAAACTCTCGAACCAAAACCAATCAACCCTTCAATCAAATAGAGGTATTTCCCAGATCAACCCAGGAAACTCAAAAGACTGATAATTAATCCCCAAACTTCAAGAGAGGCCAAAATCAAAATCAAAACAAAGAGCAAACAAGAGAAGAACAAAGGCCAAAGCTCCCCAGCGGAGTCGCCAATTTGTGACACAGGAAAGTGTTCCCTCTGCGGACAGAGGCAACCCCTCTAGCCCTAGAGTGGGTCTAGTCACAAACAAGGACAAATCAACAATAGCTTTCCTTAAATAGTTCAAGTTGGAGGCCTACCTCAACTGGTGGTCGATGGAGTTCCATTGCGCTGCTCCAGCTTCCACTTCCTTCTCCTAATGAGTGATCGACCTAAAACAATGCAAAGGAAATACAACAAAGCACGTAACCAGAACAACAATGATCTATCTACTCATAAAGTCAAGAAGTCATGAGCTATCAAGTACATTACATACAAGACATAGGAAAACATCATTGATTTCATTAATTATGAAATAAGAGTAAGCTTACAACCAAAGTCTTGACGTCACAAGCCTCCTCAGAAGGCTCCAACCAGCATGTTCCTCAAGCATTCACTCTTGAAGATGGATCTCCCAATACAAGTCTCTCTCACTCACAAGTTTTACACAAGATCAAAGGCACTTCACAACCTTCCTCAAGCTCTCAACAATCCCACACTTGTCACACTCACACCAGCTATCTAGCAAACTCACAAGCACTAACAGTACTATCAGCAACCACTCCAAAGACTAAGAATTCCAAACTAGCAGCACATAGCAATGGTGAGAGCTTAAATAGGAGAAGGAGTCTCCATGAAAGGTGGGAGGATGAGATTATCTCCAAGGAAGGTAGCACAAATGACGGAACAGCCATGCCAGAGAAAGGAGGGCGACATAAACAAGGCCAACAACCAGGTCTGGAGTCATCTAGAAGGCCGACTCTTGGAACAAATTTGCCCAAATTGGATCATCGCGGGCACATAACTGGTCTACCGCACTAACATCGCTATTGAATAATGTATCTAGTCATGTCATCGCGGGAAACTACAAGAGACAGTTGCACTGGCACATGAAATTTGACCATCACGGGAATCACGTGTACTTCCGCGATGGCAGCACTTCTGGACTGTTTTGGAGTGCCCATCAGCGCGTTTATTTGGCAAACAGACACGATGATGCAGAAACCTTTGGAAAAGTGGGTCATTTGGCAACATCAGAGAGCACTTGTTTAACATGAGCATGTACAACTTGGACACATGACACAGTAGGAAGACTGGAGTGAAGACAGTGACAAATTACTGTGTAACACTCCCTGTGACCATCTCACTTGCCTGAACTGCAACCTGAGATGCATCTCAGTTCCTGAATGGGCAAATTGCGATGCATATCACTCTCTTCAAAGGCTAAGTGCGATGATTGATTGAAACTCAATTTTCCCATTTAGGAGTTGAGGTTTTTGACTAGTTTTCATTCTTGTTTGGTTGATTGCTGAATATGAACAATGTCTCATCATTGAAGCCAACTTACATCACTCGGATCAGCCTCTATTTAGAATAGGATTAGTAAATGCTTTTGTGTATTTTTTTTTTTTCATTTACAATCCATTGTCAAAAAGTAGTGTTAATCGATTGTCGCTTCGATAGAAAAAGTGTCGTAAAGTCTTCAATTTTTGTCGAAAAAGTGAAGTGTTGTTAAAATTCTCCTTCATTTGCTAGTCAATTAAACTATTTTTGATGCATTTGATTTGATTTCTTTCCATTAAAAGTGTCGAAAGCATATTTATTCAAACTTGAAAGTGTCATTTTGAGTCTTCCTTTCTCTCTTTGAACAAAAAATTGTCGAAAATTGCCATTTTGTGTGAAACATTTTGAATCATTGTTGCATTTAGTTTTCCTTTCTTGAATCATTCACATTAAGGAGAGCTGAAAACAAATACATGCATTTTTCATTGTGCATATTAAGGTTTGTGAATGCTTGATAGGAATAGCTAGGGAAATTTCATTAGATGTGCTCTTTCCTCTTTGTCAAAGATCCGATTGCTCTATCCTTTACTAGCTAAGGTTTTCATCATTCAAATTAAATCAAAAGTTTGTTTATCATGATAGTTGCATTTTAGGAATTGCGAACATACATCACACAGTGAACCCTCAAAGGCAAAATTTTAAGAAATATCAAATTAAAATGAACCTCAATTAATTTCATAACGCATTGGAATCTAACGCAACACATCTAGAGGTCTAGGCTAGAAACATGTTCCGGCGTCTTTAAACCTAGTGGCTGTCGTTTTCACTGAAGGATGGGTGATTCCTCCTCTTTGATACGATAAGTGCTAGTACGGACTTGTGCTCCCTGTACTACGTGTATATAGTGGGAGACTCCAATAGGCTTAAATCCTTTATCCATAGGAAACCGAGTTTTCCGCCTTATCGATCACAATGCATTAAACACAGCATTCGGGAAGATTGACTGCCGACTTAAAGTCCTTGGTAATTTCTCTTTAATTTATCACCAAGGTGTCTATTGCAGTTTTGCAATTGGTCTGGTAACCCTTTTTGTCTAGATTCTCCAGAGTAGTCACTTTCGTTCCTTTTCGACTCCTTAAAAGAAAAGGTCCATCTGAGCACTTGTCCTTTCAGGCTCATTAAAAATTGAAGGCGACTAGAGTCATCTTTAGCTTTTTCTCGACTCTTTAAAACTGAAAAAGTGAATTTATGTCCAAGTGTTGTTAAAATTAATTAACAGCGAATAACATCCCTATTCCTTAGTTGATCTTAGGTTGAAACGTATGGCGACAAATCTAGAGTCCACCAATCAGGGAATTCATTTTGATGGGAATCCTAGTCCTTTACCTTCGTTCGAAAATATTAGTGCTCCATATATGGCTACATTGTCCCTTCTGGGATTTACCATTGGCTTGCCAGTATGGTTGTTTTCAACCTCCTTGGTTCAAAATGTCGTAATTTCTCCGTAATCGAGTACTCCTGCAACTGGACAAAATCAAACTCCAGTTGATCCTAAAGTTGACCCTTTACCTTCTTCCTCTGTCATTTCTTCCTCCCCTTCTTCCTCTTTGTCTAGTGAAAGTATTAGTACTAGTAACTCGGTGGCTAAGAAGAAGAAGAAAGGGAAGAGGAAGAAGAAGAAGAAGCAAGTTCAGCAGAGGGGAAACCCAGCAACCATTACTTTAAATGCAAAATCTGATAAGAAACGATCCATCAAGCATCACAAAGTTTTATATCCATGCAAACTTTGTGCGGGAGACCATCTTCTTTGAAATTGTCCTGATATTCCTCAGATCTTAGAAGAATGGTCTTCCTATTTACATCATCCTGTATCATCAACCTCTGGAGATCATGTTGGTGACATACCATCAACTAGTGATAGTAAAGTTCATGGAAAGAAAGGAAAAGTCAAGTTTCTCTGTAGGTTATGTGAAGGGAATCATTCACCATTGTCCCTATCTGGATGAAGCCAAGAAAGTGTTGGATAACCGTCCAGCTTCACCGTAGCAACCTCCATCTGGTTGTAGGAAACTCTCCCTAAATCCTTCACTAGTTGATGAACCAACTGACCAAAATCAACCATCTGTCAAACCCACTCTCTCTAGAAGTGAATCCTATGAGTCTATACCCGACCAAAATCAACAGGTCAAGGTAACAGTTGACCTGATTTCACCTTCGGTAAATCGTACCTTTTTCGATGAGAGTGAACACCATATAAGTCAAGTTCTTTTTGTTTCTTTAGATTCAAAGGAGCTTGGGGGCAATCCTATTGTTCCATCAAGACAGGAGGAAAATCCTCCCGCACTCGTAACTCAAGGGGTTAATCCTCCCGTTTCAACGGTACCCCCTCCAAGTAGTCTAGTCACTTCCTTTGACTGGAATCGACTGGCAAGATTCCACCTTCCTTCTTATGTGCCTTTCTAGATCATAGTACAAGTCTATAAAATGATTGTATCTGGCACTATTATAGATGAAGGTGCATCAGTAAGTATCCTTTCCTCAACTGCTTGGCAAGCGCTTGGTTCGCCACCGCTTGTGCCTGTTACACAGAATCTGTTGGGGTTTAATAGAGGAACCAGTCAACCGTTAGGGATCCTTCCTTAGTTACCTATTACTTTGGTAGGGAAAACCATTTATCTGAACGTGATGATAGTCCTAGGCCCTTTAGATTACAATTTACTTCTAGGGCGTGACTATGTTTATGGCATGGGAGCTATTGTTTCAACGCTCTTTCGAGTGATTTGTTTCGCGCATGGAGGCAAAATTGTCACTGTTGTCTAGCTTTCATTTCCTGGTCCAAATATAGCTCCTGATCAACCATCATCCCTAAATGGTCCATTTATGCCAATGGTATCATCCCCACCATGGGTTAATTATGTGGCGACCTGTTCCATACCTACATCAACTGACGATCAATTCAGTGATGTTTTACATCAAGTATGGGGGGCATTGGAACTAGATCTATCCTTCATGACTTCTTATGAGTTGTGATAGGGTTCGAGGATGGTTGGTTGTCTTGTGTCAACCTCATTAAAAAATGAAACAAGAGTCTTCGAGGATGGTTTATTGTCTTGTGTCAACCTCGTTAAAAATTGAAACAGGTCCATGAGGAGAGTTCATTGTCTTGTGTCAACCTCATTAAAAAATGAAACAAGGAATATGAGGATAGTTCTTTTACTGTATCAACCTCATTAAAAAAATGAAACAGCTTCCACGAGCGTCGTTCCTTGTCTTGTGTCAAGCTCATTATAAAATGAAACAAGGAATTTGAATAGAGTTCCTTGTCTTGTGTCAATCTCATTAAAAAATGAAACAAGGAATTTGAGCAGAGTTCCTTGTCTTATGTCAAGCTCATTAAAAAAAAAAAAACAAGGTCCCAAGTTGAGTCTTTGATTAGATTTCGTAAAATCCCAGTCAAGTCTTTCACCTGATTTCATAAAAGAACCTTCATTCCATCCACCTGATAGCCATGAGTAGTCTACTTAGGTGAATGTAATGAAGCTTGGGGGACATGCACCTAGTTGTAAAGTTAATTTTCCTTGTAGGTTATGTGAAGGGAATCACCCCATTCACCTTTGTCCCTACCTGGACGAAGCCAAAAATGTGTTGGATAACCGTCCTGCTTCACCGCAGCGACTTCCATCTGGTTATAGAAGACTCTCCTCTTCATCATGCTGGGGGCATGTAAACCAATTCAAGCATAGTTTTTCATTTTAAGCTTGTGTAAAAATGAAACCGAAGCCAAGCATAGTTTGTTTGTTTCAAGCTAGTGTAAACATGAAACTGAAACCCAGCATAGTTCCCCATGGTTCAAGCTTGTCTAAAAATGAACCCATTTTCAATTTTTAACCCATGTGATTGCCATTCTATTAGCCTTTTGAGCCTTGGTTGTGTTCATCCCATCGCCACCATCCCTTTGGCCGATCATACGCTTTCACTTGGTTGTTTTACACTTTTTTGAGGAACAGTTGCAATGAGTGGTCTTATTAGCTAGCCTCTTCACATAAATCAACATGTTTTGAGAAGTTCCAACATCACCGGAACCAGTTGCTACCCTAGACACCACTTGTTCCTCAAAATGGAGTCCTCTTTAAACTCTTTTTAGACTCTTTAAATATGAAAATATTGTCGAGCACTTGTCTCTTCTAGCTTGTTAAAGTATTGGAAACGACATCCCTCTTGTATTATTTTATCCTTTTTCGGACCTGAGGGATCATTTTACGAAAGAGAACTATTGGAGTTTTCTTTTCGTCTCTTTTCAAACTCTCTAAACATGAAAAGGACCAAGTTATCCTTGTCATTAAACTCGTTAAAATAATAGCGACAAACTTGTCCATCTAGATGAGACCGAGTTTCACCGTCGCTAGACTCGTTAAAACATCAAATAGCGATGGGTTTACCGAAGGGTGAATTATAGAACAAGCATATGTTATCCTCCTCAAGCTTGATAAAAAATAAAGAGGTACTAGTTAGAAATGACTGGGGAAAAAGGGGAAAAGTCTTGAAAACTTATGGTAGCAAGTCGCTCTTGAACATGACACTTTCACTTCATCTTCGTCTTTGAGTTGGGTTGGGTTATTCTGTTTGCTGGTCATCATAGAATTGGTCTATCACACCATCCATCTCTTTGGGTTAACACTACCAATTCATCTCAATGTCACCGATATGTTCAAGAGAAGTCATCCAGTTAAAGTCTCATCCATTGCAATACCATAAACCTTCATTTTCATGACCGCCATTCCTGAACCTTGTGTCGTCAGTTCGTTTTCATCTCCAAAATCATTTGCTCTGTTTCATGTCATAGATGTGGAATACATCAAGTCCCTCCTACGACGAGTCGCTTCTTGTCGACATCAGCTCATTATCCAAGAAGTTTACTTAGAAACACCCTTTTAGTGCTTTGAAGCTTGCATACATCAATGGCAAGTTTCTCTCTTCCGGCAACAGGTTGACATCAATGGCCTTCGACTGAAAGATTTTGCATGGTGTTCGACATCAAATCATCTATTCACACCATGTAAAATGTACTGTACGTTGAGGATCATCTTCATTATCGGTGATCCCTCTCGTGTCTGTTAATAGCTTACATCATTGGCTGGTGATCAGGGGATGTCTTTCCATGTTCGACCTCAGAACATCTTTTCACACGATTTGACTTGTACATTGAGAAGAATATTGAACGAGTTTGAAGACCCTGGATCTAGTTTCATCCATCCGGGTTGTGATATATTCGGGAGTACAAAACATCAAATGTACACAGGATTTACACAGATGATCATCCAATCATGGATTACAAGTCTATATCTGTAGACGACTGTCTGATCTATGTACAATGTAATGAAAGTTTATAAAGCTGAGCATAGGGATGTCTCCCTCAGCTAAATTATGAAAATTCATATTATCATGTATTGTATTGTAATTGATGCATGTCACCTTCTAGTTCAAAACTTCCGATCCTCATGATAAAGCATTTCACTTGACATGAACATTTACGACCTCATGCTTTAGGGGGCAACTATTATAGACATATTTGGGCACATCAACCCCAAATCTACATGTCGATGCATTAGGGTTCATCAACCCCTAAAATAGTTGTTTTATACCCTAAAATAACTTAGTCATCTAAATGCCTCATTCCCCAAAAGTTCCATCTCAGAAATCATCTAGAAAGTGCCTAAACTGAACCATATCTGAAAGCCCTGTGTTAGGGTGAGATGCATCTCACCTGCTACACTATCTAAGTGAGATGCATCATAGTTTGGGCCTTTAGTAAGTGTGATGGGTGAGGTTGGACAAAATTCTGGGACAGTTTGTTAGTTGGTTGCTCATGGAATCTTCTAGAAACTTCTCCTGTGCCACTTGCCTCTCTGAATTTGCCTAAGGATGACCAAGGGAACTAGGAAACCATCTCCAATTCCCCTCTCTTGTAGAATTAATTTCAAAAAATGGAATGGCATTCATCATCCCCATTGATGACTCACCCTCTTGCAATCATCTATAAAAGAATCTCCCATCCAAGAGATCAGAAGGCTGAATTATTTTGAGTTGTAAGTGCTGCTAGTTTCAGTATTGAGGTGAGAGCATTGTGATATTGTTGGTGTGTTCTTGCTAATTCATGAGGTGAAGAAGGCTTGAAGCTGGGAGGATGGCACTGGATCAAACTTTTTATGGGTTGTAATTCTCCTAGATATCAATAAATTTCTTCAAGATTTTTCCCAATTGATTGTGTTAACTGTAAATGCATTCATTTTTTTATCATATTTCTGATTCTATGATGTTTATGCTATGATGGATCATTATGATTTGATAGCTCTTCATTTCTGTAGCTGTGCAGGTACTATCCAAGCATGTTAAGTATAGGGAGGAGTTGCGAAATCAGCCAAAGGAGAGAAAGATCAAGCGAAGATTCAAGCGAAAGTTACAGGTTGGCCTTTCATAATCTCTTTCTTATCTGTCACTCATAGGAAAGATATTGAATTGCTTTAAATTGTTGTTTCTAGGTTAGCTACCAAACCTAGAGGGTTAGCTGTTTGACAAGACACTAATTTTCCCAGAAACAACAAGTGTGTGGCACGTCATTGCTATGACTGAGTACTTGACCAGGTGGGCAAAAGCGTAACCTGTGAAGGACTGTATAGGCACGACAGCAGCAAAGTTTATTTTTGAATACGTATTGACAAGATTTGGTTGTCCAAAGATCTTGATGAGTGATCCCAGTACGCACTTTCTTAACGAAACAATCAGCACGTTGACAGAAGAATTTCAAGTATATCATTAGAAAAGTACGCCTTATCACCCGCAGACTAATGGGACGATGGAAGCATTCAATAAGATACTGGAGAACGCACTGACAAAGGTATGCGATTCTTAGAGAAATGACTTGGATGTGTGCATACCAGCGGTGCTATGGACCTACAGAATGACTTGCAAGAAGTTGACTGGTCAAACGCCTTTCAGACTCGTGTATGGTGTAGAAGCTGGGATGCCAAAGGAATACATTGTACCTAGTCTATGCATAGTGGCACTCATAGGAATGGGGGACCACGGAGCCCTGGAAGAGAGGCTCGCGCAGCTAGTGGAGCTTGAGGTTCATCAACAAGTTCAAAAGGAGCGCAAAAAGGCATGGCATGATCGGCACATCAAACTGTGCACCTTCAAGGTAAATGATCTGGTCTTGTTATATAACAATAAATTTGATAATTTTCTAGGGAAATTTCGTATGCACTGGCTAGGGCCATATGTCATCAAGGAGATTACCAATGGTCGAGCAGTTTAGTTGGTCAAATTGAATGGAGAACCCTTCCCAGGGAAGGTGAATGGCAGTCAATTGAAGCCATACACCAGTGATCCAGCTAGGTGACTATATGAGGGAAGCACAGTCTTAGCACTCCAGGCAGCTGAAAGGAGGCACAAGGCTATAAACTACACTGCTCGGGTTGGAGAGTTGTGCGAAGAAAGAATTGCGTGGAATGAGGGAATGTCACGTAGTCGAAAACAGCGTGCAGAGGGCTACACTACCATGGGAGAAACTACGCAGAGTAGCCAGAAAGTGACTATTAAAATCATTGTTCATGATTTTACAATGAAAGAATGACCAAATGGAGTGGGGGGCAGCATTTAAATCAGAATTTATGGGAAAGGTCTTTGGAAATATACCACCAATCTAGCATTAATGAACTGATTTTGGGGGGAATGGTCAGATTTGAATTTGACAATGCCTATAAATTATAGGTGGTTGTCCAGTGAAAAACACTTGGAATTTTGAGAATTGAGTTGTTGAGCTCTCAGGCGCACATGAACCGTGAAACCTTCAAAGTTTTGCTAGAAAGTTCTGTGTTTGAGACATTTCCATAGGCAAATCAGGAGCTATTGCATAGCATTATGTCAACACCCAATGAAGCTATGAACATGGAAGCAGTGACAACTGAGGGAGTTGTTCCAGAGGTGGCTATGGCAGCAGAAGGAGCTACCCCGGAGGTTGCGCCTACAAAGATACCATCTGAAGTACCGAAGTTACCATGGTCGCCTAGACCAAGGCCTACCCCGACCAAGGAGGGTCCCAAGAACAAGAATGGCAAGCAAGCCACACCACCACAGCTGGTGCATGCATCTCGCAAAAGACACCCGTAGAAGGATAAGCCCACCACATAGGAAAAGGGCAAGATGATTAACCTGGAACCAAAAGAAGAATACATTGAGGATATCCTAATGCATGATGAGGATGTGGGGGTGGAAACAGAGGATGTTGAGATTGAGGGGTTTGACCCCATTACTAAGTTGCCTGAGTATGTTCCTCCACGTAGGGGCAAGACCAAGGTGCCCAAAGACATTGATGAAAGTAAGGTTGCCCTACACACACCCCTCTTGCCGGACCAAATTGTGTTCGAAGGATCGTGCTTGGGGCGTGTCCCCCTTTTGAAATTAGAAGACTAGGATTTAATGAACACAGAGTAGTTTCCTCACCTAGCAACGAATCAACTCATGCATCGTGTGTTCCATAAAACTACTGGAGTAACTGCGTTGGAGCTGCGGAAGTGGCTAAGAGGCGTGGATAAGTCAAGATTGCTCAACTTGCTATGGGTGCCGCATTACAACCATGTGCCCATCACAATGGTGGTAATCAATCAGCTGTTGTGCTTGGTACACAATGGGTGTTTGTGGCTGGAGGAGCCAATATCCATCACTGATATGATGATCCATAGGATCACACGGCTGCCGTAGACAGGGGAGAATCTGGCAATGATGTTTGGCAGAAAGGCTAGCGAGTATGCCCTCGTGAAGACCATGACAGAAAAATTTAAGTTGGTAAAGAAGCTGCACGGTTACACCATCTCAAGCATCTGTGACCCTGTGGTCAAAGTGGCAATGCAACTCTTAGTAGGGAAGGTCATGCAGAAGTGTCGCGCAGATGAAGTGTCAGCACAAGTCGAAGCTTTGGCGGCCCAATGCGCGGAGGGAGTTCAATTTAATTAGGAGCGCTCAACAAGACATTTCACTATGCATGGCTCTTACTGTCCATAGTGCTGGTAGCATGGGAGCTACTCGAAGATAGTCAGTTCCCTTCCATCGCGCCAGACCTACCAGAGGCCACAAAGTATGCTTCACTGTGGGTGACTAAGGATCCTTAGAGGATAAAATATAGCAAGATATTTTGGACCTTAATGGAGATGAATGTGCATATGGCCATCAACCGCAAGCTGCAGTTATCGCCTACTAATTTTGACAGATTGCAGGAGTACGTGGAATTCAAGGCTGACTTCCACCACGTCTCAATACGGGCACAAAAGGACCCTGAGCAGAAGTGGCACGACTTGCCCTACTTGGCCACAGATGACATGACTGGCACGGTCCTTGACCACTGGCCAGCAAAGTGGTGCACTACCTCAGACTTGGTTGTGGGATTGAGCAAGACTGCCACACAACACAAGAAGGAAGAGGCCAAGCTGAAGATGGAACAGCTGGATGTGAAGAGGAAAAAGGAGGCCAATGACAAGGCTAAAGCAGAGCGTGTTACCGCGCAATAGTCGGGTGGGTGGCTGGGAGAAGAGGTCGCCTTCACCAAAGATAGAGGAAGAAGAGGACGAACAGACGAAAGACGGAGGATCAAACCCAGAGACAACTACATTCCTTATCAAGTGCACCAGAGAGCCAGAAAAGGTAGGGCCGTGGAAGAAGTCCAAGGCTAGCAAGACGTCTCTAGATCCGATCACCGTGACAGAGGGCGATCTACATGATATAGGGGATGCATGCAGGGTGCCACTGTGGAAATGCTGCAACAGTTTGAGCAGCAGTAGCAACATGTATTGGTAGCCATTCAAATGGGTATGTGGGAGCTACAAATCCATGCGTCACAAACTCAGACCAGTGTGGTGGCTACTAGTTTGGCCTTTGGCACCACAGAAGCCACAAGGATGTTGTGCGCACGAGAACCCAAGCCATAGTGCTTCTAGATGGAACATTGACAATGGCAACTGAAGTTGATAAGCCTTCTATCAGCACCCTCAAGGGAGTGGGAATTAGCTTGGCCACGCTTCCTATTGAGGCACTTCATCTTCTACAGGATGGAGTAATTGTGGAACTTCAGGCCCACAAATATCGTTCTTTATAGGTAATCAACGAGCAAAAGGTCAACAACGATCAGTTGGCTATGCAAAGAGACTCTGCCATCAACCTTGTGACCAACCTCACAGATAAGAATCAGTGCCTAACTAAGGTTGTAGATGAAGCATGCCAGACTGTCCCAGAGCTGGACATCCCCGAGGCCAAGCCAGTCGATGTGCGGGTTCGAAAACTCACTGCGAGAGTGCACGATGCATGCACAGAGTTGGCCAAGGTTCAGCTGGAGCTAAATCTCAAGATCACGGAATTGCAGTTGAAGGCCCAGCCTTCGACTCTGCCAGAAGTCAGGGAGTAGTGCATGACTGTTGTGGCAAATGTGGTAGCAGCGGTAGCAAGTGCAGTGACAGACTGCACGACACTTTTTGAACAGTCGCTCGAGCTACTCACCAACCTGTAAGAAGACCCCAATGTGCAGAGGCTGGATATACAAGCGCGAGAACTACAACAGTGCTACGACAAGGTTAAAGTGATAGCGTGGACTGTTGCCATCACGTAGAAACTAGCAAAGCTGCAAGAGGTCAAGGCATTGAAGGAATAGGTAGACATAGATCAACATAAGGAAGTTGTGCTAAAGGCTTACTGGAAGCCTTTATTGGACAAGGCCCACATGATGACAACCACCATCGAAGGTAAGTTGGCTAGTCTGTAGGAGACTCAGCAGAAGCTACAGGCTGATAGCACAGGACGAGTGACAGAGCAGTTGGTCGAATAAATGAAGCAAGCGGAAACACAGTGCACCACTGAGGCAGCAGTTGCCCAAGTCAAGTTGGGAGGTCTTCATGACAAGATCTCTATGCCATCTGAGTGACTCGAGGGAAAGTCACCATGTTTGTGTTAGGGGCTTGTTGGGAACAGGTCCCCTTGGGGTCAATTTTGGGGTTACAAACCCAAGTTTTGGGGCAGAAGGCCCGAATTTTGTATGAAGAATGCAAAGCCTCTGCATTTTGTAATCATAA
Source organism: Pinus tabuliformis (assembly GCA_031772625.1). NCBI lineage: Eukaryota > Viridiplantae > Streptophyta > Pinopsida > Pinales > Pinaceae > Pinus > Pinus tabuliformis. The sequence continues at coordinate 265,528,614 of CM062805.1, forward strand.
AGCGCGAAGATACCTAAAGTCAAAAAGGATTTTATGCCCTTAGTTTAGATAGGTTGTGTTAGTTGTGGAGATTTGCCCTTGGTCCACGAACCATGGGATTGTATAAAAAGGAGAGTCTTAGAGAGTCTAAGGGAGTTCAGTAGTCATGAGTCATTAATGTAATAGGTTTGTGAGAGCTAAGAGTGAGAGTCTTAGCAGGGAAGAGGCTCTGCAGCTGAGTGTGCAGAGCCCTAGGGTAGAAGTTTGTAGTTGAGTGCACGGACCCTTGCAGCTGTGTGCGTAGGGCGGTTAGAGTCTATATTGGAAATATGAATCATCAATAAAGAGAAGTGTTCTGAACTTACTGTGTACTTTCCATCTATTTAGTGTTATTTTACTGTTGTTATGAATTCTACGATTATGCTATGTTGAATGTTAAGTTGATGCTTGAAAATATATGTTTCCATCTGTTTCATGAACACAAGTGATAATATATGTTTACGCGAGGACAATCTTACTTGTATGGTAAAGTTGGCTAATACCTAAGACAATTTGGGGACTAATTCAGTGACCTCGTTACAAAGGCGCATAAGTTCCTGAATCATCGTCTAAGGTTGTGCAAAGGGAAATCGGGTACCTTCACGAAGATCCTGAAAGAAAAAAATGTAAGTACATCGATAAGCCATAAGGGATTATCAATCTGCACGAAGACGGGAGTGAGGATATAAAATCGACATCACAACTATCTCAGGGTGTGGAAACTTGGTTCTTGTATCCCCCCATACTGCTTCGAGTGAGACTTCAATCCACGCTCCACAGATTGATGCTGAAAGGGCCAGTAGTGTAGGGATTTGCTTGACTACTTAACGCTGAACCTGGGTCAAGGCCCATCAGGCCAACAGTGTGTGAGAAACTAAACTTGTGCATACGCGACCTTGAAAACACACACTCAACATGACTGAATGAAAAGATGCCCCAAACCATCAAGAAAACATACTCAATGTGAGTGACTGATGATGGGAGGGACAAGCACGACATGTGTGATAGATCATTGAATGACCGCGACGACGCTTGCATGACAATGCATAAAACATTGTGTGTGAGTGTGATAGATGTGTACATGGCGAACACAACTCAAACACAACCTTCAACATCACCAGAACGAGGTCGCAAGCATGACATAGCAATCAACATGCGAAAGACAACAGTTGGTCAAACAAGTGAAAAAAAGAAGGAAGACATGTAGAAGAAACACATGAGATGACTTTGCGTGTTTGTGCACATTCATGTTACTGAGGATGGGATGATATGACAATGACAAGTAGTCTTACAAACTCAACTAAGAGGTGTACGTTGGAAGATGTTCTTTACTTACCATACTTACCCTCAAGATGATCATGCATCCAACAGAGTTTTTGTGCAGTCCTGATATTTTCCATTACTCAGTTCCCTGGTCCTTCTCCTCAACTCCTTGGAAGCGATTTCAGCATGTCACATTTTCTTGCAGTCATTGAGAGGTAGATCTGTGTAATTTCATCAGACAGTGACTGCTGCCAGAATGAGGCCTCGGGAGGCCCGTCTATGTAGTTATTGCATTCAAGACCGACAAGACAACTTGGAAAACACTGCGTAGTTTTGAGGCTTAGGGCATTGTTGCGAGACAGGGGTCCTGAGAGGACACCTCTACACAATTTCTGTTGAGCAGTGCTAGCTGAGGCCTATGTGGGCTATGAGGTTTCAGCAGGTAAGGGAGGTTGGTGTCTCTATGCACTGTGGGGTTTCAACAAGAAAGGGAGGAAGCTTGATGGTTGTAGAAGCAAAGCACACAGTTACGGGAAGATGGATGAGGCTAGGTAGTTTGGAAAAATGGCAAAGTGTGAGATCAATGAAACATATGTAAACATTGATAGGACTCGACTGTGATTGCACACGAACACTTAGTGACACAACATAGACCATCCAGAATACATAAGACATAATTTTCTTGATGCAAAAACCTTCATGACGTGAGTGCGTGAGGTGAGTGTGAAACATGTCTATGTGATGACAACCACTCATATGCACATAATTCCCTTGAAGCAAGACAACATTCCCTTTGCATGACAAACAACAACCCCTATGCCCAAATATGACACATGCTGCATGAAGATGAGAACACAGACATATCTTAAGATCAAGGAGGGGAGATTGAAATCATCATATTACCAACAAGAGACCAAGGATAATCGATCACAGGATCCGAGGTAGGCTCCGAAATTTGCATGCTAGCCAAAATTTTGGAGGGTAGTTGTCGCCACTACAACACTTGGTGACACACTGGTAGAACTCCATCTCTTTGTATGGACCTTTTTTCATGAAAAGTGAGTCTAACCTTTCCAGAAGTATTGTTTGATTGTTTGATCATTGTAGTTTCCACACTAGCTTGGTTGAAAGATATAACACATGCCATGCTCTTGATCGATCAGAACACATTCTAAGTCAAGTCAACTCAGTTGTTTCGATTGGGGATGAGGGGTATATTGGTGCACAAGTAATATGACAGTCAAAGTTTAAGTTTCATCTCTGGTGTCGCTCCTCTACCAGAAGGCCTCGACAGTACCCCAACGAAGTCACGCAGGAACACAAGCATCGCTCCACTACCAACGAGCCTGGTCAGTACCCTGGTGGAGTTACTTGCATCATCTCTCTGTGTAGGAATCCTTTCTCTTCTTTCTTCTTATTCCCCTTTTAAAAAAAATCATATTTTTATTTTTTCATTTTTCACTTTTCAAAGAACTCTACGTAGGCACTTATTTATTTTAGAGGAAGAAGAGGAATCCTGACTTATTGAGAGCATAAGAGGTTGTTCCTTTAGAGAAGTATGTTATGTATACCTATTACATACTTGTTAAGGTTTTCCCTGTTGGAAATAATACTGAGAGGGGTGGGTGATTCAGTATTATTAGATCAATACTTTAATTTTCAAAACTGATTTGTATATGCTACTTCAGCTCAGTGAACTAGCGTGTATACGCAACTATACTTAATGAAACCAGCGTATATGCAGAGATCTTTTGATTTACCCAAATTATCATGTATTGAACTTTAATCAGTATATCAGGGATTCATTAGATAGTGCAGTAAAAGAAGAATAAAGAATCATACATAAGCAACACACATGAACACCAAGATATAAGGTGGAAACCCAATGTGGGTGAAAATCACCTATTGCTGTCGTATTTGTCTTCTTTTAATGATAAGAAACTTCTGTTTACAATTTTTGTACTGGTGCATTCTTATACCAGTACGCAGGCTTCTACCTACAAAATGCTACAACCTTCTCTTGTTCTCCAACTTCTACTGGAAGGGAGCTACAACCCCCTAGCTCTTGTACTAGCCGATATGTTTGCTTAGTACGTAGGCACCGACCTACAGAAGGCTACGACCTTCTCTTTTCTTCAAGAGACCATGCTTCATAAATTTTCAGACTCGATCCATTAACAACATCATTCAATCATTAAGTATATATGTATCAACCTATCACCGTTTGAACCAACCATAGCCGAAACAATCATTCACTTAGACCACCCATCAATCTGATCTTTCAGAATATTGTCACCAGAATACAGTAACTAGAACCTAGAACTCTACAACAGTAAAGAGAGACAACTGAAATATATTTTACAAGGTATATGCTACTTCCATGTGTCAAACTTGCGTGTACATGCGCTTTGCTCATAGCCAACCAGCGTATACATGTGCAAATATAAAGTCAGAGTTCTGAAGCTATTCCAAACTTTAGTTATACCCAGATCATATCATTTACAGAATAATATATGTGTCAGTATTTCAATCCATAATATACATGAGCAAAAAACACACAAGGATAGTTCATTTTACGCCTTAAGTTCCCGATCCATCATTAGATATGATCTCTCATCATCAACTAAGGTTCATCCTTGGTTTAGATCCAGCAATGCATCATAACCCAATAACCTGCATACTAGATCTCACACTTCATCAGATATTCGATGCTTGCACGCCTTGGCCTAATGATCTTCTCCTCCTTTTATAGTTTTAGGCCTTTCTTAATACCATGGACCAAAACCACTTAGGACCAATACCTTGGACCAAATACTTAGGGTCAATACCTCGAACCAAATACCTTGGACAAATACCATGGATCAAAATACCATGGACCAAATACTTCAGACCAAAAATTTAGTTTTCCAAGGTATACGCGCTTTTCCTTCTGTGAAAGTGCATGTGTATGTATACGCAACTTGTATACAATGAAACTGTGTGTATATGCAACTTGGTCAATGTTGAACCTACATATACCTCTCTTTCTTCATTCTGTGAAGACTGGTCTATAATTCTTTGTTGTTTACCTTCTATATTGTGATCTTTCATCTTAGTGAGTTTCCTTCTGAACTAATTCCTTGAAGCTGCCCTGCATTTCATCACATCTGTAAACACTATTGTCATGCATTCTGTCACATCTGATATCTCTTCTGTAGATTCATCTAGTTACCATGTACAAGTGAGTTGTTCTGCTACAAGTGGGTTTCCATCAAGTACAACACATACATCATAATGCCAACATTCCCCCTCACCTTACTCTACTTGACTGAGCTGAAAAGGGTTAACCCAAAACAATTGACTAGAGTAGGTGGTGCTAGTTAGAGCGTAAGCATTTTGTTTTCACCAAGAATCACTTTGAACAGAACGTATTTTTCATCAAGGCATCATCGACTGAAGACAAGTTCATCATAAAGAGAGTGGACAAAAGATAACCAGATGTTATAGCTGTATAAATCCTCTTAGATTCGCACAGCTTGTCTTAAGAGCCAAACACGGTTTCACGAGAGGCTAACCTATGGGAACAAGCAAGCAAAGAAAGTAAAAGAAAAAATCAGAAGTAAAGAAAGAGAAAAACAAGTAAGCAAAGGAAGCAAGAAAGAAAACTGAACCAAGAAAGCAAGCAAGAAAACATGCAAACTAGAAGGAAAAGAAAACAAAAGCAAAGAAGAAAACATTAATCCTACTCCTATGCTAAACAGTGCATGGGCCTACTCATGTGAAGTGATATTTCCAATGCAGCCACCGGCGCATTGGCTAGCCCATGTTGGTGAAGGCATAGTTCGCGAGAAGCATGGTCAAGCAAAAAAAAAACACAAAAGGTATAATAATGAACACCAACATGCTCCGAGTTCTAAAACAACCACATAAAAGGAAAGAGTGAATGCACAAGACAAACATTATGCGGACTTAACATGGTGTTGTGACACACTGCGTGCAGACAGTAAACATACACACTCTTTGGATTGTGACATACGAGTGAACATGAGAAATACCAATGGCTTATGCTTTGCAAGCGTGCTCGTTGTGTAAGATTCCTCCAAAGCTTGAGTGATGGGATCATGTGATTCGAGTGGAGGAAGTGAAATCTAGGTGTTTGGTTGATCTTCAATGTGAATTAGAGAGTGATGAGGAGCCTTGGGTGTTTCGAAAATTTTCTGATCAGAAGTAGAACTAACCTCAAGACAACGAGGGCCTAACATAACCACCAACACAGGGTAAAGTGCCTCGACAACCTGCAAGGTTTCCACTTCGTCAATAGATAGATCATCGGAGACCAGTGGCTTAGAAAAATTAACAATGGGTGAATCAACATCATGATTAGATGAAGTACAAATATCATGACAACCATGATCAGAAAATTCAGGATGTTTGTCAAAATCTTCATAATTTGATGAATCATACAGAGGGGTAGATGAGAAGCAAGAATGTTCACCCTCTACATTTCCATAAAAAGTACATGAAATGTCAAGTGGATTCTCAATGAAAGATTTTTCCTCTCTGCTACCAAATGATAGATTGACATCGAGTGTGTTCTATTAATGATCAAAAGTAGGTGCATCTGTGGATGAATTTTCACAAGGGAAATTAGAGATAGTAGAATCACCAGAGATGTCAGGAAAAAGAGGAGAAGGTACGGACAAAAGGAGGTCATCGTTTACCACAGGTTCATGTTCAGATTCCTGCACACACTCATCATGAATGATAGCATAGGTTGGTTGCACAACATCAACTCCATCAATAGCTGGATCCTCGTTCACAACATGTGTGGAGTCCAGAATGGAAGAACACAAGATAGTACAATCCAGAGGATCAATGGAACGCGGGGATAGAGGTTGAGGGAACCAATCCACGTGACAACTAGCAGGCTTGCAAGCCAAATCTGCGCAGATATCAAGAGCAAGTGGGGTAGGAGGATGTGAGAGTTGAACAAACGTGTGTGCATGTTCTCCCACATCACTATGTAGGGGTGAAGCTATTTGATGAGGGGAAGGCAAACAGTCACTTGTGACAGTAGCTATGTCCACTTGTGATTGCATAACTCCATCACCGAAGTATGCTTAGCAGGGCTTGAACTTTAACTTCATTTTGGGACAGAGTGATTTCGTAAGGAAATATTCGAACCTGTTCATGAGATATTGGAATTTCATCTGACTTTTCAGAGATTCAAACATGAACAAATGGAATCATTGCAAAAAAATCATAGGTGATTCATGCAGGGCCTTCCGTTGTTTTAACAATTTTTTATCAAGTGCTTCAGGATCAAAATGGTGAAAAATAGATTCAATTAGATCATTGAACTACTTGAATTAGTGCACAAAGCTATGAGGCAGTATGCTACACCATTGCAATGGGTAGTTTCGAAGTGTGTGTGCATGCAACGAACAGACCTCTATTTCATTAAGACCTTCCATGTTCTCCATGAGCACATGGAAGTCATCTAAGTGCTCAGGCCAGGCCACTTCGCCTTCACCATCATACATGATTTGTGACAAGTCATCCCAGAACTCCCTCTCGATGTGAAAGATATGTCTGTTGGATAGACATTTCAGAAGGTGAACTATAACAAACTCCATGATATATGTGCGAAGATTCAAAATAGATTGTGAGGACTCAGCTTGTCATCTAGCCCTCCTTCTAGTGCAAGAAATGTTGATAGTGATGGACTCACCAACATTCAGGGGACCTCCTTGATATAAAGTCCCAACTAGACCTCACACCGTTTAGTGTAGGAGTCCCATCTGGTACGATGGACCAATTTCCATTATCTTAAAGATATTCCTTAGCTCTTGCTTCTCATCATGTGAGAGTGGTATGCTTTGTCTTCGAACATCGAGGTTCGCTTGCCTGATGACTGCTAGTGTTACTTGTGTCAAGGTTTTTTCACCACAGAGGGAGAGGGTGGAAGTGAGTCTCTAGTCGAAAGGGAAGAGTCCCAACTCTGTCAAAGACACACAACATAGCAGAACATGCATAGCTTCCGATAGAGTAGTCCACACGGATGTGATAGTCACAAACACACAATGAATGGATAGCACGCACAACACCCGGCAGAATAGTCCACACGAGTATGACGATCGTTATAACAAGTTTATGGGAATGATTTTGTCTAGTGTCTAACGAGGTATCCCACACGGGCAAGACAATGTTAACAACTTATACAACACATTTTCATAAGCATATGTATTAGCACAATTGAAATAGTTCAATTGTCTTAACACAGGTTAAAGCAACATGCATTACAAGTGTTCAAATAATAGTATTACAAGTAATTACAATACATGTGTGAAAATGTGTTGGCCTGTTAACAGGCTTTTGAATTAAGTGAAATTTCGAAGACACATTGGTACACCATACATCACTAACCTCGTATGAGGGGCGTTGGAGCCACTATTCGCTCCTCAAAGAAAAGATTACAGATTCTCAAGGCTATGTGGGAGGAGCCAAGGTGAAAATTCCTTTGCATGTACAAATGAGGGGTATTATAGCCAAGGGTGAAACTGACCCTTGTGACTGCTCAACTTCCCTCATGATTATTTGACTTACATGACTCTTTAACTTTACATGACTCTTCAACTTTACATGTGGGTCTCTTGGATTTCCACGTTACATTACATTGATTACAACAATATGGCCCATAGTAGTGATGTGGCCAAGATGACTCATGGCACAACTCGACATGAAAGTGCTGGTATGTTCATGTTGCTGCTGGTGTCCATGTTGAGCTGCAATGCTGCTGAGTAATGGATGTTCTCTTGGTGTATCATAGCTTCATCTCTACATGGCAAGGTGTGCAAAGTTTTCGATGGTCTTGGTGTTCGCTTGATGTTTGCACATGCATGTTCCTCCTTCACTTGTACTTTGGCATGTTTCATATGTTCATCCATTCGTGAAAAAATTTCCTCGCATGCATTTTCCAGTCACAAAAAAATCTCCTCGCATGCATTACGCATTCATTCGTTCATGAACAAATATCCTTGCATGTGCTCTCCTTATTCATCTCGTTCGTCATCGCGTCATGTCCAATCCATATACCTACATCTACAATCACTCATGACGAGATGAGATCAAATACATAAGTCTCCTAGTCTACCATGATGCATTTTCGTTCGCTTTTGGATGCAGGTGACCGGGAGAGAGGACAAGGCTATGAAACTACACAAGGCAGATTTCAAGTTGGGATGTGGGCTCTGGGCACTACCGGTGAAAATTGTGCACAAGTCTTTGGGAGATTGAGATGGAAAATCTGGATCAACAATGATTGTCCACGGGATCTGGCTTGGCTAGAGGGAAAATATGCACACTTTTGTTGAGGGAATTAGTGCAAGCAATAGAGAGGCTTGGCAGAACAAATTGCGCAATTCCTCTGGGGAGATGGCAGCGGGGTGTAGGAGGCTTGCCGGGAAAAAATGAGCATTTTTTTCAGGGAGCTAGCAGCAGGCGTGTTGCTAGGAAAAACTACACAATTGTTGGGAGGCTGGCTTGTTGAACATCCCATCGCATTTTCTGAGCTGAGGGGGATGTTGGGCAACTAGGGTGACTACTCATGAAAACTACATAGCTTTCTGGGTGAGCAGCAGACCGTCTATATGGTTGAATGGCTGGAAAAACTGTACAATTTTTTAGGGAGTGTTGAAGCCCTGAGAATCGGGTCTACAACAAGGGGGATACCCACCAGGTCCGGACCTTGGTTAGCAACTCCTTTTCCATTTGGTATAGTGGGTCCGACTGGGGATATGGGACTAGTTTCCCAATTTGTGTATGTGTGTGTGACAGACTGATATTTCTCTTTCTAACAGTTTCTAAATGGAATACTTTTACTCTAACTCTAATCTAATAATAAGGAAATTGTATTCTAATAAGCAGAAATATCTAAGTCTACACTAACCCGGGGTGTAACCTTTCTTTTATGCGATCTAAAATGATTTCAAATAACAATTGGTAATAAAGATTATTCAACTATTATGAGAAAAGAATTCAATAAGGATGAGCCACTTCGTATAAAAGGTTAGACGAAATAGTTGTGAAAAACATATCGCATAATAAGTTATTCATACACCAAGCATAAATAAATAGCTATCACCGTACAAAATTTCCAAATGATAACTCAGGCATTCATAGAGCAATATATAAATAACTGAATATGAATATCACTTTAATGCAAAGGCAGAAATAGTTAAGAGATAGAAATACCATTTCTAACTAGTCCTACTCACGAGCTTCAAGCGATAATGATTTATCTCTTCTTGATCAAACATCCACTAAGAGTACAAAAGTGCAACATTAGTATCAGATATCAAATACAAATATCAATAAATCTTGTTCCATTCATTCATCAAAACCTCTTTAGAGGGTACAAAAGTGCATGTTCTGGGGATATGTTTTGGACAAATTTCAGGACCCTTCTCTAAATGCATGAGAAGGGTTTAAATACTACTAACTAAATCTAAAAATAAATTATTAAAAAAATGTAGGATGCGGTTTAAATGACCATCCTCATTTCAAGAAAATGAAACAAAATTAAAACTAAAATTGAATCTAAAATTAAAACTACTTTTGTATCTGGTCCTTGAAATCGCACGCATGCAGCATCTGTTTGAGAAGGGTCGGCTGGCAGACTTCCGATTTTAGCTGAGCTGAGAAAACATAATCGACAAGAGCTGGCGCCATCTTTTCGGCCGAATTGATGATACACTTGATAGTCATCCACTGGCTATGTGGCTTTACCAAGTATGCCCAGTAATAATCCCAATTCAACTTGGTTAACCCTTGGATTGCTTCTGCCTTTTCTTGAGCTTTCTATTTCCAATTTGTTTGTAGTTGCTTTCTTGCAATTTTCGGGGCTTGCAGGTGACTGAGAAATTAGAAGCTTTCATTTTTGAGAAATTTTTCTCAGGGATGCACGATTAGTGCTAGGCACTAATTGCACCTCGGAAACTGCCTCCGTTTCTTGATCCGGGCTTCCTTGATGCGTTTTTCGCCTTTTGCGCTTTTTCCTTTTAACGGATATAAAGTTCAAATTTTATGAAAATAATGATTTCATAAGCACTTGACCCTGAGTCTTAAACTGTCTATTTCTGATATCAACGCTGTCCAGTATCCACTTAACCATGTCCGTATATGGGAGAATTTTGGGCCTTGCTATTATCTAGTGAAAGAATGAGCAAGCTAGCTCTGTGATAGATGCCTTAGAAGAACTATGTGAGCCCGCAGTAGCAGTAACTTCCATTACTCTGGGATTCTCCTCCTCAAGCAGATTATACATGCCTTCCCACGTAGCAATTCCTGCGTCTCTGTTACAGGCCGTGTCTGTATACAAGGGTGCCATTTCTTTCTCTTCAGAGCTCAGAGCTTTGCTTTTCTTTCCCATTTTATCCTGCGTATTGCTTTGTATTGTTCTCTATTCTCCGTTCCTGCAATTCACAAGTGAAGTGAAAATAATGACAAGGAAGGGTGATGGGAAAGTTTTAAATGCCGAAGATGCATAAAGTATACCACCTTATGTGAGATGATTTTTCGATAAGCACGAAACCATATTCCATTAATAACTGGAAACTAACTCATTTATTAGTATTAAAGCGCATAACCAAGTTTCAGTTTACGGAAAATACTTTTTGAACCACGCGCCCGAAAGATCTGCGATGAAGCGATTTTGCGATTTGCTTCGCAATATCGCAGATCGCAACATCGCAAAATCATAAAATCACTGAGTTGATTGCTCGTGACATCGCATTATCGCATTGTCACTGATATCGCAAAATCGCAATATCACATTATCGCAATATTGTATTGCCGCTTTATTGCAAAACTGCAATATCGCAATATTGCAATATTGCGCTATCGCAGGAATGTAATATATGACAATCTTTGTTAACCTGTTTTCTGCGAAATGCGTTTTGCGATCGGTGCCATCGCATATCGACAAATTAAAGTGTTTCAATGTAAGTTGTGCTTGATGTATGCGATGTGATATTTGTTTATTATCGCGTATCGCGATCTTGCAATGTTGGAATTTGGTTTATAAGGAGGTATCTTATTATCCTTTTGCGATGCGATATTTCCTAAGGAAAGATTTTGTCTGACCCTATCATAAAACTTACATTTTTTAGATTTTTCAAGGGGATTTCCTAAGCTTATGATAATAAGTTTTATTAGGAAAGGAACTTAAGCACTACTTTGATTTTTTAAATTTTTTAACTAAGGGTCCCCAATTATTTAGTATTAGGAATAACACTAAATAAGAAGGGGGGTTGTTGCTGGCCACAACAAATGGCGATTCACTTGGGAGAACCAATTATCTCTGTTGTTCTTTTGAATTTTCAAAACTTCCAAAACAGAAAATTTTCCAGAAAATTAAACTTTACTATAGAAAGACTAAGTACATTATTCTTTTTCCTATTAACGATATTTCGTTTCTTCTTTTTCTAACTTTGATTATTTACTCTCTCAAGCTAGTCCTTGTATCTACATCAGTCATTACTTGGTTTATAAAGATAAAAACAAGGTCTTCTCTGTAAATCAGTTTTAAATATGCTCATTTGTCGTAGGTAGAGCCTCTGCTGCCAGCAAGCGTTTATAGCTTCGACAGGGTTACCTGTTACCCGGCAATGATCCTGTATCCTACTTAGAGAAATTTACAACTTTCAAAGAGGAATCCATTTCCACACTTATTGCTTTCATTTTCTTTTTTTTATCCTTAAAGAGCAATGTCTTGGTTTGGTAGCCAATTCATGACACAGTCATTCACTGATTGATAACTTTGTTGAACAAGTTGGCTCGTGATGAGACCCCTTGTCTTTTGATTTTAACAATCTTGAGTCATTGCCCTGTTGTGGTATGTAGTATTGGCAAAGTTAGCAAGCTATAACATCTATGATCATGATAAGTCAGCTCATGATGAGACCTCTTACTCTTTAAGTTAAAGTGTATCTTTGGATCATTCTCTGAATATTGTAGTTTCTTAGGTGGGGAGGAAGTCATTGTTTCCTTAAGATAGCTCTAGACGACAATGAGAGTTTTTTGGAAAGAGCCTTTCTATAGAGAATCTTCATTTTGTTATTGATACCTTTCATTTGACTGAAATAAAACAATTTCCAACTAAAGGTGGCTTTTCATCAAAATTTATAAAGTTGAAACTAATATCATTTCTAGGCCTATAGTCTTTAACTGTATCTTTCAATAGTAATGATTAATTTTTCAGAAAGAATTCTATTTATACAAGTGAAAAAACAAAATCCAAAGAGAATTTGTGTCTTTTTCGTGAATCTCAAATGTAACCATTTACAACTGGTTTTATTATGAAAAAAAAAACAACTATTCTACAAAAATAGAAGAATGATCTTCTATGGAAAATATTTTTTAAGGCTCTGACCATTAACAGGTAAAGAATCTCTTCTCCCTGTTAAATCCTGTAACATGAAATTAGATGGACCTATGACTTCTATGATTTGAAAAGGACCAAGCCACATTCTTTGAAATTTTGTATGTTTCCCTTTTTCCTCATGAGTCTTGTCCCATTTTAAAACTAGATCTCCCATCTGAAAGTCTTTTCTGGATATCATATTTGAATCAAAAGAATCCTTCACTAATGCTTGGTGATGGGCGTGAGTTATCTTAGCCCGTTCTCGTTGTTCTTCTAACTTAATTAATTCTAGCTACCTTAGTTGTAAGGAAGAAGTTGGTGCTTCATCAATATACTGAACCAAGGCTAAAGAGGGAATTGCCAGATATGTTGGAAGAACCACTTCTTTCCCATAAACTAAATTAAAGGGAGAAGTGCCGATAGAGGCTTTCTGCGTTATTCGATCTGCCCATAAAGCATATATTAAAGACTTATGCCAATTTTTATGATTTTGGTCAATGGTTTTCTTATTGATTCTAATTAAATTCTTATTAGTATATTCAGCTAACCCATTTCCTTGTGGGTAATAATTGGAAGAGTATTTAAGCTTGAAACCCCTTTTGAGTGCAAATTCAGTTATTGCATTACCAGAAAAATATGATGCATTATCAAACATTAAAGCGGAAGGCAACCCAAACCTGGTGATTATGAACTGATCTATAAACTCGATGATATTTTCAGCGTTAGCCGTCTTAAGTGGAACTGCTTCTACCCATTTAGTAAAGTAATCTGTTGCTGTAAGGATATATCTATGCTGTTTAGAAGAGTGAGGAACGATCTCACCTATTATGTCCAATCCCCACTGATCAAAAGGCTGTTCAATGTTAACTAGTTGCAGTGGCAAGGATGCTTTCTTTTGTCTCCCAGCAGCGGTTTGACAGACTTGACATTTCTTTACGTAGTTATGTGCGTCTTTGAATAATGTGGGCCAGTAATAGCCTGCGCGCAAAATTTTGTGGGCAGTAGCGTCTCCAGCGTAGTGTCCGCCTGCTGGCCCATCATGGAGTTCATGCAAGACTTTTTCAGCTTCAGATTTCTCAAGACATCTAAGGAGAACAGAATCATAATTTATTCTAAAAAGAATGTCATTCACGAGTTGATATTGTTTGGCTTTTAACCTTAGAGCTCTTTTCTTGGTATGATCAAGGTTTGGAGGAGAATATCCATTCTTTAGATAATAAATAATATCAACGTATAATGACTCAACATCGTTTAGGCTTACCTCGTTCACTTGTACCTCTGCAGATGGATTTTCGGACATTAACAATGCTCTTGCCAGCATTTTGCAAAAGCCTTGACCTTTTACAATACTTGCTGGCTTGATGTCTACATCATATTCCTGTAAGGCAGTAACCCAATTGGCCCTTTTCTCACCCACATCCTTCTGTACTAGAAGATTTCTTACAGCTGGAAACGGTACTATGATTTTGGTATGTGTTTTGAGTAAAAACAGTTTGAAATATTTAATTGCTTTGAAAACAGCATAAGCTTGTTTCTCCACATTTGAATAATTCAACTCAGCTCCTTGTAAATTGGAACTGAAAAAAGCAATTGGGGCTTTTGCCTTTTCTTGATTTGCTTGAGTGAGTAACGCAGCATATGATCTATCCGAGGCAAATGTATACAATATAAAAGGATCGGAAAAATTTGGAGTTGCTAAAGATGGAGCATTGATAATTGCTTGTTTGATCAGATTGAATGCCTCATGTTTGTCTTGGCCCCATTTAAAGTTTGCGTTCTTTTTAATCATGGCTTGTAAAGGAGACACGATTCTTGAAAAATCTGGAACAAATCCCTGTACAAAGTTAATTTGGCCAAGGAAAGATTGCATGGCTTTCTTGTTGTGAGGTAGGGTTACTGTGGAAATTTCCTTGATTCTGTCAAGGTCAATGTGAATTCCAGATTTTGACACTATGAATCCTAGAAGTTTTCCTTCACTTAATGCGAAAAAGGATTTCTTCGGGTTAAGCAAAATCCCATACCTTAGACAACGTTGGAAGATTTGTTTTAAATCTTTGAGATGGTTGTTTCGTTTCTTGGAATAAACAGTTATATCATCCAAATAAATTACCACTGATTTATTAACTAATCCCTTGAATGCGATGTCCATGGCTCTCTGAAATGTGGCACCCACGTTAATCAATCCAAATGGCATCTTTTGATATGCGTACGTACCCCATTTGGTTTTGAATGTAATTTTTAATTTATCATCGGGATGTACCAACACTTGATTGTATCTTGAGAATCCATCCAAGAATGACATTAATTCTGAGCCCGCAACTGCTTGCAGTATTTGTTCCATGGGGGGCAAAGGAAAATTATCCTTTTGGTAGGCATTGTTAAGGTTTCGAAAGTCAATGCAGATTCTAATATCTCCATTTTTCTTTCTAACAGGGACCATATTGGAGATCCATTTAGAATGTCTAACGGGAAAAATTATTTTGGCTTTCAACAACTTATTGAGTTCAGTTTTGATCTGGTTTTCTAAATTGGGATGGATCTTTCTGAACTTTTGTTGGACAGGTTTTTCATTATCGATCATTGGGATAGTATGTTGGATGATGGAGGTGTCGTATGTTTTGAGTTCATCGTAATTCCAAGCAAAGACACTTTTGTATTGTTTCAAGAGACGGATATATGCTAATTTTTCTTCAGGGGCTAGGCCAAGGCCTAGGTTGATATTCTGCGGTTTGGCATCAGTTCCTAGATTTATTAATTCATAATTCAAAGTTGAACTTTGGAGTTTTGAATTGGTAGATCTTTTGAATCGATCTTTCAAATCATAAAGGTCTTCTAATTTGACTACTGATTTAGGTATAGCATTGTTAGTACTATCTTGTTGCAATTGTTGGTCATGTTGGTCTTCGTCAATTATTTGATTGGTGTAGGATCCTTCAGATGTGAGGAAACTCACGATATCAGGATCGTCGTTGAAAATCCTCCAATTGGTAATGTTATCAGGAATAGATGGTCTAAAAATTAACTCAATTGAAAATCGGTCAGGGCTAAAATCTTCTGAAGGAATGAGCTTGGAAGCTACGTTGGCTAAGAGGTCCGCGCTAGCATTCTGGAGTCTGGGAATTGATGAAATATTAAATGTTATAAAGTGTTTAGTCAGATCTTGAACTAAATATTGGTAATGCTTTAAATGACCTGATAAACAGTGTATAGTATTACGTACCTGTCTGATTACAATTTCAGAATCTCCAAAAACTTGTAGGTATTTGACGTCTAGTCCGATTGCTTTGTATAATCCTTGGATTAAAGCCTCGTATTCTGCAATATTGTTGGTGCAATCAAATTCGAGTCTACAAGTTAGCATAGTTTTATCTCCATCTAGACTTACTAACACGCATCCTACTCCTGCTCCTTCGTTAGACTTAGAACCATCAAAAAATAGTTTCCAAAACAAAGATTTATTTACAGGACTACCTATAAAATTAATGCATTTAGAACTATCTGTTTGAGAGAAATTTTCTACTTGAGATAAAACAGAATGTTCTAAGTAAGGTGAAGTATGAGCATTAAAATTTTCTAAGAAAGAATCTACTGAATAGTTGCCTATGATGTTAGAATTATATGCTACTGGTTCATTTTCTCCCTTGAGTTCTGTTACTATGTATTTCGGATGTCATTCTCGTTCAACTTTTATTTGGTTTGGTTTACCA
Organism: Pinus tabuliformis; assembly: GCA_031772625.1. Classification (NCBI taxonomy): domain Eukaryota; kingdom Viridiplantae; phylum Streptophyta; class Pinopsida; order Pinales; family Pinaceae; genus Pinus; species Pinus tabuliformis. The sequence goes on from CM062805.1 coordinate 265,545,003, forward strand.
TTGTAAGGGAGCCACATATGCAACCAGTCAGTTGCAAAGTATCCGTGAAGTTTTTCTGACCAATCTCTGCTAAGAATTAAGCCATAAAATTCCGGAATATCAGCAACTAAAATGTCAATAACTTGACATACCTTGGGTTGGATGACAGCCTTACGGTAACCTGATTTAATTCGCCAATCACTTCGACTTGCGATCGATCTAGCTGAACTATGCACACAATGGATTTTTGTGGTTGAACGTTCAATTTTGCACATATTGATCTTGGTAAAATATTCGATGAAGCTCCAAAATCTACCAAGCAATTATGCACATTTTTATTGAAAATTTCATAAGGAGAAATGGGGGGGTATGATATCTCGATCTTCCTCCAATTAAAGCAATATCGTTTGGATCAACCTTATTCATTGTATTAGTTGGAGGTCTTCCCATGTCATGGGAAGCTTGGGAGATTACAGCAGCTGGTAAAGGTGCAACTGGTACAGCATGTAATTCTTTCAAAAGTACTTTTTGCTGGTGTTTTAACTTGCTCAATTCAAAAAGAGTAATATTTGCCCTAGTCCTTTTCATATCTTCTATGATATTATACTCCATTTCATCTGAAACGATTAACATTTTAGATGGAGTTGATGTGTCTGTTTGGACTGGGCTGGTTTGAGCCGCTTTAGGTGATGTTTTCTTGGCTACGACTTTATCCTTAGTCATCGAGCTTGCGCTCTTTGGCTTAGGTGTAGGTTGAGGAAGATCAAGTTGATTTCTGCTACGAGTACTAACCGGGAATGCCTCTTGATCCTCTTCATTTGGGAGGATGAAATCCCACATACCTTGTAACTCTATAACTTCTTCTTCTTCGGTATGTTCTTTAGTAGCATTTTCCTCTTCTTCTTCTTCTGATTCAGCATTTGTAATAGCGTTAGGGGGTTTGGAATCGGTTAAAGGATTTCTTTTAAAAGGCCTGTATGGCTTTTTAGAAGAAGTTTCTACTACTTGTTTCTTAATGTCGATCATTTCGTTAGACATGGTCTTCAAAACTTTTTGTAATCCTTCTAAGTCGAATGGATCTTTCGATTGTTTTTTCTTGGGATCTTCTTTGAAAGAAACCTTCTTCGATTTTCGTTCTTCTATCGTATTTTTCTTTTCTAGGGCCATAATACGTTTCTCTACTGCTATTGCTTCTTTCATGTTTTCAACTAAGGTTGTTTTGTTAGCCCTATCAACAAAGTTTTCTAAGTTTGATGGTAAAGCGGTGATGTACCATTCACGTCGCACTTCTTCACTAGGCTGAGAAGCAGTAGGAATTTTGTTTAAGATTTTATTGAAATGTAAATTGAAATCTTTGATAGGTTCTCTTGATTCGGCCTTAAGGTTAGACAAGTCATTGATCAGTGTAGCTGTAGACCTATCATCACCGAATTTGGTCAGGAATTGTTCTTGGAAGATGTCCCAACTAGTAATAGATCCAGATGGTAACGAGAAATACCATGATCTGGCTGTTCCTTGCAAAGTATAAGGAAAAAGTCGAACAACAGCATCTTCGTTAACAACTCCATTGAGATTTATGGATAGCATAAAGTTATTTATATGTTCTTCCGCTAGCATGCCTGCCTTAGGATTAAACTTAGGCAGCCATTTTTTAGGATGGGCTGGTAACTGACTCAAGGGTGCAGGCATTAAGACTGCCCCTGGGTTATTCCATGGAGATTGGGCCATCGCTGAACTACTAACAGAGGAAAGTGCAGAAGATGATCCCTGCAGTTGAGAAGATGAGGATATTACGACTCCAGATGGTTGAGAAGGAGTTGTGGAAGTTCCAGTAGGCTGATGGACAATGATCTGAAGTGGAGGAGTGGATGGTTGACTTCGCGGTGAAGAGGTTGAGATGGATGATGATGATGAAAGAGTCTCGCTATCGGACCCTTTAGGAGACTTCCTTGCTCTCTTCCTAGTGGGTAGAGGTAATTCGGTTGGCTGAACACCAAACTTTTCGCTCTTTAACCTGGTAAGAGGATGAGCAGGGTTATATTGCGAAGTCACGCTGCCTTGAGATTTATCAGATTTTTGAGGAGATATAGAAAATCGCTGAAGTTTGTGAATCAAAGATTCAACTTCAGGAGGTTCAATAGTAGATTGTTCTGAAATTTCAAGGTTTGTAGCAGCGACTGTTGCTCCAACGACCTCTCACTCTGGATTTAAATGCAACGGAGAAGTCGGGGGAGATGGTGAGGGTGATTTACTCTCATAATGGTATTTAGATTTAGATTTACTTGCCATTCACAGTTCGGGCCCTCCTTCTAGCGCCAAATATGTTGAAGCCCCGAAAATCGGGTCTACAAGAAGGGGGATACCCACCTAGTCCGGACCTTGGTTAGCAGCTCCTTTTCCGTTTGGTATAGTGGGTCCGACTGGGGATATGGGACCAGTTTCCCAATTTGTGTATGTGACGTGTGTGACGGACTGATATTTCTCTTTCTAACAGTTTCTAAATGGAATACTTTTACTCTAACTCTAATCTAATAATAAGGAAATTGTATTCTAATAAGCAGAAATATCTAAGTCTACACTAACCCGAGGTGTAACCTTTCTTTTATGCGATCTAAAATGATTTCAAATAACAACTGGTAATAAAGATTATTCAACTATTATGAGAAAAGAATTCAATAAGGATGAACAACTTCGTATAAAAAGTTATACGAAACAGTTGTGAAAAGCATATTGCATAATAAGTTATTCATACACCAAGCATAAATAAATAGCTATCACCGTACAAAAGTACCAAATGATAACTCAGGCATTCATACATCAATATATAAATAACTGAATATGAATATCACTTTAACGCAAAGGCAGAAATAGTTAAGAGATAGAAATACCATTTATAACTAGTCCTACTCATGAGCTTCAAGCGATAATGATTTATCTCTTCTTGATCAAACATCCACTAAGAGTACAAAAGTGCAACATCAGTAGCAGATATCAAATGAAAATATCAATAAATCATGTTCCATTCATTCATCAAAACCTCCTCAAAGGGTACAAAAGTGCATGTTCTGGGGATAAGTTTTTGACAAATTTTAGGACCCTTCTCTAAATGCATGAGAAGAGTTTAAATACTACTAACTAAATCTAAAAATCACTTATTACAAAAATGTAGGATGCGGTTTAAATGACCGTCCTCATTTCAGGAAAATGAAACAAAATTAAAACTAAAATTGAATCTAAAATTAAAACTACTTTTGTATCTGGTCCTTGAAATCGCACGCATGCAGCATCTATTTGAGAAGGGTCGACTGGCCGACTTCCGATTTTAGCTGAGCTGAGAAAACAGAATCGACAAGAGCTGGCACCATCTTTTCGGCCGAATTGATGATACACTTGATAGTCATCCACTGGCTATGTGGCTTTACCAAGTATGCCCAGTAATAATCCCAGTTCAACTTGGTTAACCCTTGGATTGCTTCTGCCTTTTCTTGAGCCTTTTGTTTCCAATTTGTTTGTAGTTTCTTTCTTGCAATTTTCGGGGCTTACAGTTGACTGAGCAATTAGAAGCTTTCCTTTTTGAGAAATTTTTCTCAGCGATGCGTGATTAGCGCTAATCGCGCATCGAAAACTGCCTCCGTTTCTTGATCCGGGCTTCCTTGATGCTTTTTTCGCCTTTTGCGCTTTTTCCTTTTAACGGATATAAAGTTCAAATTTTATGAAAATAATGATTTCATAAGCACTTGACCCTAAGTCTTAAACTGTCTATTTCTGATATCAACGCTTTCCAGTATCCACTTAACCATGTCTGTATATGGGATAACTTTGGGCCTTGCTATTATCCGGTGCAAGAATGAGCAAGCTAGCTCTGTGATAGATGCCTCAGAAGAACTATGTGAGCCCGCAGTAGCAGTAACTTCCATTACTCTGGGATTCTCCTCCTCAAGTAGATTATACATGCCTTCCCACATAGCAATTCCTGCATCTCTGTTACAGGCCATGTCTGTATACAAGGGCGCCATTTCTTTCTCTTGAGAGCTCAGAGCTTTGTTTTTCTTTCCCATTTTATCCTGCGTATTGCTTTGTATCGTTCTCTGTTCTCTGTTCTTGCAATTCACAAGTGAAGTGAAAATAATGACAAGGAAGGGTGATGGGAAAGTTTTAAATGCTGAAGATGCATAAAGTATACCACCTTACGTGAGATGATTTTTTGATGAGCACGAAACCATATTCCATTAATAACTGGCAACTAACTCATTTATTAGTATTAAAGCGCATAACCAAGTGTCAGTTTATGGAAAATACCTTTTGAACCACATGCCCGAAAGATATGCGATGAAGCGATTTTGCGATTTGCTTCGCAATATCGCAGATCGCAACATCGCAGAATCATAACATCGCTAAGTTGATTGCTCGTGACATCGCATTATCACATTGTTGCTAATATCGCAAAATCGCAATATCGCATTATCGCAATATTGTATTGCCGCTTTATCGCAAAACTACAATATCGCAATATCGCAATATCGCGCTATCGCAGGAATGTAATATATGACAATCTTTGTTAAACTATTTTCTACGAAATGCGATTTGTGATCGGTGTCATCGAATATCGGCAAATTAAAGTGTTTTTATGTAAATTGTGCTTGATGTATGCGATGCGATATTTGTTTATTATCGCGTATCACAATCTCGCAATGTTGGAATTTGGTTTATAAGGAGGTATCTTATTATCCTTTTGCGATGCGATATTTCCTAAGGAAAGATTTTGTCTTACCCTATCATAAAACTTACATTTTTTAGATTTTTCAAGGGGATTTCCTAAGCTTATGATAGTAAGTTTTATTAGGAAAAGAACTTAAGCACTACTTTGACTTTTAAAATTTTTTAACTAAGGGTCCCCAATTATTTAGTATTAGGAATAACACTAAATAAGAAGGGGGGTTGTTGCTGGCCACAACAAGGAGACAGGGATGGACAGTGGGTGTCTATCCAGCATGTCTGCGCAATTTCTTCAGTCAGCTGAGTGGGCAAGTCTGTAGCTTTTGCGCACTTTTTTTGGGGAGTGAGTCCCAGGGTCATTGCTCAGTCAAACTCTCTGGTTGACTAGCTGGAGGGTTGGTTGGTTCACTTGCGGGCAGCGCAAATTGAGATGGCTTGTTGAGAAACTTCTACACTATTCTGGGTGACATTCAGTTCGATCGATTCCAGGATTGCGCAATGCAAGCTACCTGGGAGACATCCTCAAGCTCTGCACAATTATGGGTAATAGTACATGTCCACTGAGGGTTCTAACTACGCAATGCAGCTCAGCAAGGGTCTGGCTGTTGGAGGGTGATCTAGTTGTTAGAACTTCAGCAAAATGACTGTGTGAGTGAGTGAACTTGTGCATATGCAACCTTACAAACACACACTCAACATGACTCGACGATAAGATGCCTCAAACCATCAAGACAACATACTCAGTGTGGCTAACCGACGATGCCAGGAACAAGTGCGGCACTTGTGATAGATCGTTGAACGACCGAAAAGACCCTTGCATGAGAGTGCATACAACATTGTGTGTGCATGATAGATGTGTACATGGTGAACATAACTCAAACACAGCCTTCAACATTACCAGAATGATGTCACAAGCATGACATAGCAATCAACATGCAGAAGATGACAATTGGTCAAACAAGTGAAAAAGAAGCAAGACATGTAGAAGAAGCACATGAGATGACTTTTCATGTTTGCACACATGTATGTTACTGAGGACAAGATGATATGACAATGACAAGAAGTCCTACAAACTCAACTAAGAGGTGTACTTTAGAATATGTTATTTACTTACCATACTTACGCTCAAGATGATCATGCATCCAACGAAGTTTACATGCAAACTTGATATTTTCCATTATTCAGTTCCTTGGTCCTCAACTCCTTGGAAGATATTTCAGCATGTCACCTTTTCCTGTATTCACTGAGAGGTAGATCTGCACAATTTCAGCAGACATTAACTGCTATTGGAATGAGGCCTCAAGAGGCCTGTCTACGCAGTTACTGCATGCAAGACCAACAAGACAACTTGGACAAAATTGCACAGTTTTGAGGCTCAGGGCACTGCTACGGAATAGGGGTCCCAGGAGGACACCTCTCTGCAATTTCTGAGTGCAGTGCACCTAGATTTCTTTGCACATTTCTAGTGAGTAGTGTTGACTGGGCCCTCTGTGGGCTGTGAGGTTTCAACGGGCAAGGGAGGTTCATGTCTCTACGTACTGTGGAGTTTCAACAGGCAAGGGAGGAATCTTGATGGTTGCAGAATCAAAGTGCAGAGTTCCATGAAGCTGGATGAGGCTAGGTTGCTTGGGAAAATGGCTAAGTGTGATATCGGTCAAACATATGTAAACATTGATAGGACTCAACTGTGATCACACGCAGACACTTAGTGACACAACGTAGACCATCCAAAATACATAATACATACTTTTCTTGATGCAACAACCTTCGTGACATGAGTATGTGAGGTGAGTGTGAAACATGTCTATGTGATGATAACCACTCATATGCACACAATTCCCTTGAAGCAAGACAACATTCCCTTTGCATGACAAACAAAAACCCCTATGCTGAAATATGACACATGCTACATGAAGATGAGAACACAAACAACTCTTAAGATCAAGGAGGGGAGCTTGAAATCATCATCCTACCAACAAGTAGCCAAGGATAATCGATCGTAAGATCCAAGGTAGGCTCTTAAATTTGCATGCTAGCCAAAATTTTGGAGGATGGTTCTAGCCGCTACAACATGATCATATGTTTATCTCTTTATTCGAACTCAATGGACTAACTATGCAAAAGATATTGTGTCAGGTATACTATTATATCTTTGTCGCACTCAGCCATCAACTATGACAAAGATCCCTCGTGGAGTTCGCTTTAAGCTCTTTTTAGACTCTATAAAGATGAAAATACTACCATTTTACCCTTTCTAGACCCGTAAAACTAAAAAGAATGGGGAAAAACTAGAAGAAGAGCAACCATTTCTGTCTATCTAAGTTGAAATTTTTATGGAAATCGTCTACTATCTATCCCTTAAATATGGAACTTGTCCAACATTTTCATGCTTTTCCAGGTCATAGCTTCTCTTTGAAACCTACCATCTAATGAATCCTTCCTTCATACCCCAATGTCTTTGCACCCTTGTATCCCACTCTTTTTGGTGTCTATGTTGCCTAGTCTCCTTGGTGTCGTGTCTTTCACTATTCAAAGGATTGTCTACTATCTATCAACCTTATCAACCATTTTATTTTTCATGTGTCCATTTGTCATAAGTCGGTCTTCCTTGTTATTCTAGATCACTTCCAAATCAACCACTTTGTTACTATTTCATGTCAATTAATGTGGGACTCATCATTGTCCTCCTTTGATAAATCACTTCCTATAGACTTCGACAAATTATCTGGGAAGTCGGTTCAGAAAAATCATAGTACCTTGTAGCTTGCAATCATGACTGGAAGTTTTCCATGCATTTGAGAAGGGGTTTTTCTTATTGCCTCACAATTGAAAAAATATAGGAGTGTTTGACCTCAAAAAATCTATTCACACTCGCTATGTTTTATTAGGCATCTTGGAGACCATCATCTTTATTAGTGGAAATCCTCATGTTTGTTAATGGTTTTCATTATTGACTATTAATCAGATGAATCTTCACATGCTTGACATTATCTCATTCATTTACATGTGTATAATTATTTTATTTCAAGACGGTGATGAAGACCTTGGGAAGAGGCTTACATGACTCAACCTTGTTTCCTCTCCCAAGTTGTGTATTTTGTTTCTGGAGACAACTTATACCAGACTGACTATACTGCGACCTACATTATACTTGTTGGTGGCCACTGTGTACTCTTTTTTGGCCATGATCAATCATTTTTTACATGGATCTACAGTGTATTGTTCAACGGCCATGCTTTTTCTTTATCTTCTAAGAATGGGAATGCCATATTTAGGACATGATCTATATGTGACACATGATTTTTATTATTTTTAAGCATCGTTTCATTCCTACACTCTAATCACACTCACTCCTCTATTTTTTTGTAAAATATTTCAGCCATCACTTTCTTCTCTAACCTCACACTTCAAGGGGCATCTATTATCACTAAAAATGCCTCCTCATCATCTCAAAGGATATCATTGATCCTTTAATCGAACTTCACCCATTTTATTTACCGTGTTTATGATTGTAACACACCTTATTTTCTTAGCAAAATGTATTATAACAGATGTCACCTACTCTGCAAATTGTGTTACCCTAGATTGTAACACTCTGTCTCTTTAGTTGGCCCACATTACCAAAAACTCATCCAGTCATGAGCACAAAAGCCTGAGTTAACTCTTTGTGGGAATCTCCTCCACCACTGGAAACTCTTACATGTTGGAATGTGATTTCCTTGACTTCATCTTTATCTCTTTCCTGTATAAATAAAGCACCTAAAAGTGGCTCAAATCATTTTTTATGAGGAAAAATCACCCAATCTAAAGCTTTGGCCCAATTTTTACTAGAGAGAAACTGACAATACCTGTAGCCTCCATTTGCCTATAAATCGAGAGCTTAGGCATTGAGAAAAGGATCAGAATTCAAAGTATTGTTATGCTTTCAATGTCATTACTCAGAGAAAGTATTGGAGCTAGGAGCTATACAAGGTTAAGATGCAGCTTTGACATCTGATTGTAAACTTCCTTCTTATTAATAATATATAAATCAATTTTTCTTGTTTGTAAATAATTTTTCAATATCCATTTCTATTATGTTTAACTAATAATTGCTTGGAAGCTAGAGTTACATTGATTTGTTCAATAATGCTTAGTTACTTATTCATTATGATTTTCGTTAGTGAATTATTATGACATGAAAGGATTTATTTAGTCTTCTTTACATTTAGTACTAGCTTTTATAGCTAGCTAGGAGCATCTCCCAGTTACACCAATAACTCCAACATATCTGCATGCGAGGACATATTATAGCTTCATCCTTTGCATTGTCTTATTAATTTTTAGTTTGCTTCTTGTATTTTTGAATGAGTTATGTCTTAGAATAGTTGATCCTTTATCTTGTCTATCTTGGGTTTCTGGGAAAACCTGAGGGTATTCGTTTATCCATCCAACCAATAATACCTATAGCAACAACCCCCTATTAAGTTCATCAACCACTTTATTTTCCTTTCCCTTGATGTAGTTTACATCAAAATCAAATTCATTGATGAAGGCTAGCAACCTTTCCTTTCTTGCATTTACTTTTGGCTGGTCAAATAAATACCTCAACCCTCCATGATATTACATTAAAACAAACTTCCTTCCCAGCAAATAATGCCTCCACATTTTCAATGCATGAATAATTTCTCACTAAATCTAAGCCATGGATGAGATAATTTCTCTTATTCTCATTTAACGTCATTGATTCATAGCAAACCACCTTCCCTTCTTGTAATAGGACTCCATCAATCCCTATTTATAGGCATCAATGCAAACCACAATTTTGTTTCCTAGGTTTTTTATTCTCAATATCAATGCATGCATGAGCATATGTTTTAATTGCTTAAAACTAGTTGCACACTCTAGTTTCCATTGAAATTTAACTCCTTTTCTCTGCAACGTTGTGATTCATTGCCAAATCCTTGAAATTTTTTAATGAACCTCCAGTAATACCTAGCCAATATGATAAAGGATCTAACTTTTTCCACATTTTGAAGATAGGCCACTCCATGATGCCTTTGTTCTTCTCAGGATCCACTTCTACTCCCTCTTTCGAAACATATGTCCCAAGTGTTGAACTTATGATTGAAAGAAATCACATTTATTGAGCTTGGAATAAATCTTGTTCTCTCTTGGAAATTGTAAAACTTCCACTAAACATTCTTCATGTTCCTCCTTGATTTTAGAATAAACCAAAATGTCATCTACAAATACTTACACAAACTTGTCTAAATATGGACAAAGAATGTTGTTCATTAAACACATGAACATTGTTGGAGCATTGCTGAGTCCAAATGGCACCACCACAAATTCATAATGCCCATACCTAGTTTTGAAGGTTTCCTTGTGGATGTCTTCTTCCTTAATTTGTACCTGATGGTACCCAGACCTCAAGTCTGTCATTAAAAATATTGCAACTCCTCTCAGTTAATCAAATAATTCATTAATCCTAGGAAAAGGATAGTTGTTCTTGATTGTGCCTTTATTTAATTTGTTGTAGTCAATGTGCAATTTTAATGTGTCATATTGTTTCTTCACTAATAGTACTAGATCTCCCTGAGGTGAGATGTTGGGTTTGATATATTCCCTATCCAACCTTTCCTTTAATTGCAATTTTAGTTCCACTAGCTCTGATGTGGTCATGTAGTATATATATTTTAACACCGGTACCGATCTTGGAAATAATTCAATTGAAAAATCAATTTCCCTCTTTGGTGACAATCCTAGGATTTCTTTAGGAAACACATCACCAAACTATTTTAGAATCAAGTACTCTTCCATTCTATCCTTGTTAATCATCAATTCACTAGTTACATGGAAAGAATACAATTCACACCCCTTGCAGTTACACCTCTTCACTTGCAATGGTGATATTTTCCTAACAATGATGAGCTTCCTTACTCCTTGCGACATTACTCTCTCCCCTTCATCGATGGCACATTCTATTGATTTATTATAGCAATCAATTTTAGTCTTGTGGCCTTCTAGCCAATGAATTCTAACTAACACATCATAAGAACCCAATGGTAACATATTCAAATCCATTAATTTAGGCATGTTAGTTATTATCACTAGGCACAATCTCACCACATCGTCAATTCACCTCATATTTCCCATCACTAGCTAAAATAACCATGAATTTTCTTGGGCTATCTTATATAGTACACACTTCTCTGCAACTTTTGGGCTAACATAATTGAAATTAGAACCTAGGTCAATCAAAATCGAAACAAGTTGGTTATTGACCAAACCTTTCATCTCAATTAATGATGCTTGGTGATTGGCCTGCCTATTATCCAACACAACATAGATACATGGAACATTCTAAATGTTATGAAACCATCTCACAAAAAGATAGAGAAGATAGATAAATGCCTTCAAAATAAGCCTCTTCGAGGGGGCAACCTCCTTTACATTACACAAATGAACAATTTCGATGATACAAATGACAATACCTCATTTCTATATATAGGAGTCTAAGGGGTCATAATATAATCAGAGCCGATATAACAATAATAATGTAAGGGCACAATAATAACAACAATGGGCTTCTATGGGCACAATAATAACAATATGGGGACTACATGGGCACAACAATATAATAAGGGGGTTGTACTAATAACAATAAGGGGTTACATTAGTAGTATAGGGACCTAACATGCCCCTCTTCTTCAAAAATTGTTGTCCTCAACGCTTGAGTAGTTCTTGATGCTTCTGTATAAGATTCTTGTCCTCCCATGTGGAATCTTCAGCGGGTAAGTTCTTCCACTTGATGAGATACTCTGAAATTAATCGATTTCGTAGTTGCCAAGTTCTTGTTTTTGTGACTGCTCTAGATTCCAATATGATTTTTCCTTCCTCGTCAAGTTCTGTCAATATTGTTTGAACTGGGATCTTCTGTAACTTTTGAATGAGTGGCCACACTTCTTCATCCTTATTCCATCCATTCCTTGCTTCATTTATCCAATCTGGTTGGATAATATAAATAGCACAAAACAATGCTTCCAAATCCTCATCCTTTCTTGAGAGTGCATCTGCAACAACATTTTTCTTCCCTTTTTTGTAGATGATTTCAAAGTCATAACCCAACATATTTGTGACCCAATTTTTCTCTTCTTCTAAAGATAATCTTTGTTCTAAAAAGTATTTAAGCCTATCATGATCCATTTTTACCTTGAAGTGTCTTCCCATTAGGTAAGGTCGCCATTTTTTAAGTGCATGTAGTATTGCCAACGTTTCCTTCTCATAAATAGCTTGCTTGAGATGTAGCCGTAAAAATACCCAATCACCTACATCAAAACTTCTTTCACTACGATGTTGATCTACCTGTTGTTTCATTCGATTCTGCACCAAATTGGCATTATGCTTTAAAAGTTGGAGAACTTGTTTTTGATGCTCAATGTGATCTTTCACTGCTTGAATATTTTTCTTCTTGATATGTCCTTCTATCTTGAGAGTTTGAGGAGTAGTAATTTCTTTGAATGCATTACAAGATATGGTCAGATTCATTTCTTGATGCTTGATGTGATCTTTCACTTCTTGAACATTTTTCTTCTTGATATGTCCTTCTATCTTGATAGTTTGAGGAGTGGTAATTCCGACCAATGCATTACAAGATATGGCCATAATCATTTCTTATTTCTCGATGTGATCTTTCACTTCTTGAACCTTTTTCTTCTTGATGTGTCCTTCTATCTTGAGAGTTTGAGGAGTGGTACTTCTTGCCAATGCTTTACAAGATATGGTTGGACTCATTTCTTCTTTCTCTGGGGTTGGTTCCTCGTTTATATTCTCTTCTTTTGATGTTTCTTTATCCTTTTCTTTCTCCTCTTTATAATCTATGTAAAATAATTTCTTCTTGGCACACTTATGACCTTTAGTGTATTTTTTATCACAATTGTAACAAAGCCCTTTTTCTCTTTTTTCTTCCGATTGTTGTGGTGTCAACCTTGTAGGTTGTGGAAGGATAGGAGAAACAATACTTCCATCTTTATAGTTGTGAGTGGTAGACTTCCTTGTTGCCATAATTTTTCTTTGCACTTCTCTTGCCCTCTCCAATGAATCAGGTTCCCAATGACGAACCTCATGTTGAATGCTATCCTTAAAAGTCCCTATGGAGACATCAATCCTCTACTTCTATGGAATATCATTTTCCCTTATATTCAATTTTTTAAAGTCCTCAATGTTCTCTGCCATTGAACACTTTTGTTTGAGATTTATCAATAGGCTAAAGAAGGTGTTTCTCTTTGTATCCTCATAATGTGCTATCATTTCCTTTGTGAAAACTGACCACGTAACAAGTGGTTTACGAGAACAAAGCCCTTTATACCATAAAAATTGATCCGGTTCTAAATAATTAGATGCAATACGTACCTTTTGTAACAATGATATGCCATGTAGATCAAAATATTTCTCCATCTGTAGTATCCAATTTACCGGATGCTTACCTTCAAACTTCCTCATCTCACTTTTTCTTGATTTTAGGAGCTCGATCTTGAAACGATTGTAACTCTGTAATTTCAGATCTCCAAGTTCTGAAATTTCTTCTTGTAGTAGACCTTTGAGTCCTCTTTCTAACCCCGAATGTATGATCAAGATTGGATTTTGTAAGGAAGAGTTATGTCAAATCTTCCAAGATGACCTAATTATAGACTAGTTAAGTAGAGCGAACTTGTATGAAGTGTCATGTATCACTATTTCAACGTTAGGACTTGAAACCAATACACAGAAAACAATAGTCCATCCTATTTCTACAAATTCTTACGAAATTTCAATTTAATGCTTAGAGAGAAAGTTGGGACGATTTTCCCAAGGTCACCTATTTAGGATGTAATTCGGGAGCTTGCAGAAACCCTAAATGTCTCAGATTATATCTCCGAAAATATAGCGATACAAAATTTGAAATTCAGACCCGAGCTTCACTGAGATTTTGGTTCAAATGGGTTTTAATTTCAGAGTCTTAACCTTCGTAGAACAAATAGTATAACGAAAATTCCACGATGACCTGTTTGCGATGAAATTCTGGAGCTTGCGAAAACCCTAACTTCCTCAGATCATATCTCCAAAAATATAGTGAGATAAGATGTCAAATTTGGCCGCGAGGTTTAGACCGATTTCTTCTGAAATGGATTTTTTTAGCTTTTGAAACATTGCAGAAAAAAAGTTATAGTGAAAATTCCACGATGACCTGTTTGGAGCAGTGAAACCCTAGAATCCAAAGCTCTGATACCAAATGTTATGAAACCAACTCACAAAAAGATAGAAAAGATAGATAAACGCCTTCAAAATAAGCCTCTTCAAAGGAGAAACCTCCTTTACATTACACAAATGAACAATTCTTGGATGATACAAATGACAATACCTCCTTTCTATATATAAGAGTCTAAGGGGTCATAATATAATCAAAGATGACATAACAATAATAATGTAAGGGCACAATAATAACAATAGTGGGCTTCTATGGGGCACAATAATAACAATATGGGGACTACATGGGCACAACAATATAATAAGGGGGTTGTACTAATAACAATAAGGGGTTATACTAGTAGTATAGGGACCTAACACTAAACCACACCATTCACTATTTATGCATTCATATTCTTAGAGTAATCATGTACTCTGAACTACTTATTCATTCCTAGTAACCATGCGTTCGCTTCCATAGCCTTCTTCACCTGTCCATCAAATGCAACAAGTTTTTCCTTCTTAGATTATTCTAACCTCAAATATTTCTCCTTCCTTTTTTGATGATAATGCCTCTTATTTGTAGAACTAGACATTTTCTGATGAATGCATGTTCTCCTCTCTAGACTGCTTAGTGGAGTTCCATCTCCCACTATATATTCACTTTCCTACTTATTCCTTTTCTTATATATTTTTAATTCTACCCCATTTAGTCCTCAATTCAAGCTTTATAAGCCTTAATGGAATCTTCTTGTACTTATATCTTCCTAGGTAGATAGCACCTAACTCATGTTACTTCTATTTTAGCAAATATGATAAGATGTGTAGTATAATTTCATTTAATTCTTCTTGCTTTTCTTGAACTCTAAAAATATTCCCATTATCATCCTTGCAACTTCTTAACTCAACTCTTAAACTTCTAATGGTTTCCATCCAGTTAGGGGAGCCTTCCTCTCTCCTCTTCCCACTAACTCTTCTTCATGACCACGTTGGGATCTATTAGTGTTGTACTACATGATACTATTGTTCATCCCTTTACTCTCTTGTTGTTCCTTGGTGTCTTCTTCTGTGTTATTACACACACATGACTATTAGCCACCCAAAAATACAAATAACACATTTACCCATCACCTTGGCTTATCTTCAATAAGCATGTTGATGTGAGGCTATCTGAAACACCAAATATCAATTTAGTATGCTAGTTAGAAAATAAATAACATATCAGAATCTCTCATTTTTGTCATTTCACAATTATAATATCAAGACATGCATACAACACACAATCAATAGTCAAAATCCTATAATAAACAATAAACATACATTTTCACACAAAAATTAATCATTCTTTAAATGCCATACTCTGTAATAGAGTGTCATTTTCATCATCATAGGCCCATTTAGTATGAGTGTTGAACTTGGGCACTTAAATACTCCATATCAAAACTCAAAATCTTATCTCAAAAGGTGTAATGTAGAACCTGGCTCTGATACAACCATGTAATGTTGCCTCCCACCCCCTTGGACTTCCCACGCTAATGGAAGGTGTTACTTTCAACTAACCAGACCTCTTTGGTCTCATTATATAGATGGGTTTACAAAAATATTTCTCCTCCAAACCTTGTGGAATTAAATTTGGACAACACAAGAACATTTATCTCATCGAGATATTTCGAGTGATATAAATTGTATCCCAATCTGATCTCTAGATTGAGAGATATGCCCTTCCAAAGATTGGCCAATTAACTCTTGCCACATAAGCATGGTGCTACTACATGGAACCCACATGATACCCACACGTCCTTACCATGTCATTCGTGACACCTATGTGGTGTCAATGTAGCCATGGTTATACACTCGTGGAAATTGCCACTTTAACCACAATAGTAAGTCCCACAAGGTTTGACCTCTTCATGCAAATTGTCAATTCCTTTATATCTGGTTCTAATTGATTTCTAATACACGTGCACAAAATTTACACTTTTCAAAACTCCCAAGACCCCTAGAATCCTAGATTAACATGCATCCACAATGTATCTAGACATGACCCACCATCTGGGCCCTCCCTAGCTTCACACTATGCATTTTCCCAAGATGTCTTGGATAGATCTATGAGTCACCAAATCTAGCCTTTTACACCTTAGTTTTCCAAGATGGATCCACACTAGATATATTGCATAGATCAAAAAATCATGCTTGAACCATATCCAACTCTAAATACTTTTCTTTATGATCAACCTCCTAAATCACCCAGACCTCAGATTCATTATCCAAACAACATATCTCTCCACCTATGTGGGACCCAATCCAGATATTAACACCTACTTTCTTCATCCACAACATAATAAAAGTATTTCAAATCTCATGCTTCCACAAAAGTGCACAAGTGAAAACCATCTAGATGTCTAGACTCCAAGATACATTCACCAATCTTAAATTACATCCAACACAAATGCAAAATTCCACCCGGGACTCATCTAGTCCTATATATAAGACTAATTTATGCAGTTCTAAAACTTATAAATTCCATTGGATTTCAAAGGACTTGGAAAATTCTTCCCTTGAGTCTTAGTGTTACTCATAAGACTAAATTATACAGGAACAAAGCCCTCATTTGAAAACTAACATTTTCAATATCTATTCATGACCATAATATATCAATGAAGCTATCAACATGCCTATAAATAGGGACTGAAACAAGCCAAGACATGGTTAACACTATCCATGTGGTTCAAGTATAGTAGCATCATTTCAATCCACTTAATGGATCCCAGCTAGACTCCATTAGATTCATTGATGTAACATTCCATACACAACATCAACATTGGATTGTCAACAATCTTTAAGAAAGAAAGATCTATGATATTCATGATGTATCGAACAATGGAAATGACACACAGTGACAATCAGTTGAACACATCAAGCAATCATGCATAGCCATATAAATTTCTTTGCAACTGCTACTCAAGAACGTATAAGCAAACACAAAGGCCTCCAAGCCCCTCATAACCATGAGCACATATAGATGACATCTCATTAGAGATAATAAGAAATATCATACTATTCTAGCAATAGTCTTGATACAATGCTCATTTTCATAAAACATAACAATATCATTAATTATTCATGGTGGAAAACATGTACAAGTAAATATACTTATATGGTTGACTTAAATGACTAGAAACTGAGGAAGGGACCTCAACTCTCCACCCAACCATAGGACATATATACTACAATGTTTGTTACATCTAACTACCTTCAAGCCAGATTTAATGTCTAAGGAGTTAAGCACTCAAGGGAATTCCCACCAATACAATTCAACCAAATCACATAGTAATCCAGAGCACAAAGTGTCCCCACCTGAAAACCAGGAGTCTAGGGCACATAATGTCTCCACCTAACACTTAATGGATCTAGAAAATAATGTTACACTTGTAAAACCCTGTAGGGATATAGAAAACATGGTTTCTACATTAAATAACCACTATAGGTATCCATAGCCCACAATGTTTCCACTTGATTCACACTACAGGACTCTAGATCTCATTATGTCTCCGCCTGTTAACCCATGGGAATCTAGATATCACCATGTATTCACCTGTTAGGATCCATGGGAATACAGAGCACATACTCAGGGTCTCTACCTATTAAACACCAAAAGAAGTTCTAAAGTACACATTGTCTCCACCTACTAAGTAGGAATCTAGAGTCCACCATGACTCCACCTTCTCAACAGTAAAGTCTTCTCTTTACACCATGCTCCTCAATATGCTTCGAACCCTGTGCATACAGTAAGATTTCTAGACTTTTCATCAACGAGTCCTCTTTTTATGATATCAAGCAATATGTTTGTGCTTCCAAGTGTGTCCACTCTCCATATTTTTTCGCATACCACCCTCTGTCTGTATGCACCCCCCCTCCACCCACCCCCCCCCCCCCCCCCCCCCCCCCCCCCCCCCCCCCCCCCCCCCCCCCCCGCCCCCCCAACATACCTTGCATATCATCTTCTTCTTCCCATATTACTTTTTGTGTTGACTTCCAAGACACCTCCCCTGGGGAAAGGGATTGTATGATATTTTTCTCCTTTACAATAGGCTACCCATAATTTCTTTAATGCTTGCACTAGCAAGGCCATAAACTCATTAAGGATATAGGTGATAAAATATACAGTGGCTTGGGTTTACAAGCAACTCCTCCTCCTCATGCCTATGAATCTATGTCCACTACTCTAGCCAAATCAATATTTACATTTCCACATTATTTACATGAATTACAATTCATAGTGACATTTACAATAAGGGTAGAAAAAAAGTTTGTCACATTTTAAGTTCGCAAGAGTAACTTAAAGAGGAAATTGAAGGATGCACAAAAGGAAAGTAGATTAGGTGTTAATATTAATATTGGAGGTTGATGGTTACAAATTTCAGTTTTGTTTTACAAGAAAATTTAATTTACAGTAATAAGTTACTTTAATTATAGTAGACAATTCCCAGAGTCTACCCAAAAGGTGTGTGTGTGTGCGGAAGTGATACAAATGCATAAAATAAATCCCAAAGATACATTAGAAATGATAAGGAGAGAGTGAAAGGGTTACCTCCTCTCGCGAGAAGCGGAATCCATTGTTGCATACAACTTGGGGAATATCTCACAGAGATCTTGACTCCTATTTCTTCTTTGTAAAATGCACACAAAGATAACCAATTCATATTCTCCTGCAATAATAATATCAGTGCATGTATATGAAATCCAAATTAAAGCATACATAATAAAGAAAGAAATTCAAACAAAATGAATTAGGTGGAAACTTTTATTACTTTTGCATCAATTGGGAATGAAGTACATAGATGAACTCTTGTAGTTCTTGCCTTTGACCTCCCTACTAACCTCTATTATCATTAGAATTTTCATCTGCAAGCATAATTTTATCTTATAGAGATTTTGACAACATTTCAACAACATTTCTTTCCCTCTTTTGTGACTAGTTTACAACTTTGATTTTAAATATTTCCTTGTTGATTAGCCACATTGAACCTAGACACAATCTTTACCATATCATAGGTTATGATGAAACATGACCAAATCAATCATGACATCATAAATCTTGACAAAATCAAGCCAATTCTTCCAGAACGTGTGCTTTGTTTCTCAATCTCTGTGGCAAAAGGGAATCGTTAGGCTTTTGTTTCACCTATTACACTATAAAAGGGAATTGATAGGCCTAGTGTTTAAATTTTTGCATTCCATAAGAGTGTTGAAGACACTAAAACCACATTTTTAGGGTGTTCCACTGATCACAAGTTGACCCTTTGAGTTGGCAAGGGTTGTTCATTTCTCTTAGACCCTAGGGGATGGATTTCTGAGCAATAACATTTAGGGAAATTTTGCATAATTTTGCGGAGGAGCACCCAGTGGAGAATTTGGATGTATTAGATGCGGTCCCTTTATTGTTTGAGGACACGCAAAGCCTTAGGGATTGGGGAGATGTTGAGGTTAGGAATTTATGACTTTTTTTTGTCAAATTCTATGCAACCTATCCCAAACCCCTATTCTTACTTTAATACAATCCTATCTTATGAAAAACAAAGGGATATCATGCTAAATAAAGTTAATTAAAGGATTATAAGGTAAATTTTGATTTTATTTTGTAAGAATATAATTTTGGATGCATTATTGGACTTAGTTATAACTATATGGGTTTACTAATGAGATTTATGGAGATCTTATAACCCTAAAAGGGTCCTGCAAATGGAATCCAAGTTAGACATAGGTGTGAAACTTCCAAGGATAAAACAACACATGGGTTCTCTATAAGATGATAACATTGAGATGATCTATCAAATATTGGAGTGGATATTCAGTCAACGCCTATCACTTGGTTGATCTATCACTTTCGTAGTCAACTTTAGTTGATGAGGCTGATATTTGGGGTCTTTTTGTTCAAGTCTTTTCAACTGGATTACACCTATTCATTCTTAATTTGGATGTTTTTGTTATATCTCCGATTAAAGACCTAGAGCAACCATTATATCTCCCAAGGATTTGCTCAAAATACATTTTAAAGCATGGGATATATCGAAAATATTATGTATTTTATTTTATACCAAAACCAAACGTTGGCCTTGAGCTAGGTTTGTGACGATAGTATTAGGTTTTATTAATATCTCAAACTTGTATGTTTATGAATAAAATATTTTTTGTGCTTGAGATTCATTTATGGTGTTAAATCATGGTCTGGTATAGCTTTTCTAAGATGCAACACTACTAGTTTTCCTGGATCCACCAACCCAGTGCATTGCCCCTTTTGTTCCAGTGTGATTTTAATTTAAGTGTGGTGTGTGGTTAAATTCTATAAGGATATCTTGTTTCTTTAAGTGGATCAATTTATTCCATGAGCATATTGTGTGGATTAAGAGTTAATTTGTGGATTCATTGTATGCAAATAAAATTGTGTTAATCTAAATTAGTAGATCTCCTATTGCACGCTTTTTTTCAACGTCGATATGATACATATAATCTATTTTTTATATATGACGTAGGGATTCCTGCACTAGGATTAACAACTGCTCATTTAGGTTGATATTATTTATAGATTACTAATTTTATAATTGTATGTGTGATTGAATGCAAAGGCTTGATCAAGAACTTTTTCATTATTTTTCATATATATATATAAAAGCTCTATTTTATATCTAAAGGTCAACAAAGTTAGGTTTTAAATATATTTCATTATGAATTCCTGTTTGATCCACACCATTTGTGCTTTCCATATATCGATCCAAAGAACTCACTTTTGTTAGAATATAACTCAACATTTTTACTTGTTTGACATCTTGTATGTAATGTATGTGTTCGATTGTTGAAGATTGCATATTTGTTACAAAGTGTAATCTTGATTGACAAACATTATGTTTTGAGTCCAGATAATAGTTTTGCTTTTTCTATGTTTACAGGATGAGTAATAGATGTTTTGTTTATGGAACAAAAACATGAAAAATTGACTCTTACTACCGGTGTCCTGAAATACGGATTAGTTTTGTAGTAGAAAAAATTAATGTATGACTTTGTTTCATGATTATAGATAGAAATCTTGTGCTATGGCGATTTAGGGTCAATTTTCTTACGAAATTCTTCAACTATGTTTTGGATTATTTCATAGAAGTGTGAGTGATAGCACTACATAGTTGATAGTTGTAATCTTTTTTGATGCCTTGATTCTCTTTCATGCAGATCATTTTTAACCCACAATGAATTGACCATTGAAGGATACTCTTGAAATTTTTAACCACCTAATATTGAGATAACACACTCCTTGTTAATGAGTGTGAAAGATCTAAACTTGTGAAAGGAGGACCTAGTTACAAGAACCCAATGGCCCCCTTAGGTAGATTTCCTTATTAAGTAGAATAATCATTTTTCTACTGAAGGTATATAACTTGCATTGGAATTTCATGTGTGATGTTTAGTGATTGAATACTATTCCACATGAATAATTTTCAATAGAATCCCAAGGTAACGTAGGTTGTTGATTTATTTCCCTTGTGTGAGAGTCGATAGGGATGAGATGGGACTTGTTGAAGACATTCCTTAAAGACATCCTATAGGAACTGGTCTTACAAAATCCAAAGTAATTGGGTCTTTTCTGTTAACTAGGTCTCTTTCTCTTGGAAGTGAGGTTAGATTCCTAGTGCAACAAACTATTATTGTCTAAATCTCCACACATACATTGTAGTGTCTCAAATTGTGCATTACTGGATTCACAATTTATGTTGAGTAGTTCTTGTTATCAATAAAATCACCCAAAAGAAAGTAAAGACCGATTTTGAAAGGAAGCAATCAAGATCGTCAAGCTATAGGTAGGATGGGAAAAGTGTTAAGTTCAATGTACCTACCAAAAGTGCGTTCTAGTATATCTTCCCCACTCTAAGTAGGAGTAAGACAATTCATCCAACAAAGGAAGAGGATAACGAACTAAGGAAGAAATCGATGAAATGAAAGGGGTCTGGGAAAGAACATCTACTATGAGAATACCCAACTGAATACAAGATATCAGGAGGGTGTACAATTTTTGAGAGCCTACCAAAGCCAATAATGTGGTTCAAAGGTCTATTTCTCTTGGAAAAGAGCTTATATTTCTAGTGTAGAATATTGTTATTATCTAAGCCTCTCCACATACAATGTAGTGTCTCGAAATGTACATTCTCATATTGAAAATTGATGTTGAGGATTTTTGTCATCAATAAAATGACCCAAAAGAAAGAAAACACTGGTTTCAAAAGGAAGGGATCAAGATCATTAACCTATAGGCAGGATGGGAAAAGTGTTAAGTTCAATGTACCTACCAAAAGTGAGTTCTAGTATAACTTCCCGACTCCAAGTAGGAATAAACAGATTCATCTAGCAAAGGAAGAGGCTAAGGAACCAAGGAAGAAATTGATAAAATGAAAGGGGCGTGGCAAAGGACATCAATTACGAGACTACCCAATTGAAAACAAGATAGAAGGAAGGTGTACAATTTCCAAGAGTTTACCAAAGTCAATCATGTGGCTTAGAGTGTACCCCAAATTTATGTAGCTATGGAAAACATGAAAACATACGATCAAGCCTCAGTGGTAAAAATGAAAGGTGTATTTTCTAACCATCCTATTTTAATTTGCATCGACCTTAATTATAATCTCAGTTATGTTACTCCACAAGTCATGGAAGCCTATGTTTCATAGAGGAAGGAACATTCTAAATCATGGCAAGTTTAGTTAGCTACCAAAGTTGGATTGTTATAACAAATAGAGCCATGTTGGATTATTATAATACATAGAGCCAAGTTGGATTGTTACAACAAAGCATTGTAATATAAGCACAATGAAGGAGAATAAAGGTTGTTTCAAGAAGTGTAGAATCCTATCTCTATTAGACGGATTTCATTTGTTCAAATAAATAAATATAGTAGAAAGGGATTCCCCTTGTACTGAAATTTTTAGCAAAGGATAACAAGTTGAAAATTGAAGATCATCCCATATTGCAAGAATATAGTGATGAATTCCTAAAGAGATACCAGGATTTCCATCCTTGAGGAACATCAATTTCTCAATAGATGTAACTCCAAGAGTAGTTCATTTGTTTAGGACATCCTATAGAATGATCACACTTGAATTAGTGGATCTGAAGATATGATTAAAGGAAATGTGGGGTAAAGGGTACATTAGACCCAACATGTCACTGGGAGGAGCTCCAACATTATTTGCAAAGAAAAAGGATGGAACCCTTAGAATTTGTATTGATTATAGATAAATCAACAAGGAAACAATTAAAAAAAAAGTTATCCCCTACCTAGAATTGATGATATATTTGACTAGATGAGATAATCCACATTGTTTTTGAAGATTGATTTGAGGTTTGGGTATCATAAATTCTAGATCAAAGGATGAGGATATTCATAGGACTACATTTAGACCAAATTTGGGCATTATGAATTTGTAGTGGTTCCATTTTGGTTGACAAATGAACCAACCATATTTATGTTCGCTATGAATAATTTTCTTAGCAAATATGTGGACAAGTTTGTGCTAGTATTTATTGATGACATCTTAGTGTATTCAAAGACCAAGGAAGAGCACAAACGCCTCAAGGCAATGCTATAAGTGCTACATGAACATTCACTATATGTTAAGATCAACATATGTGATTTATTCCAATCACAAGTGCACTACTTGGGTCATGTTATATTCAAAAAAGGAATGGAATTTGATCCTAAAAATATCAAGGCCAAACTATAGTGACCAACTCCCTAGAATGTAATAGAAGTTATATCTTTTATGGGCCTAGTAGGATATTATAGGAGATTCATTCAATGGGTGTTAAACATTGGGAACCCAAATATAGTGTTGAAAAATAAGGGTGTCATCCTTCATTGGGAACATGAGTGTTTAACAAGTATTGAAAATTTGAAGCATCTTCTCACACATGCCCCCATTTTAAAATTTCAAATATAGAGAAATATTTCATAGTTTGTACAGATGCACGCAAGGAAGCACTTTGTGGCAGTTTCATGTAAGATGGACATGTGATCATTCATGAGTCTATGAAATTAAATGAGAATGAGAAGAACTATGTAACACCTAATTTAGAGCTTGCAGTCATTGTGCATGCTTTAAAAATGTAGAGGCGCTACTTGCTTTAGATAAAGTTCATATTAATGGCAGATCATAGTGGGTTGAAGTATTTATTTGATCAGCTCCAAATGAATATCAGGAAATCTAGATGGATGGCCCTTATTAGTGAATTTGATTTTCAAATAAAACATTTTAAAGAAAAGGAAAATAGAGTGGCTAATACACTCAGCGGAAACATGAAAGTGAGAGACATGGAAACCATAATCACATGTGAGATGGAAATCAAAGAAAGAACAAGAGAAGCATTGTAGGAAGGTGGGAACATATAGCATGTAACTAAGTGATTGTAGTAAGATCCTAAGGGAAAAATGATAGAAAATTATCAGCTAACCAAGGATAGATTATTGTTGTTCAAATACATGTTATACATACCCAACATGGTTGAATTAAAGAAACTCATAATGGATGAGTTCCATAGAATATCATATGTCAGTCACCTGGGATGTCAAAAGGTGATAAAAACCACCAGGAAACTATATTATTGGTCGAGGATGAATAAATAGATTGTCAAATATATTTCCCAATTTTTATAACCCCAACAAGTTAAACTGGATTTCAAGCACCCAATAGGATTTTTGTAGCCAATACTAATTCTAGAATGGAAGTGGGAATTCATATTAATGGACTTCATCGCTAGACTATCAAGAAACCCTAAGTAGCATGGTGAATTCATGGTGATAGTATTTAATATGAGCATGAAATATCTATTTATACTTTTCAAATATACTTCTAATGCAATTGAAATTGCCCATAACTATATGAAGGAAATTTCATATTACAAGGTGTGCCTAAGAAGATCATTTCTGATTGGGATGCCAAGTTTACCTCTAATTTTTAGAAATATTTATTTATAGGATTTGGAATTCAATTAGCTTTTAGCAGATGATATCACCCTCATACTGATGAAAATATAGACAAAAAAAAAATATTAAAAAGAAAATGGAAGACATGCTCAGGATTTATGTTATGCACTACCCCAAGAAGTGGGAATAATTTTTTCCTCTAATGGAATTTGAATACAATAATGGCTATCAATAATCGTTAAATATGAACCCTTTTGAATCTTGTATGGAAAAAGGTGCAATACTCAAATCCACTAGGATAATTGAGTGGACAGAGTCACACTGATCCAGATCGATTTACTTCAAGGATGTATATATAATTTCATTTTAAAGAGAATGTAACCATAAGTACATACACATAAAAGAAGAGGAAAATAAAAGGCAACTATAAAAAGAAAGAGACACAAATCTTGATAACAGAGTTCATCCAGGTGGACTACATCTTTGGGCCCTACTCAAAGTGGGGAGGCCTTTGCATTAATCTCAGTGAAAATGCAAAAATGCATACATGGAAAAATTGTACGCATTATGCCTCTAATTCTGGGGATGGCCTGAAAATGAACAAAGAAATGGACAACACGATTGGATTCCTCGCGAAAAATCATGAAATTTTACTATAATGTCAGCCAAATTTTGTCACTGTGACCTATTGGGCTCTAGGGAATCTAAATACTCTCTACAGATTCTTTATGGAATATTTTACAAAATATTCCCCTTGTATCTTTCTTGAAATACACACCCAAGCATGGTTCCCTTGGCACACAGTTCCAACCATTTCATTTCCACAGGAAATGATTCATTCCACTCTCGTGCTAACATGCGGCCCTCTTCCCTGGCAGTGTACCAATGATCAATTTATATAATACTCCGCTAGCAAATTTTTCAAAGCGCTTGATGGGCATGGTGGTTATCGTGGTTGTCTTAAGTTGTTGGTACTATCGTGTTCATGGATTTGATCCCCGCGGACCACCCTCTGATCAATATTTTTATAATAGCAACAATATAATATGACCCTTCAGTTGGTAAATGATAACCAATTGTCGTTAATTTGTCCACCATTTTGGCAAAATATAACAAATGGGTTTGAAGGGTCTGCCAACTTGACAACCTGTTGACCCATTTGGTTGGCCTCTAAATTGCTCCACCAACTTTAGTTAAACTGCCCCAAAAAATGATTGATTCTGGTAATTTATATGCCAAATTGTCCAATCCATCAAAACTAACTATAGCCAAGTTTCACGCCAAGTTGCCTACCATATTTGGCCTAGTCTAGGCCCATTGCCTAGTCATGGGGTGCCACATGGTGCCCTATGATTGGGCCATGTGGTGACCCTAGATTGGGCCTTATCAATCTAATTTGAGCCTGACACATGTTAGTGTCATATTGGTCAAGAATATTCCTCAAATTTTGTGATGTCAGTGTTTATAAAGATGACATCAGCATCCGTACTATTGACATCATCATCTGTATTGCTAACGTCAGCCACCAAGTGACAACCTTTGGGTCTTTCTTGCAAAAATTTTAACTATTTGTCGAAAACTTCATTGGGCCATAACTTTCACATACGATTTCAAATTGAGGTGTCATTCATGCCATTAAATTTAGACCTATGAGCTCTTCGATTTGAGATAGTTTTTGTGGAGTTCAAGGACTTCAAAATTTTGGCCTTTTCGGATCCTCTAGGATCATTCCTCCCCACTGATGAGCTTTTGGGCCTCCAAAAGCCTTATCAATCAATTGGCAGGTGATGGAATTTCTCCCTCACTTTCTCCTTTTAAATCCAATGGGCCTTACTTAGATGCATCCCCTTAAAACCAATACAAAGGTACTCCACATCTCCCTGTCATAAAGTACTTGTCCTTCTATTAAGAATGATGTCTCCAGGTAGCTCGTCTAAGTACTAAGATGAAACATTGTAGACTAAAGGAACCTGTCCAACCTCCTCAGTGTCCATGATCAAAGGAGGCTCGTAGAGCTTCAAGTTTTCATCATTCACCATTGAATACATCTGCATGTATGCTCGCAAGTCAAGGCGAAAAGTATTGTCTCCAATATTCTCCAAGATGGTGAAAGGACCATATCGAATTGGTCTCAATTTCTTGCCTTCCCCTTTCATTTTGCCCTTACTAATATGAAGCCACACCCTATCTCCCACCTCAAATTGGTGATCAACCGATGCTTGTCATGTCAAGCCTTGTATTGAGCTTGAATTTTCTCCAATTATTCATGCACTTCCTTGATGAACCATATGGATTCACTAAATGAACTTTCGTGCTTTGTCCCTATCACTTTGTTCACTAGAATCCTCATCTTTCCCAAAGACCATGTCTAAGGTATCCTTTGGAAAATATCAAAAACATGCCTCAAATAGTGAGCTTTGGGTGGATGAATGCATGGCCCTGTTGTATGCATGTTTCACATAAGGAAGCTACTCATACCACAACTTGGGATGCTTGCCACAATAGCCCTGAAGTAAGTGTACCACTTTGTATTTGAAAATCTTTGTTTTCCCGTCGATCTATGGATGACATGTCACACTTCTCTTCAATTTGGTCTCCATCATTCTCCACAGACTTGTCCAAAGCTCCCTAAGGAATCGGGAGTCCCAATCAGATACAATGGATGTGTGCAGCGCAATGGACCCACACATACTAGAAGAAGAGTTGAGTAGTGTTTTCTACAGTTATTCTCCTTTTACAAGGCATTAAGATACACATCTTACTAAATCGATCTAGTATGACATAGAAATAGTCATGATCTTTCCTAGACATAGGAAAACTTCCAACAAAATCCATAGACACATTTTCCCAAGGACGATTAGGAACACAGAGTGGTGTGTAAAGCCAATATTTTCTATTAGTGGGATTACAAATAAAACACATCAGACATCCCTTTACATATTTTGATACAATGTCTTTCATGTGAGGCCAATAACAAAACCTCTTCAAATGACACAAAGTTTTACCTACTCCAAAATGACCTGACACAAGAGAGGTATGTGCCTCTCTGATTACATGGATTCTTTCATTGGTGGGAATACAAAGTTTGTCAAGATGGTACAAGAGATTTCCTTAAAAATGGTAATGATCTACCTACAATCCATGGGTTAGATTTTCATAAATCTCCTTGAAATCTTCATCAACAACATATTGCTCAACATAACTTTCATGAGACAAAGAAGAATTTTTCAAAATAACAGGTGCAGAAATAGGAGGACAAGAGAGAATATATGCTACTTTGTTGCTAGTTCCATTTTTGTACTTTATTACCAAGTGAAATTTCTGAATAAATCTCATCCATCTGAAATGGCATGCCTACAGCAACTTGGTTTGTGATTGGAGGTATTGTAAGGGTTGGTGATCTTTTTGAATAATTCTCTCCTTACCAATCAAGTAGTGTTTCCACTTCTTCACACTTTAAGCCAAAGCATACATCTCCTTGTCATAAGTGGGGTAAATCAAAATAGCTTGAGAGAAAGTCTTTGAATGGTAACATATATGTTTCCTCTGTTGCATCAACATTGCTCCCATGGCGTAACCACTAGCATCTATTTCAATTTCAAAAGGATGATGGAGGTTAGGTAAAGCCATAATTGGTGTGGTATTAATCTTATATTTCAAGGTATCGAAAGTGTTCTATTACTTTCCTCCCCACTTAAAGGTTTGCTTCACACTCTTCAAAGCATGTAAGGGAGATTTCATGATAGATAATTTGGAAACGAACCTCCTCCAATACTACACTATACCAAAAATTTGCGAACCTCTATAACATTGGTAGGCGTAGGCCACTAAAAAATCACATCAACTTTTAAAGGGTCTATTTTTAACTGTCCACCTCCAACAATATGACATAAATGAACCAAATAAGTCTTACGAAAATCACACTTGGACATTTTTACATACAATTTTTCTTTTTGCAAAACATCAAGCACCTTCTTAACATGACTCACATGATCTTCCCAAGTTTTACTGGAAATAAGTATATCATCAAGATACACAAGCACCAAATCATCAAAAATAGGTCTAAAAATATCATTCATCACCCTCATAAATGTAGTTGGAGCATTTCACAGTCCAAATGCCATCACCAACCATTTGAACAACCCATGTTTTGTGTTTAATGTAATATTCCACACATCTTGTTCTACAATTCTAACTTGATGATAGCCACTAGGCAAATCCAATTTTGTGAAATACACAACATTTTTCAATTGATCTAATAAATCATCAATGCAAGGCATAGGGTAGAAAATTTTCACCGTGATATTGTTGAGTGCCCTGTAGTCCATCCACATCCTCCATGTTTCATCCTTATTTGGCACCAACACTATGGGTGAACCACATGGAGAAGAGCTAGGCCTTATGACCCTTTGATTCAACAATTCCCTGCACCTGTTTCTTTATCTCCTCCATTTCAATAGTAGAAAACCTATACATACTCAAATTAGGTAAAGGAGCATCATGTTGGAGATGAATTTCATGTTGCATATCTATTTTTGGGGGAAACATGCTTGGTTCCTGAAACATCCCACCATAGTTAGAAATAATTTCATACAATTATTTATTGTGAGAGATCATAACCTTGGAAAGATTCAGATGCTTCTACATCCTTTGCTCTCACAACCATGAGCATGCAACCTTTGCTGGAATTGATCAATCTCTTCATTTCACCTGCAATAATAATATTTGCACTGATCTTCACACAATGAACCTGACAATATACTCCACCTTATACTTTGTGAGGTGGTATTTGTTTTTATGCCGGAAGAAAACTACTTTCATGTCATACAAATATGGATTGCCCAACATAATGCCAAATATATCTAAAGTTATAACATCAATATCAACCTCATCTGCAAGTTTTGACGCAATCACAAACTTAACCCAACATTGCTTGGTTACATGCAATTTTTCTTTGTTACATACCCATCCAAGAGGGTAGGTTTTTGGATGATTCTTAGTCTCCAACCCTAAATTTTTAACAATGGATTTTGAAATCAATTTTACTTGAGAGCTAGGGTCAAATAAGGTTTCCACTTTAGTATGTTTCACCACAACCCTAATATGGAAAAACTCACTCCTCTTCTAATCACCAACAAGAGACTCATTTGAAGAACTTGAACTTGCATGAATTTCATAATTTTCATTAGCATGAAGAGAATGGTTACCTTGTATGCACACTGCTTTGATCTATTTCTTATCACCGAAGTCATATCCAAGGTCTTGTTACATAGTTTCCATTATATTTTTCTTGTCCTTTCCACCAAATCTCTTTGGCTTTAATTCTAGATTCAACTTCCAACAATGTTCATCATCATGGCCTTCCTTCTTGTAATGTGTACAACATGGATTTCCTCCTTCTTCCTTCTTGGTTGTAGCTTCATTTTTGTCCTTTCCCCTCTATTTTCCTTTGAGTCTTCCATTATAAGGTTTAGATGATGATTTCTTGGGTTGATCTTTCCTACCATGTTTACCCCTGCTTTCAAGATGGATGGCCTTCACACTGGATGCATCGATAGTAGTAAGCCAAAAAAACAATAAAGAATGTATGATATAGCTATGTAATGAACCATTATACTTTTTTGCAGTCTCAAGTGAATCTAATGGAGTTCCAAAGTTTAAATCTTGTTTTGTAAATTCCTCTGTGAAACTTTGCACACTTTTTCCCTTGCCTTGCCTCAAATATTTCTATTCCATTAAAGCCTTTTGTCAACATCCCAAAGGAGAGAATTGGTCTTTCAATGCAGAAACAAAAATACACTATGGGAAAGGAGATTACCCAAACGTTTATTACCTTTTTGCATCTTTCTCTCCTGTTAGACGAAAGCAGTGCCACTCAACTGAAGAGATGTTAATTGGATCTTTGCCTCATCTTCCTCAATATAATAAATCCGACAACATACTTCAATATATCTCCAATTGTTTAAATTCTCCGCATTACATTATCCTTTATATGTGGGAAAATCAAACTTTACATCAAGCTTTAAAAAAGGCTTTTTAGAAGTATTCCCATGATGCGTGTTAGAATGATGAGAAGAGGAAGAAGAAGAGCTTTCATTGGAAGATGGAGATGGGTGTTCAGGAGGCTCTCCTCCTTCTCCTTGATTTACCGAGGCATGATCATTTGGTTCTTTATTCTCCTTCTTTGACACTATCTTCTCATGTTTTGCAAATGTTTTGTCAACTTTGTTGACCATGTTGTAAAAGGCCTTGCAAATTTTTTTCTCTTCCTCCAACCGAGAATCTTCATCTACCATTTTACTTCTTTCTGTTTCACACCTCGCTTCTCGATCAAAGGACTTAAGTTTACCTTCACCCTTTTGGAGCTTGTTCCTGGTTAACATTCACTCATGCAATCCACATCAAGAAGACCTGCTCTAATACCAAACTTGATCCAGATCATTTTACTTCAAGGATGCATACAAAATTTCATTTTAAAGAGCATGTAACCATAAGTGCATACACATAAAAGAAGAGGAAAATAAAAGGAAACCATAACAAGATAGAGAAACAAATCCTAATAACGGAGTTCGTCTTTAGTGGACTAGGTCTCCCAACCCTGCTCAAAGTGGGGAGGCCTTTGCATTAATCTCAATGAAAATAAAAAAATGCATACATGGAAAAATAGCTACAATTACAGGGATGGCCTGAAAATGCACAACTCTATTGAAGAAACGAACATGGTTGGATTCCTGGCGAATTTTTTTTGAAATTTGACTATAAAGTCAACCAAATTTTGTCACTGTGACCTCTTGGGCTCTAGGGAATCTAAATAATCTCTATGCAATATTCTACAGAATATTCCCCTAGTATCTGTCTTGAAATCTACACCCAGGTTGGGTTCCCTCGGCATGTGGTTTCGGTCATTGCAATCTCAGAGGCAATGATTTATTCTGCTCTCGTGCTAACACGCGACCCTCTTCCCTGGCAGTGTACCAATGATTGGTTTATATAATACTCCACTTGCAGAGTTTACAAATCATCCGTTGGGGTGGTGGTTACCATGGTTGTGTTAAGTCATTGGTACTCTTTTGGATACAAGTTCGACCCCACAGACCACCTTCCATTGGATATTTTTAAAATATCGACAATAGAATATGACCCGTTATTGGTGCTTGGTTTGGCCTTCCTTTGTAAACTAGATCTTTCTGTCCGTTTTTCCTCGCACCTCCCTCGTTATATGAATCCCTCTCATATTCTCATGATAAAAAAAATGTTCCTTCGAATATTTATGTTAGCCCGATTATTTATCCCAGGAGCTTAATTTGCAAAGATTCGCTCACCGCTTGCAAATTAATGGTTTATATTCACCATCGAGCGATAATGTGACCATTATTTAAAAAATTACTTTCTTCCCAATGAATCATAGTTGCTCCAATTGTTCACATATGATGGCTAACATCCCCATCAGGTCAAAAAGAGAGAGTTCATTAACACATTCCCTTGCCTACGATGACATCTAGTAATTCATCTCTCATGTGATCAACCGTCTAGAAGCGCATCGGGCCCGAGCCTGCACAAGACTTAACTCATTCATCGTGCCTGATGAATTGGACCCTTGTATTGATTTTTGAGTGCATTTAATTCCTCCTAACCAAACTACAATAGGTGGTCCAACTAGCAATTATTATTCTTTTTCTTAATTAATACCTCTTCTCCGCCAACTTTATAACCTATTTGCTTTACATGCTCGTTCTCTCTACATGTCGATCTCAACCTCTCTGACGCAAGTAGTTTCTACCTTGGAACTTTGTCGAAAATCATACACAACCCATCAAACCCTTTACTACCAGGTAAGTACCTGCTCATTGTTAGTCTTCCTGCTTTGAATTTTAAGTAGGTTTAGCATCTAAAGTATTAAGAATGTCAGATGAGCTTACAAAACGGGTTTATATCAATTATTTAGTGGGTGTGAGAGACTCCCAAGTCCATCTCACTGACTTCTTGACTTTAAAGCGAGCTTTCATTTTCTCATCTAGTAAATCCCCAGATGATGATTGTCTTATCCAATCAGGGGTTTTAGTTGCCACCTTACCTTTTGTTCATTTTAACCCTCCTAAAAAATCAAGCTACCTTTGTGGACCTTCACCCACACAAACCTTTTTCTATTTTGTCCCACCTTATTTGACTTCCTAGAATACAAAAGACAAATCAACAAAAGATATTAGAACAAATATAAATGGGGTTGATGACTAAGCAACATTTTTTAAATGTCACAAGCCATAGATATGCACATGTAATACTTTATTATGATTTTAATTTTATAAATCACATATAAATTCAAAGCACAACAATTAAATGATTAACTTCAGTAATTAATGCATATCATTAAAATCTATTAACATTTGTATTCCTACCTAAGAACTCATAAAAATGGGCAAACAATGTCTACTAAAAGGGGAAATTAAATATTTAAATGAATAATCTCTTATGTAAATCATTTAATGTCCATGTATTTAAGAGACTTGACTTTCCTGAATAATGTATGTATATCCACAATGAAACATGATTTCATGAAGATTAAATCTTTATTTTTTACCTCATATGATAGTACCATAAATCTCATCTTGAATTACTCGCCAAATTTTAACTTTCACCTTTACTTTAATATTTCTAAGTCTTGGATGCAAAAAAAATTCCATAAATCATTCATTCAAATATAAATTTTGAAAAATGTATAAATAGTATAAACCATTTGTAGTAATCTTATGAGACTCTCTTCCTACTATTCCAAAGCATCATAAATCACTAATCAAAATAAAAATAAAACCGGCATATTTAAATCAGTAACTATGCAATTGCAAAAATTTATCTTTCTTAAATAAGAAATGAAATCTACTCACACAAAGATATACTTCATATTTTAGGATTAAATAACATATTGAGATTTCTTACCATCAAACTAGCGAATAATGCAAATGAAACCATAAAAACCATGAATGTATTTGTAAGAATTCTACCATATGTATGAATCACATTTGACTTAATGAAAGTTAAAATCTTTTTTATTACATATGATTGATTTACTTGCTACATCTAGATATTATAATATTAAGAGATTATTCATTTTCATATTTCATTTTAAAGGAACAAATTTCAAAATATATTTAAATAATAAAATTCATATATCATTAATAAAGTAAGTTTTGAAACCATTTATTTAAATGAGCTTTTAGTAAATACTTAAAATCATTTATTTAAACTTATAGAAGTTCATTAAGATTATTCATATATATATCAGTGACTCGTATTGGAAAAAGACTTATATTAAAACATTAATGAATGGCTTGATTTTAAATTTAATGTTTTGAGGTCCCACTTCATTCGTGTTAATGTCGTCGGGTCGAGAAAAGCATTTAACTCACCAAGTAAATGTCAGCCCTTCATTAAAAAAAATTATTTACTGTTGGACTGCATCGAGTGAGAGGAGGGTTGTTAACCCACCTCTAACTTTTCACTTGATACAAGATATTAACCATCTATTAAAAGTGGCTCAAATCCCTAGGTGCACTGAGCATGCACTCTTGTTAGCGTTTTAAAGCCTTCCTTGCCCCCAAATCCTTTTAATTTCACGAAGAACTCCTTGGAACTTAGGGAATGTTTAGATTTCACCTACATAAATTTGTATGTGTGAAACCTATTCTAACGTTTTCATTACAGATTGAAAGAAATAATTCAATTGAGAAGTAATTAAAAGGATGAAGGCATATTATGTGAATGCATTTCCCATATATAGGGTTTGTTAAAAATAATTGATTTTTTTTGGTCCGAAATTTATTCTTAAAAAAAAATCGACTATGCAGGAATATTTCATAGTTTAAGTATGGATAAGACTTACTATGATTTTAAATCAAATGAATAATTGGATGAATGTGCAATTTAGGGTTTTTTTACATTTTGAAGAGATTAATTAGGATTTACCACGCGGATGGAATGAAGAAAAAGAGTTTAATCATCCGTGAAGATATAGATAGCAAATAGTATATTTATTTGGAGTATTTTACTATCAGTAATTGAAATTCATTCAAAAAGTGAGGTATGAAATTCTTTTAGAGTATTTTATTTGTGATTTTTATCTAATTATTTATGGGCTAACTTTTGTTTATTTAATGCGGGAAGCTAATTACGGAGAGATTAAATATTTGAGAAAATAATTAGAAGAAGGATTAATATTAAAGAGGATATTATTAAGTTTTACTTTAAAATTTGAGAGTATGAAAATTCTTTCATGGTTTTCAAACCATATTGGATCTTTGAAATTAACTTCTATTTTCATTTTTATTATTCGAATAATTATAAAAGAAACAATTGTTCGAACAATTATCATTTTTTTTGCATAAAACCCCTAATTTTCTCATTTGAAGGGGTTAGGGGAACAACTTTGGAGGAAAGAATAGACTTGTGATTCTTGATGGTCTGATTGCACTTGTTGCACACAACAACCAGTGATGCTTTTATGATATTTTGTTATGCAAATTGAAAATTATACTTCTTTAGTTTTCTTTTTCATTTCCATTCTATTTTGTGTGCATATACACTAGTTTAGTCTACAATTTACACAAGGGACTTGATCAACTTCTTATATTGCAGTACCTTACTTAATTCGTGATCCTATCAGATATTAATATTAGCAAATGTATCAAAGTTAGGATATCTGTGTTATGCATTGTTTTATTAACTAAAAACACTTGTTGTTGGTTAGTTTTATTACAATATTTCATGCAGATATAAGTATTACAATAGTGTATTCTTCTTTATTTGTATTTATTCTTATAATTTACATGCTTGAATTCGGATATCTGTTGACAAGTTGGTTGTTGACTTGATTAGCATTAGTTCGTCACAACAGTTAGAGGATTTGTTTGTTTTAAGGTATTCATAATATCATTAAATGAACATGTTCTTAATGCTTGTCCTTTGAGGGAGAATGGAAAGTAATAATACGTGATATTATACTATTTTGTTCTTTTTCATTATGGTGGGAAGCCAATAAATAAGGATCCACGTACAACTAACACTTCTTTTATTTTTCTTTTCCTTTGTCATGTTCATCTCTAATTTTTGTTCTATCATTTTCTCATTACATACTTAAGGTTTTAATAGTAATTGTTGAACTTTTAATTACTATAAGTCCCTTTTCCCAAATTTTAACCTCTCTTCCTTTTAAACAACATGCTTTCATATCAATAACGTGACCTTATTTATTTGATCAAATAGAATATTTATTCAATTAAAAATATTACCGGGAATACCCCCTATGGTGAAAGGGAGGCCAACCCTTCTCACCTAAAGCAAGAGGGCTTCTAACCACCAGTGAATGTCTTCTCGGGTTGTTGTCAGTTACCAAGATAATTTGAGAACCAACACCCATTCGTTGATAAACGATAACCACTTATCATTAATTCGTCCACCATTTTTGCCAGATATAACCAATAGGTTTGGTGGGTCTGCCAACTTGGCGACCTGCCAACCCATTTGTTTGGCCTCCAAATCGCTCCACCAACTTTAGTTGAACCTCTCCCAAAAATGACCGGTTTTGTTAACTTCTATGCCAAATTTCCCAATCCACCAAAACTAATTGTAGCCAAGATCCACACCAGGTTTCTTTCCAGATCTGTCTTAGTCAAGGCCCACTGGCCAGTCACGACGTGCCATGTGGCACCTTGTGATTCGGCCACGTGGTGACACTGGATTGGGCCTTATCCGACCAATTCGAGCTTGCTATGTGTCAGCGTCGGATTGGTCGAGAATATTCCTTAGATTTCACAATGTCATTGCCTGTATAGATGACATCAGCATCTATATTGTTGACTTCAGCTTCCAAGTGGCAACCTATGGGTCCTACCTACAAAAATTTTAGTTGTTTGTCGAAAACTTCAATGGGCCATAATTTTCACATATGGTGTCGGATTGAGGTGTCGTTTGCGTCATTGAATTCAAAACGATGAGCTATTTGATTTGATATAGATTTTTGTTGACTTTCGAGGCCTTCGAAAATTTTCGCTTTTAGGATCCTCCTAGATCACACCTACAAT
Source organism: Pinus tabuliformis (assembly GCA_031772625.1). Classification (NCBI taxonomy): domain Eukaryota; kingdom Viridiplantae; phylum Streptophyta; class Pinopsida; order Pinales; family Pinaceae; genus Pinus; species Pinus tabuliformis. The sequence goes on from CM062805.1 coordinate 265,581,945, forward strand.
ATAACTATTAAAGGAAATGGAACATTAAGTGATCAACATAAGGGAGAAATTTAAGATAGCACAAGGTCAACAAAAGAGTTATGCAAACCATAATATAATGAACAAGGAATTTAAAATTAGCGAGCATGTATATCTTTGAATCAATCCAAATAGAAGGTCTTTAATAGTGGGGTCACGTACCAAGTTAACACCAAGATATTGTGGACCCTTCTAGATCTTGGAGAGAGTGGTATCAATAACATACATACTTTCCTGTCCTCCCAGAGTGAAGGTGCATGATGTATTTCATATCTTATCATTGAAATATATATACACAATGCTAATATTATTATAGATTGAACTTTGATATACATGGAGCCCAATTGAAAATTCCAAACATAACAATAGTGCATACTAGACAAGAGGAATACCACACTCTAGAACTAAGTCATCAAGTAGGTTACAGTGCAATGGAAGCACTAATTTGGACCAAACAAAGCATTATGGAAGATGGATGATGCAATGAAAAAGGCATACCCACATTTTTTTCTATATAAATTTTGGTTCTACAGATAGTAGAATAACAAGGATGTTGTTACTTTAAGGGGGGGGGGGGGGGGGTGTGGGGGGGGCAATGTAACATCCCTTTTTCTAATCCCAAAGTTTTGTAATGTAATTAAAAAATGATAATTTAGGAGAGCCAATATTGTGATATTTCCAAGACTATTTGATGTAAAAATTTATTTTAATCTAATTATAAAACTACTAAAATTGAATAAGAAGGACTTTCTTATACAAATCTGGATGTCTGGAAGGATAAATTTCTTAAGACGCCTATGAGGGAGATTGGCAATTTTCTTACCTTCTTTGAATTTAATGTTCTGACCTACGATCTTCCCATTGTGTTACCATATTCCATAAGTAGTTATAAGGAATGGAGGAGGAGTTACTAGAGCTTACAAATATGGACTTACACCTCACAGTAGCCCCAGTTGACTCCATACCCCTAGAAAGAGACTATGAACATCTCTTGCATAAGGAAACACCCACGGGGAGGATGAAGTAAGTGGATAATTGATTTCTGGAAGTGGAAGGAGGAGGATTACAACAATTAAAGATAGAGAATCAAACAATGTGTATGTGAATCCCAAAACACTTGTGAACTAGTGAAACAAAGACCTATAACTCTATGAACCTTTAAATATATGATTATAAATTGGACAATAGAGTCCAAAATTGAGTTGTGATAGTTGAGGAAACCAATGAGAGAGCCCTCCACCTAAGTTAGGCAGGCCAAGAATAAATCAATCCCTTTGATTGTGTTTGTGCACATGAGGCACTGGAAAGGAGTATCACCAAAGGAAGCATAGGGAGTAGTGAATGAATCTTTGTATGTGTTGTGCAAGGCCTCAATGGTCATGTCTTGATGTGTATTTATCCTAGTTAGTTCTTGAGAGTTGGAATCCATGTTTTCTAGCAAGTGAATGAGATTGGGATTCATATCCCTGAATTGACCTTTGGTGTAATACCCCAAGTGAAGCATCCTTTAGGCATCAAATCTAGCTCGACAGTGGCCAAATACAAGAAATTTGTAGTGTAGTTTTGCATATAGCTAGGTGGAGAGCGCCAATCCCTTCTTCAATTTCCAACAAAATTGAGTGGAACATGTAAGTGTATTTTCCTTAATTTCATATGAAATGTTAGTATTATTTAGGGATTTAATTTTAAAGGATATGTTGGATTTACTATGTTAGTATGTATTCATGGGCTAAAAACCATTCTTTATATTCATATTGAATGTTATGCTGAAATGAGAAAGAATTGAGAGCTTAGTATTTAGCATAACTGTTTAACTGTTGATTTGCATTCCTTTTATGAGTTTGAATGTTGTACACAAATGGTAGTCGTTACTTCTATTTTATGATTATGGTGTTTTGTGTACTCTTGAATTGATAATTTATCCCTAGGTTATTTATTTATTGTTTATGGATGTTTCCATGTTAAATCACTATGCATATGAACATAGTGAAGTACAACCTAAATGATGGATGGGAGCTTTAGGCTCCAACTATCTTGGATATGAGTAAGTTTAAGTCAACTTTGTTAAAGGAAGAAAATTTTGTTTCAAACCTACAAGAAAATAAAGGGCTCAAAAACGAATTTGGTAGAGTACCTATATTTCTTTATAAATTTGAAGTTTGGCACCCTTGGCTTTAACACTTGGTCACATGGAGTGATGGGAGCTAGGAATAGGAGCTAGTTACAAAAATAGGCTTACAAGGATATCAATCCTTAGATGTTTAGCAAAGCATATTGTGGGTAAATTCCTTGATATGGTGTAGCCTAGGAAATAGGTTGTCCACATATGTCCCTATTCCCATTTATCACAACAATCAGCTAACACCATCAAGATATCGAAGTATCAGAGCATCGAGGCCCTAAAGGGATGAGATCATGATGATATCATATGGATGATGTGGTAATTCCACAAGCATGAGATGTGTCACCTAGATATATCATTTTGACATGCCAACTATATGAGTATGAGAGACACATGACGCATGTCAATAATGTCATGTGGAAATGGACATGTCAACGCGAGTCACATTTCAAGTGATGATTGGATATCTATGATTAATGTGGCATGTTGAGCTACCATATTTGTATATCGGCATATTGTTGGTTCAAGAATATTATGCCTTGGAAAACCCACTAATATTCTGATATCTCAATATACACATCAATCAGGCGATGTGGAAAACACATATTCTTTGCCATGTGGCAAGTTGCGATTGGGTAGTAGAGATGGGGAGTCGAGATGGATACAGACCTATTGTATTATTGATTTTTTTTTATGGTTTTCCCGTTATAACATTTTTGTCAAGTTCCTCATATTCCATGTTAAAATTATTCTATGTTAGCATATCGATGTATCCAAGGGTCTAATATTGGCATATTGGCCATAGAAATGACAAAGAATGTCAACGTATCGAAATTTCCATGCCATATCAGGCATATCGGTGCAGCAACATATCAACATTTCAAAACCCTGAGCCTCTAATATATTGGCATACCGAACACTAGAATATTTAAGAAGTGTGTGGGTGTAAAAACCCTGATATAGCGAGAGAACAATATGACAACTAGGAAGTAGGTGTGGACCAATTTGGGACAAAGGGAAACAACTTGTTAGCGATGTAGCATGTAAAATTGACGATGTGTTCCTTATGGGGAAAAAAATCAAATGGTAAACACTTTGTGCATGTAACTCAAAATGAGATAAAATTTATATCATTAGGAAGCACTTGACACGTAGAAGACAACGGTGGTATTGAAATTGTGATTTGAGGTGGTGGAAGAAAGAAAATTTCAGATGAACCTATCTTCATAATGTATATTGAAGGTCAAGCCTAATTATTCTCACATCCTTAATATGGCATTAGGGGGTTGGGTTTGTTACACCCACTTCTGTTGCTTCAAATTGAGACCTCGCATTCACCAACAAATTTTGGTAGGAGCTATCAAAACTTCAAGATAAACAACTGAATATGAGAATTTCATATCATCCCCAAATTGAAAGCCAAAGAAAAGTGGCCAACAAGTTCTTAGAAACCTATTTGATATTATTTGCTTCTAAAAGGTTACACTAGTGGGCACAATGGCTTCCACATGTTGAATGATGGTACAACACCACTTATCATGGAATTATCAAAATGAAATTGTATGAGATTTTTTATGGCCAAAATTATTTGTCAGTACATAATATGCACCAAGAACCTCCAATGCTCATTTAGTAGATAAAATTCTACACATCAAAGAACCCACTATACGTACCCTCAAGGAAAACCAATTTATGATGGAAAAATGAATGAAACAACAAGTTATCTACAAAGATAAATCATTATTTTGTTGAAGAGAATCAAGTGTCGCTTCACCTACAACGTTATAAATAGACATCACTCAAATATAAAGTTCCGTAGAAGCTATCTCCTAAGCTGTATGGTCCCTATCAAATAATACAATGCATTAGTCATGAGGCCCACAAGATGGCTCTCTCAGCGCACTCTAAGAGTTAGTTTCTCTTTCATATGTCTTGTTTGAAGAAGGTCATGGAATTGAATTACAAAATTGAATACCAACCTACCATAACTTGATGAATAAGGTTCCAATTGGCTCTAACTAGAAGCAATATTATATACTAGAGAGTCTTACTTGTGTTATTGCACGATGAAGAAACTATTGGTCCAAGGGAAAGATATGCATCCAGGAGATACCACATGGGAACTGAAAACAATTATCTCACTTTCATCCTCAAGGACAATGCTACTTTCTAATGACGAAGGCATGTTAGGGTCCAAAACTAACCCCCTTACCGAGGACAATTTATTGGTATATAAGACCACCATCCTTGAATGAGGCACACTAAAAATTTAGTTAGTAGTCATTCATTGTAAAATGGTCATCTTTATTAATAAGGTCCAAATTAGTTAGTATACCCTCATTATAAATGGGCCTGTAGGTAGTTATCTATTGATAGCTATTATTGAGTAGAAGGTCATGCAATGTTTTTTCAAGACTCATTATTGTATTTGGAGCTTTTCTCTAGGAGGTTTCCCCCTTGAAGAGGCAATTGAACATATCTCTCTATTTTTTAATATCATTAATACATTAGGTATTTCTCTAGGTTTCTCTATTTTCTCTTGTATTCCTTGGTTTTGCAATGATATTTTATTACAATCTATGTGATTTCTCTTAAGTTGTAAGTACAATACAAACCTCATAAGAGAAAACCTTTTATTAACCATTAAGCCCATTCATGTTGTACATAAATCTTAATGTTAATATTATAGTCAAGCTAGACATTAATAATATATAACACCCCATTGTTTATAAGGCAATAAACCCCTTTTATGTATTACTTATCTATAAACAAAATTTTGATTCTTCCTAAAAAAAATCCCATCATTTATTTATATAATAACCAATTTTAATTATTTTTAATTTATTTTAGTCAACAACCTATTGTTTCATTGATTTCATTTTCCAAAGGTCCACATACCTTAACTTTTTTCTTATCAACTTGCTTTGTAAAACTCCAATGAATTTTCTTTTAATGATTTTTAATTTATTTTACCCAATGACATACATGCCTTTTTTTTCATTGATTTCATTTTCCAAAGGTCCAGATACCCTGCCTTTCTTCATATCAAGTTTTCTTTGTAAAGCTCCAGTGGATTTTCTTATGATTAAATAAAATTCAAGGAACTCATTGCTGCACTCAAGAAGAAGGGGCTATCAAATTTTTAGGCCAATAGGCCTTCTTTTGAATCAATTTAGTAGTCTACTCTTTCATTTTCTGATTGACATCTGGCATATGATTTCTCTTTGACATTTGGCTACATATCTTCTGTTGTTTGACATCTGGCATATGATTTTCTCTTTGACATCTGGCTACATATCTTCTGATGTTTTACATCTGGCATATGATTTTCTCTTTGACATCTGGCTAAGGTATTTATGTTGCAAAATTATGCTATCTCCAGTTCCTAAAGATTTCTTCCTCTCCAAAACTGCACTGCTACATTTCTTACTGTGGGCACCACCTGCTTCTGGTTTCTGTTGTGCATGATCTGCTTCCATGACAATGAACAATTATGTTGTCCTCTGACTTTACAGCTCATCAGCCCTTTATAGACCGTGTTTAGTATAGTAGAGCGGCCTATGTTCAAAAGTTCTGTGCTCAAAATCTCATAAACAACCCAGGGAGACCAGAGAAGGCGCACGTGTTCAGTATAGCAGATTCACTAGAGGCGCTAAAGCCCTTTAGGTTGGATATAAATTTCCCAGGAATTGCCCAAACGGCTTCAGAAGACAACTCATTTAGAATTGACAGCGATCCTAGAGATGGGATGATGGGAAGTGGATTTTCAAATTCTCTTCAGAGGCGTGGACTTTGCAAACAAATACATTCCTGTTACAAAGGAGTAACCGAGTTACCTAATGTTCTGAGAGGCTCCAAATTTCTCAAAGCAGCACAGGAGTTTCTTGATGAAGTCGTGAATCTTAGCAAGTTCGGAAAATCTGAGTCAGCTAAACACCATAAATCACAAACATTATTTGGTATTGTTGCTGACAAATGGAATACTGCCAAAGAAACTAGCATAAAGAATGGTATAATAGATACAAGTGCAGGATTTTTAATTTTAGTCGAAGAAATAAATATCTCCCATAATACTGAGATCAGTATGGAAGAAGGACGAGAGCTTCAAATAAAGAAGGAAAAACTTGTGGCTATGCTTGATGAGGTGCACACCTTTTCCTAGAACCATGAGATGGATTTTTCATGTTAACATAAAATTATCTGCACAATATAAACTTGCAAGTTTTTGCTGCTGCCAGTGGAAAGGTGAAGTTAGGACAAAAGATAGTTCTGGGTTTGCATCAATTAGGCTGCAGTTTTTGTACGAAGAAATATTTATGCATAATTCTTTCAACTAGTCACTTGATATCTAGATTTGGTTGTGTAGTAATCTGTAATTTTGTTATAGTATGAAGTGTATTAATGGTAGATTTTGATTTATTCCCTTCAGATTAATGAGGTTGGCAGCATAGAAGCAACTTTTATATGTTTATTGTATATGTTTTCTTAGGAGGTTATGTTACTGTTTTGGAATCTCTTATCACACCAAACATTTTAAGCCCCTGCAGGGAATGACATGCATATCTATTGGTACATAGGCGGCCTAATATTTTCAATGGACTCACTTACGTAGAATAGGTTTTTATGCAAAACAATTTTATGCATGTTGATCCAGGTTTCAGTCTCTTAATGACTGGCATTTAAGTGTCTATGCTTTAAATCGTTGAATATCAGTCATGATTTATGATACTGAGTGCCAAAATCCTAGTAATGCAGATGACTTATAATAGGGAATGTACACTGAGAAGAAATTCTTAATGCAATTGATTTACACATGATCATGTTCAGGTTCTTTCAATTTACTTTGTTTGCATTGAAGTTGTTCCATCTGGAATAGATGTACTCTGAATTACAAAACCCAGATGCCTTTGTTTCTATAGAGATTCAGGTTTTTATGATTCTTTTATTCCATAAAAATACCATCTTCTAGGTCTTTCTGAATAATCTTAGTCATTTTATTAGATTGGCCATCCGCAACATAAATATTTGATAAGGGTACATAATATCCATCTTTTTCAGGCTCCAGTTCAAAGAGGCAACCATGCATGCATAATGTTGCACTTTAGATGTGATGCAGTAATCTCGATTCATGCAATAAAAGTATTCCCAACCCTCTTCTAGTAACCCTGCATGACTACAAGTAGACAAAACAGAGAATGTGATGGAGACTAGGTTGATACGTGTTTGCTGCATTTTGGGAAAAATACCAAGAGCATCTTCACTTTACCCATGCATACCATATCCTGCTATCATTATATTCCATGAGACAACATCTCTTGATGTTGGTCATTGTTCCTTACTTGTCCTATTATCAGTACTCTATTGTTAATTTTCTACTATTAAGTGTCTAGCCGGTATAAACCTTACAAACTGGCCTAGCAAAATCACAAACTTGAAATACATCATAATATTAAGCAATTCTATTATCATGCCTTAAGTGGGCAGTCCTTTTTCTTCCTACAACTGATGACACCATGGATGGGTCTATTCTCCTAAAATGCTCAGAATGTTGTTCCACAAAGTCTTCGTCCTTTGCTACTGCTTCCTCTTGACCAAAGGAACCAATGAAGATTGCTCATGAGGCATAAGGGACCTCATATCTGCAAACCCATGATGTTGCTCCAGCTCCAAATGTCGAACTCTCTCCTGGAATTCTTGTATTAAGTCTTCTTGATCTTGCAGTTTCTACCTAATGCACTCTTCCCCTACTTTAACAATGATTATTTTCTGTTTATGCTTGTCTAGCTGGTTATTCATCCTAAGCATTAGTTTTATTGTTCATTTTAGTTCTTTTTCATAATTGTGCTTCCAATCCCTTAAAAATGTCTCCATTCTCCCCATCGCTTGTGCTAGAATTTGTTGACTGTTGTCACAAAGACACTCACAACATCTAATTGAATAAAAAATGTGGTCATGGTGATTTTCCTTGTCGCTTGATCCAAAGTATATAATTTGAGTATTAGCCCGGAATTATTCTATCATATCAGAATGTGGAAAACAAGTATACCCATACAAGATCTCATGGAAGCAGCTATTCAGACTTTGTAAACACCTGAAGGACCAACCCAAGGGAGAGTAGTCCTAGGCTAGATTTTATTGTCTAAGAAAACATCCCTCTGAAAAACTCCACAAGGGAATATGGCTAAAGTTCCCTAGGAATTTCTTGAATCTTGTGAACAAGAAGCCTTTAGGTCGACATCCAAATTGCAACAAAGTATTGTATTACCTACTCCTAAAGTCAAGCTTTCAAGTTCTCATAGCGAATCCCCACTAAAAATGTTCCAAATCCAACCTTCCAACTAGAACCAGACCTTCCAATTGGAAAAGAAAAGAGAAGAATTGTAAGTCTCTGATCTCTCCTACTAAACCAAAATTGAAACTTCTAGATGTCCATCAAAAGGTGAAGAAATATCCTACATGCTTTGTGCGATCCCATCTGGACATTTTACTAGGGATAATAAAGAGTGTCTCTTGTCAGAATGAATTAATGATACAATAGGCCACCCTTATGTCCTATTTAAATTTTGATTTGAAGTAGTTGTATCAAGAAAAACAAGTTAATTATTGAAAGTTATTATCAAACATATTAGTTATTTAAGGTTAGTATCAAAGTTAGGGAGGATGTTACCCCATTAATTCAAGAATTTAAATTTCAAAACTCCCAAGTCTTTTTTCAATACAACTCATACTTTTTAAATACCTTTGTCTTACATTTGTTATACACATAAAATTTATGAACAACACACAAACAACATTATATCTAAGAAAAATTATAACAATCCTGTAAAATTATAACAATATTGCATGAGACACCTAAGTTGAACCATTCTTTGTAAAGTAACTCGGAGCTTCAGATTTCTAATGGCCCTAAGTGTATACGCTACAACCATTCAGATGTAACTGTGTATAACTATTTTGCATAATGCTTAAGGTTCCTTTGTTTAGTCTATGATAATGCCCTATGTGTGTATGCTACAACCATTCAGATGTAACTGTGTATAACTATATTTCATAATTCTTAAGGTTCCTTTGTTTAATCTATAATCTCACAAAATATATGGATAAAAAGTGTATGTGTAAATAGTCACTCGAGTTGAAACTCAACTAGTTAATTGTTTTATATTATATTGGCTGATTACTAAAGCTATGTTTATTTGTACAAGATATAAAAGCTTGAGATTGCTTCCTTCATTATTGAAATAGATATGAGAATCTTTGCTTATGTTACATTTACTTTACATTCACTGAGTATTAAAGCCATGTTTACATTTAAAATATATGCAGGGTTTGAGTTTTCTAATGAAAAATAAATCTGGGATTTCTTAGTATTTATATTTTTATTAATTTTTCATCAAGATTTCTTAATTTTTAATGTCTATTTCTTTACATAAAGCCATTTTTCATTACATGAGACAAGAAACGTGTGAGATTTATTTCTTCATTATTGAAATACATTTGAGTTTCTTTGTCTTTACATATAAACCAATCTTCATTATTTTCACTTTGAACCAGTGTACAAAGTGGATCCATTTAACAGATTTGTGTGGACCACTTTCTTTCTTCTTGGTAGAGTATTTGGATTTTCTCTATGTATGTGCATAATTCTTTCCAAGGCAATTTGTTAGTGGAATTGGCTTGCTTCTCCCTCCTTAAGTATTGAATGGGGTTGGGTAGAGAAGAATTGTCAAATGGTAGGGGATAGTCATGGTGGTTATTGCTTTGGTCACTAGCAAGCTTCGTAGATGTTTGGGCATCTATACAAGTTTCTTTTGGGTAATTAACTTACTCTAAAATGAAATAAGACATTCAATGTGTTCAGTGTAATGTAGATATAAACAAAAAATCTAAAGCAAAGTAATTGCACAATGATCCAGTCCAAGAAAACAAGGTTTTCCATAAACCAATTCAAAGTAAGTAGAATCTTGATTATAGTTTTAGCTGTAGCCTTTCAAACTTTTCAGCTTATTTTCTTATATAAAAAATTTGTGTAGGGTTTCAACGAAATAACATTTCATTGAGTATGTATTTACAAATCAGTGATTTTGGGATCAAATCCCACAAAGTAATTATATACCTACTCTTCAAATTCATTCAAGCTTTTCAAAGTAAAACCAATGAATTATCAATATAATTTTACCATAATAAGAAAAAAATTAGAAGGACTTTAGCCAGCTCAAATTGCTCATCGGTTAAGCTTGAATGAACATCTCTTCTAGAGAAATTCAACAATTCCAATTTAACAATCCTATCAGCCTCTCTTTGTACTTTTTGGGACAATTGCTATTTTACAAGCGAAAATGATAGGTTACCCACTTTTACTTTAATATACACATTATTTATAATTTTTGAGTTTGTTTTTATAAAATAAAACTAATTTGTCATTTTGGATGACTCTTGTGTTATATCTGTGAATGAAAAAATAAAAAATAAAAATCTGTTATTGGGTGTAAACTTACTAGTATTAATTACTATCCCAGCTATTATATGATGATGATGATGATGATGGTTAACGTCCACTGAGACCAAATTGGTCTATCGGACCTACAATTTTCTTAATTTTTACTTGTCTGGCTCCTCGTCTTTCTTGGCGAGATTGGTGTTGTAGCTTTCTTTCTTTTCTCTACGGTCTTCCAACTTCCTTTGTCCTGCATCTCCTTCATCTCTTCTGGTTCTTGGGACATTGGTGTCTTAGCTTCGCGATCTATAGTCGGAGAAGTTTGGTTTAGGAGATCTGCTTTGCTGTTAAATGAAGATTTATTTTCTGCGGTATTCAAATCCTCATAACTGTTGATTTGTTGGGGCGGGCTTTCTCCTTGCTTGCTTTGAGAGTTGTTTCCTTCTTCCTTGATTTCTTGTGACTCAGAGTTTTCGCTAGAATATTCTTCTTTGATGACAGTGTAGTGTTCTTTTTGTGCTCCTTCCCACCATGTAGATCTGTGGAGGTTTTTCCTAGCAAAATTTTTCTCAGAGGCTTTTGGGCAATTTTTGGCTAGATGCCCCATCTCAAAGCACGATCGACATCTGAAAAGGACACTTTCATAATCAAGCTTCTGGTTCCACACATAGTCTTTACTTGTTAGGTTTATTTCAGCTGGGAATCCGGCGCTGAAATCCATTTCCACACAGATGCGTGCATAGGTGGTTCTGGCATATTCCTCTGTTTCTGGGCACCTGCAGTAAAATTTCCCAATTGCATTTCCGATGGCTTTTAGTGAGGAGAGATTCCAGAGATGCAAGGGTAGGCTTGGCAATCTCACCCAAAATGGTGCTGAGGTTATCACTGTTGTAGAGGGGTCGAATGATGGGTTCCATGGCTTCATGAATAGGCCTGATTTTTCCCAAAACCAAGGGCCGGAATCTAGAATACATTGTCTGCTTTCAGGATTTTCAAAATCTACTATAAAGAAACCTCTAGCACAGGGGTAGATATTAATGTCATCAGAAATGATAGGCTTCCATACCTCCGAGATCCAATTGTGGAGTGCTATCAGCCGCGGCCAAAAACCATTGAACCGGCAAATTAGGGCACTTTCGGAGAACTTCGAAGCTTCATCGAGTGAGTCCTGGACCACTTGGATAGTGGGAGTTGGGGCTTCACTCACGATATGGGCAGGAGATTGCCCTCCAGAGGCGGATGAGCCACCAGTTATTTTTTCGAAGCTCGGAGCCATATTTTATGCAGATCTGCACCAGATCGAAAGAATGCTGGAACAGCAGCAAATATTTGAACCGCAGACCCTAAGAATGCTAGATATTCAGATCTGCGAAAAAACTGCGAGAAACTGCGAGAGATCTGCGAGATATACCATGCAACCCTACTGCAAGATCGAAGATCAGAAGAGATCTGCCAGAAGAGATCTGCCGGATCCACAGAAGACCGGCATGGGCTTTACAATGAATACAACCATCTTAAATTTCAATACCATTATAATCAACATAAGAGAGAGATCGACCTTAAGACCTTAAGATCTTTTTAATGAAACGAAAAGAAATTAACCATTTAAGTTAGCTAATTACACACTTCTTAATTTTTATGTTTAATATTTATTTATTCTTTTATTTACAAATTTAAATTTAAATTTAAAGAAATAGTAAATAAAAATATATTTATTTTTAAGATTTTAAGTTGGTTCACCATGGTTACAAGTTTTCTTTTAATTCAAATTTTCCATATCTTTTTCAGTAATTAGCAAATCACTTATTATACTTTTATTTTTGATTGCGTTGTCTTTGACCAAAAATTTATTTGGCTTATCCATAGTTTAACATTGAGAATTCAATTTTTGTTATTTTTTATTATTATTTAAATTTATTATTTATAAGATGATTATTTGTGGTCTTATTATTGTGGGTTGTTTAATGGCTTTCATTTCTTCTAGTTACTAATTTTTTGTTTTTAGATTCATTTCCTTTTTATTTAACTTTTCTATTTTGATTTTTTTCCCTTTTTCTATTATTTCCATTTTCATAAGTTGTAGTTTTTTCTCCATATTTTCAATTTAAGATGACTTATTATTATATTAAAAACATATTTTAATAAATTTGATTATAAAAATTTATATATATTAACAAAAACACATGCATGTATATAAAACAAACATGTATATTAAAGTGTATATATAAACTATCCTAGTTAATCATATTTCTTAATTTTTTGTAATGGTATTTAACAATAAATTATTTTATTAGTTGTTTTATTTTTGTGTAGCAATCTTTGTCTTTATTACTTTTTAGTTTAATTAAGTTATATTTAAGATAAGAGGCAGGTACTAGCTACTATATAGCCCTTATTATTTTCCATCTTGTATTACATAATACAACTATATGAATTAAATAGCTAGTAAACAAAACCATATATACAAACACTAAATTCATAATATATAATATGTGCCACATTTCTAAAATTATAAAAAATCATAAAAAATATATATATATAATAAGGTTTTTAATCATAGCGCTTTATATCTATGTTATCATGGAGATTTTTAATCCATAAATGGCCTTTGTTAGTAAATCATGGACCAATATCATAACTTGTTCATACCATATGCTAAAAAAAACCCATAACTCATGTTTACATGACATTTTTTTAATTAATTAATTTAATTAAAAGGGATGAAAGAACATAACTACTTTTTAAATAAAACCTAACTTTTGATTTGTGAATACAGCTAAAAATATTCTAAAATATTCCATAGAGATTAAATCCCTGTCATCCACTTAATAATTATTGATATTTAAAATAAAATTTTAGAAGCCCTATTCCAAAATAGACATGCATGTTGAAGTAACTAGAGAAAGAAAGAAGTCTTTGCTTGAATGTTGTTAGCCCTAGTGGTAACCAAAGAATAAGACATACATTTTCTTGAAAGTCCTTAGCTCGAGCTACACACTCTACCTTATTTTGATTTATTGTAAACTGTATATAAATTTAAATATTTTCAAGTAGATTGGGGTAAAAAATCATTTTCAAAATTAAATTAAATTAAATTAAATTAAATTTTGTGCATTCTTTTATATTTTTCTTATAAGTGAAGTATACATTTTAAATTGAAACGTTCATGAGTTTTACTGGATTTTGTGGGTTTCTTTTTATAAGGTAGTTAAGGTTGGAAACTCATGATAGTTTCAAACTCATAGTAGTTAAGATAGTTAAGGGTTGGTGTGGTTTGGTGTGATTTTTTTGGTGGCTTTGATAACTTAGATTCCCATAGGTTGAAATTTTTTCGACTACATACTCATCTTGAAAATCACAACAAACTAATAAACCATAAAATTAAAAATTACAAAATACACATTTGAAAAAAATATATTAAATATTTGTTTCCTTTAATAATATTTGAGATAAATTAGCCCCCAGGATAGCTCAATTGGCAATGGTTGTGTAAATGAAGTGTTATGTGCGAGGAGGTTTCAAATCCCCTCAATTCATCTATGAGTGTGTGTAATGTCCCCTGGTAAGACATGTAAATATTTATTACTGCGTGATTTTTCTTTTAAGTAGGCATTGAACGAGATATTAAATAAAATTTAATAATTGTTAATATGTTGGAATGAGTTAACTATAGGATTCTACGGAAAATATTTTCTCAGAGAGGTCACATGTGAATGGTTTGAAAAGTAGTTGCAAGGGGTAGTTACTACCCAAATCTGTCTTTGAAAAAATAAAGAAGCAACAAGAACTCTTTTCCTGGGGACCCTGGATAGTAAGAGGACCAAGGCTTAAGGTGAGGGAAAAGAGGAAAATTGTTGCAAAGACTGAATAAAAGATAATCCTAGAGCTAGATGACCAATGGTGTTCCTTCTATGAAAGACTATGTCTGGTAGTGACCAGATAGTTTGATTCTAACCTGCTGAAGCGACTGGGTCGAGGGTGAGAAGTAGTGACTGACTGATCTCTTGGACGGGTGGAGCATTATATTTTCTGCAAATGTTGTGATGGGCTTATTAAAGACTCAGATAAGTGATAATAGTTGTTGTTTTCTCTTAATTGCACAGTAGAATTTGCAGTATGAGATGAGATTTGAACATACAATGTTACGAAAATTGATGGTGTACAAGAATGCTAATAGCATTAAAATACAAATACATGATATGCAATTATTCTAAACTTCTATGTGTAAAACATAGTTTAGAACCAAGTTAAATGTTCATGGCAATAGAGAATGAAAACTAGAAAGTAGTGTTTCATTACTGGTAATATATATAAATTTATTTCCTTAGGAGGGTTTGTTCCTGAGCTAGGCCAGCATTGCCGATAGCAGAGGCTTGGTCCCTTCCTATATAAGGTTTATTAAAGAATGAAATACTTAAGAAATTCGTGAATGAAATACTCAAGAAATTCATAATGTTTGTGGAAAATCCAAGTAAGAAGTACTGAAATAAACACTGCAAAAGCCATAGTGAATACAAAACCATTTACCATAAACTCATAATATGTGCCACATAAAAGCATGATAATATCATGAACTGGGCGCAAAACCCATCGATTGGGAAAGAGGGGCAACCTTAACTAGAAAACCCATAATTGTAAAACACTTGCCACTACGGAGTAACATTGGTTGTCAGCGAAAACCCCATATTTCTGAGGCAACATAACCATAACAAAAAAACAAGAACCAGTCGAGTTGTAATAAAAGAATACAGACATTAACATTAACACTTGATAAATAAATATACACTACAACAAAAATCGTTCGAGTTGAAATTAGAAATAGTTGAGCCAACCGGCCATAAGGCCTAATAACCCTCATAGGGAAAATATTTAACATTCATAGATAGTCGAGTTAAAATACCGGTTCATAGGCAGTCATGTTAAAATACCAGTTCCCATTTAACTTAAACCCAGAATCCCCAAAATCAACCTAGGGTCGAAACCCTTATCATCAAATACACTATAACATTTAATCTACAGTTTAGCAGAATTAAAACATGGGAACGTTGGACCTTTGGCATATGAAGGGAGGCAAACCCATTTTGTAATATTGAATGAGGATGCAGGAAAACAACAGAAACAATGATCGGGTTGGAAATAAAATCTTGCATAAGAAAAACATCATATGTAAAGGATAAGAAACCTTAGGGGATTCTACTGGAAAAAATAATAATAATAATAATAAAATTAAAAAAAAAAAAATAAATAAAAAAAAAAAAAATAAAAAAAAAAAAATAAAAAATTAACATTATAATTGAAGCTTCAAGATAAAAACCATACTCGATGGTTACCTTTGGGTTGCCATAGTTGATTGCCGCAAACCCTAGTATTGTTCTTTAGCTGAAATGGGTACATTCCCTGAAGCAATAGTAAGCTTGAATGTATACAGGGTAGGCCGAAGTTACAGAGCAAGCTTTGAAGCAACTCAAACACCCAAATCACAGTCGGAGGCATCACTGTGTAACAATCTGAGAACCGAAAATGAGATCCAGTAAAAATCTATAATGCCATAGGTTTCCATCTCAAGCAACTTGCTCAATTGAAAAAGATTAGCCAATTCTGAGCATAGAAGATTAAATTGAGATAGGTATGCTCGGTGGAAGAGTTGAGCTCTAGCGAGTACAGTGAGATTTGTAACCAAATCCGATAAGCTCGAATGGAGAAAGGCGGTAAGAGGTGAACACCAAACCATCCTTTCTTTCTACACCATCTGATGCAGCAAAAAACTCATAGAGCGGGGATTCCTTCCCAGGTGGACAAGAGTCGTCCTCAACATAATAATCAAATTTAATTACATAACCAGTGGCATTATGAAACTTCATACTCCAAAGGTTAAGTAATGCTACCAAAACTTAATATCGATTAATACGAACTAATTTATATAGCCAAGTACTTTTGGGTACATATAAAGTAGATGCATGGAGATAGTATGTTTGTTGATGGGATTATAATCGTGCCGAAAACCTTATGAACAATCAAATTTAAATAAGAATGGTTAAATTGATGTTATATAATTTATTTATTTATTACTGAGTGTAGGTAGGTGTCGAGATATGTTACAACTGGTATCAGATAAAGGTTACAAAATGTGGCCTGAAATGGGCAACCATGATATTAACAAATATGTTCTTTGTTTCACAATGGAAGAAAAGGACAAACATGAGGAGAGGAGGCAGTAGAATGGAGCCTACTCCCCGTGGAACTGCTAGTGGTTCTGGCCAGACACCAATACAGGGACCCAATCTAGAGATGTGGATCTAACTAGTTAATGAAACAACTGGCACTACAACTATGTTAATGGAGACTGTGTAGCAGTTGAAGGAGGAGGTAGCTAAAATGAAGGCTGATAATGAGAAAATGTTTAGAGATCAAGAAAGGATTATCAAAAGTCTCACTGATCGATAAAACCAAAGAAATATAGATCCAACAATAGATGATGGTGATCGAGCAGAAACTCGCCGACAAAAAGAAACTAAGCCCCCAGGGAAACATGAGACACAAGAATCGGGACAAGACAAGGACTTAGGAACTGAAAGGACAGAGTTGGGTAACACATCATAGGATAAGAAGTTGGGGGGCTAAAACGATAGAAATTGGAATTACAAGGTGAATTCAAGAAAATTAAACCCCCAGTATTTGATGCAGAATCTAAAGAGGCAACAAAGGTGTGGCTAGTCAATATCAATAAGTATTTCCAAATTTATGAATATAATGATAATTTGAAAGCTCGTTTAGAAATTTTTCAGTTGCAACGAAAATCTACCCTGTGGTGGGAGGAAGTCAAGGCGGTCCAGGGAGTGGATGAACAAGGAATCACGTGGGATAAATTCTAACTGTATTTTAAAAATAAGTATTTGATGGAATGTTTCTACGATGATAAAGCAAAAGAATTCCATGATCTCAGACTAGGGCAATTCGCTATGGATGAATATGTATCTAAGTTCACTTCACTCTTGAGATGTGTTCCATACATTCAAGAGGAAAAGGACAAAGTGCATAGATTTGTGAGTAGTTTTCCTGCCTTCATGAAGGAGTGACTGGAGTTTGATAACCCAAAATGATGGATGAAGTTGTGCGTAAAGCAAGAATTTGTTATCAGCAAATGAAATAGAAAGGAGACAATCCAAAAAAATGGTCTAACAAAAAAGGACAAAATTTTGCACATAATGGTAAAGGTGGGAAACTGGGTGTTCACAGAAATTCACCCAGAAGTCAGGTAAACAAAAATTTGGGCAAATATATACAAAAAAATAAGGTGCTGGGTGAATTAGAGAATATTGAGACTGTGAGAAAATCTTAAGCGGACTTGTCTTCTTGACCCCCATTACAATGCCAAGGATGCGGGGAACCTCATTATATAAAAAAATTCCCTTACCGAAAGAGGCTTGAGTAACTTGCACAAATCCAGGAAGCATCCATAGTCAGAGAGGTGGCAAGAATCTACCAAATATCAATGTATCCTTGGAGGATCGTCAAGCAGAATACCAATCGACCATGGTGGAATTGGAAAGTAAGATATTTAATCATGATGTATCAATATTAATTGACCTTGGAGCTAGTTTAAGTTATATAAGCCCCAAAATAGTTGAAGCTTATCATTTTCAAGTGGTCAAATTTAAAATTCCATGGTTGGTACAGTTGGCTACCGAAGTAAGAAGAAGGGTATTCGCTAAAATTGATAACTGCCCTATTATGATTGCGAAAATATCAACCATAGAAAATTTAAATATCTTTCGACATTTTTATTGAAATGGACTGGCTTGAAATTCATTGGTCTCTTGTTAATTGTATGTCTAAAACCATTAGTTATCTTAATAACGAGGGAATTCGACAAGAGATTCGGGGAGTTCAAAGACTCGTAAAGTTGAGACCCATCACTACCACTCAATTGGGGAAATGTCTTAGGAAGGGGTGTCAAATTTATGCAGTACAAGTGGGATATACTAATTCAAAGGAGAAAATTGTAATGTTGGAGAATATACCCATAGTACAGGAATTTCAGGATGTCTTTCCAGAAAAAATTCCTGGATTACCTCCAAATTAGGATATTGATTTTACCATAGAATTAATCCTTGGAGTTGCTCCAGTATCCTGAGCCGCTTGCCACATGAATATTCTAGAATTCACAGAACTAAAAATGTAGCTTCAAGAATTTCTAGATAAAAAATATATATGCCCAAGTGTATCACATTGCGGAGCCCCTGTACTCTTCGTGAAGAAGAAGGATGGAACCCTAAGGCTCTATATTGACTACCATCAATTAAACAAATTAATCATCAAAAATAAATATCCGTTACCTAGAATAGAGGACCTGTTTGATCAAGTGAAGGGAGCTACCATGTTTTCAAAGATTGACTTACGTTCCTGATACCACCATATCTGAATCAAGGAAGAGGACATATGCAAAACTACCTTTAGAACCTGTTATAGGCACTATGAGTTCATTGTATTACCATTTGGACTTACAAATGCTCCCGCCATATTTATGTGTTTGATGAATAGTATTTTCCATCCATATTTAGAAAAAATTGTCTTAATCTTTATTGATGACATCCTAGTGTACTCTAAAAATATGGAAGAACATAAGAAACATCTGCAGATCATGTTGCAAACTTTGTGAGATCACCAGCTATATGTTAAGTATAGCAAATGTGACTTCTTCAAAACTGAAATTCAATTTTTAAGACATATTATTACTGAAGAAGGGATAGCAGTTGATCTCGAAAAAATTAAAATGATAATGGAGTGGCCTGTCCCTGGAAATGTAGCTAATATTCGTCACTTCAAGGGACTAGTTGGATACTATTGTCGCTTTATTGAGGGATTTTCTAGACTGGATTATCCCATTACTTCTTTACAAAAGAAGGAAAGGGTGTTTCGATGGATAGTTGAATGTCAGAACAATTTTGACCAACTGAAACACTTGCTCCCTACCGCTCTTGTCTTATGAGTGGCAGACTCAGAATGAGACTTTGTGGTCTGCATGGACACATGTAAAGAAAAAGTGGAAGAAGTATTGATGCAAGATGAAAGGGCGGTGGCTTATGAGTCCCGAAAGATTAAAGAACACAAACATAATTATTCATCTTATGATCTAGAATTGGCAGTAGTAGTGCATGCCTTGAAGGTGTTGTGACATTAATTTCTTGGGAAAAAGTTTATGTTGATGACAGATCACAGTAGAATCACTAAATATTTTAATAAACAAACTTTAAACTCAAGACAAGTGTGATGGGATGCCTTTTTAAGTGAGTTTGACTTTGACATTAGCATCTCAAGGGAAAGGAGAATCGGGTAGTGGATGCCTTAAGTATAAATTTGCATTTTTTATATGACGTTACATTTAGTGAAGTACAAACTAACTTTAAGGAAATAATTAAAGAATTTGCCTCATGTGATCTTGAATATCAGTTTTTATGGCAGCAGCTACAACAGAAAAACAACAAAGAGAAACGACTGGGATAAGACATTAATAAAGATAAAATGCTGATTTTTCGAAATAAACTCTATGTACCCAATCAAAAAAGTATCAAACAAATGATCTTAGATGAATATCACAAATATCCTTATGCAGCGCACCCATGTTATCAAAATTTCATTACAACCTTAAGGAAAGATTTATTTTGGTCGGGTATGAAAAAGGAAGTGGCGACATATTTAAAAAATGTCTTGAATTCCAACAAATAAAGGTGGAACGTCAGCATCCTGCTGGATTGTTGCATCCTTTGCCCATACCTGAGCGGAAGTGGGAAGTTATCATGCTATATTTTATCACTAGCCTACCTAAATAAAAAGGGCATAATGATTCTATAATGGTAAGTTGAGTAAAGTTACACACTTTATACTAGTACAATCCACTTATAAAACAATTCAGATTATTGATATTTTCATGTATGAAATCTTTTGATTACATGACATACCTAAGGTAGCGATATCAGATAGAGATGTGAAATTCACCTCTGCATTCTAGAAGGCTTTGTTTATAGGGTTAGGGACACAAATAAATTTCAACACTACCTATCACCCCCAGACAGATGGACAAACAGAGAGGGTGAATCAAGTCTTGGAAGATATGTTATGAATGTACATTATGCAGCGGCCTAGCAAGTGGGTAGACTACCTCCATCTTGTGGAATTTTATTACAACAATAGCTATTAAGAATCACTTAAAAGGAGCCCCTTTGAAGTATTATATGGAAGCATATTCAAAACAACTGTTAATTGGTGGGGACCAGAAGATAAACTACTGATAGGACCTAAGATGTTACAAGAAATGGAGAGCATTGTTAAAAAGATAAGATGGAATTTGAAAGCAACCCAAGATAGGCAAAAGACTTACGTGGATAAAAGGTGCAGTTATCGAGAGTTCCAAGTTGGGGACCGTGTTTATGTTCATGTTAAGCCCAAGAAGAGTACCTTGCAATGGGGAAGTTGTGCTAAACTCATCCCTCGATTCTGTGGGCCCTTCCAGATCCTTGCCCAGGTGGGACCAATAGCTTATCGGTTGGCACATCCTAGGTTCACAATGTATTCCATGTTTCTTTGCTTAAGAAATATATATATGACCCTAGACACATTATTGACTGGAAATATATTCAGGTACCGATGAATAAGTTGTGTCAACATATTTTTTTTCTTCTTTCTCATTTAAGGATGTGCATAATGTCAAATTAACAATTTTAATCTAATGTGGCATATAGGTCGAACCAGACGGAGAGTTTCTAATCGAACCTTTGTGTATCTTATACTTGAGAGAAGTAAAGTTGCAGAAGGAAGTTATAATCTAGATTAAGATTCAACAGAAACATTTTGGCTCTGAAGAGGCCAGCTAGGAAAATGAGGAAGATATGAAAAACATTTACCCCACTTTATTTGAAAGGTTATAGAACATTGGGATGGTGTTTTCTTAAGAGATGGAAGATGTAATGCCCCCTGGTAAGACATGTAAATATTTATTACTGTATGATTTTTCTCTTAAGTAGGCACTGAATGAGATATTAAATAAAAGTTAATAATTTTTAATATGTTGGAATGAGTTAACTAGAGGATTTTGCAGAAAATATTTTGCTAAGAGAAGTTACATGTGAATGGTTAGAAAATAGTTACAAGGGGTAGTTATTACCCAAAACTGTCTTTGACAAAATAAATAAGCAACAAGAACTCTTTCCCTGAGGACCCTGGACAATAAGAGGAGCAAGATTGAAGGTGAGGGAAAAGAGGAAAATTGTTGCAAATATTGAAGGACAAATAATCCTTGAGCTGGATGGCCAATGGGGTTCCTTCTATGAAATACTATGTCTAGTAGTGACCAGATAGTCTGATTCTAACCTGGTGAAGCGATTGTCTCGGTGGTGAGATGCAGTGAACGACTGATCTCTTGGATGGGCAGAACATTATATTTTTGCAAATGTAGTGATGGGCTTATTAAAGATTCAAATAAGTGGTAGTAGTTGTTTTTTTCTCTTAATTACACAATAGAATTTGAAGTATGAGATGATATCTGAGCATACAATGTTACAGATATTGATGGTGTATAGGAATGCTAATAGAATTAAAATACAAATACATTTTATGCAATTATTCTAAACTTCTATGTGTAGAACGTAGTTCAGAACCAAGTTAAATGTTCATGTCAATAGAGAATGAAAACTGGAAAGTAGTGTTTCATTACTGGTAATATATATAAATTTATTTCCTTTGGAGGGTTTGTTTGTGAGTGAAGCCATCATTGCTGGCAGCAGAGGATCGGTCCCTTCCTATATAAGGTTTAATAAAGAATGAAATTCTTAAGAAATTCATGAATGAAATACTTAAGAAATTTGTAATGTTTGCAAAAAATCCAAGTAAGAAGTAATGAAATAAACACCACAAAGACCATGGTGAATACAAAACCATATACCATAAACTCACAATTTGTGCCACATAAAAGCATGATAATGCCATGAAATGGGTGCAAAACCCATCGATTTGGAAACATGTGAAACCCTAACTAGAAAACCCATAATCGTAAAACCCTTTCCACTGCGGAGTAACGCTGGTTGTCAGCGAAAGCCCATTATTGATGAGGCAAGATAACCATAACAAAAAAACAAGAACTAGTCAAGTTGTAATAAAAGAATATAGACATTCACATTAACACTTGATAAACATATACACACTACAAAAAAATAATTCCAGTTCTTCATCTGGCACAGTAAGCAAAAGAAATTAGAAGTAGTTTAGCCAACTGACTGTAAGGCCTGATAACCCTCAGAGGGAAAATATTTAACATTCATAGATAGTCGGGTTCAAATACCAGTTCATAGATAGTTAGGTTAAAATACCAATTCCCATTTAACTTAAAGCCAAAATCTCCAAACTCAACCTAGGTTGAAACCCTTATCATCAAATACACTATAAAATTTAATATATAGTTCAGTAGAATTAGAAACTAGGAACGCTTGACCTTTGGCATATGAAGGGAGGAAAACCCATTTTGTAATATTGAACGAGGATGCAGGAAAACAACGGAAACATTGGTCGAGTTGGAAAGAAAAACCTGCATAAAAAAAAAAAAAAAAAAAAAAAAAAAAAAAAAAAAAAAACCACATCATATGCAAAGGGTAAAAAAACTTAGGGGATTAGAATGAAAAGAAACTAACATTATAATTGAAGGTTGAAGCTAAAAACCATACTCGATAGTTACCTATGGGTTTCCATAGTTGATTGCTGCAAACCCTAGTATTCTTCTTCAGCTGAAATGGGTACATTCCCTAAAGCAGTAGTAAGCTTGAACGTATATAGGGTAGGCTAGAGTTACATAGCAAGTTTTGAAGCAACTCAAAAACCCAAATCACGGTTGGAGGTGTCACTGTGTAAGAATATGAGAACCGAAAACGAGAGCCATTCAAACTCTATAACCATAGGTTTCTAGCTCAAGTAGCTCGCTTAGTTGAAAAACATTAGCCAATTCTGAGCACAGAAGATTACCCTGAGATGGGTTTTCTCGGCAGTCGATTTGATCTCTAGTGAGCATAGGGAGAGTTGTAACCAATCCAAGAAGCTCGAATGGAGAAAGGCGGTAAGAGGTGAACACCAAACCCTACTTTCTCTCTACACTATCTGATGCAGCACAAACCTCTGAGAGCGAGGATTCTCCGATAGGTGGACAAGAGCAGTCCCCGACATAATAAACAAATATAATTACATAACCAATACGATTATGAACCTTCATACTCCAAAGGTTAAGTAATGCTGCCAAAACGTAATACTAATTAATACAACCTAATTTATATAGCCAAGTACTTTTGGGTACATAGAAAGTAGATGCAGAGAGATAATATGTTTGCTCATGGGATTATGATCGTGCCATAAACCTTATGAACAATTAAACTTAAATAAGAATGGTTAAAGTGATGTTATAGAATTTTTTTTTTCTTCTATTGAGTGTAGGTAGGTATCGAGATATGTGATAGTGTGAAAGGGGTGTACATATGTTGAGAAATGACAACAGAAAATTCCAATTTAATTTGTCCTTGAATTAAAATAAGAATTAAAATCGAATTCTATTCTCATAGCAACTTGTAAATAGTTAATTAAGTTTAATTAC
This sequence comes from Pinus tabuliformis, assembly GCA_031772625.1. NCBI lineage: Eukaryota > Viridiplantae > Streptophyta > Pinopsida > Pinales > Pinaceae > Pinus > Pinus tabuliformis. The sequence goes on from CM062805.1 coordinate 265,606,146, forward strand.
CTTAATGAGCTTAGGAATTTCAAGTTGGAAGTCTTTCTGTAATCATGTATATGTTGTCCCTAAGTTTTAGGGGTCCATTATGAGTTTAAATTGATTTCGAAATTAGATCACTCAGGTTACTCAGTTAAGTTTAGTTAAATTAGTTCGAAACTATTTGTGGAACTAATAGAGAGTTAATAGTCAGCCAGTGCACTAGTGCATCCACAAGTGTCACTCTAGTTAACTAAATATTCCCTCATCAGAAACTCATGCTTATCAATTCTGAGAAAGACCGACTAGTTGAGACTAGAGTGCAGGGGCAATGTACTATCAGTTGTATTATTTACTGGAGTGTAAATATCATGCATGCATCAGAGATTGATTCTATGTTTGGATTGTGCAATTTTGGAAGCATAAATTCCCTTTAAATACAGGCTATTCATCCTAGGAATTATGCAAGAGATTAGGGGCTTCGAGAGCTGCATAATTGGTTAAGTGTTGGCCAAGAGCTAGCTTGTGAGCTGAGAGAGTTGAGCATACTTGTGCGAAATTTTTCTAGTGAGAATAAGCTTTGTATCTTCATTGATATTTCTAATATATGAAATATAGATAGCGGGGTTTAAGGAGTGGATTTCTCCATATACATCTTTTTTTATGTGCCATTGATATATCTTCTTCTTGTTCATGTTGTTTTCATCGACCTGTTGACTTCCGCTAGTTGAAAATAGAAGTAGATTCTTGTCATTTGCTTTAGTACATTGCATGAGCTTGTGAATCTACAGGAAATTCTACATGGTATCGGAGCTGAGAACAATATACTAGAGGAGATTTCGAAGTTTTGGGTTACAGGTGAAATTTGAATTTGCAATACATACTTCAGGATAGGTAGATGGAATTCTACGGTTTGTGGCTTGAGTATGCCTTGGAAGGCAACTTGAATTTTATAGTCTGGAGGGACAAAATGGAGGTTGTGCTAGAGGATAATGTCTTGAAGGAATTCGTTGATCAAGAAATTCCTAAGCTAGCAACATCAGATGCACAAAATTTGTTTGAATGGAAAGTAGTGTGTGGCGAAGGCAAGGCAGATAATCCTTGAGGGAGTTTGAGACCACATTGTCTCGAATCTCCATGGCAAGGAAACTTTGTATGCTATGTGGAAAACATTGACGGATTTTTATTAGAAAAACAATGACCAAAGGAAATTGGCACTGAAGGACAAACTTCAAAAAAACAAAATGGAGAAAGGAAAGACGATTCCAAAATACTTGACCAAGTTCACTCATTGTCGTGATGAACTTAGAAGTGTTGGAATCACGGTTTCCGAGGATGATATGGTGAGTATTTCTCTTCTAGGACTCCCAAAGAGTTGGCATAGTTATCAGGACTCTGTCAATGGTCTGGAGACGCTGCTGGATTGGGAATAACTATGGTCAGATTTGATGTAGGAGGAGATCAGGAGGAACACCGGGGATGGCTCTTCATCAAAGACTGATGATGAAGAGAACTGTGGCTTAGCGGTTAAGGTGAAGAAGGGGAAAGAGAAAGCTTCCCATTCCAATCGGATTCTTGTCATGGAGGTAAGAAGAAAGTTAAGTGCTTTCATTGTCATGAGTTGGGCCATTTTTCTACAAATTTTCCACTCAAGAAGTCAAAGAATAAGTCCTCAGGAGGAGCGGCAGGTGAGGCTTTGGCCTCTCAATTCGAATTGGAATTTTCCCTCATTGCATGCATGGCGTCATCAATGATGGGAAGTGTATGGTACTTAGATAGTGGAGCTTCATCCCACATGATTGGTGACAAATAGCTATTTAGTGACCTAGAGGAGAAAGATCTCCAGATGCATATCGATATGGGTGACGACGGGAATCATAATGTGGATTGGGCACAATTACTTTTAAGAGGGAGCATGGGGCTCCACTCACCTTGAAGAATGTCATGTATGTGCCCAAGCTGAAGAAGAACTTGGTATCTGATGCCATGCTTGAGGATAGAGGCTATGATGTGTTCTTCTCAAAAGGAAAGGCGTTCCTTCGACACATAGCCACGGTTCAAGTAAAGAAGATATGGATTCGGGTGAAGAATCTCTATAAGCTAGAGGTAGAGGAGCGTGCTACTTTGAGCACAAAAGAGGAAAGGGTGAAGATCCAAGACGTTGGTGAGTTGTGGCACAGGCGATTGGGCCATTTGCATCATGGGGCTTTGAAGATATTGCAACAGATCTCTACCAGTCTTCCGAAAGGTACACTTGAGAAAGTTGATACATGCAATGGGTGTACTTTTGGAAAATACACCAAGTCTTCCTTTCATGACAGAGACAGTCGAGTTGAGGCAATTCTAGAGTGAGTCCATTCATATGTGTGTGGACCATTCTCAACAACATGCATGGCCAAACATAGGTATTATGTTATATTTGTTGATGACTTTTCTTGAAAATGTTGGATATGTTTCATGCAGAAAAAGGATCAAACCTTCGCAAAGTTTTGTGAGTTTAAAGCATTGGTGGAGAAAGAGTCAGGAAAGAAGGTTAAAGCTCTATAGAGTGATAACGGTAGTGAGTATGTCACAAATGAGTTTAAGAACTTATGTGTAGCAGAAGGGATTAAAATGGAGTTGATGGCACCCCATAACCCTCAGCAGAATGGGGTGGCCGAGAGGAAGAACAAAAGCATAGTAGGGGCGGCAAATGCGATGTTGCATGATCAGGGCCTACCACTACACTTGGGGGTTGAGGCATGAAACACAACAGTTTTTTTTCAGAACTGTAGCCTGCATCGGATACTTGAGATGAAGACACCAGAGGAGGCTAATTCCAGTAAGAGGCTAGATGTTGGTCACTTCATGATTTTTGGGTCATCGGTATATTTCCATGTGACGAAGGATCCACGGAAGAAGCTTGATCCGACAACAGAGTTGGGGATATTTGTGGGGTACACTCATACACCTCACAACTATCAAGTGTACCTTCTCACCAACAAGATGACAGTGGTTCACAGGGATGTCAGATTCATTGAGGAGAAGGCCATGCGAGTTTCCCTTGAGAGGGAGCTTGAAATACATGGGGATGAGGAGATTTTATATCCTAAGGTTGAGGAGGCTCAGATTGATGTGGAGTAGCCACATGCAGAGGATCCGGGAGTGGAGACATCCACTCAGGCAGAGTCTTCCAAAGAGGGAAGAAAGGGCGCCAGAGAGGCTGAAATTTTTTTCGATGATGCACGAGAGAATGTGGGAGTACCCACTTCTCAGCGCGGGCAGAGGAGTTCACCTCATGGGTACACTAGATACATGGCTCTTATGGGAGAATGTGTTATGACAGGGCCATCCTCCTTTAAGGAAGTAGTGCAGCATCCGGTTTGGGTTGATGCCATGGTGGAGGAGTATGACTCTATAGTTCGTAACAGTGTTTCGGATGTGGTCCTGAGACCAGAGGACAAGTTAGTGGTGAACTCCCATTGGCTTTACAAGGTAAAGCAAGCTGCAGATGGTAGTGTGGAGAAGCATAAGGCTGTATTTGTGGCTCGTGGCTTTTCAAAGGTAGAGGGTATTGACTATAATGAGACCTTTGCTCCTATTGCAAGGTACTTGTCAATCAAATCTATATTGGCACTATCAACACAAATGGGTTGGAAGATACATCAAATGGATGTAAAGAAAACCTTCCTTAATGGCATGATTGAAGAAGAGGTGTACATAGAGTAGCCTGAAGGTTTTGAGACCTTCGATCATGAGTCACATGTGTGTCAGCTCAAGAGAGCGTTGTATGGGCTGAAGAAAGCACCCCGTGCTTGGTAAAGCCTGATAGATAGCTACTTCACTGAGTTTGGCTTCATGAAGAGTGAAGAGGATGTGAACCTATACCACATAGTGGTGGAAGTTAAATTGTTCATCATTGTACTTTATGTTGATGATCTCATACTAATAGATGATGATCAACTAATCAAGTCTTGCAGGGTGGACCTTGCAAGAGAGTTTGAGATGAAGGACATGGGGCTCGTGCATTACTTTCTTGGCATGGAGGTATGGTAGGGAGATGGGGAGTTGTTTGTGTCTCAGGGTAAGTATGCCAAGATGATACTCGGGAGATTCTGTTTGGAGAGCAACAAACCCATGGAGACTCCCCTAGCAGGTAACTGGAGGAAGGAGGATGCTACTTCAAGGGAAGTAGTGGAAGCTACTATTTATAGAGAGCTTGTGGGTTCACTCATGCACTTGGTGAACACATGACTGGATATGTGCTATGCAGTTAACCAGTTAATCAAGCGATGGTTAGGCCTACCAAGCTGTATTGGAAGGTGGCAAAGAATGTGTTGATATACCTTAGGGGCACTTGTCAGTATGGATTATGGTACAGACAAACAAAGGGAGTGAAGCTTCAAGGCTTCACCAATGTAGATTGGGCTTGGAGTCCATCCGACAGGAAGAGCATATCAGGAGGGATCTTCGGTATTGGGTCAATCACAGTTTCTTGGTACAACAGGAAACAAATATCAGTTTCACTCAGTTCGGCAGAGGTAGATTACATGGTTGTGATTGAGGCAGCATGTCAGGCCATCTGGATGACGAAGAGCCTAGTTAGTTTGTTTGGTCAACAGATGGATCTAACTATGATTTACTGCGATAATCAGAGTTGTATCAATCTCTCTGAAAATCCAGTTTTTCATGAACGGTTCAAGCATATCAATATCCGATATCATCATCTCAAAGATTGTGTATTGATGCAGATTATGATGTTAGAGTACAGAGGAGAAAGATGATGACATTTTGACAAAGGCATTGTCAAGATATAAAATCGAGTTTCATAGAGACAGGATCAGGGTAGCTCATAATCACTTTCTTGTTGAGAGGGAGTGTTGAGAAATGGCAACAAGATATTGCAGTTTAATTTGCCCTTGAATTAAACTGAGAATTAGAATCGAATTCTATTCTAATAACAACTTGTAAATAGTTAATTAAGTTTAATCAACTTAATTAGCTTAGGAATTTTGAGTTGGAAGTCTTTATGTAGTCATGTATATCTTCTCCCTAAGTTTTAAGGGTCTAATATGAGTTTAAATTGAGTTAGAAATTAGATCACTCAGGTTGCTGAGTTAAGTTCAGTTAAATTAGTTCCAAACTGTTTGTGGAACTAATAGAGAGTTAACAGTCATTTAGTGCACTAGTGCATCCACAATTGTCACTCTAGTTAACTGAAGATTCCCTCATCAGAAACTCATGCATGTCGATTCTAAGAAAGACCCAGTTGAGACTAGAGTGCAGGGGCAGTGTACTATCATTTGTATTATTTACTGGAGTGTAAATATCATGCATGCATCAAAGATTGATCCTATGTTTGGATTGCACAGTTTTGGAAGCATCAATTCCCTTTAACTATAGGCTATTCATCCTAGGAATTACGCAAGAGATTAGGGGCTTGGAGAGCTGCACAATTAGCTAAGTGTTGGCCAAGAGCTAGCTTCTGAGCTGAGAGAGTTGAGCATACTTGTGCAGAATTGTTCTAGTGAGAACAAGCGTTGTATCTTCACTCATATTTCTGATATATGCAAAACAAATAGCACGGTTTTTGAGCTATTGCTTTCCCCAAATACATCTTGTGTTATGTTTCAATGATTTATCTTCTTCTTGTTCATATTGTTTTCATCGATCTATTGACTTCCGATGGTTGAATGTAGAAGTAGATTCTTGTCTTGTGCTTTAATACATTGCATGAGCTTGTGAATCTACGTGAAATTCTACAACATAAATGCCTAAAAATTATAGTTTTAATGGTAAAAATCGACTTTGTATCATGTGAATATGAAACCAACCTAATCGCTAATTCTTTTATATATATATATATAAACAAAAATTTACAACAAAATTAAAATTATAATGATAATATACTCATTAAAAATTCAACCTATAAAAGATAAACATAAATAAATAAAATAATACTCTCTTAACCATTTCAATTAAACTTAATTAATCTTTAACAATACGAGTATAAAAAAAATTTGAAAAACAGATAAATCTTTACGTCATTTACCCCTGTCTATGCATACTCACCAATTTAAACTCATTTCTAATATGAATTTAATCACCTTTTTGTATTCTAGATTTCTGCACGGATTTTAAACTCGTTTCTAATATGAATTTAATTACCTTTTTGTATTCAAGATTTTTGCCCGGATGAATATGAAAAAGGTAATATATAGATAAAGGCATATTTTATACCAATCTTAGAAGCTCGCTTAAAATGAAAAGCTCATTGAATTTCAACACTACTTTCGCTTGCCCGGACCCAAGTGAAATTTGATGCGTCCTCACATTATTTTTCTCAGCATGTGTAAAGCATAAAAAAATTCCTAACAGTTAAAGTATAAAAAACATTCAAAGCCAAATATTCTTTTGACCTTAATTTCAAATACATAAAATCTTTGATAATTATAATCACTTTATGTCATGACATATCCTCTAAGAAGTACTTGGGTTATCGACAATAAATTGGCATAACGTAGCATATTCCCATTAAATGGTATACCTCATATACATTTATAAAATTGGATTACTACTATTAGTAAATATCCTTAAAAGAAGTATAATTTTATATTAATTTAATTTTAAAATAAAATTTATGGTTTATAGAATAGTATAAATTTTAATATTATTAATATTTAATAAAAATATATAGTTCTTTTTAGGAAAATATATATCTATCTATATATAAACAAGAATGAGTAAGGTTTATGCTAAATGTGTGCCCGGATGCATAGAGTTAAAGTTAAAGATTACTAATAAAAAATTAATGAGGCTAATAAAAAATTAGTGAGGCTATAAATTATATTAGATTACAAAATGTTTCTAAATCTATATACATCATAATAACTTTTTAGTGGAAGGAAAATTTTACATGGAAACATATTTTAGATTCATTTGTATTCTTTTTTGATAGCTGGTTTATGAAGGTTCAGAAGCTACTCATGTGGGGTCTTGGTTGGATTGTCACTCTCATTGAGCTACGCTTTCCAAAGATTAGTTTGATTCTTGAGATTCAAGAGTTGGTTATGCTACGCCTCCATCTCATCATCTTTCATGGCAAAATTTTCTTTTAGAGATTGGTATTCCTCCACTTGGACTGTGGACAACCTATAGTCCTTTATCTTCAAATTTATGACAGGTCAACTTGTAGAACATCAATTTTCTGCTTCAACTATGTAACTATATCTAGAATTCAATATTCAGTCTCCCAGCTATGTGGTTGCTTTCTGCTATTCCTGTGGGGCCACTCCACATTCTCGCTTTACCTCTACCTCAAATTTCCAACACCTTTAGCCTTCCCCTCGTCATGTTGCTCCAATCAGTGAGAGCATAGGTATTGTGCCTTGATAATTTAGTTATGCACCAACGCCACAAAGAAGGTTGATTATTCACTAGACCAGAGGAGATGTCTTAGATAAAATCGACATGCAAAAGCCAAAGGTCCTTGAAAAAGTCAAGCATAAGAAATAGGAAAAGTGAATTTGAGATACAATCGATGAAGTTGAATAAGTCCCTTTTCTAGTAATGTCACAAAGGCTTTTGTGAGTGTTGGGGGCACCAATAATTCTTCACTGGGTCACCACTCTCGTACCTTTTTCCACCTTGTTATGCTTGCCCACAATAACTATGTTGACGGGAATACATTCCAATTGAGGAATCAATACCCAATTTGGAGAAAGTGCCACCCACTAAGCTAGAGGATCAGACCGAGACCCCCACATTGATTCAAGGATGCAAGTTGTCAATCCACATGCAACCCTCAAGTTTGAATACTACATAGGGTTAAGATTGTGTCTCACAACCTCATTAGGGGATTTTTGAGATCTAAAATAGGCCTCTTATGGAAATTATAAAATAATTATGGAAATAATAAAATAAGATTAGATTACATCATCAAATTTTAGAGGAAAAAAGAAAAGAAAAAAATCAACTCGTATTTTCAATTTATCTCCCTATGGGTTTACCCAAATTTTGAGTGGCAACACTTGTTGGATGCAGAATTTGATTCCTCGTCCAAGGAGTACCCATGTTTCATACTTTAAATGGACCCTACTACACAAAAAATAAAAAATATATGAAAAACGTGATTACAATCACATTTTTTCATGTATCTTTCATTTTTTATGTAGCAGGGTTTATCAAAAGTATGCAACATTGGTATTCCTTGGATGAGGAATTAATTTTTTCATCCAACGAGAACTCCCGCTCGAAATTTGAGTAAAACCTCAGGGAGATAAGTTGAAAATATGAGCTGAAAAAATAGTTTTATTATTTTATTATTTTTTAATCTTTTTACTTTTTTACTCCAAAAATGGTGAATCATCCCCCATGATTAACATCATCATCTTGAATCCTGTTGCTTCTTATAAAGTTTATTTTGGTTGTACATTTTCTTAGGAGGCCCATTTTAGACCTCAAAATTCCCCTAATGAGAATTTAACCCTTGTTGTTTGGCTTAGACACCATAATGGATGCTTGTATCTGCATCCAATTTCCATCAAAATGTAACTTGAAAAGGATGACTCCCAATGTTTGTGGACAGTCTAGATCATCATTGTATGATGCTACCTTGTTAAACCACATGCAATGAATTTAAAGCCGCAAGACTTTTCATAAACATTTTGCTACAAAAATAGACAACCATCATCATTCTAAGCAGAGAGCGTGTTCTATACTCACTTTGTGGCCTGAGGATGACGAGCTTGATTTTCAATGAGACTAGTCTCGTGTTAGTTGCAATATTGAAGTGATTATGGGATGCCATGACTAGATTCAATCTCCCTTCCACCTATTGGGAATTATTTTCCATAAATAACTTTAGTACATGGATATTTTGCATTGGAATTGAAATGATTATATGAATATAGGCCATATTATTCTTTAATGCCATATGGTAGGTTGCACCAGTCTTGATTGTCATTGGTTTTGAGTTACCTAGCTTTGAGTTGGCAAGCACGGTTAGCAAACTTATCATCCTGAAGTTTTTTTTTCTTAGGATATGAAAGAAATATTTATGGGAGAATTCATCCAGGTGTGCTTTGATTCTCTTCAGAAATTTTTCCAGATGACTGTCTTTTGGTCAAGTTCTAATGTGAAGATATTGAATAACAATAAGTTAATCTCTAAGGATGATTATATTATCTACTCAAATAGATCTTCCCAGTAGTAGGCCTTACAACAAGCCATGCAATTAAACTTGATTGTTGGTCATAGTTCCCAACCACTAGACATACCTTGTTACCAATTTTCCATCAGAGCTATATAAAACCCCTCCCCTTCTTACCACCCTTATATATATTTCATATATTATTTTATTTTTGAATATATATATATGGATGGGATTTTAACATTTAGTTTTAGTAATGAGAATATAATGTTTTGAAATTCACTGAAATGTCTATAATTAATACGAATAAATTTTTATATGTTTTAAGAGTTTGTTTTTATTAATAAATATTTAATTATTATAAATTGATAATACATTTACATCTATGTAATGTTATATAAGATCATAAAAGCAATTATTTAATTTCTTTAAATTTTTATTAATTTATTATAAAAATGAATTTATAAAAAAATTAATAATAATAATAATATGAGTTTTTAGTTCTTGAGGGGAAACTTAATTGGCAATGGACTTGTAAATGAAGTATTATGTGTGAGGAAGTTCGGTGTTCAAATGTCCTTGATTCACATGTGCGTGCAGAGGGGCATATGTACATGCCTAGAGTTTATACTAGTAGTCGTTAGAATTGACCCCATGTTATGCGAGTACGAGACTAGCCCAATTGTCATTTACTATAGTCAACAAAAGAAAAAGAAAAATCAAATTGGCAAAAGTGTATATACCTAATAAACATGAAATCTTGTATATAATTTAAATATTTATTTTTATAAATAAGTATCCAACTATAATAAATTGATCGACACATCTTTATCTATGTACTATGACATAAGAATATCAAGATAGGTATTGATTTTTTTTTTTAATTAATTTATATATAGAAAAAGGTAAAATTTTAATAATTAAATATAGATTTTTTAAAAATAAATAAAAAAAATATATGGGAGGAGGGAGCAAGAGGGGTTTACTTGTGCTCTGATGGATATCCAATATACATGGGGCTTGGGGATGCTACAAATAATCAAGATGAATTTTTCTTAGAAAATCCTTGAAATCTTGCAACTGTTAATGAGAGAAAACTGATTTGCAAAAGGCACAAGATTTTTCTACCAAAATTCTACAGAAACAAAATAATTAATAGAAACACAATCACACAGATCAATCACACATAGAAATTTATTTGGGGAACCCAACTAGGAAAACCCATCTTACTTGTATTATCAATTGAGCCATCTTATCTATTACAATTGAATCTGCTTCAAGCATGAAGCCCCTGCAATACTGATCAACTCTTCACAAGACTTTCCCAACACTAAGGAAAATAAGGCCTGCTAAGAGCTCATATTTCCTAGTGTAATTATACCCCTAAACAATAGGAATTTCCTCCTATTTCTTTCTGCAATTCCCAAAACAAATTTCTCCACTTGATCCTCAAGCCTCTACACAAAAACATGTGCACACTGAAAAAATAGATTTGTGCCTTCATTCAATCTCAATAGGCAATTTGAATTGCATGATCTACTAGGGCTAATTTTAGCAAATGCAACTAGTTAACTAAGAGTAAGTTGAGTTAACAGAAAGTCAACTACCCAACTAAACTCATAATTATCTTTATTCTATAACTAGAGATCAGTTAACCAATAGTCACTAGAGATAACTCCACTAGTTAGCTAATTTTAGCTTTCAACTAGTACAAAACTCACTAAAAGCCATCTAACACGAATTAATTAACAATAAACTAGTGATAGGCCACATCACACAAGTTAACTGACAATTAGCTCAAGCTATGAGACTAAATTCGAATTGGCATCTTTGACTAAGGCACAAGTCAAGGAAGAAATTCCTTGCTACATTTTCAATACTACCTCTTAGCGAGGAGGGGCTTCTTGGAAGAACCTCGTCCACCTGGATCTATCTTGAACACTACCAAGTTCTCTATTGTTGTAGCTGCTCCCTCTAAACTAGAAAGAGCCATGTACCCTGTGTATTTGGGTGTCTACTTCTTATTGTTAGGAGACTCAACTCTCTTCTGAGATCCCTTAACCAAATCATATGCCCACTTGGCGCGAACTTTCCCTATACTAGAAGTCTCTGACTGAGTGGCTACCTTCACTCGCTCTTGGCTATGGTCCTCATCATCATCTTGTTGGTCATCCCAACTACCAACTAGATTAGCTTGAAACTAAGATATTGGTTAAGGCTCCATCTTGAGAGCTTTATCTTTCTCTCGCTCAACCACCACATCTCTACTTTGAGAACTCTCTACCTTGTTTCTCAAGGCTACACATGCATGAGCCTCAAATTTTCAGAGGTTCTCAATCCTAACAGTAATATGTTTGACTTGTCCTGAAGTAGAATGCTTGATGTAGTCCTTCCCTTTGTTGAATACTACAACATACCATTTGTCTTCAAGGATTGCTACTGAGACAAGGTTTTTCTTCAAACTTGAAACATACATCACATTCCTGAGATGGAGAAGGGAACGAAAGTCCCTCTTAAATCTCATATCACCAATCCTTTGGTTAAGTATATTCCATCATCTCCAAGCTCGATATGGAATTGCATGTATTTCTCCTCCAAATTGTTGAACATATCTTTGTTTCCTATCATGTGGAATGAAGCCCACGAGTCAATGTACCATACATTATCTCATATTGATCTTTCCATGCTAGTTATCAAGGAGAAATCTAATTTGAATTCTAAAGGGAGTTCTTCTCCTCTTGCTACTAATGCAACATGCTTGTTGGATTTCTTGTTTGGACATTTTGTAGCACAATTTTCAAATTCATGGCAATGAAAACACTTGATCTTGCTAAGATCCTTCTTTTCCTTACCTCCATTCTGACTAGATTCAGGCTTGCCTTAGGCCTTCTTACCCTTGGATTTCTTCCCTTTACTAGCTAGTGCAAAGTTCTCCTCCTCATCATTCCTAGCTGAGTCTCCATCGCTTGTATTCCTCTTTATCTCTTCCTGCACAAAATTTGACCACAATCTCTCTGAATCAGGGAGCTTATCTCTTCCATTAACATCAACCTGGAAACTATGCCAAGATTTTGAAGCCCAAGAAGAGCAAGGCACACCATCTATGATGATGGAATTGTCTCTCTAACACCTCCAAGTTCATCCCTCACTTAATATAACCAAGATAGATATGTAACAATGGGCTCATCCTTGCCCATTCAAATTCTACTCAATCTTTTCTTCAAAGAAAGTTTTTTGGCATCACTATTTCTTTCGAAAATATTAGTATGGTCCTTCCACATTTGGAATGTTGTCTCCCTCCCATGAAAATTTGGAACAATATTGTCTATAACTCTTTATAGGATCATTCTCTTAGCTTCGGTAGTGTCCTTCCTCCATTGAGTCAACTATTGTGCATATGATGCAGGAGTGTTAGGAATATCATTCTTGATGTATTCTAAAACTCCATTATCATCTAAAAAAACCTTCATCTTCTCCTTCCTTGCAAATAAATTCAAAGTCCCTTCTAGGGCATGCTCTTTTCCCAAACCATAGATTGAAATGATTTGTGCACTTGTAGAATTCTTGCACCAATAGATCTTTTCTTCAACACACTTAGAACCTAATCAAGGAACTTGGTCTCTACCTTGTTTTAAACTCTGATACCACGTAGAAAATTCCTGAAACCTTGCAACTACTGATGAGAGAAAACTAATCTGCAAAAGACAGAAGATATGTCTACCAAAATTCTGTGGAAAGAAAACAATGAATATAAACAAAATCACACATAGAAATTTATCTAGGGAACCTAGCTGGGAAAAACCCTCTTACTTGTATTATCAACTGAGAAATCTGATCTATTACAAAGAATTTACTTCAATCCTGAAGCCCCTACAATACTGATCAAATCTTCACAAGAATTTCCCAACAATTATGTAAATAAGGCCTGCTAGGAGCTCCTATTTCCTAGCGCAATTTTGTCCCTAAAAAAATAGGAATTTCCTTGTGAAATTCCCAAGATAAATTTCTCTACTTGATCCTCAAGCCTCTACACAAAACTTGTGTACAATGATTAAATAGATTTGCGCCTTCAATCAATATCAATAGGAAATTTGAATTACATGACCTACTAGGGCTAATTTTAGCAGCTGCAACTAGTTAACTGAGAGTAAGTTGAGTTAACAGAAAGTCAACTACCCAACTAAACTCATAACTATCTCTATTCTAGAACTAGATATCAGCTGATTGATTAACACTAGAGATAACTCCACTAGTTAGTTAATTTTAGCTATCAACTAGTACACAACTCACTGAAAGCCATCTAACTCAAATTAACTGACAATAAACTAGTGATAGGTCACATCACTTATCTTAACTGACAACTAACTCAAGTATCTATGAGATTGAATTTGAATTAGCATATTTGACTAAGGCACAAGTCAAAGAAGCCAATCCTTGCTACATTTTCAACATTTTTAGCGTTGTGTCCAAGGCTTGATCTGGCTATTTCAAGAATAATCCGATAATTGTATATGGAGACTATGATTGTCATCCAACGAGTGAGAAAACTTCAAAAGAATTCGAAGTTGGATTATTTCTCCATCCTGTAGAGAATAAGAATTCAAATATTAAAATCTGAGAAGGATGAGTTCTTTCATGTCAAGCGACACCTTAATGCAAAAGAAGATGTGCTAGAAAACAAGTGATCTTGGTCCAATACAATTTAAATAGGGTGTACAAATCATTACCATGAAAAATATTAGAGTATAAGAGCGTTGAACTATTTAAGTAGTGATGAAGGTGAAAATAAATGGTTGTCATCCCAATGGCCTTCTGTCTGCCTCAAATTATACTTTCCAATCCTTTCATCTTTTCATCGACCTCTTATTTACAATGGGATTTGAGTCCATGTGCCCACTTAGATAGACTATGTGATATCATGCAAATGAAGAGATAGATGGATGCCAACCCATGTCATTAATAAATTTTAAAGGATGCGATGGAATGTTTCTTGCAATTTCGAGGAGAGGCTAGCAGACCTGAGGTACAAAACTATAATGGTGAAGGGAGGAATGTGAAAGAAATTAAATCTAGAGGTCAAATGTTTGGTCTTGAGACTGCACAAAGTAGTTAATGGCATTGAAATTGGAGAGCACATCAATGAATTGGTGGTGGAAGGCTTTGTCTATAAGAAGTGTTCATTCAATGAAATGCCACTTCTAGTTTATGGTGAATTCATAAAATTGAATGCATGCAAGGTGGATTGTGGAATTGGTTTCATCATGGGTTAGTCATTTGTCTCTAACAAGGAAGAATTTGGAAAGCACTTGGATTAGCTCGCAATGTCCATAGAATATATTTTGACTTTTCTTACAAGGTAGGGGGAAATGGGGCCTTCATGTTGTAGGCTGAATTAACACTTATAAATAAAATAAAAAAATCCTTTTGCAGACTAATATAGAAAGGTTGCAGATATATTTTGAAACTATGGAGTGTCGTTTGTTTAATTTAGAAGCTTTGAGTGGGAATGACACAACTGAATTAGAATCGACTGTGATTAAGCGATGGAGTTGATGATTCCTCTAGATGTGGTTGGAGAGCTGCATCAAATGGAAGTTGAGGTGATAGAAGGATTCCAAGAAACTGTTCAATTGCACCCAAGGCAACCAGAAGAGAAACAAGAAGAATTCATTCCTGAATCTAGAGAAAATTGTGCACGCTAGTTTATCTTTTTTGTTAAGCCATGTATTGCAAGTATGTAGTCATATTAGGATTTTTTAGAGGATATATAGGCTATGTCAGATCAATAGTGTAATAAGTAGATAGAGTAGGAAGAAAGAATTCTTTTTTTAATGTTTTTGAAATAAGTAGATGAAGCTCTTACTAAAGATGTAAAAGGTTTTGTCTTGGAAACCAAACTGATATTCATAGAAAAAACATAACCATTTGTTTAAAAATAATAATAATAAATAAATAAAGATAAATAAATATAAATTATATTACAAACTTGATAAAACCTTGTTATTTACTTTACTTTAATTTGAGAATCCTAAATATATAAACTGTCTAAACAAGGAAATTATAATTTATCCCATATACATTGAACTTCTTATAAGATTCACAATTATTAATAATTGAAATCATATTAATAATTTATATTATGTATATTTTTTAAAGAAATTTTATTATCATCATGAAATTATAAAAGTCTAAAATTTCTATTTATACTTAATTGTTATTTGGAAAATTGGACCACTTACAAAATAGAAAAGCATCTATCTAAAAATATAATAGTTCATAATAGTTCATAATAGTAATCTCAAAACATAGACTAGTCCTAGGATTTTCAAAGTGATAGAGAAACAGTTTGCTTTGATCTACTTTCAAATAGAAATGAACAAAGTGTTTCAAAGCGACCTTAAGAGGACTAGTAGAATAAAAAAATAACAAGACCAAAAGATAGACATCATGAAAAGAACTAAGAAGAGATGAAATCATCCACCTCAATTTAGTTGAGATCCCTAAACTTGCAATAAATTGGATCGAATCCAAGGGAAACATTGACCTCAATCCACTTGGGGCACTTGTTCATGTTTTTTTTTATAAGAACCACATCATTAAGGACGGGTAGGATCTCATTCTTAACATCATTACAATCCAAATAAATTTATCCAAATAGAAATTCATGCCTCAATAAAGGTTATTTGTCAGCAAACATTTGTTATGTTAGCCATGAGCATGGCCCATGTTTATCTCCCATTCATGCACATCCTCCAAACATTAGAGTTTGAAAAGAATTGGCGTTCAATGGCAATATATACTTCAAACTCCCTTACCTCATGTTGCATATCTGATAGAATTTTTTCCCTGAATAATAATGTTGAAGTCTTCACCCTCATGTGAGCTCGAAAGCCTCCCTACAAACTTCCTCCCCCATGTCCTCTGTAGTAAAGGCTAAGAAAGAAACCATTGTAGCAAACAATGAGAAGTAGACATGAACCAACATTGATGAAAGAAGTAGTGGATAAAGGCTAAGAAACAAAGTGAAGGCATGCATGCAAAAATTACATAGCCACAAGGGGTGACCATAAAAATCTAGGAAAATCTAGAATTATTACAGATGGAAAGGAGGGAGAAATTTCAGAGATCGCACTGTGGACCAAAAACAAGGATCAATGAGTAGGTTGAGGAGGATTAAAGTGAGTGTGATTAAACATGCATGCATGAAGAGTAATAGTGAGAGGACCTAGTACTCCATCATCCACCATAGGCTACATATTAAGAACAAAGATTGGAAATGGCCCATCATAAACCATAACAATCCTCATCCCCTCTACATCAATTGAGCACTACTCTTATAACCATATCTCCACTTGACAATAGGGAGTTGGGGCATGTTGTCTTCACTCATTAAGTGACGTGATGATGCCCTTTCCTGTTATAGGATGGGACACATCGCTTCCCACCCCATATGAGGAAGTTAAATAATGTTTATTATAATAAATATAATCAAATAAATAATTATAATAATTATTCTTATAATATACTAAACCTGTTATTAAAAAGTTTAAGATAAATCAACAAAAATTAAAATTGTATATATTAATTTAAAAAACAACATTTATTTCCGAGAGCAAGGTTTTTTTATTCATCATCTTGGTCCTGATGATGAACCACATTTTGTGGTTCGAAACATGTTGATCTAAAAATCATAAATGTGATTTATCCGAAAAAGCTTTTTATAAACAATATTTATTCTCAATAATCAAAAGAAGGGTCCTTAATCATTAACAAATATTTATGTAGGTGAATAGGCATATAATTTTCAAAATTAAGTATGTTAAACTTTAAAATTTCCTTAAACCGTAATCCAACTCAAATCCAACATAAGTTAAATATTAATAGTTTTTTATGATTATGCAATGTGATTCCATGGAATAAAAGTTTATGATTATTTAAAAAAAAACAATCTTAAAGAGAAATTGTTGGAAAATAAAGAGTTAGAAGGAAAAATAAAACTACTGTATTATAAAGAGGTGATCAATCCCAATTTTATCTCTCTGTCTTGACTAGTGTTAAGTAGAAAATGAACATTTCCAATATTAAAACTAATTCTCATGAGTTTCTTGGCAAAATTGGGCATTGGTCAATCCCTAAAACATCATGGGATGAACGAGTTTGTCACCTATACAATCCTAGGACGATTGAAGATGAAAAACACTTTCCTTTAGAGTGCCCAACGTACACTGACACTTGATCTCATTTTTAAAATATTTATCATACTACTAACCTTTTTAACCTTTTAACTCAAATAAAACTATGATGATTTGAAAGCACTTCTCTCACTTTTTTTAACATAGAAATAAAATGTTAAAAAATTCTAATTATTCTTTCCCTTCTCAAAATTCATTAATCCATAGTAATAATCATAAGCATAAACATTAATATCATAGAATTTTTATTCCGTCATAAACACTAGTAGCATAGAATTTCCACTCCATGTTTTATATACATAATTTTAAATAATAATAAATAGTTGTTTAGTTGACAAATAGCCAATTTGTGTAATATGAATTGCTGGGAGGTTTTTGTATATTATGAGTTGCTTGGAGGTCATACTGAAGTAACGTGATTATTTGTACATATGTACATATTTTAGTAGAGCACAATTGGGTCCACCTCACTTATAAGGGATGATGCTACATATTTTTAATTATCATGGATTCCACTTCGATGCATGATTGAAATTAAGTTTTATAAAGCGGAAATATGAATCGCATGTTTGGTTAAGATAATTTCAATCAATACTCTTTAGATATTAGTTTTCATATAAAGATTTGATTGAAATTTCGTAAAATCAAATTGGTGAAAATATATTATCTAAGACTATTTTTATAAGAATATAATTGTTCGATTTCAGAGTTTTATGATTCATACTGATTTTTATAAATTCTTTCAGATTAATCACATTATGAATTTTTGGTCCAAAAACTCATAATGTGATTAATCAGAAAGAATTTATCAAAAAAGAATATAATTTTTGAAATTTTTTTTATGTGAATAAACCAAGAAGTATATGCCACAATGTTGGCCTAGGAGAAAGAACCCATAGACCATTTATGTTAAAAAAAAATTTAATATTATGTTATTTTGGGAATATTTTAATTATGCTAGTTTTAATTTGTTATTATAACCATTGATCATAAAGATAAAGACTAACACAATCACATTAATAAATATGACTAAAATATACCGAAAAACATATATCAACTACATTTAATAATAATAATAATAATAATAATATATTCATTCATATAATTAAAAATTAATAAAATTATTAATAATTATATTAATAATAATTAATTAATTCATATAATAAAAAAATAATTGAAAATAAAATAACAATTTATTAATACATTTATACTAAGTAATTAATTACTTAAACTCTAGTCACTCTTGTTATCTTATATGACTGTGAGGTTTGGGGTTGCAGCATCTCCAGAGAATCATGGAGAAAGATTGAGCAAATCCAGAAGCGTTTTATAACTTATAACCTGAAAATTAAAAGTAATACACCCTATCCTATTCTCCTTATAGAAGTAGGTATTTCCCCTATTGAGAGCCTAGCTATGATTAGGTTTCTGTTGTACAGGCACAAACTCAATAACATAGATGATCATAGACTTCCTAAGCTAGCTTTAAATTCCAGCCAAAACCACCTAAGGCTCAATCGGGGATGGCATAAAGACACAAGGGCCTGGTTAAACTATTGGGAGATCAACGAGAATGATGCATTGCAAAACATAAATAACATTAAAGATATTGTTACTTCTAAGTTAAAAGAAAAAATGTGGTGTGAGAAAGATTTAGTGGCTAAAAGAAAATTAAGTTATTATAAGAATGTCATCAACCCCACCCTAGAAGATCAAAAAGTATCTCTCTATTTTAACTAGCTCAAAGAAGAAAATTAATATAGCAAAGATTAGAACGAATTCTCATGAGCTCCATAGTGAAACGGGTCGTTGGGCAGTTCCTAAAATGCCATGGATGGAAAGGATCTGCCATATATGTGAGAATAGGAACATCGAGGATGAAAACCACTTCCTCATAGAGTGCCCTACGTACAACCACATTAGATCTCAGTTTCACAATCTTTGTTACAATACTGACCTTCATATCCTTTTACAATGTCAAAATTATAGTGAGCTCAGGAGGCTTCTCTCCAAGCTTTTTAAGCATAGGAATAAAATCTTAAATCAAAATAAATAATTTGTTTCTTTAGGTCCGATAGACCAATGTTTGGTCTTAGCAGACGTTAACCATCATCATCATCATCATAAATTAAATAATTAATTATTTAATTTATTTATTCAATAATTAACAATATTATATTAATTAATTAACTGACAATAATAAATTGATTATTACTATTATTTATTAAAAAAAAAAAATATTAAAAAATATAGGATTCTTTACATTGGAGAAATTGATCAATCCATTAACCAAAGAATTCAAGAGTATGTTGTACACATTAAGCACAATCGTTCTCGTTTGTCATCTTTAGTTGAACATGCACAGAGATCCAAACAACATGTCTACATTGAAGATTCCCTCGTCATCACAAGGGTTAATCACTTCCATCATAGGAATCTAAGAGAAGCCATTGAGATTGAGAAGCATTCTATTAATGTAAACAAAGACGATGATTAGAAACCAATAGGAGCTGGATTCCCACCCTTACTTATTTTATTATTTGTTTATTTTTTGATTGATTTTATTTTATTATTATTATTTTTATTTTTTTTTCTTGCTTTCTTATTAAATTATTCACTGATATTTTAATATAAAAACATATATAACTAATTATTTAATAATATTAATCGTATTTTTAACAACTATTTGTTTTTTTTTTTGACAGAAACGGTTAGAATGATATATTGATTCTTGGCTGGAATGCCTCAATTCAAATTACAAAGAGGTAGGGAGAGCTCAGATTTCACCTCGACCAGGAACCATATGACTTTCCCGCTATTGAGCCTGCGAATTTTGCAAAATATATTACTTGCAATTTTCTCTATCTTTCCTAATTTGCAGATGCAAACAAACTGCTCCAATATTAGACAATAAAACATTTTTATCAGACAGTTAGGGGATGGGATCCTAGCCGTCATCTCCGTCTCTTAGAAGAACTCCGAGGGGGAGAAGAACTGCTTTATTGGCTTCGACATCGGCTTCTTTATTGTTGTCTCTCTTTACGTGAAGGAATTCCAGACTCTGAAAGGAATTTGTCAGGGATTTAATTCTGCTCAGCAGTCTTGATAGTCTTAAATATGAAGGAGAGGAACTGTCCACAACGGCCTCCATAATAGACTGAGAATCCCTAAATACAATTGCATCTTTGATACCCAGGAAAATGAGCAGCTTGAGCCCCTGGAGAAGAGCTAGTGCTTCATCTTGAATGCTGGTGTTAAATCCCACTCCCCAAGCGTATCTAGATTCAATTCTGCCCTCTGTGCTTTTAATAACACCACCTGCTCTAGAAATACCAGGATTGCCTTTTGCTGCACCGTTAAAAAAGAGAACTTTTCTTGCCTTCTTGATGCAAAACTCAACAAATTCTGCATCCTTAAGACGGATTTGCCAATGTTTTAGCGGAGGGGGGAGCCTGACTCTATCAGTGAAATGGAGATCAAGAGAGGTGCCCCATACAACTTCTTGTTCACTGAGATCTGCCCTGTCTAGTTGGTCTCCCAAACAGTCTTTTAGGTGGCTTTTAATTTTTAGCTAGGTTATCTTGGGATCGCTCTTTTTGTCTCTGAATATCCTTTGGTTTCTTTCCAGCCATATGTGCCAGCAGATTAATTTGGGAAGGGCGAGCTAGGCTTCTTTGATATGGGGATTCTGAGCAGTGCCACCAGGGTACATACGCTTCCAGTTTGAGAACAGATCTGAGCAGTGATTAGGGGGAGCGAAGTCAATGCCCCATGGGCTTAAAGCCTCCTTCCAAAGGTTTGCAGCAAATTTACAGAAGAGCATCATATGGGAGGCATTTTCTTCATGTTCCCCACACAACGAGCAGCGAGAGGGTCCTATAAAGCCTCTTTTCCGGAGCCTATCCTCGGTCAAAATTCTGTGGTGGCAAAGAAGCCAACAAAAGGAGTCGATTTTGGGGAACGTTGTCTGAGACCAGATCCCTTGCCAGGGCTTCGGATTAGGCGGGACATTAAGATGCCGAGAGAGCTGTCTATACCCCTACGAAACAGAATAACTCTCAGGGATTGGACCCCATCCCCCAATGTCTTGTTTCCTGCTATTCAAAGGGGCTTTGCCTTTTAACTGGGAGAGGAAGGTAGCATAATCTTTGGAAAGATTCAACGACACCTCTAAATTTTTCCATCTCTGCGGATCGTCATTCTCCCAATGTGATAAGTCCCCCAGTGTTTTAATACCAGCTCTGTCCATCCACTCTTTCAATAGAACCAGAGAGCGATCATTAGCAAGGGGGTCACTGCCCATAATGCGATCCTCCCAGATTTGGATGTGCTTTCCATTTCCAGGAATCCAGTGCGCATGAAGTTTAATTAAGGCGAAGGATTTTTCACACAATTTATGAATCATCATTCTAGTGGTTATCTTAGGATTGTCCAGGCAGTGTGTTCTCTGCCCACAGAAGTATTTTTTTCACAGCGCTAGCTGAGCCCAACCCGGTTTTGGGGCAATATCCTCCATAACAATTTTGCACCCAATGCGATATTTTGCTTGCTGATATTCTTAAACTTCAATCCGCCTTCCATTCTGGGTAAGGAGATTATATCCCAGCTTAATAAGGGGATTCTCTTCTCATTTGCTTTGCCGCCTTTCCAGAAAAAGTTTCTTATATATTCCTCCATTTTCCTCGTGATTCCAATAGGAGCCATCATAATTGCAGCCTGGTAAATGGGAAGGTTGTTCAAGGCAGATTTTATTAGCACTGTCTTACCTGCTATATTGAGCCAGTTGTATCCCCAGGATTGAATTTTAGATTTGAATTTTTCTAACAGAGGCAGCCAGTCTTTGCTAAGAGCCCTTTTTTGGAAGACAGGGAGCCCCAGGTACTTGAAGGATGACCAAGAAGAGGTGGCTGCAAATCCAAAACAGTTAGAAATGGCATGGAGCGATCTGGTTGAAGCATTCTAGCAGAAGATATGACATTTGCCTTTATTGAGGCTGCTTCCTAAGTCTTCACAATAGGCATCCACCACATATTTAAATCTTTTAGCCAAGGGCAAGGAGGCAGCACCCAGCAAGAGAGAGTCATCTGCAAAAAGTGCATGGTTTATGCTTTTGACACCTTTTGTGATGTTCAATCCCAATATTTCTTGGTCATCCTGCTTTTTATTCAAGAGGAAGCTGAGAACTAAAGCTTGGAGGACAAAGAGCAAGGGGGAGAGAGGGCACCCTTGCCTCAGCCCTCTAGAGGCTTTGAAGAAGTCAGTGACCCTCCCATTCACCAAAGGAGAAATCCATGGCTCACTGATACAAGCCTTGATCCAGTTGATAAATTTGAGGCCAAACCCAAATTTGTGCAAGACATCCAACAGAAATCTATGTCTCACCCTGTCAAAGGTGCTTTCAAGATCTAATTTGATGACCATTCCTTTCTCTTTCTAGGCCAAGCTTGAGTGAATCGCCTCTTGGACCAGAATAAAGTTGTCCACTATCTGTCTTCCCTGAATAAAACCTCCCTCATTCTCAGGGATAATGTTAGGAAGGATAGTTTTCACTCTGTTTGCGATCACTTTTGTTATCAGTTTGTAGCCTATATTGCAAAGGGAGATAGGACGAAATCTAGAGAAGGAGTTGGCACCTTTTTCATTAGGGATAAGGGCCAGTAAAGCTGAATTGGTGCTTCCCCCTATTTTCTGACAAGCTTGACATTTCCAAACCATTCTGCATAAATCTTTTCCCACTATCTGCCAAAAATTTTGCAAGAATCTGGCAGTAAAGCCATCTAGGCCCGGGGCCTTATCAGGCTCCATAGCAAAGAGGGTGATTTTGATTTCATTATTAGTGACTTCTGCTTCCAAAAACTGATTCTTTCTGGTAGAAATCAGAGTGGGAACCTCATTTACTAAAGTTGAAGTATGCCCCTGACCTTCTTTTTCACTATACAGATTTTTGAAATGAAGGAAGGCATCGTTTTTTATGCTTTGAATATCTCTGTGGTTGGTGTTCTCTTCCTTGATTTCCGAGATGGAATTGAAATTTTTCCGAGCTTGGGCTTGCTTGTGAAAGAAGGATGAGTTCCTATCTCCTGCCTTGAGCTAAAGCCTACGAGATTTGATCCTCCAATACTCTTCCTTGGTCGAGCTTGCTTTGAGAATTTTTTACTGAAGATCCGCCTCCTTTTCGAGAACCTCTTTTGTAATCTCTTCATTTTCCAAGTTCAGGTGATGGATCTCGAGAAATTCTTGTAACTTTTTCCTTTCCACTGCTGGGTTGGGAAGGGATTTTACCCAGTTTTTCGATGCAGCTTTCACTCTCCTGAGCTTTTCCTCCCAAACAAAGAAGGCAGAGCCATTGACTGGTTGCTTCCAAGTATCTTTTACTAATTGCATAAAGGACTGTTCCTTGACCAAAAGGGGATTGAATTTAAAAGGGATGGGGCCTTCATCCATATGAGTCAAAAGATCAAGTTTGATGGGCCTGTGATGAGAAACACTACAAGGGAGAATATGCATTCTAGATTCTAAACCAAGAAGAAGAAAGGTACTTTGAACAAGAAATCTGTCTAACCTTGCAGCAATATGACCCGGACCGAGTCTTTTATTGGACCAAGTATACTTGTCCGACGAAGGTTTGATGTCGATCATGTCCCAATCTTGGAGCAGATCCTCAACCCATTCTCACGCCGGATCCCTTACAATTCTTCCTCCACGTTTTTCAGCCAAAGTTAATGTGAGGTTTAGATCCCTGGCAATGATGATGTTTGCTAAATCTTCAGAGTCTGCCAATCCTCTAATAGAATCCCAGCAGATCTTTTTTTCTCCTGCGCTGATTGGAGCATACATGTTAAAGAGACAGAGGGTCTCATATGAGTCAACGTGTTTCAGCTTTGAGAACATCCAATGAGTGTTGGCGATCTCTTTAACCCTTGAAATTCCAGAGGGTGCCCAGGCCTCCTAAGGCACCCCGGGCTGAGACAACTTGCCCTTCACTTCTCTTCCACAGATTTTTGCTGATATGGAGGAAGGCCTTGTCCTCCATTTTAGTCTCCTGGATGAGGAGTATATCAGGAGATTCGGATCTTATGAGACTTTTGACGGCTTCTTCTTTTATTTTTCTCCCCATACCCCTACAGTTCCAAGAGACGATCTTCATCACTTGCATTTGGAATGGAGAGCTCCTTTATAGCTCTGGGGCTGGTTTCTAGTCATCTTCGGAGTTTTAGCCAAAAGTTTCTCGAGGGTAGGTTGGCTTCCTTGAAGTTTGTCTTTATAGGTCTCCTGCTCTCTTTTTTCGTGGGCAGATTTTCGGCCTCTCAATGATCTTCTAGCCGAGGTTTGCAAATCTCCTATTTCACCTTCTTCTTCTGAGTCCTCCAAGCCTTGCACTTCCTCAGCCTCTTCTGAGGGTATCTCTTCCATTCTGTCTGCATTACTTTCAGCTTGCTTTGTTCCCGAGGGGGGGTCTTTGAGGGGCGATCCTTCATTTTGTATCTCTATTTCTTGGGTATCCTCTAATGTTGAGCTTAGCTGTATAAATTTATTTCCTTGTTCTTCCATGTGAGGTGTTTGAAGCCCTGAGCCTGCCTGGGGAGCTTTACCATTGATATTACCAGTTCTAGGGGCTTTGTTTTTGGTCCTTTTAACCTGCGTCCATCCTTCCTCCTTGCCTTTCTCCGCTTCACTATTTTTTGGGCATCCTCTAGCAAAATGGCCGTAGACCTGGCATTTCCTACACTTGAACGGAAGCTGCTATTAATCCAGCTTTTGAACATGCGTCCAACTTCCAACCCTAATCTTTATTGCCTCAGGTAGACCGACCTCAAGGTCAACTTCAACATATATTCTAGCACAATCATATTGATCTTTGCTGTTTTCTCGATCAATGAATTTACCCAAGGTGTTTCCGATGTGCTTAAGGGACTCCCAGTTCCAACAATGCGTTGGTAGATTGGGAAATCTAACCCACACAGGGATGGCTGTGGGGAAATCAACTGTTGGATCAAAGTCAGGCGTCCACTTATTGAGATACAACCCCAGAGGGCCCATGAAATAGGGTCCATTACGGAATATCAGATCCTTATCTTCCTTTTCAAAGAATTCAAATAGGAAGAATCCCTTCCCCAGAAAATACAAAGTGACTTTGCCTTTTATCAGCGGCGCCCAGTTCCTTGCGACCCAGCTCTCCGTGGTTTTGGGGGAGGGCCAGAGTCCAGTGAACTGTCCCACCAAAGCACGCTTAGCCAAAGAAAGGGAAACCTGAATCAGTTTCTCAGGAGGAAGCGAGATCTATGGGATGTCATCTAGGCATTTCATAAATTTCGTAGCCTCGGTTGTTTTCTTTTTTGGAAGAGAGTTCAGCAGTTTGATAAAGGCCTCGGCTTTAGAAAGGGGGGTGCTGATGACTCCATTGAAGAAGCCTTAGCTCAATCGGATCGAGCTCACCCAAACCCCAACGGGCATAGAAGATGCCTTTGGAGATCCGCCAGAAAAGCAAAGGGCCGAAGCACCGCAGGGTAAGACTAGAACGCCTCGCAGATCGAAGTGCCTTGCGGGAGAAAGTCCTCCGAAACGGGCACAGGGCCGAGGCGACGACATCAGTCACAGGGGATCAGCTGCAGAGCGGCGTTCAAGCGCGCGTTATCCCCTTTGTTGTTAGTGTCTTATTTTTTACAACTATTTGTTAAATAATATTAACCTTAATCCCAATTATTAATATCCATATATAAATATAGAATTCTTATGATTTAATTTAATACCCAAAAAAAATAAAAAATAAAAAATAAAAAATAAAAATAAAAATAAAAATAACTAATTAATTAATCAATTAATTTAACAATTAATTCTCAACAGCTGATTCTTAACAGTTAATTTATAATGGCTAACTCTGGAACCTAAAGAATCTTTACTATTTAAACTTTTGATAGATTGATTTTTTCACCTTCGTCGTGAGGATGAACCACATTAGATGGTTCGAAACGTCGACCATAACTTAATTATATGATTAATCCGAAGGACAATCTCATAATAAATATAAATATTAAGCAAAGGTTTTCGGTAGAAATCACATCAGAGAATTTTTTGGCCGACGCGTTTCGAACCAACAAGTGTGGTTCATCCTCAGGACCAAATGAAGAGGCAGACCATGGCAAAGGCTTAAATAGAGAACAAGGTAGAGACATAATATTTAATTTATAATATTAATTTATTAATATATTAAAAACAAATATTATTAAGTAACAACTATATTAAACGGCTAGTTTTTGAAAAAAATATTTAAATAATGATATTATTTCATTAATTTATTAAAAATATTAATAGGTAACGGCTATATGAAATGACTAGTTTTTGAAAATTAATATTTAAATAATGATATTATTTTATTAATTTATTAAAAATATTAATATGTAACGGCTATATTAAATGGCTAGTTTTTGAAAAATAATATTTAAATTGTGATATTAGTTTATTAATTTATTAAAAAAAAATTAATAAGTAACTACTATATTAAACAACTAGTTTTTGAGAAATAATATTTAAATTAAAAATAAATAAATAAATCAATGTCAAACTTTAAAGGAGGGGAGTCAAAATTATAAAAACGAGTGAAGACCCTAATTGAGACAAGATGATTTGATAAATAAAATAATTAATCGAAATAAAATAAAATAAATTAAAAATAAATAATGGAAAAATAAATAAAATAAAATAAAAATATACACAAGTCAAAAGAAATATTATTATTATTATTATCCATTTTTTAAGGTCACGGCCAAGCGAGACACTAAATTTGTGTATGAGACCCCCTTGTTTGTGGAAGGAACCCACCTCCACGCAGCGATTTGACTGCTAAGTCTACGAAGGCATACATACTCTAACCCCTCTAGTTTTGACCTGTGACCTCTTAGGAGGAAACACATGCTCTTAACCATTAGGCCCACTCAAGTTGTATTAAATAAATAAAAAATAAAAATGAAAATAAAAATAAATAAATAAAAATAGAAACATACATACACACACACACACACATATATATATTTCCAAAGAAAATAATCAATAAATAAAACAGGGTCAACAATAAAATAAATAAATAAATAAAAATAAAAATAGAAACATATATATATCCAGAGAAAATAATCAATAAATAGAACGGGGTCAACAATAAAATATGGGGCTCAGGCCCATTAAACGAATAACAAAAGTACTAAAAGGAGTTAAGAACGAATAAGATGATAAAATATATAAAAAAACATGAAGGAAAAATAAACTTTAATGAAAATAAATCAACAGCAAATACTATAAAAAGGATACCAATACCTACATAAATAAACAAACAAACAAAATAAATCCCAAAAAGAAGCATAAAAAACTAGGAGGACAGGACAAAGAACCAACTTCTACTAATATTCTAACCATCATCTCTATTCAAATTATTGGGTCTTTTTTCAATTTCTAGGGCCTCTCTCAATTTACGATGATGGAAATGACTAACCGAAAGACTTTTCTTAACTCATTATGGATCACAGAAACTTGAATACATAAATATAAATATTGTTTTTTATATTGATATTAATAATAATAATAATAATAATAATAATAATTGTAAAATAGATAATAATTTATTAATAGTAATTAATTGATAATATAATTTAATAATAATAATTGGTTAATTAATCAATTCATTAATGATTATTAACTTATAATTGTTTAAATTATTAATTAACAATTAATTAATTAATGAAGTATTATTATTATTTGTTCGCTTGGGGTAGCTCAAGTGGTGATGGTCGTGGAAATGAAGTCTCACCGAACCAGAGATCTTGAGTTCGAATCTTGTGCTACCCTCCCCCCATAGCGGGGTGAATAATGGACATGTAAACATGAAAATCGAAGTCCTACCAAGCTTAACAAAAAAAAAGAAGTATTATTATTATTTATTTAAAATTATAGATATGTTTTTTTCATAATCTAGATTAATTATTGATAATTAATTAAATGCAAGGGATTTATATTAAACCCAATGATTAATATTATAAATCCTATGAATAATATTATATCCTGTGATTATGAACCCTTAGATTAATAAATAAACCCAAGGGATAGATATTATAAACCAAAGGGAATAATAAACCCAAGGGATTAATACTAAAAACCTAAGTGATTATAAATCCAAGGGATTAATATTATAAGTATGTTAACATTAAGATAAATATTATAAACTGTAAAATATTCATGGTTGATTTCCATTTTCAAACAATATTTGCCACAATGCGTCATTGCACCATGGTTGACCATGGTCCACCATGATAGATTTTCATATGGAGACAATCTTTGTCACAACGTTTGATCATGGTTGATTTCTATATCGAGAAAATCTTTTTCATAATGTGACGTTGGACCATGGTTGAACCATGAAACAGTTGTAGCTGCTGCAACACCCTCCAAAATTTTGGCTTATAGTCGAATTTTGGAGCCTATTATGGACCATGTGATTGATCGTTCCTTAGTCACTTACTGGTCAGTTGATGACTTCAAGCCCCCTTCTTGGATATCAAGTGTCATTCACGCTTTTATATTTATATAGCAAGTTTCGTCTTTGGACATGGGCATTATCACTTGTTATGCAAAGGGGAGTTTTGGTTTGCATCAAAGGGAAATCTTTGTGAAAGTGAGTTGTTCTCATTATATAGACATGCTTCACACTCGTTTCCAAAGTTTCACACACCATTACACAAGTGTCGTCATTATCTGCATAAAGTCCATTGATTTGTCGTAAGTTGTCAGAAATGTTGTTGCATTAAGCGAAGTATGTTTTCATAATTTTTGGATGATCTAAGTTGTATCACCAAGTATCCAAGTGTGTGGCAACAGTAAAGTTCTATCATTGTTCACATTAGTTCAACTGATCCACCACTTAGCTAGATTCCATAGGATTCCTAGCAACCTAGCCTCATCTAACCTTCCTAAATTGCACACTTTTCATCTTCAACCTTTAAGCTTTTCCCTTGCCTGTTGGAATTGTGTAATGCGTAGAAAGCCCGTCCTCCCTTTGCCTCCAAAACTGCGCAGATTCTTCCTCCAGTGTCCTTTCCTCAGCCAGAGCTCATTGCCTTCAGAAATTGTGTAGTTCTATCTCTGAAGCCTCTCATCTACCCAGTACCCCTTTCCTCCTGCAATTGCATAGTTTTTCCTCCCAAGGCCCCATCCCGTAGTAGCCCCTCCCTACTTGAGCTGTGAAATTCTATCTTGTAATAAGAACTATGAAAAACTTTCCCTCTGTGAGGACTGTGCAGAAATTTCCTTCAGTCTGGCCTAAGATGCGCACTACACAGTCTCAGTGATCAAGCTTGACCCTTGGCTGCTTGAACTGCACAATTGAGTAGTCACTGGGCCTTCTCCCTTGACCTTTCACTCAGTCCCATCCCAGTTCATGCATCCAAGTGTTGTATCTTAGGCTAGGGATTTTCAGACTGATGTCGTCTCATCATGAGTGAGTTGCAAATGCAGGTAATCTCTGACACTATGGCAAGATGATTAAGAAGGAGATGAAGAAAGAGGACATGTTAGATGGTACTTAAGGAGTCGAGAAGAAAATATAATCATCAAATAAGAAGACCAAGGAACCCTGGGGTATGATAGAAGGTCAAAGATCAACACTGCATGAAGACTCCATCTGATTCACAACTGTTTGGAGGGTTGGTACGAAAAAAAAAACATCTTTCATGAATTTGAAATGCACCTCTTAGTTTAGTATGAAGGACAACTTATCATTTTCATACCATTATGTCTTCATTGAAATGTATGGCCACAACACTAAAAGTTCATTCCATGTGTTTTCACTAAGTGTTTCACTCCCTTTTGCAAGATAGGCAAGATGTCGTCTTTTTGCATGTTGGTTGTTGCACTTTTTGCATAAGCTCATTCTGGTGGTTTCAAGGGATCATCTTTGTGTTAATGAGTTTTCCTAACCTTATGAACATCTATCAAACTCATTCCCAAAGTTTTGAGCACTATTTCACAAGTGTCATCATGATCTTCATAAAATCTATCTTGGGTCTCACACTTGTCATAGCTGGTCATGAAGTGGCCACACATAAGTGAAAGTGTTGTTCATGTGTCATGGGTGGTCAATGTTGTTGATTCGTCAAGTATTCTAAGTGTTGGGACACAGTCGAAGGTTCATCAATTCACCTGTCAATTTCACTGGTTCAGAACTTGACCTTTTTCTGAAGAATCTCCCCGACCCTTCAACTTAGCTTCACCCAACTTTCCTGGACTGCACATTACACAATTCCAGTCATCAAACTGTGACCTTTAGCCTTGGATATGTGCAATGAGTAGTTCTTGTCCCCCAAGAATATTGAATTACACAATTCTTGAGCCCAAGACACAACCTTCCCTTCTAGAGTTGTGCAATATTTTTAGTCAACCTTCCCTTCCATACCAACGCAAAGGTTTCCTTCAATATTCCTCCCTTGCACAGAAATCAATCATCCTTAATCTCCAAAAATGTGTATAAATCTTCCACAGTGGCATATCCTTCAACCAGACTCATTGTCTCACAAAATTGCACAGAGATTGTCCCTTAGCCCAGCCTGAAATGCACATTGTGAAATTCCAGGCTTCAAGCTGCAACCCTAGTTGTTGGGACTTCATAATGCACAATCACTAAGCCTCCCTCTTTGACGTGCAACTCAATTATGACTCGGTATTTGAAGTTGAATGTACCATCTTAAGCTATGAGGTTTTTTGGGTTGATGTCGTGTTGTCATGAGTGAATTGTAGACACAGGAACTTGGTGGGATGATGAAGAACAAGATGAAGGTGGAAGACATGCAAATGACATTCTTGTAGTTGATCATGCATGTTGATCCATCAAGGAAAAGCAAAGGGACACCAACTCATGACCACAACTGAAGACTTGAGATCATTGAATATTCCTATCGCCAAGCCATGAGGAGGTGGAAGATAAGAGTGTGCTCAAGAAGACATCACTCATAGCAATAGCAGTGACCTGACACTGCGACAACATCCAATAAGTTTACATCAATAGTGCCATGTCATTTCTTGTCATGAGAATAATGCCACATCATCATTGTGGACCATGTATATTATTTGTAAATGTATTCTAAATTGGAATTCCAAAGGACACACATGAATATGGAGAGTCATGTAAGTTGAAAAGTAATATGAAGTTGAAAAGTCATGAGGGTAGTCAAAGAGTCACAAAGGGGGAGCATCACCCCTTGGTTATATATACTTACACATTGTATGAGCAAGAGGACTTTTCACGTTGGCTCCTCCTGCAAGGCATTACAAAGATTAGCCAGTTCTTTGAGGAGAAAGGAGTGGCTCCAATATCCCAAAAGGGATAACAGATAACCAAATGTTGATATTTGTACAAGTCCTCTTGTACTTCACCATGCTTGTCTCAAGAGCCAAACATGGTTTCATGGGAAGCTAAATCTGCGAGTGCATGACAAGAAAACAAAGCAAGCAAAGAACAGAAGTAAAACAAAAGCAAAACAAGTAAGCAAAGAAAAACATGAAAGCAAAGCAAACAAGAAAGCAAACACTACTCCTACTCCTAAACTAAACAGTGCATGGGCCTACTCACGTGAAGTGATATTTCCAATGCAGCCATCAGTGCATTGGTTGGCCCATGTTGGTGAAGGCATGTTTGACAAGAAATATGTTCAGGTAAACCAACATGCAAGAAAGATAAAAAAATGATAACCAACACGCTCAAAGTTTGAATGCGTCCACAGAAAATAAAAATTAAAATCTCAAGACAAACACTTTGTGGACATATCGTGGTGTGACAGTACACTGTGTACAGACAGTGAACATACACGTTCTTTTGACCTTGACATATGAGCAAACATGCTGAAAGAATAAAAATTTTGCTTCATAGCATGACTTGCTACGTATGACTCCTCCAATGCATGAGCGATAGGACTGTGTGATTCTCGTGGAGGAAGTGAAATCTGTGGAGAATATTGATTTTCAATGTGTGCGAGAGAGTGATGAGGACCCTGAGGTGGTTCAACAGATTTCTGATTAGGAGCGGAACTAACCTCAGAATCTGACATAACCATCAACTCTGGTTGAAGTGCCTCGAAAACTTGAGGAGTTTCCACTTCATCAGCGAGTACATCATCAAAGACTGTTGCCTTGGAAAGATCAACAACAAGTGAATCAACATCGTGATCAAATGAAGGAGTGAAGAGATCACGACATCCATGATTAGAAAATTCAAGATGTACATCAACATACTCATTATCTGACGAATCATATAGAGGGGTTGATGAGAAACAAAAGTTTTTACCCTCTAACTTTTCAGAAATGAAATATGACATGTTGAGTGGATTCAGAAGGGAAGATTTTTCATCTCCGCATTCAAATGATGGACTGACATCCCGTGCGTCCTGTGAATGTTCCGAAATGGAAACATCTGGGAATGAATTTTCACAAGATAAGGGAGGATCATAGAAGATGTCAAGATAGAGCGGACGAGGTGTGGATAGAAGGGTGTCATCCTTCACCGCAAGTTATTCTTCATATTCCCACATGTACTCATAAAAAATGACAACGCGGGTTGGTTGCTCAACACCAGCCCCATCCATAACTTGATCCTTGTGAACATCACATGCAGAGTCTAAAATGGATGAACATAAGACAACAAAATCCGTAGGATCAACAGAATGAGAGGACGGAGGTTGAGAAAACAAGTCCATGTGACAACCAACGTGCTTGCAGTCCAAATCTATGCAGATATCTAGAGCAGGTGGGGTGGGAGGAGGAGATGGTTCAATAGACGGGTTCACAACTTCTCCCACCTCGTCCTATGGAGCTAGAGTTGTCTGATGAGGAGTGGACGACAGGTCACCTGTGGAAACAACCTTTTCTGTGTTAGATTTGGCATCTATAACACTGAGGTATGTTGGGAGGGATTCGAGTGATTCTAAATCATAAGGATTTTCAGATACATGAAGAAGATACTAAAAGCATTCCCTGAAAAATTTCCAATAAAATTCATCTTCGGGGATTTGAAAGGCAAGATTTAGGATGTGATCCTGAAATTGTTCAATAGATTCATCAGGTGCTTTCCATAATTCCAAGAAAAAAATATTGAGTGCTTGACGGTCATAATGATAGAAAGAACGACCTAACTCTCTAATCATGTGATCAAAAGAGTGCATGGAGCATGTAGGCAATGTGCGACACCATTTCCTAACATGCCTTTCAAACATGTAAGTGAAAATCCCACAGGAAATGTTGTCCGAGGGGACTTCATTTCTGTGACAGAAGCCTGCGAAGGCAACTACATGCCTTAGCAGGGCTGCTCCACCTTCACCATAATACTTAAATTGTGACAAGTCATCAAGGACGTCCTCCGACACTTAGAAATATTTTGCATGAAAAAAACATGTCGAAGGTATGGTTGTAATGTCTCCAACTTCACCGTCATACTTAAATTGTGACAAGTCATCAAGCACATCCTCCGACACTTTGAAATATTTTGCATGAGAAAAACATGTCGAAGGTATGATTGTAATGTAAGTCATGAATGTTGTGTAGATATTCGTAACACACTTTGAGGACTCAGCTTGTCATCTGGGACTCCTTCTAGCGCCATAAATGTTGATGGTGTTGTACCCACTAACATGTCAGGGGATCTCCTCGGTAAGAAGTCCCAACTAGACCTCAGACCGTTTGGAGTAGTAGTCCCAACAGTGGGTAGTACAGTAGTGCCTTGACTGTGGTAGCACGTAGAGGTAAGTATCATGGAAAATTTTAGGGGCTAATATTCATAGGTGGGCCAATTTTCCATGATTTTCCCAAAAGAAATATTGACCAATTTCCATTTTTTATAAAAATGATTCGCCCAAATTTTAAAATATAAAATTGTTTTACCTTAAAAATCGCCAACATTATATAGAGAGTATATATAAAATCATTATAAATTTGAAAAAAATTACAAATACATCAATAAACATTTTATAGTTTGCATATTAGGGACTAGTGAGATTCGCCAATATTTTTAATCTTCAAGATAATTTTCCATCCTTAAAATTTTCCCTGGTAAGTATGATAACTTTGTCGGAAGCAAGTGTGTGACCTTGCAACGAGTCAAGTGATATGCATGGGGGTTCTAACCTGCATAGGGGAAAAGGAAGTGTGTCCCTTAGAAGCCTATAATAGTACACAGCCTAAATGGAACACATGAGATGAATGACATCACAGGCTGGAAGCGAAATAGTCCACCATCCAAAGTGACAGGTTAATGCAACAAGAAGTCTCCAACAAGATTCATACAATCACATAAAAAATAGTTCATACACAAATGCATAAGTGAAATAACATACATTGCTAAAGTAAATAGAATAGTAGAACTACAATAACAACATATACATGAAAATGTGTTGGCTCAATTATATATATTAAGTGAAAGTTCCATCCATACATACACCATTGTGAGCCACTAGCCCCAATAGTGAAACATTACACTCAACACTCCCTACTCCTCCAAAGAGATGTACTCTCTCTATGATGTGGAGAAGTCAAGGCTCGTCACAATACTCTCCAAGCCTTCTCTAAGAAATGCCTAGCCAAAATATTGGCTCCCAAAATCCTATACTATGAGTTATGAGGTTTTATTTATAACAAAGGGTGGGGTGACCCTTCACATTCCCCTTTGTGACTCTTCGACTACCCTCATGACTCTTCAACTTTTTTACAAATAAATATTTACATTGCATAGTTATTGTTCAAATTCCACTAATGACACTTGGAATTTCACTTACAACATGATTACAAATAATACACATTTTCCACGTGTACCCATGTGAGACAAAATAGGCTAGAGACAGCCTAACAACACAAAATACTATGACTCCGAGGTTTGGGGAAATACCAAGTTGGAAACATCCACTTGATGCTTCTTGATCATGTATTGATGCCAAGCTTGGTATTGTGTTGTGATGTCCCCAAACTGCTTGATGTTGTCTTGCTGAAAGCGGACACTTGCCTCCATGGCATCTGGGCATGTGGTCTTGGAACCTATGTATCTCTCATCCTGAAGCATGCACAAAATTGTACTAAATGTGGCTAGACCACCAATGTACTTTCGCATGTTGTTTTCGCTCAGCTACAATTCATCACTGGTGGCCTCACACATCAACTACTACATGTATCTGTCGACCTCAAACCGGACATGGTTCTTGTGCTTAGATTTGGTGAGGGAACCTGCAACTGTTCACTCTCTTCCTCAGCTACTGATTCCATCTCATCAACCTGTATTATCATTGTTTTCTCTGTCATTGTGCCTTGCCTTTGTTCTTCTTCTCGTTTATGCTTCTGAGCTCTTATTCCTCCTTCGACTCTCGTTCTACTTGCTGCGATCTCAGTTCTCCTACCCGCAAGTTCTTCTCTTTTCTCTTCCTTTGCACTATTGGTTGTTTTTTGTGCTTCCTTTTGATTTTTCTATCAAATACGCCTACATGAATACTGAATGCACTTTCACTCTACAACTTTGTCCTCCCTTTGTTATGCCAGCAATTTCCTCTTTCCCTGATCTTGTACTGGCTTGCTGCCTTATGGCAATGTTGTTGGTTTTGCTGCCATGTTAGTGTTGGGAATGTGCAGATATTGGCAAGTAAATTGGTGCTTTCTCAACTGCTTCCCCAGTACTACTTTCAGTGATCTCTCTTAAAACATCTCTCTTTGGTGCCATGGTATAATGATTGTTGGAGAGATGTGCTTCACGAGTGGTACCTGTGGGACAGAAAGGACACTCATGGCAAGAAAACAATAGCTCTTACAAATATAACTTTAAAGAATGATAAGGAAATAGCCAGGGCATCTGATGAGAGGAAATGTGTAGCTTGTCTAGCAAGAGGTGACTAGCTGACTGCTTGAACTGCACACTATGAAGTCTTGATAGTCAGTGTGGAAACCTCCTGACTGGAATTGTTTAATGTGCAGTTCAATCTGGGATAGGGCCTGGGAGAGAATGTGCATTGCATAGTCTCAGTGACTACACTGGGGTCTTGCTCCTGGAACTGTGTAGTGCGTAATTGGAGCCAATCGAGGATAACCTTTGTGCAATTCCAGAAGCCAACGGAGAGGCCTTGAGCTGCCAGATTGCGTAGTGCATGCAAGTAAATGTGAGACCCGCGTAGGGGGAACCTAGATATGTCCATGGGACTATAGAAACAAGAAGATATGAAGGATGATGTGAGGATGAGTGCATATCTAACTAAGTGTAGATGTATGCATGTAAGCCAAGTGCAAAAATGGATCAAATTGAAGGATTATGAAGCATGTGAAGGGAGTCGCTGCATCAACAACTATTGGTGCAAAACAGGAAAACTCATGCGACACTTGGGGAAGGTAATGTATAACTTGAAACAACACTTCTACAAGCTAAAACAAGTTAAAATGCCAGCGATCGTTCAACAAAATGAGCGAAACAAACAAAAGCCATATAAAAAGCAGCAAAAGGAAATAAAAACAAAACTCACCCTAAAAAGCGATAAAAATGCTCTGAAGGCTCCTTTACCTCCTAAGGAAGCTAGATCTTGATGATCAAATGCATAATTGAGCTCTAGAAGTGTCTATTACATGGATATTAGAAAATTGAGTTCATGATGCATATGATTGAGATCAAGGACAATAACTATACTTAGAAGAAACTTCTAAGGATGGAAATGTGTCACCTTTAGGAAGTTAATAATAGATTCCCTACTTCCAAGGGATGCTTTTCCTCTTAGCTTATTACTTTTTGAGAACACTTACATGAATTTCTTGGAAAGATTATGTAGTTATAGGGAGGAACAAGAAACTCTCTAGCTCATGCACTGATAGTTTCTGAGCACAGTATGGTTCTCCGCAATTTG
Organism: Pinus tabuliformis; assembly: GCA_031772625.1. NCBI lineage: Eukaryota > Viridiplantae > Streptophyta > Pinopsida > Pinales > Pinaceae > Pinus > Pinus tabuliformis. The sequence continues at coordinate 265,643,330 of CM062805.1, forward strand.
TGGGTTGAGTGGCTTTGGGCTTCCTCTCAAGATCTGCGCAATTTCCCAGCTGAAGGTAGGTTTTCAGCTGGCTCTACACAATTTTGGACTTGAGTGTTCATTGTGGGTTTGTATTGCACGATTCCTAGATTGAAGGTTGGCTGTTAGTTGGCTCTATGCAATTATGGAGTTGAAGCCTCACTACTGGGTTACACTGTGCATTTCCTAAGAGCAAGTCCGGTTGCCCTCAATGATTGTACAGATTATCAAGGTAGTGCAAGAACCATATTGCAACCAAGTCACATGGTCAGCTTGTGGTTAGACAGAAAAGTAAGTAAGAAAAAACAAGTTGTAAAGCGAAAGATAAATTCAAATGAAAACACAAGTACCTCGGAAACGCATGACAAGCTATTAAGATTTAATGAGGGAGGCTCCAAAATGAAGAGATGGAAAAATTTTGAGGGTGGTTGTATCTGCTACAACAAAACCTAAGTCGAATAGAGCATCAATATTTATCTTCTTGACATGTATATTTATATGGAATATGTTGGTCATCTCCTTCTCTTCCTAATGATGAAGGCTACCTAGATTCACCTCCTTCTACATTGAGGTGTAGACAATATTTTCATCCACATTTGAGCTACTTTTCACCTATTTTTTTGCATATTTGGAAATAAGATTATTTTCCTTCCTATCCTTATTTTGTTTCTTGGGGTTGATCTTTGAATGCAATTTCCAACACTTCTCCTTCGTGTGACCATCAATGTTTCAATGATTTTAGTGATTTCTAAGATCCTTACACTAGTGTGTTATAGACATAGTCTTGTTTTCCTTCCCTTTCTTTCCAATTCTTCTTCCCTTCCTTGAAATCTTCCTAGTGTTCCTTTGGCTTTCAACCACCCTTTCTTTTATCCTATGTTTTCCAGGTGTTATGGTTGTATGTAAGCCTCATCCATTATTCTGGGCTTAACAACATCACTTGATTTTTTAGATGGTTGTATAGACCCCCTAGCTACTTGAGGAGTAGATGTGGTTTTTTGAGTGAGATACTAAACATTATTATCATATTACTAAATCTTATAGTGTACTCCTATACACTTTTCCCCTATCTCTTCCTAAAGTAATGCCACCAAATCCACTAGTCCTCTACATACTTCATAGGTGAGAATTAGGTCTTCATGGGAGTTTTAAAATCCTCCCACTTAGTTACTTAAGGATCCCCCTCTAGCCTAAGGGTTTCCATGTGGATTTCCTGCCAAGTTATGGCATGGCTCTCTAATTTCAAATAAGAAAATCAAATTTTATGTTCCACATCCAAGCATTGATTTCACCTTGATATGGCTTGTTGTACACCTTCACTTACATCTTGATGAGGGGCTATGGTTCATGACACTCAAAATAAATTTCTATTTTTTAGGCTATTTCTTGGACTCCTTCTTTGGATCTTCCAAATCCCCTAATTCTCTGATCTGACCTCTGAGTTTGAACCTATTTCTTCTCCAATTCCAAAATTATTTGTTATACTCACGACAAGGAGGTTCATATTATGGCTGGTATCTGTGACATGTGACTCTATCATTGAGAATATCTTCTTTGTTGAACCTTTAATGTTATTATAATATATCTTGCATCTAGGCCTAGGATTTTATGGCTTCATGCTAAAATAGTATCTTGTATCCACTACAACATTCGACAAAATTCCAAAAGGAATATGCTTTGATACCAATATGTTCTATAAATTATCCTGGATATTCTACTCGACAAATTTTCACAATAGATATATTAAAATAAAATGAATTAGTACTATGTAGTGTTAATTCCTTAATTTATATTATAGACATGTTATTACTAATTTTATTATTTATGCATACAATACATAAAATGCAGAAAATTAGAGAATAGTGAAATGCAAACACACACTAACCACAATGAACACCAACATATTCTCTAGAAAACCCTTTCGAGAGAAAACCAAGCTGGAAGGTGTGGCCAATTTTCTCTCTTTTTTCTGGAATGGAAATAATGAAAATATCTCCACTCTTTATGGAGTTACCTAAGATTTGTGGCCCGTGGAATGCTACAAAATACCAACTCCATATGTTATACTCATTTTATATCCAATCTCAACTACTCTACGATGCTATGGAACAAAGTGCACTTCAATAGAATAGAATTGATGTTCCTCCTAGTGGCTTGGTTATAACACAACCTGATAGAAAACTAGGGTTTAAATTTGACTACTTAAAATCTCAACTATATTTACAACTTTTACCATTATAAATTATTATTTATAATGGCCACATCACTAACTAATTTTTCATGAGTAATCGGGGTTGATGTTGTATCCTCTTGAATGATGGTGATCAATCATGATAGATCAAATTCTAAAAGGAATAACTTTTGTATTTGAGCTTTGATTGTTGCAATTCATGCACCACTAGAGAGGTAAAGTTAGCTATAACATAGATTCATAGGAACAAACACCTAGGAAGGAAAGTTTAGTCCCAAAAAACATCATTGAAGGCCTCATACTAGTCTAAGAAAGTTTGATACCCCAATTCTCCAAATTGGATCCTACTGGTAAAGCTACTCCTATAAATTGAGTCTTTCAATTTCTCCAACTTGAAATAATAAATATGGATAAAAAATTATATAATGATCCAATTCAGATCACTAACTAAAAGTTGTACTCTTTAAATTACAAATGAACTATAACTTGAAACTACATATGAGGACACATCGAGGTAGTATATTTAGATTATAATTATGGATTATTCAATTCATGTGGATAGGATCAATGAGATAAGGAAATTATTTCTCTTATATAATCACTATACCCTTTCATGAATAAATATAGCCCATGTGACAATAACGATTTATTATGAAGAGTTAATTGTCAAGTTCACAAGTAATATTTAGACCTTAATCCCTAGAAGCAATGTATGAGTACATCATAGAATCCAATTATTTAGAAGAACCATTTCCATCAAAACATTACTTTTAGGTTTGAAATGATGTGGCCTACATATCTAATTTCACTTGTATCAGTGAACCTTGGGAAGATTCATACCAATTTATGCATCGATCAACAAATTTTGTGTTACAATAAAAAAATTGAAGCTCCTCAAATAAGATTTTAAAATGTAGAACTATTAAGGCTTTGGGAATAGGTTTACCAAAAACCTATATCTATAAATGAACTAAAGATGGCCCAAGAAGAAATCGTACAACACATATTGAAAGATACTCTAAAGGTAGAAAAATACTTAATTCAATAGATAGATAAGAAAGGGGCACAAGAAAATTTCTTTTGGTAACAGAAATCACAAGTGAGGTACTTCAAAGAAGAGGATATCATATTACAATTCTTCTATCAAATAACAATGTAGAATAAAATTTCTAACAATATTTATATATTGCATTACTAATTAGGAAAATATTTGGATTCAAAAAATAATATATCATAACAACTATTAAATTACTTAATTGTGCTTCTTATTTAAACCCGTGTCAATAATTTAACTACAGTTGGTCAAATTGTTTCTCATATCCCAAATCTTGTTTCAATAAAGGATGATAATGATATTTATGAAATATTTTAAGGAAAATTTGCATGATATTTATTCTTCAGTAGAGGATCCCTTTATACAGATTGATTTCTAATACATTGCTTACATATATGTTTGTATGTTGTTGGCCATGATACTTGGCAAGCAATTTAGGGATCAAGGGAGAGCAAGATCTTACCAAAGTCATTGAATGATAAATTATATAGATTGATCACAAAGGATTAATATGCATTATTCTTGAATAGTTTTGATATATTTCCTTATGTAATACAATTTATAAAGTCATCACCAAAATTATGGTAAACTACCTGAAGCAGATCCACCCTAAATTGAAAATAAGGAACATAGGGTATTTATTAGTTTGAGAAAATCTTCATCAAACATATTTTGAAAGCCTTTAGATGTGATGGTTATTGAATATAACAGGTTTATAATTACATTTATGCAATATTCTAAGAAACTTTTTGAATATGTACTCCCTAAAATATTTCCAACCTGGTTAAGAAATTTGATAAGGATGTGCAACATGTGTTATATTCTTTACATGAATATCCTTGTGTTGCATGTTGTTGTGAACACAACACCATCAATTTTTTTTGGGTGGTTTCATGTCATTTTTTGGTGGTTTTCAGCACATAGTTTTCACATTTTGCAATTTTTTGGTGCATGAGGGTTTTCCCATTGTTTTGTAGTTTTGGTGAAGGAACTTTTTGCATTCTAATCCATGATAAATGTATTGGTGGTTTATGAATGTCATGGGATATATATATATATATATATATATATATATATATATATAGTCTTGTAATAATGTACAAATGATATATATTGAAAAATATTGTTGGTTTTCCTAGTTTGGGTTTCCATGATAAAATATTTGTGTCAATATATGTGTTTTCCATTACATCCTTTTTATTTTATTAAGAATCTATTTGCAGAAATTATTTGTATAGAATTAAAACCTACATTTGGTATTAGAGAAATGTTGGCTTCAAGGGGATGCATTTGTGGCTAAGGTTATTTTCTCTAGCATGTGGTATAACCTATTATAGTGGGGCATCTATGGGATTAATTCTTGTGATGAAAGGAAATGGTGGGCAGTTCAAAGATAGAGATTGATAAATTCAATGGGAAAAATTTTGAGCTATGAAAGCTCAAAATGGAAAATTTGTTGGTGGATAGAGAATAGTGGATTAATGTGACTCCAAATTCTAGACTAACAAGAATATTGATAGAAGGCTGGGCCAATTTGGATTGAAAGAAAAAGAGGACAATACAATTGTGTCACTTATATTGAGTATTACTGAAAGTTTCAGTAGAAGCTATAGTAAAGGCTTTGTGAAAAAAAGGGCTTTGTAACAGTCTAAGTCCCTAGTGAACAAATTTTCCTCTCAGATAAGCTATATAACTTGAGGATGAAGGGTAGAAACTTAGTGATGAGGAATCTAAATGCATTCAATACTATGTTATGTTAGCTATTATCTATTTATATTAAGTTTTTAGATGAAAAAAAGTGTATCATATTTTTGTGTTCTTTACCAAATTCATGGGATAGTTTGGTTGTTTCTATTTGTAGTAATGCAACTACTTTAAGTTTCGATGAAAGAGTCTCATCCTTGTTATTGGAGGAGATGAGATTGAGAAACATGGAAAGTAAAAACATATATTCCTTGTCTATAAGAGGATAATCCTAGAATATAAATGAAAGTAAGTCCTCCAACGAGAGATCTAAATCTAGAGAAGTTATAAATCTCCAGGAAAATTTGTTGAGGTATGTTGGGAATGTGGAAAAGAAGGACATTATAATAAATAATGTAGATCCAAAGTTACTAATAAAGGGGAGGAATCCAAAGACGCTCCGAAGAAAAAACATCCTTAGATGAAGGATGGGATGTGTACTTTGCTTCTTCAAGTATACATGTAAATCATGAGGCATGGTTGGTTGACTGAGGTGCTTCATTTCATATGATTCGACATATGAAGCGGTTTTGAGGAGATGAATTGACATATATAATCATAGGACAAGGAAAATTAAATTTTAAGCTCATCGGTGGGAGGATTAGTACATTCATTGTTCTACATATCCTAGGTTTGGCAAGAAATTTGATTTCTATAAGAAATATTAGTAATGCATGTGCAAAACTATGTTTGAAAATGATACCTATAGGATGGTTTGAGGAGAAATGGTATTGCTAAGGGGAGTTTGGGTTGGAACTATGTATAAGCTACTAGGATGCATTACTATTGATGGGTGAAATAGTTCGGTTGTTCTTGAGAGTGGAGTTGGAGAAGCAAAAACACCTATAGTATCTGGATAAAATACTATGTTATGGCATCAAAGACTTGGACTTATTGAAGAGAAGGGCCTTTGAGTACTTCATGGTATTGGTATGGTAGATGGTATGTCTAATTTATTTCTAGATTTTTATTTTTGTGAACATTGTTTATATGGGAGTTAGAATTGGATAAGATTCTCCTCAGGTGTTATAAGGGTAGTGGTAATATTACAATTAGTGCATAGTGATGTGTTTGTACTTGTGTTGATTCCATCACTGGAAATATATGTACTATGTTTCATTTGTAAATGAATTCTTAAGGAACACATTTATTTGTTTTATCAAGAAGAAATCTAAAGTATTTAACAAATTAAAATATTTTAAGGCTCTTGTGGATTCCTAATAGTGGAGTTGAAGAAGAAAAAAAAACTACAATCTTTGGAGAAAATACTATGTTGTGGCACAAAGACTTGAGTATATCAAAGATAAGGGCCTTTGAGTAATACATGGAAATAGTGTGGTAGAAGGTATGCCCAATTGCTTTATGGATTTCAATTTAAATTAACATTGTTTATATGGGAATTAGAATCAAGTGAGATTCTCATTAGGTTATATGAGGGTAGAGGGAATATTACAATTGGTGCATAGTGATGTGTTTGGACCTCTATTAGTTCCATCACCGGGAAAGTATGTGTACAATGTCTTATTTGTAAATGAATTCTCTAGGAATACACAAATTTATTTTCTCAAGAAGAAATCTAAATCTAAAATATTTAAAAAAAATGAAAGATTTTAAGGATCTTGTTGAAAATTAGATAGAGAAGAGAATTAGGGTGCTAAGAACAAATCATGGTGGAGAATTTTGTGCAAATCAATTTGAATAATTGTGTAAAAAGTGTGACATAAAAAAGAAAAAAACTACTTCATGTAGACCTCAAAAAAATGGAGTTGTAGAAAGGATGAACACGAAGTTGATGGTGAAAGTTAGGAGAATGCACAGTGGTGGCAAGTTAGGACTATAATTTTAGGCAAAGGTAGTGGGCATTGCATTTTACTTGGTAAATAGATCGCCCTAATCAATGTTGGATGAAAATACTCCACGTGAGGTATGGTGTAGTAAGAAATTATCTCTTATTCATTGTATTTGTCTATACTTATTATGTACATATTCTAAAGGACAATAGGAGTAAGATAGATGAATAAGTTTAAAAGTGTATCTTTAATGAATATAAAGATGGTTTGAAAGGTTATAAGCTTTAGAACCTAGAAATTAAGAAGGTAGTGTAAAGTCAAGATGTAGTATTTATAGAATTCAAAGACACTATCAAACATGAAGTGATGCCAAGAGAGAAAGAACTAAAAAATATAGAGTTTGAATTGAAACATGATGAATTAGAATCTATAGAAGAGCATGAATCAAAATAAGAACCACATACTCTGCTATCGAGTAAATAAATTTAGGAAAGAAGACAACCATAATGGTATATTCCACCTAATTTCTATTCCGATTTTTCTTTGTTTATTACTAATGATGATCCTAGAACTATTAAGAAGGCAATGGATATAGAGGATGGAAAACTATGGAAAAAGGTATTGGTTGAAGAAATGGTATACTTAGACAGATTTAGTGGAGTTGTTGGCTATAAGAAATACCATTGGTAGCAAATGGGTATTTAAAAGGAAGTTGAATGTAGTATGTATAGTGGATAAATTCAAAGCTTGGTTAGTAGGAAAAGGTTATTCCCAAATAGAGGGAGTTGACTTTGGTGATATTTTTTCCTCCTGTTGCCAAGTTGACTTCTATTAGATTTATTTTATCTGATGTTGCTATTTTTGATTTCGAAGTATAATAGATGGATGTGAATACAACATTATTACATGGGTATCTAGAATAAGAAATATACATGAAGTATCCAGAAGGTTTTAAATGAAAAAAAGAGTTTCCGTGTAGGATGAAAAAGTCCTTGTATGGGTTAAATAAATCACCAAGGACATGGCATTAGAAGTTTGATACTTATATAATGGGACTTGGCTTCACAAATAACAAAGTGGAACATTGTGCGTATTTCAAATTAGTTGGTGATCAAATTATTTATTTGGTGTTTTATGTTGATCATATGTTGTTAATAGAAAATGATAGAGAAATCATCCAGGATGTGAAAATTCAGCTGTCCTCAAAATTTTACATGAAGGATCTTGGTGCTACAAATTTATTTTTGGGAATATAAATAAAAAGAGATCAAGGATAGGTGAAACTCTGGTTAAATTAGAGGAAATATGTCCAGAAAATTTTGTAGAGGTTTAATATGAAAGAATGTAAACCAAGAAAGGTAACTATTCTTGTAGGTGTAAATTTATTTGCAGAACAATGTCCCAAGGAATAAGAAGAGGAAGAAGACATGCCCCATGTTCCATATTCCAGTGTGGTTGGAGTTTGATGTAAGCAATGGTCTATACTAGACCAGAAATGGCACATGCAATGGGAGTGTTGAGTAGGTATATGTCAAAACTATGGAAGGAACATTGGACATCAGTAAAGAGGTTTTTCAAGTATTTGCATGACATTACTAGTTATTTATTTTGCTACCAAGGAAGAAAAGGGTTGGGAAGTGTGTTGGACAGACATGGATTTGTTGATAAACTAGGTTGGAGATTTGGACCATAGAAAGCTTATAAGTGGGTATGTGTTTAACCTATTTAGAGGAGCAATTAGTTGGATGAGAAATATATAGTCTACAGTGGAACTCTCAACTATGTAAGTTGAATACATAGCATCCACTCATGCAATCAAGGAAATAATATGGTTGCAGAGAATGTGTTCGGGAATTGTGTTGGTACAATGTAGAAGTTGAATACATGGCATATACTCATGCAATCAAGGAAGTAGTATGGTTGTAAAGATTGTGTTTAGGTATTGTGTTGGTATAATGAGATATGAGTATAGATTGTGATAGTTATAGTACAATCTTCCTAGCAAAGAACCAAATTTAGCATTATAATACAAAGCATGATGATGTTCAATATCACTTTGTGAGAGATATGATTAGAGAAAAGAAGGCGTTGTTGGTGAATGTGGACACTTTGAAGAATGTTGTATATCTATTAACAAAATCTACGAAAAATCTTATTACATTTCCCAATTTGATATTCAATGATAAAATCTAAAATTAATCATGAACTATGGTTGTAGATCTCATTTTTGGAACAAGGTAATGTGTAGCTCGTGATGCATTATAGAACATGAGATTTTTTAAAATCACAATGGATCAATAGTTTTCCTTGAGGAAGAGTCATGGAATCGATTTCCCCTAGAACATGATAATTTTTTGGTCTCTACATGCAAGTCCTAAATGTGATAGGTGCATTATGTTATTCACTTATTTCAATCATTAACTTATTCACCCTTGTGATAATCACCTGATGTAATGTGTGTTATGTAGACTAATTAAGATCATGATAAATTACTCATTAGTGAACATTTTTTTTCCTTTGTGGTTCACAGACCTCAGATATTGGTGACCGCTATGTCCACCAAATATTTGTATCAAGCAGATCCACCCCAAGGGGTCACTCCTTGTCGGCTCAACCAAGCCTGACCCTAAGAATGTAAAGAGAATTGAACCCATGATCTCTCAATAGAAAAGTTTAATTAACGATAGGGACTCAACCAATTGATCTAACCCTCGGGGCTGCTCATTAATCAATGTTACTAATATGGGATATGACAAATAGACAAATGACATTGAATACATAATTAATCTTGAAAAATGACCTTTCACATGTATTACTTCTTGATGAGATTATATGTAGGAAAACTTGCTAACTATAATACCCCTAGTTTGAACCTTGAATTTAGAAATGTGTAACAATATACATGATTGATGCCCAAGATCCTAGGGTTGTAGTATAATAAAAATACAACACTAAATATATACAAGAAGGTCAAGAATATGGGGGATATAATTTCATAAGAAAGGACAAAAAGGGTGACTAGGGAGATCAAATGGGCCAAATAAAAAATACAATAGTTTCTTTCTATCCTAAGCCTTATGCTTATGTCACCCTAAGTCATGTCTTTGGGATAAGTTTCCCAAGAGAAATACATGGGCTTATTAGAAAACCACATGGTGAGTTTTCAGTATACGTACATGTTTGCATGTTTTTTGGTTTTTTTCCCATTATTCTTGGTATTTTTACCCATACTATAGGAAGCCTTGGGGAAGATTACATGTTTCCATAACTACCATGGAATTTATTTTTATTTATGTTGTGATACTTAAGTGATAATTTTACCCATGTCCATCAAGAAATTGTGATTAAGAAAACTTCATTAGAACTAAGAATTCATAGAGTACCCAGTAGAGATATTTCTTGGGTAACTTGTGTTGGAGCCCTAGAGGGAAGTGGGATGGCTTGATGGACTACATGATAGGAAAGGGAATTAAGAGAATCTCATTTCACAGTTTGTTTAGATAGAAGGGGAGAGTGATTTCGTACATTGGAATTGTTGTAAGAGTGTATAAATCCTGAGTAATTGGGAAAAATGGGTTGTGTATGATAACTAGATCCAACCATATGAGAAAAATAATCCTTGTAGACTTATAGCCCTAGCTTGGGTGTAACCCATTATAAAAATATTAAGTGCAAAAAATATTCCGATGGGCTAGAATAATTAATGTTTGTAATTGATTAGTGTCTTCTTTTCATAAAAATAAATGTCATGGTTATTTGTTTATTACGTTGAATTTAACATTGGTATGTTATTAATATATTGTTATGTATATTATGAATTTAAATGTTGGTTTGTTATATGTATAAATATGCATATATAATCAAGCATGACATAATTGTGTGTATGAACCTTATCTAGTCTACGTGCATAAGTAATTTCATAATAGTACAATAATAGATTATAATTTCGAAGATTTAAAAGTGGATTCTGCATGACATAATTGCGTGTAGGATTTGCAAATTTTGAAATAGCCCCATCCAAGCAATGTACATAGAAGTTAAACACTACGCTATAAAGATACAAAATAATCAATATTAAAGAAAGGATATCCAATTAAAAGTGAAATATTTTAAATTATAATTTAAAAATGGAGTTGTTTTTAGTGTGATTTTTTGGAGTTTCTGGCGCTAGAATCGTGCGGAAAAATTTGTGGTGAAGTATTGATTTCTGTTATTTAAACTAGTTTTTTTGCGGTATATATGGATTCAACACCCTGAGAAACCTTTAAGGCACTTCTATTGTGTAGGGGTTATCCATTAAACTTGTGATTTCGATGAATTCTTGTCAGATTTTAGAGAAATAAAACCGGAAAAATCCACTGGAAAAACTTCTAAAAAATCGCAGTAAAAACAACTCGTTTAAAAACTAAAAACACACTCATTATAATTAATTTATGTATGTAAAAATAAAAAAACAGCCCATTGTAATTAATTTATTTATGTAATATTCTTTTGATAGTATTGGAAAAAAGCACATTTTAATTAAAAAAATCCAGACATCCTTAGATCACTCTACTTTAATGATTATTGATCAAACATTTACCTTATTAGTCCCTGCCGGGGACTATATGCGATCGATCGATCGCTGACCGTTGGTTGACCGACGTGATTTTTCATTATATGAACAATATAACCTAAGTCGAACCAAAGTTTTGGGGGTGGAAAGGTTTTGGGGTCTTATTGCGGGCTTCGCATCGTTCGAGGTGAAGGGCACGTGGTCCCACGACTCCCAAGCGGACGACATGTACTGTGGTGGTCTTATCGGCGGACAACTGTCCCTCCTCGAGATCTTGGAAAGTTAGTCGGCTTGGGTTTTACCCTGTTCGCGCCCTTTGGGTTATTATTGTTACTTGGTTGTTTAGCTCTGCAGTCTCTGCGATTTTTCCTTTGTATTTGTTGTATTGTCTGCGGTGAAAACACAATGCGGTTCCTGCCTGCTCGGTTAACTGTATAGCAAACGTTTGGTTGCAGTTTTGTTGTTCCAGGTCCGGCTTGTATGCCTCGACTGTCTAGTGTCGTTTTGGTAAGTTCGGCTACTGTATTGTTTAGATGTTTGTTCCTCTGTCGTTTGGCATTTTCCAGTGGCGTCGATGTTTGTCACAGTATTGTCTGTTCATTTCCCTCAAGAGTCCATGGTTATTTGAGCATTATAAGTTAATGGCATTCTGGTTAAATACTGAGGGTTTCTCTTACCTGCATGGGTTTTATGGAAATTTCCGTAAATGTCGGTTTCGACCACCATGTGACTTCCTTATCATTTGGGCTGAGACGACCTCGGTGAAGCTGTGATTCTTGGTACATATTGAGTGGCACGTGGTCTCGAGACTCCCAAGCAGAAGACATGTACTATGGTGGTCTTATCGGCGGACAACTGTCCCTCCTCGAGATCCTGGAAAGTTAGTCGGCTTAGGTTTTATCCTGTTCGCGCCCTTTGGGTTATTATTGTTACTTGGTTGTTTAGCTCTGCAGTCTTTGTGATTTTTCCTTTGTATTTGTTGTATTGTCTGCGGTGAAAACACAATGCGGTTCCTGCCTGCTCAGTTAACTGTATAGCAAACGTTTGGTTGCGGTTTTGTTGTTCCAGGTCCAGCTTGTATGCCTAGACTGTCTGGTGTCGCTTTGGTAAGTTCGGCTACTGTATTGTTTAGATGTTTGTTCCTCTGTCATTTGGCGTTTTCCAGTGGCGTTGATGTTTGTCATAGTATTGTCTGTTCGTTTGCCTCAAGAGTCCATGGTTATTTGAGCATTATAAGTTAATGGCATTCTGGTTAAATACTGAGGGTTTCTCTTACCTTCATGGGTTTTATGGAAATTTCCGTAAATGTCGGTTTCGACCACCATGTGACTTCCTTATCATTTGGGCCGAGACGACCTGGGTGAAGCTGTGATTCTTGGTACAGATTGAGCGGCAGTCTTTTGTAGTTTGAAGTGTTTTTGCACATGAAGATCTAAATAAATTGGGGTTTTTGAACTGTTTGAACTGTTTGTGCCGCATATTGGGTTTTTAATGGAATGTATTGTGGTTTGGAGAAAGAAATAAAGACCTGCAAGTATTTATGTATGTATGTGCCGCATATTGGCTTTTTTTTTATTAATGGAATGTATTGTTATTAATGGAATGTGTTATGGTTTGGAGAAAGGAGCGCTGTTTGCCTGGTACTCCTCTATTAAATTCAAGGGTCTGGTTTCACCAGTTGTCAGGCTTGAGCGGACTACTCTTCCTGTCGCTAAGTTTTGCTGTTCTGCTTGCCCGAAATGTTAAAATATTTAAGATTGCAGTTTGTTTTGTAACTGCACGGTTTCCTATCTTAGGCATGTATTCAAGGTTTTTCGCTTATATTATTTATCTGTATGCTTACTTTGGTGCATAATGTTTTCTTAAGTTTGTAATTCTGTTATGGATGTATGAATATTCGACTCTGACATTACTCCTAGAGCGGAAGGTTGCTTTGTTAAGAACTCTGTTAAGTTCATTTAGTTACTGTTAAGTTCATTTTCTTTGTTAAGAACTGCTGAATTTGGAGAAAGGAATAAAGACCTGCAAGTATTTTTCCAGGGGCTTCTGGAGACTTCGTTAACCAATTTCGTCATTTGCACATTTTCTCATGGTACTCGCACAGGCTGGGTTGTGCATGAATATGGTCTAGATGAGAAGGAATTCGAACCCTCGGCTTCATTGCAGGTACGACGTTATTCTACTAATTGCTTTTTGTCAATTTTTCTATTAATTGTTTTTTGTCAATTTGTTAGGCTTTTAATTTTTGCATTGTGTAGGTTTATGGTCCAGTTACTCTAGGTTTATAGTCGAGTTACTCCGTGATCCCTGCCGGGGACTATATGCGATCGATCGATCGCTGACCGTTGGTTGACCGACGTGATTTTTCATTATATTAACAATATAACCTAAGTCGAACCAAAGTTTTGGGGGTGGAAAGGTTTTGGGGTCTTATTGCGGGCTTCGCATTGTTCGAGGTGAAGGGCACGTGGTGCCGCGACTCCCAAGCGGATGTGTAACGCTCCTATGAATCGGACAGTATACAATTGATTTGGTAATAAATTCAGATTGATTTACAATCAACTTGGGTTATGGCATGTACTGTGGTGGTCTTATCGGCGGACAACTGTCCTTCCTCGAGATCCTGGAAAGTTACTCGGCTTGGGTTTTACCCTGTTTGCGCCCTTTGGGTTATTATTGTTACTTGGTTGTTTAGCTCTGCAGTCTCTGCGATTTTTCCTTTATATTTGTTGTATTGTCTGCGGTGAAAACACAATGCGGTTCCTGCCTGCTCGGTTAACTGTATAGCAAACGTTTGGTTGCGGTTTTGTTGTTCCAGGTCCGGCTTGTATGCCTCGACTGTCTGGTGTCACTTTGGTAAGTTCGGCTACTGTATTGTTTATATGTTTGTTCCTCTGTCGTTTGGTGTTTTCCACTGGCGTTGATGTTTGTCACAGTATTGTCTGTTCGTTTCCCTCAAGAGTCCATGGTTATTTGAGCATTATAAGTTAATGGCATTCTGGTTAACAGGGCGGAGATAGGAAGAAGGTTGGCATGGTTTCTGAGAAGGACAGAGAACGAGAGCTTACCAATTGAATTAGCTTAGTTTGCTGTTGTTTATATATTGGATGAAATGTTTCCTTTGCGAAAATTATAAGCTTTTCCGTGATACTGAGGGTTTCTCTTACCTGCATGGGTTTTATGGAAATTTCCGTAAATGTCGGTTTCGACCACCATGTGACTTCCTTATCATTTGGGCCGAGACAGCAGACTGCTCTTCCTGTCGCTAAGTTTTGCTGTTCTTCTTGCCCAAAATGTTAAAATATTTAAGATTGCAGTCTGTTTTGTAACTGCACGGTTTCCTATCTTAGGCGTGTATTCAAGGTTTTTCGCTTGTATAATTTATCTGTATGCTTACTTTGGTGCATAATGTTTTTTTAAGTTTGTAATTCTGTTATGGATGTATGAATATTCGACTCTGACATTACTCCTAGAGCGGAAGGTTGCTTTGTTAAGAACTCTGTTAAGTTCATTTGCTTTGTTAAGAACTGCTGAATTGAAGGTTTGCTATACTGGTACTAGATGTTCTTCGTTTGCTGTTGTTTATATATTGGATGAAATGTTTCCTTTGCGAAAATTATAAGCTTTTCCGTGATACTGAGGGTTTCTCTTACCTGCATGGGTTTTATGGAAATTTCCGTAAATGTTAGTTTCGACCACCATGTGACTTCTTTGTCATTTGGGCCGAGACGACCTGGGTGAAGCTGTGATTCTTGGTACAGATTGAGCGGCAGCCTTTTGTAGTTTGAAGTGTTTTTGCACATGAAGATCTAAATAAATTGGGGTTTTTGAACTGTTTGAACTGTTTGTGGCGCATATTGGGTTTTTAATGGAATGTATTGTGGTTTGGAGAAAGAAATAAAGACCTGCAAGTATTTATGTATGTGCCGCATATTGCCTTTTTATTAATGGAATGTATTATGGTTTGGAGAAAGGAATAAAGACCTGCAAGTATTTTTCCAGGGGCTTCTGGAGACTTCGTTAACCAATTTCGTCATTTGCACATTTTCTCATGGTACTCGTACAGGCTGTGTTGTGCATGAATATGGTCTAGACGAGAAGGAATTCGAACCCTCGGCTTCGTTGTAGGTACGACGTTATTCTACTAATTGCTTTTTGTCAATTTTTCTATTAATTGCTTTTTGTCAATTTGTTAGGCTTTTAATTTTTGCATTGTGTAGGTTTATGGTCCAGTTACTCTAGGTTTATAGTCGAGTTACTCCGTGATTGTTTTAAAAAATATAGATATTTAAGCTGTATTGGCTCATTTATATTTTTTCTCTCATTCAATTATATTGGAATTCAAATCTGGAATCGTCGTTGTTTATTCTGTGTTTACATTAATATTAATATTAATATTATTAATTATTATAATCATAACAATAATATTATTTGAGATGATCCCAACAAGTAGAAGTTGGGTAATGCATCCAACTAGCTCCGTATAATGATGTATCAAGACATTTTGTCTATTTAAACCTTAGATTAAAATCTCATGTTAGCTAGTTATAACCAGATTGGTTCTGATATGATGTTCAACTACCTTATTCTCCTCAGAGAGAAAAAATAATTTTATTATGAAAACAAAATTACATTTACTATATATGTTTCTGCATTTCACAGATATCCTTAAGCATAGGAAGTGATAAAAGTATTGCTGAGAACATATCTTGCTTCATAAACAGTTTTCAAAAATGTCAATATGACAGCCCTATCATAGTCATTCTAAGATATATCAGAGCTTTGAAGCCAATTTTGTCTCATAAGAAATTAGCTCGTAGATATGTCCATAAACAGTCCCATAAAAAAATATACATATAGAGATATCCTTAAGCATAGGAAGTGATAAAAGTATGGCTGAGAAGATATCTTGCTTCATAAACAGTTTTCAAAAATGTCAATATGATAGCCCTATCATGGTCATTCTGACATATATCGCAGGTTTGAAACCAGTTTTGTCTCATAAAAAATTAGCTCCTAGATATGTTCATAAACAGTGCCATAAAAAAATATACATATAGATATTCACATATAAACAGTCCCATGATTATATGAAAAGTGTGTCAAGACATTCCATGAGCTGCCCTTCCACTTTCTCTTGAATGATCCAAGCTCGTGCTACCAAGTGTAATCTAGCTTTTGACAGTCCATCAGTTTCCATGTTCCTGTCTTTGTAGACATGTTGAAAGATAATGTGTTAAATACTCTGTTCAAGCAAGTTGAATCTCCTGAAATATAGGTTGAAATTTATAATTATCCAATGAATTTGTTCCATTCATCCAATTCACCACAATTTGTGAATCATCAAAGATCTGTAATTTTTGGGCATCTTTTTTCACGTGCCACAATTGGCAACAGTCTTGGGACAATTTGCTCAGGCAGATTGTTGCTGTGTTTGCCAAAGCTGTCCTTTGAACATATTACATGTTCATCATTTATATGAATCATACCTCCAGCATCACATAATGATGGATCTTCTTGACAAGCCTTATGGAAGTACGCTTATGCACTACTCGTATCTGGTTCTCAATGCCTTGTTTGGGTTCCTTGATCCTTGAATTCTGTTTAGATCCATATAGTATAACCATACTCTGATACCGAATAGCAGGAAATTTTTTACCTTGAAATATATTGGAGTTGCAACCTAGCACAAATTGGAGACAATACTTTTTATATTTTGACAGTTGAATTCGTGCACCACTTATGTAAAACTCATAAATAACCTCACAGTTATTTTATTTCACAAATGCAATTGACAATGATGTTAACTTTCAGAAATATTCTTAAAGTTATGCTGCATTTCTTCATTTTGTCTTTCCATTGCTTCCTTTTGTTAACTTCATTTTGTCTTTCCATTGCTTCCTTTTGTTAACTTGCACAAATATTCTTAAAATTATGCTCCATTTTTTCGTTATGTCTTTGCATTGTTTCCATTTACAATTTCTTTGTTATTTATAAATATGGCTTCTTGCTAGAAATTTGATATTTGTTTAGCAACATAATGCAATAGCCTATTTTTTTAATATACATACATTTTGTTCAAAACAATCATGTTCAGTTTTTGCTAACTTCATCAATATTTTTTGCAAAGCTGTACAAGACAATTGCAAAAGGCAACTCTAGTAAGCAATTGCAAATGATGGAAGAAATAATAGATGTTGACAATTACAAATTCAGATTGCAATGCATTTTGCCTGAGAACATTGATATTGTATTAAAAAGAAATGGTCTTTTTAGACTAAATTCATTTTCATATACTGTAGGAGATTGTCTATTTGACTCATTCGAAATGCTTCTACATTTTCGTTATACTTCAAATGAATTGCGAAATGGGTTAATAGACCACTTTCTTTTTTTCTTAAAGAACAATGACGTTGAAGCAATACAGTCATATCAATATGAAATAGCACCTGACTTCCTATACGAGTTACATGGTGTTAATGATATTGGTACATATCTTCATAAAATGCGTTATTCTGCATCTACAAATATAAAGGAGTCTGACCGAGGTTTATGGGGTGATACCTTTTGCATACGTTGGTTAGCTAAATGGCTAGATATATCAATTGCAGTTTGGTCATTGACAAGAAAAACGAGATATTTGCTCTTTAATCAACATGAAAATGCAATTCCATATTGCATTCTCTTTCATGATGCAAATCCTGTTAGTGGTCATTATGAACCATTGGTTTACCAAAAGTTTCCAATTTGCATTTGCAACCAGTCTAATATCTACCTGTCACCTATTTGCAAAGATATTGAAAGCCATTGGATGCACATTGCAAATAATATGCTTTTAAATGGACTAACAATTGCAAAGCAAGTGACATCTAATTGTGGTGACAGTCTCTTTAATGCAATTTGCTATTTAGTAGCAACAGAATTCAATGCAGAGTGTTTGCGACTTTACATTGTGCAATCTTTTTTCAATGCACTTATGCATAAGAATCAAGAGGCATTGCATTGTTTAGAGCAATACCTAGTAGTTGATGCGATACACTATACAATGAATAGCAACTGGCAACAATATCTGATAAATATGGCAATGCCATATGAAAAAGGACAAGTGGAAGGCAGACCATTTTGTCTACAATGGATATCTGTGATATTCAAAGTCAATATCCAAGTATGGTCCTCTGTTGCTAATAACTTTGTCAATTACAGTTCCGCTTATTCGAGATGCAATGATATTGTTAACATCTTGTCATTCATGACAAATACATCACATATTCACTACCACACAATGATACAAGAATATGTTCACAATTCTCAACAACTGCACATGGAAGCAAATGACGTTTGTAATAAATTGCGTCATAAGAATATACTAGAAAAAGAGCAATGTATATCTCAAGTACATTTTAGCAATAATATTGCATTTGAGATAGCATGTCATTTAGATCAAATGCAACCAACTAAGGATTGTAGGCTGAATTATCACAAGCTAAAGCAATTCATACGTACAAAACGCAAATGCAATGACAAATGCAAAAAACCATTTTCTAATAAGAAGTCAAGAATTACAAGCAAGAAAAATGCAATACAAATTTATATGGAAAAAGTCGAAGACACGCCTAGGAATACATGTGCAGTTTGCAACAAATTGCATTTTGCAAAAAATATTAGATTCTTCACTATAGATTTGCAAGAAAAGCATATGAATTTGACGTTGAACAATAGGACCTTTAGCAATGAAAACATATGTGTTTCTTGCAAGAAAGCGCTCGAGAATGGAAAGCTACCACAATTTGCAACACCTGAACAAATAAGACGTAACATTTCATTGCCAACTGTAAATATACTTTCAGACCTAGAAGAAAGACTTGTGTCATTGAGAATTGCATTTGCACAAATCAGACAATGGGGACATAGACGATCACAAATTGGCTTAACAGGATCAATTATCAATGTACCAGTTCATATGGACATTGTGCAAAAAGCATTGCCACAATATCTAAATGATACAATGACAATTGCAGTTGCATTGAAAAGACGATTGCAATACAAAAATGCATACCAAACAGGTAAAGTACGTCCAATTATTGTCATGAAAGCATTGAACGAACTATGTTCTAGAAGTCTTTATAAAGCTAGCAACATTTGTATAAATGAGAATTTGGCCCACGTTTTACAAGAGAATAATGAATACATTGTACAAAATTCAAACAGTGACAATGAAAGTGATACAGATAGTGATGCAAATAATGAAACACCTACTGAAACATTGGTGCATGGATTAATAGAATCACAACACATCTACGATTTGCAAGACAAGATTATTGAATTGGCACCTGCTGAAGGACAACGACCATTAGGCATTTTCAAGGACAAATATGCAGAAGAAATGAACTTTCCAACATTATTTTATGGCAATGCACGTGATCATGACATCACAAATAGGTTTAGTTACCAAAAAATTGTACAATGGGAATTGTTACAAGCAAGTGGTGACTTCCAATATCATACAACAAATTTGTTTTTCAAGACAATGCGAATAATAATTGATAAAGTGCTTTCTTGCAGATGGGTACGAATAAGAAAATGACAACTAAAAGGCAGGAAAATATTAGCAAAAGATGTCAAGTATCGAGCAAATTTGGAAAAGTTATTGAAGTCTGACATTGGATACATAGATTTCAAAAACATTCGCATATCTTCTGACCATTTGGAACAAATTAGGAAAAACATATTTGCAATGATACGACAACTGGGGCCTCCAACTTTCTTTGTGACATTCACAAGTGCAGAACATCGATGGAAACCATTAGTAGATACACTCGTCACATTGTTTAGAAATAAAGCAAATAAAAATGCTATTGATATATTAGAAGATGATGACATTGACTACCTTATAAGAAAATATCCAGTCACATGTAGCCAATACTATAGACATAGAATTAATGCTATAAAGCGATTGATATCTCAAGATACTACATTCTTTGGAAAACTATCTGATTACTATTTCGTAACAGAATTCCAAAATAGAGGAACTGAACATGAACATGGACTGTTATGGATAGAGAATGCTCCAATATATGGAAAAGAAAGCAATTCAGAAATTGAGAAGTTTCTTGACAATTACATCACTTGTAATACAGTTCATTTGGAGCCAGATGTTGCTAAATTGCATAAACATCACCATACAAAAAGTTGTAAGAAGCGAAAAAATTCAAATTGCAGATACAACTTCCCCATGCCACCAATGAAATCAACAATGATCATTGAACCAACCAATGCAGAAAATAAAAAAATCGTAGAGAAATCAATATCGTTTTTTGCATTCTTGGAGCAAACAAACTACAATGATTCAATAACACATGACAATTTCCTCCTAGAAATAGGGCTACTAGAAAATGAGTACATAGAACTATTACAACATACAATAAAGCAACCAACAATTTTCCTGAAACGAAAACCTTCTCACATTTGGAATAACAGTTTTGCAAAGGCTATGCCTACTTTATGGAATGCAAATACAGATGCACAATTTGTGCTAAATGCATATGCTGCAGCGTCATATTGTAGTTCATATATGACCAAAATTGACAAGTCTATGACAAATGCATTTAGAAGAATACGCAAAGAGCATCAGAAAGATGAAATTGATGCTATGCAAATGATTCGTAAACTTGGAAATACATTACTCAATCTACAACAAATGTCAGCTCAACAAGCAGTGCATATAGCACTTTCATTGCCATTGAGTTGTAGTTCAAGGGAATGTATATTTGTAAACACGTCTCCAGTTGATGAACGCACATTTATGCTTAAACCGCCTATTCTTTTGAAACAAGAACCTGATGATTCAGAAGATGTTATGTGCCATTCCATTGTTGACTACTACATTGGACGACCAAGTTCCATTAGCAAAATCTGCCTTGCAGAATTTGTATCAAATTACAAGAAAGATGGCAGACCCATATCTAAAAGGAAAAAACCAAATGTTATATGATTTGTCAAATATAACAAACACAATGATATTGAAAACTTTTGTCGAGAGAAATTATTGTTATATATGCCATTTGAAAATTGTGAAGATACATTGAAACAAGAATTGCCTACATGGCTCTCTGCATATACATTACATGAAAAAACAATTCAAGTCAATGAAGCCAAATTTACATATAACATCAATCCAACATGGGGTGATTTAGAGACTGCAACAAATGAGCAAATTAGTTCTTTGAATACTAACCAAATGAATATGCAAAACCAAGAGAACAATTCCCATTATGAGGAATATGATTTGCAATCGGACTTGCAATTTCCAAAACAATTTGAAATGAAGAAAAAAATCAATCTTGGATTTCAAATTACTGCCCATCCATTTTTAATGGAGAACAATGAATATTACAAACTTAGAAGAATCTTGAACAAAGAGCAACAAGCAATTGTAAAAGACATTGCAATTAAAAAAAAAAAAAACCCCAAGGAACCAATTTACCTTTTTATTACAGGTGGAGCAGGTGTAGGTAAAACGCTCACAGCAAAAGCGATTTTCCAAATGCTTATACGAATTTATGATTCACAAAACACAACTGATCCTATGAAACCAAAAGGTCTAATATTAGCATACACAGGAAAAGCTGCATATAATGCAGGTGGAACAACAATCCATTCTGCATTGCTAATGCCTTTTAACAAGTCTCAACTGTTCTCACTGAGCAAAGAAGTATTGGACAACTTATCAAAGCTATATCAAGAATTGCAAGTAGCTTTCATAGATGAGATCTCGATGATTGGAAGTCGGTTCTTATATTCTATTGACAATAGACTCAGAAACATAAAACATGTCCAAACGAAATACTTTGGGAACATTGACATCATATTTTGTGGTGATTTCTATCAAGCACAACCTATTCAAGACTCTCTTATTTTTGAACAACCAACAATCAACAATCAAACAATAACACATGATTTCTGGAAGGATAATGTCAAGTGCTTCCAATTTCATATGACGATGCGACAAACAAATAAGAGATTCATATCAGTGTTAAATAGAATGCGAACAAATTGTCAAACATCTGACGATATAACATACATGAATACAAGTTGCATGCACCCTGTACCAAATGATCCAACATTTCCCTATTTATTTTACAAAAACAAAGATGTTGCAATGCATAACAAGAAAATGTTGATGCTGATGCCTGGCAAAGAAATTTTAGTTAATGCAATTGACCAAAATGAGGAGAATAACGACAATTTCCCAACTCATCAACATACGGCTATTTTGCCTCCGCACCTTTTGATAAAGTTGAACATGTTAGCTGAAATGTATGCTTGCAATTATGATGCACCAGATGGGCTAGTGAATGGTGCAGATGGAATAGTTAAAGCATATACCCATACAAATAAGGTCGATGTTCTATGGATTAAGTTCCATGACCCTAATATTGGACATCGACAATCTAGAAAACTAGCTCATTTGTATACTTCAGAGATAGTACATGATTGGACACCAATATTGCGAATATCAAAAACAATGCCTATGACATCAAAGATGGCCCCATTGAAAATACGAAAACAATTTCCAATTCAACTTGCATGTGCACGCACAATACATAGATCACAAGGCTTAACCTTGGATAGGCTTGCATTCGACCCTACTGGAGTACAAGTGCATGGCCTAGTATACACAGCACTATCACGTGTCAGAAACATAGAATCATTGTATTTGCTTAATCCTCTTAAACATAATATTTTCAAGGTCAAGCAAAAAGTAAATTGTGAAATGCAACGTTTGCAAACCACTGCAAAATGGAAATTAGAATATGACTCTTCATCAATACAATCATTGCGATCCATATTTATTCTTTCATTGAACACTCGCAATCTTCATGCGCATCTTACTGACATATGCAATGACTATGACACAATGCAATCTGATATCTTGTGCTTACAAGAAACACATATGTTGTTGTGTATGGAAAATGAATACTTCAAAAATTTCAATTGCATCTCAAGTTGCATTAAGCATGGAGTAATGATATTGATAAAGAAAAATATCATTATCCTTGAACATACCCATTTTGAAGACTGCTTTGTAGAAGCATTGCTCGCAAAAATAAAAGTTCACACATTACAAATTGCAATACTCAATATATATGCATCGCCACATGCAAACCTAAACAATATCCTCAATGTCATTGCAAAAGCTTTATACCACTTAGATCTAAACAATATCATAGTTATATTAGGGGACTTCAATATTGATATGGTACATTGCAATCAAAAAACAAAGCAGCTAGAAACCTACATGCAAAACTACAATCTTCATTTCCTAGTTGACAAAACTAATAGCATGCACAAATCATTGATTGACCATGTTTGGGCAAATCTAGCTAATATAAAATATAGAATTTTTGTATTGGATACATATTGGTCTGACCATGATACAATATCTCTTGTCCTTCAGCTATGATATACACATGAAACAGTTTACAAAATTCCAAATTTTGACATTTTTGCAATACCTCATTGGTTTTACCATATCTATTTTACTAAAGCATACTACAATATCCTTTTTGTACTAAACGAAGTGATAACAGCATACATACTATGCATTCTATTGTACATTTACATATATGGCGTTCTGTATTGATCAATGCAAGTTATGCCAAAGACAGCCTTTTCAATTAACCAACACAAGTATCCTATCATAAATTTGCAGATATGACCTCATCTATTTATGGATGCAGATTCTGCTAGTAAAACCCTTTTCAATTGAACAGAACGACCAAGAAAAAAGAACAACAACATGCAACATAAACAAACAGAGTATATTCTTTTTGCCTTTCCTTTCCTATGGATCTTCTGTTCTTTTTCAAGTTTTACTTTTATATGTTCTTTTGACTTGCACTAAATATGTCTTACTATTCTATAACATAGCATAAATCTTGAAAAAGGAAATGAAACAATTGAAGAAATAGAATGCATAAGCCAATTAGAAAGCGCAACCCAACCACTTGTTTTGCAAAGGTATGTCTATGAGAACTACACAAATATGCTAATTTGTATTTAGAATATTAATGTTTACTATATATGCATTCTATTTTTATTTTTACATATGTATGGTTCTATGGTTTTAATGTTCTTGTTCACTTTTTACTTCTAATTTGCACTAAATATATGTTACTATTCTATAACATAGCCTAAATCTTCAAAGACGAAAAGAAACAATTGAAGAAATAGAATGCATAACCCAATTAGAAAGGGCAAGCCAACCACTTGTTTTGCAAAGGTATGTCTATGACAACTATACAAATATGCTAATTTGTATTTAGAATAATAATGTTCACTAAGGTATGTCTATGACAACTATACAAATATGCCAATTTGTATTTAGAATATTAATGTTTACTATATATGCATTCTATCTTTACATATGTATGGTTCTATGGTTTTAATGTTCCTTGTTAACTGTTTACTTCTATATGCTCTTTCAAATTGAACTAAATATATGTTGCTATTCTATAACATAGCATAAATCCTGAAAAAGGAAAACAAACAACTGAAGAAATAGAGCGCATAACTCAATTAGAAAAGGCAAACCAACCACTTGCTTTGAAAAGGCATGTATGACAACTATACAAATATGCTATTTTCTATTTAAAATATTAATGTTTACTATATATATCTTCTCTTTTTACATATCTATATTTAAATGTATATATATCAGATTAATGTTTACTATATATATCTTCTCTTTTTACATATCTATATTTAAATGTATATAAATTAGAAAATCTTGGACGAGTGAAGAAAGCACTAGTAGTAAGTCCCCCCAAACAATGCAGCAAGAAGACATGTACAGGTTACATATCACAATTTCTTTATTGATTGCTTATCACAAAATACATGTGATAATATCCACATCATATTGAACCATGTGTTTGCCTGTGTTAGTCCAACTGAAACAATCGCAGCCAAACTTCATTCAACAAATGTACAAAATGATACATCAAAAAGGTATGCATATGAAACACAACACTCTAATCTATTTCTACTTATTTAGTCTTTAGGAGAAACATACTATTCTACAAATGTTTATAGCAATTTCTAACTAAGCAATTTTAATAGGCAAAAACAGATACTGCCAATTAAAGTATCAATTGAAGATCTCAATAGTCGTAAAATTGGGCAGCTAGTTTGTTGGAGACATAATGGTTGTCTATACTGCATTCCTTGATAAAGCAAACAAATCACGTCAAGTATTGCGAGCTGATTTGACAGATGCTCAAGGAATGATGACTATAACGTTGAGTGTACCTGCACATTTGGTGGAGCGACATGAACACAAAATTTTGCAAGGCAACAACATCTCAATTACAAATTTCAGGATATTGCCTAAAACTGTTTATGATCGCGGTGACTGTGACAAAATAATATTGCTTAATGAATCAAGTATCATAGAAACTGTACCTGAAGTTTGCAAAGAATATTGCTTCATTCCCAATACAACCATTAGGCAATTTGCAAACAAAAAAGAAATGTACCCAATTGGCACAATCGCTGCCGCCGTTACACTTGCCAAACGAGTTGGATTGCATTACATACTCCATATCAAAGATGGAGATTCTGAAAACGACAATGCAACTGTATGTATTCAGATGTTACTTATTCCTAATTTTCAGTAGATAACATGCATCACTTCAATACATAGTTGTTGTAATTTGTCTATAGTTTTTGTAATTTGTCTAGTGCAATTGCAATTTTTCAATGCATACGAACAATGTATTTGCATATTACTTTTTGTATTTTTCAATACATAACAATTTCTGTTTTGCAGTTGCAACTCTTTGACACATATGAACAATTTTTCCTTTCAATGGAAAAACAATTGCAAAAAGGACACTTTCCGCTCATCCTTTTCAAAAATTTAACAAAAAAGGTAAACACAAAAGAAACAATATTCAGAGCATCGAAGTCAACGTTCATGACTGAACTTAACACAGATGCACTCAACAATCTCAGAAAACTAACTACATCTACCTATGCTGTAAGTATAGCAATAATAATGTTTTTGCTGCCTTTGCATTTGCCATGTAATAATGTAAATTAACGCTTGAATGTTTTATAAACAGGTCGAAGGTATTCTGATCGCAACAAATCCATATTCAACTCCTTTCGAACCTGTTTGTGCAATTTGTAACTCCCCAGTGAATTCATCCATAGCAATAGCCAATGCAACAATTTTCTGTTCACAATGCAATTCCTCTACAAGCATTGTATAAATGTTGTAATAGAATCCATTACAAATAACTTTGTCCAGTGCATTATCAGGGAGCCCTTATTACATGACTTGCTTCCTGATTTAAAATCAATGTCATATGAAACATATTTGCAACAGAAAGCTACCACTGTTTACATCTTACGTGACTTCAAAATTTAGAGCAAGTTCACACTCAATGAAGATAGTGAGCTATTACATGTCAACTAACAAATGGAAGGTACATCAACATATGCCTTAACATGTTTTCTCTCAAATATGTCCTCTCTTCAATTTACAATGTTATCATTTTGTTCTAACTAACCATTTGTTATACAGATTACAAAATCCAGGAACATGGCAGCCTTCACATCCACAACAAATGCAAAAGTAATATGAATATGTTTCTTCATATTATGCTCTTACTATAATACAAGTATTTGACTTGCAATTTTGACTCATTTACAAAGAATATGTAACGCAACGGTTGATGAAAAAAGGCTAGAAAGTCTTTATGCATCTGTGTTTGTACTGTTTCTGTTTCTGTTCTCTATCTCGAATGGAACGCATTCTGCATCATGCTTCAAGCTTGACAACCAGAGATTGTCTTGCCACCTTTTGTATTTATATTTTTGCCGCATATTAAAAAGTACCATGTTTGGTTTAAATTATATCATTGAATACAGCAAATGCAACATTAGATCAGCAATAATTTTGTATCTACAGCTGCTCAATGCAAACACCAAAGATTCCATAGATTGATTAAACATGGCACTTATTATCTACTCAAGTTAAATGACAAATTGTATATTGAATCGGCTATTCATTTCTGTTTCTTCCTATGTTATGGCTGAATGCTATGTTAGTTTTTTTTTCTTGCATAGTGTAGGTAACGATTCAGGAAAGAGGGCTAGAAAGTCTTTATACATGTCTGTTTGTACTGTTTCTGTTTCTGTCCTGTATTTGAGATCGAACGCATTCTGCAACATGCTTGAAGCTAGACTTTATAAATAGCACCAAACTATATGGACTTTAAAATGAATATATGTTGTTTGAAAATGGAATTATGGCATAATGCATTTGGTATTATTAGTCCTTCCCTGGGACTATATGCAATCCATCAATTGCTGACCATTGGTTGACCGACATGATTTTTCATTATAATAGCATTATAACCTAAGTCGAACGAAATTTTTGGGCTCGAAAGGTTTTGTTTTATTTTACCTATGTTTCTGTTTACTGTTACCTGTACAATTTGCTTAAATTTTTTCCATGTTCCTAAACACATCTGATTCAAAGTCAAACGTAGAGTTATATTTTTGAAACGAATGCTACAGGGTAACTGCTTTGCATAAAATCTGGTAACACTACCAGGAAAGAATTTATCCCACAGACCATCTGAATATGCCATATATCTGGAGACTGCTGACATGATTTGCAGTTTACAATCTGAAGAATGGTCACATGGTTTCCAATCTACAAAGCACGAAGGACACAATGGCTGATATACATTTCTGGTAGCTTCCACTCATTCCATTGGTATTCTTGCTCGGACTCAATGCTGAATTTCAAACCAGTAAGTTTATCTCAACCCATTTCATTTTTTATATCATTGGAAGTCCACTTCACACAGAGAGTAAGTTTATCTCAACCCATTTCATTTTTTATATCATTTGAAGTCCACTTCACACAGAGTGTCGTGTATCAAGAAACTACCTTTGGAGTTCTTCGGCAAGGGGACTTAAAGGTTTTTATGAAACCCGTGCCTAGAATTTCTAGTCGGCTGTTTGCATTTTCTTGCACCATTTTGCCCCTTTGTTGTATACTAAGACAATGGCAATCTCATAATTGCCTACATCCTCAGCACTGTGGAATATTTTGAGCCAATGTTTGTATTAGATCTCGTTGAAAAGTGGGCACTCCAAGCCTTATTTCAGAAGTTTATGACTTTGTAGCCTCATGGTTTTGATCTCTCCTTCTGCATTGTCATGTTTAGCTAGTTAGCGTGAATGTGAAGTTTGATGACACATACAGTTCTGTAACCAGTAATAGGATTGCATGTGATAAAGTACCTTTGAACAGCTTGATCTTATTTTGAAATTTTGTTGTCTAATTAGCAGCGCTGCTGCAGTGACTTCTGAAATGATGCACACAACAGCTGCCAATATTAGAATATTACCAAGAGAAGACCTTCCTCGGTGTGCTTTCGAAACTGATCAGTTGGTTCAGGTATATACAATACTCAGTTTCTAATAAATTGTTTTTGAAAATTAAAAGAGATCTCGTCAAGATTGGGAAGCTGGAACAAGCCATGTTAGAGATCTGTTTTACTCTTATACAGCTTTAGTCAATCAAATACGCTTTTTAATGTTAAACAAGCTTTTGACACATTGTACATGATATAAGGATTGCACAAGAAGCTTTAGTTCACATAACTCCTTAAGATGTTTTGTCTCAAATATGTCCTCTCTTCAATTTACAATGTTATCATTTTATTCTAACTAACTATTTTTTATACAGATTACAAAATGCAGGAACATGCTGGCCTTCACGTCCAGAACAAATGCAAAAGTAATATGAATATGTTTCTTCATATTATGCTCTTACTGTAATACAAGTATTTGACTTGCAATTTTGACTCATTTACAAAGAACATGTAACGCAACAGTTGACGAAAAAAGGCTACAAAGTCTTTATGCATCTGTGTTTGTACTGTTTCTGTTTCTGTTTTGTGTCTCAAATGGAACGCATTCTGCATCATGCTTCAAGCTTGACAACCAGAGATTGTCTTGCCACCTTTTTTATTTATATTTTTGCTCCATCTTGAAAACTACCATGTTTGGTTTAAATTATATCATTGAATACAGCAAATGCAACATCAGATGAGCAATAATTTTGTATCTACAGCTGCTCAATGCAAACACCAAATATTCCATAGATTGATTAAACATGTACTTATTATCCACTCAAGTTAAATGAGAAATTGTATATTGAATCGCTTACTCATTTCTGTTTCTTCCTATGTTATGGCTGAATGCTATGTTAGTTTTTGTTTCTTGCATACTGTAGGTAACGATTCAGGAAAGAGAGCTAGAAAGTCTTTATACATGTCTGTTTGTACTGTTTGTGTTTCTGTCTTGTATTTGAGATCGAACGCATTCTGCAACATGCTTGAAGCTAAACTTTATAAATAACACCAAACTATATGGACTTTAAAATGAATATATGTTGTTTGAAAATGGAATTATGGCATAATGCATTTGGTATTATTACTACCTCCCTGTGACTATATGGGATCGATCAATTGCTGGCCGTTGCTTGACGGACATGATTTTTCATTATAATAGCATTATAACCTAAGTCGAACAAAAGTTTTGCAATGGAAAGGTTTTGTTTTATTTTACGTAAGTTTCTGTTTACTGTTACCTCTACAATTTGCTTAAATTTTTTGCATGTTCCTAAATACATCTGATTCAAAGTCAAACGTCGAGTTATATTTTCGAAACGAATGCTACAGGGTAACTGCTTTGCATAAAATCTGCTAACACTACCAGGAAAGAATTTATCCTAGAGACCATCTGAATATGCCATATATCTGAAGAGTGCTGACATGGTTTGCAATTTACAATCTGAAGAATGGTCACATGGTTTCCAATCTACAAAGGATGAAGGACACAATGGCCGATATACATTTTTGGTAGCTTCCACTCATTCCATTGGTATTCTTGCTCGCACTCAATGCTGGATTTCAAAGCAGTAAGTTTACCTCAACCCATTTCATTTTTTATATGATTTGAAGTGCACTTCACACACAGTGTTGTGTATGGAGAAGCTACCTTTGGAGTACTTCGGCGAGGGGACTTAAAGGTTTTTATGAAACCCGTGCCTAAAATTTCTGGTCGGTTGTTTGCATTTTCTTGCACCATTTTGCCCCTTTGTTGTATACTAAGACAATGCCAATCTCATAATTGCCTACATCCTCAGCACTGTGCAATATTTTCAGCCAATGTTTCTATTAGATCTCATTGAAAAGCACGCGCTGCAAGCCTTGTTCCAGAAGTTTATGACTTTGTAGCCTCACGGTTTTGATCTCTCCTTCTGCATTGTCATGTTTAGCTAGTTAGCGTGAATCTGAAGTTTGATGGCAGATACAGTTCTGTAACCAGTAATAGGATTGCATATGATAAAGTACCTTTCAGCAGCTTGATCTTATTTTGAAATTGTGTTGTCTAATTGGCAGGGGTGCTGCAGTGACTTCTGATATGAGGCACACAACAGCTGCCAATATTAGAATATTACAAAGAGAAGACCTTCCTCGGTGTGCTTTCGAAACTGATCAGTTGGTTCAGGTATATACAATACTCACTTTCTAATAAATTGTTTTTGCAAATCAAAAGAGATCTCGTCAACATTGAAAAGCTGCAACAAGCCATGTTAGGCATGTGTTTTAGTCTTATACAGCTTTAGTCAATCAAATACTCTTTTTAATCTTAAACAAGCTTTTGGCACATTGTACGTAACACAATGCGGTTCCTGCCTGCTCGGTTAACTGTATAGCAAACATTTGGTTGCGGTTCTGTTGTTCCAGGTCCGGCTTGTATGCCTCGACTGCCTGGTGTCACTTTGGTAAGTTCGGCTACTGTATTGTTTAGATGTTTGTTCCTCTGTCGTTTGGCGTTTTCTAGTGGCGTTGATGTTTGTCACAGTATTGTCTGTTCGTTTCCCTCAAGAGTGCATGGTTATTTGAGCATTATAAGTTAATGACATTCTGGTTAAATACTGAGGGTTTCTCTTACCTGCATGGGTTTTATGGAAATTTCCGTAAATGTCGGTTTCGACCACCATGTGACTTCCTTATCATTTGGGCTGAGACGACCTGGGTGAAGCTGTGATTCTTGGTACAGATTGAGCGGCACGTGGTCCTGCGACTCCCAAACAGACGACATGTATTGTGGTGGTCTTATCGGCGGACAACTGTCCCTCGTCGAGATCCCGGAAAGTTAGTCGGCTTGGGTTTTACCCTGTTCGTGCCCTTTGGGTTATTATTGTTACTTGGTTGTTTAGCTCTGCAGTCTCTGCGATTTTTCCTTTGTATTTGTTGTATTGTCTGCGGTGAAAACACAATGTCATTCCTGCCTGCTCGGTTAACTGTATAGCAAATGTTTGGTTGCGGTTCTGTTGTTCCAGGTCCGGCTTGTATGCCTCGACTGTTTGGTGTCGCTTTGGTAAGTTCGGATACTGTATTGTTTAGATGTTTGTTCCTCTGTCGTTTGGCGTTTTCCAGTGGCGTTGATGTTTGTCACAGTATTGTCGGTTCGTTTGCCTCAAGAGTCCATGGTTATTTGAGCATTATAAGTTAATGGCATTCTGGTTAAATACTGAGGGTTTCTCTTACCTTCATGGGTTTTATGGAAATTTCTGTAAATGTCGGTTTCGACCACCATGTGACTTCCTTATCATTTGGGCCGAGACGACCTGGGTGAAGCTGTGATTCTTGGTACAGATTGAGCGGCAGTCTTTTGTAGTTTGAAGTGCTTTTGCACATGAAGATCTAAATAAATTGGGGTTTTTGAACTGTTTGAACTGTTTGTGCCGCATATTGGGTTTTTAATGGAATGTATTGTGGTTTGGAGAAAGAAATAAAGACCTGCAAGTATTTATGTATGTATGTGCCGCATATTGGCTTTTTTTTTATTAATGGAATGTATTGTTATTAATGGAATGTGTTATGGTTTGGAGAAAGGAGCATTCACCTCGAACAATGCGAAACCCGTAATAAGACCCCAAAACCTTTCCACCCCAAAACTTTGGTTCGACTTAGGTTATAATCGCTTGGTTCAATGTATCATGTTTCAATTTTAGAATTTTAGCAAACGACAGTTTCTGTCATTTTCAGAATTTTGTAGTGGATCAATTTTTGACAGGACCTGTTCTGTATATTTAAAATTGTTGCCACATACTGGTCCCTGTATACCTTATGAGTTTTCTCTTTTGAATATTCTTTTGCCCCAATGAAATAACATGGCAGCAGTATCAGATTAGCGATAAATTTGGCTTCAATGCTAGAGCAAATAACAATGTGTTAAATGGCTAGTGATTGAAGCTCGATTGTTGATACCTTGCTATGAAGATCCTTTATTGATCATGTTTTTTTTGTATATTCAGATTTCTCGTTCCAAAGCTAATCTCCTTGAAGTTAGACAACTCATGTTAGGGATGTCTCTTACAGTTATACAACTTTAGTCAATCAAATACTCTTTTTAATGTTAAACAAGCTTTTGGCACATTGTACATGATATAAGGGTTGCACGAGAACCTTTAGTTCAGATAACTTCAAGACTGCAAGAAAATTTAAACCATGACAAGTACAGTACTGCACCTATGGTTTCTTCGTCTCTGCCACCATCAAGTACTAGAACAAGGTTTGAATACCGCTCTCCTCGTACATCTTTCTCTTCTAGCATCCCGTTTCAAGATTCTGGCCATTCATCATCAAGCTATCCGACTATGCAGTCTTCACCAGCCCCATCGTCATCAAAGGTCAGCTTTGTTTAAACATTTTTATTTATTTTCATCCACTGTTAATTAAAACAAGGTTTTTTGTCTTTGACGACTGTTATCAACTATTCGACATTATTTCTACTCTGGTATTTGTACTGGATCAATTTTTGACGGGACCTGTTCTGTATATTTAAAATTGTTGCCACATTTCGCCACAATGAGATAACATGGCACCAGTATGAGATTAACCATAAATTTAGCTTCAATGCTAAAGGAAATAACAATGTGTTAAATTGCTAGTGATTCAAGCTCAATTGTTGATACCTTGCTATGAAGACCCTTTATTTACTGATCATGTTTTCTTTGTATGGTCAGATTTCTCATGCCAAAGTTAATCTTCTTGAAGTTAGACCAGGAACATCTGAAGCACTGGTTGAAATTTCAGGCACTCCACAGCAAACAAGTGCACCCATTTTGTATGCAGTTCTTGATTTCCCTCCGACATTTTCCAACATTTGCCAACAATTCCTCTACTGTCCCTCTGTTGCTACTTTTTGATTTTGATTTCTTAGAATAAAAGCAGATTCCTTGCTGCAATTAAATTTCTATTTAAGATAATTAAGCATAAATCTGTCTGCAAACACCAACCCCTGTAGTACTAACTATATGCTTTGTTTCAAAATTCAGTCAAATCGCAATATAAACAGTATTGGCAATTTCTCTGAGTTTGAGGAGCCAATTCTTCGTCAAGGGAGTTCTGCCGGATTTGGAAGGTACACAAGATTTGCAAAACTTTGTCAATTGCTGCTATCATGGGGGTTTTGCTGATCACCATTTCTGTACTAATGTCCCTAGCATTGTATATCACCTTTGGCAGTGTCACAGCAGCTGGTGAGCTTATCACACAAACTACAGTTGAAGTTGTAATATCTGAACGCACAGTTGCAGCCATTCTAGGAAAGTCTGGAAATGATGTTGTTAAAATTCAGCAGCTAAGCTCGTATAAAGAAGCATAAATTTCTGCAAATTCCATGGGATCCCCTTCAACTGAAATTTTTGAAACATGGAGACTTGGAATGAAGTGCTGTCATTGTTGACAAAATGACATTGTACTGACAGAATGACAAAATGTTACAGCACAAAATTTGACATTGTACTGACATAATACTTCTTTATCCAGCCTATAAAGTGCCATTTCTTTGACTTGACATAAATGTATTTTGCAACAAAAATGACAGAACGATTTTGATAAACATGAACTGCATTATATTTTGAATTTGGATTCTACTGCCACTGCTTATGCTCCAAAACCAATGTTCTCTGTGTAAAAAATATATATTTTTATATATATTCAATATATTATTACACAATGTATTAGCTTATCAGTTTAAATTATAAATTATATTTTTTAATTCGAATACTATGATATTGCAGAAAGCAAGAGTATAGAACACCAAAAGATAATGAATTTTTTCTTGGAGATCATGATCAATTTACATTTCAACTCGTAAAGTTTAAATGTTTTTTTAATTTTAATTTTTTAATTTTAATTTTTAATTTATAAAATAAACTTATCAAAATTATTTTATTATTGTACTTAGATGCTATATTTACTAACCCAAAACTATAAAAAAGGCCAAAAGTCATGTCCTTTTGCATCACAACAAATTATTAATTAAATGCAACAAATTACTAATTAGAAATTAGATGCAGGGTTTATTTTCTTTGCTAATTAGTAATTGGAAAAATTTAAAGTTCACACTAAAATTATGATAAACAATATTTTTAAATAAATATATCTTTTGTTCTTTTGACCATGGAATAATTCCTCAATCATTGAGATTAACCTGAATGGTATCATTTATGTCCAAACATGTTACTAGATATGTAATCTTTCAATCATGGGTTCAAGACTCCATAACTATAATTTTTAAATGCTTAAGTTCTTCTTTGACCTTCGAGAATGATCTATGTAAATATTGAACACTCTCCACCACGAATTTAATTAACAAATTTATATTCATAATAATGTTTATTTGGTCATTATCATTTTATGAATATTTCCATAATATTCAAATGTAAAAAAATAAGAAAATTCTATGTTTTGTGCACCATGGTTATTAAAATACATAACTTACTTTAACACCTTCCTATTATTTTAATATGTTTTGTGCACCATGGTTATTACAATACATAACTCACTTTAACACTTTCCAATTCTTCGTACATTATAATTCATTATTATGCATTTAAATATATTTTATACCCCGTGCTTATTAAAATACATAACTTACTTTAACACTCTCTAATTCTTCATACATTATAATGCATTATTATTACCTTTTATAGTTTTTTTCCCTCAAGTTTTCTATGATTCACTGTTAAATTTTATTATATTTTAATTATTAATCTAAGCGTTTTTTAAATCATGAGACATTGGAAAATTATATCTAAAACTAATCTTATTTTAAGAAATACAAACTCAACATTACAAGCATTTATCAGTTCAATGACATTTATGACAATTCTTACTTAACAAAGGCAAAGTTCATTATATTTCACTCTTCGCATAAAGTCAAAAAGTTCATACAACAATTGGCCATCCAATTCATTAAATCTTAATACAAGTAAGCATGCCTACAACACACTAGTAATGGAAACCAGCTCTCATGATAACGCAAATTAAATCTCATAATAATAACTGACCAAACTGTTCTGTTAACTGGCAGGGACTAGCGCCACAACAGTGGCTCCTTGTTTTGTTGAGTAATGATTATTGTGAAAATATTTATTTTATTTTGTTAACTTTATTATAAAAATAACAATCTTATGTAAGAGAATATTTTCAAAGTGTGATTTTCAAGGTTCATCCAATTGGAATAAAAATCCATACGACATTTATTTATAAATTGTCTTTTTCCTTATGGTCAATACCTATGGTAATGAGCTTAAATTGGCATGGTCAGAATATTGTTCCCAAAATAACAAGATAATAATTTTTTTTAACATAAATGGTCTATTGGTTTTTCTCCTTATAGGAAAACATTGTGGCTTATACTTCTTGGAGTTATGATGGAATATTTGGGTAAAAAGTAAATGTCAAATATTCCAGATAAAACATAAATAAGTTGGGTTATTTACATGAAAAAATTTCAATAATTTTTAAAATTTATATTCTTATAGAAATGGTCCTAGAAAATTTATATTCTTATAGAAATGGATCTTGTGTTATCTGTGTATAGAAGGTTCTTTGCTAAAACGCTTGTTGAGCGTGACACTGGAGCTCAAGAAACCTGCCATTTGTTGCTAAAGCTCTCTCTTGTTGTTTGTAGTCAGAAATTTTTTCCGTTGAATGTTGGGAAGAAAGTGTACCAAAATCTATCATGACATTCTCATGAAGTTTCATGTGGAAACAATTTCATTCAAGTTTATCAAACCTGAATTACTTTTTTAGAACATATGTGCTTGATAGAAGCAACAAGATCGTGGAGTTTTGATGCCAACCATAGGCAAGAGCCATGGAGGCCATGAGATAACCATGCTATTGTTCATGTTTGGCCATGATTTTATGCTATTCTTGATGATGAGTTGAAAGAGTTTGATACATTTTGTTGGAGTGAGTTGCTTTTATACAAGCCATTTCGTGGCATTGCTTCAGATATTGGGTTTTCAATTGAAAGTATCATTGGAAATTAGAGGAATTTCATATATCATGTGTGGCATGTTGATTGAGCCCCTTTTCTAGATGGAGGTGATGCAAAAGATGTTGAGCCCCTTTTACAGGAAGAAAATGTTGATCGAGATTTGGAAGAGTGGCCGTTTTTTCTCAGATAATCTCTCCCAGCAATGTAAACATTTAAGACCTTGTCAATATTGGTAGAAGGGGCTTTCATATTCATTATAATTGGAAAGAAACGATGGTATCAAATTATTTTTTAGAACATGGGACCCGTTTTAAAAAATATGTGTAGTGTGCGGGTGTTATCAATGGAAACTTAGCTAGGGACACAAATTTGCCACCTTTGTCTCTATCGGACAAACAACTAGCTACTTTTGGAATTGTTTTTCAACACTTTGTTAATGGTGGAAATGATGATGCTTTGAAAATGATTATTCAAGGAACTTGTTATGAAACCAGCTCAAGAAAAGATAGAAAAGAAAGATCAACGCCTTAGAATTCAGCCTCTTCGAGGGGGCAACCTCCTTTACATTACATAAATGAATAATTCTTGGATGATACAAATGACAAAACCTCCTTTCTATATATAGGAGTCTAAGGAGTCACAATATAATCCAGCCGACCTAACAATAATAATATAAAGCCACAAAAATAACAATAGAGGGATTCTATGGGGCACAGAAATAACAATATGGGGGTAATAGGGGCACAACAATATAAATAAGGGGTATAACTACAATAGTAATGGGGTAATCACTAGTATTATAGGGACCCAACATGCCCCTCTCCTTCAAAAAAGTGTTGTCCTCAACGCTTGAGCAGTTCTGGATACTTCTGCATAAAATTCTCATCCTCCCATGTGGAATCTTCAGCGGATAAGTTCTTCCACTTGATAAGATACTCTGAAATTGATCGATTTCGTAGCTGTCGAGTTCTTGTTTCTATGACTGCTTCCGGTTCCAATATATTTTTTCCTTCCTCGTCAAGTTCTGGCAATATTGTTTGAACTGGGAGCTTGTCGCCTATAACCTTCTTTAAACATGAAACATGGAAAACTGGGTGCAATCGAGAAGCTGCAGGAAGCTCCAATTTGTATGCCATAGTACCAATCTTTTCCAACACCTTGTACGGACCATAATACTTTGGTGATAATTTATTATCCTTCTTAGCTTGCTTTAGGGACATTTGCTTATATGGTTGTAGCCGTAGGAATACCCAATCACCTACATCAAAACTTCTTTCACTGCGATGTTGATCTGCCTGTTGTTTCATTCTATTTTGTGCCAACACGAGGTTATCCTTTAAGAGTTGGAGGACTTTTTGTTGATGTTCGATGTGATGTTCCACTGCCTGAACCTTAGAATTTTCTCTTAAATATGATGTGATTGATGGTGGTTGGTACCCATAAAGTGCCATAAATGGGGTCATTTTTGTTGCTGTATGGAAGGAAGTGTTATACCACCATTCAGCCAGAGGCAACCATTTGACCCATTGTGTCTGTTTATCAGATACAAAGCAACGAAGATATCCTTCCAAACATTTGTTTACTATCTCAGTTTTCCCATCAGATTGAGGATGATAAGATGAGCTATGAGCTAACTGAGTACCAAGACAAGAAAATAATTATGTCCAAAAATTTCCAGTGAAAATGGGATCTCTGTCACTTACAATAATCTTTGGGTTTCCATGTAGCTTTTGAACTGTTTCCATAAATGCAGTAGAAACTGTACTGGCTTTAAATGGATGTGATAATGCACAAAAGTGTGCATACTTGGTAAGTCTGTCAACTACCACCATGATGACACTCTTTCCCTCAGACTTGGGTAAACCTGTGATAAAATCCATTGAAACCTCCTCCCAACGTTGGCTTGGAATGGATAAAGGTTGTAATAGACCCGGTGTCTTAATTGTTTCAACTTTATTTTGTTGGCAAACCAAACATTCCGCCACAAACTTTTGAATATCTGATTTAAGGCCATCCCAAAAAATTCCTTCTTAACCCTGTGGTAAGTTTTTAAAAATCCTGAGTGCCCTCCTAAGGGAGAAGTGTGCAATTCCATAAGAATCTTTTGTTTTAGCTGGGAATTCTTACAGAGGTATAAGCGATCTTTGTACCATAACGAATCATTTTTCCAGCTAAATGTATCAGAAGTACTGGAATCTTGTTGTAGCTTTCGAATAAGTGCCCACACTTCTTCGTCATTCTTCCATTCCTCCTTTGCTTCGTTTATCCAATCTGGTTGGATAATAGAAATGGCACACAACAATGCTTCCATATCCTCATCCTTTCTTGAGAGTGCATCTGCCACCACATTTTGCTTCCCTTTTTTGTAGATGATTTCAAAGTCATAACCCAACATCTTTGTGACCCACTTTTGTTGCTCTTCAGAGGATAATCTTTGTTCTAAAAAGTATTTAAGGCTATCATGATCCGTTTTTACCTTGAAGTGTCTTCCCATTAGGTAGGGTCGCCATTTCTTAAGTGCATGGAGTATTGCCAACATTTCCTTCTCATAAATAGCTTTGCTTAAAAACTTTCCCTTGATTGGACGACTTTCAAAAGCAATGGGTCTTTCATCTTGCATTAGAACAACACCAATTCCATTTCCTGAAGCATCACATTCCACAATAAAGGTTTTTGTGAAGTCTGGTGTAGCTAAGACCGGTGCTTGGCACATTGCCTCTTTAAGATGTTTAAAGGCCTTTGTTGCTTCCTGAGTCCATGAAAATGAATCTTTCTTCAATAATGTTGTTAGAGGTGCTGCTATTCTCCCATAATTCTTAACAAACTTGCGATAATACCCTGTCAACCCAAGAAATCCTCGCAGATGCTTTATGGATGTGGGGATTTTCCATTCCTTAATGGCTTTAATTTTGCTAGGGTCTACCTTAACTCCTTCATGAGATACAATATGACCCAAATATTCCACCTCCTGGACTCCAAAGAAACATTTGGATCTTTTTGCATATAATTGTTTCTCCTCCAATAGTTGTAGCACCTTGTCAACATGTTCAACATGATCCTTCCAAGACTTGCTGTAGATTAGTATATCATCAAAAAATACTAACACAAATTTTCTAAGGAATGGTTTGAAAATTGAATTCATCAAACCTTGAAATGTTGAAGGTGCATTGGTAAGGCCAAAAGGCATGACCAAAAATTCATAATGACCCTCATGAGTTCTAAATGCCGTTTTCGGAATGTCTTCAATCTTCATTCTGATTTGATGATATCCCGAACGAAGATCCAACTTGGTGAAGTAAATTGATCCATGCAATTCATCCAGTAATTCATCAATGACAGGAATGGGGAACTTATCTTTAATAGTGAGCTTGTTGAGCTCCCTATAATCTGGACACATGCGCCATGATCCATCCTTCTTGTGCACCAATACTACTGGAGCTGAGAAAGAACTTTGACTTGGTTGAATTATACCAGCCTCTAGCATTTCTGCAACCATACGTTCAATTTCACTTTTTTGGACATATGGATATCTGTACGGCCTGATGTTTGGAGGAACACTTCCTGGAATCAGATGAATAGCATGATCATGATCACGCATAGGTGGGAGACCTTTGGGAGTCTCAAATACCTTGGAATGATTGTCCAAGACTTTTTGGAGATCTGGAGAAATAGATGATTCCAATGTGGAAACATCTAGCGAACATAATTGTGCAATTACACCTCTTTGCTCCTTTTTTAGAAGCTTTGTCATGCCATTAGAGCTGATTATCTTTCCTGGTTTCCCTGCAATACCCCTTAATTCAACTTCCTTTCCTTCCATAGAAAATTTCATGAAAAGTTCTTGAAAATTAAAAGCTATTGTACCCAAGGATTGTAGCCATTGGACTCCTAGTACAACATCAGCACCTCCCATTGGAATGGAAAGCATTGGGCTAGTCAATACATATTCTCCCATGGATAGCTTGATATTATGGCACTTTCCAGAACAATTTATTGTTCCTCCATTTGCAATCATCACTTGACACTCTGGTGCTGGATATAGGAAGCAATTCAATTCTTTTGCTACCCTACAATGAATAAAATTGTGGGTGCTTCCTGAATCAATCAACACTATTACCTTTTTCTTCTTGATTTGTCCTTCTATCTTGATGGTTTGAGGAGTGGTAATTCCCGCCAATGCATTACAAGATATGGTCGGATTTATTTGTTCTTCATCTAGGCTTTGTTCCTGGAATATATCCTCTTCTTTTGACCTTTCTTGCTCCTTTTCTTCTTCCTCTTCACAATCTATGTAGAATAATTTCTTCTCAGCACACTTATGACCTTTTGTGTATTTGCTATCACAATTGTAACAAAGCCCTTTTGCTCTTTTTTCTTCCAATTGTTGTGGTGTCAACCTTGTAGGTTGTGGAAGACTATGGGCAACAACACTTCCGTCTTTATAGTTGTGAATGGTATGCTTCCTAGTTGCCATAATTTTGCTTTCCATTTTTCTTGCTAACCTGAATGCCTTCTCTAATGAATCAGGTTCCCAAAGGCGCACATCATGTTGGATATTATCCTTTAAAGACCCTATGAACACATCAATCCTATGCTCCTCTGGAATATCTTTTACCCTTATGTTCAATTTTTGGAACTCCTCAATGTGCTCCATTATTGAACCCTTTTGTTTGAGACTTATCAATTGGCTAAAAAAAGTGTTGCTTTTTGTATCCTCATAATGTGCTATCAATTCTTCCGTAAAAATTGCCCAAGTGATAAATTGTTTACGAGAACAAAGCCATTGATACCATACAAACTGATTTGGTTCCAAATATAAAGTTGCCATACGTACCTATTGTGTGTTTTGCACATTATTGAGATCAAAGAATTGCTCCATCTGTAATATCCATGTGGCGGGATCCTTGCCATCAAACTTCCTCATATCAATTTTTGGAACATGGTGAGTCTTCGATCCAACATTAGAGTCTATGGAATCATGATTAACATTTCTTTTGTTCTCATCATGAGTTTCCTTTAGTACTCTTTCACCCTTAGTGACCATTTCTTGTAGCAACTTATTCATATTTATCTTCAATTCGTCCATGTCTGTCTTCAAATCTATCTTCAAATCATCCATCTTAGCTTCCACGTCAATCATCTTAGCTTCTGCGCCTTTCTTTAAACAGTCCATCTTAGCTTCTACAACTTTCTTTAAACCATCCATCTTAGCTTCTACATCTTTCTTTTAACCATCCATCTTAGATTC
Organism: Pinus tabuliformis; assembly: GCA_031772625.1. Classification (NCBI taxonomy): domain Eukaryota; kingdom Viridiplantae; phylum Streptophyta; class Pinopsida; order Pinales; family Pinaceae; genus Pinus; species Pinus tabuliformis. Next base: position 265,685,324 of record CM062805.1, read on the forward strand.
TGTTCCTTTTTGTGCAAGGGACAGTTGTTGCACTTGGTCTTGTAATTTTGATATATCATGTTGCATTTCTTCCTCTTCTTCATGAGTCATGCTAGAGCTTTCAGGTTCCTTACTAGGTGTTTGCATTTTCTTTCCTCGGGGCATCAGTTACCGATAATAATGCTCTACTATGCCCTTGGAATTCCTTCAAAATAAATTTTCAAGCCAAGCTTAAGCAAAAATTTAAGAAAATCTACACACCTTTTTTCACTTTGTAGGAGCTCGATATTGCCTCTAATGTATCTCTGTACTTTCCAATCATCTACTTCTGAATTTTTGAGTTGTATTAGCCCTCTGTGTCCTCTTTCCAATGCCATAAGTCTGACCCAAATTGGATTCTCCAAGGAAGAGTTATGTGAAATCTCCCACAGTGACTTGCTTATAGACTAGTTCAGTAGAGCGAACTTGTACGATGTGCCACGAGTCACTGTTTTGACCTTTGGATCTGAAACACACATATAAGAAACTACAGTCCGTCCTATTTCTGTACCTTTTTACGAAATTTCAATCCGATCCTCAGAGAGAAAGTTATGACGATTTTCCCCAGGTCACCTGTTTTGAATGTAATTCAGGAGTCTGCAAAAAGACCAACTTCCTTAGATCATATCTCCGAAAATATCGCGCGAAAAGCTCTGAAATTTGGACCCAAGGTTCATCGCCAATTCTTCTCAAATGGGTGTTTTTTGCGACTTCTGAAATGTCACAGCAAAAAAGTTATAGCGAAAATGCCACGATGACCTGTTTGGAGCAGCGAAACCCTAGAATCCAAAGCTCTGATACCAAATGTTATGAAACCAGCTCAAGAAAAGATAGAAAAGAAAAATCAACGCCTTAGAATTCAGCCTCTTCGAGGGGGCAACCTCCTTTACATTACATAAATGAATAATTCTTGGATGATACAAATGACAAAACCTCCTTTCTATATATAGGAGTCTAAGGAGTCACAATATAATCCAGCCGACCTAACAATAATAATATAAAGCCACAAAAATAACAATAGAGGGATTCTATGGGGCACAGAAATAACAATATGGGGGTAATAGGGGCACAACAATATAAATAAGGGGTATAACTACAATAGTAATGGGGTAATCACTAGTATTATAGGGACCCAACAGAACTACTAGAACCGGGAAGTATTTTCTCATTCATTGTATTTCTCATGTTCTTTTTTCTTCAACAACGGATAAAAGTTCGTTTTTATTATTGGCTCCAACTAGTATAACTACTTTTAATATACATGAAAAAGCAATATATTTTACTTTGAAAATTCCTATAAAATATATGAAATCATTGGGCGACCAGGCTCTGACATTGTTTTAAGAATAAATTAGGCACATTGGATATATATGGATTGATGAGATGAGCTTTAAAGGTTCAAGGTTATTCATACAGATAGATTCTCATTTGCAAGAAGCCTTTCCTAAAAACGAGGATTCTCGTTTTGGTGTTAGGTCCATCATTCTTGTGTGTAACCTTGGCTAGCTGCCTCCTGTTAAGGATAAACCCTTTATGCAGATAGAAAAACTGGGAAATATTTTTGGCAAAGCTTAAAAATTGTTGTGACATTGGACAAAATTTATAGACAACAAGGAGAAGACTTGAGACAAGCGTCTTTTCATAATATTTTAACCAATATTAGAAATGTAGAACCTTTTCTTGTTGATTGGGATATTATTATGACCCATGTCGACAGTTTCTTTGATCGACATGAAAAGTGTTTATTCGATTCTTCAGTTCACTTGTTTGCGACAAATAATACCGTCAATTTGCACAATAAAAAAATCTTAAATCATTAAATTTTCCTATTGCAAGATGTGTTGCAAAATGCAGTAGAAGAATAGAAATAGGTGACAATGATGATGATGTGTTGGAGTGTGAAGTTTTGCTATGTCGTGGAGAGAATGTGATGTTAACGTGTAATTTGTGGGTTGAGGCTGGGTTGGTTAATGGTGCACTTGGATATATTGAAGACATCTTATTTGCACTTGGTTCAAAGCTGCCACATCTTCCACAATTCGCTAAATTTATTTTTGAAAAGTATTGTGGTGTACTATTTGATAGGGACGATCCAAATTTCATTCCCATTGTGCCTATCATTAGGGGGAACCTTAAGCAGATTCCCTTGAAAATAGCATGGTCATTGACAATACACAAATCACAGGGGATGACTTTGCAATGATCCATTTTAGATATCAGAGATAGAGAAAGGAAGGGTTTGACATTTACAGCTATATCAAGAATGAAATCGATAGATGGTTTGAAAATTTTATCGCCTTTTTCTTTTCAACGTTATGGAAAAATGCAAGATAATGCATATGTTACACTTAGAAAGAAAGACGAGGAATGATTGAATTCGATATAATTTTTGAGGTATTTATATTGAATAGAGTTTATTGTTCTAGCATTTACTTTAAAATAAGATGAATACTTTTCTATAATTGTTTTTTCTTGCAATTATTTGTATGCACATTGATAAGTTGTTCGTTCTGCTTGTTGATCATTTGAATAGATTTTTTATTGGTAAAGTCAGTAAATTAAACATTTGGACGAAATTCCATGGGTCAGTTTTTTTTTTGTGGTGATGTTGTTGTTTAATCGGTTAAATTATAGCTATTTCTGCTTTCTTTTGTCCTTATTTTCTATCCTATTAGATTTATTTCTAATTACTTTTTTTGTGGATTTCTGTTTCATATTTTTCTACCTTTTAAGTTTATATATATGTATGTATGTATCTTTGTGTGTGTGTGTTTGTGTTATGCAGGATTTATTATTGTGGACAAAAGTATCTCCCCTAGGTATGGTGGCTAACCTAGAACAAGAAAGAGAGAAGGAACCCAATTCTTTCCTTAGAGTAAACAGATGACGGAATGAATCCTACCTGTTATAGACATATTTGGGCACTACAACCCCAATCTTATATGTTGATAAAATAATAGCTCTTTAACCCCTAAAAGTGTTGTTTCATACCCTAAAGGATCATGGTCAACTGATTACATCATTCCCCAAAAAGTTCCACATGAAAAGCCACTCAAAACTAGCCAAAACTGGACCATACTAATTGCTCCACTGTCAAGGTGTGATGCATACTAACTTCTACACTAGCCAGGTGCGATAAATACTGAAGAGGCCTTTTGTGGGGTGCGATGAGAGAGGATGGAAAAATGTCTGAGACAGTTTGCTAAGTGGATGCTCATGGAATCTTCCAAAAATTTCTCCTATGACACTTGCCTCTCTGAATTCACCCAAGTTTGAGTAAGAGATCCAAAAAATCTCCAAGTGGAACCAAGAACAATAAGTGGAATGACACTAATAAAAAACCCAGAGATGACTCACACCCTTGTAGACATCTATAAATGGATCCCTCATCTGAGAGATATAGAGGCTGGAATTTGGTAATTTGTAAGGAAGTGCTGATAGTTTGTCTTTGAGAAATAGGGCATTGTATTGTTGGGTGATCTTGCTTTTCATGAGGTGAAGAGGGCTTCAATGCTGGGAGGATGATGCTGGATCAGACAGTTGGGTTGTAATTCTCCCTTCTATTATTAATAAAGTTCTTTGAGTTTTCCTCCATACAATTGTGTATTTGTGAATGTTGTTATTTGTGAATGTTATTGTATGTTCAGTGTATTTCTGATTCTACATTGTTTATGACATAATAGATCGAGATGCTTTGATGGTGTTTTGTTACTTTGTTTCTACAGGTATTCTCTAAGAGGGACAAGTAGGATAGGAGTTGCAAGCTCTATCAAGGGGGAGAGAAATCGAGCAAGGAGTCAAGCGGAAGATCCAGGTTGGTACCTTTGTTTCTCTCTTATCTATCATACATAAAGGAAATCACAAATTGCTTTGATTGTTTATTTCTAGGATAACTACCAATCCTAGTGGGACTAGCAAATCAAAAAGACACTAGTTTTCCTGGAAACAAAATGGAGACTCTGCTGGGGATTGAAGAGTTTGTTGGTTTGTTGTTGATTGTTTGTTTTATAAACTATAGAAGGACCCTGAAGTTAGCCAGATAGCCTTCGAACTGCTCTTGCTCTGCAATTGCAAAGTAGATGAATGCTACTTCAGTCAATCTCTAGTTTAGTTTATGATTTGAACATATGACTTACAAGCATTCTAGATGCCCTATTGGTAGCTCAATAACCTTTCAATATCATACCCCTATACTTTTTTCTTTACTGTCCATAATAGCTCAGCTTAACTCACTGAATTCAGCTACAAATTTGAGCCAAAACCCACCTCAGTTGCGCTCCCTGACCCATCGCACTATCTGTCACTGGAAGCCAGTATGCATCACACTTCTAAAGTGTATTAGGTGAGATGCATCCCTGTTTTTGTGAAGCACAGGTGCGATGACTGAGTAATCCTATTTCTCTCCTTGAAATTAGGTATTTTGTCCTTGTTTTCAGCTCTGTTCAATTGTTTTGCTTCTTATGAACAATATCTCATTGCTAAATCCTCCTTGATTTACATAGTTTAGCCTCCATTGATTAGGATTAGAAATTATTTTTATGTATTTTTCCATCATTTGCAATCCTTTGTCGAAAAGTTGCTTAAATCGAACTGTTGTTTTGGTGCAAAAAAGTGTCGTAACTATCGTTTTGTATCAAAAAGAGAAGTGTCATTGAGTCTTCCTTCCTTGGATAGTCGATTGAACTTTTTGTCATGTATTTGATTTGATTTTTTGATATTTTGAAGTGTCGAAAGCATTTTCTATTTGAAATTGAAAAGTTTCGTTTAAGTCTTCCTTTCTATTTTGAAAAGAAATTGTTGAAATGTCGCTTTTAAAGGGAACGAAAGGGTACTGCAACCCTAATCTTATATTTCGATAAAAAAAGGGCTCTTTTAACCCCTAAAAGTGTTGTTTCATACCCTAAAGGATCATGGTCAACTGATTACATCATTCCCCAAAAGTTCCACCTGAAAAACCACTCAGAACTGGCCAAAACTGGACCATACTGACTGCTCCACTGTCAAGATGAAATGCATACTGACTTCTACACTAGCCAGGTGTGATGCATACTGAAGAGGCCTTCTGCGAGGTGTGATGAGTGAGGATGGACAAATGTACGAGACAGTTTGCTAAGTGGATGCTCATGGAATCTTCCAAAAACTTCTCCTATGACACTTGCCTCTATGAATTCGCCCAGGGATGAGTAAGAGATCCAAAAAATCTCCAAGTGGAACCAAGAATAACAAGTGAAATGAAACTAATCAAAAACCCAAATATGACTCGCACCCTTGCAGACATCTAGTGTCTTTTCGATCTGCTAGCCCCACTAGGATTAACAGCTATCCTAGAAACAAACAATTAAAGCAATTTGCGATTTCCTCTATGTATGATAGATAAGAGAGAAGAAAAGGGACCAACCTGGATCTTTTGCTTGACTCCTTGCTCGATTTCTGTCCCCCTTGATAGAACTTGCAACTCATCTCCTACTTGTCCCACTTAGAGAATACCTGTAGAAACAAAGTAACAAGACACCATCAAAGAATCTCGATCTATTATATAATAAACAATGCAGAATCAGAAATACATTAAACATACAATAGCATTCACAAATAACAACATTCACAAATACACGATTGTATGGAGGAAAACTCAAAGAACTTTATTAATAATAGAAGGGAGAACTACAACCCAGCTGTCTGATCCAGCATCATCCTCCCAGCATTAAAGCCCTCTTCACCTCATGAACAACAAAATTAACTCCGAAACTTACTATTGGCATGCCAGTATGGCTATTCTCAACCTCTTTGGTTCAAAATAATGTGATTCCTCAGCAATCGAATCATTATCCAGTTGATGTTAAAATTGACCCCTCGCCTTCTTCTTCGTTTGTTTCTCCCTCCCCTTCTTCCTCTTTGCTTGGTGAAAGTAGTGATGCTAATAACCAAGTGACTGAGAAGAAGAAGAAAGGGAAGGAGAAGAAGAAGAAATCAGTTAAGCAAGGGGGAAACCATGCAACATCTGGTGAAAATCTGCACACTAAACTTTCTAAACCCATATATCCTTGCATAATCTATAGAGGAGACCATTATCATCGAGATTGTCCGTGCATTCCTCGGATCTTGAGAGAATGGTCCCCCCATTTGCACCAACTAGTGTCATCAACCTCTACTGATCATGTTGATAATACACCATCAACTCGTGATAGTGAAGTCCACAGACAAAAAGGAAAAGTCACAGTTCCATGTGCGTTATGTGAAAGGAACCATATAATTCGCCGTTGTCCTTTTTTGGGAGAGGACAAAATAGTCTTACATAACCATCCTGCTTCACCGTAGCGACTTCCACCTGGATACAAGAAATTCTCCCCTAGTACTTTACTAGTTGAAAATTCGACTGATAACTGAACCATCGGCTGAAACACCTATCATTGAAAGTGAATCTTTTGAGTCCATATTAGACCAAAGTCAATAGGTCGAAATGGTAGTCGACCTAGTTTTTCCTTTAGAAGGTCCACCTTCAGATGATACCACTTCGAAAGAGAGTAAGAACGATACTGTTCAATTTTTTTTTGTCACTTCAGAGTCTGATGAACTTGGGGGCAATTCACCCATTCCTTCACAATAGGAAGAGAATCTCCTAGTTCCCATGACTCAAGGGGTTTTTCACCCATTTATTCGGTACCCCCTCCAAGCAGTCTAATTACTTCCTTTTGATTGGAATCGACTAGCAAGATCTCGCCTTCCTTCTAATGTACCATTTCGAATCACAGTACAAGTTTACAAAATGATCGTGTCTGGCACTATTATATATGAAGGGGCTTCAGTGAGTATCCTTTCCTCAACTACTTGGAAAGCACTTGGTTCACCATTGCCTATGCCTGCTACACAAAATTTGTTAGGCTTTAACCAAGGAACCAGTTGACCATTAGGGATCCTTTGTAAGTTACCGATAACTTTGGGAAGGAAAACTGTTCACTTGAACATGATGGTAGTCCAAGGGCTGTTAGATTACAATCTACTCGTCGGACATGACTATGTTTACAACATGGAGGCTATTGTTTCAACACTCTTTCGAGTGACGTGTTTCTCGCATGAAGGAAAAATTGTCACTGTTGACCAGCTTTCATTTCCCGGTTCAAACACAGCTTCAAGTCAAACATCATCTCTAAATGGTCCTTTTGCGTCAAGAGTGTCTCTTCAACCTTCATTCCATCCACCTAATTACCGCAAGTAGTCTGGTGAATGTAACGAAGCTTAGGGGGCATGCACCCTTGTCTATTTTGAGACGAACCCAGCTAAAAAGATAGGTTTCCCTATAGGTTATGTGATTGGAAGTGTTATCTCACACCATTCACCTTTGTCTATTTGATGGACAAAGCCAAGGGAGTGTTTTGTCGGCTTTGTTGACAAAACAATCCTGCTTAACCGCAGTGACTTCCATATGGTTACCTGGAGACTCTCCTTTTATCAATGCTTGGGGGCATGCAAACCTTTTTATGCAAGCAAAAAATGACCAATTTTTTTGTAAAGCTTTTTAGCTTTTTAGATTTTTAGTTTTTTAACTTCTTAGGTTAGGTGATTGGTCCGACAATGTCTGTGCCACAGACGGAGCAAAGGAAGGGTTTTGTCTAAACTACTGATGAAACCATCCTACCTAACCTCAATAGTTCCTTAGCTTTTTAGTGTTTTTTAGCTTTGTAGTTTGGTCGTTTCTAGCCTACATAAAAAGGCAATGAGAAATGTTTCCGCAAGGTTCAAGCTCGTTAAAAAATGAACCTGCCAACTGAGCATATGTTCCCCCAGAGTTCAAGCTCGTTAAAAAATGAACCCACCTTCAGTAAATAACCTTTGTGATTGCCATTATATCAGCCTTTTGAACCTTGGTTGTGTTCCTTCCATCACCTCCATCCGTTTGGCCGATCATACGCTTCCACTTGATTGTTTACCATTTTGAGGAACAACTGCGACTAGTGGTCCCATTAGCCACCCTCTTCACATCACCATGTTTTGAGAAGTTCCAAGATTACCCGGAACAAGTTGCTACCCCGGATACCACTCGTTCCTCAAAAATGAGTCCTCTTTAAACCCTTTTCAGACTCGTTAAATATGAAAAGATTGTCAAGCTATTGGCCTTTCCAACTTGCTAAAGTGATTGGAAGTGCCATCCCTCCTATATATTTTAAGCTTTTCAGACTTGAGGTATTATCTCATGAAAAAATTTGAGCGCTTGTCTTTTTTGGCTCACTAAACTGATCAAAAAAGTCATCCCTTTTGTATTATTTTAATCTTTTTCGGACTTAAGGGATTATGCTACGAAAAAGAACTACTAGAGTTTCCTTTTCGTCCCTTTTCAAACCCTCTAAACATGAAAAGGACTGAGTTATCTTTGTCGTTAAACTCGTTAAAACTATAGCGACAAACTTGTCCACCCAGACAAGAACGAGTTTCACTGTCGTTAGACTTGCTAAAACATAGTGACAAGTTTGCTCGAAGGGAAAATTATAGAACAAGCATATGTTATCCTCCTCAAGCTTGAAAAAAATAAAGAGGTACTGGTCAACAATGACTAGGGAAAAAGGGAAGAAAAATTGAACAATTTTATTGGTAGCAAGTCGCTCTTGAACATGACACTTTCACTCCATCACCATGATTGAGTCGGGTTGGGTTATTCCGTTCACCGGTCATATCACCATTGGTCCTCCATACCATCCATATTTTGGGGCTAACACTACCAATCCATTTCAGTTTCACCGATATGTTTAAGAGAAGTCATTTAGAGAATCCACCATCCACTGCAATACCTTCACCCTCCATTTTTCATGACCGCCATTCCTGAACCTTATATCATCAGATCGTTTTCACCTCCAGAAAATCATTTGCTTCGTTTTGTGTCGTAGATGTGGGATACATTAAGGCCCTCCTACAACGGGTCACTTCTTTTTGAAATCAGCTATTATCCAAGAAGTTGACTTAGAAACAACCATTTCATTACTTTGAAGCTTGCATGCCTCAATGGCAAGTTTCTCACTTCCAGTGACAGGTTTACATTAATGGCCTTCGACCGAAAGATTTTGCGTGGTGTTTGACATCGGATCATATATTCACACCACATGAATTGTACTGTAGTACTTTGAGGGTCATTCTCATTATCATTGATTCCTCTCGTGCCTGTTAACAACTTACGTTATTGGCTGGTAATCAGGCGATGTCTTTCCATGTTCGACTTTAGGACATCTTTTCACATGGATCAACTTGTACATTGGGCGAAGATTGAACGAGTTTGAAGACCCCGGATCTAGTTTCATCCATCCGGGCTGCGATATATTCAGGGATATAAAGACATCAAATGTACATAGAAGCTATACAAATAGCCATCTAAGCCAGGGAAGATGACTCTTCATATGAAGAATCACCAATCTGCAACTGCAGACGATTATCTGTTCTATGTACATGAAAATGAATTTATAAAGCTGAGTATGGGAATGCCCGCCTCAACTACATCATGAAAATAATATGATGATGATGTATTTTATTGTATCTTATACAGGTCACCTTCCAATTCCAATACCTCGGATCCTCATGATAAAACATTTCACCCGACATCAAAAGATTTACAACTTCATGGTTTAGGGGGCAAATGTTATAGAAATATTTGGGCACTGCAATCCCAATCTTATATGTCAATAAACCAAGGGCTCTTTAACCCCTAAAAGTGTTGTTTCATACCCTAAAGTATCATGGTCAACTGATTACATCATTCCCCAAAAAGTTCCACTTGAAAAACCACTCAGAACTAGTCAAAACTGGACCATATTGACTGCTCCACTGTTAGGGTGTGATGCATACTGACTTCTACACTAGCTAGGTGCGATGCATACTGAAGAGACGTTCTGTGGGGTGCTATGAGTGAGGATGGACAAATGTCCGAGATAGTTTGCTAAGTGGATGCTCATGGAATCTTCTAGAAACTTCTCCTATGACACTTTCCTATCTGAATTTGCCTAGGGATGAGTAAGAGATCCAAAAAATCTCCAAGTGGAACCAAGAAAAACAAGTGGAATGACACTAATCAAAAACCCATGCTCATCATATTATTTTCATGATCTAGCTGAGGTGGGCATTCCCATGCTCAGCTATATAAATTCATTTTCATGTACATAGGATAGATAATTGTCTGCAGTTGCAGACTGGTGATTCTTCATATGAAGAGTCATCTTCCCTGGCTTAGATGACTATCTGTGTAGCTTTTGTGTTCATTTGATGTCTTTATATCCTTGACTATATCACAGCCTGGATGGATGAAACTGGATCCGGGGTCTTCAAACTTTTTCAATCTTCGTCGGATGTACAAGTCGATCCATGTGAAAAGATATCCTGAAGTAGAACATGGAAAGACATCGCCTGATTACAAGCTAATAATGTAAGCTGTTAACAGGCGCGAGAGAAATCACCGATAATGATAATGACCCTCAAGGTACTATAGTACAGGTGTGAATATATGATCTGAAGTCGAACACCATGCAAAATCGTTCGGTCAAAGGCCATTGATGTAAACCTGTCGCTAGAAGTGAGAAACTTACCATTGAGGCATGCAAGCTTCAAAGTACTGAAAGGGTTGTTTCTAAGTCAACTTCTTGGATAATGAGCTGATGTTGACAAGAAGTGACCTGTCATAGGAGGGCCTTAATGTATCCCACATCTACGACATGAAAGGAGGCAAATGATTTTCTGGAGGTGAAAACGATTTGACGATATAAGGTTCAGAAATGGCGGTCATGAATAATGGATGTTGAAGGTATTACAGTGGATGAGGCATTAACTGGATGGTGAATTCTCTGAGTGAATTCTCTTGAACATATCGGTGACACTAATATTGATTGATAGCGTTAACCCCAAAATATGGATGGTATGGAGGACCAATGGTGATATGACCTGTGAATGGAATAACCCAACCCAACTCAATCATGGTGATGGAGTGAAAGTGTCATGTTCAAGAGCGACCTGCTACCAATAAAATTCTTCAAGTTTTCTTCCCTTTTTCCCCAGTCATTGCTAACCAGTACCTCTTTATTTTTTTCAAGCTTGAGGAGGATAACATATGCTTGTTCTATAATTTGCCCTTCGGGCAAACCTGTCACTATGTTTTAGTGAGTCTAACGACAGTGAAACTCGTTCTTGTCTGGGTGGACAAGTTTGTCGCTGTTATTTTAACGAGTTTAAGGACAAAGATAACTTGGTCCTTTTCATGTTTAGAGAGTTTTAAAAGGGACGAAAAAGAAGCTCCAGTAGTTCTTTTTCGTAGCATAATCCCTTAAGTCCGAAAAGGATTAAAATAATATAAAAGGGACGACTTTTCCGATCACTTGAGCGAGCCGAAAAAGACAAGCGCTCGAATTTTTTCATGAGATAATCCCTCAGGTCTGAAAATTTTTAAAATATATAGGAGGGATGGTGCTTCCAATCACTTTAATGAGCTGGAGAGGCCAATTGCTCGACAATCTTTTCATATTTAGTGAGTCTGAGAGAGTTTAAAGGAGACTTGTTTTTTGAGGAACGAGTGGCATTTAGGGTAACGACTGGTTCCAAGCTTGGAACTTCTCAAAACATGGTGATGTGAAGAGGGTGGCTAACAGGACCACTCATCGCAGATGTTTCTCAAAAGGGTAAACAATCAAGTGGAAGCATATGATTGGCCAAAAGAATGGAGGTGATGGCAGGAACACAACCAAGGCTCAAAAGGTTGATGTAATGGCAATCACAAAGGTTATTTACCGAAGGTGGGTTCATTTTTTAATGAGTTTGAACTCTGGGGGAACATATGCTCAGTTGGCAGGTTCACTTTTTAATGAATGTGAACCTTGCGGAAACATTGCTCATTGAAATTTATCCTTTTATGCGAACTACAAATGACAAAAATAAAAGCTAAAAAAACTAAAAAACTATGGAACTACTAAGGTTAGGTAGGATGGTGTTTTTAGCAGTTTAGACAAAACACTTCCTTTGCCTCATCCGCATAGTAGACAAAGGTGAATGGTGTGTTAGAAAAATCACCTAACCTAAGAAGTTAAAAACTAAAAAGCTAAAAAGCTAAAAAAGCTAAAAAGCTAAAAAAAGAAATTGGTCATTTTTTGTTTGCATAAAAAGGTTCGCATGCCCCCAGGAATCAAGAAAAGGAGAGTCTCCAGGTGACCATATGGAAATCACTGCAGTTAAGCAAGATTGTTTTTGTCAGCGGAGCTGACGAAACACTTCCTTGGTTTTGTCCATCAAATAGACAAAGGTGAATGGTGTGAGATAGCACTTCCAATCACATAACCTATAGGGAAACCTATCTTTTTAGCTGGGTTCATCCACCTAAGCAAACCAGGGTGCATGTCCCCTAAGCTTCGTTACATTCACCAGACTACTCGCTATAATTAGTTGGATGGAATGAAGGTTGAAGAGGTATTCTCAACACAAAAGGACCATTTAGGGATGATGTTTGACTTGAAGCTGTGTTTGAACCAGGAAATGAAAGTTGGTCAACAGTGACAACTTTTCCTTCATGTGGGAAACACATCACTCGAAAGAGTGTTGAAATAATAGCCTCCATGTTGTAAACATAGTCACACCTGAGGAGTAGATTGTAATCTAACAGTCCTTGGACTACCATCACGTTCAAGTGAATAGTTTTCCTTCTCAAAGTTATCAGCAAATTAGGAAGGATCCCTAACGGTCGAGTGGTTCCTTTGTTAAAACCTGACAAATTCTATGTAACAGACATAAGCAATGGTGAACCAAGCACTTTCCAAGTAGTTGAGGAAAGGATACTCACTGAAGCCCCTTCATCTATGATAGTTCCAGACACAATCATTTTGTAGGCTTGTACTATGATCATAAATGGTACATTAGAAGGAAGGCAAGATCTTGCTAGTTGATTCCAATCAAAGGAAGTAACCAGATTGCTTGGAGGGGGTACTGAATAAACGGTTGAATTAACCCCTTGAGTCACGGGAACTGGGAGATTCTCTTCCCGTTGTGAAGGAATGGGTGGATTGCCCCCAAGTTCATTGGACTCTGAAGTAACAAAAAGAATTTGAACAATATCGTTCTTACTCTCTTTGGGAGTGGTATCATCTAAAGGTGGACCTTCTGAAGGAAAAACTGGGTCGACTGCCAAAACTGGACCATACTAACTGCTCCACTGTCAAGATCCAATTCATACTGATGAGGCCTTCTGTAGGGTGCGATGAGCGAGGATGGACAAATGTCCGAGACAATTTGCTAAGTGAATGCTCATGGAATCTTCTAGAAACTTCTCCTATGACACTTGCCTCTCTAAATTCTCCCTGGGATGAGTAAGATATCCAAGAAATCTCCAAGTGGAACCAAATGTAACAAGTGGAATGAAACTAATAAAAAATCCAGAGAAGACTCACACCCTTGCATACATCTATAAATGGATCCCTCATCTGAGAGATCTAAAGGCTGAAATTTGGTAATTTGTAAGGAAGTGCTGATAGTTTGTCTTTAAGAGAAGGACATTGTATTGTTGGGTGATCTTGCTATTCATGAGGTGAAGAGGGATTTAATGCTAGGAGGATGATGCTGGATCAGACAGCTGGGTTGTAATTCTCTCTTCTATTATTAATAAAGTTCTTTGAGTTTTCCTCCATACAATCGTGTATTTTTGAATGTTGTTATTTGTGAATGCTATTGTATGTTCAATGTATTTCTGATTCTACATTGTTTATGATATAATAGATCAGGATGATTGGATGGTGTTTTGTTACTTTGCTTCTACAGGGATTATCTAAGCGGGACAAGTAGGAGAGGAGTTGCAAGCTCTATCAAGGGGGAGAGAAATCGAGTAAGGAGTCAAGTGAAAGATCCAAGTTGGTCCCTTTGCTTCTCTCTTATCTATCAAACATAAAGGAAATCGCAAATTGCTTTGATTGTTTGTTTCTAGGATAGCTACCAATCCTAGTGGGACTAGTAGATCAAAAAGCCACTAGTCTTCGCCTGAAGTTGTTATGCCCATCATTCCTGAATTAATAGTAAAGCCACCAAAGGGAGTAGTACATAAATTGACATTTAATCCTCATGCTTGAGCTATACAAAATTCTAATATAGTGGAGGATATAGCACAATCGCCATCCGCTATGTCAACACTTAAAGTACTGCAAAATTTCCCCTCACAAAAGCAGGCTTTGTTATCAGCAATAGGTGGGATTGACCCAACGGATTCCAATCTTGTGGCCTTTAACCATAAAGGATATGAACCTCAGTTACTGGCCCAACTTGCTTTCCTTATACAGGTAAAATCCCTCAATAAAACTATTTATCGAATAATCATTGATGAGGGGGAATCTACATGTATTATGTCAATGAGTTGCTGGAAAACTTTAGGCTCACCACCCTTGTCACAATCATAAACGACATTAAAAGCATTCGATGGAAGAAAATACACGCTGTATGGGATATTAAGTAAATTTCAAGTTGAACTGGGGGGAAAGACAGTAAAAATTGAAGTCGAGGTCATTGATGGAAACCTTGACTACAATATCTTGCAAGGAAGGCCCTGGATTTATGCTATGGCCGCTGTTGTGTCAACATATTTTAGAAAGATTGCATTTCCCTTCCAAGGTGGAATTACAATTGTTGACCAACTAAAATTTTTCCCCAACAGTTCACAAGCTACTGGAAGCATTCCATTGATCCATGGAAGTTCTCAAACGCTTCAACATGTAGGAGTAGGTCTCCTAAAAGACCATTCCTTAATGGGTACTTTTGCCCTCCCACCTCCAAGTAATCTGGCGGAAGTGGCCACAATGGAAACCTGTCATATGATATCTTCTACATCATCAAAGATTAAGAAGAACTCTAACCATTTTGATAGTGTGGATCATCACGAGGTGTTGCCCCTAAGACCCATAGAATCTTTGTAGCAATCAATTTTCTGGGCTTGGACGGTGAACCCAAATCAACACTCAGTGAGTGTTTGGATAGATAGGTCTCCAGATTATGGTACCTCTTTCGATCCTTGGTCTTGGTTACATTCTACGAATGAAGGAATCAATCAGTCTATGATGATAGGAGAGACACCATGGGAAGATTACCACCATTGTTCCCACCTTCAAGATAATAATGAAGATTATTCAAGCGACCTTGATCATCCTTCAGTCTTTGATTTTCTATCAAATACTGTAAATACAATGGATTTTGAGAGAAATCTGTCCAATATTGAAGAAACTTTAGCCATTAATATCTCGACCAAACCTAATGTTGTAGAGAATATTCATGTTGGAAAATCATGTTCTTCATCAGAACTGGGAATTTACTACGCTCTCTTTCGCGAATTCAGAGATTTCTTTGCATGGTCATATGAAGAAATGCCAGGCATTGACTCAAGAATTGTTGAACATGAAATAAAGATGTATCTAGATGTCAAACCAGTACGACAACGGCTTTGACTTGTTCATCCGAAGAAAGCTGCTGCCATTAAGGCAGAAGTTGAAAAAATTTTGCACGCTGGTTACATTTACCCTGTTCCACTCGTTGATTGGGTATCAAACATTGTTCCTGTAATGAAAAAACAAGGAACAATTAGAGTGTGCATCGATTATAGGGATGTAAATCAAGCTTGTCCAAAGGACAACTATCTTACACCCTTCATCGACCAGATAATTGATGAATGTGCCGAATGTGAAATCTTTTCATTTATGGATGGATTTTCCGGATACAATCAAATCAATATCCGCCCACAGGACCAGTCAAAGATTGCATTTATATGTCCATGGGGCACATTCGCATATCGTAAATTACCTTTCGGTTTGAAGAACGCAGGGGAAACATTTCAGAGGGAAATGAACTATGCCTTCCATGACATCAAACACATCATTCAACCATATCTCGATGATCTACCGGCTCATTCGCAAAAGCGGACTGATCATCCACAGCATTTGAGAGCCATATTTCTACGTTGCCGACACTACAAGATACGACTCAATCCACACAAGTGTGTGTTTTGTGTTGGTTCTGGTCGATTACTTGGTTTTGTAGTTTCTAAGGACGGAATTCGACTCGACCCATGTAAGGTTCAGGCAATCCTTGACATGCCTCCACCTTCAAATTTGCTTCAGATTCAGAAACTCCAAGGGAAAGCAAACTTTCTAAGGAGGTTCATTCCACATTACGCCAAACTTGCTAAAGGTTATACACGTCTTTTGAAAAAAGAAGTACCCTTCAATTGGGATCAGGTTGCGCAAGCTTCCTTTGATGCTTTAAAAGATTCCCTGATAAAAGCATCATTAATGTATGCTCCTGACTTTCAAAAAGACTTTAACCTGTATCTTACCGTCGTAGATACAACCACTGCTATGGTTTTAGTGCAAGAAAATCCTGGAATATAACATCCTATATATTATTTAAGTCGAAAATTAAATGATACAGAAAGCAAATACTCCTATGTTGAAAAGCGAGCTTTAGCAACTGTTCAAGTAGCATAGAGATTTCGACACTATATATTCTTTTGCAAAACTACCATTGTGTCAGATTGCAACCTTATGACCTACATTCTGTTGCATCAATTACTGTGGGGAAAATATTCCAAATGGATAGCCATTTTGCAAGAGTTTGATCTGGAATTCACCAAATCCAAATCAAAGAAGTCTCTCATCTTCATGGAGTTACTTTGTGACCTTCCATCATCATCCAATGATTTAACATCTAAAGAACCAATCGTGGATGGGACTATATTTCTGATATCGTCAAGCGATCTGTGGGATGAAGATATACTGATCTATATCCAAACCCAAACTTTTAGGCCAAACGCCTCTCACTCAGAATAGTGACGTATTCAATACCAAGCCAAAGACTACATGATCGTTGGTGATACACTTTACAGTCGTGGTGTCGATACAGTTCTGTGAAGGTGCCTCATGAATGAGGAGGCCGAAAAAGTTCTGAATGACTGTCATTCAGGTGCATGTGGGGGGAATCTATCTGGTTGCACTACTACACAAAAGATCTTATGAGCTGGTTACTTCTGGCCCACTATATTCAAAGATTTCATAATTATAGTCAGAAGTTTCCATGCTTGTCAGATTTTTGATCGCAAAACTAGATTACCACCTGCACCATTGCATCTAGTAGTTGTTGTTGGGCCATTTGCTAAATGGGGCAATGGTTTCATGACATGTAACCCCACCTCGGTCGGGGGGCATGGGTATATTATAGTCACTATCGACTATTTTACAAAATGGGCTGAGGCGATGCCTACATTAAACAACAGCGGCGAAACAACTGCTCTTTTCTTTTTCAATCATGTAGTCTCTAGATTCGGTGTTCCACAGGATATAGTCACAGATCATGGATTGCATTTTTGCAATCACATGATGGTTGAATTGACTACCAAATTAGGACTGTCCCACAATAGTTCTACTCCATATTATCCATAGGCTAACGAACAGGTTGAGGCGATCAATGGAGTCCTTAAGCGCATGTTGCAGAGAATGATTGGAGTCCACAAACGAAATTGGCATTTAATCCTATACTCAGCTCTGTGGGAATATAGGACTTCGGTGAGAAATGCAACCGGATTTATGCCTTTTCAGTTGGTGTATGGTCTGGAAGCTGTCTTACCAATTCAGTGCGAAATTTTCTCTCTCAAGCTCGCAATTGATCTTCTTCCTGAAACTTCGGAGGAAGAAGCTCATTTCTTGGAACTAATCCACTTGGATGAAACTTGTCATGATGTCGTGCTAGCTAATGAAGCACATAAGAAACGTGTCAAGGTGCAATTTGACAAAAATGTCAAGCCTCGTGTCTTCTCAGAAGGTGACCTGGTCTTGCTTTACGATCAGGACTTTGACAATTTGGGAGTAGGCAAATTCGAACCATTATGGATGGGCTCCTACATTGTTAAAGAAGTATTGACAAAAGGAGCCTACTAGCTGGTCGATTATGATGGGATTCCACTGTCGCATCTCCGAAACTGGTTGTATCTTAAGCGTTACTATGCTTGATTAAGTGTAGTATGCTCTTTGTATATATACTTTTGTTACATTTTTTTTTTCTTTTAGAGTTGTCATTTTGGTTAGGTAATCCACTTTGCATTTGATTGCAGATGTTAGAATTTTTGGAACCATTGGTTGGGTATGTCGACGGAGCTAGTCGTAGTACGCGGAATCTATCTTCTGCGGCCTGGGCCATTTTCACTCCGAGTGGTGATTTAGTGAGTTTCAAGGGGATATGTATTGGTCGTTCGTGAACAGCATCGCTGAATATAGCGCATTGATTGAACTTCTCTCTGATGCCATTTCATGTGGTATATGCCGACTTATTGTTAGGCTAGACTCATAGCTCATCATTCTAAAGCTTACTGGCATTTACTCCATTCGGAACCCAACTATTTATCGCATGTTCCTAAGAGTCAGGATTTTGGAAAGACAGTTTGATTCTATTAAATATCAACACATTTCCAGAAACTTAAGCACATTGACTGATTCATTAGCAAACTATGTGAAAGCATTTTACATTAACATTTGCATCAGGATTGCATAACTTAACCAAGATAAAACTCCGAAAATCAAAAATATATAACTGTTTATAGTTTCTACAAAATGTTTTTTGTCCAATAAAAAATCGGTCACATGACCAAGAAACTCAAAAATGAATGCAAGGAAGCATCCTAGACTAATGATTCTGGTGATCGCATGTCACCGCCTGTGTGATCATGCACAAAAGCCTGGTCCATCGACTCAGCAGGCCAATAGTATGGCGCTGTAACCTCAAAGGTAACTCATCGGTCCTAACATCCTGAATACCAAGAGTGAGGCCCTCGACCTGATCCTACAACACTGCTAGGGTCTCCGATATGTCCAGATCTCGAAGGATGGCCCTCCCTACAGCCTCTCCTACTAGAGCGTCAGCTGCCGCCCGTGGGCGTGCCGCTGGTCACACTGGCCCAATATCTACACACACATATGAGTTTGATTAGTCTTGATAACATTTAAAAACACAAAAACATTATAAAAATGATAAACAAAGATGTTTTCAAATCATTTTACCTATAGCACTCCACTGCTCTCCATCTGGTAGCTCCAAATCCGAGTCACCTCAGAAATCCATCCTGACATATAGATACTCCGCAAAGACCATCTCCTGACGGTCGAACCACTCAAAGACGGAATCAAAGAAAGAAATCTATGACTGACAAGCATGTATGGCCATAAGATCAACCCATCTCTGCATCTGTGGTTCCCCCGGTGCTGGCAATCCTAATGAAATGTACTGAGGCTGGATAGTGGAATCCTCTCCAAGGAAAAAGCAGTCAATATGGAACCGTAGCCAAAATTCTTGGATCTTCCAATCTTTACTTTGGAGAGCTCTTCTTTTATGACAGGAAGTACATCCTCACACCAGTTTAACACCTTTGTTTCTAGGCATTCCAAGGCGTACTGCATGTAAGATCTGTTTGCCAAGTGCAAAGCTGCACTGCTAGCCAATTTAGCAAAGGTAAATAAAATGGTCCTCAAGGGCCGATCAGTGACATCCTGGATATTTATCTTTCCATCTCTGCTGGGCTGAGATCCATCTCTATAGAACTGACGGATATAATCTTTCACAGATTCACCTCCACGAGTGGATCCTGATAGTGAAAGAGGGGCACCATGCCTCGATAACCCCGTCAGAAAGTAAATATCCTCGACTGTCAATGGAATAGATTTTCCTTTGATCTGGAATACTTGGTCGATCGAATCCCAAGCATCGAGAAAATATTGCAACAAACTGATTTGTTGCCTCATGCTGGATATGCGGAAGAACTTTAGCAAACTGCAGTTACGTAATGCAGCAACTGTGCCCTGGTCATGTAGGGCAATCATGTCCTCTTCTTCAAGTTTGTGTTGACGCCACGTGACAACCATCTTGATCCAACAAATCTCTGAAACATAAACAAAAGATAAGTTAGGACCCAAATTTGAGCAAAAACAAGCAAAAATTTCATGAAAAATGACTGTGCAAAGTTTCCCTTTTGCGCCCATCTCACCCTACCTTTGAGCAAGGTGAGATTCATACTAACTGGCCAGTATACAGCTCAGTATGCATCACTCCTTTCGATGTAGGATAGGTGCGATGATGGGAGAACGAATTCTTCAAAACCCAGGGGCCCAAAAGAATGGGAAAACTTGCTCAAAATCAAGAAAGGATGGAATGAAGATGAAGAGCTCAGGGTTAGCTCCTACCTGGTCCTGATGGCACGGAGAATAGTCCACCGAATCTCCTGAAATCAGCTGGTGAGATTTGAGGTGAAAAACCACTCTAGAGCTCCAAAATCCCAAATTTGAAATGAAATGATGAAAATGAAAGGTAAAACTATTTTTTATGTTACTATTCACGTACTTCAAGTAAAATGTTAGTTTTAATTCAGTTCATCATGCATATATATGTATTTCTAATCAATTTTATGGAGTGATTGAGCAGGTTGAACGACCGATGAAAGAATCTAATGTGCTAAACAGTAAATTGAACATTTCTGACCACTAATATGAGCAATGTTTCTGCAAGGTTCAAGCTCATTAAAAAATGAACCTGCCAACTGAGCATATGTTGCCCCAGAGTTCAAGCTCATTAAAAAATGAACCCACCTTTGGTAAATAACCTTTGTGTTTGCCATTACATCAGCATTTTGAGCCGTGGTTGTGCTCCTACCATCACCTCCATTCTTTTGGCCGATCATACACTTCCACTTGATTGTTTACCCTTTTGAGGAACATCTGCGATGAGTGGTCTTGTTAGCCACCCTCTTCACATCACCATGTTTTGAGAAGTTCCAAGTTTACCTGTAACCAGTCGCTACCCTAAATGCCACTTGTTCCTCAAAAAACGAGTCTCCTTTAAACTATTTTCAGACTCGCTAAATATGAAAATATTGTCGAGCTATTGGCATTTCCAGCTCACTAAAGTGATTGGAAGTGCCATCCCTCCTGTATATTTTAAAATTTTCAGATCTGAGGGATTATTTCATGAAAAAGTACGAGCGCTTGTCTTTTTTGGCTCGCTAAAGTAATCGGAAAAGTCATCCCTTTTGTATTATTTTAATCTTTTCCAGAATTAAGGGATTATGCTACGAAAAAAAAATTGCTAGAGTTTCCTTTTCGTCCCTTTTCAAACTCTCTAAATATGAAAAGGACAGAGTTATCTTTGTCATTAAACTCGCTAAAACAATAGCGACAAACTTCTCCACCCAGACAAGAACGAGTTTCACTGTCATTAGACTCGCTAAAACATAGCGAGAGTTTTGCCCGAAGGGAAAATTATAGAACAAGCATATGTTATCCTCCTCAAGCTTGAAAAAAATAAAGAGGTACTGGTTAGTAATGAATGGGGAAAAGGGAAGAAAACTTGAAGAATTTTATTGGTAGCAGGTTGCTCTTGAACATGACACTTTCTTCGATCACCATGATTGAGTCGGGTTCGGTTATTCCGTTCACCGATCATGTCACCATTGGTCCTCCATACCATCCATCTTTTGGGGTTAACGCTACCAATCCATCTCAGTGTCGCTAATATGTTCAAGAGAAGTCATTTAGAGAATTCACAATCCAGTTAATACCTCATCCATTACAATACCTTCACCCTCCATTTTTCATGGCTGCCATTCCTAAACCTTATATCATCAGATCGTTTCCACCTCAAGAAAATCATTTTCTTCATTTTGTGTCGTAGATGTGGGATACACTAAGGCCCTCCTACGATAGGTCACTTCTTGTCGACATCAGCTCATTATCCAAGAAGTTGACTTAGAAACAACCCTTTCAGTACTTTGAAGCTTGCATGCCTCAATGGCAAGTTTCTCACTTCCGGTGACAGGTTTACATCAATGCCCTTCAACCGAAAGATTTTGCGTGGTGTTCGACATCGGATCATATATTCACACCACGTGAATTGTACTATAGTACCTTGAGGGTCATTCTCATTATCGGTGATTCCTCTCATGCCTGTTAACAACTTACATTATTGACTAGTAATTAGGCGATGTCTTTCCATCTTCGACTTTAGGACATCTTTTCACATGGATCGACTTGTACATCGGGCGAAGATTGAATGAGTTTGAAGACTCTGGATCTAGTTTCATCCATCTGAGCTGTGATATATTCAGGGATATAAAGAAATCAAATGTACACAGAAGCTACACAGGTAGTCATCTAAGCCAGGGAAGATGACTCTTCTTATGAAGAATCACCAGTCTGCAACTGCAGACGATTATCTGTCCTATGTACATGAATATGAATTTATAAAGCTGAGCATGGGAATGCTCGCCTCAGCTAGATCATGAAAACAATATGACAACGATGTATTCTATTGTATCTTATATAGGTCACCTTCCAGTTTGAATACCTCGGACCCTCATGATAAAGCATTTCACCCGACATCAAAAGATTTACGACTTCATGCTTTACGGGGCAACTGTTATAGACATATTTGGGCACTGTAACCCCAATTTTATATGTCAATAAACCGAGGGCTCTTTAACCCCTAAAAGTGTTGTTTCATACCCTAAAGGATCATGGTCAACTAATTACATCATTACCCAAAAGTTCCACTTGAAAAACCACTCAGAACTGGCTAAAACTAGACTATACTGACTGCTCCACTATCAGGGTGCAATGCATACTGACTTCTACACTAGCTAGGTGAGATGCATTTTGAAGAGGCCTTCTGTGGGGTGCGATGAGTGAGGATGGAAAAATGTCTGAGATAGTTTTCTAAGTGGATGCTCATGGAATCTTCTAGAAACTTCTCCTATGACACTTGCCTCTCTGAATTCGCCCATGTATGAGTAAGAGATCCAAAAGATCTCCAAGTGGAACCAAGAAAAACAAGTGGAATGACACTAATCAAAAACCTACAGATGACTCACACACTTGCAGACATCTATAAATGGATACCTCATCTGAGAGATCTAGAGGCTAGAATTTGGTAATTTGTAAGGAAGTGCTGATAGTTTGTCTTTAGGAAAAGGGCATTGTATTGTTGGGTGATCTTGCTTTTCATGAGGTGAAGAGGGCTTTAATGCTGGGAGGATGATGCTGGATCAGATAGATAGGTTGTAATTCTCCCTTCTATTATTAATAAAGTTCACTGAGTTTTCCTCCATACAATCGTGTATTTGTGAATGTTGTTATTTGTGAATGCTATTGTATGTTCAATGTATTTCTGATTCTACATTTTTATGATATAATAGATCAAGATGCTTTGATGGTGTTCTGTTACCTTGTTTCTATAGGTATTCTCTAAGTGGGACAATTAGGAGAGGAGTTGCAAGCTCTATCAAGGAGAAGATAAATTGAGTAAGGAGTCAAGCGGAAGATCCAGGTTGGTCGCTTTGCTTCTCTCTTATCTATCATACATAAAGGAAATTGCAAATTGCTTTGATTGTTTGTTTCTAGGATAGCTACCAACCCTAGTGGGACTAGCAGATCGAAAAGACACTAGTTTTCCTAGAAACAAAAAGATCAAGTGCTTGTCTAAACTGATAGGTTAACCCTTGGAGATATCGAAAAATAGTGTCTTTTCGATCTTCTAGTCCCACTAGGATTGGTAGCTATCCTAGAAACAAACAATCAAAGAAATTTGTGATTTCCTTTATGTATGATAGATAAGATAGAAGCAAGGGGACCAACCTGGATATTCCACTTGACTCCTTGCTCGATTTCTCTCCCCCTTGATAGAGCTTGCAACTCCTCTCCTACTTATCCTGATCAGTGAATAACTATAGAGAAAAAGTAACAAAACACCATCAAAGCATCTCGATCTATTATATCATAAACAATGCAAAATTAGAAATACATTGAACATATAATGGCATTCACAAATAACAACATTCACAAATACACGATTGTATGGAGGAAAACTCAAATAACTTTACTAATAATAGAAGGGAGAATTACAACCCAGTTGTCTGATCTGGCATCATCCTCCCAGCATCAAAGCCATCTTCACCTCATGAAAAGCAAGATCATCCAACAATATAATGCCTTTTCTCAAAGACAAACTATCATCACTTCCTTACAAATTACCAATTTCCAGCCTCCAGATCTCTCAGATGAGGGATCCATTTATAGATGTCTGCAAGGGTATGAGTCATATCTGGGTTTTTGATTAGTGTCATTCCACTTGTTTTTCTTGGTTCCACTTGGAGATTTTTTGGATCTCTTACTCATCCCTCGGTGAATTCAGAGAGGCAAGTGTCATAGGAGAAGTTTTTGGAAGATTCCATGAGAATCCACTTAGAAAACTGTCTCAAACATTTGTCCATCCTCGCTCATCGCACCCCACATAAGGCCTCTTCAGTATCCATCACACCCGGATAGTGGAGCAGTCAGTATGGTCCAGTTTTGGCCAGGTCTGAGTGGTTTTTCAGGTGGAACTTTTGGGGAATGATGTAATCAGTTGACCATGATCCTTTAGGGTATGAAACAACACTTTTAGGGGTTAAAGATCCCTTGGTTTATTGACATATAAGATTGGGGTTGTAGTGCCCAAATATGTCTATAACAATTGCCCCCTAAAACATGAAGTCGTAAATCTTTTGATTTCGGGTGAAATGCTTTATCATGAGGATTTGAGGTATTCGAACTAGAAGGTGACCTGTATAAGATACAATACAATACATCATCATCATATTATTTTCATGATCTAGTTGAGGCGGGTATTCTCATGCTTAGCTTTGTAAATTTATTTTCATGTACATAGGACGGATAATTGTCTACAGTTGCAGACTAGTGACTCTTCATATGAAGAGTCATCTTCCCTAGCTTAGATGACTATCTGTGCAGCTTCTTTGTACATTTGATGTCTTTATATCCCTGAATATGTCGTAGCCTAGATGGATGAAACTAGATCCGGGGTCTTCAAACTTGTTCAATCTTCACCCAATGTACAAGTCGATCCATGTGAAAATATGTCCTGAAGTCAAACATGGAAAGACATCGCCTGATTACCAGCCAATAATGTAAGTTGTTAACATGCGCGAGAGGAATCACCGATAATGATAATGACCCTCAAGGTACTACAGTACAATTCACGTGGTGTGAATATATGATCCGATGTCAAACACCACGCAAAATCTTTTGATCAAAGGCCATTGATGTAAACCTGTCGCTGGAAGTGAGAAACTTTCCATTGAGGCATGCAAGCTTCAAAGTACTGAAAGGGTTGTTTGTAAGTCAACTTCTTGGATAATGAGCTGATGTTGATAAGAAGTGACCCGTCGTAGGAGGGCCTTAATGTATCCCACATCTATGACACGAAATGAAGCAAATGATTTTCTGGAGGTGAAAACAATTTGATCATATAAGGTTCAGGAATGGCGGTCATGAAAAATGGAGGGTGAAGGTATTGCAATGGATGAGGCATTAACTGGATGGTGAATTCTCTAAATGAATTCTCTTAAACATATTGGTGACACTGAGATGGATTGGTAGCGTTAACCCCAAAAGATGGATGGTATGGAGGACCAATGGTGATATGACCAGTGAATGGAATAACCCAACCCGACTCAATCATGGTGATGGAGTGAAAGTGTCATGTTCAAGAGCGACCTACTACCATAAAATTCTTTAATTTTTTTTCCCTTTTTCCCCAGTCATTATTGACCAGTACCTCTTTATTTTTGTCAAGCTTGAGCAGGATAACATATGCTTGTTCTAAAATTTTCCCTTCGGGGAAACTTGTCACTATGTTTTAGTGAGTTTAACGATAGTGAAACTCGTTCTTGTCTGGGTGTAAAAGTTTGCCGCTATTGTTTTAACGAGTTTAACGACAAAGACAACTCAGTCCTTTTCATGTTTAGAGAGTTTGAAAAGGGATGAAAATAAAACTCCAGTAGTTCTTTTTCGTAGCATAATCCCTTAAGTCTGAAATAGATTAAAATAATACAAAAGGGATGACTTTTCCAATCACTTTAGCGAGCCGAAAAAGACAAGTGCTCGAACTTTTTCATGAGATAATCCCTCATGTTTGAAAAATTTAAAATATACAGGAGGGATGGCACTTCCAATCACTTTAGCAAGATGGAAAGGCCAATAGCTCGACAATCTTTTCATATTTAGCGAGTTTGAAAAGAGTTTAAAGAAGACTAGTTTTTTGAGGAATGAGTGGTGTTTAGGGTAGTGAATGGTTCTGGGTAATCTTGGAACTTCTCAAAACATGGTGATGTGAAGAGGGTGTCTAACAGGACCACTCATCGTAGCTGTTCCTCAAAAAGGTAAACAATCAAGTGGAAGCACATGATCGGCCAAAAGAATGGAGGTGGTGGCAGGAACACAACCAAGGCTCAAAAGGCTGATAGCAGGGCAATCACAAAGGTTATTTACTGAAGGTGGGTTCATTTTTTAATGAGCTTGAACACTGGGAGAACATATGCTCAGTTGGTAGGTTCATTTTTTAATGAGCTTTAACCTTGCAGAAACATTTCTCATTGCCTTTTTATGTAGGCTAGAAATGACAAAACTACAAAGCTAAAAAACACTAAAATGCTAAGGAACTACTAAGGTTAGGTAGGATGGTTTCATCAGTAGTTTAGACAAAACCCTTCCTTTGCTCCATCTGTGGTGCAGACATTGTTGGACCAATCACCTAACCTACGAAGTTAAAAAACTAAAAAGCTAAAAAGCTAAAAAATGAAATTGGTCATTTTTTGCTTGCATAAAAAGGTTTGCATGCCCCCAAGCATCAAGAAAAGGAGAGTCTCCAGGTAACCATATGGAATTCACTGCGGTTAAGAAGGATTGTTTTTGTCAGCAGAGCTGATGAAACATTTCCTTGGCTTTGTCCATCAAATAGACAAAGGTGAATGGTGTGAGATAACACCTCCAATCACATAACCTATAGGGAAACCTATCTTTTCAGCTGGGTTTTTCCACCCAAGCAGACCAGGGTGCATACCCCCTAATCTTCATTACATTCACCAGACTACTTGCGATAATTAGCTGGATGGAATGAAGGTTGAAGAGACATTCTTGATGCAAAAGGACCATTTAGGGATGATGTTTGACTTGAAGTTGTGTTTGAACCAGGAAATGAAAGCTAGTCAACAGTGAAAATTTTGCCTTCATACGGGAAACACATCACTCGAAAGAGTGTGGAAACAATAGCTTCCATGTTGTAAACATAGTCACGTGCAAGGAGTAGATTGTAATCTAATGGTCCTTGGATTACCATCACGTTCAAGTGAACGGTTTTCCTTCTCAAATTTATCGACAACTTAGGAAGGATCCCTAATGGTTGAGTGGTTCCTTTGTTAAAGCTTGACAAATTCTGTGTAATAGGCCTAAGTGATGGCGAGCTAAGCACTTTCCAAGCAGTTGAGGAAAGGATACTCACTGAAGCCCCTTCATCTATGATAGTGCCAGACACGATCATTTTGTAAACTTGTACTATGATCCAGAATGGTACATTAGAAGGAAGGTGAGATCTTGCTAGTTGATTCCAATCAAAGGAAGAAATTAGACTACTTGGAGGGGGTACCGAAAAATGGGTGAAATAACCCCTTGAGTTGTGGGAATTGGGAGATTCTCTTCCTATTGTGAAGGAACAGGTGGATTTCCCCCAAGTTCATCGGACTCTGAAGTGACAAAAAGAATTTGAACAATATCGTTCTTACTCTCTTTGGGAGTGGTATCATCTGAAGGTGGACCTTCTGAAGGCAAAACTGGGCCGACTGCAATTTTGACCTATTGACTTTGGTCCGATATGGACTCAGAAGATTCACTTTCAACGATAAGTGTTTCGACCGAAGGTTCAATTAAGTCAGATTTTCAACTAGTAAAGGACTAGGGGAGAGTTTATTGTATCTAGGTGGAAGTTGCTGCGGTGAAGCAGGATGGTTATGCAAGACTCTTTTGGCCTTTCCCAAAAAAGGACAACGGTGAAGAAAATGATTACCTTCACATAACCTACATGGAACTCTAACCTTTCCTTTCTGTTCATTGACTTCACTATTACTAGTTGATGGTGTGCTATCAACATGATCACAAGAGGTTGATGACACCTGATGGTGTGAACGGGGAGACCATTCTCTCAAGATTTGAGGGATGCATGGACATTCTCGATGAAAATGGTATCCTTTGCAAATTATGCATGGATGTCTGGGTTTGGAAAGCTTAGTGTGCAGATTTTCACCAGATGCTGCATGGTTGCCCCCTTGCTTAACTAACTTCTTCTTCTTCGCAGGCACTTGGTTACTAGGATCACTATTTTCACCAAGCGAAGATGAAGAAGGGGAGGGAGAAACAAACAAAGAGGAAGGTGAAGGGTCAACTTGAGTATCAACTGAACGCTGATTTGATTGCTAAGGAATCACGTTATTTTGAACCATGGAGGTTGAGAATAGCCATACTAGCAATCTAATAGTAAGTCCCGGAAGGGACAAAGTGGCCATATGAGGTGCACCAATATTTCCCCAAGATGTAAAAGGACTAGGAATCCCCTCCAAAGGGATTCCTTGATTGGTGGACTCCATTATCTCAACCTAATACCAACGAAGGAACAAGGATGTTATTCCGAATTTAAATAAATTTTAATGACACTTTGATAGAATTTTTGCTTTTTCGATGTTTAAGAGTTGAGAAAAAGCTAAAGATGACTCTAGTCCCTTTCGATTTTTAATGAGCCTGAAGTGACAAGTGCTCAAATGGACCTTTTGTTTTAAGGAGTCGAAAAGGAACGAAAGCGACTACTCTGGAGATCTAGATAGAGGGATTACCAAACCAATTGCAAAATTGAAAAATACACCTTGGTGATAAATTAAAGAGAAATTACCAAGGACTTATGTATGGCAGTCAATCTTCCCGAATGTTGTGTTCAGTGCATTGCGATTGATAGGGCGGAAGACACGACTTCCTATGGATAAAGGATATAAGCCTATTGTGGTCTCCTAATATA
Source organism: Pinus tabuliformis (assembly GCA_031772625.1). Lineage (NCBI taxonomy): Eukaryota > Viridiplantae > Streptophyta > Pinopsida > Pinales > Pinaceae > Pinus > Pinus tabuliformis. The sequence goes on from CM062805.1 coordinate 265,714,250, forward strand.
TACTCGATGGTACGGGGAGCACAAGTCCGTGCTAGCACTTGTCGTATCAAAGAGGAGGAATCACCCAACCTTCGATGAAAATGATAGTTACTAGATTTTATGACGCCGGAACACATCTCTAGCCTATACCTTTAGATGTGTTGCATTAGGTTCCAAAGCGTTGTTAAGTTCATTGAAATTTATTTTAGAGTTGATCTTGTTTAGAAGTTTGCCTTTCAAGGTTCACCGCATGATGTAGATGTAAAATTCCTAAATATGCAATCTAAAATGATAAACAATCGTTGTTTATTTTTAGCAATGAAAATCCTAGCTACTAAGGAAAGAAGATTACGATTCTTTCAAACAAAGAGCAAAGAGAAAACACTAAATGCACTTTTCCTAAATAATTTTTCGCACACAATCTAAATGCAAATGCAAATGCATGTATTTGTTTTTCGTTCCCTTAATGTGAAAAATGCCAAAAAGAAAAACTAAGTATAGATCTGAAATATTTTCTTCAAAGCGACATTTCGACAATTTCTTTTCAAAATAGAAAGGAGGACTTAAATGACACTTTCCAATTTTGAATAGAAAATGCTTTCGACACTTCAAAATATCAACAAATCAAATCAAATACATGATAAAAAGTTCAATTGACTATCCAAGGAAGGAAGACTCAATGACACTTCTCTTTTTGATACAAAACGATAGTTATGACACTTTTTTGCACCAAAATGACAGTTCGATTTAAGCAACTTTTCAGCAAAGGATTACAAATGATGGAAAAATACATAAAAAAAATTTGCTTATCCTAATCAATGGAGGCTGAACTATGTAAAGCAAGGAGGCTTTAGCAATGAGATACTATTCATAAGCAGCAAAACAATTGAACATAGCTAAAAACAAGGACAAAAAACCCAAATTTCAAGGAGATAAATAGTATTACTCAGTCATCGCACCTGTGCTTCACAGAAACAGGGATTCATCTCACCTGCTACACTCGGGAAGTGTGATGCATACTGGCTTCTAGTGACAGATAGTGCGATGGGCCAGACAGTGCAACTGAGCTGGGTTTTAGCTCAAATTTACAACTCAATTCAGTGAGTTAAGCTGAGCTATTATGGACAGTAAAGAACAAAGTATAGGGGTATGATCTTCGAAGGTTATTGAGCTACCAAAAGGGCATCTAGAGTGCTTGTAATTCAGATGTTCAAATTATAAACTAAACTAGAGATTAACTGAAGCAGCATTCATCTACTTTACAATTGCAGAGCAAGCGCAGTTTGAAGGCTATCTGGCTAACTTCAGGCTCCGTCTATAGTTTATAAAACAAACAAACAAACTATTCGACCCCCAATGGAGTTGCCATCATCTCAACCTAAGACCAATGAAGGAACAAGGATGTTGTTATGAAATTAATAAATTTTAATGACGCTTTGACACAACTTTTGCTTTCTCAATTTTTAAGAGTCAAGAAAAAGCTAAAGATGACTCTAGTCACCTTCGGTTTTTAATGAGCCTGAATTGACAAGTGCTCAGATGGACCTTTTCTTTTAAGGAGTCAAAAAGGAACGAAAGTGACTACTCTGGAGATCTAGACAGAGGGATTACCAAACTAATCGCAAAACTAAAAAAAACACCTTGGTGATAAATTAAAGAGAAATTACTATAAAAGAAGTTGACTTAGAAACAACCCTTTCAGTACTTTGAAGCTTTCATACCTCAATGGCAAGTTTCTCACCTCTGGCGACAGGTTTACATCAATGGCCTTCGACCGAAAGATTTTGCATCGTGTTCGACATCAGATAATATATTCACACCACGTGAATTGTACTGTAGTACCTTGAGGGTCATTATCATTATCGGTGATTCCTCTCGCACCTGTTAACAACTTACATTATTGGCTGTTAATCAGGCGATGTCTTTCCATGTTCGACTTCAGGACATCTTTTCACATGGATAGACTTGAACATCGGGTGAAGATTGAACGAGTTTGAAGACCCTAGATCTAGTTTCATCCATCCAGGTTGCGATATATTCAGGGATATAAAGACATCAAATGTACATAGAAGCTGCACTAATAGTCATCTAAGCAAGGGAAGATGACTCTTCATTTGGAGAATCACCAGTCTGCAACTACAGACAATTATCTGTCCTATGTACATGAATATGAATTTATAAAGCTGACCATGGGAATGCCCGCCTCAGCTAGATCATGAAAATAATATGATGATGATGTATTGTATTGTATCTTATATAGGTCACCTTCCAGTTTGAATACCTCAGATCCTCATGATAAATCATTTCACTCGACATCAAAAGATTTACGACTTCATGCTTTAGGGGGCAATTGTTATAGACATATTTGGGCACTGCAACCCCAATCTTATATGTCAATAAACCAAGGGATATTTAACCCCTAAAAGTGTTGTTTCATAACCTAAAGGATCATGGTCAACTGATTAGATCATTCCCCAAAAGTTCCACATGAAAAACCACTCAGAACTGGCCAAAACTGGACCATACTGACTGCTCCATTGTCAGGGTGCGATGCATACTGACTTCTACACTAGCTAGGTGCGATGCATACTGAAGAGGCCTTCTGTGGGGTGCGATGAGCAAGGATGGACAAATGTCTGAGATAGTTTGCTAAGTGGATGCTCATGGAATCTTCCAGAGACTTCTCCTATGACACTTTCCTCTTTGAATTCGCCCAGGGATGAGTAAGAGATCCAAAAAATCTCCAAGTAGAACCAAGAACAACAAGTGGAATGAGACTAATAAAAAACTCAGAGATGACTCACACCCTTACAAGCATCTATAAATGGATCCCTCATCTGATAGATCTAGAGGCTGGAATTTGGTAATTTGTAAGGAAGTGTTGATAGTTTGTCTTTGAGAAAAGGCATTGTATTGTTGGGTGATCTTGCTTTTCATGAGGTGAAGAGGGCTTTGTTGTTGAGAGGATGATGCTGGATCAGACAGCTGGGCTATAATTCTCCCTTCTATTATTAATAAAGTTCTTTGAGATTTCCTCCATACAATCGTGTATTTATGAATGTTGTTATTTGTGAGTGCCATTGTATCTTCAATGTATTTCCGATTCTAAATTGTTTATGATATAATAGCTCGAGATGATTAGATGGTGTTTTGTTACTTTGTATCTACAGTTATTCAATGAGCGAGATAAGTAGGAGAGGAGTTGCAAGCTCTATCAAGGGGGAGAGAAATTGAGCAAGGAGTCAAGCAGAATATCCAGGTTGGTCCCTTTGCTTCTCTCTTATCTATCATACTTAAAGGAAATCACAAATTTCTTTTATTGTTTGTTTCTAGGATAGCTACCAATCCTAGTGTCATATGGATCATTTTTTGTCATAGATTGTATGGAGGAAAACTCAAAGAACTTTATTAAAATAGAAGGGAGAATTACAACCCAGCTGTCTGATCCAGCATCATCCTCCCAGCATCAAAGCCCTCTTCACCTCATGAAAAGCAAGATCACCCAACAATACAATGCTCTTTCTCAGATACAAACTATCAAAACTTCCTTACAAATTACAAAATTCTAGCCTCTAGATCTCTCAGGTGAGGGATCCATTTATAGATGTTTGCAAGGGTGTGAGTCATCTCTGGGTTTTTGTATATTCCTAACTAGCCATGGCTAATAGGAATATTCGATTTTGCCCAATTTTTGCCTTCTATAGGTATTTATAAATAAAAAAGTGAGGATAGGGGACATAACTCACTTTAAGAATAAAAAATCACTTCCTAGTATCACAACGTTGTGACTTAAGGAGGAGCCAAGGGGACCAAAGGGGGACATAGAAATGGGGCCCACGCGGACACATGGAGGGACTGCACAAGAGGGAAGAACACATGGAAATAGGGGAATCACGCAAGAGGAGGTGAGCCTAGGGATTGTGAGAGGCAGAGGATATAAAATAGAGAGGATCCCCCTCATTTTGGATCATTCTGGTTATGAGCATTTGTGATATTCGTTTCGACTTAGAGCATGCTGGCTGTTTAGCTAGTTTGCAGCACTGTTTAGTGCATTGAGTGTCTTCGTTCGGAGATCTCACCCTTAGCCTCGGGGGACTTCGAGTGCTTGCTCAGGCAAGGTATTTCCATTGGAATTCTAGCACTAGATTCATCAGCATTTCAGCAGCAGTTTCATTAGCATATTTGAGGAACTGCGCAGAACCCCAAAGGGGTGATTTTCGAGGTTCAGCCATTTCAGAAAAGCTTTCTGAGTTTTTCTGGGTTTTTTTAGTAGAGTCTGATTCCAGAGTTTCAGCCTTTTCTGAGGAGGGTAACAGCCCCAAATCCTCATTTGATTTCCAGCAGCAACAACAACACGGTGGTTTCCCAGCAGCTAGGATGCAGATTAGTGTGAGGCCATTCCAGGAAAGCTTTCTAGGTTTTTCTGGGTTTCTTGAGTAGAGCCCGAATCCAGAGTTTTAGCTTTTTCCGAGGAGGGAAGCAGCCCCAAATCATCATTTGTTTTCTAGTAGCAGTAGCAGCATCCAAGAAGAGAGCCTATTCTTATCATTCTGAGAGTATTTCTTCACTTGCCTTGTGCAAGTCGAGGTGCCATCTGCCCAATCACCTCTTGTACTCATTTATTGCTTAGTATAATAAAATGGCTTAACATTTCTCGCTACATTTCTTGTGTATTTTTTTATGGTTTATTTGATATATATAGTATCTTGTATCTCTATAAGCATTCTTGGCTACTATACCACTTGTGTGTTTCTATTATACTCTCAGACAGAGTCTGGAAAGGGCCAAGTAGCCTCTGGATCTCGTCCTCTTTTTAGAGGTGACATATCTGGTAAATTCCCTCCCAGTCCATCTCTGTTTGGAGTTTTCTTGTGTTTTTGGTATATTCCTGATATGGGATATTACAGTGGTATCAGAGCATAGATCTGGCTTAGCCTGTGGAGCTAAAAATCTATGACACTGGGGGAAAAACCCTATATCTGTTACAGAGGTCAGAGATACAGAGACACTGGGCGTAGGTTGGAGAATACCTATGGAGAGGGAGATTATGTTCCTGTGGCAGACGCAGAACAAGAGGAACCTGTGGTAGACGTAGAACAAAGAGAGCCAATAGTGGATGCAGAGAAGATGGCAGACGAGGACGGGAAGAGATTTGCGGATATGCTCCTCAAATCAATGCAGGATCTGTCGAGGCAGATTGAGGTGATGGGGTAGAGATTCACGGCAGTAGAGGCCAGACAACACGAGAGCCCACGAGTTTTCCAGATTGGTGAGAGATCAGGTGCATCCCATCACTTGCCAGAGTAGCATGATATTGTGCAACAGGTGGCCTCACTTGCCCCTACATGCTCTACCATGCCCACTTTCTTAGGAGCAGACACAGGGGCCATAGCCCAGCAGGAGGCAGAGCCCGGACATATGGGCGATTATTTTTCAGAGTACCAGGCCTATGGGTAGGAGTTCAGGGAAACCCTCTCATTCAGAGATTTTGTTCAACTCCAGTGAGATGGTGTTAAGGGAAATGTTCCCCTAGGGCTTTTGGGTTGAAACCCTAGCAGACTGAAAGTTGTCTATACAGAGAAACACACGTTCACATAGCCATTATGCTATTATAAGCAAATTCTATGATAAGGGGCGTACCTTAGGTCCTACGTTTGAGAAGGTCCTTTAGGGTCCAAACCCTTCTTCGAGTTCCTTTTGCTCCTTTGTCCTACAAAACAACCAATTCCGGAGAGCACAACAGTATATGGAAAAAACCTTATAAAGAAACCATCTTCATGTTATAAAGAAATGTAGTTAGTTATGAAATTTAAACAACCATTCACATATGAATTCTAACATGAATATCATAAACATGAAGAAGATTTATATCAGGAACCAAGACATGTGTTTCTTTTATTATAGACAAATAAAGTACAGAAAAGGAATAATTTCACCTAAGTCACCCTTTTGCAGGCTCCAAGCAAAGCTTCCTTCCAGATTCGTCCAGCCTCAAGCCTTTAACAAACTCCTTCCAAGACTTACTCCATGATGTCACAAGTAGTGGATGAACATCAACACACAAGGAAACAAGGGTTTCCTGTACAAATGGGGGAAGTGCAGGAGGCACAAGGATCTTCAGAACTGGTCAGGGAAAAATCTCAGCATAATAACCTTTCTCTCTCTTCTCTCCTCCCTTAGGTCTTCCCATTGAGGTCTTTTTATACCTCTCCCAAAGTAGTTTTTTAGTCGGGAGTTGGTTGGGAATAGTTGGGCCACGGGCACTAACAGGTGATCAGCAGGTAAAACCCATGATCTCCGCCTCAAATTAAGGAGTTTTATATTTTTTTAAGTGTTTTAATACATATACGCGGGTTGGGTATATGCCTACCCACGTATACACGTGTTTAACTCAGGGCAATGTCACGTATAAGGGATAAAACATTGTTCTTTAAATTTTGGACCAGGTCTGGAAGGAGGGGTTGCCCTAGGCCATGAGTGCATCATCACAAACCATAAGAGTGAGATTTGGAGCTATAACAAATGCCCCCTAATATATGAGGTCAGAAGGGGTACATGATGGCCGAAATGTATTAAGCAAGTACATGGAAAGGAAATCTGTCAAAAACTGAGAAGGACTTCACCAGAATCCAGCCTGCCAAGCCACAAAAGGAGATCAGAAAGAAACACTGTTTGAGGCGGGCATACCCATGCTCAGAAAAAGTAAAGCATGTCCGCATATCAAGTACAAGCAGATCCACTAAGTATACAAGTATAAATGACTGGAAAATACATAATGGATCATCTGATCATGATCGAACAAGTACATGTCTGAATATCACATATCAGACTGTCAATGACGCTGAAAGATGCAACGGATCACTGATATCAGATGGTACTACACTGCAAACTCAGGTGCCAGCATATAGAATGTCGCCATGACTGACTGCAACATATAAGGTCGAGTGGTATCAACTAGCAGCAACAGGAGCAACCGTCAAGTGAACCAATGAATGCTGATACAACCTGAGGTCTTCACCGACCGCCATGGTACATTTCTACACCATGGAAATAAATGATCTGAAGTCGACCATGTGAGAAATCATTTGATTATCGGTCATCACCGACCGCCGTGGTACATTGCTACACCATGGAAATAAATGATTTGAAGTCGACCATGTGAGAAATCATTTGATTACCGGTCATTGATGTATACCATTAACAAACGCGAGACTACTCACCGATGATGATAATGAGCGTCAAGGTACCCAGTACAATCTAACAAGTGTGAATAGATGAGATGGAGTCAAACACCTGTAAGAATCTATCGATCAGGAGACAATGATGGTTTCCCACTGTCGATAGCGAAGGATCTGCCACTAATGACTGCAAACCCCAAGGTACTGCCAAATGGACTCTAGATCTTTGCCCCAGAGCAATGAGTCGGAGTCGATAGGGAAAGACCCGCTAGAAGGAAGGCATTAAGGCATCCTTCATCAATCTAGTGCGAGTGTAACCCGTAGGCCAATAATGTGGAAGGAATCGGATGAAAGAGATGTAGTAACCCAACCGAAGTATGTTTTCGGCGTACACAAGGTGTGGCTAGCGCACAACAGAAACCCTCTGAACCAACCAATAATGGTAGCTGACACAGAGGCGAGGTATCCACCAATAGGGTCAAATGGAAACCAAGGTACTGCACGAATCCCAATGTGTGATAATGTAAGCTGATGTCGAACACAAGGGAAACCACTCAGTCAAAGACCCATGATACTGATCGATGTTGAGCACAAGGTAACCTATCAATAATGAAAATAGGGCCAGGGTGCATCTCTAGGCCTGTCCTCAGAGCAAGATGTTGTCGTCGATAAGGACAAGACCCACCAGCAAGAAGTCAATGGAGACCTTCTCAAACCGGCACGAGTAAAGGACCAATATCAATGATGTGATGATAGACATGATACTGACAACCAGGGATGGCCGACTGAAAAATGAGTCAAGAGACACTGTAGAGAGGCCGACTCAGTGTTATAGACATTTTCGTGCCTTACAGCATGAAGCATGAAATGTCGATAATCTAAGGGATCCAAAGTCCCTAAACATGTTGTTCCTACCCCTAGAGGAACAAGGTCAGCAAACCACAGCACTGAAAATCAGTTCTCCACCTGAAAACACTCAAAAACAAGCTAATTCTGGATCATGTCAGCTGCTCCACTGAGCATCTGCGCTGAATGTCAACTGCTCCACTCTGTACCTGCGCTGAATGTCAAATCTAATGAAGGCTACCTGCGCTGGGCGAGATTGGCCAAGTGGCACAGTCATTCTGCAAGGTGTCAAATGCCCAGGAAGCTTCCAAAATGACACTTGGATCAAGGAATTCACCTTGTGATGAGTAAGAGGATCTAGATCTCCAAGTGGAAGCAAGAAACTCCAAGTGGACTCAAGAACTGAAGAATAACTGAAGTGGGAGAGGACACTAGTCAGCTTCATGCCAACCTCAAGCTGACTCATCCTTTCTCCAAAACTCCTATATATAGAGCTCTCTCATGAGGTCTAGGGGGGCTGGAATCTTGTGAATGTAAGGAAGTGCTATTGGTTTGAGTATAGAACTATTAGGTGATTGCTTTGAAGGAGGTGAAGAGGAGATTTCTTTCTGTTGGGAGGTGTTGCTGGATTGGGCCTCTTATGGTTGTAACACTCTCAGAACTTTACTTCTTCCATTAATAAAGCATTTGAGTTTCTTCTATATGCATGTGTCTCTGTGGCGTATTGATGCTTGTATATTTGATTTATTCTAATCCTTGAATCAATTATGGATGTATGCTTCTTGTAGTTTCCTTTTCTTGTGCTTTTGCAGGATCTTTGTGTAGCTGGGCCAGTGAAAGAGCAAGGAGCTGGGAGCAAGCAGCAAAGAGGGAAGATTGGATCAATCATTAGCGGAAGATAACGGTTAGTGGATCTCTTCCTTCTCTCTCTTACATCTCATAAAGAAGTAATCTTAAATAGCTTTGCATTCGGTTGTTGCTGAGGTACTATCACCCTTAGAGTGGGATAGGGTCATTCCGTATTGGATACTTTTCCCAACAACAAATTGGCGACTCCACTTGGGAATGTATCTTGTTGGTTGTTTGTGTTTTTGCTATTCATTTCATAAACAAAGGGAGTACCGAATCGAACTGCATTTGGATCTTTCAAATGCGAAGTAGAGGGCAGCTACTCTAGCTCAGTTTCTGGGCAAGTTTATGATTTGAAGAGCTGATCCACAAGGACTCTAATAAGCTCTTAGTGATAGCTTTTCATCCTCCTTGTCATCCCTTAGTGTGTCCTTGACTGATAGCTTCTGGTTTGGCCAAAAACTGTGAATTTTTGAGCAATCTGTGACCCGGAAACCAAGAGAAACGAAAGTTTCGTTCTTCAGTGCAATTGCTGTGAAGGCTGTCTGCATTTCAGCGCAGTTCCTGAAGGGGCTACCTGCGCTGAAGGTCAAACAGACAGTGTCCCACCTGCTCTGGACCAGTCTTGCCTTGTGCTACTGGGGTTTCCTGCTGTTTCTTGCCCTGTTTTCACCCTTGTTTTTGTTGCCTGTTACCAGTCAATGTGCCTATCTGAAACCAACTTTCCTTGCCACTATTCCGCCTCGGTTGTATAAAGAAATTGTGTTTGTTCTTTGTGTATTTCTTGTATCATTTACAGTTTCCCATAATGAAAGTGAACTAGTCTTGCTGTGACCTCTTAGATCTAGACCTGTGATAAAGTGTCGTTTTGATCTTAAGAGTTAGTTTGTTTGCTGTTCATAGCTGATTGGGCTTTTGCTTTCGTCGTTTGGTTTGAGTTTATATATTTCTAGTGTCGAAACAAGTAAATCTTAAGGTGTCTTTTGATTTTGGACAAGCTTGTTTGCTTTCACTTGAAATTGAATTCAAAGTTATACAACAGCTTTCTTTTTGTGTCGCACAAACATTAAGAAAGAGAAAAGAAATACTTGCATTGTGCATGTGCATTATGACAGCTTGCATGTTGATTTAGGAAAAGTGCATTAGTGTGTGCTCTATGATCTATGTGAAAAGATGTTATCTTTCTTTTCCCTCAGTAGTTAAGATTTTCAAAGTTGAAAGATTGAAAAGCTTGCTTATCATCTTAGACTGCATTTAGGAGTGTTATCATACATCTCGTGGTGATCCATAAAGGCAAACTGCTAAACAAGATCAACCTTAAAATAAATTGAATTTACATAACAACGCATTGAAACATAACGCAAACACATAGAGGTCTAAGCTAGAGACGTGTTCCGGCGTCGTTAAACGTGATATCTTAGCGTTGAGTGGTTGGGTGATTCCTCCACGGTGAAGCGATAAGTATCAATACGGACTTGTGCTCCCACGTACCGTCGCGTATATATTGGGAGACCCCTATAGGAACAAAGCCTTTATCCAATAGGAAACCGTGTCGGCCGCCCTACTGATAGCAATGCAGTGAACACAGCATTCACGAAGATCGACCACTCGTACCGTAAAACGTATTCTGTGGTTTTGCGAAAGGTTTGGCACACCCTCTGCCTAGATCTCCAGAGCAGTTTCTTTTGGCCTTTTTCAAACTCTATAACTGAAAAAGTCCATCCAAGCATTTGTCACTTCGGGCTCGTTAAAACATCGAAGGAGACTAGAGTCATCTTTAGCTTTTTCTCGACTCTTAAAAAGTGAAAAAGCAAGTTGTGTCTAAAGCGTCGTTATAAATTTATTTTAACGGAACATAATCACCTCCTATTCCCGCGTTGATCTGTAGGTTGAGAACATGGAACGCCCCAACCAAGGAATTCCACAGGATGGAAATCCTAGTCCTTTCTCCTCTTGGGGAGAAGTTGGTGCGCCCCACATGGCCACATTGTCGCTTCCAGGACTGACAATTGGCCTGCCAATCTGGCTATTCTCAACCAATGTAGTTCAGAACACCATGGTTCCTGAACAGTCGAGTCAACAGTTAGGTCAGTCTAGAGCTGCCCACCAGCCTTCTACTTCCTATAACTCTTCCTCTAATCCTTCATCTTCGCAAGGTAGAGCCGGCAAAAGCCAAGCTCCCATGGAGAAGAAGGAGAAGAAGAAGAAAGAGAAGAAGAAGAAGGAGCCTAAGGCGACTGGGGGCAAGCAAAAGACATCTGACAGAAATCCACACACAGCACAGATCGGGCCTAAATCGCCATGTGTCATATGTAGAGGAGACCACTTCCATAGAGATTGTCCCTGTATTCCCCAGATACTAAGGGACTGGTCCCCTCGTTTGCACAATTCGGGGGCATCAACCTCTGATAGCCATGTTGATTGCTTACCGTCAACCAGCGAAAGTGAAGGTTCAAGACAAAGAGGGGGAGCAAGATCCCCCTGCAGACTGTGTGAAGGCGATCACGCCATCCACCGTTGTCCCTTCTTAGATGAAGCGAAGAGAGTTTTGGAAGATCGTCCGGTTTCACCGGTAATGCTTCCTCCTGGATACAAAAAACTCGTGCCAAGTCCTTCGTTGGTTGAAAATACAGCTGCCCCGCTCAAGTGGTCAGCTGAAGTGTCAGTCATTGAAAATGAACTTACTGCATCCAGACCAGACGAAAGTCTAAAGGTCGATATGGTAGTTGACCCGGTTCACCTTCAGAGGTTTCATCTTCAAATGACACCGTCAATGAAGATTCATCTTCAAATGACACCCTCACTGAAGAGAATAAGGATGACACCATCCAGATTCTTTTCATCAACACAGATTCTGATGAGCATCAGGGCAATGCGCCCATTCCTTTATCGCAGGAAGGAACATCGTCAGGGTCATATCCGGCCGTGTATTCGGTCCCACCACCAAGCAACCTGGTTGTGTCCTTTGATTGGAACCAACTAGGCAGACCCCGGTTACCAGCCAGTATACCATTCAGAATCATCGTCCAAATTTACAGGATGGTCATGGCTGGAACTATCATTGATGAAGGGGCATCTGTGAGTATCCTTTCCTCTATTGCTTGGAAAGCACTGGGTTCCCCAGAGCTTTTGCCTGAGATAAGAAATCTCTCGGGTTTTGATAAAGGAACCAGTCGACCATTAGGGATCCTCCCCAATGTACCTGTTACGTTGAAAGGGAAGACTGTTCAGATGAACGTGATGGTTGTTCAAGGACCCTTGGATTATAACCTACTCCTTGGACGAGACTATATATATGGCATGGGAGCTATAGTCTCCTCACTCTTTAGAGTAATGTGTTTTCCACACGAAGGAAGAATGGTCAAGCTCGTAGACCAACTTTCATTTCCGGGATCACGCATCGCAAATAGTCACATACCAACCCTCAATGGTCTATTCACCCAAGAAATGTCTCCACCCCCAGTCCTCCTTCCCGATGAGTGCGAGTGATTCGGAAAGATGGGACTGGGACCCAGGGGGCATGCATCCTGGTCTGCTTCGGGCAGAGGAAACCTTGGGTATAAGGTAGAATTTCCGCGGGAGAATATGACTAGTCCGTACCCCGTCCGTGGATGGAAGAGGGGTTGTTCTAGAACAGGATTCTTTTGTCAAGGTTATGTGTTTGACGGAACAGGGTCATTCACCATTGTCTACTTCGGTAGACAGTGCCGAGGAGATGTTTTCGTTTGATGGTGTTAACAAAACAATCTTTGGGTAACCAGAAAGAGGCAAGCCTCACCCTTTAAAACAAATGTTCTATCGGATAAGTAGGGGCAGCCTTGAAATTATACCTTACACCTGGGGGCATGCAACCTTTTGGAGTGCAAGCAAGGGACGACTATTTATTTTTTAAATTTTTTAGGTCCTCCCTTTAAACCTGTAGGTCTAACCCTTTAAACTCGTAGGATTAGCCATTTCCAAACTTGCATAAAGAAAGGATATGAGGAGCATAGCTTCGTGAGATAAAGCTCCATAAAAAATAGCTATCTCACAGGAGACATTTCTTATCTTATGACTGGTATTATCGAGCAGTTTTACCGCGGAATTTGTGCTCGTTAAAAAATAGAAAAGCGAGATCCGAGCAGTTTTAACGCGGAATTCATGCTCGTTAAAAAATAAACATAAGCATTGAGCAGCGTTTTGGCGCATTCAAGCTCTTTAAAAAATGAACCCAGTACCGGTAAATAACCATTTGTGATCGTAAAATTATTAGCCATAAAAAGCCTTGGTCGTGTTTGCACCTGCCACCTCCATTCCATTTGGCCAATCGTTCACCTCCATATGATTGTTTACCTATTTTGAGGAACACCTGCGAAGAGTGATTTCACCTAGCCATCCTTGTGACACTGCCGTGATTGGAAAATTCCAACCTGTACCTGGAATCTGCTGCTATCCCTGTTTATCACTCGTTCCTCAAAAGACGAGTCTTCTTTGAGCTCTTTTCATCTGACTCGTAAAATATGAAAAGTTTGCCGAGTTTTGGCCTTCCAGCTCGTTAAATTGACCGGAAGAGCTATCCCTCCTCTAGATTTTAATCTTTTTGGACCGGAGGGATTATTACACAAAAAGGTCGAGCGCTTGTTTTATTCGGCTCGTTAAAGTTATCGAAAACTCATCCCTTCTGTATTGTTTTATACTTTTTCGGACTTAAGGGATTAGATGACGAAAAAGGAATTTTGGAGTTAACTTTCTGTACCTTTTCAGACTCTCTAAAATTGAAAAGGACCGAGTTTTCCTTGTCGTTAGACTCGTTAAAATGATTAAATAGCGACAAACTTGTCTTTAGACGAGAACGAGTTTCCCTATCGCTAAGCTCGTTAAAACATAGCGATGGGCTTGCCCGAAGGGCAGGTTATAGAACAAGCATATGTTATCCTCCTCAAGCTTGACAAAAATAAAGAGGTACTGGTCAGAAATGACTGGGGAAAAATTGGGAGAACCTCAAAGCTTTAATGGTAGCAAGTCGCTCTTGAACATGACACTTTGTCCTCCGTATCACATCGGGTTGGGTTGTTTCATTCACCGGTCTCATCACCATGGTCCTCGCCAAACCATCCACATTTGGGGTAATGCTACCGATCCATCACATCAGTGTCGTTATATGTTCAAGAGATGTTGTTCAGAAAGAGTCAACCGTGTCCCATCCACTGCCATACATTATCCTTCATCCACCCATGATCGCCACCCTGAATCATATTTCACAGATTGTTTTTCATCTCCACTAAAATCATTAGCTCCGTTCCGTGTCACTGATGTGGGATTCATTAAGGCCCTCCTTTGACGGATCGCTTCTTGTCGACTTCAGCTCATTATCCAAGAAGTTGATCTAGGAACAACCCCCTCAGTACTTTGAAGCTTGCATGCCTCAATGGCAAGTTTCTCACTTCCGGCGATAGGTATACATCAATGACCTTCAACCAGAATATTTTGCATGGTGTTCGACGCCAAGTCCTTTATTCACACCACGTGAATTGTACTGCAGTACCTTGAGGGTCATTGTCATTATTGGTGATTCCTCTCGCGCTTGTTAACGGTTTACATTATTGACCGGTAATCAAGCGATGTCTTTCCATGTTCGACTTCAGCGCAATTCTCACATGGATCGACTTGTACTTAGAGTGAAGATCGAACGAGTTTGAAGACCTCGGATCTAGTTTCATCCATCCGGGCTGCGATATATATATTCAGGATATAAAGACATTTGATATGTACATCATTGCAGCAGATGATCATCCTACTCAAAGGATGATAATTTCAGCAGAGAATTATCAGTCTACCATCAGACGATCGTCTGTTCTATGTACCAAAATGAATTTATAAAGCTGAGCATGGGAATGCCCGCCTCAGCTAGATCATGAAAGCAGAATGAAAAATAATGTATTGTATTGTATTTTATTGCAGGGCACCTCTCAGCGATTGAATGAACTTCGGATCCTCTTGATAAAGCATTTCACCCGATAAACGACCTCATACTTTAGGGGGCAACTGTTATAGACATTTTTGTGCCTTACAGCATGAAGCATGAAATGTCGATAATCTAAGGGATCCAAAGTCCCTAAACATGTTGTTCCTACCCCTAGAGGAACAAGGTCAGCAAACCACAGCACTGAAAATCAGTTCTCCACCTGAAAACACTCAAAAACAAGATAATTCTGGATCATGTCAGCTGCTCCACTGAGCATCTGCGCTGAATGTCAACTGCTCCACTCTGTACCTGCGCTAAATGTCAAATCTAATGAAGGCTACCTGCGCTGGGCGAGATTGGCCAAGTGGCACGTCATTCTGCAAGGTGTCAAATGCCCAGGAAGCTTCCAAAATGACACTTGGATCAAGGAATTCGCCTTGTGATGAGTAAGAGGATCTAGATCTCCAAGTGGAAGCAAGAAACTCCAAGTGGACTCAAGAACTGAAGAATAACTGAAGTGGGAGAGGACACTAGTCAGCTTCATGCCAACCTCAAGCTGACTCATCCTTTCTCCAAAACTCCTATATATAGAGCTCTCTCATGAGGTCTAGGGGGGCTGGAATCTTGTGAATGTAAGGAAGTGCTGTTGGTTTGAGTATAGAACTATTGGGTGATTGCTTTGAAGGAGGTGAAGAGGAGATTTCTTTCTGCTGGGAGGTGTTGCTGGATTGGGCCTCTTATGGTTGTAACACTCTCAGAACTTTACTTCTTCCATTAATAAAGCATTTGAGGTTCTTCTATATGCATGTGTCTCTGTGGCGTATTGATGCTTGTATATTTGATTTATTCTAATCCTTGAATCAATTATGGATGTATGCTTCTTGTAGTTTCCTTTTCTTGTGCTTTTGCAGGATCTTTGTGTAGCTGGGCCAGTGAAAGAGCAAGGAGCTGGGAGCAAGCAGCAAAGAGGGAAGATTGGATCAATCATTAGCGGAAGATAACGGTTAGTGGATCTCTTCCTCCTCTCTCTTACATCTCATAAAGAAGTAATCTTAAATAGCTTTGCATTCGGTTGTTGCTGAGGTACTATCACCCTTAGAGTGGGATAGGGTCATTCCGTATTGGATACTTTTCCCAACAACACTCAGGCTAACTTCCCTTGAACAAAAGCACGACTCAATGTGACTATGTGGCAGCATATGATGACTCTGTATAAGTTTGTCATGCAGGAGGCATGAACGAACACTCCATATGATTGGAAGAGATAACCAATCGGGGGAGAATTGAATCAATAACAAGGTTACGGCATACCTAAGTCAAAATAAATCCCGCCCAAACAGAGGAGACTTTGCTTCGAGTGCTTTGTTCAAGGGCGACACGACTGACTCTAGTTGCCAACAATAAATGGAAATACTGTCCCGTTCCCGCTCTTTTTTTGGAATATTTAATTTCTTTTTTGTCTTTTTCTGTTAAGCTTGAAAAAGAATAAAAGAATGCTAGGTATAGTAGAAAGAATGAGTGTCGATGAAACAGATGATCTAGTTCCTGGGAATGGAATGTTCCTATGCTCAATGTAGGGAGGTGAAAACTGGTCAGTGACACTCAAAGGTGCGTTCCTTCCATGGGTCAAGGTGTGTCAAGTTGCAGAAGTCAAAGGTATGCAAGGTTGATTTTGCAGTCGTCATGGTCAAAATTTGGCTTAAACACGAGTCCAAGTGAAGCCGGCTCTAGGCCAAAAGGTGCAAGTGGTCAACATGCAATGCAGTAGTACAACTCAACACAAAGGAGCCTCTAGGGTATAAGGCCAGAACGAAGCGAAGAAGCTAAGAGGAATGAGTCTTCAACGCATAAGTCATGGCGGGACTACAGAGGACTCCTGAGCCTACTCAAATCAGAGCAACATGGGCAACAAATGTCAGTGAGGTGCTAACTACGATGCCCATGTAAAGAATTTCTCTACCATCATGTCATGATTTAAAGAATCGGCGAGTGAAGATGGCTTACGAACCATAACATGATGGGATCGACCCTATAGCTAGTGTATCGACAAATGGAGGCTAGTATGCATAATGCAATGGAAAAATGGTGTCCCTAACCTATATGCCAGTGAGAAAACGATACCTGCCATGACAGGTCAGCAGTCATGGAACCGTCTCGAAACTGTCAAAACGTCCAAAATGTCCTGAAAATCAAACCATTCTCGACATTCCAAGCTCCCAAGTTAAAAGTTACATGAGGCCAAACAAAATAAAATTTTGAAAAAAAATTGCATTTTCAAAACCTACAAAAGAGATTTTGGACTCACCATTTTCACCATTTGAGTTTTAGAGCAAAGAGTTGGAGAAAGAGGAGCAAACTTCCCATATGCCAAATTCAACCGTTCAGATTCTTCAAAAACCTCCAGGTAACTCTTATACTTGTCTTGCAATTGATTGTGACTAGTTTTAAGATTTTTAATTAATGTTTCACCGTTGAATTTTTTGCCAAAAATTTCACCGCAGTGTATACGCGGGTTGGTAATATGAAACCCGCGTACACGCGGACCCTATACGCGATTGTGTGCACAGGGACCCGCTTATACGCCGCGAACATTTTTAACCAAAAAACTAATGGTTGAAAATCATTTTTTGCTCAGAATGTCGGTCACTTGGCGAGAAAGAGAGCATGCCGCGGTGGATAATGAAGTCATGAATGATCCTGATGCTTTGGAAGCCCTACGGGGATGTGGTTTGCTTAAATTCTTCAAACTGCTGAATATGAAAGCAAACACACATCTGCTTGAGATGCTCATTGATTATTGGGATGTCGAGGAGGATGCCTTTATGATTGACCAGATGCCACTCATGATAGAAGTGGAGGATATCTATTTCATCACGTGCCTTTCCCAAAGGGGAGAGGTAGTACATTCCCGGGGCAGGACACGGAGTAGTATCTCGATCGAGGACTACGTAAAGATATATTGCTCGAGACATCCCAAGAAGGTTGGGAGTCAGATTTCCATCACACATGTGGCGAGTTTATCACTGAGGATAATCATGTTCACCATAGCTTGATTGAACGGATCAGCCTCTATGCATCAGGCATCACGGCTAACCATGAGCGTGGCCGTTGAATGTCTCACCACTGTATTTGACTAGTGTACTCCTCTTCTGGCCAACATGAAGAGCTAGCTCACTTCTACCAAGAGGGGACAGACCAAAAACTTTGGATATGGGACTATTCTGTGCTCTTTCTTTTTTGAGAAGGTCCTTGCACTCCGCCCTAGGGTAGCAGTTTCCATCAGCACTCCACGAGATCCACGCATGGGCTGGTGGGCTGACCTGATGAAACGTCTAAGGGGTGGGGAGGTCCCACGGACTGCATTTGACGATGACTTCTTTACCTGGTGGGATCAGCAGATCATCACCATAGATGACTACCCCTATGCTGGGTTGGATTTCCGAGGAGATCCTAATCTAGCATTACCACTGAACGCAGCATGGGGTGACATTGGTAAGTATTTTTTGATTTTTATGATTTTTTTTGGATTTTTCAAATATAATGATGAATTTTGAAAAATATTTTTGATGGGATTCAAATGACTAATATGATTATCATGTTCCAGATATTGGGCCGGTATGACCAGATGGGTACCCGCGGTATGGACGGCGCGGCCGAGGAGCCGAAGAGGCGGCTGCTGATACAAAATGAACTCTACATAACGTCCAACGACACTTGGCGAGACTGAGTTGCCAAGTACCGATAGCTGCCATAGAGGACCTTCCAGAGGATATCCAGCGTCATGTGGTTGGCATGCCACGTGACTGCATTCGCACTTTTCAGCATGTGGCCAATGCAATAGTTACCTACTTAGCCGCTCATCCTGAGCCGGGGCATTAGATATGCTGGACATGATTATGGGCATTTGAGTCCCAATTTTGTATATTTTTGGAGAAACATATGTACACTCGAGATGCTTTATGATATATATATATATATATATATATATATATATATATATATATATATATATATATATATATATATATATATATATATATATATATATATATATATATATATATATATATATATATAGATATATATATATATAGATATAGATATATACAATTCGACTTTTTGATGCTTGATTTTATTGTGATGAATGATTGATGTGCCAGTCTAATGCTTGATTAGCGATAGAATCAGCTAACCAATTATGAGATCTTGGAATGTGAAAATAATTAATATAAGTAAATGATCTTTGCAACAATCTCACCCTTAAATACTGGCAATATAAACATGGATCCCTTACCCGATAAATGTTGTTTAATTGTGACACTATCAATTGAGAATCAAGATAAACTACCAACGAGTCAATTCCATTAGAAATTGCCTCGAATAGTAAATTAATGACGGCAGTATACTCAGCCATATTGTTTGAAGTGGGACCAATGCATATGCCTTTTGATATCATCAATTAACCAGTTGGATAATAGAGTACCCAAGCTGCGGAAGCGAGATTCCGAGTGTGTCGACTAGCACCATCAGCGAATCCAAAATAGAGCAAGTCATCCATCAACACCTGACACAGCAGACCAAAAAGTGTTGATATCAAGAAACTCTCGATGATATATGTACAAATATACATAATGTACAAAGAAGCCATTGCCTAACTCCTACTTAAGAAAAGTACTTCTTTAGGTAGAGACCGTTTCGGGGCTCTGCCAGCTTGTTTCCCTCAAAATCAATTAACTTATATGACCCTTTTTCTAAAACTTGTTTAATAATGAAAGGACCGTACCACATAGGCTTAAACTTGCCTACCCCCAAGGTGTCTTTATCTTGGTCATAGACCAAGACAAGGTCACCTTCAGAAAAGACTCAAGGACGGACAGATTTATCATACTGTGTTTTAACCCTTTTCTTATGAGCCTCATTCATCGTGGCAGCATCTCGACGCTGCTCATCGAGATGTTCCAAGTGAAGGAGGCGCTCTTCGAGATTCGAAGTCCCTAGAAGGAGCTCAACATCTAACTTAAGAGATGGAATTTCACATTCAACCAGAAAGATAGATTCCATCCGATAAACCAACTGAAAAGGTGTAAAACCAGTAGCAGTCTTTACGGAGGTCCGGTATGCCCAAAGAGCCGAATACAACATAACGTGCCAATTGGACCAATTTTTATTGATTTTCTATTGGAGGATCGTCTTAAGAGTTTTATTGACTGCCTCGACCTATCCATTGGCCTGAGGATAATAAGGAGACGAATGCTCCTGCCGGAAACCCAATTTGAGAGCCAATTCAGACATTAGTTGATTCTAGAAATGACTGCCATGATCAGTGACAATCTCTCTCGGGATACCGAATCTTGAGATAACCTGACTAAAAAGGAACAACGCTGTCATGTCACTATAGTTTTTATAAGTGGGCATGACCTCAGCTCACTTCGTAAAGTAGTCTACAACCACGATAATATACCTGTGATTCACCGCTGAAGGCGGATTACAAGTTGTAAAATCAATACCCCACTTAGTAAAGGGACTGATGGTGACAATGGGAAAAAGAGGAGCTGGATGTGCACACATCTTCTGAGTAAAAATTTGACAGGGGTGACAACGCTTGACCGCTTCCACACAGTCTTTAAAAAGTGAAGGCCAAAAATAGTCGGCACGTAAGATGCGCTGGGCTGTAGCAAGCCCTGATAGATGACCACCACAAGCTCCACTGTGGCCGTCATTTAGCACTGAATATGCTTCCTCTAAGGTTAAACAGCGCCGAAGGATTGAATCAACCCCCCGACGGTATAATGTATCACCAATGATAACATAATTTTTAGCTAGGTGACATAATTTTCGACGTTCATCCTTGGAGAAAGTAGAGGGAAACTTCGAAGTCTGGAGATAGACAATGATATCTCCATACCAAGGGTCGAGTGAAGAGATGAGGAATAAATGTTCGTCGGGAAAACTTTCCTCATAAACAGTATCCTCTCCACAAGGCAGCTCAGAAATTAGCTCAGCGAAAACCATGGATTTCTTAGACTTGGCAGACAAGAACTCAAGATCAAATTCTTGTAAAATGACTATCCATCGATTATATTTGCCCCAAATCACTTGCCTACTGAGGACAAATTGAAATGGATTGACCGCCGCTAAGACAAAAGTTTTGCATAGCAGGATATAATGACGGAGCCGCTGGACAGCATGGACAGCTGCCAAGGCCAACTTCTCAACCAGAGAATAGCGAAGTTCAGGACCTATTAAGCCTCGGCTCAAATAATAAATCACATGCTCGGTGAGAGCTTTTTCCTCCTGAATGAGAACCATACCAATGGTTGATTCTGCTACAACGATATATAAAAGGAAGTCTCTACCATAATCCGGTGGACTCAAAAGCGGGGCAGAGACAAATGCCTTTTTCAAAGCATCAAACGATCGCTGTGCAAAGTCGTCTCACACAAATGGAACTCCTTTCATAGCAAACACATGAACCCTTTAGTGATCTTGGCATAGTTCGCTATAAACCATCTTAAGAAATTAGCCTTTCCTTGAAGACTTTGAAGCTGTCGAATTGAGGACGGGGGAGGCAACTGAACTATTGCCTCAACCTTGAAGGGATCAACTCGGATCCCTTCATTTGACACAATGAACCCTAAAAACTGACCAGACGTAACCATGAAAATGCACTTGTTGGGATTCAACTGGATTTTATAAAAACGACATCGCTCGAAAACCATTCGAAGATTACTAGGGTGATTAGTTCTCTTTCAAGAACGAGCAATGAGATCATCCAAGTATGCTTCGATGATATGTTTGATGTCATGGAAAGCATATGACATGGCCCGCTGAAAAGTGGCTCCAACATTTTTAAGACCAAAAGGCATCTTTCTATATGCAAAGGTACCCCAGGGACATATAAAGGCTGTCTTATGTTGATCTTAAGGACGGATAGAAATTTGATTATAACCAGAAAAACCATCCATGAAGGAAAAAATCTCATTACCTGCACACTCGTCGATAATCTGATCAATGAATGGCATGGGGTAATTATCTTTCGGACAAGCCTTGTTTAGGTCCCTAAAATCGATGCATACTCGGATTATTCCTTGCTTTTATCCACAGGGACTGGATTAGAAACCCAATCAGTAAGAGGAACAGGGTATATGAAACCCGCCTTTAGCGGCTTCTCAACTTCAGCTTTGATAGCTGCTGCTTTCCTAGGGTTAACCGACTGAAGCCTTTGATGAACCAGTTTGGCGTTCTCATATGTCTTGATCTCATGTTGAACTATATATGGGTCAATTCCAGAAATTTCTTCATAAGACCAAGCAAATACATCTCGAAATTCCTTAAAAAGGTCGGTGTGAATTTGAATTTCTTCAGGGGAACATTCAATTCCGATGAAGAGATTCTCGATCACGTTAGGGTCTCTAGAGATGTTTATAGGTATCGTTTTTGAAATCACTGACATATTACCTTCAACAAGAACGTGTGTTGGAGCCAAAGGATTTGACACCGTACAAACATCACTAGTAAAGAGCTCAGAGAATCTAGATTCTACTTCCTGCAATGGAGGAAGAAAGTATGAACGATGGTGTAAGTCTTCCCAAGGTCGATCTATACCCATCATTGCTTCGAGGATTGCTTCTTCAGAAGGTAAAACCAAATCTAAGCAGTCCAAGGCAGAGGTAGAATCAAGGCTCCATGCCGGGGCCACATCACCATCTAACTCCTCTTCGGAAAAAGGAGTAGAGTGGTCATTTGCAGAGTTGACGATAGAGTGATATCTAAGCTCAGCTGCAGATATAGGGAATGCCATTCCATTTACTTATCCTTCAACTAATGTGGTCATAGGTGAAGGCAAGGTCCAAGGGTCTGAAAAATAACGAGTTCGGAAGAACTCTTCGCGAGGAGACTCCTTAGATGATGAAACGACATTGATTCTAGCGAAAGGAGAGGGAAGATCAAAGGTACCCATCAATGAGGAATACATCCCCACTCCTAAATTCTCAATAGGCGGACGAGGGTTATCCACTAAAGGAACAGTAGAGTCAGAGATTGCTTGAGGATCGACTAGACAATAATCCAATTGATCAACCTTAACGATTTTCCCCTCATGAGGAAAGCAAATGACACGAAACAGAGTCAAAACAACGGCGTCCATTTCGTATACCCAGTTCCTTCCTAAGAGGAGATTGTAGTCTAGGTTAGCATCTATGACTTCTACTTCAATATTGACGACCTTCCCCCCAACACATATAGGAAAGGTCGGGATAATCCCATGCGGCTTATGAGAATGACCATCAAATGCAGTCAAGACGGTAGGTGAAGGAACAGCCGAAGGCGATCCAATAGCCTTCCAGCATGACATCGACATGACGCACGTGGAAGCTCCTTCATCGATAACGGTATGAAAAATGTTAATTTTCCGGTATGTAGACTTTATTTGGAAAGCCATATGATGAGGGAGTCGCTTTTTGACATTTAACATGTCAAAAGTGAGCACTGAAGAGTTAGTTGGATCGACTGCCACTAGAGAACCTCTAAAGCAAACATGGCACACAGAATCTAAGCTAGATCCTCAACAATGGAGTAATTCTGGGTGGCCCTAGCATTAGGATTAATATTCGCGCGTTTAGCGGAACCTTTCGGTATCCGTGGTATAGTCTCGATAGGGGTCGCTCAATATGAAGGTTGGTATTTCTGGGAGCAGTCTTGTCCTTGGAAGTTTCGACTTCACGTAATCACATGACCGAGTAGCCACATGGATGTTAGAACCCATCATGAAAACATTTGATGATTTTTCCCCTTCCTGGTTGCCCCCTGTGGAGGTTCCAGGGTTGGAACTCGCGTCGGCAAGAAGTTGCTGCCCTTGGGGAAAAGGGTTGGTTAACACAGCCTGAGAACTAGAAGTCCCTTGCTGCCCTAACAAGCGCTGAGCCTCTTCAATATTGGGGCAGAGGTGAGTTAAATGGTCTCCACTGCACAACTTGCATGGAAACTTGACTTTCTTTCTAGACTCATTTCTACCACGACCAACATTATTGTCGGATTTATTTGCGTCAGCCTTCGCATCCTGGTTCTTTTTCTTACCTTGTCCTTTCTTTTTCCCATTGGAGTTTTGATTTCCTTTCGGTTTATCAGATTAGACAGCATTAATCGAAGAGGTTTGGGAAGCCGGAGGGTTAGACGATGTGACTTGGTTGTTAGAAGCAGTTTGTAAAGACAACTGCTGCAATTGGTTCAACAAGTTCACCGCATTTGTGTCTACCGACCCAACGATACCATCCGCATGGGGACCTGGCTTTGACTTAGCTATGTCAACCTTAGACCTAGGAGCATCT
This sequence comes from Pinus tabuliformis, assembly GCA_031772625.1. NCBI lineage: Eukaryota > Viridiplantae > Streptophyta > Pinopsida > Pinales > Pinaceae > Pinus > Pinus tabuliformis. The sequence goes on from CM062805.1 coordinate 265,738,372, forward strand.
GACAAGTGTTTTTGTAGGATCCCAGACTGAGAGTAGATCAATTCTAATTGTTGGGACCTAAAAATGGCTTGTTCCTCAGAATAGACTCCAAACATGGAGACATCCTTGGAGATCTCGGGTTGTAAAGATTTCAAAAACCATTCGAGACGGTACTCCGGAGGGATTTCGGCTTTAATGAGCCTCTTTCTCCATCTCCATTCCTGAATATGGTCAGAAATGTGAGTTGCCTTATCCTGACAAAAAGTGGCCAGAAGTTCAGCTCCGGCATCATAACGGACAGGCAACTGGAAATGATTTAAGAAAATATTAGCTAAGTCAGTGAAAGATGTAAAGTTGCCCCCTGGCAACTCTATATACCATTTGGCCGCATTACCAGTCAAGGTGCGTTGAAAAAGTCTCAACCTAATCGAGTCATCAATAAGGGAGTTCAATGAGCACCATAAATGGAATGTGGTTACATGGTCGCCTGGGTCTTCACCGCTCTTCCCTTCGAATTTTGGAATGTCCGAAGGGAGTTTGGTTGGGATCGGAGGCCAGGCCGGATTGTGTTTGATTGGATCGTTTGTTAACTTAGTGAGATCTGGCAAGTTCAATGTTGCTAGAAACGGAATCCTAGGAGGACCTTGGGGATTCCACCCAGACTGGGCGGAGCTCCCAAAGTCCTGAAAAGATTGGCCTGGATTTTGGAAGGCACCAGGCTGCCCGAAGTAACCAGCAGAACCGACTGAACCAAAAGGCAAGCCTTGTGATCTAGCAAAATTTGGATTCTGACCAACTCCGGCCACAAAACCTCCATAACCAGCAAAGTTTCCTCCTAAAGGATTATAAGGAGTTGATAACCCCTGATACGGATTCCAAGCCGAAGCTAAGGGAGGAATACTTTGAAACAAACTAACTGTGGAGTACGTCCTATTCCCTTGTTGGCTGAAAAACGGATTCCCAGTTCCTGCGCCACTAACCCCAGGGTTAGTCCAACCTTGGAAAGGATTGCTGCTTTCTCCTATAGAAGAAAAAGGCATGGATCCTATTGTCGGGTTGGAATGTGGTATATGACCACTTCCGAAAGGAAAACCATGGAATGAAGCCAATCCACCCATCATGGACATGGCAGCACTAAATGGAACTAATGGAATACCCTGTGAATGGGTGCCAAATGGGAAGAATCCAGAACTAAAAGCATTGGTTTGGGAATTTCCACTCATGAACGGAATGGAGGTAGACCCAACTAAAGATGTGATAGCAAAAGATCCAAACAGAGAAGCAGAGGAGATGGAAATCGTTCCTCCCCCTTGTACCGATGTTGGAGTCTGCATAGTTGTAGCACTTGTAGTAGAAGCCATGCTTCCAGTAGTGGTCATCGATGGTAAGCACGTAGCGTAACCTGGACTTGACGGTCTATGCGTCGGAGTCCCAACGTATTGTAATACATCCGGATGGCTAGATGGTAGGGGAGAATTCAGAGCCGCTAACGACTCTGAGAGTTCTTCTACCTCTATGTTATTCTCTGTTTGAAAGAGAACTCGAGAGAGAACTGGAGTGTTCCTCTCTTGCTCTGTGGAAGTGCCAAGCCTTGCTTGAACACTAATGCCCCCGAGAGGAGGATCAATCCCTGATGCATCAACTACCGTGGGACGAAACCCACCAGCGGTATTACCTCTGCGCCTTCTAGGAGAAGGCTCTAAACTTGGTGGTGAAAGACCACGAAGTCTTCGAGATCATCTAGTTGATCGGTCAGCCACTTTGAATTTATTGTTAATATCTAACTAAAGACTCAAAAAATTGAAAGCTAGGCCAACTAAGAGCACAGAGCACACACTATAAAATCCCTAAAGATATCAGCCAGTCAAACAACTTCCAAGTATTTCTGCTCCGGGTGATTAAGACTGGACACCAAAATACAAGAAAGTGAATTAAGGGGCCTTTCGAAGATAGTTTGGGATGATGAGGGCCCAGTCCTATCAGCGAAGGTAACAGAAGAAGTTACGCTGACCTCCTACCAACAGCTTGCGCCGGTGCAAGCCCCCAAGCTTCGCAAGGGTGCCCTCCAGTAGTACCGTTGAGAGTGATGCCATGTCGACCTCAGGTGCCATGGGATTCCCCTCCGCAGCCACCTGTGTAGATCCCTAGGAGTAGCAACTATGGATATCAACTCGTCGCAGAAGCCAGGCGGAACAGTCGTGAGGTAAGTTCGGACAAGTAGGAGAGGGGGTATCTCTCTTCCCTGTCTTCACAGACCCTCGTGCTTAACTCCCAGATCTGGAGCTTTCCTGGTCTTCTTAACACTATTGGATTTTCACTCACTATTCAAACTCCTATGTTTGACAATTTAAATGGCCTTGGAGAGTTAACTCTCCACTCACCTAATCCAAGGCCCTAAAATCCTAAAACTTGTTGGTGTATCTAACTTAAAAAAAAGTATTAGTGAATTTTAATTAGCGCTTGATTTTAAAATAGGTTGTTCTTTAAGTCATGGGATAAAAGGAAGTGAAACTAGTGGTGTTTTGATGCAAAAGAAATTAATAAAAACCAAACTACATGCACATGCACTTGTTTTCATTTTTCGATGAAAAGCAATTTCTACAGGGTTCAGAGGAACTTCTAATAAAAAAAATTTTCTTTTCCTTTCCTTAATTCACACTTCACACTCACAAAAGTTAACAAACCTATGGATGCCTAAAAAGATATGCAAATCTATCCTAATGCAACAAATATATGCTGATGCAAGATTCAAAACTACTCTAAAATCAAGAAATGAAAGTTTCTTGCTTATCAATTTTTATTTTTCCACTTAAAATGTTTAGATGGAATATGATATGCTACGATTCATTTCATCTAAACACTAAAAACAAGTTTCAAGACAAACATAAAGCACTTTCATTCACTAAAAGGAAACCAAATCAAAACAAAGTTCAAGAAAGCAAAACTAAGTTTTTCAAAAAGTTTTCTTCAAAAGCAACAACAAAAGAGTCTTTTCAAAAGTTCTCTCAACAAGACCGAAACTTTGTGATTGAAGAATAGGCAACAAACACTTTTGCAAGTTGACACCACACAATGGATGGAAACTCAACAAAAAGAGATGTGTTTAAAGATGCTCTTAACAATCAAAAGCAACAATGAAAGCTTTGGCAACAAAGACCAAAAAGATCAAAAAGACAAATTTCAAGAAAGTATCAATCAACAAATTTCATGAAACAAAGAAGTGGATGGTCACAAAAAACGGTTTTGTGAAGCAAACAAAAATTCACCAAAAGCAAGATTTAACACAAAGATTGAGATCAATCTTCCCACCCTGATGAATCAGAGCAGCCAAGATTCCCATCAAGAAATCTTGTGTGCTTAAGCAAAAAACGATGACGCTTGCAACAACAAAAACAAGACCAATACTTCTTACAATCAGAGAGAATTTGGAACAAGATGCTTGTTGTAAAACTAATAGCTGATACTAGAAAGTGACTGTTTCAGACTGAATCAAACCATCAGACAGACCTTCAGAGACAAAAAGATTTAAAAATCTTGAAAATTGCAAGATATACGTGACTGTACTTATGTACAGATTGCGTGTATACACGACTGTGCCTAAGGAAACCTGCGTATACGCAGGTTAACTTAAGGAAACATGTGTATATATGCTTCTGTAACTAAGAAAAACAGCGTATATAAAAGATTTCAAGAAAAATAAAAAACAAACTGAAGAAACTGGCAAAACTTAGAATTCAAGAACAGACCACACAGCAACAGCAAGCAAACAGGCAGCTGAGCCCTGATTGGCTTGAAAACACCCAAACTAGGAACAACAACAATGTTGTCCCCAGCGGAGTCACCAATTCTGTTAAGGGAAATGTTCCCCTAGGGCTTTTGGGTTGAAACCCTAGCAGACTGAAAGTTGTCTATACAGAGAAACACACATTCACACAGCCATTATGCTATTATAAGAAAATTCTATGATAAGGGGCGTACCTTAGGTCCTACGTTTGAGAAGGTCCTTTAGGGTCCAAACCCTTCTTCGAGTTCCTTTTGCTCCTTTGTCCTGCAAAACAACCAATTCTGGAGAGCACAGCAGTATATGGACAAAACCTTATAAAGAAACCATCTTCATGTTATAAAGAAAGGTAGTTAGTTATGAAATTTAAACAACCATTCACATATGAATTCTAACATGAATATCATAAACATGAAGAAGATTTATATCAGGAACCAAGACATGTGTTTCTTTTATTATAGACAAATAAAGTACAGAAAAGGAATAATTTCACCTGAGTCACCCTTTCGTAGGCTCCAAGCAAAGCTTCCTTCCGGATTCGTCCAACCTCAAGCCTTTAACAAACCCCTTCCATGACATACTCAATGATGTCACAAGTAGTGGATGAACATCAACACACAAGGAAACAAGGGTTTCCTGTACATATGGGGGAAGTGCAGGAGGCACAAGGATCTTCAGACCTGGTCAGGGAAAAATCTTAGCATAATAACCTTTCTCTCTCTTCTCTCCTCCCTTAGGCCTTCCCATTGAGGTCTTTTTATACCTCTCCCAAAGTAGTTTTTTAGTTGGGAGTTGGTTGGGAATAGTTGGGCCACGGGCACTAACAGGTGATCAACAAGTAAAACCCACAATCTCCGCACAAAATTAAGGAGTTTTATATTTTTTTAAGTGTTTTAATACATATACGCGGGTTGGGTATATGCCTACCCGCGTATACACGCGTTTAACTCAGGTCAATGTCGTGTATAAGGGATAAAACACCATTTTTCAAATTTTGGACCAGGTCTGGAAGGAGGGGTTGCCCTAGGCCATGAGTGCAGCATCACAAACCATAAGAGTGAGATTTGGAGCTATAACAGATAGTAGACCCTGCGACCATCACTGAGGGTACCGGTATTACCATGATGGTGACACCCACCGTGAAGCGAGTAGATTCCACTGGCCTACATTTGATGGCTCATCAAACAATTCGACAAAGTCTTGGGTGAAGAAGCTGGACATTTATTTCCAGCTTAACCAGATGTCGAAGGCAGAGGCCATCAAGGTGGCAACATTACATTTGGATGGCAAGGCCCAGGATTGGTGTTTTCATGGGATGGTTACACTGGGGCACTCCATAGTGATGACATATGTCGAGTTTACCAGGAGACTGATGGAGCGATTTGATCGAAGGGATCCAGAGCAGCATTTTGTTGAGCTGACAAGGCTCAAACAGATAGGGAGCCCAGAGACCTACATTGCATATTTCTTGAGGGTCTAGGTGATGGTGCTAGACCTATCCACGACACAGAGGGTCTATATGTATGTTGAGGGGTTAGCAGAGCCACTTCGGGGTCTAGTCCGATCCAGTAGACCAGCTATGCTCCAGGATGCTATCAGCAAGACCCGGGACTTACAGGATGTCTTACCCAGGACCCAGACACCTTACCCCCAGAGATAGACTTTCGAGTCTAAGGGGAAGGATGTGAGCAGTCCACCTCCAAAGGGGAATCCAGGACGAGTAAAACTTGATGATGATGCTAGGAGGGAGCTGAAGAAGAAGTGGTTGTGCTTCACTTGTCAGGAGCCATGGGCACCAGAACATAGATGTGCTGTTGGTAAAGCACTTTTTATTGAGGTTTTCTCCAAGAGCAGTGGAGAGGAGGATGATGAGGATGATGTGGAGGCAGGAGATAGCCATATCATACAGGGACCTTTGCCACCTCTACCACCAGCAGTAGGTGGTGCATCTTTTGCACCCACCAGAGGGGCCCTTGCAGTGTTGTAGGGAGTTCCCAAGTATCTGACGCTACGTGTACGAGGGACAGTACGTGGCCAGCGTGTATCAGTTTTGGTTGATAGTGGGGCAACCCACAACTTCATCGATTCCCATATGGTTGAGTAGAGAGGTATATAGATAGAAAGCTTCAATGGGTTTTTAGTATTGGTCCCAGGAGATCAGACAGTGATGTGTGATCATTATGTTCTGGAGCTATCAGTGACAATGGGCACCTACACATTGACTGAAAACTTTTTCGTGGTCAATATTCTGGACACCAACATGATACTGGGTCTTCAGTGGCTCATCACCCTAGGGAAGGTCACGATAGATTGGAAGACCCTGGAGACGGAGTGGGATGATGAGAAGACAGGGAGACATGAGAAGATACGAGGAAAGCACACATATCTACCTCAGACTGTTTTGGCTTATCAGATGGAGGCAGTTTTCCGAAAGGGAGACATAGAGTGGGCAGTAGAGCTACGTGCATCAGAGGCAGGGACTATAGGGCGGACAGTACATCCAGAGATACAGTCCATCCTTGACCGGTATGCCATAGTGTTTAGGGAGAATCCGCTAGGAAAGCCACTGGACCGGGGGTTTGAGCACACTATCGAGCTTGAGCAAGGCATCCAGGAAGTAATCACCACCCCCTATAGGCACCCCAAGGCCTATCGGGACGAGATCGAGCGGGCTATCCAGGAGTTGCTGGCTCTTGGGCACATTCGACTAAGCACGAGTCCTTTTTCTTCTTCTGTGGTGTTGGTGAAGAAGAAGGATGGTACATTGAGGATGTGCATCGACTACAGGGCCCTGAACAAGAAGACCCTGAAGAATAGGTACCCTATACCCGGGATCGATGAGTTCATGGACAAGTTGAGGGGAGCACGATTCTTCTCAAAGATTGATTTGAGATATGGGTACCATCAGATTCGCGTGAGGGAGCAGTATATTCCCAAGACCTCCTTTAGGTTTCACTATGGGCACTTTAAGTTCTTGGTGATGCCTTTTGGGCTAACCAACGCCCTAGCTACATTTCAGTCCTACATGAATCACATCTTCCATAGTCATTTGAGGAAGTTTATGTTGGTATTCTTCGATGATATTCTCATTTATAGCAGGACTTGGGAGGAGCATCTCCAACACATTGAGACAGTACTGCATATCTTACAGGAGCAACAGTTCTATGCCAAACTCTTCAAGTGTGAGTTTGGGTTGATGGAGATGTTGTATCTGGGACACATCATAGGGGTGGATGGAGTGAGGGTCCATGAGGAGAAGATCAGGGCCATCAGGGAATGGCTAGAGCTGAGAAACGTGACGAAACTTTGAGGATTCATTGGCATTTGCACTTATTACCAGAAGTTCGTCAACGGTTTCTCATAGCTTGTTACACCCTTGACAGATTTGATGAAGAAGGGGGCATTCAGTTGGTCAGATACAATGTAGCGAGCCTTTGACAAGCTCATGGAGGTTATGAGCAGCTGCCCAGTGCTTGCGTTGCCAGATTTCACGCAGCCATTTGTCTTGGAGTGTAATGCATGAGGAGAGGGGATCGGCGCAGTATTGATGCAGGGAGGTCACCCGATAACATTTGAGAGCCGGAAGCTCCTTCCGCATGAGAGGTTGTATTCCATATACGACAAGGAGATGCTGGCCATCATGCATGCATTGGCTAAGTACCGGTAGTATTTGGTAGGCAATAGGTTCAGGGTGAGGACTGATCACAACAGCCTCAAGTCCTTTTTGGAGCAGAAGTAGCTACAGGAGAGGCAGCAGAAGTGGATCAGTAAGATCCAAGCATATGACTTTGACATTGAGTATGTCAAAGGTAGGAACAACGTGGTAGAAGATGCCCTTTCACGTAGACCAGCCACGTTGTCTCTTATGAGCTTGGATACAGATTGGAGGGCTCAACTCTTAGTAGAGTACTCCAAGGACAGGTTTGCATGTGAGGTTTTGGATGGGTAGCTGAGAGTGACAGATGAGCTACCACCCATGGATGACGAGGGGCATTTGGTATTGCAGCCGGAGGCTATCACTGATAGTAGGGAGAGGTAGCTGCGGAGCAGGATGCTCCGGGAATTCTTGGTGAGGTGGAAGAATTCGCCAGATGAGGATGCCACTTGAAAGAGTGAGGAGATCTTACAACATCCATCACTTCAGTGGCTTGAGGACAAGAAACATTTTGCCGGGGGAGACTATAATATTCCTAATTAGCCATGGCTAATTGGAATATTCGATTTTGCCCAATTTTTGCCTTTTATAGTTTTATAAATAAAAAAGTGAGGATGGGCGACATAACTCACTTTAAGAATAAAAGGTCACTTCCTAGTAGCACAACATTGTGACTTAAGGAGGAGCCAAGGGGGCTAAAGGGGGACGCAGAAATGGAGCCCACGTAGACACATGGAGGGACTACGCAGGAGGGAAGAACACATGGAAAGAGGGGAATCACGCAGGAGGAGGTGAGCCTAGGGATTGTGAGAAGTAGAGGCTATAAAATAGAGAGGAGCCCCTTCATTTTGGATGTTATGAGCATTTGTGATAGTCATTTCGAATTAGAGCACGCTAGCTGTTTAGCTAGTCTGTAGCACTATTTAGTGCATTGAGTGTCTTCGTTCGGGCATCTCACCCTTAGCCCCGGGGGACTTTGAGTGCCTACTCGGGCAAGGTATTTCCATTGGCATTCCAGCAGTCGATTCATCAGCATTTCAGTAGCAATTTCATCAGCATTTTAGCAGCAGCTTCATCAGTGTCTTTCAGGAACTATGCAGAACCCCAAGGGGGTGATTTTCGAGGGTCTACCATTTCAAAAAATCTTTATGGTTTTTCTGGGTTCTTTGAGTAGATTCTGATTCCAGAGTTTCAGGCTTTTTTGAGGAGGGGAGCAGCCCCAAATCCTCATTCGATTTCCAGTAGTAGCAATAGCACGACAATTTCCCAGCAGCTAGGACGCAGATCAGTGTGAGGCCATTCCAAGAAATCTTTCTAGGTTTTTCTGGGTTTCTTGAGTAGAGCCCGAATCCAAAGTTTCAGCTTTTTCTGAGGAGGGAAGTAGCCCCAAATCATCATTTGTTTTCTAGTAGCAGTACCAACACAGCACCAACATCCACGCAGAGAGGCCATTCTTGTCATTCTGAGAGTATTTCTTCACTTGCCTTGTGCAAGTCGAGGTGTCATCTTCCTAATCACCTCTTGTACTCATTTATTGCTTAGTATAATAAAATGGCTTAGCATTTCTCGTTGCATTTCTTGTGTATCTATTTATGGTTTATTATATATATATATAGTATCTTGTATCTTTGTGAGCATTCTCGGCTATTATACCACTTGTGTGTTTCTATTATACTCTTAAACAGAGTCTGGAAAGGGACAGGTAGCCTTTGGATCTCGTCCTCTTTCTAGAGGTGACATATCTGGTAAATGCCCTCCCAGTCCATCTCTAGTTGGAGTTTGCTTGTGTTTGGGGTATATTCCTGATATGGGATATTACAGTTTTTTATTAGTGTCATTCCACTTGTTGTTCCTGGTTCCACTTGGAGATTTTTTGGATCTCTTACTCATCCCTGGGCGAATTCTAAGAGGCAATTGTCATAGGGGAAGTTTCTGGAAGATTGCATGAGCATCCACTTAGCAATACCTTCACCCTCCATTTTTCATGACTTCCATTCTTGAACCTTATATCATCAGATCGTTTTCACCTCCAGAAAATCATTTTCTTTGTTTCATGTCGTAGATGTGGGATACATTAAGGCCCTCCTACGATGGGTCACTTCTTGTCAACATCAGCTCATTATCCAAGAAGTTGACTTAGAAACAACCCTTTTAGTACTTTGAAGCCTGCATGCCTCAATGGCGAGTTTCTCACTTCTGGCGACAGGTTTACATCAATGGACTTCGACCAAAAGATTTTGCGTGGTGTTCGACATCGGATCATATATTCACACCATGTGAATTGTACTGTAGTACCTTGAGGGTCATTATCATTATCGGTGATTCCTCTCACACCTGTTAACAACTTACATTATTGGCTAGTGATCAGGGGATGTCTTTCCATGTTCGACTTCAGGACATCTTTTCACATGGATCGACTTGTACATCAGGCGAAGATTGAACGAGTTTGAAGACCCCGGATCTAGTTTCATCCATCTGGGCTGCGATATATTCAGGGATATAAAGACATAAAATGTACACAGATGCTGCAAAAATAGTCATCTAAGCTAGGGAATATGACTCTTCATATGAAGAATCACCAGTCTGCAACTGCAGACATTATCTGTCCTATGTACATGAAAATGAATTTATAAAGCTAAGCATGGGAATGCCCACCTCAGCTAGATCATGAAAATAATATGATGATGATGTATTGTATTGTATCTTATACAAGTCACCTTCTAGTTTGAATACCTCAGATCCTCATGATAAAGCATTTCACCCCACATCAAAAGATTTACGACTTCATGCTTTAGGGGGAAACTATTATAGACATATTTGGGCACTGTAACCCCAATCTTATATGTCGATAAACCAAGGGCTCTTTAACCCATAAAAGTGTTGTTTCATACCCTAAAGGATTATGGTCAACTGATTACATCATTCCCCAAAAGTTCCTCCTGAAAAACCACTCAGAACTGGCCAAAACTGGACCATACTGACTACTCCACTGTCAGGCTGCAACGCATACTAACTTCTACACTAGCCAGGTGTGATGCATACTGAAGAGGCCTTCTGTGGGGTGCGATGAGGGAGGATGGAAAAATGTCTGAGACAATTTGCTAAGTGGATGCTCATGGAATATTCCAAAAACTTCTCCTATGACACTTGCCTTTTTGAATTTGCCCAGGGATGAGTAAGAGATCCAAAAAATCTCCAAGTGGAATCAAGAACAATGAGTGGAATGACACTAATCAAAAATCCAGAGATGACTCACAGCCTTGCTGACATCTATAAATGGATCCCTCATCTGAGAGATCTAGGGGCTGGAATTTGGTAATTTGTTAGGAAGTACTGATAGTTTGTCTTTGAGAAAAGGCATTGTATTGTTGGGTGATCTTGCTTTTCATGAGGTGAAGAGGGCTTTGATGCTGGGAGGATGATTCTAGATCAGATAGCTGGGTTTTAATTCTCCCTTCTATTATTAATAAAGTTCTTTGAGTTTTCCTCCATACAATCGTGTATTTGTGAATGTTGTTATTTTTGAATTCCATTGTATGTTCAATGTATTTCTGATTCTGCATTGTTTATGATATAATAGATTGAGATGCTTTGATGGTGTTTTGTTACTTTATCTCTACAGGTATTCACTGAGCGGGATAAGTAGGAGAGGAGTTGCAAGCTCTATCAAGGGGGAGAGAAATTGAGCAAGGAGTCAAGTGGAAGATCCAAGTTGGTCCCTTTGCTTCTCTCTTATCTATCATACATAAAGGAAATCGCAAATTGATTTTATTGTTTTTTTCTAAGATAGCTACCAATCCTAGTGGGACTAGCAGATCGAAAAGACACTAATTTTCCTGGAAACAAAATGGCGACTCCACTAGGGAACGAATAGTTTGTTTATTTGTTGCTGATTGTTTGTTTTATAAACTATAGATGGAGCTTGAAGTTAGCCAGATAGCCTTCGAACTGCTCTTGCTCTGCAATTGCAAAGTAGATGAATGCTGCTTCAGTCAATCTCCAGTTTATTTTATGAACTGAACATCTGACTTACAAACATTCTAGATGCCCTTGTGGTAGCTCAATAACCTTCCAAGATCATACCCCTATACTTTGCTCTTTATTTTCCATAATAGCTCAACTTAACTCACTGAATTCTGCTGCAAATTTGAGCCAAAACCCACCTCAGTTGCGCTCCCTAGCCCATTGCATTGTCTATCATTGGAAGCTAATATGCATCACACTTCTCGAGTGTAGCAGGTGAGATGCATCCCTGTTTCTGTGAAGCACAAGTGAAAAACTAAGTAATCCTATTTCTCTCCTTGAAATTTGGGGTTTTTGTCCTTGTTTTCAACTCTGTTCAATTGTTTTGCTACTTATAATAGTATCTCATTGCTGAATCCTCCTTGATTTAAATAGTTTAGCCTCCATTGATTAGGATTAGAAAATGTTTTTATGTATTTTTCCATCATTCGCAGTCCTTTGTCGAAATGTTTCTTAAATCAAATTTTCGTTTTGGTGCAAAGAAGTGTCGTAACTGTCGTTTTGTATCAAAAAGAGAAGTGTCTTTGAGTCTTCCTTCCTTGGATAGTCGATTGAACATTTTTTCATGTATTTGATTTCATTTGTTGATATTTTGAAGTGTCGAATGCATTTTCTATTCGAAATCAAAAAGTGTCGTTAAGTCTTCCTTTCATTTTGAAAAGAAATTGTTGAAATGCCGCTTTGAAAGAAATATTTCAGATCTATACTTTGTTTTCATTTTTGGCATTTTTCACATTAAAGGGAACAAAAAACAAATACATGCATTTGAATTTTCATTTAGACTATATGCGAAAAATGATTTATGAAAAGTGCATTTAGTGTGTGCTCTTTGCTCTTTGTTTGAAAGAATCGTAATCTTCTTTCCTTAGTAGCTAGGATTTTCATTACGAAAAATAAACAACGATTGTTTATCATTTTAGATTGCATATTTAGGAATTTTACATCTATATCACGCAGTGAAACTTGAAAGGAAAACTTCTAAACAAGATGAACTCTAAAATAAATTTCAATGAACTTAACAATGCTTTGGAACCTAACGCAACACATCTAGAGGTCTAGGCTAGAGACGTGTTCCGGTGTCGTAAAATCTAGTAACTATCATTTTCATCGAAGGTTGGGTGATTTCTCCTCTTTGATACGACAAGTTCTAGCACCGGCTTGTGCTCCCCGTACCGTCGAGTATATATTGGGAGACCACAATAGGCTTATATCCTTTATCCATAGGAAGCCGTGTCTGCCGCCCTATTGATTGCAATGCACTGAACACAGCATTCGAGATGATTGACTATCGTACATAAGTCCTTGGTAATTTCTCTTTATTTTATCACCAAGGTGTATTTTGTAGTTTTGCGATAGGTTTGGTAATCCCTCTGTCTAGATCTCTAGAGTAGTCACTTTCGTTCCTTTTCGACTCCTTAAAAGAAAAGTTCCATCTGAGCACTTGTCACTTCAGGCTCATTAAAAATCGAAGGGGACTAGAGTCATATTTAGCTTTTTCTCGACTCTTAAAAACTGAAAAAGCAAAAGTTGTGCCAAAGCGTCATTAAAATTTATTAATTTCAGAATAACATTTTTCCGCTTAATTTTGAGTTGATCAAGTAATCTGCAATCGTGGAAGAAAGTCAATCAAAACCTCATTGTTCGTGGAGACTAGTGAGTCAACCATTTTTGACTCTGGAAACGAAACCATTCTGAGCAAAATGGTCTCGTTTAACTGAGTCCAATTCACTTTATTTATTTGAAACTTGTGTTTCAACATCATTAAAGAGTACAATTACTCCGATCATTTATGGTACATCCGCCTTTAGAGAAGAAGTTCCGCAGTTGCAAGAGGACATTGGAACTGATCCTAGTGTAACGATAGAAACTTCTATACCTAAAACAGCTCCAGATAGAGCTGATCCAGAGACTGAAGTTCACTTACTTGAACATCTGGAAGTTGAGTTCCAGAATTTAGAAGGTGTCACTCCTCCGGTATCTGTCACTGTAGAAGCAATACCTTCTTCGACTCCAGAAGTATTTTATGAACTTGACGGTCTACCTCTTCCACCTGGACTGATTACAATAGAAGAGATAGTAGAGGAGAGGATCTTCCATCCAGTAACCCATTGCATTTTGGAAATGGGATTCACTTATATCCTTCTACTCCTGAAGTTAGTTCTTTTAATCATCTTTCATCACAAGTTCCTGTCGAATCACTAGAAAATCTTTTGGATAGACTAAATATGTCTGAACAACCATCAACATCTAGGACTGTATCATCTGATATAGCTATAGCAGAACCTCCTACTACCATTCCTACAATGTTTGCTGGTATACCGTCTATCCTGGCTAGTTACCAATCACTAGCTGGAGTCCATTCAAGGACTGTTTTGACGACATGGTATGTTCCTATTTGTTCATCCGGAATCCCATCTGGTATTTCTTATGTTGAAATTCAGCAAATTGATCCTAAATGCCAATATCAATTTGGGCAGTCAAGTCTTCAAAGGTCGATATATCCTTTGAACACTGGACTACTGCCATATGGAGGGCAGCATGCTTTTTCATTGTTCCCTCCTGGAGAACAACCATATGAGAGTTTACAACAAAATTCAGGTCAAACTAGAATTACATCCAGTGGTTGGGTACCAATACTGCCTCAACAACCAAGGGTTGTATATTCAATACAACCGACCCAAGCTGTGTCGAATATTCCCACTACACCTGCTATTGTAACTGTGTTGCAAGTACAAGCACTGCCTGTTGTGTGTCAACCTGAAGTCTCTCAGGTTGTAATACAATAGCCTCTTATCTCTACGGCTCAATCACAACCTTAGGTTAGTGCTTCCTTACCTAGAACGACTCAAGCCCAAACGGGTATGATCATTCCACATCTTGGTCAATCTTCCAGTATTGGGAAACACCAAATGGTCCAACAACAATGGCAGGTACATTACCAACAACTGCAATTCCAGCAAACCTACCGAGGACCTAAGCAACAAGGCTTTGTATGTAATGGACAACTGCATTTTCAAAATGGTTATCAACATCCATACTATAATGGTTATGTCCAACAAGCTTATCAAAGTTACCAGCATCAGATACATTATGCTGGTATGCAAAGACCTACTACTCAAGCGATTCCATCTTATCCTGGGTATGCTTCACCTATCCTAAATCAGTAGTTGCCTTTTGTAGCAACTCTAGAATTACCAGATTTGAGCCGACTGACGAATGATCCAATTGCTTATGCCCCTTAGTGCCCAGCGATTCCTCATAAACTTCCCTCCGATATTCCTAAATTCAATGGAAATCCAGGTGAAGATCCATCAAATCACGTAATGACCTTTCATTTTTGGTGCTCATCTAACACCCTAAATGATGATTCGATTAGGCTTCGCCTTTTTCAGAGAATGCTCACTGGTCCGGCAGCAAAATGGTATATTGAATTTCCTGGAGCTTCGTTTGATAACTTCAGCACCCTTGCTACTACCTTTTTAACCCATTTTCAGTTACCCATAAGGTACGAAACAGGAACAGAACTCCTTACCAATTTCAAACAGACCACAGCCACTCACATATCCGATCATATTCATGAGTGGTGACGTCGTCGTCGAATGGTAAAGACGTATGTTCCTGATCAGCTTTTAGCTGAATGGTTTATTAAGTCCTTATTACCTTCTATAACAGAAGATGTGGCAAAAGGAGGAGTTGTCACTGAAGAGAAAGTCATTGCTCATGCCCAATATTTAGACTTGATCTATACTCAGTCTGGCACACTTTGTTAGAGTCGGTCTGGTCAGTTTTCCGTCAGAGATCAGAACTCTTTATGCATTTCATTTTTAGGTGTCCCGCTCCATTCACTCAGCTGCATTCTGCTAGGGGCATGCCATGATCTGACGGAGAAGGTCATGCTAGTCATCTCCCCTCATGTCTGGCTCCTGCTGGCTTATGTCTTTGTGTCAAATAATCAAAAAAGTCCATAACAGTCAAGGTCTGGTCCTTTAACAGAAAAAAGTCATTTTTGGTCATTAGGTCTAGGGATTGATCAATTTGGTCTTTAATATGTCTAGTAAAGCCATGCAGGCCAGAGTGATGCTCTTGCAAAGTAATAATCCGCAGAGTTTCATCATCATATTGATAGACTTCGACTATTCTTCAAAACATTGTTTTGAAGAAAAGTCAAACAGTGTCATTTGTGACAAAATTTTAAAAAAGGGTTGACAGTTGATTTCTTTAGGTGCAATCATGGTTTCCATGACTAGATGCTCTGTCATGAAATCCCTGCAAAAAATGTCGAAAAATTTCATCGTTTGAGCCAAAATTTCAGAGGAAAAGTGAAAATCAGGGTTGTTTTAAAGTCAGTAAAAAAAAGTGCCAAACATGACATTAGAAAGGTGGGTTTTTTGAAAAAGTAAATTTAATCATGACCTCCAAGTCTTATACACAAGTTCCCATCACAAATCAAACTCATTGTGCAATCAAGGCATAGGAAAAACGTTGCAAGGTCGAGCAGCGAGCAATTGCGTGGTTTGGAGCAGTTTGGAGGTGATTACAGGGGTGCGGCGCACACAGAACCCGCCCACAGTTCAAACTTATAACCAGCGCGGCACACACCCGGAGCGCGGGGCACTGGGCTTTGCGTGCAGTGCACAGAGACAAAGCGCCCAGAACGTGCCAAAACTCCCTCAAATCTTTTGTGAAGACCTCTAATTGCAAGGTAGACTCTCAAACTCACTTGTTCATCAAATTGGATAAAGATAAGGTGGTTTTTATGCCCATGGTAGAAATGAAACAAAACTCTTAAAGCAACCACAAAAAAAACACCAAGAAATCATCTTGCTAGGGTTGTGCCATTGTGTTGTTGCTGCCAAGGTTCTATTTTCCCTACCCTACCCCTATTCCTTATTCCCCTATGCCATTTTTCCTACTATCACTACCCTAACACTACCAAAATCATATTCCCTTACCCCTCCTCCTATTACTCAATACAAACCCTAAAACCCTATCTTACCAAAAAACCCAAACCCTACCCTATCAAAATACCCAAAACCCCCTACATATCCCCAAACAAAATTCTCCTATAACCCCTATTCCCATTTCATTACTCCCCTCCTAATACTCCCTTATTTCATTGTCCTCCTTAGTGGCAGATTATCAAAACAACACCCAGCTTCACCATCATCAAAGGGGCAGCCTAAATACAGTTTATAAACAACAGTCATGGCATTCGAGGTTTCATCAGAGTATGAGGTGGAGACCCACAGTGATACAGCTTCAGGAGAACAGGCCCCCAGGAGACATCACCGAAGTGGCAAACATGTTAGAGATGAGCCAAACACCCTCACTGAGTTGCAGGCATGCCCTCTTGCTATGTCATGTTTCCAGCACCTAGCATATTTTGAATTTGTCAAAGAGTGGCAAATGTCAGAGCTCATCATGAGTTGGCCCGTCTTTTTGCGCTTCACCTACATGGAGGTCAGTCTATCTTGGCTGGGGTCACCATCACATTGACACCCGAAGCCATATCAGTGGCAACAGGCATACCAAATGTTGGAGAATTGTGGCATAAGAAGAAGAAGGTGGAGAGGCATCATTATGAGCCTTCCATTAAGGCCAGTTGTTTGAGTCAGCTCACGAGAGTTTTCCCATTCAAATTTTTGAGAGATGAGTATCCTCCGCTCATGAAATTGATCATGAAGTACTTCAGTTGTGAGGGGAGGTTTTCTCGCCTTTATGCCTATCACATTAGGTTGCTCATGCACTTTACCAGGGTGCAGATGATGAACCTCCCATTTTTCATTTGCGGGAACATAGAGAGGATGAAAAATTTCATGCAGCATAAGACCCCTCGGCAACAGCTCAACAGTGTTTATCACTTTGCTCTTATCTGGATTTTGGTGGATCATCAGTTGGGATTGCAAGGCATTGCTTGGGAGGACTTCATCTCCCATGACTTCTTCAGCACTCCATAAGTAGTATCAGAGGCAGAGCATGAGATAGGTGGTCCTTCACATCAGTATGAGTGCCACGAGACTGCTACTGTGCTAGTATTCATCACCTATCAGAGAGGCAATAGACATTTTTTTGCAGCGGCAAAGCGAGTGTTATCTCCACCCGAGGTGGAAGGGACCTCACTTTTGACATCATAATCACAGGAGCAGGGCAAGGGTAAGGAGCTAGTGCAGGAGGAAGGTCCATCAGGTGAACGAGAGACCAAATTCATTCTCCTCCATGATGATGAGACAGATACAGAACCAACAAATGCAAGCTTACAAAGATCATCCAGGAATAGCAATCAGTGATTGAGGCCTTATCCCTTGAGTTGGAGAGGTCCAAGTGGAACATGAAGTACCTAGAGCAGAGAAACAAACAGCTAGAGGATCATCAAGCGATTATGGAGCTGCAAAAGATTCGTGAGCATCGCCAAGTTGCTCAAAGGAGAAGAGTTGAGCTCACATCATTGGAGCAAGAGATCAATGAGGATCGGGAGGCCCATCTCAAGAGTGTGAACATGCACTTGGAGAGGTTGATGTACAAGGCCGATCAGGACCTTGCCTTGCTGAGACACATGGCTTATCATTATAGGACACAAAATATGAGTGCAAGGGCCCGGATAAGGAGCTTGAAGGCAAAATTGAGGAAAGCAACAAGAAAAGAAAAAGAGGCAAAAGAGCAAGATTAGCTTTGAATATTAGCTAAGGCTTCCTTGGCCCATCATAACACCCCATAGAGAACCTCCAACCCAAATTTCAAGAAATTTGGGGAATTTTTGGTCACATGACAAAATTTTGGGCAAAATACAGGGTTTTTCTCCCTGTGTGGTGCGACGCTAAAAATCGAGAGCTCCAAATGAGGAATGGTTTGCATTTTTGGATTCAGCATGGAAAATCATGACTACTGGTGCTCGGAAAAGAAATTTGGCCAAGATATTTGTCTCCAAAAGGTCAAAAACACCCAAAAAATGGCCTCTCTGCCCCTTTTTTGACACACAGGAAGCAGTCTTGGGAGAATGGAGATTTGGAGTAGCAAATGAGCACCAAATTCAAACATTCCAGTGGGGTTAGAAAGTAGACAGGACAAGATTTCCAACAAGCCCACTTGGGCACATTTTGGACAACTTCAAGTGCCACAAAATAGGCCCCAAAGTAGCACGGCACACAGAGAAAATGGTGCGGTGCATAAAGGAAAATTTTCCAAATTTACTTATGTTTCGCGAATTTTCGATTCGAGACTTCTCCAAGTGGGCCCGCTCATCTCTACACTTTGGTTTTTTGGCACCAAAGGTGGCATTTAAAGCATTTTCTTTCCAGATGGACTTCTATCCAAGTGGAGAAGGAAGGCAAACAGTCACCCAAGCCAAATGTCATGTTTGTAGCGTTGCACCTGTAGCTAATGGTTGGCTCTTCATCTCCATTTTGTAATGATTCGAGTAACTCCCCAACCCTTGGGTGTTCTATCTCTTCATGGCACATTCTATATATTGTATGTAAGCTATTTGCAAAGGGTTGGTTAGTTTGTAACTTCTGGGAGACTGTGGGAAAGAAACTCTGTTTCTTCACTGTGTATTTTTGACAGAGAATTAATGAAAGGCAGCGGCTCTGTTTCATGAGATTCTTGTGGTTGTGAGTGTAGCAAATGTGTCTCTTATGTTTTCATATGTATTTCGTTATGTTTCATAATTCAATTCATGTTCATTTCCAGTGAAATTTTCTGAGTGAGATTAGGTAGAATTCAATTTTATTGCTCTACCTGTGAGAAAATTTCATGTTCAGTGTTCTTCTTCTGTTGAAAAGGATTCATGTTCCTATGCCCTTTCCACACTCCTCAGCAATCTCTCTATTCCACGTTATTCCAAACTAAATTGCTACACTTTCCACCTGCCTTGCCTCACAAAGTAATCTGTGCCTTTGTATTAAATTCTCTGTTCTTTGCTAACTGTTGGTCCATACCATCCCAGAAGCTCGGTCATTCATAAAAATTGTTTCTTGTATCCATATTCACTTACTAGCCTAAGATCAATATTTCATTGTAAGTCATCTCAGACCGTTTTTTGCTTATCTATTCACTGAGCGTGACTTGGAGAGAGCCCTCTCCTATTCTGGTAGGGCTAGCTACCAGACTGAGCGTGGTTTGTGGTTACCCTGAATTTTGCCTTCCTTCAGCCTAGGGCAGATTTAGGTGCTAACATAGTGGTGACTCCACTGGGGACAAAACTGAAATCAAATCCCCTTGTTTCATAATAATTCTAAGCTTCCAGATGATGAGCTTAGGATTGGATAGGCTGAGTAAGTTGGTTGTGTCCTGTGATTTTCCTCAATAGCACGCTGGCTTCGAGACGATATACCAGAGCCAATCCAGACCCGGATCCTCCTCATATCTACGAAAATCCCAATTTGATTCCTAGACTCCTTCGTCAAGAAAGCACCATAACTCCTGTGTTCAAGTCTCATTCATGTCCTGATATTTTTGAGTATCTTGAAGAGCTTGAGTTTGACGAACGGTTTGAAATATCATTGTTTGAGTCTAAGTCCGAAAGGGCTGTTGATTATACTGTCCCCAATCCTCAATTTCTTGTAGATCTAGAAACAGAAAGAGCTAACCGATTAATTGATAATTATATTGCGGCACAGCCTCAAACTCCAATTGCTAGCCCCTTACAAACGGTGCAAACTCCTCCAACACCTCCAAGGCCAAATCCACCGAGAGTGATGGCTGTCCGTTTTGCACCCCTTGTTCTGCCCCAAGTTCTAGATGATATGCCCATGGATTATCAAAGTAAAATCCTGTTTTTTGATGGCACTCCTAACAGCATTACTGGTCAGAAACATGTGGACAAAATGGCAGACTTCTATGAACTTCATGAGATCGATGCGGAGAATGTGGCAATGAGACTTTTTGTACAGACATTTGCAGGTGAAGTGAGGAAGTGGTTTAGAGGTTTGCTGGCTGCATGTATCACTACCTTGGCTGAACTACAAAGACAAATTTTAAACTGATGGGAAGTGAAAATGAATCCCCTTCAAATTCTGGCTGAATATGAACAAATCAAACGAAACGCTGGTGAGTCGGTCCAAGATTATTGTGTTAGATTCAATACAGTTTATAACGAGATTCCAGATCATCTAAAGCCACCTGTGGGACTGGCTATGATGAAATTTCCAGATGGTTTTGAAGCTGATATGGCCTACCAATTAAGAGAGAGAGAAGCGGCCACAATGGAAGACATGCAGAAAATTATGGTCAGCGTTGAAGAAAATGTGTTGTCCAAGAGAGCTAGAGCGAAAGCAGAAAAGAAAGTCACGGTTAAGGAAGATTCTTCTTCAATGGATCAATTACTCAAAAAGGTAGAGCAGATGCTTGAAAGGGTGAAGCTCGACAAGCCTGAGCCACAAGTTAGGAATCCTAACTTCTGTGGCCAGCAACAGCTATAATATAGAATAAGACAGAGAGATCAACGAACCCAAGAGCAGGCAGCACAACAGCCAGTAAAGACACCTTTGCAGCAAAATTTTGTGCATGGACCGAAGTCAGATGAGAACGGAAATGTAATAGGTGAAGAGAACCACCTCTTTACTCCAGATGAGTTGCCTACTTACATTACCAAAGAAGAGTGTGCGGTGAGTTCAGCTGCACACAAAGACACGGATTTCATTTTGGCTAGTGACACTGTTTTAGAAGAAGAATCAGAGGAATATCAAAGGGGGTATATGAATGCTTTGTCTGCATAGAAGCAACAATATTCACTTAAAAACAAAGATGTGCCGGCCAAACCAATTTAGAAAAAGAAAGAGGTTGAAACAGCAAAGAATGATTCATCAACTACACAAAGAAAAGGAAAGGTGGCGGTTGGTCTGGAGAGAAACAAATCAAAATCAGCAGAACAATCACAACATCAAGCTGCATCAAAGGAAAAGGAAAAGAAAGAAATCCCAGTCAAAGAGGTAGAAAATATTCCCGCTTTTAATTTAGAGAATGAGATTTCCAAATTAAAAGTATCCATCCCCTTGACTGAAATAATGAAGAACAACAGTTATAGAGGAAAAATATCTAAGATGTTGAATTTGGACCCAATGTCTGACATGGTAAATGTAGAAGATGATCAACCTAAAATGATTTTTGGGCCAACATCGAATGGTGAGTCTCCTGACAGCAATGTGCCACCCTTTTATATCAGTTTATGATTGCATGATTTTGTGTTACATAATGCCATGTTCGATTCTGGAGCTTCTCACAATCTCATGCCCAAGGCTATCATGGATAAGCTCTGTCTGGACATCACCCGATAGTACCACGATCTCTATTCATTTGATTCCAACAGAGTGAGATGTATAGGACTCATCAAAGACTTGGTTGTGAGTCTGGATCAACTTCCAATGAAAAATGTTTTGATGGATGTGGTGGTAGCAGATATTCCTCCAAGGTTTGGGATGCTTCTTTCCAGGTCTTGGGTAGCGAAATTGAAAGGGACACTACAGCTATATTTCTCCTATGCAATGATTCCGGTGTTTGGACAAATGAGGAAATTGTATCGAGAACAAAAAATGAAATATATGATCACAAGCAAGGAGAAACCAATAAATCATCCAATTAACTATGTACATACAGATTTAGAGTCTTTTGTTTTGTTTTCAGATAGTTTAAATGATATAGATAGTCAGTTAGTAGAAGCAGATGATATTCCGGAAATAACAGAAAATTTCAGAGAAATTTTAAAGAAAGAAGGACAAGAATAGCAGAACAATGTTGGGCAATCAGCTGAAAGTAATGGACAGCAAGCAGACAAGGCACAGCAAACAGATTTCCAGCACTTGCAAGAGGATGAAGAAGGTTTGTGGACCATGGATTTTGATGGAGTAGTGGGAAATGATGGCACTGGAATTGGAATTTGGGTACGCAGTCCTTTCTCCGCCCCGAACAAAGTGCCTAGCAATGTGCGGGTATGCTCTTACAAGTTGGCTTTTGAGTGTTCAAACAATGAAGCTGAATATGAAGCTCTGATTGCTGGCCTGAATATTTTAAGAAAGCTGAGTGCTAAAAGGATTTCAGTATATGGCGACCCCGAATTGGTAATAAAGCAGGTCAGAGGCGAGTATCAAGCAAAGCATCCTAGGATGCAGGCCTATCGTAGTGCAGTTTTAGACATCTTAAAATTATTTTCAAAATACACCTTAACATGTGTACCTCGTATACAAAATAGTATTGCTGACGCTCTTGCCAAGGCAGCAAGTAGTTTGCAAATCCCAATGAATTCTAGCAATAAATTTGAAATCCATGTCAAGCATCGTCCAACCATTCCAAACAATCAGAGATATTGGCAAGTGTTTCAAGATGATGAGGAGATTAATGATTTTCTTCGAAACAAAGGCAAGTTCAAAGAAACCTCAATTGATGTAGAAAATGACGATGGTAAAGGGAATGGTACAGATGAAGTGCGATCAATGAAATTGACGTGTTGCAACTGAAGAATAACATTATTCCTAAAGGTTTGATACCTCTAGAAGAACATTTTGATCAAGATGATGTAGCCCGCAAGCCAACATTGTAGCCAACAAAGAAGGGTGTAGAAGAGGTCAACATAGGAAAAGCTGCCAATCCTAAGTTGGTAAAATTGTCCAAAGCATTTCCGCCAAAGATCAAGGACAAATATATCAGTTTGATGGCTTCATTTGCAGATGTGTTTGCTTGGGATTATTCTGACTCAAAGACCTATGATACCAATATAATTCAACACACTATACCCATCAATCCCAATCAAAAACAATTCAGACAGAAGTTGAGAAGGATAAATCCAAAGTTGTTGCCATCTATTTAAAAGGAGGTAAACAGGTTGTACAAGTCAGGTATCATTGTGCCCATCAGATTTTCATATTGGATCTCTAACTTGGTGCCCGTACGAAAGAAGACAGGTGAGATCCGCTTATGCATTGATTTCAGAAATCTCAATAAAGTTTCATTAAAGGACAACTATCCACTTCCCAAGATGGACCATATACTTCAGCAAGTAGTGGGGGCATCTCGTATGTCAGTACTTGATGGTTATTCCAGATATAACCAAATTTCTGTCCATGAGGATGACTGAGACAAGACAGCATTCACCACTCCATGGGGAACCTTTCATTATGCCAAAATGCCTTTCGGTTTAAAAAATGCAGGTGCCACATTTCAGCGTGCAATGGACTTGGCTTTTGTGAATGAGAAGGATGTGTTTTTGGTGGTGTACCTGGATGATTTGACAGTGTTTTCTAGATCTGATGAAGAACACATGCACCATCTAAAAACTGTCTTTCAAAAGTGCAGAAAATATGGTTTATCGCTGAATCCTAAGAAGAGCTTGTTCACCATGGAGGAAGGAAAATTGCTCGGGCACATTATTTCAAAGGATGGCATTCGTATTGACCCAGCACATGTGCAAGCAATTCAGCAAATCGATCTGCCCCGGAATAAAAAAGAGATACAATCGTTCAATGGTAAGATGAATTTTCTGCGTCGCTTTGTGCCTAATCTTGTTGAACACTTAAGAGAGATGACCAACATGCTCAAGAAGGACAGCCAAGTGAAATGGATAGAGGAGGCTGTAAAATCTTTCAATTTGGTTAAATTGGCCCTTTCTTCAGCTCCAGTTCTAGTCAGCCCGGACTACACTCAGGATTTCACATTGTTTTCATTTTCTTCGGAGCACACTATGGCAGCAGTATTATTGTAGAAAAGAGATGATCATGAAAGACCCATTGCATTCTTCAGCAGAGCCATAAGAGATGCAGCTTTAAAGTACAACATCATTGAGAAGCAAGCCCTGGTATTGGTGAAGGCATTGAAGGATTTCCAGGTATATATTCTACATTCTCATATTTTGGCCTATGTTCCTAATGCTACTGTAAAAGATGTTTTAGTGCAGACCGATCTAGAAGGAAGAAGAGGCAATTGGATTGCAGCCTTGCTAGAATATGATGTGGAAATAAAGCCCACAAAGTTGGTCAAAGGACAGGGGTTGGTGAAGTTAATGGCCGAATCAAACTTGCATGCCTTGGACATAAATCTGATTGCTACTATGTCCAATGAGAACGAGGAAATATCATCCATTCAGGTATCTGAAATGTTTGTTCTATCCCCATGGTATTCAGATATAATATATGTGCTAAAAAATCTATCACCACCACTCGGCATGACTAGAAATAAAGCGAGAACACTCAAGTTGAAGGCCGCCAAGTTTTGCATTCTAAATTCTGAGTTGTATTGGAAATATCCCGGTGGCATTTTGTTGAATTTTTTGGTGGAAGAGGAGGCAAAGAAAGTCTTGGAGGATTTCCATGGAGGAGAGTGTGGTGGTCACCTTTTTTGGAAGTCAACAACAAATAAAATTTGAGCACATGGTACTATTGGCCCACATTGTTTGCTGATGTGTACAAGATGGTCAAGCGTTGTCATAAATGTCAGATTTTCGAAGGAAAACAGAAATTACAGCCTTTACCACTTAAGCCTATTGAGGTGAGCGCTCCTTTCCAGTAGTGGGGGTTGGATTTCATTGGTGAAATTCATCCCGCTTCTTCCGGTCAGCATAGATGGATCCTCACAGCGACAGACTATTTCACAAAATGGATTGAGGCAACTCCCACCAGACAAGATATAGATATGGTAATCATTTCATTTCTTGAAAATAACATCTTGTCTCACTTTGGTTGTCCGAATAAGTTAATCACCGATAATGCAGCAGCTTTCAAATCAAAGAGGATGGTAGAATTTTGTCATAAATATCACATCATTTTGGGTCACTCAACTGCCTATCATCCGCAAGGCAATGGAATGGCGGAATATTCGAATAAATCATTGGTCAACATCATCAAGAAGCTGCTGGAAATAAATAAAAAGAGCTGGAATAAGAGGTTGGTCCATGCACTTTGGGCAGATCGGATCAGTCAGAAAAAATCCATTGGTATGTTACTGTTTGAGCTTTTTTATGGAGTTGACACAGTATTTCCCACCTCTCTCGCTGCCTCGGTAGTTAGACTTCTTCAGGAGGCCGGTAGTGAAGAAGATCCCATGCAGAGAAGGTTGAATCAAATGGTCCACTTGCAGCAAACAAGAGAAGAAGTTTTCAAGAACACATCCAAATTGCAGGAGAAAATAAAGAAAATTTATGACAGAAAAGCAAAGGTAGATAAATTTCAATTGGATGATGTGGTGCTGAAGTGGGATGCAAGGAATGAAGAGAAAGGTAAGCATGGAGAGTTCGAGAATATTTGGAAAGGCCCTTTCAAGATTGTAGCATGTAGGGGTCAGAATGCCTTTTTTCTAAAGGAAATGAATGGGGAAGATTGTCCAGGAGGGCCGATCAATGGTCGTCTTCTCAAGCGGTACCACTGTTGAGTTATTAAAGCTGCTTCCACTATCATTGTAAATACCATTTTTATTTCATTTTGGTTTCACTCTGTCAAGTTAGTTTTTGAGTCATTTCAATGTCAATTTTGAGTCAATTTCTTGGTCATTTCAGTTTCATAAATAAGTCAGAGTCCTGTGTTGTAGTCAAAATGATGACTCCATAGCCCAATGGACAAAAGGCACTGTCTAGCTCCTCCAGAGATCTGCTGTTCTTGGCACCTCCAAGGAGCTACCATCACCCATTGGAGCCAATGTTAGAGTCGGTCTGGTTAGTCCTCCGTCAGAGATCAAAACTCTTTATGCGTTTCATTTTTAGGTGTCCCGCTCCATTCACTCAGCTGCATTCCGCTAGGGGCATGCCATGATCTGGCTGAGAAGGTCATGCTAGTCATCTCCCCTCATGTTTGGCTCCTGCTGACTTATGTATTTGTGTCAAATAATCAAAAAAGTCCATAACAGTCAAGGTCTGGTCCTTTAACAGACAAAAGTCATTTTTGGTCATTAGGTCTAGGGATTAATCAATTTGGTCTTTAATATGTCCAGTAAAGCCATGAAGGCCAGAGTGATTCTCTTGCAAAGTAATGATCCGCAGAGTTTCATCATCATATTGATAGACTTCGACTGTTCTTCAAAACTCTGTTTTGAAGAAAAGTCAAATAGTGTCATTTGTGACAAAATTTTAAAAAAGGGTCGACAGTTGATTTCTTCAGGTGCAATCATGGTTTCCATGACTAGATGCTCTATCATGCAATCCCTGCAAAAAGTGTCGAAAAATTTCATCGTTTGAGCCAAAATTTTAGAGGAAAAGTGAAAATCAGGGTTGTTTTAAAGTCAGTAAAAAAAGGTGCCAAACATGACATTAGAAAGGTGGGTTTTTTGAAAAAGTAAATTTAATCATGACCTCCAAGTCTTATACACAAGTTTCCATCACAAATCAAACTCATTGTGCAATCAAGGCATAGGAAAAATGTTGCAAGGTCGAGGAGCGAGCAATTGCGTGGTTTGGAGCAGTTTGGAGGTGATTACAGGGGCGTGGCGCACACAGGCAGGGGCGCAGCGCACACAGAACCCGGCCACAGTTCAAACTTATAACCAGCGCAGCGCACACCTGGAGCACGGCGCATAGAGACAAAGCGCCCAGAATGTGCCAAAACTCCCTCAAATCTTTGGTGAAGCCCCTCTAATTACAAGGTAGACTCTCAAACTCACTTGTTCATCAAATTGGATAAAGATATGGTGGTTTTTATGCCCATGGTTGAAATGAAACAAAAATCTTAAAGAAACCGCAAAAAAAACACCAAGAAATCATCTTGCTAGGGTTGTGCCATTATGTTGTTGCTGCCAAGGTTTTATTTTCCCTACCCTATCCCTGTTCCTTATTCCCCTATGCCATTTTTCCTACTATCACTACCCTAACACTACCAAACTCATATTCCCTTACCCCTCCTCCTATTACTCAATACAAACCCTAAAACCCTACCTTACCAAAAAACGCAAACCCTACCCTATCAAAATATCCAAAACCCCCTACATATCCCCAAACAAAATTCCCATTTCATTACTCCCCTCCTAATACTCCCTTGTTTCATTGTCCCCCTTGGTGGCAGATTATGAAAACAACACCCAGCTTCACCATCATCAAAGGGACAGCCTAAATATAGTTTATAAACAGCAGTCATGGCATCCGAGGTTTCATCATAGTATGAGGTGGAGACCCACAATGATACAGCTTCAGGAGAACAGGCCCCCAGGAGACATCACCGGAGTGGAAAACATGTTAGGGATGAGCCAAACACCCTCACTGAGTTGCAGGCATGCCCTCTTGCTATGTCATGTTTCCAGCACCTAGCATGTTTTTAATTTTTTCAAAGAGTGGAAAATGTCAGAGTTCATCATGAGTTGGCCCGTCTTTTTGTGCTTCACCTACATGGAGGTCAGTCTATCTTGGCTGAGGTCACTTTCACATTGACACCCGAAGCCATATCTATGGCAACAAAGATTACCAAATGTTGGAGAACAGTGGCATAAGAAGAAGAAGGTGGACAGGCATCATTATGAGCCTTACATTAAGGCCAGTTGTTTGAGTCAGCTCACGAGAGTTTTCCCGTTCAGATTTTTGAGAGATGAGTATGCTCTGCTCATGAAATTGATCATGAAGTACTTCAGTTGTGAGGGGAGGTTTTCTCGCCTTTATGCCTATCACATTAGGTTGCTCATGCACTTTACCAGGGTGCGGATGATGAACCTCCCATTTTTCATTTGCAGGAACATAGAGAGGATGAAAAATTTCATGCAGCATAAGACCCCTCGGCAACAGCTCAACAATGTTTATCACTTTGCTCTTATCTGGATTTTGGTGGATCATCAGTTGGGATTGCAGGGCATTTCTTGGGAGGAATTCATCTCCCATGAATTTTTCAGCACTCCACAAGTAGTATCAGAGGCAGAGCATGAGATAGGTGGTCCTTCACATCAGTATGGGCACCACGAGACCACTACTGTGCCAGTATTCATCACCTATCAGAGAGGCAGTAGACATTTGTTTGCAGCGGCAAAGCGAGTGTTATCTCCACCCAGGGTGGAAGGGGCCTCACTTCCGACATCAGCATCACAGGAGCAGGGCAAGGGTAAGGAGCCAGTGCAGGAGGAAGGGCCATCAGGTGAACGAGAGACCGAATTCGTTCTCCTCCATGATGATGAGACAGATACAGAACCAACAAATGCAAAGCTTACAGAGATCATCCAGGAGCAGCAATTAGTGATTGAGGCCTTATCCCTTCACTTGGAGAGGGCCAAGTGGAACATGAAGTACCTGGAGCAGAGAAACAAACATCTAGAGGATCAACAGGCGATCATGGAGCTGCAAAACATTCGTGAGCATCGCCAAGTTGCTCAAAGGAGAAGAGTTGAGCTCACTTCATTGGAACAAGAGATCAATGAGGATCGGGAGGCCCATCTCGAGAGCGTGAACATGCACTTGGAGAGGCTACTAGACAAGGCCAATCAGGACCTTGCCTTGCTGAGACACATGGCTTATCATTACTGGACACGAAATATGAGTGCAAGGGCCCGGATAAGGAGTTGGAAGGCAAAATTGAGGAAAGCAACAAGAAAAGCAAAAGAGGCAAAAGAGCAAGATCAGCTTCGAATCCTGGCTGAGGCTTCCTTTGCCAATCATAACACCCCATAGAGAACTTCGAGCCCAAATTTCAAGAAATTTGGGGAATTTTTGGTCACATGACAAATTTTTGGGCAAATACAGGGTTTTTCTCCCAGTGGCGCGACGTTAAAAATCGGGGGATCCAAATGAGGAATGGTTTGCATTTTTGGATTTAGCATGGAAAATCACGACTACTGGTTCTCGGACAAGAAATTTGGGCAAGATATGAGTCTCCAAAAGGTCAAAAACACCCAAAAAATGGCCTCTCTGCCCCTTTTTGACACACGAGAAGCAATCTTGGGAGAATGGAGATTTTGAGGGGAAAATGAGCACCAAATTCAAAAATTCTAGTGGGTTCAGAAAGTAGACAGGATAGGCTTTCCAACAAGCCCACTTGGGCACATTTTGGACACCTACAAGTGCCCCAAAACAGGCCCCAAAGTAGCGCGGCGCACAAAGGAAAAATTGCCAAATTTGCTTCCGTTTTGTGAATTTTCGATTCGCGACTTCTCCAAGTGGGCCCGCTCATCTACACTTCAGTTTTTTGGCACCAAAGGTGGAATTTAAAGCATTTTATTTCCAGATGGACTTCTATCCAAGTGACGAAGGAAGGCAAATGGCCACCCAAGCCAAATGTCATGTTTGTAGCGCTGCACCTGTAGCTGATGGTTGGCTCTTCATATCTATTTTGTAATGATTCGAGTAACTCCCCAACCCTTGGGCGTTCTATCTCATCATTGCACATTCTATATATTGTATGTAAGCTATTTGCAAAGGGTTGGTTAGTTTGTAACTTCTGGGAGACTGTGGGAAAGAAACTCTGTTTCTTCACTATGTATTTTTGATAGAGAATTAATGAAAGGCAGCAGCTCTGTTTCATGAGATTCTTGTGGTTGTGAGTGTAGAAAATGTGTCTCTTATGTTTTCATATGTATTTCGTTATGTTTCATAATTCAATTCATGTTCATTTCCAGTGAAATTTTCTAAGTGAGATTAGGCAGAATTCAATTTTATTGCTCTGCCTGTGGGAAAATTTCATGTTCAGTGTTCTTCTTCTGTTGAAAAGGATTCATGTTCCTATGCCCTTTTCACACTCCTCAACAATCTCTCTGTTCCACGTTATTCCAAACTAAATTACTACACTTTCCGCCTGCCTTGCCTCACGAAGTAATCTATGCCTTTGTATTAAATTATCTGTTCTTTGCTGACCGTTGGTCCCATACCATCCCAGAAGCTCGGTCATTCATAAAAATTGTTTCTT
Source organism: Pinus tabuliformis (assembly GCA_031772625.1). Classification (NCBI taxonomy): domain Eukaryota; kingdom Viridiplantae; phylum Streptophyta; class Pinopsida; order Pinales; family Pinaceae; genus Pinus; species Pinus tabuliformis. Next base: position 265,768,592 of record CM062805.1, read on the forward strand.
GTATCCATATTCACTTACTAGCCTAAGATCAATATTTCATTGTAAGTCATCTCAGACCATTTTTTGCTTATCTATTCATTGAGCGTGACTTGGAGAGAGCCCTCTCCTGTTCTGGTAGGGCTAGCTGCCAGACTGAGCATGGTTTGTGGTTACCCTAAATTTTGCCTTCCTTCAGCCTAGGGCAGATTTAGGTGCTAACACACTCTACGACAAACTTCCTGATGCTCCTAGACCAAAATTTTCCATTCCACCCCCTCCTAAATCAAATAGGGACTCTAACACCAGTGATTGTGTGAATGGTACCACAAGCACAAAAACCGCAAAGGCTCCATATAAAAATGGCCTTGCAATTTCTAGTCAAAAAGAAAATGAAGAACCTCTTGCCTCAAGCATTAATGTCTTGTCATTTGACAAGAGCAAGAATCCAAAGCAACCAAGGGGCAAGAAGAAAGGGAAAAATAATAAGAAGAAATAGGAAAATTCACCTCCTAAAAAATCTTCTCAAAACTCTACCAGGCAAAAGAAACCTCGTTATCCATGTTTCATATGCGACGATGAGCATTTCACGAAAGATTGTCCACATAAAGCTGAGGTTACGAAATTTTTAAAGACTTCAAGTACCTTAGTGGTGTTGACTGATCTGTTTCTAAGCCTAGAAACCAATTTGGTTGCTATCGATCATGCTTCCCCATCCCAAGTGCTTATGTTATCCATATCAAAACAACAAAATGATGCATTGATATCAACAAGGAATAAATATTATGGGAATCCACCGTCATCGAACAACAAGGCTACAGATCAACCCAGTAGTTCAACAACAACTTCGCCTGAAGTTGTTTCGCCCATCATTCCTGAATTAACAATAAAGCCACCAAAGGGAGTAGTACATAAATCGACATCTAATCCTCGTGCTCGAGCTACACATAATTATAATATAGTGGAGGATCTAGCACAATCGCCATCCGCTATGTCGACACTTGAAGTATTGCAAAATTGCCCCTCCCAAAGTAGGCTTTGTTATCAGTAATAGGTGGGATTGACCCAGCAGATTCCAATCTTGTGGCCTTTAACCATAAAGGATATGAACCTCAGTTACCAGCCCAACTCGCTTTCCTATGCAGGTAAAAGCCGTCAATAAAAATGTTCATCAAACAATCATTGATAAGGGGGCATCTACCTATATTATGTCAATGAGTTGCTGGAAAACTTTAGGCTCACCACCCTTGTCACAATCATCAACAACATTAAAAGCGTTTGATGGAAGAACATACATGCCGTATGGGATATTAAGTAACTTGCAAGTTTAACTGGGGGGCAAGACAGTAGAAATTGAAGTCGAGGTCATTGATGGAAACCTTGACTACAATATCTTGCTAGGAAGGCCCTAGATTTATGCTATGGCCACCGTTGTGTCAACATATTTTAGAAAGATTGCATTTCCCTTCCAAGGTGGAATTACAATCGTTGACCAACTAACCCTTTTCCCCAATAGTTCACAAGCGACTGGAAGAATTCCATTGATCCATGGAAGTTCTCAAATGCTTCAACATGTTGGAGTAGGTCTCCTCAAAGACCCTTCCTTAATGGGTACTTTTGCCCCCTTACCTCCTAGTAATCTGGCTTAAGTGGCCACAGTGGAAACCTTTCATATGATATCTTCTACATCATCAAAGATTAAGAAGAACTCTGACCATTTTGATAGTGTGGATCATCATGAGGTGTTGCCCCTAAGCCCCATAGAATCTTTGTAGCAACCAATTTTTGGGCCTGGATGGCGAACCCAAATAAACACTCAGCGAGTGTTTGGATAGATTAGTCTCTAGAGTATGGTACCTCTTCCAATCCTTAGTCTCGTATACATTCTACAGACGTAGGAATAATTCAGTCTATGATGAGAGGAGAGACGCCGTGGGAAGATTACCACCATCATTCCCACCTTCAAGATAACAATGAAGATTATTCAAGCGACCTTAATCATCCTTCAGTCTTTGATGTTCTATCAAATACTGTAAACACAGTGGATTTCGAGCGAAATCTGTCCAATATTGAAGAAACGATAGCCATTAATATATCGACCAAACCTAATGTTGTAGAGAATATTCATGTTGGCAAATCATGTTCTTCATTAGAACTCGAAATTTACTGTGCTCTCTTTCACGAATTCAGAGATGTCTTTGCATGGTCATATGAAGAAATGGCAGGCATTGACTCGAGAATTATTGAACATGAAATAAAGATGTATCCAGATGTCAAACCAGTACGACAACAGATTCGACATGTTCAACTCTAAAATAAATTTCAATGAACTTAACAATGCTTTGGAACCTAACGCAACACATCTAGAGGTTTAGGCTAGATACATGTTCTAGTGTTGTAAAATCTAGTAACTATTGTTCTCATCGAAGGTTGGGTGATTCCTCCTCTTTGATACAACAAGTGCTAGCACGGACTTGTGCTCCCCATACCGTCAAGTATTTATTGGGAGACCACAATAGGCTTATATCCTTTATCCATAGGAAGTGTCTGCCACTTTTTGATCGCAATGCACTGAACAAAGCATTTGGGAAGATTGACGTCTGTACATAAGTCCTTGGTAATTTCTCTTTAATTTATCACCAAGGTGTATTTTGCAGTTTTGCGATTGGTTTGGTAATCCCTCTATCTAGATCTCCAGAGTAGTCACTTTGGTTCCTTTTTGACTCCTTAAAAGAAAAGGTCCATCTAAGCACTTGTCACTTCAAGCTCATTAAAAATTGAAGGGGACTAGAGTCATCTTTAGCTTTTTCTTGACTCTTAAAAATTGAAAAAGCAAAGTTGTGTCAAAGCATCATTAAAATTTATTAATTTGGAATAACATCCCTATTCCTTTGTTGATCTCAGGTTGAGATAATGGAGTCCACCAATCATGGAATCCCTCTTGAGGGGAATCCTAGTCCATTTTCTTCTTGGGGAAATATTGGTGCTCCTCATATGGCCACATTGTCTCTGCCAGGTCTGACGATTGGCTTGTTAGTGTGGCTGTTCTCGACCTCTGTGGTTCAAAATAACGTGATTCCTCAGCAATCGAATCAGCAACCAGTTGATACTGAAGTTGACTCTTCGGCTCCTTCTTCGTTTGTTTCTCCCTCCCCTTCTTCATCTTCGCTTGGTGAAAATAATGATACTAGTAACCAAGTAGCTGAGAAGAAGAAGAAAGGGAAGTAGAAGAAGAAGAAGAAGTCAGTTAAGCAAGGGGGCAACCATGAATCATCTGGTGAAAATCCGCACAACAAATCTCCCAGATATCCTTGTGTAATTTGCAGAGGAAACAATTTTCATCGAGATTGTCCTTGCCTTCTGCTAATCTTCAAAGAATGGTCTCCCCGTTCACACCATCCGGTGTCATAAACCTCTGGTGATCATGTTGACAACACACCATCAAATAGTGAAAATGAAGTTCATGGACAGAAAGGAAAGGTCAAAATTCCATGTGGATTATGTGAAGGGGACCATCACCTTCCCCATTGTCCCTTTTTGGATGAGGCCAAAGAGTCTTGTGTAACCGTCCTACTTCACCGCAGCGACTTCCATCTAGATACAAGAAACTCACCTCAAATCCTTTACTAGTTGAAAATCCAACTAACATAAATCAATGGTCGGTCGAAACACCTATCATCGAAAGTGAATCTTCTAAGTCCATACCAGACCAAAGTCAATAGGCCGAGATAGCAGTCGACCCAATCTTGCCTTCAGAAGGTCCACCTTCAGATGATATCATTCCCAAAGAGAGTGAGAACAATACTATTCAAATTCTTTTTGTCACTTGAGAGTCCGATGAATTTGAGGGAAATCCACCTATTCCTTCACAACAGGAAGAGAATCCCCCAGTTCCCATGACTCAAGGGGTTAATTCAACTATTTATTCAGTACCCCCTCCAAGTAGTCTAATCGCTTCCTTTGATTGGAATCAACTAGAAAGATCTTACCTCCCTTCTAATGTACCATTCCAGATCATAGTACAAGTTTACAAAATGATTGTGTTTGGCACTATCATAGATGAAGAGGCTTCAGTGAGTATCCTTTCCTCAACTGCTTGGAAAGTGCTTGGCTTGCCATCGCTTATGCCTGTTACACAAAATTTGTCAGGCTTTAATAAAGGAACCACTCAACCGTTAGGGATCCTTTCTAAGTTGCCGATAACTTTGAGAAGGAAAATAGTTCACTTGAATGTGATGGTAGTCCAAGGACCGTTAGATTACAATATACTCCCCGGACGTGACTATGTTTACAACATAGAAGCTATTGTCTCAACACTCTTTCGAGTGATGTGTTTCTTGCATGAAGGAAAAACTGTCACTATTGACCAGCTTTTGTTTCCCGGTTCAAACACAGCTTCAAGTCAAACATCATCCCTAAATGGTCCTTTTGCATCGAGAATGTCTCTTCAACCTTCATTCCATCCACCTAATTACCACGAGTAGTCTGGTGAATGTAACAAAGCTTAGGGGGCATGCACCCTGTTCTTCTTAAGCGGACAAACCCAGCTGAAAAGATAGGTTTCCCTATATGTTATGTGATTGGAGGTGTTATCTCACACCATTCACCTTTGTCTATTTGATGGACAAAGCCAAGGAAGTGTTTAGTCAACTTTGCTGACAAAAACAATCCTACTTAACTGCAGTGAAGTCCATATGGTCACCTGGAGACTCTCCTTTTCTTGATGCCTGGGGGCATGCAAACCTTTTTATGCAAGCAAAAAGCGACCAATTTCATTTCCTAGTTTTTTAACTTTTTAGATTTTTTAGCTTTTTAGCTTTTTAGTTTTTAGCTCCTGAGGTCAGGTGATTGGTTTGACACACCATTCACCTTCGTCTATTCTACAGACGAAGCAAAGGAAGTGTTTTGTCTAATTTCTGATGAAACCATCCTACCTAACCTCAGTAGTTCCTTAGCTTTTCAGTGTTTTTTAGCGTTGTAGTTTGGTCATTTCTAGCCTACATAAAAAGGCAATGAGCAATGTTTCCACAAGGTTCAAGCTCATTAAAAAATGAACCTGCCAACTGAGCATATGTTCCCCCAGAGTTCAAGCTCATTAAAAAATGAACCCACCTTCGGTAAATAACCTTTGTGATTTCCCTGCTATCAGCCTTTTGAGCCTTGGTTGTGTTCCTGCCATCACCTCCATTATTTTGGCCAATCATACGCTTCCACTTGATTGTTTACCTTTTTTGAGGAACAGTTGCAATGAGTGGTCCTATTAGCCACCCTCTTCACATCACCATGTTTTGAGAAGTTGCAAGATTACTCGAAACCAGTCGCTACCCTAAATGCCAGTCATTCCTCAAAAAACGAGTCTCCTTTAAACTCTTTTCAGACTCTCTAAATATGAAAATATTGTCGAGCTATTGGCCTTTCTAGCTAACTAAAGTGATTGGAAGTGCCATTCCTCCTTTATATTTTAAAGTTTTGAGACCTGAGGGATTATCTCATGAAAAAGTTCGAGTGCTTGTCTTTTTGGCTCGCTAAAGTTATTGAAAACTTATCCCTTTTGTATTATTTTAATCTTTTTCGAACTTAAGGGATTATGCTACAAAAAAGAATTGGTAGAGTTTCCTTTTCGTCCCTTTTCAAACTCTCTAAACATGAAAAGGATCAAGTTATCCTTGTTGTTAAAGTCGCTAAAACAATAGCAACAAACTTGTCCACCCAGACAAGAACGAGTTTCACTGTCGTTAGACTGGCTAAAACATAGCGACAGGTTTGCCCGAAGGGAAAATTATAGAACAAGCATATGTTATCCTCCTCAGGCTTGAAAAAAATAAAGAGGTACTAGTCACCAATGACTGGGGAAAAAAGGAAGAAAACTTGAAGAATTTTATTGGTAGCAGGTCGCTCTTGAACATGACACTTTCACTCCATCACCATGATTGAGTCGGGTTAGGTTATTCCGTTCATCGGTCATATCACCATTGGTCCTCCATATCATCCATATTTTGGGGTTAATGCTACCAATCCATCTCAGTGTCATTGATATGTTCAAGAGAAGTCATTCAAAGGATTCACCATCCACTGCAATACCTTCACCCTCCATTTTTCATGACCGCCATTCCTGAACCTTATATCATCAGATCGTTTTCACCTCCAAAAAATTATTTGCTTCGCTTTGTGTCATAGATGTGGGATACATTAAGGCCCTCCTACGACAGGTCACTTATTGTCGACATTAGCTCATTATCCAAGAAGTTGACTTAGAAACAACCCTTTCAGTACTTTGAAGCTTGCATGCCTCAATGGCAAGTTTCTCACTTCTAGCGACAGGTTTACATCAATGGCCTTCGACCGAAATATTTTGTGTGGTGTTCGACATCGGATCATATATTCAGACCACGTGAATTATACAAGATCGGCGTTCTTTAGGTTAGAGGAATAATATACCACCATGTAGGTGGAGCTTGGTGATGATTAGTACCTTGAGGGTCATTATCATTATCGGTGATTTCTCTCACTCCAGTTAAGAGCTTACTTTATTGGCTGGTAATCAGGCGATGTCTTTCCATGTTCGACTTCAAGACATCTTTTCACATGGATCGACTTGTACATCGGGCGAAGATTGAACAATTTTGAAGACCTCGTATCTAGTTTCATCCATCCAGGCTGAAATATTCAGGGATATAAAGACATCAAATATACATAGATGCTGCACAGATAGTCATCTAAGCTAGGGAAGATGACTCTTCATATGAAGAATCACCAGTCTTCAACTGCAGAAGATTATCTGTCTTATGTACATGAAAATGAATTTATAAAGCTAAGCATGGGAATGCCCACCTCAGCTAGATCATGAAAATAATATGATGATGATGTATTGTATTGTATCTTATACAAGTCACCTTCCAGTTCAAATACCTCGGCTCCTCATGATAAAGCATTTCACCCGACATCAAAAGATTTATGACTTCATGCTCTAGGGGGCAACTGTTATAGACATATTTGGGCACGGCAACCCCAATATTATATTTCAATAAACCGAGGGCTCTTTAACCCCTAAAACTGTTGTTTCATACCCTAAAAGATCATGGTCAACTGATTACATCATTCCCCAAAAAGTTCCACCTAAAAAACCACTCAGAACTAGCCAAAACTGGACCATACTGACTGCTCCACTATTAGGGTGCGATGCATACTGACTTCTACACTAGCTAGGTGTGATGCATACTGAAGAGGCCTTCTGCAGGGTGCGATGAGTGAGTATGGACAAATGTCTGAGACAATTTTCTAAGTGGATGCTCATGGAATCTTCCAAAAACTTCTCCTATGACACTTGCCTCTCTGAATTCGCCCAAGGTTGAGTAAGAGATCCAAAAAATCTCCAAGTGGAACCAAGAACAACAAGTGGAATGACACTAATCAAAAACCCAGAGATGACTCACACCCTTGTAGACATCTATAAATGGATCCCTCATTTGAGAGATCTAGAGGCTGGAATTTGGTAATTTGTAAGGAAGTGCTGATAGTTTGTCTTTGAGAAAAAGGGCATTGTATTGTTGGGTGACCTTGCTTTTCATGAGTTGAAGAGGGCTTCAATGCTGGGAGGATGATGCTGGATCAAACAGTTGGGTTATAATTCTCCCTTCTATTATTAATAAAGTTCTTTGAGTTTTCCTCCATACAATCGTGTATTTGCGAATGTTGTTATTTGTGAATGCTATTGTATGTTCAATGTATTTCTAGTTCTGCATTGTTTATGATATAATATATCGAGATGCTTTGATGGTTTTTTGTTACTTTGTTTCTACAGGTATTCTCTAATCACGACAAGTAGGAGAGGAGTTGCAAGCTCTATCAAGGGGGAGAGAAATCGAGCAAGGAGTCAAGTGGAAGATCCAGGTTGGTCCCTTTGCTTCTCACTTATCTATCATACATAAAGGAAATCACAAATTGCTTTGATTATTTGTTTCTAGGATAGCTACCAATCCTAGTGGAACTAGCAAATTGAAAAGACACTAGTTTTCCTAGAAACACTACCTAGAATTCGTCACATACTTCGCTCCTTCTTTAGCTTGAATGCTCCAATCTAGTTCTGATTGCCAAGATTAGAACCTACATAGTTAGATAACACAAGCCAAGAAACTATGAGATATATGAAGTATCATCGAAATACTTTATTCAATAGATCATCATAGTATTGGAATACATGAAATAACAACATCGCATATAGGAAAACATATAAGTCTTTGCATTAATATAAATGGAAGGAGTTGCAACCACAAATAGATGTTGATCTCATAGAAGAGATCCTCCATGACGACTTGTCCTTTCCTTGTCACAATGTTCACCTGCAATCACCCTAAATGCATGAAATGAAACCTCTCACAACAACAATATAAGGGTAGAATCACTCTCCAAAATCCAACCCCTTGCATATGGAAGGTTGTAAATATATAAAGGAGTGGGGTAAGTTTGGAGTTCTTATCCAATTACCAATCTAAGTTTTTAGATCCACATTTGATGGGAGGAGGGGATCAAAGGATAAGGGATGGAAACTCCAAATTAAGGTAGGATAGGATCCAAATTTTTTATCTGAGGTAAATGGTTGTAACAAATTCTGGAATATTCTCTAAGGGGAAGCTTATGAAATTTCTCTTTTTCCCAAATTTCTAGAACCAACGTAATTGCAAAGGGTAGAAATCTGTAGGTAATCAACATAGGCCACAGTGGAGAAATTTGTAGGTGAACATTGTCCAACAAGATGCGAAGGGGCGTTGGTCCTAAACCTAGCTTACATAATGTAGTTTCGACATAAAATATTGGTAATGAGAGAGGTATGCTTTAGGGTTTTGTGCAAGATGATGACAAGGGGGAATAAGATATTGATTGATCCCATTAGGAGGCCTATTGATCAGATGTGAAAAAATGGCCTATAACAGATTTCCCCCTAAAGCACAAAGTCAGAAATGACGATTGATGACTGAAGTGCTTTACCTTGTGACAATTCGGGATCAAGAACAATTGACGAGCTTCATCTGTTACAATACATTTTCATCATGACATCTTTGTTGTTGAGGGAGGCATACCCATACTCAGCACATAAGATAACATAACATGTACAATGATCAAATACACATCCACAAATGACAATTGGTGGACCCATGACTGGATGATTATTTGTATGATCATGGCCATCATACATTGTGATCTTTGTATAACTCCTGAAATCGCAACCCAGATGGATGAAACTAGATCTAGGGTCTTCTATCTCCTTCACACGACCAACCAACGTACGAGTCTAACCATGTGAATCAATGATTGAGGTCAAACATGGTAGAAATAAAATGATTACCTGCCAATGATGTAAGTCATTAATAGATGCGAGAGAAACCACCGATGAAGGTAATGGCTCTCAGAGTACTACGGTATGATCCGTATGGGGTGAATAAATGAGTTGATGTCGAACACCACACAAATTATTTTGGTCGAAGGCCATTAATGTAAACATGTCGTCGAGAGTGAGGAATATTTCCATTGATGTATGAAAGTACCAAGGTACCAAGGGGTTATTTCTAATTCAACTTCCAGGAAATGTGTTGATGTCGATAGGAAGCGACCCACCGTAGGAGGGTCTTGATGTATCCCCCATCAACAACACGAAACAGGTATCATGATTGAGACAGAATGATGTAGATATAAAACTAGATTAGGAAATGCAAACACGGAATGAAGAGAGTATTGTGATGGATATTAACTAAATGAATTCTTTTGAACACACCGATAACACTAAATGGAGTTGGAAACTTTTACCCAAAATTGAAATGGAGTCTCTGAAAATGGTATGATAACAAAAATACAAGATTACCCAACCCAACAACCATAGAGATGAAGTGGAAGAGTGTTGTGTTCAAGAGATACTCACTGTCATAAACAAATGGAATACCCTATTTTCCCAATTTCCCCAACCATATTGGTCAGTACCTCTTTATTTTTTAACAAGATTGAGGAGGATAACATATGCTTGACCTGTAAGTTCACCCTTTGGATGAATCCCCCTGAGTTTACTTAACGAACCCTGAGAAGGAGAATTTTGGCCTTGTCATGTTCGACAAGTCCATCATTGTTTGATGTTTTAACGAGTTTAGCGTAGGTAAAATTCAACATCTTTTTCATGTTTAGAGAATTTTAAAAAGAGGCGAAAAAAGAAAAATCCAGATGCTCCTTTTCGTAGATAGTTTCTCAAACTTGAAAAGGTAGAAAATAATACTCAATAGAACCTCTTAGCCATGTTCGACTAAGGTATTCCTTTTTAATATATAGTCTATCTTAGTTTGGAAAAGGGTTGAACTTATACTTAGTAGATGTATTTTCATTTACTTTTACAAGTTTGAAAAGACAAGTGCTAAGAAATCTTTTCATATTTTGGGAGTCTAAAAAGAGCTGAAACAAGACTCCTCCTGGAGGAATGAGTGGTATAAAGAGTATCAACTAGTTCTAGTCATGATGGAACTAATCAAAACATGAAAAGGTCAAGCGGATGGCTAATAAGCCCACTCATCACAACGGTTCTCAAGAAAGGTTAAAAACCGAGTGAAAGTGTATGATCAACCAACAAGATGGTGACAATGGAATGAAAAAACCAAGTCTCATCTGGAAAAAAAAATAGGCTAATAAAAATGGCAATCACGAGGGATAAAAATGGGAAAGGTTTCATTTTTACAGGAGCTTGAAACATGGAAAACTATGATTGAAATTGGTTTCATTTCTATGCAAGCTTGAAGCATGGGAAACCATGCTTGAAATAAGTTTGCATGCCCCCAGCATAATGACTGAATTCATGTTACATCCCCCCCAAGCTTATTTCATGCAGCTAAGTAGACTATTGGGTACTAATAGGTGGATGGAATGAAGGTTCATTTATGAGATCAAGTGAAATAATCGACTGGGAATTTGCGAGATATAATCAAAGACTCTAATTGAAAGGGGATTTGCTTCATTTTTTAACGAGCTTGACATAGGAAAAGAACTATGCTCATAGGAACCTATTTCATTTTTTAACGAGGCTGACATAGTAAAAGAACTATCCTCATAAGAGCATGTTTCATTTTTTAATGAGCTTGATACAAGAAAAATAACTCTGCTCCCATCCTGATCATGAAATCTAAGAGAGCATGGTTTCCAAGAGGTTCTCATCATATGGGAGAACAAAACTATAGAAGGGATATATATCAAGGGATCCAATGGAAATATCATGCCCCAATGCCCCCAATAAATGATTCACCATATCACTTACTAGATCATCAGTAGACGTGGGCATGAAATAGGTTGCCACATAATTATTCTGTGGTGGGGGAGATATGGCTTGCATATAAAGAACATTTAGGGATTTTGTTTGGTTGAGAGACAAATTAGGACCAATGAACAAAAGCTAGTCAATAGTCACAATTCTTCCTTCGTGCAAGAAACACATCACATGAAAGAGTGAAGAGACAAGAGATCCCATGACATAAACATAGTCACACCCATGGAGTAAATTAAAATCCAAAGGGCCTTAGACTACCATCACATCGATATAGATAGTCTTTCCTCCTAATATTTAGCTTAGGAAAGATCCCTAATGTTTGACTGGTTCCTTTGTTAAAAGCCAACAAATTCTGGGTAATGGGCATAAGTTGTGGAGAACCTAAAGCTTAACAAGTAGTTGAGGAAAAAATACTAATATATGCACCTTCATCTATGATTGTACTAGGTACGACCACATTATAAGCTTGTACTTTGATCTGGAAGGGCGCATAAGGAGGAAGACGATATCCTGCTAGTCGACTCCAATCAAATGAATTGACCAGACTACTTGGAGGGGTGTTATAGACATATTTGGGCACTGCAACCCCAAACTCATATGTCCATAAAATAAGGGCTCCTTAAGTCCCTAAAAGTGTTGTTTCACACCCTAAAGGATCATGGTCAACTGATTACATCATTTCCCAGAAGTTCCACCTAAAAAACTACTCAAAACTGGCCAAAACTGGACCATACAGACTGCTCCTGTGTGTTGCAGGTGAGATGCATCCCTGTTTCCCTGTGTTGTAGGTGCGATGATTGAGTAAACTGTGTTTTCTTCTCTGAAATTTGGTTTTTTCTCTTTGTTTTCAGCTTTATTCAGTAGTTTTGTTGTTCATGATCAGTACCTTCTTGCTGTAACCATCTTCCTTCACATTATTTCAGCCTCCATCAGTTAGGAATTGTAAATGTTTTTGTGTATTTGTCGATCATTTGCAATCCTCCTTTGTCGAAAGTAGCCTAATCGAACTGTCATTTTTGATGCAAGTGTCGTAATTGTCATTCTGAATCAAAAGGATAGGGTTGTAAAGTCTTCCTCTCCTAGATAGTTGATTGTACTTTTGTCATTATACTTGATTTTGAAATTATTAGTATTTCAAGTGTCGAAAATAGTTTTAAATTCGAAATCGAAAAGTGTCATATTAGTCTTCCTTTCGTTTTGAAAAGAGAAAATTGTTAGTATTGTCAATTTGAAAGAAAATAGTTCAGATCTGTACTTAGCTTTCTTTTTCTCATTCACACATTAAGAAATCGGAAAACAAATACATGCATGTGCATTTGCATTTTGACTTCTTGTGAAATTTTATTTAGAAAAGTGCATTTAGTGTGTGCTCTATGCTCTCTGCTGAAAGAAAAAAATCGTTATCTTCTTTCCTTTGTAGCTAGGATTTTCATTGCTAAAAGAACATAAACAACTGTTTATCATTTTAGATTGCATAATTAGGAATTTCACATCTACATCACGCGGTGAACCTTGAAAGACAAACTTCTAAGCAAGATCAACTCTAAAATAAACCTCAATGAACATAAAAATGCTTTGGAATCTAATGCAACACATCTAGAAGTCTAGGCTAGAGATGTGTTCCGGCATCATAAAACATGGTAACTATCATTTTCATCGAAGGTTGGGTGATTCCTCCTCTTTGATATGATAAGTTTCAGTACGGACTTGTGCTCCCCGTACCATCGAGTATATATTGGGAGACCACAATAGGCTAATATCCTTTATCCTTAGGAAGTCATGTCTGCCGCCCTATCGATCGTAATGCATTGAACACAACATTTGGGAAGATTAACTGCTGTACATAAGTCATTGGTATTTTCTCTATCATTTATCACCAAGGTGTATTTTGCAGTTTTACGATTGATTTGGTAAACCCTCTATCTAGACTTCCAGAGCAGTCACTTTCATTTCTTTTCGACTCCTTAAAAGAAAAGGTCCATCTGAGCACTTGTCACTTTAGGTTCATTAAAAGTCAAAGGCAACTAAAGTCAAATTTAGCTTTTTCTTGACTCTTAAAAATTGAAAAAGAAAGTTGCATCAAAGTGTCTTAAAATTCATTTAAATCGGAATAACATTTTTCCCCTTTAATTTTTGAGTTGATAAAGTAATCCGCAATCGTGGAAGAAAATCAATCAAAACCCCATCGTTCGCGAAGACTAGCGAGTCAACCATCTTTGACCCTGGAAATGAAACCATCCCGGGCAAAGTGTTCTCATTTAATTGGGTCCAATTCACCTGATTTATTTGAAACTTGCGTTTCAACATTGTCAGAGACTACAGTTACTCCAATTATCTCTGGTACATCTACCTTTATAGAAGAAGTTCCGCAGTTACAAGAGGACATTAGAACTGATCCTAGTGTAATGGTAGACACCTCTATTCCTGAAGTAGCTCCACCTAGGACTGATCAAGAAACTGAAGTTCACTTACCTGAACATCTGGAAGTTGAATTCCAGAATTCAGAAGGTGTCACCCCTCCAGTATCTGTTACTGCAGAAGCTACACTTTCTTCAGCTCCAGAAATATTTTACAAACCTGACGGTCTACCTCTTCCACCTAGATTGATTGCTATAGAAGAGATAGTAGAGGATCTTCCACCTAGTACTCCAGTGTATTTTGGAACTGGTATCCACTTACATCCTTCTACTACAGAAGTTAGTTCTTTTTCATCAGTTAGTTCTTTTTCATCGCAAGTTCCTATCTAATCGCTAGGAAGTATTTTGGATAGACTAAACATGTCTGAACAACCATTAACATCTAGGACTGTGTCAACTGACACAGCTACAACAAAGATTCCTACTTCCATTCCTACAATGATTGCTGGTATACCATCTGTCCCGGCTAGTTATCAACAACAAGCCAGAGTCCAATCAGGGACTGTTTTGATGACATGGTCAGTTCCTATTTCTTCATCCAGATTCTCATCTGGTATTTCTTATGTTGAAACTCAACAAGTTGATCCAATGTGTCTTCAAAGGCCAATCTACCCTTTAAGTACTAGATTACCACCATATGGGGGGTTCTTCTAGACATTTTTGGGCACTGCAACCCCAATCATAAATGTCCATAAACCAAGGGCTCTTAAGTCCCTAAAAGTGTTGTTCCAACCTCTAAAAGAACAAGGTCAACTGATTACATCTTCTCCCAGAAGTTCTCCATGAAAAACTACTCAAAACTGGTCAAAACTGGACCATCTCACCCGCTCCATGGTCAAAGTGCGTTGCATCCCACCTAAATACACACGGGAGGTGTGATGCATACTGAAAAGCCCTTCTATGGGGTGCGATGGGCGAGAGTGGACAAATGGCAGGGTCAATATGTAAGGTGGAGGATCATGGAATCTTCCAGAAACTTCCCCTGTGACACTTGCCTCTCTACATTCGCCCAGGGATGAGTAAGAGATCATCGATCTCCAAGTGGAATCAAGAACTATCAGAGAGAGGAAACTAATCAAATCTCAAAAGTTGACTCACCCCCCCTGCAAACATCTATATATGGATCCCTCATCCCAGAGATCCAGAGGCTGGAATTTTGTATCTTGTAAGGAAGTGCTGCTGGTTTCTTGGTGTAACATCATAGTGTTGGGTGATCTAAGCTTTTCATGAGGTGAAGAAGGGCTTTCTTGCTGAGAGGATGATGTTGGGTCAGAACAATTGGTTGTAATCCTCTTTGCTATTCTTGATTATTAATAAAGCTATTCAAGTTTTCCTCCACATTCTTGTATGATTGATGATATATGCATTTGTGTGGTCAATATATATCTGGTCCTGTATTGTTTATGATAGTATATCTATGTTCTTGGATAGTGTTATGATGCTTTGATTCTACAGGTGCTCTTTGAAGCTGGGTAAATGAAGAAGCGAGTGGCAAAGCTCTATCAGAAGGGAAAGGAATCAAGCAAGGAACCAAGCGCAAGACAGAGGTTTGTCTCCTTCTTTCCTCTCTTATCTACTTCTCATAAAGGAAAACGAAAGTGGTTTTAGTTTGTTTGTTTCTAAGGTAGCTACCAGCCTTAGTGGGACTAGCAGCTCTACATAGATACTAGATTTCCCGATAACAAAATGGCGACTCCGCTGGGGATCGAATAGATTGTTTGTTTGTCTATATTTGTTTGCTTTATAAACTTACAGACGGATCCTGAAGTCAAGCCAGCTAGCCTTCGAACTGCATTTGCTATGCAAGTGAAAAGTAGATCAATTCTACTTCAGTCTATCTCCGGGTTTTGTTTATGAATTGAACAATCGATTTACAAGCTCTCTAATTGCCCTTGTGGTGGCTCTAGTAACCTCCTTAGATCTACCCCTGTGAATTATTTATTGATTACCACTTGCTCGGCCCAAATCCCTGAACTGAGCTGCAAACTGTGACCCGGAACCCAGTTGAAGTCTTGTCCCTGGACCATTGCACTGTCTCTTCTTTGGAATCTAGATGCATCGCACTTCCCGTGTGTAGTAGCTGTAATGCATCTCACTTTCCTTGTGTTACAGGTGTGCTGATCAGACAAGACCTCTTCTGCTCCTAGATTTTGGTTTCTGTGTTCACTCTTTTCAGCTCTATTCAGGAGTTTTGCTGTCTGTAGTCAGTATACCTCTGTTGAAGCCCCCTTCCTTGCCATTATTCTGCCTCCACTGTGCAAAGAACTGTAAATGTTTTTATGTATTTTCAACCATTTTCAGTTCTCTTTTACAAAGAAGTATCGTAATTGAACTGTCGCTTCTTGATTTGAAAGTGTCGCAAGTGTCGTTTTCAATCATAGAAGAAAATCCAATTGTTCTTGATAGTCGATTACACTGTTACTCTTGTATCTGATTTGAATTAGTAGTTTTTCAAGTGTCGAAAGCAAGTTTTCAATTCCAAATCGTAAAGTGTCGTCATTGTCTTCATTTTGTCTTGAAAAGAAACTTGTTAGTAATGTCGCTTTGAAAAATAATTCAGATTTGCACTTAGCTTTCTTTTTATCATTCACACATTAAGAAGGCTGAAAACAAATACATGCATGTCCATTTGCATTTATACTGTTTGTTGGTTTGACTTAGGACAGTGCATATAGTGTGTGCTCTCTGCTCTA
This sequence comes from Pinus tabuliformis, assembly GCA_031772625.1. Lineage (NCBI taxonomy): Eukaryota > Viridiplantae > Streptophyta > Pinopsida > Pinales > Pinaceae > Pinus > Pinus tabuliformis. The sequence continues at coordinate 265,784,971 of CM062805.1, forward strand.
TGTTGAAAGAATATCATCTCTCTTTCCTTAGTAGCTAGGATTTTCATTGCAAAAAGAAGATTAAACGATTGTTTATCATCTTAGATTGCATTTTAGGAATTGTACATCTACATCACGCAGTGAACCTGAAAGGAAAATTTCTTAAGCAAGATCAACTGTAAAATAAATTTAATGAATCTAAAAATTCTTTGGAACCTAATGCACAACATTTAGAAGTCTAGGCTAGAGACGTATTTCAGCGTCGTAAAGCCTGGTAACTGTTGTTTTCATTGCTGGTTGGGTGATTCCTCCACTTTGAGACGATAAGTGCCAGTATGGACTTGTGCTCCCATGTACCATCGAGTATATATTGGGAGACCACAATAGGCTTTATCCTTTATCCATAGGAAGCCGTGTCTGCCGCCCTATTGATCGCAATGCACTGAACACAACATTCGGGAAGATTGACTACCGTACCGTAAAAAGTATTCTACAGTTTTGCGATTGGTTTGGTAATCCCTCTGTCTAGATTTCCAGAGTAATCTCTTTCGTTCCTTTTTAGACTCCTTCAAGGAAAAGGTCCATCTAAGTACTCGTCACTTCAATCTCATTAAAAATCGAAGGCGACTAGAGTCATCTTTTGTTTTTTCTCGACTCTTAAAAATTGAAAAAATAAGTTGTGTGAAAGCATCTAAAATTCATTTAATTTGGAAACACATTTCCCCTTTATTTTTAGTTGATCAAGTAATCTGCAATCGTGGAAGAAAGTCAATTGAAACCCCGTCGTTCGCGGAGGCTTACGAGTCAACCGTCTTTGTCTCCAGAATCAAAACTGTTACGGACAAAGCGAACTCATTTAACCGGTTCCAAATCCCCTGGTAAAGTTAGAATAAGTGTTCCAACACCATTGAAGACTCCGGTTACTCCAAACATTTCTGGTATCCCTGCCTTTACAGAAGAAGTTCTGCAGCCACCAAAGGACAGTAGAATTGATCCTAGTGTGAAGGTAAACACTTGTATTACTGAACCAGCTCCATCTACAGCTGATTCAGAAGGTGTTATTCCCCAAACATCTGTCGCTGCAAATTCTATACCTTCTTCGGCACCAGAAATATTTTACAGACCTGACGGTCTACCTCTTCCACCTGGTCTGATTGCTATAGAAGAGATTGTGGAGGATCCTCCATCTAGTACTCCATCGCAATTTGGAGTTGGGATCACCCTATATCCTTCTTCATCAGAAATTAGTCTACCGTTATCGGAAGCTCCTGTAGAATCGCTAGGCAATCTTTTGGATAGACTAGAAATGTCTGAACAACCGTCGACATCTAGGACTGTGTCATCCGACACAGCAACGACAGAACTTCCTGCTGTCGCTCCAACAATGTTCGCCGGCATACCATATGTCCCAACTAGCTCTCAATTGCTAGAAGGGGCCCACTCAGGGGCTATTTCAATAGTATGGTTCGTTCCCATTTTTTCATCCGGAATAATATCCAGGAACTCTTATGTTGAGTCTCAGCAAATTGATCCTTCACGATGTCAATTTGGGCAGTCCGGTCCTCAAGGACAAACAATTCCTTTGAGTACCGGATTACCGCTGTATGGGGGGGTAATATACCCTTTCATTGTCTCCTCCGGGAGGAAAACCATACGAGAGTTCACAACAAAATTCATGTTATGCTGGAATTACATCTAGCGATTGGGTGCCAATACTGCCTCAACAACCAAGAGTTGTATATTCGATGCAACAATGTTTACCTATGTCAAATATACCAACTACGCTAGCTATTGTGACGGTGTCGCAAGTACAAGCATTTCCTGTTGTATGTCAAACTTAGGTTTCTCAGGTTGTAATGCAACAGCCTCTTGTCTCTGCGACTCAACCACAATCGCCAACTAGTAGAATGACACAGGCCCAAACGGGTACAATTACCCCTCATCTTGGTCAAACAGCCAGTATTGGACAACAGCACATGGCTTCACAACCATGGCTGGTGCAATATCAACAACCGCAATTCCAACAAGTTTACCAAGGGTCTGGGCAACAAATCTTTGCAAATAATGGGCAGCCGTATATTCAAAACGGTCAAAATCAACCATTCTACAGTGGTTATGCCCATCAACCTTATCAGAGTTACCAGCATCAAATGCATTATGCCAGTATGCAAATACCAACTGCCCAGGCGATCCCATCTTATCCTGGGTATGCTTCACCAAACTTGAATCAACAGTTACCCTTCGTGGTGACTTTAGAGTTACCGGATCTAAATCGGCTAATGAACGATCCGTTTGCTTACGCCCCTTGGTGGCCAGTGGTTCCGCAAAAACTTCCATAAGATATTCCTAAATTTAATGGAAATTTGGGTGAAGACCCATCGAATCATGTGATGACATTTCATCTGTGGTGTTCATCAAACACCCTAAACGATGATTCGATTAGGCTTCACCTTTTTCAAAGGATGTTAACTGGTCGGGTAGCAAATGGTATATCGAATTACCTAGAGCTTCGTTTGACAACTTCAGTGCCCTAGCCACAACCTTTTTAACCCATTTTCAATTACCCATAAGGTACGAAATAGGAACAGAACTTCTTACCAATTTCAAGCAAACAACGGCCACTCACATATGCGATCATATTCATGAGTGGCGACGTCATCGTAGAATGGTAAAAACGTATGTTCCTGATCAACTTTTAGCTGAATGGTTTATTAAGTCATTATTACCTTCCATTACAGAAGATGTGGCAAAAGGAGGAGTCGTCACTGAAGAGCAAGTTATTGCTCGTGCACAATATTTAGACTTGATTTATACTCAGTCTGGCACGATCTACGATAAAATCCTTGATGCTCCCAGGTCGGAATTTTCCGTTCCTCCCCCTCCTAAATCGAAAAATGACTCTCATGCCAGCGATGGTGTGATTGTTACGACAGACACGAAATCGACAAAGGCTACATCTAAAAAGGCCCATAAGATTTCTAGTCAAAATGCAAAAGAAGAACTTCTCACCTCAGAAGTAAATGTCGTCTCAACTGACAAAGGCAAAGAAACCAAGCAACGAGGAGGCAAGAAGAAAAACAAAGGGAAGAAGAAAAAAAGGAGGAATCATCACCTGAAAAATCTTCTGCAAACCCTTCTGGAGATAAGAAACCAAATCGTCCATGTCTTATATGTGATGAGGATCATTGGACAAGTGATTGTCCATATAAAGTTGAGCTTAGAAAATTCTTCAAGAATTCGAAGACCTTGGTGGTATTAACTGATCCGTTTCCAAATCCAGGAACAAATCTGGTTGCCAGTGACAATGCTTCCCCATCCTAAGTGTTGATGTTGTGGGTTTCAAAACAGCAAAATGATGCTTTGATATCGACAAGAAATAAATATTACGGGAATCCACAGCTGTCAAACAACAAGGATAAAGATCAACCTAGTAGTTCGACAACAACTTTGACAGAAGTTGCGCCACCCATCATTCCAGAGCTAACAATAAAACCAGCAAAGGGAGTAGTACACAAGTCGACATTTAATCCTCATGCCAGAGCAGCACAGCATTATAATATAGTGGAAGATCTGGCCCAATCGCCATCCGCTATTTCGACACTTGAGGTTCTGCAAAATTGCCCCTCCCAAAAGTAGGCTTTATTATCAACAATAGGTGGGATTGACCCAAAGGATTCTAATCTTGTGTCCTTTAATCACAAAGGATATGATCCTCAGTTACCAGCTCAACTAGCTTTCCTCATTCAAGTGAAATCCCTCAACAAAACTATTCATCGAACAATTATTGATGAGGGGGCATCTACATGTATTATGTCGATGAGTTGCTGGAAAAATTTAGGATCTCCAACCTGTTGTGGCCACCAACAACCCCCCTCTTTGTTTGGTATTAGCGATAACACCAAGCAAATGGGGACGCTTAATAAAAATCCAAAAAAAACATTTTATCAAAAATTTTGTATTTTAACTCCCTAAAGCTGTATCGCATCGCGAGAAGAGAGTGAAACGTTTTCCTATGCGCATAATAAGCTGCGAAGAAGCGACGCGAAATTCATCGCATCACATATATTGTGAAGCACTCTTAAATGAAAAAATTAAGGAATCTTCAATGGCCGATATGCGACGTCGCATATCGCAACATCGCATAAGCAGCACACAATGATTGGATGACTAAGTGCGATTTGCGATTCGCGATCTGCGATATTGCGATCTGCGATGTTGCGATCTGCGATGAATGCGATCATCAATTCCTGCGATGACACATCTTGACGACGCGATCCTCGATACTGCGATGCGAGTCGTAGAAATCACCCATCGCAAAATTTCCTCGACACAGTATTCAAGGAAAGCTGTCTGTAGACCAAAATTGGGCGCGCGCCTTAAAAGAAATTAATGATTGTACGCCAAAGTATCCAAGAAGGATTGTGTTGTGTTTTTCGAAGAGTCAGTTCATTATGGGTGTCATGATTATGCATTCATTAGAGCTTAAAGCTTTCATGTCAATCTTTTCATCATTACTCTTTTCCTTTGCGTAAACTGTAAGACAGCAAATAACATAAAGCAATGTGCAGGAAACATCTAAGGAAAAGGGGAAAGCGTCAATACTCGGAGAACAGAGAAGAGATGCCTTCACAAACGGATGCCGCATGCAATAGGACCACAGATTCCAGAGTATCACTCAACAGATACTGCTGTCAATAGGCCATCCAAAACTCAGAGTCAAAGGCGCACAAAAGCAGCATGTTTACAAAAGATCCTGAAGCTTAAACTGGGTAAAGCAAAAAGAAAAAGGTGCTGAAGAGGGAAAACGCACCAGAAAAGCCTGGAACAAAGAACGGAAGCGATTTTCAATACAGAAAATTGTTCATAGAGAAAAGTCCCTAACTTATTCAGTCATTCGCAAGGCCGGAAACCGAAATAGCAAAAGCAGAATCAGTTTGAGAGAAATTTGGGTTATTACCAAGTATACACACAGTGAATACACCAAGCCAGAGGAAGATTTTCAAAAATATCTTCTAGTTTGCCAGAAAGCGGTGCCAGCGCTTGTTATTTCTATTTTCATAGCTCAAACGAAAGGAGAAGACGACCAGTCGACTCTTCCCAGGCGAATGTTGCATGCTTACAGCACTAAGGAGCAAATACAGAAATGGTTAGGAATTAGATTCAATTTTTAGAAATAATTTTGCTTTAGTAGAAGGGCGGTCATTTAAAACCGTGTCCTAAATTTATATAATTAAGATTAATTAGTTATCAGTATTTAAACCCTTCTCAGGCATTTGGAGAAGGGTCCAGAAATTTGTCAAAAAACTTGTCCTCAGAACATGCACTTTTGCACCCTCGGAGGGGGTTTTTGATGAATGGATGGATCGAGATTTATCAATGTTTGCATTTGATATCTGCTACTGATGTTTCACTTTTGTACTCTTAGTAGATGTTAGAACAAGTAGAGATAAATCCTTGTTGCTTGAAGCTTATGAGTAGAACCAGTCATAAATGGTACTTTTATCTCTTGACTATTTTTGCTTATATTCTTAAAGTGATATACAGTTTTCAGTTGTTTATATGTTAATGCATGAATGTGTGGGTTACCATTTGGCACTTCTGTACGGTGGAGTCATTTATTTGTGTTTGATATATGAATAACTTATTATGCGATATGTTGTTCACAACTGTTTTTCTTAACTTTTTATGCAGAGTGGTTTATCTTAATTGATTTCTATTCTTATGATAGCTGAATGATCTTTATTACCAATTATTGTTCAAAATCTCTTTAGATCGCATAATAGAAGAAATACACCCCGGGTTAGCATAGATTAGATGTGTTGTTTCTCATTAGATTACAATAGCATAGAGTTAGTTTAGAAGTTTGAATTAAATTAGCTTTAAATACTCCTAGATCAGCATCATCCAACTCTACACACACACACACCCCTTAGATTGAGAAACTGGTCCCATTATCCCCAGTCGGACCCACTATACCAAACGGATAAGGAGCTGCCAACCAAGGTCCGGACCGGGTGGGTATCCCCCTTGTTGTTGACCCGATTTTCGGGGCTTCAACATATTTGGCGCTAGAAGGAGGGCCCGAACTATGAATGGCACCTAAATCAAAATCTAAATACCATTCTGAGAGTAAATTTCCCTCATCAACTCCCCCAACTTCCCCAGTACATTTAAATCCAGAGTCAAAAGTCGCTCGAGTATCAACCGCTGCTACATACCCTAATATTTCAGACCAATTTACCATTGAACTCCCTGAAGTTCAAACTCTGATTCGCAAACTCCAGGGATTTTCTATCTTTGCACAGAGGTCTCATAAATCTCAAAGCAGCATGACTTCGCAGTACAATCCTGCTCATCCCCTGACCAGATTAAAGAGTGAAAAATTTGGCATCCAGCCAACTGAATTCCCTCTCCCCACCAGGAAAAGAGCAAGGAAAACACCTCCAGAGTCTGACAGTGAGACTCTTTCATCTACGTCGTCCATTTCAACTCCCTCACCGCGAAGTCAGCCACCCACATCTTCATTCCAAGCCACTCATCCATCTTCCACAACCCCTCCTCTTCAATCATCAAAGATCATAATATCTTCATCTTCTCAGCATCAGGGATCATCCTCTGCACTTTCATTTACTAGCAACTCAACGATGGCCCAGTCTCCATGGAACAATCCTGGGGCAGTTTTAATGCCTCCACCCCTGAGCCAAATACCGGCCCATCCTGAGAAATGGCTACCCAAATTCAATCCAGAAGCAAGCATGCTAGCTGAAGAGCATATAAATAATTTCATTCTTTCTGTCAATCTCAACGGAGTTACCAACGAGGATGTTGTTGTCTGGCTTTTTCCCTATACAATGCAAGGAACAGCCAGGTCATGGTACTTTTCATTACCTTCCAGGTCTATCACAAGTTGGGACATTTTTCAAAGTCAATTCCTTACCAAGTTTGGTGATGAAAGATCAACGGCGACGTTAATCAATGACCTATCCAATCTTAAAGCTGAGGCTAGAGAACCCATCAAAGATTTCAATTTACGGTTCAATAAAATCCTCAACAAAATTCCCGCTGCTTCCCAACCTAGCGAAGAAGTAAGATGTGAATGGTATATTACGGCCTTACCATCAAACTTGGAAATCTTTGTGGATAGGGCAAATAAGACAACCTTAGTTGAAAACTTGACAGAGGCGATAGCAGTAGAGAAACGCGTAGTAGCCCTGGAAAAAAGATCTGTGATAGAGGAACGCAAATCTAAGAAAGTATCCTTCAAGGAAGACCCCAAGAAGAAACAAACGAAAGACCCTTTCGATTTGGAAGGATTACAAAAAGTGTTAAAAACCATGTCCAATGAGATGATTGACATAAAAAAACAAGTAGCATAAACTTCTTCAAAAAAGCCCTACAGAGCTTTTAAAAGAAGTCCTTCAATGGATGTGAAACCACCCAATGCTATCTCAAACGTCGAATCCGAAGAAGAAGAAGAAGAAGAGAATACCATTGAAGGGCAGACCGATGACGAAGAAGTTGTGGAACTATAAGGAATGTGGGATTTCATCCTCCCGCAAGAAGAAGATCAAGAAGCATTTCCGGTTAGCACACGAAGCAAAAATCAACTTGATCCTCCCCAAAATACCCCTAAGCAGAAGGGCGCAAGCCCTGCAGCAAAAGATAAAGTCGCAACAAAGAAAACGACCGCTAAAGCGACTCAATCTAGCCTAGTCCAATCAGATCAAACACCTCCATCAAGAACACTGATTGTGTCGGATGAAATGGAGTACAATATTATTGATGACATGAAAAAGACTAGGGCTAATATCACTCTTTATGAATTGAGCAAATTGAAACATCAACAGAAGATAATGATGAAAGAATTACATGTCGTGCCTACTACATCTTTGCCTACAGCTGTAGCTTCCCACAACATGGGAAGACCTCCAACCAACACGATCAATAAAGTTGACCCAAATGACATCGCCTTGATTGGAGGAAGATCAAGGTCTCACACTCCCCCTTTTCTTCTCACTTATGAAATTTTCAATAAAAATGTGCACAATTGTTTGGTAGATTCTGGTGCTTCAACGAATATTTTACCCAGATCAATATGTGCCAAGTTGAATGTTCAACCACAAAAATCCGCAGTTCGCATAGTTCAGCTTGATCGATCTCAAGTCGAAGTGATCGATGAACTTAATCAAGAGACCATAAGATTGTCATCTAACCCGAAGGTGTGTCAGGTTATTGGCATTCTAGTAGCTGATATCCCAGAATTCTATGGCTTGATTCTTAGCAGGGATTGGTCCAAAAAACTCCATGGATACTTCTCAACCGACTGGTCGCACATGTGGTTACCCTATAATGGTAAACCAAATCAAATAAAGGTTGAACGAGAGCTACACCAAAAGTACATAGTAACGGAATTGGAGGGAGAAAATGAAGCAATAGCATACAACAATAGTATCATAGGCAATTACTCGGTAGATTCTTTCCTCGGCAATTTCAATGCTCATACCTCACCTTACTTAGAAAATTCAGTTTTGTCCCAAGTCGAAATTTTTCCCAAACTGATAATTCAAAGTGTGTTAATTTTTTAGATAGACCTGTAAATACATCTTTGTTTTGGAAATTATATTTTGATGGCTCTAAATCTAACGAGGGAGCAGGAGTAGGATGCATTCTGATTAGCCCAGAGGGAAATAAGACCATGCTTACGTGCAGACTTGAATTCGATTGCACAAACAATACAACGGAATATGAGGCCTTGGTGCAAGGCCTATACAAAGCAATCGGGTTGAACGTTAAGTACCTTCAAGTCTTCGGAGACTCTAAGATTGTCGTCAAACAGGTACGTAACACCATACATTGCCTATCAGGTCATTTGAAACACTATCAATCTTTAGTACAAGATCTAACTGCACATTTCATAACATTCAATATTTCGTCAATCCCAAGACTCCAAAATGCGAGCGCAGACCTGTTAGCTAACGTAGCCTCTAGACTTATTCCCTCCGAAGATTTTAGTCCAGATAGATTCTCAATAGAATTAATCTTTAGACCGTCCATCCCTGACAACATTACAAACTGGAGAGTATTCAATGACGATCCTGACATTTTAAATTTCCTCACTTCTGAAGGATCCTACTCCAATCAAATAATTGACGAAGACCATCATGGTCGACAAATACAACAAAATAGCATTGATAATGCTATACCTAAATTGGTGGTTAAGTTAGAAGACTTATATGATTTGAAAAGTCGGTTTAAAAGGTCTACCAATTCTAAGCTCTACAGTTCAACTCTGAACTATGAATTAGTAAACCTAGGAACCGATGATAAACCACAAAACGTTAACCTAGGCCACGGCCTAGCCCCTGAAGAAAAATTAGCGTATATCCGTCTTTTGAGACAATACAAAAATGTTTTTGCCTGGAATTACGATGAGCTGAAGACATACGACACTTCTATCATTCAACATACTATCCCTATAATTGACAATGAAAAACCTGTCCAACAGAAACTTAGAAAAATCCACCCCAATTTAGAAAATCAGATAAAAACTGAGCTGAATAAGTTATTGAGAGCCAGAATAATTTTCCCCGTCAGACATTCCAAATGGGTCTCCAATATGGTACCCATTAGAAAGAAAAACGGAGATATTAGAATCTGTATCGATTTCCGGAATCTCAACAAAGCCTGTCAAAAAGACAATTTTCCCCTCCCACCTATGGAGCAGATATTACAGGCAGTAGCAGGCTCAGAATTAATGTCTTTTTTGGATGGATTTTCAGGGTACAATCAAGTGTTGGTACATCCCGATGATCAGTTAAAAACCACATTCCGAACTAAATGGGGCACATACGCATATCGGAAGATGCCATTTGGTTTAATCAATGTCGGTGCTACATTTCAGAGAGCCATGGACATCGCATTCAAGGGTTTAGTCAATAAATCTATAGTGATTTACCTGGATGATATAACAGTGTACTCCAAGAAGCGAAGCGACCATCTCAAGGACTTGAAACAAATCTTTCAACGATGTTTAAGGTATGGGATTTCACTTAACCCAAAGAAATCTTTTTTCGCATTAAGTAAAGGAAAACTTCTAGGATTCATAGTGTCAAAATCTGGTATTCACATTGAGCTTGATAGAATCCAAGAAATTTCTGAAATATCCATGCCTCATAACAAAAAAGCCATGCAATCTTTCCTTGGTCAAATCAATTTTGTGAAGAGATTTGTCCCAGATTTTTCACGTATTGTTTCTCCTTTGCAATACATGATTAAAAAGAATTCAAATTTTAAATGGGGTCAAGATGAGCATGAAGCATTCAACCTGATCAAACAAGCTAGCATTAACGCTCCATCTTTAGCAACCCTGAATTTTTCAGAATCTTTTATCTTATACACATTTGCCTCAGAGAAATCATATGCCGCGATTCTAACTCAAGCAAATCAAGAGAAAGCAGAAGCTCCAATCGCATTTTTTAGCTCGAATTTACAAGGTGCTGAAATCAACTATTCAGACGTGGAGAAACAGGCATATGCTGTTTTCAAAGCGATCAAATATTTCAGACCTTTCTTACTTAAAGCCCACACTAAGGTCATAGTACCGTTTCCAGTAGTAAGAAATCTTCTAAAACAGAAGGATGTGGGTGAAAAAAGAGCAAATTGGATCACCGCTTTACAAGAATACGATCTTGAGATCAAACCAGCAAGTATTGTAAGAGGTCAAGGCTTCTGCAAAATGTTGGCTGGAGCATCGCAAATTCCTGAGAATTCATCTAAAGAGGTACATACGTATGAGGTAAGCCTAAACGATGCAGAATCTTTATATGCTGACACCATTTATTATCTTAAGAACGGGTATGCTCCATCGCACCTGGATCACACCAAGAAAAGAGCTCTGAGATTGAAAGCTAAACAATACCAGCTCATAAATGATGTTCTGTTTAAAAGGAATTACGATTCTGTGCTTCTTAGGTGTCTTGAGAAAACTGAAGCCGAAAAGGTTTTGCAGGAACTCCACGATGGACCAGCGGGCGGACACTATGTTGGAGATGCTACTGCACATAAAATCTTACGTGCAGGATATTATTGGCCCACGCTGTTCAAAGACTCACACAGTTACGTGAGGAAATGTCAATTCTGCCAGACTGCTGCAGGGAGACAAAAGAAACCGTCCATGCCACTACAGCCGGTAAACATCGAGCAACCATTCAGTCAGTGGGGCTTGGACATAATAGGTGAGATCGTTCCTCACTCTACTAAGCAGCATAGGTACATCCTCACAGCAACAGATTATTTTACTAAATGGGTAGAAGCAGTTCCTCTCAAGACAGCTAATTCTGAAAACATTATTGAATTCATAGATCAATTTATAATCACTAGGTTTGGATTGCCAACGGCCTTAATGTCTGATAATGCCTCATACTTTTCTGGAAATACAATGACTGAGTTTGCACTTAAAAGAGGGTTCAAACTGAAATATTCGGCCAACTACTATCCGCAAGGTAATGGATTGGCTGAATCGACAAATAAAAACCTGATCAGGATTATTAAAAGAACAGTTGACCAGAACCAAAAGAATTGGCACAAAGCGTTGGTAAATGCTTTATGGGCAGATAGAATAACGAAGAAAGCTTCAATCGGCACTTCTCCCTTTAATTTAGTTTATGGGAAAGAAGTAGTTCTTCCAACTCACCTAGTCATCCCCTCTTTGTCTTTAGTACAACACATCGATGAGGTATCTACTTCCTCCATACAACTAAGACAAATAGAAATAATTAAATTAGAAGAGCGACGAGAACAAGCTAAGAAAACCCATGCTCATCACCAAGCGCTGATAAAATCCTCTTTTGACTCAAGCATAATGACCAGAAAGAATTTTCAGATGGGAGATTTAGTTTTGAAATGGGATAAGGCTCATGAATAAAAGGGCAAACATACAAAATTTCAGAAAATGTGGCTTGGTCCTTTTCAGATTGTAGAAGTCATAGGCCCATCAATGTTTGTGTTGTAGGATTTAGCAGGTCGAAGGGATTCTTTTCCTGTTAATGGACAGATCCTTAAAATATATTTTCCATAGAAGATCACTCTTCTATTTTGTAGGATAGTTTTAGTTTTTATTTGTTTTTTTTTCTTTCTTATAAATAAAACCAGTTGTAGATGGTTACTAAAAGGGTTGTTGGCATTATGATTCTGGTGTGACTCTATGTTACAGGTGTTGTACTTGATGGCAACTCACTCAAGTAGCAATGCTCAGGCTCTCAAAATGTTGGAAATTAAGAGGTACACAGGTGAATGGTTCAAAAGGTGCGGACCCGCAGGTACGCCGGCCAGGAAGTGCGTTCTTACCCGCAGGTTACCCGTTCATGAGGTGCAGAACCCCAGTTCACTCACTTCAAGGCAGAGAAGCGCGCTCACGTGGGGTTTCTTATTTTTGGCCCGTGGTATTTAGCCCGCCGTTCTTAATTCTATGGTTTTGGCCCGTGGTATAGGATCTAATTTAGCCCCGGTTTGGATCCCTTGTTTTGGTTATTTGATGGTTTTGTCCCATGGTGTGAATGAGGGCTTGACTATAAATAGGGAAGGAGATCACTTGGCCAAGGCATCTTTTGCAAATTGAATATCTTAAGATCTGAAATATTGGGTTATCGGTTTAAAAGCTTGACCTATATAAAAGTGAAGTTGAAAGTGAATCTATGAAGTGTGATCTCTCGGGCGCATGATCAGATCTGGGCATCTGATTATCTGTGGCACACTGGTGGATTGCCAATTGGCCCTAATCAGAGGTTCGTAGGTAATTAACTGTGCAAGTGCGGGGGAACGCACAGCAGAAGAAGGCGCAGTGCGTGGTTACGCACAACAGAAGAAGGCATAGTGCGTGGGTACGCAGCGCGATAGAGGTTCAGGTGCGGAAGAACATTAAAGGTATGCGGCGTGGCAGAGGTTCAGGTGCAGAGGCACAGTGAAAGTACGCGGCACTACAGAAGCCGCAGGTGCGTAGATACGCAGCGCGATAGCATGTGAGGTGCGTGGCCACAATAGTAGTATGCGGCGTGATTGAAGAAACAGTGCATGGGTACGCGGAGCAGTGGAAGGCTCTCTGCGGGGATACGCAGAGACGTAGAAGGTGAAGTGCGAAGCCACACAGTCCAGATAAAGAAAAATTGTGTATCTGTCCTAAAAAATTTGTTGATCATCCTCTATTTATTGCTGCAGAGTTCTGGGTTTATATTTCTGGTACTATCTTTCTGTTTACAGCATTCTGAGAATTTGGGTAATACTTGGTTGATTGTATAAGGAGTTTGGGTAATTTGCATGTACTTGATGTTTATTTGATATTCTTGGATCCAGTTTGAAAATTTATGAAAAGTGGTCCTTCAAAGAAAAGAAGTAGGGGGTTGTAGCTCCCTTCCAGGAGAGACTGGAAAACGAGAGAGAGTTGTTGCTCTCTGCAGGTTGCAGCCTACGTACTGGTAAAGGACTGCACTAGTACAGAATCATTGTAAAAGGAGTTTCTAATTGAAAGAAGATAGAAACATATTGTAGCAGGTGGTTTTCACCCACATTGGGTTTCGACCTTATATCTGGTGTTCTTTGGTGTGACTATCTGTTTTTCTTGTTCATGCTCATTGTTTTATGGTACTGACATACAAGAATAATTCAAAGTATAAATAAGGAAGATTTATTAAAAAGAACTTGATAATACTGATTCACCCCCCCTCTCAGTATTATTTCCAACAATTGGTATCAGAGCAGGTCCTTCAGAGAAGCTTGATCGCTTGAAGGAAGATCATTCATCATGAGCAACTACGAGAGGGAAGCATCAATCAGGCCACCAATTTTTGATGGGACAAACTTCAATTATTGGAAGGTAAGAGTTACTGCCTATCTTCAATCTCTTGGTACAGAAGTTTGGGATATCATAGATACAGGCTAAACTTTTCCTTCAGCTACTCCTACAGATCCGGCCGAGAAGAAGAAATATGAAACAAATGCTAAAGCAGTCAATACTCTGCTGGGATGCTTATCTCAAACAGAATTCATGAAGGTTATGCAATATAAATCCGCAAAGGAAATATGGGACAAGATTGTCTTGAGCTAAGAAGGAGATGAACAGTTAAAGCGTGCTAAACTTCAAACCCTCAGGATTTAGTATGAGAATCTCAGAATGTATAATGATGAAAGTGTGGCTAACTATTTCCTTCGGGTAGACGAGATTGTTAATTGCATGAAAAACTTAGGTGAAGAAATAAAAGAGGCTATTGTGGTTGAAAAAGTTTTAAGATCATTGTCCCCCAAGTTTGAATCTAAAGTGTCTGCAATAGAAGAAAAGGAAAATCTACGAACTCTTACTATGTCTCAGCTACACGGAATTCTAACTGCTTATGAAATGAGAAAAGGAGGTCCTTCAGACAGGAGAGAAGCTGCTTTCAAGGCTTCAGGCAAAGGAGACTACTATGAAGCAAGTCAAGCGCCAGAAGAAGAAGAAGAATCAAATTTTGTCAGAAATCTTCAACGGGGTACTGGAAGGTTCAGAGGTAAGTTACCTTTTAAATGTTTTGCTTGTGGAAGAGTAGGTCATTATGCCGCGAAATGTCCTCATAAGGATAAGATTGAACCTGCTAGATGGAACAAGAAACAGAATGCAAATAATAAAAGCTACTACACTCATGAAGATAGTGATGGTCTATCAAATAGTGATGAAGATGAACGAGGTAATGACTATAAACTTTTAATGGCATTTGAAGATGATGATTACATGGATGCTATAGATGTGGATAGCCTTCATGAAGAAATTTCTAGACTCAAGAGATGTACAGAAGAAAAGAATATGATCATTGATACTCTACAATTTCAAATTGATGAAAAGGAAAAATATCTTGAAAAATTAGAAGGTGAAATTGTTGGTCTTAGAAAAGAGATTGAGAAAACAAAGGCTATTAATCTTAAGTTTCTTAAAGGATCTGAAACTCTGGATGAGATCATCAATGTACAGCGTTCTCCACTAAACAAGACAGGTCTGGGGTATAATGGAGAAACTTCTCAAGCATCCACCTCAAAGAGTTATCTTGATGCAGCAAGAAGGAATGAGCAAAAGCACAATGGAGATCACCAGGTAAAGCAGGGACGAATTACAGCAAGAACAAACAAAGACTATCAAGTAAACTAGGGGCAATCCGTCTTAAGGATGAACAAAAGCTACAACCAGCCACAGGTAAAATCCTCTCAATTTGCTTCAAGAATGGATGACAATAGAAATTACAATCATTTGGCCGGAAGATTTGATAACCGCAGAAGTTTCTTCAATGGACAATGCTTCTCTTGCCATAACTTTGGTCACAAAGCAGCTCAATGTGTTGCATATAAAACAATCATGACTAGAGAAGCTCAAAAACAAAGAAGTATGACCGGGATTACAAAAAGGACCCATAACAACTTTTCGGCTCTTGAAAATGAAGTTGAATGTTCTATTTGCAATAACTTTGGTCATGAAGATTCTGAATGCAGGAGCAGGTTTCAGCAGACAAAGGAACAAGCCTCAAGCACCAAAACATGGAGAATAAAGGAACCACAAACAGAAAGATGTGGGATAGCATTTTATGCAGAGGGACAGGAAAATCTATGGTACATTGACAGTGGATGTTCGAAGCATATGACAGGTGATAAAGAAAAACTTGAATCATATTCTGCTTTAGAAAAGGGAAAGAAAGTTTCTTTTGGAAATGATACTCCTGCAGCTATAAAAGGAAAAGGCACTGCTCAGTTAAAAGAAAAGGTCAAAGCTGGAAATGTTTTGTATGTTGATGGATTGAAGCATAATCTTCTGAGTGTCAGCCAGATGTGTGATCATGGAACCAAGGTGATATTTAGATCAAATGGATGTCTTGTTCGTGATCTTGATACAGGTGAAACAGTGATCAAAGGTAAAAGAACTCCAAATAATCTATACATATTTGAAGAAGGACAACAACAATGCTATCTGAGCAAGGATGATGAGCACTGGTTATGGCACCGAAGGTTGGGGCATCTAAGCTTTTCACAAATAAGGAAAGCATGCAAATATCAGGCAGTTCGTGGTCTTCCAGATATCAAAATTCCAGACAACACCATATGAAAATCATGTCAGTTTGGAAAGCAAACCAGAACTAACTTTCCGGAGAAGGAAGGATCAGCTAGCATGCCTCTTGAGCTAGTACATATACATGTATGTGGTCCATTCAAGAAAAGGACACCTCTAGGAGAAGAATACTTGATATTATTCATTGACGATTTCTCCAGGTTTGTCTGGTTAGGACTTATGAAGCACAAAGATGAAGCATTAGAAAAATTCAAATCCTTTAAAGCCTTGGTTGAAAATGAATCAGGATACAAAATTAAGTGCCTCAGGTCGGACAGAGGTGGGGAGTTCACCTCAAATGAATTTTTCGATTTCTGTGAAGAACATGGAATAAGAAGAGAACTCTCTACAGCTAGAACTCCTCAGCAAAATGGAGTGGTGGAAAGAATGAATAGAACAGTCCAACAAATGGCTCGTGCTATACTTGATGAGTCTGGAACTCCCGCAACTTTCTGGGGTGAAGCTGCATATGCTGCGGTTGTTATTCTCAACAAAACAAATGTCCGGGTGAACAGCACTAAAACCCCTCATGAGCTCTGGTATGGTGAGACTCCTTCGGTAAAGCACTTCAAAATCTTTGGGAGCAAATGCTATATTAAGAATACTGATGAGCAACTTGACAAACTTGAACCTAGAGCGGATGAAGGCATTCTTCTTGGTTATTCTCCATACAGCAAAGCATACAAGTGATACAATAAAAGACTTGGAAGAATTGTTGACAGCATTGATGTAGTGGTTGATGAGAAGGGGCACATTCCTAGGCAAGTAAATCATGAAAATATCGAAGAAGATGAAGACTACCCTCAAAGACAGAATGATGAAGAAGAAGAACCTCAAGAAGAACCAGAGGAGCAGATAAGGATAGAAGAGAAGACTCCATCCAGGTATGTTCAGAAGAATCATCCAGAATCTCAGATTTTGGGGCAGAAAGAAGCAGGTGTACAAACAAGAAGAACAATTGCAGAAGCTTCAAGATATTTGGCATTACTCTCTTCCATTGAACCACAAAATGTGAAAGAGGCATGCAAAGATGAATGTTGGGTCAAAGCAATGGATGAAGAACTTGAGCAAATCGAAAAGAACAACACTTGGGAGTTGGTTCCTAGACCAAAGGATAAGAATGTTATAGGGACAAAATGGGTCTTCAAAAATAAATTGAATGAAAATGGAGAAGTAATTAGAAACAAGGCCAGACTTGTTTGTAAAGGGTATGCGCAGCAAGAAGGAATAGATTTTGAAGAAACTTTTGCTCCAGTTGCAAGACTTGAGGCCATCCGAATGTTCCTTGCTCTCTCAAGCTTTCAAAACTTCAAAGTATTTCAAATGGACGTGAAATCAGCCTTTCTGAATGGAGACTTGGAAGAAGAAGTATACATTGAGCAGCCAGATGGTTTCATTCTTGGAAATGATCCAATTCTTGTATGCAGATTGAAAAAGGCTCTCTATGGTCTCAAACAAGCTCCAAGGGCTTGGTACTATCGTTTGGACAAATATCTTCATCAACAAGGCTTTTCAAAAGGATCAGCAGATAGCAATCTTTATATAAAAGTTGAAAATGACAAATTACTAATACTTGTTGTGTATGTAGATGACATTATCTTTGGCAGCAATGAAGAAGCTATGAGTCAAAGCTTTGCCTTGGTGATGCAAAAAGAATTCGAAATGTCCTTGCTGGGAGAACTGACATATTTTCTTGGTTTGCAAATCCAACAAAAAGAATGAGGGATCTTTTTGTCTCAAACCAAGTATCTCAAGCAGATCTTGAAAAAATATGGCATGGAAGATGCAAAACCAGTATGTACACCCATGGTCATAGGATGTAGCCTCAGTGCAACTGATGAATCAGCAGCAGTGCATCAACCAACCTATAGATCTATGATTGGAAGTCTACTTTATTTGACAGGTACCCGACCAGACATCATGCATGCAGTGGGAATAGTTGGAAGATTTGAGGCAAATCCAAAGGAAACTCATCTTCAGGCAGTGAAGAGAATCTTCAAATATCTTCAGGGAACTCAAAACTATGGCTTATGGTATCCTAGAGATACAGATCTCACACTTCATGCTTATACAGATGCAGATTGGGCTGGAAGCGTGGATGACAGGAAGAGCACAAGTGGTGGTGCATTCTTTATGGGTTCCAGATTAGTATCTTGGTTCAGCAAGAAATAGAGTTCGATTGCCTTGTCTACAGCTGAAGCGGAATATGTTGCTGCTGCATATTGCTGCACTCAACTCCTTTGGATGATGCAGACCTTGCAGGATTTTCAAATCACTTGTATACCACCCATCTCCATCTTATGTGATAATACAAGTGCAATCAACATTTCAAAGAACCCAGTCATGCATTCAAAGACCAAGCACATACCGATCAAGTATCATTTTCTCCGGGAACAAGTACTTGAACAAAAGGTCAAGTTGGAGTATGTTCCTTCTAAGGAACAAGTTGCTGATATACTCACCAAACCATTGCCTAGGGAGACCTTTGAATACCTCAGGCAAAAGCTGGGGGTTGTTGATGCATCATCTTGTTTTTGAATCTCTTCTGATGGTTGGTTGTACGCAAGGCTCATGCGTACATGTGCTAGGTTGCGGATTGGTCGAAGATCGAATGGCACAGGTTCAGGGGGAGCATATAATGCATTGTTGGCGTTATGGAGGAAGTATAGAAGGATATCATGGATGCTGGTCTGAATATTGCTGCAATATGTCTCTAGCTCTTTCATGGTCATTTATGGTGTTTGGTGGATTATGGTTCTTCTTTGCAGATCTGGTTTATAGTCAGGGGGAGCATGTTCTTAGGGGGAGCATAACCCTTTGCCCTTGATGTCAAAGGGGGAGAATGACGTTGAGGATCTCGAGGTTGCCATCAAGTCCAAAGGGGGAGATTGTTGGCATTATGATTCTGGTACGAATCTATGTTACAGATGTTGTACTTGATGGCAACTCACTCAAGTAGCAATGCTCAGGCTCTCAAAATGTTGGAAATTAAGAGGTATGCAGGTGAATGGTTCAAAAGGTTCAGACCCGCAGGTACGCTGGCCAGGAAGTGCGTTCATACCCGCAGGTTACCCGTTCATGAGGTGCGGACCCCCAGTTCACTCACTTCAAGGCAGAGAAGCGCGCTCACGTGGGGTTTCTTATTTTTGGCCCGTGGTATTTAGCCCGCCGTTCTTGATTCTATGGTTTTGGCCCGTGGTATAGGATCTAATTTAGCCCCGGTTTGGATCCCTTGTTTTGGTTATTTGATGGTTTTGTCCCATGGTGTGAATGAGGGCTTGACTATAAATAGGGAAGGAGATCACTTGGCCAAGGCATCTTTTGCAAATTGAATATCTTAAGATCTGAAATATTGGGTTATCGGTTTAAAAGCTTGATCTATATAAAAGTGAATTTGAAAGTGAATCTATGAAGTGTGATCTCTCGGGCGCATGATCAGATCTGGGCATCTGACTATCTGTGGCACACTGGTGGACTGCCAATTTGGCCCTAATCAGAGGTTCGCAGGTAATTAACTGTGCAAGTGCGGGGGTACGCACAGCAGAAGAAGGCGCAGTGCGTGGGTATGCAGCGCGATAGAGGTTCAAGTGCGGAAGAATAGTAAAGGTACGCGGCGTGGCAGAGGTTCAGGTGCGGAGGCACAGTGAAAGTACGCGGCGCTACAGAAGCCGCAGGTGCGTAGGTACGCGGCGTGATAGCATCTGAGGGTGCGTGACCACAGTATTAGTACGCGGCGTGATTGAAGAAACAGTGCGTGGGTACGCGGAGCAGTGGAAGGATCTCTGCGGGGATACGCAGAGACGCAGAAGGTGAAGTGCGAAGCCACGCAGTCCAGATAAAGAAAAATTGCGTATCTGTCCTAAAACATTTGTTGATCATCCTCTATTTATTGCTGCAGAGTTCTGGGTTTATATTTCTGGTACTATCTTTCTGTTTACAGCATTCTGAGAAGTTGGGTAATACTTGGTTGATTGTATAAGGAGTTTGGGTAATTTGCATGTACTTGATGTTTATTTGATATTCTTGGATCCAGTTTGAAAATTTATGAAAAGTGGTCCTTGAAAGAAAAGAAGTAGGGGGTTGTAACTCCCTTCCAGGAGAGACTGGAAAACGAGAGAGAGTTGTAGCTCTCTGCAGGTTGCAGCCTGCGTACTGGTAAAGGACTGCACCAGTACAAAATCATTGTAAAAGGAGTTTCTAATTGAAAGAAGATAGAAACATATTGCAGCAGGTGGTTTTCACCCACATTGGGTTTCCACCTTATATCTGGTGTTCTTTGGTGTGACTATCTATTTTTCTTGTTCATGCTCATTGTTTTATGGCACTGACATACAAGAATAATTCAAAGTATAAATAAGGAAGATTTATTAAAAAGAACTTGATAATACTGATTCACCCCCCCTCTCAGTGTTATTTCCAACATTTTTCAGATAGTAGAAGTCATAGACCCATCAACGTTTGTGTTGCAGGATTTAGCAGGTCGAAGGGATTCTTTGCCTGTTAATGGACAGATCCTTAAAATATATTTTCCATAGAAGATCACTCTTCTATTTTGTAGGATAGTTTTAGTTTTTATTTGTTTTTTTTTCTTTCTTATAAATAAAACCAGTTGTAGATGGTTACTAAAAGGGTTCATGAAAAAGACACCAATTCTCTATCAGATTTTGAGCTTTCTCGCTTGTACAAGTAGCAAAATTTTTCGAAAAATCTGATCTTTATCATTGACAGGTAGAGTTAACTTTAGCCTAAATATGATACTAGTTTCAACTTCAAAAAATTTGATGAAAGCAACCTTTGGTAAAAAATTGTTTTATATCAGCACAATGAAAGGTATCAATAATAAAATAAATATTCTCTGTAAAACTGCTCTTTTCAAACTCTATTATTGTCGTCCAAAGCTTTCTTAAGGAAAAACAATGACTTCCTCCCTGCTAAAGGAAATCGCAGCATTCAGAGGAACAATCCGAGAAAACACTGTATCTCAAAGAATAAGACGTCTCATCACGAGCCGGCTTATCATGATCACAGATATTATAACTTGCTGACTTTACCAATACTGTCCACCAAAACAGGGCAACGACTCAAGATTGTTGCAATCAAAAGACAAGGGGTCTCATCACGAGCCAGCTTGTTCAGCAAAAGTGTAAATCAAGTGAATGACTGTGTCATAATTTGGCCACCAAACCAAGACATTGTTCTTTAGAGAATAAAAAAGGGAAAAGTGTCGAAAAAGGTTTTTCTCTGAAAAGTTGTAAATAGCCTTAAGCAGGATAAATGATCATTGCTGGGTAACAGGTAACCCTGTCGAGGCTATGGACGCTTGCGGGCAGCAGAGGCTCTACCTACGACAAATGAGCATATTCTAAAAGCCAGCATGCAGAGAAGACCTTATTTTATCTTTAAAAGACCAAGTAATGTCTGGTGTGAATACAAGTACTAAGCCTGAGGAAACAAACAATTGGAATATGAAAAGGTTGAGACAAAATATCATTGATAGGATAAGGCGTAATGTACTCTATCTGTCCATAACAAAATTTAGACATATGAAAATTTTTCTACTTCGGAAGTTTAAATTCAATAGAAAAGCAGAGATAACTGGTTCTTCACAGTGAATCGCCATTGTTGTGGCCACCAACAACCCCCCTCTTTTTTTGGTATTAGCGATAACACCAAGCAAATGGGGACGCTTAATAAAAATCCAAAAAAAACATTTTATCAAAATTTTTGTATTTTAACTCCCTAAAGCTGTATCGCATCACGAGAAGAGAGTGAAACGTTTTCCTATGCGCATAATAAGTTGCGAAGAAGTGACGCGAAATTCATCGCATCGCATATATTGTGAAGCACTCTTAAATGAAAAACTTAAGGAATCTCCGACGGCCGATATGCGACGTCGCATATCGCAACATCGCATAAGCAGCACACAATGATTGGATGACTAAGCGCGATCTGCGATATTGCGATCTGCGATGTTGCGATCTGCGATGAATGCGATCATCAATTCCTGCGATGACACATCTTGACGACGCGATCCTCGATACTACGATGCGAGTCGCAGAAATCACCCATCGCAAAATTTCCTCGACACAGTATTCAAGGAAAGCTGTCTGTAGACCAAAATTGGGCGCGCGCCTTAAAAGAAATTAATGATTGTACGCCAAAGTATCCAAGAAGGATTGTGTTGTGTTTTTTGAAGAGTCAGTTCATTATGGGTGTCATGATTATGCATTCATTAGAGCTTAAAGCTTTCATGTCAATCTTTTCATCATTACTCTTTTCCTTTGCGTAAACTGTAAGACATCAAATAACATAAAGCAATGTGCAGGAAACATCTAAGGAAAAGGGGAAAGAGTCAATACTCGGAGAACAGAGAAGAGATGCCTTCACAAAAGGATGTCGCATGCAATAGGACCACAGATTCCAGAGTATCACTCAACAGATACTGATGTCAATAGGCCATCCAAAAATCAGAGTCAAAGGCGCACAAAAGCAGCATGTTTACAAAAGATCCTGAAGCTTAAACTGGGTAAAGAAAAAAGAAAAAGGCGCTGAAGAGGGAAAATGCACCAGAAAATCCTAGAACAAAGAACGGAAGCGGTTTTCAATATAGAAAATTGTTCAGAGAGTAAAGTCCCTAACTTATTCAGTCATTCGCAAGGCCGGAAACTGAAATAGCAAAAGCAGAATCAGTTTGAGAGAAATTTGGGTTATTACCAAGTATACACACAGTGAATACACCAAGCCAGAGGAAGATTTTCGAAAATATCTTCTAGCTTGCCAGAAAGCGGTGCCAACACTTGTTATTTCTATTTTCGTATCTCAAACGAAAGAAGAAGACGGCCAACCGACTCTTCCCAGGCGAATGTTGCATGCTTACAGCACTAAGGAGAAAATACAGAAACGGTTAGGAATTAGATTCAATTTTTAGAAATAATTTTGCTTTAGTAGAAGGGCAGTCATTTAAAACTGTGTCCTAAATTTATGTAATTAAGATTAATTAGTTAGCAGTATTTAAACCCTTCTCAGGCATTTGGAGAAGGGTCCAAAAATTTGTCAAAAAACTTGTCCTCAGAACATGCAATTTTGCACCCTCGGAGCGGGTTTTTGATGAATGGATGGATCGAGATTTATCAATGTTTGCATTTGATATCTGCTACTGATGTTGCACTTTTGTACTCTTAGTAGATGTTAGAACAAGTAGAGATAAATCCTTGTTGCTTGAAGCTTATGAGTGGAACCAGTCATAAATGGTACTTTTATCTCTTGACTATTTCTGCTTATATCCTTAAAGTGATATATAGTTTTCAACTGTTTATATGTTAATGCATGAATGTGTGGGTTACCATTTGGCACTTCTGTACAATGGAGTCATTTATTTGTGTTTGATATATGAATAACTTATTATGCGATATGCTGTTCACAACTGTTTTGCTTAACTTTTTATGCAGAGTGGTTTATCTTAATTGATTTCTATTCTTATGATAGCTGAATGATCTTTATTACCAGTTATTGTTCGAAATCTCTTTAGATCGCATAATAGAAGAAATACACCCCGCGTTAGCGTAGATTAGATGTGTTGTTTCTCATTAGATTACAATAGCATAGAGTTAGTTTAGAAGTTTGAATTAAATTAGCTTTAAATACTCCTAGATCAGCATCATCCAACTCTACACACACACACACCCCTTAGATTGGGAAACTAGTCCCATTATCCCCAGTCGGACCCACTATACCAAACGGATAAGGAGCTGCCAACCAAGGTCCGGACTGGGTGGGTATCCCCCTTGTTGTCGACCCGATTTTCGGGGCTTCAACACAACCCTGTCGTGATCTTCGATGACATTAAAAGCATTTGATGGACGAAAATATACCCCATATGGGATTCTAAGTAACTTGCAAGTTGAACTGGGGGGGAAACAATAGAAATAGATGTTGAAGTAATCGATGGAAACCTCGATTACAACATCCTACTGGGAAGACCCTGGATATATGCTATGGCTGCGGTTGTGTCGACCTACTTTAGGAAGATTGCATTTCCTTTCCAAGGAGGAATTACAATCGTCGACCAACAAACATTTCTCCCCAATAGTTCCCAAGTTACGGGAAGCATTCCGATGATCCACGGAAGCCCCCATTCGCTTCAAAATATCAGAGTAGGCCTACTAAAAGACCCTATATTAATGGGGACTTTTGCCCTCCTGCCTCCAATCAATTTGCCGGAAGTGGTGACGGTAGGAACCTGCAATATGATATCTTCCATTCAAAAGATCTCAGAAAATGATATTAACATGGATCATCTGCAGGTATTGCCTCCAAGCCCAATAGAAATATTGTAGCAATCAATGTTTTTGACATGGGAGGCAAACCCAAATCAATGCTCATCAAGCATTTGGATAGATAGGTCTAACGAATATGGCACCCCTTCAGATCCTTGGTCGCAAGTGCATTACACCGACGAAGGAATTGTTCAGTCAAAGATAATTGAAGGAGTGCCATGGGAAGATTACCACCATCGTTCCCATCTTCCGGATTGTCAAGAAGATACTCCTGATGACCTTCATCATCCTTCATTTTTTGATTTCCTATCAAATATTGTAAACACGGTGGATTCCGAGCGAAACTTGTCCAATATTGAAGAGACTATCGCCATAAATATCTCGACCAAAACAGATGTTGTAGAGAATATTTATGTTGGCAAATGTTGTTCTCCTTCAGAACTGGAAATATATAACGCTCTTTTTCACGAATTCAGAGATGTCTTTTCTTGGTCATATGATGAAATGCCAGGCATTGACTCGAGTATAGTTGAACACGAAATAAAGATGTATCCAGATGTCAAACCAGTACGACAACGGGTACGGAAGGTGCACCCCAAGATGTTGGAAATAATACTGAGAGGGGGGGGTGAATCAGTATTATCAAGTCAAACATTCCTTTTTCAAATCCACATGATATACACTACTTTAGTTAATTAAAACCACGTATATACGCAACTATGTAGAAGGAAACTTGCGTATATAATGCAAACTTATAATTTACTTTATCTTTCAGATGTTGATTATTAATCTGTGTATCAGAATCAAATAACTAGTAACCAAAAACAGTAAAATAGAGCAGAGGACAATCACACACAAGAACACAAGATATAAGGTGGAAACCCAATGTGGGTGAAAACCACCTGCTGCAATTTGTCTTTATCTTTTGTTAATTAGAAACTTCCTTTTACAATGTACTGGTGCAGTCCTTTACCAGTACGCAGGCTGCAACCTACAGAGAGCTACAACCCTCTCTCGTTCTCTAGCTTCTCCTGGAAGGGAGCTACAATCCCCTTAGCTCTTGTACTAGCCAAGATACTAGTACGTAGGTGCTGGCCCACTGAAGGCTACAACCTTCTCTTTCTTCCAGGGACCACATTTCATAAATTTTCAGACTGGATCCATGAACATCAATCAATCATCAAGTATTTCTGCATCAAACAATCTCCTTTTCACCAATTAGCACTGAATCAAGTAAACACTTCTCTGACAGTTGTACCCAAAACACAATAACAGTAACCAAACACCAAATTCTGAACCCAGAACACTGCAGCAATAAATAGAGGCAGCTAGATCACAATTAAAAGATATACGCTACTTCAACAACCTAAAATCTGCGTGCAGATCTATAAAAGATAATTCACTCTTTCAAATATTCAGACATTAATTAACCCAGATTATCAGATTTATAGATCAAGCATGCGCCACATATAACAGATCAAAATCATGCAAAGATATTATGATTCAAGCCAAAAGATTATGACCCATCAATAGAACTTATCCTTCTTTGCGCTAAGGTTCCTCCTTTATTCAGATCCAGATCTACACCATAACCCCAATCACAAATATTTCATATCTAGCACTTATTAGATATTCAATTCATTCAGATTAATTGCCTTGTCAAATGATCTCCTTCCTCTTTTATAGTCATAGGCCTTTCACAATACCACGGTCCAAAACCATAATAACACAATACCATGAACCCAATACTTGGGGTCAACAATTTTGGATGCAATACCACGGACCAAAACCATAGGATCAAAAACTGTCGGACTAATACCATGAGCCAACCATGAAAGTGTGTGAACTTTTCTCTTCATGAAAGGAACTTTTTATCTTCATGAAAGTGTGTAAACTTTTCTCTACATGAAAGAAACTTTTCTCTGCATGAAAGTGCGTGAACTTTTCTCTACATGAAAGAAACTTTTCTCTGCATGAAAGTGCGTGAAATTTTATTTACATGAAAGAACCTTTTATCTTCATGAAAGTGCATGAACTTTTCTCTACATGAAAGAAACATTTATCTTCATGAAAGTGCATGAACTTTTCTCTACATGAAAGAACTTTTATCTTCATGAAAGTGCGTGAACTTTGCTGCACTATAATTTATCATCTGAGATGAGTGGGTTTCCATCAAGTACAACATATGTATCATAATGCCAACAATCTCCCCCTTTGGACTTGATGGCAACAATACCAAATCACTCTCCCCCTTTGACATCAAGGGCAAAGGGCGGACCAAGATATTCTCTTCCTTTGCTGTCCATACTCCCCCTGAGTGCCTGCTGAAATTTCTGAATGAGCTCCCCCTTTGTATATGCCAAGGTGTACCAATCTGTCCATGCTCCCCTTGAGTTCATGCTGAAATCTCTGCTCTGCTGAAGTGTGTTGTTCATGCTCCCCCTGACTGTAGGCAAGATCTGCAAAAGATGTTCTTCAAGAAGAACCAAGACTTACACATCATAAAAGACCTTCCTATCACCAAAAGACTCAATACATACATCCATCACCCAACCAAGTGGGGATACATCAGAAATTTACATATGACAACCAAATACATGACATCTTCATCCCAGGCATAGTAGGGAAATCAAAATAGGTCGTTACATGACCTTGACACCATAAAAGAGATACATGACAAAGAGACGAAATATCTAGAGCAAGACTTTATGAAAGTCACTAATAACTGATAGCAGCATCATTTGTCAATCACCATTCAGATCAGCAATCATGATTTCTTTCTGTTCTCCCTCTGCATTTGTTCCACCTGCAGCCAACAACAGTTGTGAACTAGAACCAAAAGCTTCTAAGATAATGCGAACAATGCATCATTAGAAGTTTATCTGCTCCCCCTAAACCTGTGCCAGATGGTCTCTGTCAGACCCATATCAGACTATCTTCAACCATAGCCTATCCCTACTGATATCCATCAAACCTCCATATATGCGACTGTCTCTACACAAACCGGCGTATGCACACGGATCCTCCTCAGGCAACTTGCGTACACCCATTTTTCTCTGAAACAGACAAGTTTTAACAACAAGATGATGCATCAACTACTCCCAGCTTCTATCTGAGGTATTCAAATGTCTCCCTAGGCAGTGGTTTGGTGAGTATATCAGCAACTTGTTCCTTAGAGGGGACATATTCCAACTTGACCTTTTGTTCCAACACTTGTTCCCGGAGAAAGTGGTACTTTATCGGTATGTGCTTGGTCTCTGAATGCATGACTGGGTTCTTTGAAATGCTAATTGCACTTGTATTATTACATAGGATGGAGATAGGTGGTGTACAAGTGATTTGAAAATCCTGCAAGGTTTGCATCATCCAAAGGAGTTGAGTGCAGTAAGATGCAGCAGCCACATATTCCGCTTCAGCTGTAGATAAGGCAATCGAACTATATTTCTTGCTAAACCAAGACACTAGTCTGGAACCCATAAAGAATGCTCCACCACTTGTGCTCTTTCTTTCATCCACGCTTCCAGCCCAATCTGCATCTGTATAAGCATATAGAGTGAGATCTGTATCTCTAGGATACCATAAGCCATAGTTTTGAGTTCCTTGAAGATACTTGAAAATTCTCTTTACTGCCTGAAGATGGGTTTCTTTAGGATTTGCCTAAAATCTTCCAACTATTCCCACTGCATGCATGATGTCTGGTCGAGTACCGGTCAAATAAAGAAGACTTCCAATCATGGATCTATAGGTTGGTTGATGCACTGTTGCAGATTCATCATTTGCATGAGGCTGCATCCTGTAACCATAGGGGTACACACTATTTTTGAATCTTCCATGCCATATTTCTTCATGATCTGCTTGAGATACTTGGTTTGAGACAAAAAGATACCGCCTTCATTTTGTTGGATTTGCAATCCAAGAATTGATGAAGATATTTGTCCAAACGGTAGTACCAAACCCTTGGAGCCTGTTTAAGACCATAGAGAGCCTTTTTCAGTCTGCATACAAGATTTGGATCATTCCCAAGAATGAAACCATCTGGCTACTCGATGTATACTTCTTCTTCTAAGTCTCCATTCAGAAAGGTTGATTTCACGTCCATTTGAAATACTTTGAACTTCTGAAAGCTTGAGAGAGCAAGGAACATTCGGATGGCCTCAAGTCTTGCAACAGGAGAAAAAGTTTCTTCAAAGTCTATTCCTTCTTGTTGAGCATACCCTTTACAAACAAGTCTGGCCTTGTTTCTAATTACTTCCCCATTTTCATTCAACTTATTTTTGAAGACCCATTTTGTCCCTATGACATTCTTATCTTTTGGTCTAGGAACCAACTCCCAAGTGTTGTTCTTTTCGATCTGCTCAAGTTCTTCATGCATTGCCTTGACCTAACATTCATCTTTGCATGCCTCTCTTACATTTTGTGGTTCAGTGGAGGAGAGTAATGCCAAATAACTTGAAGCTTCTGCAATTGTTCTTCTTGTTTGTACGCCTGCCTCCTTTTGCCCCAAGATTTGAGATTTTGGATGATTCTTTTGAACATACCTGGATGGAGTCTTCTCTTCTATCCTTGTATGTTCCTCTGGTGCCTCTTGAGGTTCTTCTTCATCTTCAGTCTGATTTGGAGGGTAGTCTTCATCCTCTTCGATATTTTCATAATTTACTTGCCTAGGAATGTTTCCTTTTTCATCAACCACCACATAAATGCTGTCAACAATTCTTCCAAGTCTTTTATTGTAACACTTATATGCTTTGCTGTGGGGATAATAACCAAGGAGAATGCCTTCATCTGCTCTAGGTTCAAGTTTGCCAAGCTGTTCATCATTATTCTTAATATAGCATTTGCTTCCAAAAATTTTGAAATGCTTTACCGAAGGAGTCTCACCATACCAGAGCTCATGAGGAGTTTGAGTGTTGTTCACTTGGACATTTTTTTTGTTGAGAATAACAACCGCAACAAATGCAGCTTCACCCCAAAAGGTTGCGGGAGTTCCAGACTCATCAAGCATAGCACGAGCCATTTGTTGAACCGTTCTGTTCATCCTTTCCACCACTCCATTTTTCTGAGGAGTCCTAGCTGTAGAGAATTCCCTTCTTATTCCATGTTCTTCACAGAAATCAAAAAATTCATTTGAGGTAAACTCCCCACCTCTGTCAGACCTGAGGCACTTAATTTTGTGATCTGATTCGTTTTTAGCCAAGGCTTTGAAAGATTTGAATTTTTCAAATGCTTCGTCTTTGTGTTTCATAAGTCCTAACAAAACCATCCTGGAGAAGTCGTCAATGAATAATATAACGTATTCTTCTCCTTGAGGTGACCTTGTCCTAAATGGACCACATACATCTGTATGGACTAGTTCAAGAGGCCTGCTGGCTGATCCTTCCTTCTCAGGGAAGTTAGTTCTGGTTTGCTTACCAAACTGACATGATTTGCATACGGTGTTGTCTGGAATTTTGATATCTGGAAGACCACGAACTGCCTGGTATTTGCATGCTTTCCTTATTTGTGAAAAGCTTAGATGGCCCAACCTCCGGTGCCATAACCAGTGCTCATCATCCTTGCTCAAATAGCATTGTTGTTGTCCTTCTTCAAATATGTATAAATTATTTGGAGTTCTTCTGCCTTTGATCACTATTTTTCCTATATCAAGATCACGAACACTACATCCATTTGATCGAAATATTACCTCGGTTCCTTGATCGCACATCTAACTGACACTCAGTAGATTATGCTTCAAGCCATCAACATACAAAACATTTCCAGCCTTGACTTTCTATTTCAACTGAACAGTGCCTTTTCCTTTTATGACTGCAGGGTATCATTTCCAAAAGAAACTTTCTTTCCTTTTTCTAAAGCACTATATGATTGAAGTTTTTCTTTATCACCTATCATATGCTTCGAACATCCACTGTTGATGTACCATTGATTTTCCTGTCCTTCTGCATATAAAGCTATCCCACATCTTTCTGGTTGCAGTTCCTTCATTCTCCATGTTCTGGCATTTGAGGTTTGTTCCTTCTGAGTTGTCTTCTGAAACCTACTCCTGCATTTAGACTCTTCATGACTGAAGTTATTACAAATAGAACATTCAATTTCACTTTCAAGGGCGGAAAAGTTGTTATAGGTCCTTTTCGTGATTCCAGTCATACTTCTTTGTTTTTGAGCTTCTCTAGTCATGATTGTCTTATAGGCAACACATTGAGCTGCTTTGTGACCAAAGTTATGGCAAGAGAAACATTAGGCATTGAATAAACTCCTGTGATTATCAAATCTATCAACCAACCGATTGTAGTTTCTACTGACATCCATTCTTGAGGAAAATTGGGAAGATTTTACCTGTGGCTGGTTGTAGCTTCTGTTTCTCCTTAAGGTAGCTTGCCCCCGATTTTCTGATAGTCTTTGTTCATTCTTGAGGTAAAATGTCCCTGATTTACCTGATGATTTCTATTAGGCCTTTGCTCGCTCCTCCTTGCTGCATCAAGATAAATTTTGGAGGTGGATGCTTGAGATGCTTCTCCATTATATCCTAGACCTGTCTTGATTAGTGGAGAACGCTGCATGTTAATAATCTCATCCAGAGTTTCAGACCCTTTAACAAATTTAAGATTAAGAGCTTTTGTTTTCTCAATCTCTTTTCTTAGACTAACAATTTCACATTCCAATTTTTCGTGATGTTTTTCTCTTTCAGCCAGTTGACATTGCAGAGAATCAATAATCACATTTTTCTCTTCTAAAAAAATTTTGAGATTAGAAATCTCTTCATAAAGACCTTCATCTATAGCATCCATATAATCATCATCTTCAAAAGCCATTAACAGTTTATAATTATTACCTCGTTCATCTTCGTCACTATTTGAAAGTCCATCACTATCTTCATGAGTGTAATAGCTTTTCTTATTTGCATTATGTTTCTTGTTCCATCTAACAGGTTCCTTCCCATTGTCAATCTTATCCTTATGAGGACACTTGGTAGCATAGTGACCGACTCTTCCACAAGCAAAGCATTTGAAAGGTAACTTACCTCGGAATCTTCCAACACCCCGTTGAAGGTTTTTGACAAAATTTGATTCTTCTTCTTCTTCTGACACGTGTCCTGACTCATAGTAGTCTCCTTTGCCTGAAGCCTTGAAGGCAACTTCTCTCCTATCTTATGGTCCTCCTTTCCTCATTTCATAAGCAGTTAGAATCCTGTGCAGCTGTGACATGGTAAGGTTTAGTAGATTCTCTTTTTCTTCTATTGCAGAAACTTTAGATTCAAACCTAGGGGACAAAGATCTTAGAACTTTTTCAACCACAACAGCCTCTTTAATTTCTTCACCCAAGTTTTCATACAATTAACAATCTCATCTACACCAAGGAAATAGTTAGCCACACTTTCATCGCTGTGCATTCTAAGATTTTCATACTGAATTCTGAGGGTTTGAATTTTTGCTCGTTTTACCTGTTCATCTCCTTCATAGCTCAAAACAATCTTGTCCCATATTTCTTTTGCGGATTTATACTGCATAACCTTGACGAATTCTAATTGAGATAGACATCCTAATAGGGTATTGACTGCCTTTGCATTTGTTTCATATTTCTTCTTCTCAGCCAGATCTATAGGTGTTGCTGATGGAAAAGAGTACCCTGTATCTATGATATCACAGACTTCTGTACCAAGAGATTGAAGATAGGCAGTAACTCTTACCTTCCAATATACGAAGTTTGTCCCATCAAAAATCGGTGGCCTGATAGATTCTTCTCTCTCGTAGTTGCTCATGATGATGGATCTTCCTCCAAGCGATCAAGCTTCTTCAGAAGGTCCTGCTCTGATACCAATTGTTGGAAATAATACTGAGAGGGGGGGTGAATCAGTATTATCAAGTCAAATATTCCTTTTTCAAATCCAGATGATATACACTACTTCAGTTAATTAAAACCGCGTATATACGCAACTATGTAGAAGGAAACTCGCGTATATAATGCAAACTTATAATTTAATTTATCTTTTAGATGTTGATTATTAATCTGTGTATCAGAATCAAATAACCAGTAACCAGAAATATTAAAACAGAGCAGAGGACAATCACACACAAGAACACAAGATATAAGGTGGAAACCCAATGTGGGTGAAAACCACCTGCTGCAATTCGTCTCTATCTTTTGTTAATTAGAAACTTCCTTTTACAATTTACTGGTGTAGTCCTTTACCAGTACGTAGGCTGCAACCTGCAAAGAGCTACAACCCTCTCTCGTTCTCCAGCTTCTCCTGGAAGGGAGCTACAACCCCCTTAGCTCTTGTACTAGCCAAGATACTAGTACGTAGGTGCTAGCCTACTGAAGGCTACAACCTTCTCTTTCTTCCAGGGACCACGTTTCATAAATTTTCAGACTGGATCCATGAACATCAATCAATCATCAAGTATTTCTGCATCAAACAATCTACTTTTCACAAATTAGCACTGAATCAAGTAAACACTTCTCTGACAGTTGTACCTAGAACACAGTAACAGTAACCAAACACCAAATTTTGAACCCAGAACACTGCAGCAATAAATAGAGGCAGCTAGATCACAATTAAAAGATATACGCTACTTCAACAACCTGAAACCTGTGTGCAGATCTATAAAAGATAATTCACTCTTTCAAATATTCAGACACTGATTAACCCAGATTATCAGATTTATAGATCAAGCATGTGCCACATATAACAGATCAAAATCATGCAAAGATATTATCATTCAAGCCAAAATATTATGACCCATCAATAGAACTTATCCTTCTTTGCGCTAAGGTTCCTCCTTTATTCAGATCCAGATCTGCACCATAACCCCAATCACAAATATTTCAGATCTAGCACTTATTAGATATTCAATTCATTCAGATTAATTGCCTTGCCAAATGATCTCCTTCCTCTTTTATAGTCTTAGGCCTTTCACAATACCACGGTCCAAAACCATAATAACACAATACCATGAACCCAATACTTGGGGTCAACACTTTTGGATGCAATACCATGGACCAAAACCATAGGATCAAAAACTATCGGACTAATACCATGAGCCAACCATGAAAGTGCGTGAACTTTTCTCTTCATGAAAGGAACTTTTTATCTTCATGAAAGTGCATGAACTTTTCTCTACATGAAAGAAACTTTTCTTTGCATGAAAGTGCGTGAACTTTTCTCTACATGAAAGAAAAATTTCTCTGCATGAAAGTGCGTGAACTTTTTTTTACATGAAAGAACCTTTTATCTTCATGAAAGTGGGTGAAATTTTCTCTACATGAAAGAAACTTTTATCTTCATGAAAGTGCGTGAACTTTTCTCTACATGAAAGAAACTTTTATCTTCATGAAAGTGCGTGAACTTTGCTGCACTATAATTTATCATCTGAGATGAGTGGGTTGCCATCAAGTACAATATATGTATCATAATGCCAACACAAGAAAGCCACTACCATCATGGCAGAAGTTGAAAAACTTCTCCATGCTGGTTTTATTTACCCGGTTCCTTTAACCGGTTGGGTATCGAACATTGTTCCTGTGATGAAAAAACAAGGAATGATTAGAGTGTGCGTCGATTAAAGGGATGTAAATCAAGCTTGTCCAAAAGACAACTACCCTACACCCTTTATTGACCAGATAATTGATGAATGCGCCAGATGTGAAATCTTTTCATTTTTCTCCGGGTATAATCAAATAAATATCCGCCCACAGGACCAGTCAAAGACTGCATTTATTTGTCCGTGGGGCACATTTGCATATCGTAAATTACCCTTTGGTTTAAATAATGCAGGGGAAACATTTTAGAGGGTGATGAATTATGCCTTCCATGACATCAAAAACATCGTTCAACCATATCTCGACGACCTTCTAGCTCATTCGCAAAAGCGGACTGATCATCCGCAGCATTTGAGAGCGATATTTCTACGTTGCTGGCACTACAAGATACGACTCAATCCACCACAAATGTGTGTTCTGTGTCAGTTCTGGTCATTTGCTTGGCTTTCTAGTCTCGAAGGACGGGATCCGTCTCGACCCCTGTAAGGTTTAGGCAATCATAAATCTGCCTCCACCTTCAAACTTGCTTCAGATTCAGAAACTCCAAGGGAAAGCAAACTTTCTGAGGAGGTTCATTCCAAATTATGCTGAACTTGCTAAAGGTTATACACATCTATTGAAAAAATAAGTACCCTTCGTCTGGGATCAGGTCGCGCAAGCTTCCTTTCATGCTTTAAAAGAATCCCTAATGAAAGCATCACTAATGTACGCTCTTGATTATCAAAAAGACTTTAACCTGTATCTGGTTGTAGCGGATACAACCATCACAATGGTTTTAGTTCAAGAAGACAACGGAATTGAACATCCTATATATTATTTGAGTAGGAAATTAAATGATATAGAAAGCAAGTATTCCTATGTTGAAAAACTGGCTCTCGCAGTTGTTCAAGCGATACAGAGATTTCGACACTATGTCCTCTTTCGAAAAACTACCATTTTGTCAGATTGCAACCCCATGACTTATATATTGTCGCAACAGTTGCTGGGGGGCAAATATTCAAAATGGATAGCAATTCTTCAAGAGTTTGATCTGGAATTCGTAAAATACAAATCAAAGAAATCGCTGGTTTTCGCGGAATTACTATGCGATCTTCCATCATCGTCCAACGATGAAACATCCAAAGAAACCATCGTGGATAAATCTTTGTTTCTGATATCTTCAAGCAATCCGTGGTATGGAGGTATAATCATCTATCTCCAAACCCAAAAATATAGGTCTAATACCTCTTGCTCGGAACAAAAACGTATTCGATACCAATCAAAAGACTACATGATCGTCGGTGATACACTTTATCATCGTGGTGTCGATACAGTTCTGAGGAGGTGCCTCACCCATGAGGAGGCCGAAAAAGTCCTGAATGATTGCCATTCAGGCGCATGTGGGGGGCATCAATCTGGTTACGCTACGGCGCAAAATTTTTTACGAGCAGGATACTTCTGGCCAACGATGTTCAAAGATTGCATAACCGCAATCAGAAGTTGCCATGCATGTCAAATTTTCGATAGCAAAACCAGAAAACCACCCGCACCCCTGCAATCGATAATTGTCGTTGGGCCATTCACCAAATGGGGCGTTGATTTCATGAGATGTAACCCCAACTCGACCGGGGGGCATGGGTATATCATAGTCGCAGTAGACTATTTTACCAAATGGGTCGAGGCGATGCCTACATTAGATAACACTGGTGAAACATCTGCCCTTTTCTTTTTCAATCATGTAGTCGCCAAATTCGGCGTTCCACAGGCTATAGTCACAGATCATGGATCGCATTTTCGCAATCACATGATGGTCGAATTGGCTGCCAAATTGGGGTTGTCCCACGATAGCTCTACTCCATATTACCCACAAGCCAATGGAAAAGTTGAAGCAATCAACAAAGTCCTGAAGCGGATGCCGCAAAGGATGATTGGAGTCCACAAAAGGAGTTGGCGCTTGATCCTGTACTCAGCCTTGTGGGCATACCGATCATCGGTAAGGAATGCAACCGGGTTTACACCTTTTCAACTGGTGTATGGCCTAGAAGCAATCTTACCAGTTCAGTGTGAAATCTCGTCCCTCAAACTCGTAGAAGACCTTCTCCCCGGAACTTCAGAAGAGGAGGCTCGTTTCTTGGAACTAATCCAATTGGATGAAACCTGTTGTGATGTCGCTTTGGCTAACGAAGCCCATAAGAAACGAGTCAAGGCACAGTTCGATAAAAATGTCAAACCCCGTGTCTTCTCAGAAGGTGACTTCGTCTTACTTTACGACTAGGAATCTGATAAATTGGGAGTAGGTAAGTTCAAGTCTTTGTGGATGGGCCCATATATTGTTAAACGTGTATTAGCAAAAGGGGCTTACGAGTTAGTGGATTATGACGGGATTCCACTGGCACAACCCCGTAACGGGTTGTACCTTAAGCGTTACTACGCATGATTCAGTGTGGTAACCCATATGCTTTTGTTACATTTTTGTTCGCTCTAAGGGTAATCGTTTTGGTCAAGTAATCCACTTTTTATATTTGTTGCAGATGTCGAACCTATTGAAATCATTTGTTGGATATGCCAACGGAGCGAGTCATAGTTCGCGGAACCTATCTTCTGCGGCCTGGGCCATTTTTGATCCAAGCAGCGAGTTAGTAAGTTTCAGAGGGGTATGTATTGGTCGGTCAACGAATAGCATCGCTGAATATAGCGCGTTGATAGAACTTCTCTCTGATGCCATCACACATGGCATAAGCCGACTTGTCGTCAGGCTAGACTCACAGCTCGTCATACTACAACTCATAGGTATCTACTCCGTCCGAAATCTAGCTATCTATCGCATGTTCCTAAGGGTCAAGATTTTGGAAAGGCAATTTGATTTTATTCAATATCAACATATTTCCAGAAACTTAAACACATTAACAGATTCATTGGCAAATTATGTGTTAGATAGACATTTGCAACATTTATAGAAAGAATCATTTCATCAGTATTTGCATCAGGATCATGTAACTTAACCAAAACAAAACTCCGAAAATAATTGTTTATGGTTTACACATAATATTCTGTAACCAAGGCAAAATTGGTCAAATGACCCAAAACTCAAAATGCTAGGGGGCACCCTAGTCTAATGATGCTGGTGATAACAAGTCACCGCCTGTGCAATCATGCGTAAAAGCCTAGTCCATCGACTCGGCACACCGGTAGTGTGTTGCTGCAACCTCAGGGGTAGCTCGTCAGTCCTCACATCCGGAATACCAAGAGTGAGGCCTTCGACCTAATCCTACAATGCTGAAAGAGTCTCGGCCACATCAAGGTCACGAAGGATAGCCCTTCCCATAGCCTCTCCTTCCGGAGCGGCAGCTGGCACTCTCAGGCATACTACTAGCTGGACTGGTCCAACATCTACATGAGCACATGAGTTTTGATTAGTCCTGATAGAAGAAAGCACAAGAACATTGTAAAAGAAACGATAAACAGAGATATAGTCAGATAATTTACCGATGACACCCCACTGTTCGCCAGCTGGCAGTACCAAATCTGGGTCACCTCAGAAATCCATACCAGCATATGGATACTCAGAAAAAACCATCTCCTGACAGTTGAACCACTCAAAAAAGGTATCAGAAAAGGAAACTTGGGACTGACCAGCATGTCTGGCCATAAGGTCGACCCATCTCTGCATCCGTGGCTCAGTCGGTGGAGGTAAACAAAGTGAAACATACTGCGGCTGCATCAGCGGGATCTTTTCCAAGGGGAAAGCTGTCAAGATAGAACCATATCCAAAGTCCTTCAATCTTCCTTTTTTCACCTTGGTCAGTTGTTCTTTCATCACAGAGAGTACTGCATCACACCAGTTGAACACCTTTGGTTCAAGGCATTCCAAGGCGTACTGCATATAAGACCTGTTGGCCACGTGAATAGCCACACTACCAGCTAGTCTAGCAAAAGTAAACAAAAGTGTCCTCAAGGACCTGTCAGTGACATCTTGGATATTGATCTTGCAGTCCTTACTCCGCTGAGATCCCTCTCTGCAATACCTGCGAATGTAATCTCTCACAGATTCACCCCCACGGGCCGAACCTGATAATGAGATAGGGGCACCCCGCCTCGATAAACCGGTCAAAAAATAGATGTCCACGATAGTCAAGGGGATGGACTTGCCCCTAATCTGGAACACCTGGGTGGTAGGATTCCATGCATCAAGAAAATATTGCAACAAGTTGATTTGTTGCCTCATGCTAGAGATGCAGAAAATCTTGAACTGGCCACAATTCCGCAGTGCATTTACCGTAACCAGATCATGTAAAGCAAGCATGTCCTCTTCTTCATGCTCACGTTCTTGCCATGTAACAGGCATTTTGCTCCAATGAATCTCTGAAACAAACAAGAGAAGAGTCAAGATCCTGATCTGGTGAAAAACAGGAAAAAATTGCCATGAAAAACTGTGCATAAATTTCCCTCTTTGTGCCCATCGCACCCCCAGTAGTGTTCTAGGTGGGATGCATGCTGACTAGCCAATGGCCAAGCCAGCATGCATCGCACCTTTCGATATAGAAGAGGTGAGATGGATCCAGGGCGATTTTTTCAAACCCCAGAGGCTCAGAAAAACCAGAAAACATGCTTAGAATTCAAAAAGGGAAGGATGAAACCGAAGAGCTCGGGTTTAGCTCCTACCTGGTCCAGAAGGCACCAAGAATCGTCCACAGAATCTCCCAAATCAGCTGGTGAAAATCAAGGGGAAAAGCGCCTCCAAAGCTCCAACAAACCAAAGTTCAAATGAAATGGTAAAATGAGAGGTAAAAAGCACTTTTAAATTACTTTTCACGTAATTCAAGTAAAATATTAGTGTTTTAACTCATTTTTCAAACATATATTGTTCGTTTCTAACTAGTTTGATGAAGCAATTGAGCAGGCAGTGCAACCTTTGAAAGAAAAAAGTTGTCAATGGTAAAATCAAGATAATCAATGACCATTATATCGAGCATTTTTAACGCGGAATTCAAGCTCGTTAAAAAATAAACATAAGCAATGAGCAAATGTTCCCCCAGAGTTTAAGTTCATTAAAAAATGAACCAATTTCCGGTAAATAACCATCGTGAATGTATTATCATCAACCTTTGAAGCCTTGGTCGTGTTCTCATCATCACCTCCACTCTGTATTGGCCGATCATTCACCTCCATTTGATTGTTTACCCTTTTTGAGGAACAGCTGTGAAGAGTGATCCTGTTAGCCATTCTTGTGACACTGTCGTGATTGGAAAATTCCAAACCTTACCTGGAATCAGTTGCTACCCAAATTTATCACTCGTTCCTCGAAAAACGAGTCTTCTTTAAGCTCTTTTCAATTGACTCATAAAATATGAAAAGATTGCCGAGAAATTGGCCTCTCCAGCTCA
Organism: Pinus tabuliformis; assembly: GCA_031772625.1. Lineage (NCBI taxonomy): Eukaryota > Viridiplantae > Streptophyta > Pinopsida > Pinales > Pinaceae > Pinus > Pinus tabuliformis. The sequence continues at coordinate 265,824,237 of CM062805.1, forward strand.
TTAAAGTGACCAGAAGTGTTATCCCTCTAGATTTTAATCTTTTTGGACTTGAGTGATTATTACACAAAAATATCGAGCGCTTGTTTTGTTCGGCTCGTTAAAAGTACCGAAAATTCATCCCTTTTGTATCGTTTTATACTTTTTCGGACTCAAGGGATTATATGACGAAAAAGGATTTTTGGAGTTTTCTTTACGTCCCTTTTTCAGACTCTCTAAAATTGAAAAGGACTGAGTTATCTTTGTTGTTAAACTCGTTAAAACCGAATAGCGACAAAATTGTCCATACAGACAAGAACGAGTTTCACTATCGCTAGGCTCGTTAAAACATAGCGATGGGTTTGCCCAAAGGGAAAATTATAGAACAAGCATATGTTATCCTCCTCAAGCTTGACAAAAATAAAGAGGTACTGGTCAGCAATGATTGGGGAAAAATTGGGAAGAAAACTTGAAAAAACTTTATTGGTAGCAAGTCGCTCTTGAACATGACACTTTCACTCCACATCCGAGTCGGGTTGGGTTATTCCGTTCACTGGTCATATCACCATGGGTCCATCACACCATCCACATTTTGGGTTAACGCTACTAATCCATCATGACAGTGTCACCGATATGTTCAAGAGAAGTCGCTCAAAGAATTCACCTGTGTCTCACCCACTGCAATACATTTACACTCCATCCTTTCATGACCGCCACCCTGAACCTTATATCATCAGATCGTTTTCACCTCCATTAAAATCATTTGCTCCGTTCCGTGTCATTGATGTGGGATTCACTAAGGCCCTCCTATGATGGATCGCTTCTTGTCAACATCAACTCATTATCCAGGAAGTCGATCTAGGAACAACCCTTTCAGTACTTTGAAGCTTGCATGCCTCAATGGCAAGTTTCTCACTTCCGGCGACAGGTTTACATCAATGGCCTTCGACCGAAATATTTTGCGTGGTGTTCGACGCCAAGTCCCTTATTCACACCACGTGAATTGTACTGTAGTACCTTAAGGATCATCATCATTATCGGTGATTCCTCTCGTTCCTGTTAACAGCTTACATCATTGGCTAGTAATCAGGCGATGTCTTTCCATGTTCGACTCCAGAACATCTCTCACATGGATCAACTTGTACTTTGAGTGAAGATCGAACGCGATTGAAGACCCTGGATCTAGTTTCATCCATCCGGGCTACGATATATATTTAGGAAAATAAAGACATCAAATGTACATCAATACTGCACAGATAATCATCCAATCCAAAGGATGATGGCTCTACCAGAATCATTAGTCTGCACTCAGATGATTGTCTGTCTTATGTACATGAAAATGAATTTATAAATCTGAGCATGGGAATGTCCGCCTCAGCTAGATCATGAAAACATTATGAAGATAATGTATTGTATTGTATCTTATTACAGGTCACCTTCCAGCTCAAAAAAAATTCAGATCCTCATGATAAAGCATTTCCCCGACATCAACAGAGTAACGACCTCATGCTTTAGGGGGCAACAGTTATAGACATTTTTGGGCACTGCAACCCCAATCATAAATGTCCATAAACCAAGGGCTCTTAAGTCCCTAAAGTGTTGTTCCAACCTCTAAAAGAACAAGGTCAACTGATTACATCTTCTCCCAGAAGTTCTCCATGAAAAACTACTCAGAACTGGTCAAAACTGACCATCTCACCTGCTCCATGGTCAAAGTGCGCTGCATCCCACCTAAATACACACGGGAGGTGCGGTGCATAGTGAAAAGCCCTTCTATGGGGTGTGATGGGCGAGAGTGAACAAATGGCAGGGTCAATATGCAAGGTGGAGGATCATGGAATCTTCCAGAAACTTCTCCTGTGACACTTGCCTCTCTGCATTCGCCTAGGGATGAGTAAGAGATCATCAATCTCCAAGTGGAATCAAGAACTATCGGAGAGAGGACACTAATAAAATCTCAAAATCTGACTCACCCCCCTACAAACATCTATATATGGATCCCTCATCCCAGAGATCCAGAGGCTGAAATTTTGTATCTTGTAAGGAAGTGTTGTTGGTTTCTTGGTGTAACATCATAGTGTTGGGTGATCTAAGATTTTCATGAGGTGAAGAATGGCTTTCTTGCTGAGAGGATGATGCTGGGTCAGAAAAATTGGTTGTAATCCTCTTTGCTATTCTTGATTATTAATTAAGCTATTCAAGTTTTCCTCCACATTCTTGTATGATTGATGATATATGCATTTGTGTGGTCAATATATATCTGGTCCTATATTGTTTATGATAGTAGATCTATGTTCTTGGATAGTGTTATGCTGCTTTGATTCTACAGGTGCTCTTTGAAGCTGGGTAAACGAAGAAGCGAGCGGAAAAGATCTATCAGAAGGGAGAGGAATCAAGCAAGGAACCAAGCGCAAGATAGAGGTTGGTCTCCTTCTTTCCTCTCTTATCTACTTCTCATAAAGGAAAACGAAAGTAGTTTTAGTTTGTTTGTTTCTAAGGTAGCTACCAGCCTTAGTGGGACTAGCAGCTCTGCATAGACACTAGATTTCCCAATAACAGGGGTAGTATGCCTTTTCATTGTTCCCTCCTAGAGAATAACCATATGAGAGTTTACAACAAAGTTAAGGTCAAACTAGAATTACATCCAGTGGTTGGGTACCAATACTGCCTTAACAACCAAGGGTTGTATATTCAATGCAACCAGTCCATCCTGTGTCGAATATTCCCACTACACCTACTATTGTGATTGTATCACAAGTACAAGCACTACCTGTTGTATGTCAACCTCAGGTTTCTCAGGTTGCAATACAACAACCTCTCATCTCAGCGATTCAATCACAACCTCATGTTAGTGCCTCCTTATCTGGAGCAACTCAGGCTCAAACAAGTACTATGACTCCGCATCTTGGCGAATAATCTAGTATTGGACAACAGCAAATGGTCCAACAACCATGGTTGGTTCAATATCAACAACCATAATTCCAGCAATCATACCAAGGACATGCGCAACAAGTCTTTGTAAGTAATAGGTAATCGCATTTCCAAAGCGGTTATCAACAACCATACTATAATGGTTATGCCCATCAACCTATCAAAGTTACCAGCATTAAATACATTATGCTGGTATGCAAAGACCTACTGCTCAGGCGATTCCATCTTATCCTGGGTATGCTTCGCCTAACCTGAATCAATAGTTTCCCTTTGTAGCAACTCTAGAATTACCAAATCTAAACCATTTGATGAATGATCCAATTGCTTATGCCCCTTGGCGGCCTGTAATTCCTCATAAACTCCCTTATGATATTCCTAAATTCAATGGAAATCCGGGTGAAGATCTGTCAAATCATGTGATGAATTTCCATTTGTGGTGTTCATCCAACACCCTGAATGATGATTCGATTAGGCTTCGCCTTTTTCAACAAACGTTTGTTGGAAATAATACTGAGAGGGGGGGTGAATCAGTATTATCAGAACTATAAAACTTTTTCAATGCTCAGAAACATATACGCTACTTTCGTTAAGTGAACCAGCGTGTACACGCAACTGTGTATAAAGAAAACAACGTATAACTAGAAATCTTATAATTCAGTCAGTTTATCTTCAGTTAAGTGCATGAGGACATTATTCACCATATTAAGAGTAAACAGATGCAGTAGAACAGATCACACAGAAACCACACACATGAACACCAAGATATAAGGTGGAAACCCAATGTCGGTGAAAACCACCTGCTGCAAGTCGTCTCTATCTTTCTTTAATATGAAACTTCAGTTTACAATCTTTTTGTACTGGTGCAGCCTTATACCAGTACGCAGGCTACAACCTGCAGAAGGCTACAACCTTCTCTCGTTCTCCAAACTTCCTTGGAAGGGAGCTCCAACCCCCTTTGCTCTTGTACTAGCCAAGATATTAGTACGTAGGTGCTGGCCTACAATCTTCTTTCTTTCAGGTACCACCTTTCATACATTTTCAAACTGGATATTCCTGAAGCAAAACATTACAATCTGAAGACCACAATTCATTCAACTTTCACAACAGATCATTGAAGCATAAAACAACCAATACTAGCATCATCAAACTGAACCACTGAACCCTGTCAATCACCAGTTATCAGAACACAGACTACAGAACTCTGCAATAACAGTCAGACCCAACTGCAAACCCAAAAATCAAGCTTCAAAAGATATACGCTACTTCAATGAGAGAAACCCGCGTATACACGCGCTTTTACCGAAGCCAACCTGCGTACAGATCTAAAAATAACTTCTCTCAACTTGCAGCTGTACCAGACATCAGTTAGACCCAAAAAATAACATTGCGACAGTATGCAGATCTAGAAATACGCATAATCAACCATATCATAATAGTGTATTTCAAACCATTAGATCCCGATCTATCCTTAGATTTAGTCTTCCATCAACCGATGTGATCTCTCCTTAGCTTAGATCAAGCAACCCAGAACCTGCATACCAAATCTCTTTCTTTTTCAGATATTCAAGCCTTTTCAAAAGATGATTCTTGCCTAATGATCTTCTTCTCCTTATATAGTCTTAGGCCTTGCTCAATACCAAGAGCCAAAACCATAGAAATCCAAAACCATCAGCTTCAAAACTAGAGATCTACACGTCTGTCGAGGTACTTTGGTCCAAAGACATGGGCACAAGTACCGAGGACTAACTACCATGGACCAAAAGGAAACTTCCCGAAATATACGCACTTTGCTGTTCATGAATCTGCGTGTATACGCACCTTCGTATATAGATCTCCTGCGTATACGCGACTTAGTATGCATATCACCAGCGTGTATACGCAACTTTGACTGAATTAACCTGCGTATATGAGATTTCTCTTCATTCTGTAGTCTGAACTGAGATCTGTTATCAAAGAGAGTTGCCATCAAGGACAACACCTGTATCATAGCGCCACACCTGTGCCAAAATGCCAACAACGTTAACAGGTCCGGTAGCTAAATGGTATATAGAATTGCCTAGAGCTTCGTTTGAAAACTTCAGTACCCTTGCCACTACCTTCCTAACCCGTTTTCAGTTACCCATAAGGTATGAAACAGGGACAAAACTCCTTACCAAATTTAAATAGACAACAGCCACTCACATATCTGACCATATTCATGAGTGTCGGTGTCGTCAAAGAATGGTGAAGACGTACCTTCCTAATCATCTTTTAGCTGAATGGCTTATAAAGTAATTGTTACCCTCTATTACAGAGGATGTGGCTAAGGGATGAGTTGTTATAGAAGAGTAGGTCATTGCTCGTGCGCAATATTTAGACTTGATCTATACTCAGTCTAGCATGCTCTGTGACAATATTCCTGACGCTCCTAGACCAGAATTTTCTGTTCCTCATCCTCCTAAATCAAATAAAGACTCTCATGCTAGCAATGGTGTGATAGGTACGACAAGCACGAAAAATGCAAAGGCTACATCTAAGAAATCCTGTATGGTTTCTAGTCAAAAGTCAGATGAGGAACCTCTCGCCTCAGAGGTCAATGTCGTGTCAATCGACAAAGGCAAAAATGCTAAGCAACCAGGGGGCAAGAAGAAAGGGACAAACAAAAAGAAGAAACAGGAGGATTCGACTCCTGAGAAACCTTCTGGAAACCCTACAGGAAGGAAGAAACCTAATTAGGCATGTTTCATATGTGATGAGGACCATTACACAAAATATTGTCCACATCAAGCTAAAGTCAAGAAGTTTTTCAAAAGGATTTCAAATACCTCAGTGGTATTGACTAATCCATTTCCAAATCCAGAAACTAACCTAGTTGCTAGTGATCGTGCTTCCCCCTCCCAAGTGCTTATGCTATCCATCTCAAAATAGAAAAATGATGCTTTGATATCTACAAGGAATAAGGATTATGGAAATCCGCAATCATCGAATGGCAAGGCTACAGATCAACCAAGCAGTTCAACAACAACTTCTTTGAAAGTTGTTCCACCAATCATTCTTGAATTGACAATAAAACTGCCTAAGGGAGTAGTACATAAATCGAGATTTAATCCCCATGATTGAGCAGCACAGAATCATAATATAGTGGAGGATCTGGCCCAATCGCCATCCGTGATGTCGACACTTGAAGTACTACAAAATTTTCCATCCCAAAAACAGGCTTTGTTATCAGTGATAGGTGGGATTGATCCAGCGGATTCCAATCTAGTGGACTTTAATCATAAAGGATACGAACCTCAGTTACTAGCACAACTCGCTTTCCTCATACAGGTAAAAGCCCTTAACAAAATTGTTCATTGAACAATAATTGATGAGGGAGCATCTACATATATTATGTCAATGAGTTGCTAGAAAACTTTAGGCTCCCCACCCTTGTCACGATCATCAATGACATTAAAAGCATTCGATGGAATAACATACACGCCATATGGGATATTAAGTAACTTGAAAATCGAACTGGGGGGAAAGATAGTAGAAATTGAAGTCGAGGTCATTGATGGAAACCTTGACTACAACATCCTACTAGGCAGGCCCTATATTTATGCTATGGCTTCTGTTGTGTCAATGTATTTTAGAAAGATTGCATTTTCCTTCCAAGATGGAATTACAATCATAGACCAACTAACATTTTTCCCCAATAGTTCGCAAGTTACTGGAAGCATTCCATTGATCCATGGAAGTTCTCAATCACTTCAAAATATCAGAGTAGGTCTCCTAAAAGACCCTTCCTTAATGGGTACTTTTACCCTCGCGCCTCCAAGTAATCTAGCGAAAGTGGCCACAGTGGAAAACTGTCATATGATATCTTCTACATCATCAAATATTAAGAAGAAATTTGACCATTTTAATAGTGTGGATCATTGTGAGGTATTGCCCCCAAGCCCTACCATACCTACATCATATGACAATCAATTCAGTGATGTTGTACATTATGTATTGGGGGCATTAGAGCCAGATCTCTCCTTCATGACCCCTTATGAGTTGTGATCAAAGATTTCCAGAGGATAGATCATTGACTGGTGTCAACCTCGTTGAAAAATGACACCAAAGATATGAGCAGAGGATAGTTCGTTGACTGGTGTCAACCTCGTTAAAAATGAAACCAAGGATCTGAGCAAAGTTCCAAGTCGAGTCTTTCACTTGATCTCATAAAGGAACCTTCATTCCATCCACCTAATTACCAAAAGTAATCTGGTGAATGTAATGAAGCTTAGGGGGCATGCACCCTTGTCTATTTTGCGGACAAACCTAGCTATAGAGATAAGTTTCCATGTAAGTTATGTGATTAGTCCAAGTGACCTTTCACCTTTATCTATTTGGCAGACAAAGTGCAGGAAGTGTTTTTTCTAAGTATTGACAGAAAATCATCCTGCTTAACCACAGTAAGTTTCCATATGGTTATTGAAGACTTTTTTTTATGCTGGGGGCATGCAAACCTTTTTATACAAGCAAAAACGACCAATTTCATTTTTTATCGTTTTAGCATTTTTTTCCTTTTAGCTTTATAGTTTGGTCATTCCTAGCTTACATAAAAACGAAAATGAGCAATGTTTCTGCAAGGTTCAAGCTCGTTAAAAAATAAACCTGCCTAGGAGAAATGTTCCCACAAGGTTCAAGCTCGTTAAAAAAATCAACCTGCACTGAGCACATGTTGGCACAAGGTTCAAGCTCATTAAAAAATAAACCCGCTTTTGGTAAATAACCTTTGTGATCGCTTCGCCATCAACCCTTTTGAAATTTGTTTGTGTTCCTTCTATCACCTCCATTTGTTTGGCCGACCATACACTTCCACTTGATTGTTTACCCTTTTGAGGAACATCTGCGATGAGTGATTCTGATTGCCACCCTCTTCACATTGCCATGTTTTGAGAAGCTCCAAACTTACCTGGAACCGGCTGCAACCTAGAAATACCACTCGTTCCTCAAAAGCGAGTCTCTTTTAAACTCCTTTTAGACTCGTTAAATATAAAAAGATTGTCAAGCTATTGGCCTTTCTGACTCGTTAAAGTAAGGGGAACGCCATCCCTCTCATATATTTTAATCTTTTTGGACTTGAGGGATTATTAAACAAAAATATCGAACGCTTGTCTTTGTCAGCTCGTTAAAACTATCGAAAAGTCATCCCTTTCGTATTATTTTACACTTTTTCAGACTTAAGGGATTATGCCACAAAAAAGGACTGTTGGAGTCTCCTTTTTGTCCCTTTTCAAGCTCTCTAAACATGAAAAGGTCTGAGTTATCTTTGTTGTTAACCTCGTTAAAACAATAGCGACAAACTTGTCCACCCAGACAAGAACGAGTCTCACTAACGCTAGGCTCACTAAACACAAAGCGACAAGGCTTCCCAAAGGGCAAATTATAGACCAAGCATATGTTATCCTCCTCAAGCTTGTCAAAAATAAAGAGGTACTGGTCAGAAATGACTAGGGAAAAATGGGAAGAAAACTTGAAGAACTCTATTGGTAGTAGGTTGCTCTTGAACATGACACTTTCACTCCATCACTATGATTGAGTTGGGTTGGGTTTTTCCATTCACCGTCACCATTGGTCCGCTGTGCCATCCATGGGGTTAACGCTACCAGTCCATATTGGTGTTGCCAATATGTTCAAGAGAAGTCATTCAGAGAATTCACCATCTAGCAAACGCCTCATACACTACATCACATCCACTCTTCATTTTTCATGGCCGCCATTCTTGAACCTTATATCATCAGATCGTTTTCACCTCCAAAAAAAATAATTTGCTCAATTTCGCATCGTGGATGTGGGATACATCAAGGCCCTCCTACAACAGGTCACTTCTTGTCGACATCAACTCATTATCCAAGAAGTTGACTTAGAAACAACCCTTTCAGTACTTTGAAGCTTGCATGCCTCAATGGAAAGTTTCTCACTTCTGACGATAGGTTTACATCAATGACCTTCGACCGAAAGCCTTTGTGTGGTGTTCGACATCAGCTCATATATTCACACCACGTGAATTGTACTGTAGTACCTTGAGGGTCATCATCATTATCGGTGACTCCTCTCGCTCCTGTTAATAGTTTACATCATTGGCTAGTAATCAGGCGATGTCTTTCCATGTTCGACTTTAGAAAATCTTTTCACATGGATCAACTTGTACACTGGACAAAGATTGGACGAGTTTTGAAGACCTTGGATCTAGTTTGTTCCATTCGGGTTGCGATATATTCAGGAAAATAAAGACATCAATTGTACACAGAAGTTGCATAGATAGTCATCTAAGCTAGGGAAGATGAATCTTCATGTGAAGAATCACAAGTCTGCAACAACAAACAATTGTCTATCTTATGTACATGAAAATGAATTTATAAAGCTGAGCATGGGAATGCTCGCCTCAGCTAGATCATGAAAATAATATGATGATGATGTATTGTATTGTATCTTATACAGATCACCTTCCAGTTCGAATACCTCGGATCCTCATGAATAAAGCATTTCACCTGACATCAGAAGATTTACGACCTCATGCTTTAGGGGGCAGCTGTTATAGACATATTTGGGCACTGCAACCCCAAACTCGTATGTCCATAAAATAAGGGCTCCTTAAGTCCCTAAAAGTGTTGTTTCACATCGTAAAGGATCATGGTCAACTGATTACATCATTTCCCAGAAGTTCCACCTGAAAAACTACTTAGAACTGGCCAAAACTAGACCATATAGATTGCTCCATGGGTGAGGTGTGATGCATACTGACTGCCTAACTGGCTAGGTGCGATGCATACTCAAATGGACTTCTATGGGGTGATTTGAGGGAGAATAGACAAATGGCAGAGACAGTTTGCAAGGTGGATGATCATGGAATCTTCCAGAAACTTCTCCTGTGACACTTCCCTTTTTGAATGCACCCAGTTATGAGTAAGAGATCATGAAATCTCCAAGTGGAACCAATAACTATCAGTGGAATGACACTAATAAAAAACCTAGAGCTAACTCACACCCTTGCAAGACATTGATAAATGGATCCCTCATCTGAGAGATCTTGAGGCTGGAATTTTGTATTTTGTAAGGAAGTGTTGTTGGTTTGTTGAGAAGCGACATTGCATTGTTGGGTGATTTGCTTGTTCATGAGGTGAAGAGGGTTTCTACAACTAGGAGGATGATGCTAGATGTTGGGTCCCTATAATACTAGTGATTACCCCATTACTATTGTAGTTATACCCCTTATTAATATTGTTGTGCCCTTATTGCCCCCATATTGTTATTACTGTGCCCCATAGAATCCCTCTATTGTTATTTTTGTGGCTTTATATTATTATTGTTAGGTCAGCTGGATTATATTGTGACTCCTTAGACTCCTATATATCGAAAGGAGGTTTTGTCATTTGAATCATCCAAGAATTGTTCATTTATGTAATTTAAAGGAGGTTTCCCCCTTGAAGACGCTGAATTCTAAGGCGTTGATCTATATTTTCTATCTTTTCTTGAGCTGGTTTCATAACATTTGGTATCAGAGCTTTGGATCCTAGGGTTTCGCTGCTCCAAACAGGTCATCATGGAATTTTCACTATAACGTTTTCTCTGTGACGTTTCAGAAGTCGCAAAAAAAACCCATTTGAGAAGAAATCGCATTGAAACTTGGATCTGAATTTCAGAGCTTTTCGCGCGATATTTGCGGAGATATGATCTGAGGAAGTTGGTCTTTTTGCAGACTCCTGAATTACATTCAAAACAGGTGACCTGGGGAAAATCATCATAACTTTCTCTCTGGGGATCGGATTGAAATTTAGTAAGAAGGTAAAGAAAGAGGACGGATTTTAGTTTCTTGTGTGCATGCTTCAGATCCAAAGGTCGAAACAGTGACTCGTGGCACGTCGTACAAGTTCTCTCTACTGAATTAGTCTATAAGAAAGTCACTGTGGGAGATTTCACATAACTCTTACTTGGAGAATCCAATTTGGGTCTGACTTGTGGCATTGGAAAGAGGACACATAAGGCTACTACAGCTCACAAATTCAGAACTAGATGATTGGAAAGTACAGAGATACATTAGAGGCAATATCGAGCTCCTACAAAGTGAAAAAAGTTGTGTATATTTTCTTAATTTTTTTCTTAAGCTTGGTTTGAAAATTTATTTTGAAGAAATTAAAAGGGCATAGTAGAGCATTATTATCGGTAACTGATTCGCCGAGGAAAGAAAATGCAAACACCTAGTAAGGAACCTAAAAGTTCTAGCATGACTGATGAAGAAGAGGAAGAAATGCAACATGATATATCAAAATTACAAGACCAAGTGCAACAACTGTCCCTTGCACAAAAAGGAACAGAATCTAAGATGGATGGTTTAAAGAAAGATGTAGAAGCTAAGATGGATGGTTTAAAGAAAGGTGTAGAAGCTAAGATGGATGGTTTAAAGAAAGGTGTAGAAGCTAAGATGGATGATTTGAGGATAGATTTGAAGACAGACATGGACAGATTGAAGATAAATATGAATAAGTTGCTACAAGAAATGGTCCCTAAGGGTGAAAGGGTACTAAAGGAAACTCATGATGAGAAAAAAGAAATGTTAATCATGATTCCATAGACGCTAATGTTGGATCGAAGACTCACGATATTCCAAAAATTGATATGAGGAAGTTTGTTGGCAAGGATCCTGCCACATGGATATTACAGATGGAGCAATTCTTCGATCTCAATAATGTGCAAAACACACAAAAGGTACGTATGGAAACTTTATATTTGGAACCAAATCAGTTTGTATGGTATCAATGGCTTTGCTCTCGTAAACCATTTATCACTTGGGCAATTTTTACGGAAGAATTGATAGCACATTATGAGGATACAAAAAGCAACACTTTTTTTAGCCAATTGATAAGTCTCAAACAAAAGGGTTCAATAATGGAGCACATTGAGGAGTTCCAAAAATTGAACATAAGGGTAAAAGATATTCCAAAGGACCATAGGATTGATGTGTTCATAGGGTCTTTAAAGGATAATATCCAACATGATGTTCGCCTTTGGGAACCTGATTCATTAGAGAAGGCATTCAGGTTAGCAAGAAAAATGGAAAGCAAAATTATGGCAACCAGGAATCATACCACTCACAACTATAAAGACAGAAGTGTTGTTGCCCCTAGTCTTCCACAAACTATAAGTTTGACACCACAACAATTGGAAGAAAAAAGAGCAAAAGGGCTTTGTTACAGTTGTGATAGCAAATACACTAAAGGTCATAAGTGTGCTGAGAAGAAATTATTCTACATAGATTGTGAAGAGGAAGAAGAAAAGGAGCAAGAAAGGTCAAAAGAAGAGGATATACTCCAGGAAAAAAGCCTAGATGAAGAACAAATAAATCCGACCATATCTTGTAATGCATTGGCGGGAATTACCACTCCTCAAACCATCAAGATAGAAGGACAAATCAAGAAGAAAAAGGTAACAGTGTTGATTGATTCAGGAAGCACCCACAATTTTATTCATTGTAAGGTAGCAAAAGAATTGAATTGCTTCCTATATCTAGCACCAGAGTTTCAAGTGATGATTGCAAATGGAGGAATAATAAATTGCTCTGGAAAGTGCCATAATATCAAGCTATCCATGGGAGAATATGTATTGACTAGCCCAATGCTTTCCATTCCAATGGGAGGTGCTGATTTTGTACTCGGAGTCTAATGGCTACAATCCCTGGGTACAATAGCTTTTAATTTTCAAGAAATTTTCATCAAATTTTCTAAAGAAGGAAAGGAAGTTGAATTAAGGGGTATTGCAGGGAAACTAAGAAAGATAATCAGCTCTAATAGTATGACTAAGCTTCTAAAAAAGGAGCAAAGAGGTGTAATTGTGCAATTATGCTCGCTAGATGTTTCCACATTGGAATCATCTATTTCTCCAGATCTCCAAAAAGTCCTGGACAATCATTCCAAGGTATTTGAGACTCCCAAAGGTCTCCCACCTATGCGTGATCATGCTCATGCTATTCATTTGATTCCAGGAAGTGTTCCTCCAAACATCAGGCTATACAGATATCCCTATGTCCAAAATAGTGAAATTGAATGTATGGCTGCAGAAATGCTAGAGGCTGGTATAATTCAACCGAGTCAAAGTTATTTCTCTGCTCCAGTAGTATTGGTGCACAAGAAGGATGGATCATGGCGCATGTGTCCGGATTATAGGGAGCTCAACAAGCTCACTATTAAAGATAAGTTCCCCATTCCTGTCATGGATGAATTGCATGGATCAATTTACTTCACCAAGTTGGATCTTCGTTTAGGATATCATCAAATCAGAATGAAGACTGAAGACATTCCAAAAACAACATTTAGAACTCATGAGGGTCATTATGAATTTTTGGTCATGCCTTTTGGCCTTACCAATGCACCTTCAACATTTCAAGGTTTGATGAATTCAATTTTCAAACCATTCCTTAGAAAATTTGTGTTAGTATTTTTTGATGATATAATAATCTATAGCGAGTCCTGGAAGGGTCATGTTGAACATGTTGACAAGGTGCTACAACTATTGAAGGAGAAACAATTATATGCAAAAAGATCCAAATGTTTCTTTGGAGTCCAGGAGGTGGAATATTTGGGTCATATTGTATCTCATGAAGGAGTTAAGGTAGACCCTAGCAAAATTAAAGCCATTAAGGAATGGAAAATCCCCACATCCATAAAGCATCTGCAAGGATTTCTCGGGTTGACAGGGTATTATCGCAAGTTTGTTAAGAATTATGGGAGAATAGCAGCACCTCTAACAACATTATTGAAGAAAGATGCATTTTCATGGACTCTGGAAGCAACAAAGGCCTTTGAACATCTTAAAGAGGCAATGTGCCAAGCACCGGTCTTAGCTACACCGGACTTCACAAAAACCTTTATTGTGGAATGTGATGCTTCAGGAAATGGAATTGGTGCTGTTCTAATGCAAGATGAAAGACCCATTGCTTTTGAAATTCGTCCAATCAAGGGAAAGTTTTTAAGCAAAGCTATCTATGAGAAGGAAATGTTGGCAACACTCCATGCACTTAAGAAATGGCGACCCTACCTAATGGGTAGACACTTCAAGGTAAAAACGGATCATGATAGCCTTAAATACTTTTTACAACAAGGATTATCCTCTAAAGAGCAACAAAAGTGGGTCACAAAGATGTTGGGTTATGACTTTCACATCATCTACAAAAAAGGGAAGCAAAATGTGGTGGCAGATGCACTCTCAAGAAAGGATGAGGATGTGGAAGCATTGTTGTGCACCATTTCTATTATCCAACCAGATTGGATAAACGAAGCAAGGGAGGAATGGAAGAATGACGAAGAATTGCGGGCACTTATTTGAAAGTTACAACAAGATTCCAGTTTGTCTGGTACATTTAGCTGGCAAAATGATTCATTATGATACAAAGATCGCTTATACCTCTGTAAGAATTCCCAGCTAAAACAAAAGATTCTTATGGAATTGCACACTTCTCCCTTAGGAGGGCACTCGGGATTTTTAAAAACTTACCACAGGGTTAAGAAGGAATTTTTTTGGGATGGCCTTAAATCAGATATTCAAAAGTTTGTGGCTGAATGTTTGGTTTGCCAACAAAATAAAGTTGAAACAATTAAGACATCGGGTCTATTACAACCTTTATCCATTCCAAGCCAACGTTGGGAGGAGGTTTCAATGGATTTTATCACAGTTTTACCCAAGTCTGAGGGAAAGAGTGTCATCATGGTGGTAGTTGATAGACTTACCAAGCATGCAGACTTTTGTGCATTATCACATCCATTTAAAGCCAGTACAGTTTCTACTGCATTTATGGAAATAATTCAAAAGCTACATGGAAACCCAAAGATTATTGTAAGTGACAGAGATCCCATTTTCACGAGAAATTTTTGGACGGAATTATTTTCTTGTCTTGGTACTCAGTTAGCTCATAGCTCATCTTATCATCCTCAATCTGATGGGAAAACTGAGATAGTAAACAAATGTTTGGAAGGATATCTTCGTTGCTTTGTATCTGATAAATAGACACAATGGGTCAAATGGTTGCCTCTGGCTGAATGGTGGTATAACACTTCCTTCCATACAGCAACAAAAATGACCCCATTTATGGCACTTTATGGGTATCAACCACCATCCATCACATCATATTTAAGAGAAAATTCTAAGGTTCAGGCAGTGGAACATCACATCGAACATCAACAACAAGTCCTCCAACTCTTAAAGGATAACCTCGTGTTGGCACAGAATAGAATGAAACAACAGGCAGATCAACATCGCAGAGAAAGAAGTTTTGATGTAGGTGATTGGGTATTCCTACGGCTACAACCATATAAGCAAATGTCCCTCAAGCAAGCTAAGAAGGATAATAAATTATCACCAAAGTATTATGGTACGTACAAGGTGTTTCAAAAGATTGGTACTATGGCATACAAATTGGAGCTTCCTGTAGCTTCTCGATTGCACCCAGTTTTCCATGTTTCATGTTTAAAGAAGGTTATAGGCAACAAGCTCCCAGTTCAAACAATATTGCCAGAACTTGACGAGGAAGGAAAAATTATATTGGAACCAGAAGCAGTCACAGAAACAAGAACTCAACAGCTACGAAATCGTTCAATTTCAGAGTATCTTATCAAGTGGAAGAACTTATTCGCTGAAGATTCCACATGGGAGGATGAGAATTTTATGCAGAAGTATCTAGAACTACTCAAGCGTTGAGGACAACACTTTTTTGAAGGAGAGGGGCATGTTGGGTCCCTATAATACTAGTGATTACCCCATTACTATTGTAGTTATACCCCTTATTAATATTTTTGTGCCCTTATTGCCCCCATATTGTTATTACTGTGCCCCATAAAATCCCTCTATTGTTATTTTTGTGGCTTTATATTATTATTGTTAGGTCGACTAGATTATATTGTGACTCCTTAGACTCCTATATATAGAAAGGAGGTTTTGTCATTTGAATCATCCAAGAATTGTTCATTTATGTAATGTAAAGGAGGTTTCCCCCTCAAAGAGGCTGAATTCTAAGGCGTTGATCTATCTTTTCTATATTTTCTTGAGCTGGTTTCATAACACTAGAATAGATAGCTGGGTTGTAACCCTCTCTTACATTCCTATTAATAAATTTCTTTGAGTTTTCCTCCATATGATCTTGTATTTGTGAATCCTATTGTTTATGAATGCAATTGTATGGTTAATGTGTTTCTTATTCTGCATTGTTTATGATGTTTTACATAGAGATACTTTGATAGTTTGTTGTTACTTTGACTCTACAGGTTGTACTCTTTGAAGCGGGACAAGTAGGGGAGGAGTGGCAAGTTCTATCAAGGAAAGGAGAAATCAAGCTAGGATCAAAGCGGAAGATCCAGGTTGGTCTTCTTTTCTTCTCTTCCATCTATCACACTTAAAGGAACTCTTGAAAAGCTTTCATTATTTGTTTCTAAGATAGCTACCTGACTTAGTGGGTCTAGCAGTTCGAATCGACACTAATTTTCCCTGAAACAAGGGGGTGTTGTGGGAATGGAGGAATTGTCCCCTTGTGTTATGGGAACGAGAGAATTATTCTCCAATTTTGTGGGAATGGGAGAATTTCCGCCATGTGTCGTGGGAATTGGAGAACTATACCCCAGTTCATTGGAACCTGAAAAATGAGAAGAACCTGAGTGGTATGAAGTCCACTCTCTATAGGAAAGGTACGTTCAAATGAAGGTGGAATCCATTCAATTGTTTTCTCAACCAATGGTTGTTTAGGAACAAAATCATAGGATTCAGATTCAGAGAGAGTGGGATTGATTGGATTCTTATTCTAATCAATCACTTCATCAACTAGTGGAGGATTGGGAGAAAGATTCTGGTAACCAAATAAAAGTTGTGGCTAAGAAGCTGTAAATTTTTCCAAGACTTTTGAGGCTTCATCCATATAAGGAAAAAGGTGAATAGGATGATTCCCTTCATAAAACATATAGGGAAATTTGACTTTACCCCTTTTCCCATGGACCTTACTATCACTAGTTGAGGGTTTCTCACTAGCATGATCTTTAGAAGCTGACGACAAAGGTTGATGTGAGCCTATGTACCACACTTCTAATACCTTTGGATTACTAGGTCAATCTCTAAGAAGGTGGTCGCCCTTACATAAGATGCAAGGGAATTTAACTTTATAGGGTTGATTGGAATATTTTTCCATACCAGTTGTGTTCATAGCAATTGTTGCTTGGTTCACCGCTTCTTATTTTGCTTCTTCTTCTTTTTCCTTTACTTCTTCTTATTCTTAGATTCCTGGTTACTAGAATCAATACTTTCACTAAGAAAAGAGGAAGAAACAATAGTTGAAGAAGGAAAAGGGTAAAATTTAGGATCAACATGAGGTCGATGTTGTTCAAGTGGAGGAGAACTCAGTTGAGAAGCATTTTGGACATTCAGAACCATAGGGGTCGAAGATAACCAAACAGGAAAACCAATGGTAAATCCAGGAAGGGATAATGTTGCCATATAAGGAGCACCAATATTTCTAAAAGAAGGAAAAAGACTAGGATTCTTGTTAGAGGGGTTCCCTTGATTGGTAGACTCTAGAACTATTGCCATTACTCTCAACATAATATCCACTAAGGAGATGTTCTACTCGGAGGATTTTGTTTCGCAGTCAATTAATTGATTTTAGAAATTAAAGACACAAACAAAACAAAGGGGTAACTAGGCATAAAGGATTACCAAGCAACCATGAACTCCAATATACACCTTGGATAACCAAGGACTTAACATACGTGAAGGAAATATCCCTAAATGATGTGTTCAGTGTATCAAAATATACAAGGCAGATGACTCAGTTACCTATGGATGGATAACATCCTATAGGGGACTCCCAAAATATAGTTGATGGTACGTGGGAGCGTAGCCCATAGTAGTGTTGTCTAATGTGTAGCCATTCGATGAGGGCATTCCCATATACTTTATGTGCATGGAGCACCATCCAATATACCAAAAGTTACGTGGAGAATGATTATACACTTACATATGTGGAATGCGATTTCACCCCTAGGATGTAACGTTGGCAAAAAATGATGACACCTACGTGTAACGACGACGGAACATGTCTCTAGCCTAGAAATCTTAGTGTTTGTGTTAATCTTACAAATTCTCCTTAGGTTGATTTAAAAAAAAAATCAGTTTATCTTTGATCAAGTTTTAGTTTTGGGCTCACCAAGAATGTCACCTGAATATCCTAAAATGCAAATCTATCAAGATAAAATGGAAATATTTTTCTTTCAATGAAAATCTAGCTAAAGAAGGGAAGAAACAATCAATATGAAGCATAGAACATGTAGCAAACAAGATGCAATATGCAATTTTCCTTTCAATCTGATTGTTCCTATATCAATGCACATACAAAACCCTAAATGCCAATGCAAAACAAATTCTTTTCAAGACACTTAATTTTGAAAATGAGGAAAACTAAGATGCAATTGTTTAATCACTGATTCAAATGCACTTTTTAGAATTAGAACTAAAACAAAAATTCATCCATGTGGTCAATGACCAAATGAAATCAGTTTCCAAGAGACCAAATGATAAGAACAAAGAAAAACTAAAACCAATTCTTACCGAACGAAATAAAACACAAATGAAAACCAAATGGAGGATTTACAAAGACAACAAGACACTCAAGACTCAGGGAAGGCCAACTGGAAGTAGGCTAATCAAAGACACACTTAAAAAAGGCAAGTTTTGTGCAAAAACAAGGACCAACACTAGTGAAAAAGAGGCACCAGTGCTTTGTAATGCTAGTACAAAGTGGGTCTAGGTTAGGTGAAATGCTTTGTCAGAGGCACTAGGTGAGTGTTGGTCCCAGGATAGAGGATTCTGACACAAAAATTTCAAAAGAGACTCAATGAAATCACTTCCCAGGTTTGTTCTTGGCTGGGTAAAGCAAAAAAGGTCTATCAAATAGGTAGTCAAGCACAATGGAAAAAGGAACCACCAAGGGTGTTATAGGCTATTTTGTCTCATATGATCAATAGGTCTCCTAATCGGATCAATCAACATCCTATTCCCCCTTTACATCATCATTTCACAAAGCCCTATGCACGAATCTCTCATTCCCTAGAGTTTTTGCCCCAAACTACATCATTTGAGCCAGTTTTATGACCAACACTCCCTGGCCTCTTACTGGACAACGTTCATCTACAAGTTGCTCCATTGTGGCCTGCGTTGATCATGTACATGTTTCTCCCCTTTTTACCTGTGTTGGTTTTAGAAATTAGGGAAAAAGAGAGAGAATTCTGAAGCCTCCATTTCCAGAAGCTTCCAGGAACTATTGTAACCATTTACCTCAGGTAAAAATTTTAAATCCTATCCTATCCTACCTTGGAGTTTTCATCCCTTATCCTTGGATCTTATCCTCTCATAAAGAGTATATCTCAATCCCAATATTGGTAAAAGGATAAGAAATCCCAAATTACCTCACTCCTCTATATATTTACAGCCTTCCATATGCAAGGGTTTGGCTTTTGGAGAGTGATTGTTGTGAGAGTTATCTTTTCATGCATTTAGGGTTATTGGAGGTGCACTTTGTGACAAAGGAAGGAAAAGTTAACAACTTGGAGGAGTTATTCTACAAATCAACACCTATTTATGGTTATAACTCACTCGATTTATATCAATACAAAGAGTTCTTTTTTTTCCTATATGTGATGTCATTATTTCATGTATTTCAATACCATGTTGATCTGTTGAATAAAGTAGATACGTGATGCTGCATAGATATCGTATTTTCTTGGCTTGTGCTATCTAGTTGTGCAGGTTCTAATTTTGGTAGTTGTAGCTAGGATTTGAGTATTTAATCCAAATAAGGAGAGAAACATACGACGTATTCCAAGTAGGTTTCCTCCCTTCATCTACTTACTTTAAGGAAAAAATTAGGTCCTTTGCCTTTATGTTGTTCAAGGTTAGCCACCAAACTTAGGGGAGATACTTTTCTCCACAATCGTAAATCCTACATAACAAATTGGCAACCATACAAGGGAATGGTGTATTCCCTTGGCGGTTTCTTTGTCCATTGTGTTTTCTTTACCTCTTTCATAGACCTTTTTTGCTTTAACCATCCAAGAACAAACCTAGGAAGTGATTGCATTGAATCTTGCTTGCAATTTTTGTGTCGAAATCCTCTTTCACAGGACCAATGCACCCTCTCGTCTACTAACAAAGCGTTGCACCCCACCCAGGCCCTCTCTTTGCCTGCGTTGCAAAGCACTGGTGCCACTTCTGCACCTGCATTGATCCCTTTTTTTCACAAAATTTGCCTTGTTTTCTCAGTGCTTCTTTGATCAACCTACTTCCAACTGACCATCCCTAAGTCTTGAGTGTCTTGTGGTCTCTCTAAATCCTCCATTTGGTTTACATTTGTGTTTTATTTCCTTTGGTAATAATTGGTTTCAATTTTTCTTTGTTCTTATCATCAGGTCGCTCACAAACTTGTTTTGTTTGATCGTTGATCGCTTGGATGAATTATTGTTCTAGTCCTCATTTTGAAAAGTGCATTTGAATTAGTGATTAGACTTTACAGCTTTGTTTTCCTCATTTTTGAAAATTAAGTGTGGTGAAAATAAAAAATCATGCATTGGCATTTAGGGTTTTTGCATATACAATGACTTAGGAACAATTGCATGAAAAAGGAATTGCATTGTGCCTCTTTTTTGTTGCATTTTCTATGTTGCATATTGTTTGTTTCTTCCCTTACTTAGCTATATTTTCATTGAAGAGAAATATTACATGTCCTCATGCTAGATTTTCATTTTACTAAATTAAGGTGAATTTGTGGTGAGCCATAAAAATGAAAATTGATTCAAGATCAACTTAAAATTTACTGAATCAACCTAAGGAACATTTGTAGCATTAACATAAACACATAGAGGTCTAGGCTAGATATTTGTTCTGACGTTGTTAAACATAGGATTTTTCGTTGTTTTCCAGTGTTGAATCTTACGGGTGAAATATCATTCCATGTATGTGAGTGTATAGGATCATACTCCATGTACCTTTGGGTATATTGGTGGCACTCCACACACGTAAAGTATATGGGAATGCTCTCATCGAACGGTTATGCATTAGACAACACTACTACAGACTGCACTTCCACATATTATCGCATATAATTGGGGAGTTCCCATTAGGTTGCTATCCATCCATAGGTAATCGAATATGCCACCTTGTATATAGTGATACACCAAACAAAACATTGGAGAGATTACCTAGATTACCCTCTTTTTGATTTATTTGTTTTTGTGTTAATAAAATTACTACCCAACGTGGAAAAGAAAGACCCCCCACTCTATCATTCACATAGAATGCAAAATAAGCCTCCTCTTTCACCCGAGGCTACCCCTGGCCATCGTCAGAAGCATAAAAGAGTGCAAACTATCGAATCAGGAAACTCAGGAACTAATTCTGGTCCCCCTCCTAAATCTAATCAATCAGCGTCATCTATCCCATTGAGTATCAACCCTTAGGTTACATCTACTCTTGTTGGTGAAACTGACACAAACGATATTGAATTACCTAAAAAAATTCCTAAGGTTATATAATCTGACCTTCCTCAGTCGGCAACATTATTTCCTAAGGTCATCAAACTTGAGGAGCCTCGGTCATCTTTACCTATTATTTCAAGTATCCCATATTTTCTTCCTTTGTCTCAAACATATCCACCTACTATATATCTCGGGACTTGTGAGTATCGAGGAGATCCCACAAGAAGAGCCTCATCCTTCTACTCATTTGGAGGGAATTTTCTTTTATCAAACTCATCGTCTTCTTCCTCCTCCACCTCCTATACAAAATCCTTTACCTGGTTCTTTTGACTCACCCACGAATTTCACACGACAATCTGCATTGGGATTATCCACATCTATGTTTTTGACATCACCAGAGGCACACCTGTATGGTGTCCCATCCATCCCACAAGGTTATGATTCCTTATATGGTACCTTCTTTAGTGCATCTTCTAGCTTATGGACATTGTCAATTTCTTCCACTTCAGGAATTCCATCTGGCACTGCTCTTATGAGTATGTTGCTTAGCCTTCTCCTCCTCCTCAAACACTGACAATTGAACAACAGGTTGGCCCTTATGTTAGAGGGCAAGGTCCTCTTCAACAATCTAACTATCCTTATGGTGGGTACCCTCCACATGGGGGTAGCTGCCTCCATCATCCCCTCCCCCTTTGTTAGGGGGACAACCTATTTTTGGTATACCTCAAATTGGTAACCAACCTTATTATAGTCCTTGTTATCATGGGATGGCTGCTAGTGTTTGGCAGCCTACTTTTCTTGTTTAACCTGGTTTGATGTTCGGTTCATTGTTTGTTTCCCAACTTGTGCCATCTTTATCTCAAGTTCCTATTCCTTAATCTATAACTCAACAAGCTCAAATTCATGTAACTCAAATTGTACATGCTGCACATCTCAACCCATTCCTTCAGTATCTGGTACCTCTCAGGTCCCACTTACTCATCCTTTAGAAGTTCCTTTATAATCTCAATTGCTTGCATAAGGTATTCCTCGAATTCCAGTAGGACAGACTGTGTACAACATGGAATAGTCTCAATCGAACCTCTTTATCATGGGACAATGCAAACTCCCATCAAGCAACAGTATAGAACTCATCAGCGTATTCTTCAGGTGCCTTTTCAAGGCCAGAAAAGTCATGGATACCCTAGGGTTAGTCAACAAGGTCACTTGTACTTTGGTTATTAGAATCCTCCTTATTTTGGTACCTAGGTTCCTTATTACCATAACCATCCTTATTCAAGAATGCAAGTGCATGTTTCCTAGGTGATTCCTTCATATCCAGGTCATCCTCTGCCACACTTTAATCAGAAGTTTCCTTTTGTGGCCACTCTCAAGTTTCCAAATTTGACTCAACTCACCAACGACCCCATCACTCATTCACCTTGGTGGTCGATTATTCCTACCAAATTTCCTTCTGATATCCCTAAATTCAATAGGAATCCAGGAAAATACTTATCGATGCATATCATGACATATCATCTATGGTGTTAATCAAACTCCCTTAATTATGGTTCTATTTGACTTTGTCTTTTCCAATCAATTCTTATGGGTACAGGTTCTAAATGGTATATTTAGCTACCTAGAGCTTCATTCCATGATTTCATCTCCTTAGCCACAACCTTCCTCAAACACTTCCAGTTACCCATCAAATACAAAATTGGAACAGAACTATTAACCAACTTCAAACAATCTGATTCCACTCATGTTTCAAATCACATTCATGAGTGGGAGCGTCATTACTGGTTGGTCAAAACTTATGTTCCCGATCAATTGCTGGTGGAATGGTTTACCAAATATCGGTTGGCACCCATAACATAATATTTGGCCAAAGGTGGAGTCATGACTAAAGAGAAATTAATTGCTCGTGTGTAATATTTGGATCTATTTTATACCTAATCTAGAACACTCTATGATAAGATACCAAATGCTCCGAGACCTTTGAATATTGTTCCTCCTTCACCTGGTAAAGAATCTCATGCTCTTGATGGCATTATTGGTTCTACCATATTGCAAACAACGAGTAAAACATTTGGTATTGCTCCACCCACATTTGCTCAAAACCCTCAATCCCATTCTCCTGCAGCTTCTGCTTCCGAGATAAATTTTGTTTCATTTGATAAAGGAAAATCTCCATAACAACATGGAAGCAATAAGAAATGGAAAGGTAAGAAAAACAAAGATCCCTCTCCATAGGATAAATAAACAAGCCAGTCTTTCGATGAGAAATGGAAGCCTCAATATCCTTGCATGATTTTAAATGAGGAACACTTTACATGTGACTATCCTCACTGTGCTAAAGTGAATCAATTTCTTAAGTCCTCCACTTCTCTTGCAGTGTTGACCGACCCATTTCCTAATCAAGAGACTCATATGGTTGCATGGGACCCATCTTCCTCTAACATGGTTTTGATGCTTTCCTCTTCAAAGTCGAGATCTAATGTTTTGGTAGCTATTCAGAATAAGGATTATGGTAATGTGAATCCACCGAATGGTCAAGCTATTGATCAACCTGCCATTTTTGCACCATCCTTGTTAGATCCCACTCCATTGTTGATTCCTACCGAATCGACTATTATACCTCTGAAGGGCGTTATTCATAAGTCAACTTTCAACCCTCATGTAAGAGTTGCTTAGAATTATAACGTATTTGAAGAATTGGCTCAGTCTCCATTGGCTATGTTGACTCTTAGGTGTTGCAAAACTTTTCTACCCAAAGGAAGGCTTTACTTTCAACTATTAGATGTGTGGATCCATCAAATTCTGTTATGTCCCTATAATACTAGTGATTCCCCCATTACTATTGTCATTGTAGCCCTTATTGTTATTTTTGTGCCCATATTGTCCCCATATTGTTATTATTGTGCCCCATAGAAGCCCACTATTGTTATTGGTGTTCCCTTATATTATTATTATTGTGCCCCATAGAGGCCCACTATTGTTATTGTTGTGCCCTTATATTATTATTGTTGTGTCCGCTTTGATTATATTGTGACCCCTTAGAATCCTATATATAGAAAGGAGGTTTGTTCATTTGTATCATCTAAGAATTGCTCATTTATTTAATGTAAAGGAGGTTTCCCCCTTGAAGAGGTTGATTCTGAAGTCGTTGATCTATATTTTCTATCTTTGTGTGAGCTCATTTCTTTACAAATTCCAACATTGTTGTTTTCTATCATCAAAACTATACCCCTTGACTTCCATCTTAGTTATATTTTATAATCCAAGTCATCGTCCATGGTAAGAATATTCATCATTCTGTCATGGATGAGGGAACATCAACTTGCATTATGTCCATGTATTGATGGAAGGAGATTGGTTCTGCTCAACTGAGTCAGTCACCTAATACATTGAAAGCCTTTGACGAGAGAACATACAAACCTTGAATTCCCTGCAAGTTGAACTAGTGCAAAAAATTGTGTCCATAGAAGTTGAATTTATTGATGGACCTCTTGATTACAATATTCTATTGAGATGTACATAGGTTTATGCCATGGTGGTTGTCATTTATAAATACTTTTGTATGATCACCGTTCCTCATAAATGAGGGATCATATCCATAGACCAACTCACCTGTTTCACCTTCGATTCACATGTTACTAGAATTATCCCTATTGTAGGGGAAGCTCTACAGTCATATCAGCATGTCGGAGTTGGATTGTTGAAGGATTCTTCACTCATGGGTGTTGAAATTTGGTACCGGAGAACAGGTGGTTCCCTTAGGCTTTGATCTTTGGCCTAGGGAAAAGTGTCCAAAAGAATTTAATTTTTTTCCTAAAGTAACTTTATAATTTTTATAAAGTTAAATCTAATTTAAAAGTGACTTTAAGTGATAAAGTTACTAAGTCTAATTTTAAAGTGACTTTTATAAAGTCAATGAAAAATTAGAAAGGAAAATTGACTTTGGAAATAAATGACTAAGTGGGTCTTTATTAAAGTGGGGTGAATTAAAAAATAAAAAGTGAGATTTAAATGAGCATTTAATCTCAGCCTTAGATCTCAATCTATTTCAGCCATTGAATTTAGGGATCACCCAAAAGTCACTTGGATCACCCAAAAGTCACTTGGGGTTAGATTAAAGGAGGAAAAGGAGGAAAAGGTCATTCATTCTTTCATGAGCAGATTGGGAGAAAGAGAGCAAGAGAGCAAGGGAGATTTTTGAGCAGGAAGGAGAAGGAGACAGTAGCTTGGCACACATTCCAAGGCAGCAGTTGAGCAGATTTGTACAGCTGGTTCAGCACACAGTGAAAGGCAGATTTTGGCACGATTTTTGAGGAGTGGTTTGCACAAAAAATCGAGGAGCAGTTTGCTGATTTTTCTGCACGCAAAACGAGGGCCGTACAATGCATTTATTGCAGTCCGTACAACGCATTTATTGCAGTCCATACAGCGCATCTAATGTTGGTCGTACAACAACATTTAATGTTGAAAGTGGGCACGAAAATCGAGGAGGCCGTATAGCATTTATTGTTGTCCTATTTGCTGTAATTTCCAGTTTGCTGTGAGGCATGGGAAAAGAGATAAGTTGTAAATTTGCTTGCTGATTTTTTGCTGAAAATTTTCTCACTGTAAAAGGCAATTTTCAGAAATAAAGAAGAGCTCTCAAACTGGTTTTCCCCAAGAGTTGTAGGGGGTTTTTCCAGGGTCAAGTTGACCAAAAATCTTAGTGTTTAAATGTGTTTTAATGGATGTTTATTACTGCTGATTTTTATTTCTACAATTTCTAGCATTCTGTAAAATTTCCAGAATTTGTGTTTTCAGCAAATTTATTTTTTCCAGCTTGTTAAATGTATGGTTATGGGAAAGGGCATTTAACTATATGGGAGAAATAAGGAGAAACTGAAAACCGGGGTGGGAAATGAGAAATTTCTACATGGTATCAGAGCTTGAGTGCTGAAGGGCAGTTTGGGACAGCAAAAGGAAAAATTACAGCTGCTGATTTTTCACTCCGAAAATTCCAGCAAGCTGACTTTTTCATAAACAATAGTTTTATCTTTACTACAGCAGTGCTATTTTTCAGTTTTAGGACAGCAGGATGTCATTGGGATTGAGGGTGGAGGATAGGCTGGATGGGCATACAAATTACAGCATTTGGAAGGAGAGAATGCAGAATATCTTTGAGGAGGCAGAAGTCTGGGATATCATGGTGCATACCACACAGAACCATGTTGTTGTGCCTACTGATGCTACTCAGTTGGCTGAGTATAATAAGAAGAACAATAAGGGTAAGAGGTTGATTCTAGACGGAATCAAAGACCATTGCATTCCTCATGTGAGAGGAAAGAGCAATGCCCATGAGATGTGGACAACATTGTCCAATCTCTACCAGAGTACCAATGAGAACCGGAAGATGGTCCTGAAGGAGAAGTTGAAGAACATTAAGATGGGTAATGATAGTGTAGCTGGATATCTCACAAAGATTACTAATGTGAGAGATGAGTTGGAAGCGATTGGAGAGGCCATTCCACCCACTGAGTTGGTGCGGATTGCAGTGAATGGCCTCCCCCGTTCATGGTTGAACTTTGTTGATGGGGTTTGTGCATGTGAGACCCTTCCCACATGGGAGAGGTTTTGGGATGATTACATTCAGACAGAGATCAGGAAAGGTTAGCTTGGGGCAGCCAAGCTAGTTGAGCAGGATGAGGATGTAGCACTGGTGGCAGGAGGCAAGAAAGGCAAAGGGAAGAAGCAGGCTTCCACAAGCAGTGGTGGGGGCAAAGGCAAAGGTAAAGGTAAACAGGGGAACACACAGAAGGACTATTCCAAGGTGAAGCGTTGGAATTGTCAAAAGATGGGACACTATGCAGTTGTGTGTCCAGAGAAGAAGAAGAAGAAGGGGAAGAACCAGGACGTGGCAGCTTCAGCAGAGATTGAGGACTTTGCAGGTCGTTTTGACCGGGAGTTTGCATTCACTACGTGTGATTCCTCTAGTGCAGGATCACCTGCCACACAGGTTCAGAGGGAGCATGCTTTTCCCTCGATTAGCGGAGCATCTTCAGGTATCTGGTATGTGGACAGTGGGGCTTCACGTCACATGATAGGAGTCCGTGAGTACTTCTCAGAGCTTTCAGAGAGTGGCACTGATATAGAGGTAGTACTCGGTGATGACAGAGTTGTTAGAGCAGTCGTGGTGGGGACACTGACATTTCAGAGGGAGTCCAAACCTCCCTTGAAAGTGTCAAATGTTCTTTATGTGCCAGGGATGAGGAAGAACCTCATATCCATCTCAGCTTTGGAGGATAGAGGATATAAGGTACTGTTCAGGGAAGGACAGGTGTTTATGTATCCCAGGGGCACTCCAGCTGATTCAGCTAGAGTGATAGGTGTACGCCATGCAAAGGTGTACAAGTTTGCATTCCAGCCCCTTTTGGCATTGAGCAGTAGTACCGACAGCAAAGCTAGCAGTTCTGAGCTGTGTGAGATTTGGCACCGCAGGATGGAACATATGTATCATGGAGCCTTGAGGACATTGCGGGAGATCACTATAGGTGTGCCAGATTTCAGTACTGATCACTTTGATACTTGCAGAGGTTGTGCGATGGGCAAGTTTGCCAAATCCCCTTTTCCCAGCAGTGATAACAGAGCGACTAGGATACTTGATTTGATTCATTCCGATGTGAGCAGTCGGATGTCTCATGTTTCCTTGAGTGGATATGAGTACTATGTTTTATTCATTGATGATCACTCTAGGAGGACCTGGATTTATTTTTTGAAGACCAAAAGTGAGGTCTTCAAGCGGTTTCAGGAGTTCAGAGCTCTTGTGGAGACACAGATAGGTTGAAAGATCAAGTCCCTGAGGTCGGACAATGGAGGAGAGTACACCCTTGGAGAGTTTGTTGACTATTGTGAGGAGGCAAGAATTAGGAGGGAGTTCACTGTTCCTTACAACCCCCAGCAGAACGAGGTTGCAGAGAGGAAGAACAGATCCATCATAGGGGCTGCCAAAGCCACGTTACATGATGAAGGGTTGCCATTGTTCTTATGGGCAGAGGCCTGCAACACAGCTGTTTACTTGCAGAACAGGAGTCCGCATCGTGCCTTGGGGCACATGACTCCGGAGGAGGCTTTCTCTGGGAAGAAGCCTGATATTGGTCATCTTCATATCTTTGGATGCATTACATACTCCTATATACCCAAGGAGAAGAGGACCAAACTAGAGGCCACCGCAGAGAAGGGTATCTTTGTGGGCTACAGTGAGACCTCAAAGGCCTTTCGGATTTACATTCCTACACAGAGGAGAGTTGTTGTCAGACGGGATGTGAAGTTTGAGGAGGACAAGGCCTTTAGGAGGTCACGGGAGTTAGAGTATCTGGATCAGCCAGACCCTCAGCAGCAGTTGAGTCAGTCGCAGGGATCCAGTGGGCAGGGATCAGGAGGATCAGGAGGATTAGGAGGTACATCTATGAGGATGTCAGGTCCATCAGTGAGCAGTGGCTCACTGAGCCAGAGGGGTGGTGCTCCGGGCAGCATGCAGAGCAGTTCACAGAGTAGTTCACTAGGGAGTCCACTGATGGACAGTTCACATGGTACCTCTGCTTCTATAGGTTCAGGTGCAGGCAGGAGGACAGCAGACAGACAGTCAGGAGTTCAGGCTTCTGATGATGATGAGGAGGAGTTGTTTCATTCTCCGGTGGGAGAAGTACACTCAGGGAAGAGGAAGCCCAAGTGGCTTCAGGACACCTTGAGAGATGCCTCATCTGTTGCTGAGCCGAAGAGGCTGGTCAGAGAGAGTAGACCACCTGAGAGGTTTTGTAGCTATATGGCAATAGTTACCAGCATCCTTGACTCTGAGCCTTCTAGCTATGAGGAGGCAGCTAGCCAGCAGATCTGGAGAGAGGCCATGCAGGAGGAGTATTCTTCTATCATGAAGAATGATGTTTGGGAGGTGGTGCCGAGGCCTAAGGGCAAATCCGTGGTTACTTGCAGATGGCTTTACAAGGTAAAGCATGTTGCAGATGGCAGCATTGAGAAATTCAAAGCAAGGTTTGTGGCTAGAGGGTTTTCCCAGGTAGAGGGAGTTGATTATGAGGAGACCTTCGCTACCGTGGCTCGATATACTTCGATCTGCTCCATTATAGCGATAGCAGCAGAGATGGGATGGAAGATCCACGAGATGGATATGAAGACTGCATTTCTCAATGGCTTCATACAGGAGGAGGTGTACATTGAGAAGCCACAGGGCTTTGAGGTGCATGGGAAGGAGTCCCATGTGTGCAGACTGAAGAAGGCCCTTTATGGCCTAAAGCAAGCTCCCAGAGCTTGGTACTCCAGGATAGATACATATTTGTAGGGGATGGGTTTCACAATGAGTGAGGCAGATCCGAACCTTTACTTTATTGTGATTGGTGAGGAGCCTCTCATTCTGGTGCTGTATGTGGATGACTTGGTCATTACAGGTGCAGAGAGACTCATAGAGCACTGCAAGAGAGATCTTGCGACGGAGTTTGAGATGAAGGACATCGGCTTGATGCATTACTTTTTGGGCTTGGAGGTGTGGTAGGAGGAGGGGCATTTCTTCCTGGGGCAGGGGAAGTATATTGTGGACATCCTTAGCAGATTCCACATGGAGGATTGTAGACCCATGTCGACATCGATGATCACCAACTGGAAGAAGCTTCATGCTTCGGATTCTGAGTTGGTGGATCCCACATTGTACAGGCAGCTGATTGGTTCCTTGATGTATTTGGTCAACACTAGACGAGATATCTATTTTGCAGTCAACACGATGAGTCAGTTTATGTGTGAGCCTAGGAAGGTTCACTGGGTGGCTGCAAAACACATTTTGCGGTACTTGCAGGGGACAATGGATTATGGTCTGGACTACAGGCAGGGAGATGGAGTGAGATTGGCAGGATACACTGATTCTGATTGGGAAGGTTGTGCTTCTGATAGGAAGAGCACTTCAGGGTGTTGTTTTGGGTTGGGTTCAGTAGTAGTGTCATGGTTCAGCTGGAAGCAGCAGTCAGTAGCACTGAGTTCAGCGGAAGCAGAGTATATGGCAGCCAGTCTAGCTAGTTGTGAGGCTATCTGGCTTCGCAAGATGTTGTTTGGCTTATTTGGTCAGCCGTTGAGACCTTCAGTGATTTACTGTGATAATCAGAGTTGCATTAAACTCACGGAGAATCCAGTATTTCATGACAGGTCAAAGCATATCGGGATCATATATCATTTCATCAGAGACTATGTTTAGAAGGGAGCTGTGAAGCTTGAGTATATTTCCACTGATGAGCAGGTTGCAGATATTCTTACCAAAGCCTTACCACGGGGCAAGCATGTCTACTTCAGAGACAAGATGGGTGTGGTGAGGAACACCTTCCTCGGTAAGAGGGAGTGTTGAAATTTGGTACCGGAGGACAGGTGGTTCCCTTAGGCTTTGATCTTTGGCCTAGGGAAAAGTGTCCAAAAGAATTTAATTTTTCTCCTAAAGTAACTTTATAAGTTTTATAAAGTTAAATCTAATTTAAAAGTGACTTTAAGTGATAAAGTTACTAAGTCTAATTTTAAAATGACTTTTATAAAGTCAATGAAAAATTAGAAAGGAAAAGTGACTTTGGAAATAAATGACTAAGTGGGTCTTTATTAAAGTGGGGTGAATTAAAAAATAAAAAGTGAGATTTAAATGAGCATTTAATCTCAGCCTTAGATCTTAATCTATTTCAGCCATTGGATTTAGGGATCACCCAAAATTCACTTGGATCACCCAAAAGTCACTTGGGGTTAGATTAAAGGAGGAAAAGGAGGAAAAGGTCATTCATTCTTTCATGAGCAGATTGGGAGAAGGAGAGCAAGAGAGCAAGGGAGATTTCTAAGCAGGGAGGAGAAGGAGACAGCAGCTTGGCACACATTCCAAGGCAGCAGTTGAGCAGATTTGTACTGCTGGTTCATCACACAGTGAAAGACATTTTGGCATGATTTTCAAGGAGTGGTTTGCACAAAAATCGAGGAGCAGTTTGCTGATTTTTCTGCATGCAAAATGAGGGCCGTACAACGCATTTATTACAGTCTGTACAACGCATTTAATGCTGGCTGTACAGCAGAATTTAATGTTGAAAGTGGGCACAAAAATCGAGGAGGCCATACAGCATTTATTGCTGTCCTGTTTGCTGTAATTTCCAGTTTTCTGTGAGGCATGGGAAAAGAGATAAGTTGTAAATTTGCTTGCTGATTTTTTGCTGAAAATTTTCTCACTGTAAAAGGCAATTTTCAGAAATAAAGAAGAGCTCTCAAACTGGTTTTCCCCAAGAGTTGTAGGGGGTTTTTCCAGGGTCAAGTTGACCAAAAATCTCAGTGTTTAAATGTGTTTTAATGGCTGTTTATTACTGCTGATTTTTATTTCTGCAATTTCCAGCATTCTGTAAAATTT
Source organism: Pinus tabuliformis (assembly GCA_031772625.1). NCBI lineage: Eukaryota > Viridiplantae > Streptophyta > Pinopsida > Pinales > Pinaceae > Pinus > Pinus tabuliformis. Next base: position 265,856,049 of record CM062805.1, read on the forward strand.
CTAGAATTTGTGTTTTCAACAAATTTATTTTTTCCAGCTTGTTAAATGTATGGTTATGGGAAAGGGCATTTAACCATATGGGAGAAATAAGGAGAAACTAAAAACCGAGGTGGGAAATGAGAAATTTCTACAATGGGAACCTTTTCACTCCCTCCTCCTCTCCTTCCTAACAACTCAACTTTGGTATCCTCTATCAACATGATATCATCTTCTACTATCTTGACCAACCCATGGATTGTACTAGATGAAACTAACATCCGAAGTTTTGGAAACCGAATGTCGCTAAGCTCCATTGATCTAGATTATGAAGCCATTTATTTGGCTTGTGCAGTTTCTTCCTTTGATTTTCTTAGTTGGGTAGATAGATCATTGGATTATAGTACGTCTTTTGATCCTTTATCGTGTGTATTCCCTACCAATGAAAGTATCATGGAAGTCACGATGTCGAATAATGCGCCATGGGATGAACATCACCATAGTTTCTCCTTACCTAATTCCATTGAGGATAATCTCAGTGACATATATTTACCTAATTTTGTCAAGCCTTGTATGCATCCTGTTATCATTGTTGGTCCTTTTGCGAAATGGGTTATTGACTTTATGACGTGTAACCCTCACTTGGCTGGGGGTCATGGTTATATTATTGTCCCAGTTGATTACTTTACTAAATGGGCCAAGGCGGTGACTACATTTAAGAACACTGGCGAAATGGTTGCATACTTCTTTCTCAACCATGCCATCGCATGGTTTGGTGTTCCACAAGCAATAGTTATGGATCACGTAAAGCATTTCTAGAATCATATGATGACCGAACTAACTTCTAAGTTGAGACTTTGACATGGAAGTTCCACTTCCTACTATCTTCAGGCTAATGGATAGGTTGAGGCCATCACTACAACAAAAAGGTCATTGGTGAGGGTTATGCCTCTGACAGAATTGTAAGGTCCGTCACTAATGTCGCATATGGTGACGGTCCTTAAAAAAATGTTGTTGTAAGTGCATTTAGTGATGATCCTTTAAGGTTTGTCACCAAAGCCATTTTTAGTGACACTTTTGGTGAGTGTTGTTAAAGGTTCGTCACTAATTCTTTCTTTGGTGACACTTCTATTGATGATCTTTTACTGACCTTCATCAATGCTCTTTTTGGTTACTTTTGGTGACGGTCAAAAAATGTTCGTCATCATTGATCATTCCAATGAGTTTTTGATGATGCAATGTGCATGATACTATATTTTTTGTCAAAAAACAATGATTTAAGACCATTGTTGTGGAGTCTTTTTCATTATGTGTCCAAGGCCATAGTGTTTAGAGTCAGTCAATTTGTTAAGAAGTAATTAGTGTGTCATCAAGTAATGAGAATATAATTTTCCTATGAGTCAACGCATGATTCATCTCTATTAGGTTTATTATCTAACAAATTCCCTTTAGATAAAGTTCCACTAGTGTGTGTAGGAACTATATTATTTAATACATAATCAAGCTTTGTCAATTATATTAATGAGAGAGACCTAGCACTCCTCAACACTCTTGGCACATCTTAACATGTTTTGGCCCACACTAACATTCCTTGGCACCTCGCATGTCTTGGAACATCTTTGTACCTAGAAAATATTTCCATGACTAGGACACCCAAGCACATGTTGGCAGGCCCTAGCATGACATAGTACTCTCCTAACATATGTTGACATGCCCTGTAGTCCCTAGCACACCCTAGAACACTTTGGTATGAATTAACATACATTATCACTTGGCACACATTGGCACTTGGCATGTATTGGAACCTATTATTAGTGTGCCTAGCATGCCCCTTTTGAAAAATATAAAGTCTTGACTTATTAACCCTCTTATGTGTTCATTTCCTTGCATTTTAGCTTGGTTCTTCCTTATGTTTCCTTAACACTCCTTGACACATATTGGCATACCCTGACACCCTGCACATCCTAGCATGCCTTAGCATATGTCATGTCTTGGCATGACTTGGCACTATTTGGCACATTTTAACACACACTGGAACTCCCTAACACACTGTGGCACTTCTTAACATGCCCTGATATTCCCTAGCATGCCTTACCAATTCTTAGCATACCTTGTCACTCCCTCCTTGGCATGCCAGCTAACACTCATTGACACACCCTAGCACACCCTCATATTCATTCACTTCCATGCATTTTGACCTACTGCTCCATTGTGTTTCCATATTACTCCTTAAAACTCCTTAACATGCATTAGCACTCTCTAGCATACCTTAGCACTCTTCGACATGCCCTCCCACTTCATAGAAATATGTGTATCACTCCCTAACACACATTGGCACTTGGGACATGTTGGTGCTTGGAAAGTCTTAGCATGTCTAACATTCATTGAGATGCCTTGGTATGCTTTGGCATGGTTTAATATTAAAGTTATTTGAGATCAACTATTGGAAAGTAAATGAGAAGTAATAGAAGAATATTTGGCACTTAGAATTCTCTAACACTTGGCACCTATTGGCACCTAGTGTTGGTGTGCCTAGCATGACCCTCTTGGAAAAGGTAAATTGATGACTTATTAACCCTCTTATGTGTTCATTTCCTTGTAGTTTAACTTGTTTCTCCTTTTTGTTGCCTTAACAGTCCCTGGCACATATTGTGACACCCTTGCACATCTTGGCATGCCTTAGCACTTGGCACATCTTAGCATATTTGACATGCCTTCACACTATCTAGCACATGTTAGCATTCCCTAGCACGCCTTGGCACTCACACCCTCACAACTAGCCTTACATTTTTTCACGACTTGGGAACCCAATCAAGTCCTTAGCTACTGCAGTTCATGTGACATTGGTCTGCTTCGGTTGCAATAACTTGACCAATTGCACCTAATACAAGTAGATTGTGCCTTGTTCACCTAAGAATTTCCTATAACTCATCTTAGGGCACTCATGTCCAAGCTCAACTTGTCCCACTTAAGAACTTACCAAGACAAGGATCACATCTAGCCATGGACATAAAAAAACTAAGAAACATAGCTTACACAGACAATATTTCACATGTATGTCCAGTTCATATAAAAAATAGAGCATTAACTAAGAGTTTGCAAGAACCACAAGATGCACAAGACACACATGATATAAGCCAATAGAAGTTGAGTGCCCCAAAACTTATACACAATAATGTATAATATGAAACTGTCTAAAATAGTTTAAAACATGAGAATTTGGCCAAAATGTGCCACATGTCATATACAAATAATAGCTAAAGGAAAAATAGTGTTGTGCCTAGCAAAAAGTCTCCCTTTGTCTAAAACTTCTCTGTCAAGCCCCTTATCGCAAACATAGGCTTGTATCTTGAAAATCCTATAATGAAATGCTCCTAACACACTTCGTCCTTGGCACACTTAAATTCACTGGAACTCCTTCGCACACACTCTTATTTATTCATTGCCATGCATTTTAACCTAGTTCTACCTTGTGATGCCTCAGCACTCCCTAACACTCCTTAGCCTGCATTGATATTATCCGAAAAATGCTAACGTGCCTTTTCATTCCATGTCTTTCCATGTCATGCAGTAACCCTCCCTAGCTATCATGCCCTCACAACTACCCTTACTTAATTTTCAACTTGGGAACCCAACCAAGTCCTCGCTTGACTACAAGGGCTTGAACAAGTTACGATTACTACAATTACACTATCTTGTTAATTTGTGTAGCTTGGGAGGTACTCCACAAGCCTAGTGAGATGGGTTTGTGTGATTTTGGTCACAAAACGCTTTGTGGGAAAATAATTCAAGCGAAGGGGTTTTGGACCCAATATGGGGGTTTAAAATATAAAAGAAAGTTAAAAATGAAAATTAATATTTCCTAAGGCCTAAGTGGATAAAACTCGCAAGTTATAGAGGGTTCCTAAGAGGCCTAGTTAGGAAAGGTTATTTAAGTAGGAATTAGTATGATGAAAAGAACATAAAGTGAGAAGGAACTCAATTGATGAAGGAGACCAAGATAGATGTAGTCCAAAACTAGGTCGAGTTAGAGGGTTGAGTAAGGGTTGCTAAAGGGAGGCCAACATCATCCACCAAGAGCAAGATCATCATGTGAGGGTTCACAAAAATTTCGCATACCTTAATTGGTTCGAGCTAAGAAGTAGGATGGAATATTGTTGGTTCTCTTCTGGTAGATCGAGCTCAAGAGAGGTGGTTCATGAGAATTTGGGCATGTGATTTCAGTGGTGTTTTTGTGTGAAGGCCACATCAAATTCTGAAATAGAAGAGAGGGTTGAGACCCTATCTTGTGGTGGTTAGTAGGTTGCAAGGTATGTGATAAAGATCAACGCAAATGGAGGAGGGACTGCACTGGAATTTAGGGCCAGAACATAAGTAGTTTTAGGTGTAATATTGATTGAGGTAATCATAGTTTGAGGGTCGTATAGATCTGAAGTTCAGGTCAATATTCAGTAAAATAAATTCCCATAATCTATGGATCCATATGATCTAGGTCAAGTCTCTTATGGAGGCAATAGTTGTTGTTTCTCTATGGCTGGATAGGATTTGTTCTAAAGAAATTAGAATATAATTATAATACCCTAGTTAGGGTGGTTTCCTAGCATGTTCCTTCCATAAGGTATGCCCTTAAGACTGTGGAAAATCTGCGTAGAAGAAGAGGGTTCATGACCCTTAGAGTGAGGATTATCTCTGCAATATAGACCACATATATGGAATATTGTTTGTAGAAGTATGTGTGTAGATAGAAGATCCAAAGGAGGGTGGAACTTGATTAGAAGATTAGATATAAGAAATGTGTCATATGAGGAATGGATTGACATGAAGAGGAGTTGATTTTGGTGGACTTTCCATAGAGTTTTGGATAACCTATAAACAATTAGTCAATGGACTGTTAGTGGATGATTTTTTACCCTAGTTCAATCATCTATAGATTGTTAGAAGGATGATAAGAGGAGTAGTTCATATTTTCTCATAGATTAGACAATAAATAAATTGGTATGGAAGAATAGTGATTCTGAGAGGACTCAAATCATAATTAGGTGGAATATTTCAAGAGCCCTAGACGAGGGCAGTGTTGTGAGCCCTAGATCAGTAAAAGAATCGACTGTGGTTGGGAAAATTGATGGCAGTCCTAGTACAATTGGAGGGTTATTAGGTGACTATCAAAGAAGAGCCCTAGGTCTTGTACTTATGAAGGAAAACAAGACTAGTATAAGGGTAGGTGTATTGGGCCTAAGGACATGCAGACTTTTAAGGACTAAAGTAACAGTCAAGTGGGCTAGCCAACTAGCCCTCGTTCATTGTATTGTAGAGATTGAGTCAATGAGAAGAAGGGTGACCTGCATAGCCCTAGACTTGTCATCTTGGAGCAATAGTATGGAAAAAATGGGCAGACCAAAGAATTGACCACAAATGGAGCTGTGAACAGTTGATTGAAGACCCTAAGTGTTGAAGATCTTAAAGGGAAAAGGAGGTATCTAGAGAGAAAAATTTTCAGAGTCAAGTTCAGTAACCTAAAGGAGTTGAGTTCATTAATAGAGGAAGATTGAGGAGTTGCAGAATGGGAGGCAAGAGGACCTGCCATATGTGTTCTAGACACATGGATTGAAAGGGTTGTGTGTGGCCACCATCAACAAGTAGGTCAAGTGTTGTCTTGTTCAATGTAGATTGGTTGTCAAAGGACTAACACCAATCCCTAGTTGTATTCCTTATATCAATGAGATTTTAAAGGGCCATGATCCCTAGTACAGGAGCTCTAGCATGTTCTATTATAGTTTGTAATATAACAAAGAAGGGTTTGAAAAAGTTAAAAATTTTCATGTGCACTAGTTGATTCCCTGATGTGTGTAGATTTTGTTGTGAAAAGTAGATGTGTTGTGGCACTTGAGTGTGTTTGCATCAAATATTCCAAGACCAAACCCATATTCTCATGTGTCGTGGAAATTCAACATATGTCTTTTTCACCTAAGAACTACATGTAACTCATCTTAGGCTACTCATGTCCAATCTAAACTCATCCCACTTAACAAGTTACCAAGACAAGGCTCATCACATCCAACCATGGCCATAAAACAACTAAGAAACACAATTTACATCTTGACATGCCTTAGAATGCCTTAGCACTATGTGGCATGTGTTAACATCCCCTACACTCCTTGGCATGCTTTGATACTCCCTAGCGCACCTTAGCACTTCCTAACACACCTTGGTAGTTTAGCATACCTTGGCACTACCTAGCATATAACATTGTCACTCCCTCCTTAACACACCTAGAACTCGTTGACACTCCCTGTCACACACTCTTATTCATTCATTTCCATGAATTTTGACCTGGTGCTTCCTTGTCTTTCCCTGACACTCCCTAACATGCATTGGCACACCCTAGCACTTGGCACATCTTGGCATGTCGGCCTAGCACTCTATCATTCCTTGGAACTGCCTAGCATACCTTGTCAATCTCTATTAATGAGAGATACCTAACACTCCTCAACAGTCCTGACACACCTTAACATGCTTTGGCACACACTAACATTCCTTGGCACCTCACACATCTTGGAACATCTTTGTACTTAGAACATCTTGCCATGAATAGGATGCCCAAGCACATTTTAGCATGCCCTAGCATAGTATAGCACTCTCCTAGCATGTGTTGGCATGCCCTATAGTCCCTAACATGCCCTGGAACACCTGTGCATGCATTAACATACATTAGCTCTTGACACACATTGGCACTTGGCATGTATTAGAACCTACTATTAGTGTGCCTAGCATGCCCCTTTTGAAAAAGATAAAGTCTTGACTTATTAACCCTATTATGAGTTCATTTCCTTGCATTTTAGCTTGGTTCTTCCTTTTTTTCCCTTGGCACTCCTTGACACATATTGGAATACCCTGGTCTTATGAGGACTAATCACAAGTGCAGACACAAGCAATCTGCCTAGGATTTTGAAAAAACCTAGTAACAAGCCAACAATCAAGCTAATTCCTTGCCTGAATCTATCTTTTCTTGAATCATAAGCTAACAAGGTGAGAAAATTAAATTCACGCCTTATTACGACATGCTTGATAAAGATCCCACTTTATGCTTCAGTGAAACTCCTCCATGCTTGAATCTAGACCTACACACATGAAAACAACAAAGGATCAAAGGCATATGCAACATAAATGATTCAATAATTCAAACTAGTGATCAAGGAGACTAGTAACAAACATCATTCCAATGGAAAAATAGAAATAACATAAACCATCCATGAAATTCATTAATTAATCCACTAAACAATGCAGTGAGAAGAAACACTTGTTTGTATTAATTTCATAAACATAAAAGAGCTACAAAACTTATGCCTTGATGTTGTGAAACTCCTCCCACTAATCTCAATCCTCTCTAAGAATGATAAGTTCTCCAACCTAATTCCTCAAGCATAAACTTACTCTCAGTAGCCTCTCTCAACTCCCCCACTTATGGCTTGATTAATAGGAAAAAAGGAAATAGTTTGAGATCCTTAGTCCAAGGATGAGATCAACTAACAGAGGGATGTGGGCCCATTGAATAATTGGGATTAGCTCCATAAAAAATGAGGCTAGGCTCGAATAAAACATGAGTTCAAGGATTATTGTTGGGAATGATTCACCCAAAAATGCTTCTAGATATCACTTTTTAATTTTACTTTTTATTGAGTCATGTGCGCACTTTTTAGTGGCAGACAAAGTGCACATATGTGCAGGGATCAATGTCAATAATTTCATATGCACAGAAATTGACTATGAAATAACGCAAGAGACTAAAAGTGGGTTTATGGACCATGTTTCCTAGAATTTACACTTTATTCAAGGTATATAATTTGTTTGACTTACAAGGGAGTGCTTCATGACACTTGAATGGATGATGAGAGATCCATTTTTATGATCATTTATCATGGTGAAAAAATGAAGTGTAACACATGGAACCCTGCACATCCTAACATTCCTTAGAACCTGCCATGTCTTGGCATGCCTAAGAACTATTTGGCACATGTGAAGTCCCTAACACACTCTGTAACTTCTTGAAACTCCATAATATTCCCTAGCATGCCTTACCAATGCTTAACATACCTTTTCACTCCCTTCTTGGCATGACAAATAGCACTCATTGACACTCCATGGAATAACCTCATATTCATTCACTTCCAGGCATTTTGACATAGTTCTCCCTTGTGTTGTTCTAATACTCCCTAACACTCCTTAGCATGCATTAGCACTCTCTAGCACACCTTAGCACTCTTCGACATGCCCTGCAATTTCATATCATGCATAACACTCCCTGACACACACTGGCACTTGGAACATGTTTGCGCTTGGCAAATCTAATTAGCATGTTTGGCATGCATTGATATTCCTTGGTATGCTTTGGCATGGTTTAATATTAAATTTATTTGAGATCAATTATTGGAAAGTAGATGAGAAGCAGAAGATGAAGATTTGACACTTCGAATGCACTAAGACTTGGCACTTTGCACCTATTAGCACCTAGTGTTGTTGTGCCTAGCATGCCCCTCTTGGAAAATGTAAATTGATGACTTATTAACTCTCTTATGTGTTCATTTCCTTGTAGTTTAACTTGTTTCTCCCTTTTTTTCCTTGATAGTCCCTGGCACACATTTTCACACCCTTGCACATCTTGGCATGCCTTATCACCTAACACATATTACCATGTTTGACATGCTTTCACACCATCTGGCACATGTTAGCATGCCCTATAATTCCCTAGCATGCCTTTTCAATCATTCCCTCACAACTAGCCTTACATTTTTTCATGACTTGGGAACCCAATCAAGTCCTTGGATACTATAGTTCATGTTACATTGGCCTGCTTCAGTCACAAAAACTTGACCAATAAGACCTACTACAAGTAGATTATGCCTTGTTCACGTAAGATCTACCTATAATGCATCTTATGCCACTCATGTCCAAGATCAAATTGTCCCACTTAACTAGTTACCAAGACTAGGATCACATCTAACCATGGCTATAAAACAACTAAGAAACATAACTTACATAGGAAATATTTCACATGTATGTTCAATTCATATAAACAATACAACATTAACTGAGAGTTTGTAAGAACCACATGATGCACAAGACACACAAGATATAAGCTGACACAAGTTGAGTTCCCCAAAACTTATACAGAACAAAGTACAATATGCAATTATCTAGAATAGTTTAAAACATAAGCATCCAACCAAAGTGTGCCGCATCTCATATAAAAATAATAGCTAAAAGAAAAACAATGTTGTGCCTAGCAAAAAGTCTCCCTTTGTCTAAAATTGCTATGTCGAGCTCCTTGTCACAACAGTAGGCTTGCCTCCTGCAAATCCTATTCTAAACTTCTCCTAAAAAACTTCATCATTGGCACACTTTAATTTGTGGACACTCCCTGGCACACACTCTTATTCGTTACTTTCCATGCGTTTTGACCTAGTTCTCCCTTGTGATTCCTCGACAGTTCCTAACATTCCTTAGCATGCATTGACATTGTCCGAAATGTGTTAGCAAACATTTTCATTCCTTGGCATACCTTAACCCTCCCTATTTATCATGCCATCACAACTACCCTTAATTTGCAACTTGGGAACCCAACCAAGTCCTCACTTGACTACAAGAGATTGACCAAGTTATGATTACTACAACTAGACTATGTTGTTGAATTTTGTAGCTTGGTAGGTAATACACAAGCCTAGTGAGATGGGTTTTTCTAAGTTTGGTCACAAAAGGATTTGTGGGAAATGAACCCAAGAGAAGGGGTTTAAAATCTAAAAGAAAATTAAAAAGGAAAATTAATATTTTTAAGGTCTGCGTGGATAAAATCTGTAAGTTATAGAGGGTTCCTAAGAGGCCTAGGAAATCTATTTAAGGAGGCCTTAGGATGAAGGCAAGGACATCAAGTGAGAAGGATCTCATTTTATTAAGCAGGCCATGAAACATGTATTCCTCAAGTAGGCTAAGTTAGAGTGTCGATTAAGGGCTGCTAAAGGGAGGCCATGATCATCCAGCAAGAGCAAGATCATCATGTCAGGGTTCACAAGAATGCCACATGCCTTAATGGGTTCGATCTAGGAGGTAGGATGGCATATTGTTTGTTCTCTTTTGGAAGATTGAGATCAAGAAAGGTTCTCATGAGAATAGAGGCATGTGATTTTAGTGGTGTCCTTATGTGAAGGTCGCATCAAATTCTGAAATAACAGAGAGTTTTGGGACCCTGTCTTATGGTGGTTAGCAGGTCACCAATTCTATGATAAATACCAACACAAATGGAGGAGGGTCTACATTGGAATTTAGGGCCAGAACAGAAGTAGTCATAGGCATAATATTGACTGAGGTAACCCTAGTTTGAGGGTTGTAGAGATCTGAAGTTCATGTCAAGATTCAGTCAAATAAATGCCTAGAATCTATGGATCCATATGAGCTAGGTCGAGTCTCTTATGGAGTAAAGAGTCATTGTTTTTACTATGGGTGGATAGGATTTTTTCTAAAGAAATTAGAATAGAAGTATAATTCCATAGTTAGTGTAGTTTCCTAGCATGTTTATTCCATAAGGTATGCCCTTAAGACTATGACAAATTTGTGTAAAAGAAGAGGGGTTGTTACCCTTAGAGCGAGGTTTATCTCTGCAATAAAGACCACATATATGGAAGATGTTTTGCAGAAGTATGTGTGGAGATAACATATCCAAAGGAGGGTGGAACCTGAGTAGAATAATGAGCAGAAGAAATGTGTCATATGAGGAATGGATTGACATGAAGAGGGGTTGATTTTTTTGGATTTTCCATAGATTTTTGGACACATATCTGAAGCATCCTATAAAAAAATAGTCATGAATGGAAGGATGTTTGCTAAAAAAAAAAAAAACAAATTATTCAAGGATATAGATGGAAAAAAAATATTTCCCACTGTGATGAGGAATTTATTGGGCAAAAAGGAGAATTATGCTAATTTATAATAATGTGGACATATCTCTTACATAATTCCCATGTCAAGACTAAGAATATAGGAAAAAAAAATGAGGCAGTATGGCTTAGTTCACATGCATATTGGAGACAAGGTGGTCTCTGGATTAATGGCAACATGGTGATATGCCATGAGAGACAAAGGGGTCCCTAGGTTAATGAAAACATGATGAAAGTTCTTTTGCTTTGGTTTATTGATTATCATTTCACTCCATATGTTTTTCTAGCACCTGAAGGTTCACACCTTAGTCTTCTTTGTCGGCACCTCCCTCTGAGTCGTCCTCCAAAATTTTTGTTTGCAAGACTATACAAGGAAATTGGACATAGAGGTATTTTTGTCATCAGTGATTTGTAGACTCCCACTTAGCCACTTTCAATAGTAAAAGATGGCCCTTCCTGCCTTATAGCATGGGCGAGTCACAACAGTTGGTCGACGTCAGGGATGTGTTCATGGGAGTGGTCAAAATCAACCCACCCTGAGTGGGAGTCGTAGGAGGACCAATGAATTGGTCGGGGAAGAAACTAGAACCTACAGGACTAGCACTCACCCCCGGGCCTGCCAGATCATTATGGAGTGGGAAACTGAGATTGGGCAGTAGACAGATAATAGTGAGCAGGAGTTAAGTGAGTGTAGGGATCTTATTCTAGACCTTATCCATACTCGAGGTTGGTGTACTCAATTTCGGTAGACTTTATATCTTTTTGGATGATGAAGACTCTATTGGAAAAATCCTTGACAACCACCTTTGTAGGAATCTCAAGGTTGGCAGAAGAAATACATGAAATTCACAAAGAATTCCAACTTATACAATATCAGATCCAACAACAAAATTCTTGCCTTGCTCGCATAGAGGGGCACATTCCTTCCCTACCACAAACTGAGCTACTAGGATCAAGTGCTAAAAACTCAGTGCCAATTGAGTCTTCTGATGATTAGTATGGCTTCTAATGTAGTTTGGATACTCTATTTTTTTTTTGTGTATAAATGAATAACAAGAAGTTTTTGTTTATATGTTATAGGTGTATGGTCACTAGGATTCAAAAGACACTCAAGTATATTTAGCCTTACTAAACATTCTCAAATAATTTAGATTTTGGATGACTTATAGTGTTTTTAGATGGCCAATAGACCTCGTTTCCAATAGTTAGGTTGAGGCCATTTGATTATGGATGTTGATGTTGTAATACCTACCTATTTTATAGAAAGAAATAGAAAGGAACTGCCAATATTACCAAAATAAAAAGTTATAAAATTATCAACAATAAAAAATACCAAAAAAAATTGTATCGTTGCACCGAGAGGCACTCTACATTCTAGTATGGGATAAATGTTGTCACGTAACATTATATTAAAAAATAAACTAATGCTTATATTAAAAAATTTAAAAAAATGTTAGTTAAAAAAAACTTTTAATATCTAACATCAATATTAATAACAAAGAAAACATTTCAATGTCAATCATAAATAAAATACATCAATGTCACCCTAAATAGCATGATAGTAAAGATTTTCTAATTTCATCTATACGTGCTTTCTACTTTTCTATATGGGTGCTCTCTACCTTTTAGTATGAGGAAGATGTCTAATTCCTTCACTACTCAATATGGAGTTTACAGGTTATCTAAAGTAGCATTAATATTGTAGCCCACTATGAAGGAGTTCTGAAATTCCTTCCATACTCAATGTAGAATTGACATGTGGTATTTTAAAAAATATTAAAAACACGAAAAAAAAAAAATCATTATTAGTCATAAATAAAATATTAAATTTTGGTATGAGGTAACATAATTTTATATCAATTTTATATATAAAAAGATTAAAAAAAAATGAAACTACGAAACTTCTTATATTTTTACTTTGATATTTCAATGTTTAACTTGAAAATAATATATTTAAATATCCATGTTAACTAATATTTCAATATCAACTTTATACATGTAAAGAGAGAGTTTTTTTTTTTTTAATGTTAACCATAAATAAAATAATGCCAGCCTTATGTAAAACCAACATAGGTCCATCTTAACACCAATTCTACCAAGTGCCCAGAGGGATCAAATCTATTTTCACTCTTCACTCTAAAAGATGTTTGCATCTAAGGACAGAAAAATATTTGATCCCTCTCATTTGGTAGATGTGGAGTTAAGGTGGATCTAAACTAGTTTAATTTTCCCCTTTAAATGGGCTATATTCCACATGAATACTATGGGTCAATGCCATCCATTCTCATAAACCTAGAGCTCAAAATCACCGGTAACTTGGCCAAGTCAAGTATACCTTAACTACCCAACAATAATTAATAAAAATAATTAGAATAACCTAGAATTATTTTATTATTATTTTAGTTTGAATTTATTTTAACATAGAGTTATTTTTAATTTTATTTTATTTTACCAAATCAAAATATTCACAGGACATTACAACATCTCTACCACAGATCTGAAGAGAGAGAAAATAATTTAAAGTAAATACATAGATCCATATTAACCCCTAATTTATAAGGGCTAGAAAAATCAAACCTCTTGAGGTGTAAACATATTTTCAAGTTTGGCACACTAAAACAAGTGTATAGTTCAAAATATTTGATCCCTATGAATGCTTGATAGAGCAAATTAAGATGGATCTATGCTAAGTTAATTTTCAAGTATAATGAAACAATTATCCAAAACCATTTAATAAGAATGGAAGCTTACTTCTTTACCAATCACAAATAAATTATTTTAAATAATATATTTTTTTCAATAAGCAATGAATCAATACACATCAACAAATTATGATTAAGAATAATTATCTTTATTATCTATTAACAACTTAATTATAATAACTTTTTTCACCTTAAAAAAACAAAATAAAACTTATATATATATATATATATATATATATATATATATATATATATATAGTCTAACTTATAGATGAAATGGTCTTTTTCATGTTGGGATACCAATTTCAAGCAAGATTGTGATTTTTGTTGTTTAAAATACATTTTTGAAGGTATAAATTTATTCAATGCCTTGAAAAAACCCGAGGACACTAGAATTTTATAGATTAAACAACTTAAACTCAAGTTTTTAAAAATCTTCGCTGGATTTTGGTTAAAATTTCCCCCCAAAAAAAACCTTGAAAGAGCTCATTTTGTATGTTAATTAAACTACTCAACTATATATTATTTAATAAATGTTTTGGTCATTTTCAGAATACTTTTCCCACTCAATTTTACATAAAATTTAGCTAATTTTTTTCAAAATTATATATTTGAGTTGATATAATCTACAGATTGTTAGTTGTTTGACAGTCTTGTAAATAAACGAGACTCTTTGGTTCCTAATAATGGATGAAGTCACCATCCGAAACATCGATTCTAATGGTGACTCCATCCATCATCAAGGACCAAAGAAAGTCTTGTAAGTAAACGAGACTCTTTGATCCCTAATAATGGATGAAGTCACCATCCGAAACATCGTTTCTGATGGTGACTCCATCCATCATCGAGGACCAAAGAAAGTCTTGTAAGTAAACTAGACTCTTTGGTCCTTAATGATGGATGAAGTCACCATCTAAAATGTTGAACGAATAATTCAGGAAACAACTAACAATATGATTAACTTGAAAGTCTCCAATCCCAGATAATTTACAAAATCTAAATATCTAATAAAATTTTCAAAATATTAAATTTATTTATATATTTAAAATACATTTTAAATTAAAAAACAACAATTTACCCACCAAAAGCACACTTATAAACCTCTAAACACCTCTTTCTCGAACTCACACCAACTAATCTCTGAACTTCTAAACATGTCTCCGTCAACTTACACAACCTTATCTCTACCCTATTGTATTTTTATAAATAAAGTTTCAAACCATGTTCAGGTACAATGGTATAGATTAGAACTTTATTTTAAAAAGGTATATTGTTCTCGAATTTCAATCATACCTTTTGCTCACGTATGGCCAAGTGGAGATTGCGTCTAAATTAAACTTGTTTGTAACGTGACGTTACTACTCATTTTCATGCATTATTATTCGATTTCACTAATATTATATACACAGCTTTAATAAGAATAATATTTAATTTTAAAAACACACATTTTTTCTAAACACGTGTCTTGAATACACCACCACATAACCTCTAACTAATTATTATATTAAAACTAAAGTCTCATCATATATTCCAAGGACAAGTGTCATGGATTTTATTTCAAAACTTAAACCTACTTTTGACTGCTAGTGGCCAAACGGATTTGATTCCCCTTACATTATTTTGATCGTGCACGTTTAAAGCAAAGCGCCTTTCTAGCATGACAGATTTACTTGAACAAATGTCAAAATATTTTATTTTATTAAACAATAATCATAATTACACTTATTTTCTAAGATGTTTTCCTTAAGTCTAGGTGTTCATTTTTTCCTTAAGTCTAGGTGTTCATTTTGATCTAGGCATAAAGTAGCTATTAGATTCCCAACAAAGGCTATATATTCTAATACATTATTTGTGAAGCATATGGGAGTACTAAAAGCAACTAGACTTTTTAAAATAAGGTGATGGTATAAGTCAAGCAATTGTGTTTGTCTTGTTTTTTATGCTCCTCACTTTTTCTTTTAAGGAAGAAATCAGGTGGCCTAAGATAAGGAAGTGTATTTTATGAAAAAGTTTAATTTTTTATTATTAAATTTTAATTATTTTAATTGTAAATGTAAATAAATTTAATAAAATATACTTGTGTTGGATTGTGTGAATAATATATTTTGATAGATTTTTATTGAGAGGATATTTCAAAGAGAGATGAGTAACTAATTTCATATTAGGAAATTAATAAACTAATGGGTTAGTTATCTTTTATTATCGTGTAGTGTTTTATTATGGATTATTAATATATGTGTAACTAATTTCATATTAAGAAATTAATAATGTAATGGGTTAGTTATATTTTATTATTATGTAGTGTTTTTTTTTTTTTTTTTTTTTTATTATATGGATTATCATTATATATAACAAATATGTATTACTTTTTGGTGTTAATAGTAAATTTTGTTAGTAATTTTTAATTTAGTAGAAAGTTAAAGTGGGAGTTATTTAATAAGTGGATAATTTTTTTTTTGTATTTTTCTAATAAGGTAAAATTTTATTTATTTTATTATTATTTTTTTTAAGCAGTAGGAGAATTGGTAGATCTATGGTTTATCGTTAAGGAGCACTAAGGTCGGATTGCTTTTATTCTTTTAAGCCTAACACAAATGCCCACAAGCATGATATACAAGTTATTCGAGCTTTGAACCTATGCAGGACATCAACATTGGTTAGCAAATGGTTTTTAATGTGGGACATATGTTTTTACTAATGAGTCTTTTTAAAACTCATAGTCTAACTAATAGACAAAATGACGATTTTTCGAACATTTTTTCTGGTTAGTTTTGTTCAAAATCTACTATAATTTTATAAAAATCATATATGTAAGTTATTTAACTTGCAAAGACCAAGTGAATGAAGGTTTTCTAGAGTGTTGAATCCATTTATGCATTGAAAAATGTATTTTAAATAACAACAAATCACAATATCGCTAAAAATGGTATTGTCATATTTGGAAAAAAAATCATTTCATCTATTAATTAGACTACGTCTTTTAAAAAGGTGTTGTCGAAACATACTAAATTTTGAGCTAATTTTACAAGTTGAAATCCAGATGGTAGATTTAGATGCTCAATTTCAAATTAGCATCCTTTGGGACGTCTTTCAATTGAGCATCTAAAACTACGACCTCAATTTCAACTTGTAATAACTCAATGTTCTAAAAGTTATTTTGAGTGAATCTTTTTTCAACAATATCATGTGTTCTACGTATTTGTATAATCTATTTTGTCCTCAACAATGTAATATTTGTTGTTTTCAAATAAAATTTACTGCAATCCTAATTAGTAACATTTCTGAAATATAATTTCTTTATTTAAATTTAATTTTTTAGCATTGTTGTTGTTGTTGTTGTTAATAATAATAATAATAATAATAATAAGTGTATTTTCTTTTTCACTACATATTAGCATAATCATGTTTTGAATATGTTTTCATCTACATTATTTGACCTATAGTTTTATTTTGAGCTCATTATTATGCCTCGTCCTCTTAGTTTTACAAAGAATTCTATTAGTTTCATTTCATCCTATAAGTGCTTATAGTTACATTGATTAATTTCCCTGTCAAAAGAAAATCAAAATTGGAAACAACTAATGGCATGTTGAAGTGCCTTCACTTCAATCGTATTTGATACTTTTTGCAGCGCAAAATATAGCTTTAATGGTTGAACATGTCTTTCTCCTTAAACAACAATATGAAAATGCTTATAAAGGCCAAGGTATTTGATGGCATAGGCAAGGAATTGTAAATCATATTTAACTTATATTTTGAACATTTCCACAAGGTCTTAGTCAATAGGGATTTGGATATTCTGAGCGGTGTCATTCACTTATTTCTCCAATTTGTGTGGAACTAATTTCAATTCTTCTCTAGTGTCATCTTATTCTTAAATTTTAAAATATAAAGAGCATTCTCAAATAGCATTTTCAGCTTTTTGTAGGAGGCACTTTCACTGTCTTTATGGGGATCAACTTTCACACCAGTCTTCTTGGAATTATAAGACTTTACGAAAAAAGGAAGTGACAAATTTTAGTTTTATTCTTTCCCTTCACCTTTCTCATGGGTGGATTGATGATCAATCATTATACACGTTCAATGATGTTTAAATTAAAATCACACACAACACTCTTTGGAATTTCAAACACATTGATTGTTATACTAGTGAGTGTGTACAACAATGTTTATTCTTACAAAATTTTGTTTCTTAATGGTGTTATGGGTGTTTCTTTCCTTTTCTTGAAGCACTTATCCAACTTTTCTATTATGTTGGCACTATTTTATGCCAAGATGATGTATATGGATTATTGCAAAAAATTTACCCTCACATGCATCTACACTTAATTGTGTTCAACTTTGGCACATTCGATCATATGGAGAACTTGGCATTTACTTCTTTTTCATGAAGCACCAATGATCTAACTATGTTTAGAGTGGCACATCCTTTTACATGCAACACTTAAGCTGAGAAATGTTATTTATTTTTTCAGACTCACACATTTGTGTTTGATATTTCACAATGAAAACGCATTCAACCATCTTAAGTGATTTATTTTTTCATTCTCATGCATTTGTGTTTGTGTTTGATATTTTTCAATGAAAACACATTCAGCCATCTTAAAAACTCAATATTTGCTACATAAATTTCTAAAAAAAAGTCAAAGCTCATTAATTCCACCACTAATCATAGCCATTTCATGTATCTTTGCCCTATTAATTTTAGTTTTAGGGATGTTATGAATATAGTATAAAACAACAATGGAAAAGGATATAATATTTCACTCTCTAACAACCCAATCTTTTAGGCAATCCAAAGAAAAAATATACCAAAATGCCTTCACAAGTTCCATCCCTCTAGGTGTTTTTGTCAATTGGGTTCAACTTAGGTGGTTGGGAGAAATGTTGTCATCCTCCCCACTCAAGTTCAAGTCCTACCTATGACATGTTGAGCTCATAATGAGTATTTCTTGTAATGGCTTTTAGCCATGGTATCTAAGTGATTCCTCAAGGACCAAAACATTAAGCTCTCTAGGGAAAATTATCATGCATAAACCAAATCTAAAAATTCACGTTTATGATGGATATAATAGTATCAAAACAACCCTTAAATTCTTCAATGATGATGCCAAGTAACTCAACTAACTTGTTGTTTACTTATATCAATTTCGCAAGACATATATATCTATAAATAATAGTACATGAAGAACATAGATCGTTGAAAATCAAATCTCAAAATTACATGTGTAGGAAAACCAAAAAAATGACATAAGATTAATTTTTTGTACATAACATAGCCTTATCATAGGGCTAGTACAATCCACTAACTTTCTAGAACCCTAGCTAGGGAAAACCAAAAAAACCCTAGCTCAACCAAGGAGCTTCAACATGCAAGAATCACTCAATCAAGTCCTGCAATGAATCCTATTCTCTTATTCTTCTTTGAAAAACATACCATATGGTTTTATCACAAAATCCTAATATTAAACCTCCAAGGATACATTGTAACCCTAGACTTAAATCTATTACACAAACATCATGAAACCTAAGTGATTGTAGGAGAAAGAGAAAGAGAGATGAATTAGAATCAAAATACAAGAGACAGAAGGTGACTAGTGCACTCCTCTCTTAGGTAACATCTTTACACAAGAGTAATATAATATTGAACATAATGTTATGGATGGAAAGGAATATCTCCTCCCTATCTATATATGAGAGGTAAGGGAGGCCAACAATACAATGTATTCCTAAGCCCTTCTAAGAAACCAATAATAATCTCATGTAGGCATACACAAATGAAACACCCCACTCTAAGTGTACACATGCCATGCTCGAAGGTGATGTCATACACAACATGAGCTCCAAGATGGCGTAGTTATTTGAGGCATCTTTATACCTCCTCATCGTGAGCCCACCCGAACTCCATTTCTCCTCATAAACCATTTTCTCCACTAGGTTAGCTACACCTAAAAAAGAATATTACAGCCTATGAATCCCAAAAACAACTCCAAGCCTCCATCTAGGAATCCAAGTTACCTCATGTCACTTTGGTTTGATGCCCTCCTTCAAATGTGTAATGCTCCTCCTCATAATTATGGCATTCTTCAAGTGAGTGACACTCTTGATGTGGTGCCATTATAGGGTGTCCACTAAGCAAGCAAGAGAATTATAGTTCCCTAGGAAAGAATGGTAATAAAGCATCCACATGCAATCAAACAACCACTAAGCAAGTTATCTCCACTATGCAAATCCATCATGGACCATATCCCATTTACCAATCCATCTTAGGCCATATGGGTTGAGCATACACCATGTACCCCAAAACTCATGAAGTACTGCTTAGAATAGTGTAATTACTTTCGGAGTAACTCAAATACTAAAACTATTTCTTTATGAGTGATGTATGTGCACTAACATCGATCGACTCCCTCTGTAGCTCAACCAAACCCAACCTATACAAATATATACCTATTTCAATCCTAGAATTAATTGTTGTCTCCTATAAAAACGTGTCATCCATGCTATTATAACTTCTTGATCCTCTAAATAATAATGACCACCTATGAATATAAAGGAACATAACCTTGGAACAAAAGAAACTTGTCAAACTCCACTATCCTCCAAGTCAACATCATAAGCCAACATCAATGGAAACCACATCATGAGACATCTAAGGCATCCTACAAGATAATCATATCTCCATACAATTTCAAGGCAAGTGTATCATATCTATCAAAATCACAACAATCAAAATCTACATAAGTCAACTCCTTGATCTTAGAGCACCAATCTTTTGGTGCAAGAAACAACCTATGCAATGCCATTAGCAACTTGTCAACATGAGAATCCATATTGTGTGTCATAAATCTTCTAGTAACTAAAATAACCTACACTAGGTCAACTCACTCATCTCAAGAGAATCTTGAATCAAGAGTAATATCATGGGAAACTCCCTTTATTAGAGAGAATCAATGAGCAACTCTCTATGCTCAAGAGAATTCGCTAACCTTATCTCTATACTCTATAATAATCCCATTAACTACAAACATGAAATCAATCTTAGGATCATCCTTCATTAGGGTATCATACCTCTCCTTTAATAGACAATTGGAAGTAATACGCATGGAAGAAAATAGTGCAACATGACTAGGATATCTCCTAGGAGATATACTCACCCTCACTAAATATATAGGTGCTCCTACTTTCTCTTGATCATCATGAAGACTAGAAGACTCATATAGTCTCTCATTGGAATGTACACATACTAGTATAATATTAAGTAACCTATAAAATATAATCTTTCACCCCTATAGCTAAATTTCTCATATTAGCTAGAGTGTTATCACTAATGATGCAATTTAATCCCATAAAAGAAACTCTCCTTATACATCTACCATACAATAAATTGAAAGAAGATTCTTCCTCAAAATGTAGAAATAACTCAAAATTTGTGGCTGCTAATGAACTTAGAATTAAAACAATAGAAGTAAATTTCTTCTACTCAATCCGTGGAAGGGAAAACATATAATAGAAACACATGCAATCATTCAATCAAAAGAACACATTTTTTACTGGGGAACCCTCAGATGAGAATATAGATTTATTACATTGACAACCTCAATCCTTGAAGCTAAATCTGCACTACAATACTAATCTCTCTCTCCTAAGACTGCTCTGGAAAATACTTAGCCAAATCTAGGCCTCCTGCTCCTCCTATTTCCTTGCACAATTCCTGAGCAAATTAGCACCTAACAAATAGGAAAATATCCTATTTTCCTGCGCAATTCCCAAGAGAAAAGTGTCACTTTCTACATGTAAACATGGTACGATCATTAGTATACAATAATTATTACATTGATTCCTTTTTCCTCCACTCAAATAGCCAATTTAAATTACATGCATGAGTAGGACTATTTTTAGTAAATTGACTAGTTAACTGAGATATCAGTGAGTTAAAACAATTACAACTATTCCATTAAACTCATATTGTCTCTATTCATGACTAGAGCTCATATAACTAAGTTTCACTAACTATAACTCCACTATATTTCTATATCTTAGCAATCAACTCATGCATAACTCTACTTCCTGCCCACAAACTCAAATTGACTGACTTAACTAAGTGACTTGACCATGTGACTCCTACTAACTGGAACTTAAGTAATCTTACTGATGTGGAAATTCAAATATCTCCATTTGACTAAGGCATAAGTCAAATGAAGCCTTTTATTGCTATAATTTAGCATTCCCTCTTCACAAGAAAAGGGTTCTGCACAACCCCAATCTTGCTCCTCTGGAGGGATGTGTTGTAACACAACTAAATCTCCCTCTCACTATTGTTGTTTCTACTAAAACAACTACAACTAAGAAGCATCCAAAATATTGAATCAACTATGACTCTGAGCTGCAACTATCTCCCGAGTCTCTGCCTGCTACTAGCCTCTGCAACTATCACTCAATATCTAACTACATCAACTGACACTGATTCTTCCACTACTAAATACTATGGGCCCCTGTAGCAAGGGTAATGATCCATGAGAATAATATATTACAACCTCTACTGCTCTCCTATGGAACCTGCCCAAATATTTTCAACTCTGGGACTAAGGCTCTACATCGCCCCACCTCACTCCTAGAGGTATAACTGCATGCATGGCAAAATATACCTCTAGCTTGTAGAGATTTTTAACTCGAACACCAATTTGTTTTACTTGTCCAGTAGCAACATGCTTCAAATAAGCTTTCCCCTTACTGAACATCACATCATATTCTTCGTCCTCAAGTACATCTACAGAAAATATATTTTTCTTAAGGCCAGGCACACAAATTACATTCTTTAGGTAAATATGAGAGCTTGACTCCCTCTTAAAGGTAATAGTGTCAATCCCTTTGGTACTATATCTCCCATCATCTCCAAGCTCTATAGATATTGTAGGTCCTTCTCCTCTAGGCTATTGAAGAACTCCTTATTTACTATCATATGATATGAAGCACTAGAGTTTAAGTATCACTCACTCCCTCTTATTGTGATTTCCATGCAAGTAATGAGGGCGAAATCCAACTCGAATTGTGATGTGAGAGCATATCCTCCGGATGTTGTTGCGGGTTCCTTACTATATTTCTAGTGCAAACACTTTCTTTCATAGTGTCCATACTCATGGCAATGAAAGGATTTAATTTTACTGAGGTTTTACTTCTTGCCATAGTTCTAGATAGATTTTTCCTCACCTTTCGCATTCTTTCATTTTCAAACTAGAGCATGGTATTCAACCTCATCATATATGGATGAGACTCCATCTCTAGCGTTTCTTATAATCTCCTCCTACACCAAGTCAGAACAAAGCATCTCCCAATTTGGGAGCTTGTCTCTTCCATTAACTGAATCTTGATAGTTGTGCCAGGACTTCAAAAGGCAAGGAGTGTGAATCTCACAAGCTCAAATGGGGGAACAATCTCTCCAACTCCTCTTAGTTCATCTCTAACTTGAGTGAATCTGGATAGGTACTGGACAATGGTTTCATTTTTTTACATCCAAATGTTCCTGAACTTATCTTTCAGTGCCAATTTCCTAGCATCATTGTTTCTTTCAAATAGCACTGTGATGGTTTTCCACACTGCATAAGTATTCTTCTTTCCATTAAAACTCAAAACCACATGGCCTATGACTCCCTCCAGGATAATCCTCCTAATTTTGCGGTATCTTTCTTCCATTGAGCCAGGTTTTGTGCATTTGATGTTGTTGGTTTTGGAATATCAGTTTGTGCATACTCCAATACTCCATTTTCATCCAACACAACTTCCATTTTGTCTTTCCAAGCTATGAAATTCAAAGTGCCCTCGAATGCATACTAAAGCCTCAATCCATAGAAATGCATTGTTCCTTCACTAAAGAAATACCTGCACCACAAATATGTTATTCTAAATTTCTCTAAGAGAAGATCTAGATCTTGGTTTCTATGTAGTTTTCAATAGCTTTGATACCCTATAGAAATAACTCAAAATTTGCAGCTACTAGTCAATTTAGACTGAAAACAATAGAAACAAATTTCTTCTACTCAATTTGCAGAAGGGAACACATACAATAGAAACACATGTAGTCATTCAATCATAGGAACACAATTTTTTTTTGGAACCCAACAAGGAAAAACCCCTCCTTTGTTAGTATTATATCAGATGAGAATATAGATCTATTACAATGACAACTTCAATCCTTGAAACTCAACCTGCACTGTAATATTGATCTCTCTCTCTTGATTCTGCTTTGGAAAATACTTAGCCAAATATAGGCCTCCTTCTCCTTATATTTCCTTGTGCAATTCTTGAGGAAACTAGCTCCTAATGGATAGGAAAAGCTCCTATTTTCTTGTGCAATTCCCAAGAGGAAATACTCACTTGCTACATGAAAACATTGTATGCTTACAGGTATGAAATAATGATTAGATTGATGCATTTTTCCTCCACTCAACTAAGCAATTAAAATTTCAGGCATGACTAGGGCCATTTTTAGTAAATTGACTAGTTAATTGAGAGAATTGTGAATTAACAACAGTCACAACTACTCAACTGAACTCATATTGACTATATTCATTACTAGAGCTCAGATAACTGAGTTTCACTAACTATAACTCCATTATATTTCTATATCTTAGCATTCAACTCATGCACAACTCTAATTCTTTTGCACAAAATTGAATTGGTTGACTTAACTTAGTGACTTGACCATGTCACTCCTGCTAACTACAACTCAAGTCATCCTACTAATGTGGAAATTTGAATCTCTCCATTTGACTAAGGCACAAGTCAAATGAAACCTTTTCTTGCTACAATTTAACACAAACCAGGAATTGATAAAGTATCATTCAACATAAGAACACACATGAAGTCATATTAAAGAAACGGATCCAACTCCTCTCACTGGATACATGACATCATCACCAAGCTCTGCAATCAAGCTTCCCTCTTTCCTTTGATTGATAAAGTATCAATTAACATAAGAACACACATGAAGTCATATGAAAGAAACGGATCCAACTCCTCTCACTGGATACATGACATCATCACCAAGCTCTGCAATCAAGCTTCCCTCTTTCCTTTGAGTACCACTAAATAAACACCTACCATATGTCATGTGTTTTGAAGCTCAACCATCCACACACCATCCTGCATTAGACACTGTTGAAAAGTGTGCAACAAGAAATGCTAAATTTAGGAAGTGCTAAAAATAGAACTGCTAAAAATAGCACTTCTAAAAATAGCAGTTTGGCCAATGAGCATTTTGGCCACCTTGGGTGAGAGGTGAAACTACTAAAAATAACAACTTCTAAAAATAGCATTTCTAGGTCCCTTCCTATTTATAGCAGTCCCTGGTCTATCTATAGGAAGTAAATTCGAATTTGGTCTTACTAGAAATTTAGAATATTAATTAATTAATTCTCCATGAGTTAATTAGTTAAGGAAAAGAAAACTTGAAGTCTTTGTGAGAACATGCAATTATTTCTCCATGCATTGGGGAATGTGTCATTGATTTGCTCCACTGATTGAGGAATTAAGGATGAGTTCTATATTGAGAGGATCAGTTGACTTAGTTTAACTTAGTCAAGTTCAGTTAGATTACTTTAACAAGTTGTTAAATTAATGAGATATAGTTTGTTAATGCTTGCATGCATGTGACAACTATTATCTTCAGATAATTGTGTATTCACTCATGGATAACTGTGTTGGGTCCCCATAATACTAGTGATTACCCCATTACTATTGTAGTTATACCCCTTATTAATATTGTTGTGCCCCTATTGCCCCCATATTGTTATTATTGTGCCCCATAGAATCCCTCTATTGTTATTTTTGTGGCTTTATATTATTATTGTTAGGTCGACTGGATTATATTGTGACTCCTTAGACTCCTATATATAGAAAGGAGGTTTTGTCATTTGAATCATCCAAGAATTGTTCATTTATGTAATGTAAAGGAGGTTGCCCCCTCGAAGAGGCTGAATTCTAAGGCGTTGATCTATCTTTTCTATCTTTTCTTGAGCTGGTTTCATAACATTTGGTATCAAAGCTTTGGATTCTAGGGTTTCGCTGCTCCAAACAGGTCATCGTGGAATTTTCGCTATAACTTTTTTTCTACGACATTTCAGAAGTCGCAAAAAAAACCCATTTGAGAAGAAATTACGCTGAACCTCGGGTCCGAATTTCATAGCTTTTCACACTATATTTGCGGAGATATGATCTAAGGAAGCTGGTCTTTTTGTAGACTCCTGAATTACATTCCAAACAGGTGACCTGGGGAAAATCATCATAACTTTCTTTCTGAGCATCGGATTGAAATTTTTCAAGAAGGTGCAGAAAGAGGACGAACTGTAGTTTTCTCGTATATATTTTTTAGAGTCAAAGGTCGAAACAGTGACACGTGGCACTTCATAAAAGTTCGCTCTACTGAACTAGTCTACAATCAGGTCACTGCGGGAGATTGTGCATAACTCTTTCTTGGAGAATCCAATTTGGATCAGACTAGTGGCATTGGAAAGAGGACACAGAAATCTACTACAGGTCACAATTTCAGAACTGGATGATTTGAAATTACAGAGATACATGAGATTCAATATCAGGCTTCTACAAGGCGAAAAAAGGTGTGTAATTTTTTTTTTTAATTTTTGCGTAAGCTTGGTTTGAAGGAATTCAAAGGGCATAGTAAAGCATTATTATCGGTAATTGATGCCCCAAGGAAAGAAAATGCAAACACCTAGTAAGCAATCTGAAAGCTCTAGCATGACTTATGAAGAAGAGGAAGAAATGCAACATGATATAGCAAAATTACAAGACCAAGTGCAACAAGTGTCACTTGCACAAAAAGGAACAGAATCTAAGATGGATGGTTTAAAGAAAGATGTAGAAGCTAAGATGGATGGTTTAAAGAAAGGCGTAGAAGCTAAGATGGATGATTTGAAGATAGATTTGAAGACAGACATGGAAGAATTGAAGATGTTGCTACAAGAAAGGGTCACTAATGGTGAAAGGGTAGTAAAGGAAACTCATGATGAGAACAAAAGAAATGTTAATCATGATTCCATAGACTAATGTTGGATCGAAGACCCACCATATTCCAAAAATTGATATGAGGAAGTTTGATGGCAAGGATCCCGCAACATGGATATTACAGATGGAGCAATTCTTCGATCTCAATAATGTGCAAAACACACAAAAGGTACGTATGGCAACTTTATATTTGGAACCAAATCAGTTTGTATGGTATCAATGGCTTTGCTCTCATAAACAATTTATCACTTGGGAAATTTTTACAGAAGAATTGATAGCACATTATGAGGATACAAAAAGAAACACTTTTTTTAGCCAATTGATAAGTCTCAAACAAAAGGGTTCAATAATGGAGCACATTGAGGAGTTCCAAAAATTGAACATAAGGGTAAAAGATATTCCAGAGGAGCATAGGATTGATGTGTTCATAGGGTCTTTAAAGGATAATATCCAACATGATGTTCGCCTTTGGGAACCTGATTCATTAGAGAAGGCATTCAGGTTAGCAAGAAAAATGGAAAGCAAAATTATGGCAACCAGGAAGCATACCACTCACAACTATAAAGACGGAAGTGTTGTTGCCCCTAGTCTTCCACAACAATTGGAAGAAAAAAGAGCAAAAGGGCTTTGTTACAGTTGTGATAGAAAATACACTAAAGGTCATAAGTGTGCTGAGAAGAAATTATTCTACATAGATTGTGAAGAGGAAGAAGAAAAGGAGCAAGAAAGGTCAAAAGAAGAGGATATACTCCAGGAACAAAGCCTAGATGAAGAACAAATAAATCCGACCATATCTTGTAATGCATTGGCGAGAATTACCACTCCTCAAACCATCAAGATAGAAGGACAAATCAAGAAGAAAAAGGTAATAGTGTTGATTGATTCAGGAAGCACCCACAATTTTATTCATTGTAAGGTAGCAAAAGAATTGAATTGCTTCCTATATCCAGCACCAGAGTGTCAAGTGATGATTGCAAATGGAGGAACAATAAATTTCTCTGGAAAGTGCCATAATATCAAGCTATCCATGGGAGAATATGTATTGACTAGCCCAATGCTTTCCATTCCAATGGGAGGTGCTGATGTTGTACTAGGAGTCCAATGGCTACAATCCTTGGGTACAATAGCTTTTAATTTTCAAGAACTTTTCATCAAATTTTCTACAGAAGGAAAGGAAGTTGAATTAAGGGGTATTGCAGGGAAACCAGGAAAGATAATCAGCTCTAATGGTATGACAAAGCTTCTAAAAAAGGAGCAAAGAGGTGTAATTGCACAATTATGTTCGCTAGATGTTTCCACATCGGAATCATCTATTTCTCTAGATCTCCAAAAAGTCCTGGACAATCATTCCAAGGTATTTGAGACTCCCAAAGGTCTCCCACCTATGCGTGATCATGATCATGCTATTCATCTGATTCCAGGAAGTGTTCCTCCAAACATCAGGCCGTACAGATATCCCTATGTCCAAAAGAGTGAAATTGAACGTATGGTTGCAGAAATGCTAGAGGCTGGTATAATTCAACCGAGTCAAAGTTCTTTCTCTGCTCCAGTAGTATTGGTGCACAAGAAGGATGGATCATGGCGCATGTGTCGGATTATAGGGAGCTCAACAAGCTCACTATTAAAGATAAGTTCCCCATTCCTGTCATTGATGAATTACTGGATGAATTGCATGGATCAATTTACTTCACCAAGTTGGATCTTCGTTCAGGATATCATCAAATCAGAATGAAGATTGAAGACATTCGAAAACAACATTTAGAACTCATGAGGGTCATTATGAATTTTTGGTCATGCCTTTTGGCCTTACCAATGCACCTTCAACATTTCAAGGTTTGATGAATTCAATTTTCAAACCATTCCTTAGAAAATTTGTGTTAGTATTTTTTGATGATATACTAATCTACAACAAGTCTTGGAAGGATCATGTTGAACATGTTGACAGGGTGCTACAACTATTGGAGGAGAAACAATTATATGCAAAAAGATCCAAATGTTTCTTTGGAGTCCAGGAGGTGGAATATTTGGGTCATATTGTATCTCATGGAGTTAAGGTAGACCCTAGCAAAATTAAAGCCATTAAGGAATGGAAAATCCCCACATCCATAAAGCATCTGCGAGGATTTCTCGGGTTGACAGGGTATTATCGCAAGTTTGTTAAGAATTATGGGAGAATAGCAGCACCTCTAACAACATTATTGAAGAAAGATGCATTTTCATGGACTCCGGAAGCAACAAAGGCCTTTGAACATCTTAAAGAGGCAATGTGCCAAGCACCGGTCTTAGCTACACCGGACTTCACAAAAACCTTTATTGTGGAATGTGATGCTTCAGGAAATGGAATTGGTGCTGTTCTAATGCAAGATGAAAGACCCATTGCTTTTGAAAGTCGTCCAATCAAGGGAAAGTTTTTAAGCAAAGCTATTTATGAGAAGGAAATGTTGGCAATACTCCATGCACTTAAGAAATGGCGACCCTACCTAATGGGAAGACACTTCAAGGTAAAAACGGATCATGATAGCCTTAAATACTTTTTAGAACAAAGATTATCCTCTGAAGAGCAACAAAAGTGGGTCACAAAGATGTTGGGTTATGACTTTGAAATCATCTACAAAAAAGGGAAGCAAAATGTGGTGGCAGATGCACTCTCAAGAAAGGATGAGGATGTGGAAGCATTGTTGTGCGCCATTTCTATTATCCAACCAGATTGGATAAATGAAGCAAGGGAGGAATGGAAGAATGACGAAGAAGTGTGGGCACTTATTCGAAAGTTACAACAAGATTCCAGTACGTCTGATACATTTAGCTGGCAAAATGATTCATTATGGTACAAAGATCGCTTATACCTCTGTAAGAATTCCCAGCTAAAACAAAAGATTCTTATGGAATTGCACACTTCTCCCTTAGGAGGGCACTCAGGATTTTTAAAAACTTACCACAAGGTTAAGAAGGAATTTTTTTGGGATGGCCTTAAATCAGATATTCAAAAGTTTGTGGCAGAATGTTTGGTTTGCCAACAAAATAAAGTTGAAACAATTAAGACACCGGGTCTATTACAACCTTTATCCATTCCAAGCCAACGTTGGGAGGAGGTTTCAATGGATTTTATCACAGGTTTACCCAAGTCTGAGGGAAAGAGTGTCATCATGGTGGTAGTTGACAGACTTACCAAGTATGCACACTTTTGTGCATTATCACATCCATTAAAGCCAGTACAGTTTCTACTGCATTTATGGAAACAATTCAAAAGCTACATGGAAACCCAAAGATTATTGTAAGTGACAGAGATCCCATTTTCACTGGAAATTTTTGGACAGAATTATTTTCTTGTCTTGGTACTCAGTTAGCTCATAGCTCATCTTATCATCCTCAATCTGATGGGCAAACTGAGATAGTAAACAAATGTTTGGAAGGATATCTTCGTTGCTTTGTATCTGATAAACAGACACAATGGGTCAAATGGTTGCCTCTGGCTGAATGGTGGTATAACACTTCCTTCCATACAGCAACAAAAATGACCCCATTTATGGCACTTTATGGGTATCAACCACCATCCATCACATCATATTTAAGAGAAAATTCTAAGGTTCAGGCAGTGGAACATCACATCGAACATCAACAACAAGTCCTCCAACTCTTAAAGGATAACCTCGTGTTGGCACAGAATAGAATGAAACAACAGGCAGATCAACATCGCAGTGAAAGAAGTTTTGATGTAGGTGATTGGGTATTCCTACGGCTACAACCATATAAGCAAATGTCCCTCAAGCAAGCTAAGAAGGATAATAAATTATCACCAAAGTATTATGGTCCGTACAAGGTGTTGCAAAAGATTGGTACTATGGCATACAAATTGGAGCTTCCTGCAGCTTCTCGATTGCACCCAGTTTTCCATGTTTCATGTTTAAAGAAGGTTATAGGTGACAAGCTCCCAGTTCAAACAATATTGCCAGAACTTGACGAGGAAGGAAAAATTATATTGGAACCGGAAGCAGTCACAGAAACAAGAACTCGACAGCTACGAAATCGATCAATTTCAGAGTATCTTATCAAGTGGAAGAACTTATCCGCTGAAGATTCCACATGGGAGGATGAGAATTTTATGCAGAAGTATCCAGAACTACTCAAGCATTGAGGACAAAACTTTTTTGAAGGAGAGGGGCATGTTGGGTCCCTATAATACTAGTGATTACCCCATTACTATTGTAGTTATACCCCTTATTAATATTGTTGTGCCCCTATTGCCCCCATATTGTTATTACTGTGCCCCATAGAATCCATCTATTGTTATTTTTGTGGCTTTATATTATTATTGTTAGGTCGGCTGGATTATATTGTGACTCCTTAGACTCCTATATATAGAAAGGAGGTTTTTTCATTTGAATCATCCAAGAATTGTTCATTTATGTAATGTAAAGGAGGTTGCCCCCTCGAAGAGGCTGAATTCTAAGGCATTGATCTATCTTTTCTATCTTTTCTTGAGCTGGTTTCATAACAAACTGATGCATGTTCGTTCTGTCAGAGACCCAGTTGAGATCAGAGAAGGGATAATGTACTATCAGTTGGATGAATATTTTTCCTATAAAGGAAGAACATCCATGATGAGGATTTATCTCCTTCAGGTATGTGCAGTTATATCAGAGGTTAGTGAGTGTGTGAAGAGGCCAATTCACACAGGTGGCAGTACTGGACCCCAAGGAAAATGCACAAGGAAATAGGAGGCTTGGAGGGCAGAGGAGAAGGTTTGTGAGAAACCTTTGACTATCTATGAGTAGCAAAGGGATTGTACTAAGAGCTGGATAGATTTCGAGCTAAGGCTTTGTGTAATCTGAACATATTTCCACTTGTATGATAATACAGAGATGGGGTTTTAGGTAGGTGCTTTCCCCGGGTAAATTCTTCTGTGTTATGTGTGATTGATTCCTTCTTATCAGTTATATGTGTTCTTATTGATGTTGCTCATGGTTGATTAAGCTTCAGCTAAATTGTTTGTAGAAGTAGATAAAGTGTTTTGCTTTAGTACATTGCATTACTAGGTGATCTACAGGTGGGAAATTTCTACATGGTATCGAAGCTAGCTGATTAGTGGAAAAAGTTCTACATGGTATTAGAGCTAGCTGATTTGTAGGAAAAATTCTACAAAATTCTACATGGTATCGAAGCACAGGTGATTAAGGAAGAACAGTATACTGAGAGGAGATTTCAAAGTTTTGAGTTTTGGGCTGAGAGTTTGCAGAGCAGATCTGAAAATTTATGTACTAAACTTGCAGAAATAAATAGCAGATTTGGATTTGTTGCAGAAAATTACCCAAAAAAAAAATCGGCTGAATCGGAGTTCGGATGAGGGAGATATCGTTGATTTAAAATCAGCTCTTTTTCTAGAAAATTTCATAATAGCGGAAAGCGGAAATAGATTGGTGTGTTAGCCAAGAATTTGTATGCACTTGAGGTACAAGATGCATGCAAAGCCTTGAGGAGCAAGGCAAAGGTTGCATACTTGGTGTTTGAGAGCGAGAGTAAGTTACCTCTCAACATGTAGAGCTAGAAGAAGTCTAAGACACTTATGGAGGAGCCACGATTGGTGCAGCAGCTTCAGGAGGTTGTGGAGTAGCGATAATAGGGGAGGCTGATAGGAGATCGAGTAGAGACATCTACTCATGCAGAGACCTCCAGTAGGGGGAAACTTCAAGCCAGGTGGGCAGAGGGATCACATGCAGTCGTACCTCCAGGTAGGAGGTGGGGCGATATAGAGTGATCATCCCAAGGAGGAGGGGCAGGATCCTTGAGGTACCCGACCTCTTGGATGAGACTTTGCTACCAGAGCCCTGATGTGGAGTAGCAGGAACTGACTGATTAGGTAGATACATATGTAGATGGAGTGGCAGAGAGAGCTACAGTGTAGGGAATCCCAGGATAGTGCAGAGCATGCAGGTTTCAGCAATGCGAGAGGCACAAGTGTGTTGCATAGTGCAAGGTAGCACGGAGAAGGGTGCAACGGTGCGAGATGCATGAAGATGTTGCAGTAGCACAGAGGATAGAGAGGGAGCACTTGTCAACAATAGGTAGAGCTTCAGCATCAGAATATGTTTCTAGCCCAACAGAGAGGTCAGTTGGGAGTTTTTTTGTTTCGAGTGTTGCTGGAGCAACCACACTTGGTAGATGTGTTGCACACTGAACATTCCAGAGTTACAAGATCGGGTTCGAGAGGAAGCCTTTCTTGTTGAGAGGGAGTGTTGAAAAATGTGCAATAAGAAATGCTAAATTTAGGAAGTGCTAAAAATAGAACTTCTAAAAATAGCAGTTTGGTCAATGAGCATTTTGGCCACCTTGGGTGAGAGGTGAAACTACTAAAAATAGCATCTTCTAAAAATAGCATTTTTGGGTCCCTTCTTATTTATAACAGTCCCTGGTCTATCTATAGGAAGTAAATTCGAATTTGGTCTTACCAACAGTTTGGAATATTAATTAATTAATTCTCCATGAGTTAATTAGTTAAGGAAAAGCAAACTTGAAGTCTTTGTGAGAACATGTAATTATTTCTCCATGCATTAGGGAATGTGTCCTTGATTTGCTCCACTAATTGAGGAATTAAGGATGAGTTCTATATTGAGAGGATCAGTTGACTTAGTTTAACTCAGTCAAGTTCATTTAGATTAATTTAAGAAGTTGTAAATTAATGAGATATAGTTTGTTGATGCTTGCTTGCATGTGACAACTATTATTTTTAGATAACTGCGTATTCACTCATGGATAACTGATGCATGTCAGTTCTATCAGAGATCCAGTTGAGATCAGAGAAGGGACAATGTACTATCAGTTGGATGAATATTTTTCATATAAAGGAAGCTCATCCATGATGAGGATTTATCTCCTTCAGGTTTGTGCAGTTAGATCAGAGGTTAGTGAGTGTGTGAAGAGGCCAATTCACACAGGTGGCAGTACTGGACCCCAAGGAAAATGCACAAGGAAATAGGAGGCTTGGAGGGAAGAGGAGAAGGTTTGTGAGAAACCTTTGACTATCTATGAGTAGCAAAGGGATTGTACTAAGAGCTGGATAGATTTCGAGCTAAGGCTTTGTGTAATCCGAACATATTTCCACTTGTATGATAATACAGAGATGGGGTTTTAGGTAGGTGCTTTCCCAGAGTAAATTCTTCTGTGTTATGTGTGATTGATTCCTTCTTATCAGTTATATGTGTTCTTATTGATGTTGCTCATGGTTGATTAAGCTTTCGCTAAATTGTTTGTAGAAGTAGATTAAGTGTTTTGCTTTAGTACATTGCATTACCAAGTGATCTACAGGTGGGAAATTTCTACATGGTATCGGAGCTAGCTGATTTGTAGAAAAAGTTCTACATGGTATCAGAGCTAGCTGATTTGTAGGAAAAATTCTACAAAATTCTACAGACACAATATTAGAAGACAAGGAAAAGGTCATGGAAAAGGTATTCTCAAATTGAGATTTACTCCCTTTTACACCCACTATAGTTCCAACTACAACTTATTTCACACCCCTTCAATTCTTTTTCAATTGATGTTAGTCAACATAGATGTCCCATTTCATGACATTGGAAACACATAACCTTACTCAAGTCATTTCTAGTATTTATACATTCCTTGTTCTTGAAGCCTATTTTTCTATTCCTCTTCATTATTCCAATGAAGCTAATAACATCAATCTCCCTTGTTTCTTTGAGAAAGGTTGCAATATGATTTATTCCCACACAAGATCAACCCAAATCTTTGGAAACTTGGGTATATTCTCTTGAGCAAAAATATCTTGAACAAAAGGCATCTAGGAAAGAGCAAGTCCTTTTAAGGAAGTGAACAACAAATGTAATCCTCCACCATTGTAACATTGGAGGCCAAGTAATCCTCTTGTTCATTAATCCTAGTCAAATAGCTCACCTTATAGTTTGTCTTACTCGTGCAAATGGGTGAAAGTTGGTTTAACAAAAGCATCTATTGAAAAACACAAGAGTTCTAAAAAACCTGAAGCAAAGCATCAAACATTTTTCTTAACTATATTCTTATCTAAGATGTGTGAGATTAGATGATCCTTCTTTCACCAAGTGATAAATTATTCTTCATTTTGGTTTCCTTCTTTCATTGAATGAAAAATTGTATTGGATCAGTAGGTTCTAGAATCTCCTTCTCAACATTCTTCCAAATATTAGCTTCCCCCATAAGAATCTAAAGCCTAACCCTCCATGAAACAAAGTAAGAATATCCATCTGACTTGTCACATTGTCTAAGAGCGAGACTCAACTTGCACATCCTTAATAAGTATCAAGTGTAAAACCCAATGATTTATGAAGTAGACAAAACCCTGTCTATTGTTCAAATGCTTCTCCTAAGCAATCTAGGGTATCACACCTAATAATCTCAACATGGTCAAGTACCTCCCCTAAGTAATCTCCAATTGAAATACAAACTCCCTTCTACTCAAGAGTGATCTTAACCACAACATCCTTTAATATCATGTAAAAATCTCTTAGGAAAATTCACAATTCATAAATTTCAGCTCTAATCCTAGAGGTTTCCTTAATATTTACCTCGAAGGAGAAAAGATACCAAAGTGTCAGCATAAGTTTTGACCTTGTAGCAAACTTATCATACAGTGTGGTTTCTACTCAATGAGAACATGTTAAGAGTTTTTTTTAATATATATAGGTCACATTTAATGGTTGCTTTAATCCAAAAATTGAAAAGTGGTTCTCCCAAAATCACCACCTTTTTCACTTCTCATTGAAATTACAACTTGTTGTAAATTATTTCCTTGACACCTCTACCATTATAAACCAAAGGCTTAAAATCAACCCTAAAATTGAAAAGTGGTGGTCTTATAATCACCCCCTTTTATTGAAGTTTAAATTATGATTTGTTTGAAACCATGGCATTGACAATTTCCATTATTATAACCAAAACTTTAAAATTACCCAAATTGAAAAGAAGAAGAAGAATTAGTTGTGAATAAAAAAATGAAATAAATCAAGAGACCGACTTTAAGTTTAAAAAAAATGAAATTCTAAAAAACAAAGTAACAAAACAATATTCTAAAAGAGAAAAAAAAAATATTTAGAAACAATTACTCAAAAATAAAGAAAAAAAATTTGTTTATATTTTAAAATAAGATTTAAAACAATATATAAAAAAGTTTATAATAATTTAAATTTAATTAATTTTTTTAATAAAAAAATAAAATCTAAAGATAATAATTAGAGGAAGGGCAATTTTCACAATCACCCCTCTCCTTTACCTCACGAAACCCAGACACCATGCCTATCTTCCGCACACCTTTTCACCCCTTCAGTATAACCTTTTCAGTGTTTCAATGGGTGATAAGGTGGGTGGAGTGTAAAGCTAGCAATGGTGTGCATGTGTGTGTGTGCGTGTGTGTGTGAGTGGTTTTAGAAATTGGCCCACTACATGTATTTATTTTTATTTATTTTTAAAAATTTATAAATTCAAATATAGAGGGGGTAAAGTATGGACACCTTCATAGAATTTAGTAGTTAAACCATTAAATGAAATTGTATCCCTTATTCTACAAACAAGAGAGTCCCATGCACCAATATTTAGTTTGACTATAACTTTATTTTTTTTATTGAAGTAAATGATTTGTTTTTCCAGATAACAAAGTGTCACATTCTAATTCTATGAATTCTAATCTAGTCGAGCAGTGGGAAGACCTGAACAGATATAGAACTTCAATCTCTTCATAAATGAAAGATAAGATATTGTCCATAGTTCCTAAAACCAAAATACCTATACTAGTTGCTAGGCATCGTGAACCATTTTTAAATTGAAGATTACAAAACTAAAACATAAAAAAAAAGTATGCAACGAAGAGACTAAATGATAATTAAGTTGAGTTATATGAATCAGTAGCTTCAATGAGAATGGGCTCCTTGTTGTTGCTTAGGAGAAACCTGGTTTAGGAGGGATGCCCATGTGTTTCTCAATATGGCCCATCCTGTGATCCATAGTTTCCATTTATCATTGCATATGATCTAGAGATATAAGGATGCCCTCCCTACTCTCATTTATGTCCACTAGAACTCTATCAAGGAGGAGCTTGAGGTTCCAATAAATATCCATTGTATACATGTACTGATTATAATGCCCTCTAGTATGCCTTGCATCTAGAACCAATTAGATACTTCTATCAGCACTTCAGTGTTTGTAAGGGTGCATCTCTCGTCAGCCAATTCTCTCTGTACCTAAATAATTTCCTCTTAGACTATGTTGGACACCTAATCCGCTAAAGGTTGGTATGGAATGTGAATAATCATTGGAGTCCAAGATACCACTTGGTATGTGAAGACCAAGGGTCAGAAGGAAATATATTATAAATGTATATTTTTAAATAGTAAATGCAACTCATGTTTATCTTATTTTTTGTCTTCTCCATGTGTGTGTTTAACATGGTATCAGAGCAGGTGAATTCTGGCCTGCTCCAATTTGAGCCAATATTTTGTGGCTTTTATCAGTCCTATTTCATTGTTCTTGTCTTACAACTCGACTCATTTCATTCTTATGTGCCTCTTACACTGAAACGCTCATTTCTACTTAGACCTACCCACTATGCTCATGATTCTGCCTTTTTTGTTTTTTCAGATCCCTGATTATGTGAATTTTATTCATGAAAAAATGCAGTAGGTCCTCAACAGAAATATTCCAATTCTGCCTCTATTGATGTTGTCAGACTTGTCATCCTACATTCAATCTTCTGCCTAGTTGTCAATTCTCACATGTGCTTTTGTTGGTGACCGCAAGCAGTGGAAAAATGTAGCCTAAGAGAAGTTATATCCCAACAATAGCAATGCTTGGAAAAATGAACCTGAGGCCGCTATAGCGCTACAATTTTGGTGTTGAGATGACAATGAATCCCTTTGAATAGCAACCGGATTCTGCAACCGCTGAACATATAGATGAAATCTTGGAAATTCTAACGAGATTAAGTTAATATTATGGGAAGAATTTTTTATTGGATTCAAATGCTCAGAAGAATTGAATACCAGATAATTTGGTCAAACGGTTGAAGAATGCATTACAGCAGAAGCGTGGTCAACTATGGTGGTCGTCTTTGGTGAGAAGCATATGATTTGTGGGATCTCTTTCAATCTGTTGATTGAACGTTAGTGTCCTCGTTAAATTAATATCTTATGTGTGGAACCTCTCCAAAATTTTGAAGCGCTGCATTTGATTGAGTGTTGGAATTTTTTAGAGAGACTGTGTATTATCGCTGTGTGTTGAATGACTGGTTCATTACTCATGTTTGTGACCGTATTGAATGGTGTGAATACAAAATCAAATAGTGCTCATAATTCTCCTGCAATGACTATGCGTTGTAATTTTGATGATTGTACATTATTTTTGGATGGCATTATGCATTGAATATGAGGTGTTTTACATAAGTTTGTATGTTGCATTGATATCGTTTTTTTATGGTAATGTGTTATTTCCTTTTTTATATGTTTTAATGGTGTGTTGATCGTTGATTCGAGCTCTAACAAATAGAGACAATGCAGAAACCCTAACAAGTTGTGTTACTTTAACATTTCTTGGTATCTTATATTCGCCTTCCAGCACGTGTTTCTCTATCCAGTCGATTCATTATCCACCATTAAAGTAGTCATGTTTTTTGATATATGTAATGATATAATATAAAAAAATGAAATGAATGCATCAATTGTCCAACATTAGCGAAAGAGGATGGGATCGCTGGAAGAGAGTAAGGTCTTACAGCCTGCAGGTCTTGATTTTCTTTCCGGGCTACCTTGCGTCCATTCATTTTTAACGGCAGGGAAACCCTCTACAAATACCCGAGGATTCTTGTAAATTCTTTCCAGTCTTGTCAAATAATTTTGTGGACCAAAATAATTTCGTTGTGGCATTAATTATTAAGGGATATATATGCTGATATTGGATGGAGATATAATTAGTGTTTTGGGCTTTGTGTACAGACTGTAAGTGTTGCGGAATAATCTGGTTGTTTGAGACAATCGAGCAATGAACCTCCTGTGAACTGTATTTTGAGCATCATAGTAGATCGCGAGGTTTGTGCATTTCGCGCTTTTTACGTTGGGTATTGTTTCTCCATGTGGATACCTTATTGAAAAACAATGAAGTTGCACTCATAACTTGGGTATTAATGAAGCTTCACTCATAACTTAAACTCTTCCAATGAACTTGTTGTTTGTTGAAATAGAGTAGAGAAATTTATTTGACAGCCAGACATAAAGGAGAATCATTTTTCAAAGACAATATTTATTCCCTGTAAAGGATTATTGATTGAGTAGATTTCCCTTTTATCATTGGGCACATTTAATTTTGAAGAATATTGCATTGCTAGATATTTTCCTTTATAAGTACGGTTGACTTGAATTATTTGAATAATAACGAAAATTCATGGATTATTAGAGTTACTGAGAACTCTAATCATGTCCACTGCTGACAACACATTCCAAATTAGTAAGGACACTCTCTCTCATATTCTTTCCTATTTATAAAGTGCACAAGACAAAATTGATTTTTTGCAGCTCAAATTACAACTTCAGTAAGATGAGTTACTAAAGAAAAGGCATTATTTTGAAATTTCTTTTGTTCAAAATAATCCTTTATTTCAGGTTGAGGCAGACTCCCATCAGCTACTAGAAAGTGGTCAAATCAATAACATTGAGGTTGACTCCCATCATGTGCCCATTTCAAGAACAAATTTGCATGTGGGTGTGGAAATTTAGCATGCACTTCCTAAGCCAATTATTAGATCTTGGGAAGAGCTTGTCAACAACAAGCACAAAATAGGTCTTGGATATGATAAGGAGGTGTCATTTCATACTCCAGACTACTTAAATCCCATCAAATTTTAGAGTGTTGTATTTCCTTAGGATAGTTCTTCACATGTTCCTTCTCCTCCTCCACAACAACAGATTGTCAAATGCCAACAATGTGATGGAGTTGGCCATGTGACATATCATTGTTTTGATATTCATCCATGCAAGCGTTGTATTTAGCATAATCGTCATTCAAAAAATGCTTAAGAAACAAGCCTCTTGCAAGAACAAAGATTCACCTTGGATGGATCGTTCCTTGGCAATGGGCTTCAATAGCTAAGAAGATATTTCACTCAATCATAGAATTTGTTCACGTGTACTAAAAATCCTTGCAGTTGAGCTCTCTTCATATTCTCAACTTGTATTTGATAGGGGGGGGGAATCGATAGTCATCTACAAGTTTCAAAGATATATCGAGCGAGCACTGAACCTGCTTCCTGAGCCTACAACTAGAGATAGCCATACCTAGATTCATAGTTGTAGCTAGAGACATAGAAGCCCCTAAGCATGCCTTTAGTTGGTAGCCTTCTTTAAACCATCATAGGTTACATACCTCCCTTTTTCTAGGTTGAAGGTCTCCTTCTTCCAAACATTAAGGAGCACTTCCTCTAACAGAAGACTTCATCTTCTTGCGAGATTTGGAAGAGTTCCGGGAATCACACTAAGTTCTTTTGGTTGGTTCCATTCCTTAAACCATCACAAGTTGAAGACCTCCCTTTTTCAGGTTGAAGGTCTCCCTCTTCAAAATAATAAGGAGCACTTCCTCTAGCAAAAGACTTCATATTCTTTCCATATTTGGAGGAGTTTTAGGAACTGCACTAAGCGTTCCAGTGTTGGTGGTCATCCTTCAACCATCGCTGGTTGAGACCTCGAGTTCTCCCACTTTATGCCATAATCTCAAAGAGCACATTCAACCTATTTCTATCATGCATGGATGTATTTTGTATCAGAGCTCTCTTCTTGGACTCGTATATATTGTTGGTTTGAGGGGGTCTGGACCCACATTCAGAGTTAGTTGTGCCAAGAAACAAAACCCTACACTATCATCCCTTTAAGCAACAACCTGCATAACACAGGCTGCAGTTTCACTCGAGGTAGTATTGGGGGGTGATAGAACTAGGTTTTTGCATCCAGATGTCTATATGATGGGTTTCTATTACTTCTAGGGCTTTAATAAGACCTTCATGAACCCTAATCCTTAAAACACGGAAATTACAGTAACTTACAAATAACAGATTCTAACCTTGCGCTGATTGCTTAAAACATTCATATTGTCAAGTAAATTAATAGATCTACCACTTTCATGCATTCTTTAAGTGATTCTTATGATAATTGCAATAAACAAAGCGCATTCACAGTAAATGCAGAAGTAAACGTAAACGCACAAATACACATATATTGATTCAAAATAGTCTTTATTGTGTTCAATTATTCCGTTACAGACTCTTTCTTCCCTATGCACATAGTTGTAGGGGCTCATGCACTCAACTACAGACTTACCAAGGTCTCCACGCACACAGCTATAGGGGCCTTCCCCTTCACCTAAGTACAGAAAACATACTTCTTTGACTTAGATCACTTGCCCATATAATATTAGGTCTATATCTATCCTATGACTCTCTATGACTCCTTTATATAGCATCTTCCATTACAATACCATGGTCTGCAAACCATTGGGTGGGTCACAAAACAAATTAACTTCTAACACGCTAAGGGGTTTTGACCTTCCTAAAGCCCCTTTTACTCTTAATGACCTTTACGCTCCACTCCTCAAAATGCGGAGACTTTACAAACATAACAAAACTATTTGTAAAATTGACCCGAGGGGACCCTGTCCCAACCAACAAAACCCTGCATTGCTCGACCTTTCGGCAACAACCCACGTAGCGTGGGTTGTAGTCTCACCTGAGGTAGTATTGGGGGATGACAGAACCAGGTTTCTACATCTAGAGGTCTATGTGATGGGTTTTTTTTACTTCTAGGGCTTTATTCAAACCTTCGCGAACCCTAATCCTCAAAATGCATAAATTACAGTAACTTACAGACTATGTTGCACGGGTACCCGCACCCGGGGGCGGGGTTCTCGAACCCGTCCCGGGTTCCTGCACCCAAGTACCGGATTCGGGTACGGGTTCTTCCCAGACGAACCTAGAAGAACCGGGTTCTTCAAAAAAAAAATTGGGTTCTTTTCCTTTAATGGGTTCTTGGGTTCTTGGGTTCTTCGGGTGCTTGGGTTCTTGGATTCTTCGGGTTCTTCGGGTTGGGTTCTTCATAAAAAAAACTATATTAAAAAATTAATTTTCAAATAATTTTTTTTCATTGAAATTTAAAAAATAACTTATAACAAAGGTAAAACTTATAACAAAACCTAAAAAACCCTAAATCAATTCTTGTAAATCAATTTGGAATGAAACATTCTTTCACGGTCCTTACCATCAAAACCTGTGTTGCACGGGTACCCGCACCCGGTTTTTTAAGTTTTTTACAAGCCTTGTTTTTTAAGAATTCTTGTAAATCAATTTGGAATGAAACATTCATTCCCGAGCCAAATAACCATCAAATTATAAACTGTAAATGCACACATACAGGTTCAGACATTTTCGGTCAAATAGAAAGTAGGATTGAGACCAGCCATAAGTTGTAATCAGCTGATGTTGTTAAATGACAAAG
Organism: Pinus tabuliformis; assembly: GCA_031772625.1. Lineage (NCBI taxonomy): Eukaryota > Viridiplantae > Streptophyta > Pinopsida > Pinales > Pinaceae > Pinus > Pinus tabuliformis. The sequence goes on from CM062805.1 coordinate 265,898,181, forward strand.
GGCTATTTTGGACAATGGCTAAATTAAGTATCAAAATCTGCCAATTTCTCACAGCATTCTGATAACATCATGTTAAGATTAAAACTAAGAAAATATGCCTAAATCATATATGGTCTCTACAGACTTGTACACCAAGTAATCTCTAAAAACTGCGAAGATGTTTTATGTTTAGATGATTAATATTCAGGCAGAGCTTCGCACTCAAAGACAAACTATCCCTCAAGCCATCAGATGGTTGCTGTGCATTTTATTGGGAAACAAAGACTGATAAGCGTGTTTTGTGCAACGGTAAGGCTGCCACTGTTTTTGGGATTGCTTTACCACAGAGCACACCATGCATGGGGCAGGTAGATGATTAGACATCAAGAAAATTCTAGACCACTATCAGGTTGAGAAGAATCTCCTATGAAAAAATTGTGTTTTTATATGGGAGAGACTAAACATTCAAAGCAAAGATACAAGCTCAAACTCCAGCCAGAATGAGCAATTTCAATAAGGAGAGAAGTTGTCTTGAAATTAGAGCAGGAGGCAGAAATGCTAACACTCCTTGGCTGTGTAGGAGGAAGGGTCTGTACGACCATAGCCTAATTCATTGATAGGCATCCTTGCAAATGAACCTAAGCTGCATAGTTATTTTAAAGCCTGTGTGTGACAAAATCTGTCCCAAGTTTCACCAAAATAGCTGAGTCTAGCATTTATCCTAGTATCTATTTTGAATTTTCAGTTTTAGTAGTATCCTTGAGCTCTCTCACATAGTTGTCACAGTGTCATGGTTACATTGAAAAGATTCAAAAGAACAGTTTTTTGGTGATAGATTTTGAAATTTCAATGTCAATGTTGAATGTTCAATGATGTGCATGTTTAAATGATTATCATTAAAGTTTTCTTGTTTAAAGTTGAAAAAATATACAAATTCAAATTTCATATATATTATTAATTATAAATTTATAATTAATAAAATATAATTATTAAAATTTAATATTATTATATTACCCGACGAACCCACGCACCCTGTTTCCAAAAATGCCGTCCCCGTCCCCGTCCCCATCCCCGCACCCACGTTTCCTGGCAACATAGCTTACAGATAACATATTCTAACCCTGTGTCGATTACATTAAACATTCATATCATTAAGTAAATTAAAAAATCTACCACTTTCATGCATTCGTTAGGTGATTCTTATGATAATTGCAATAAACAGAGCGCATTCACAGTAAATGCAGAAGTAAATATAAATGCACAGATACACAGATATTGCTTCAAAATAGTATTTATTATTTTTAATTCTTCTGTTATAAACTTTTTCTTCCCTACACACATAGTTGCAGGGGCCCGCACACTCAGTTGTGGACTTACCAAGGCCTCCGCACAGGCAGCTGTAAGAACCTTCTCCTTCACCTAAGTACATAAAATAGACTTCTCTGACTTAGATCACTTGCCCATATAATATTAGAACTATATCTATCCTATGAATCTCTATGAATCATTTATATAGCATCTTCCATTACAATACCATGGTCTATGAACCATGGGCGGGTCACAAAACAACTTAACTTCTAACACACTAAGGGGATTTGACATTACTAAATCCCCTTTGAATCCCAATGACCTTCATGCTCTTCTCCTCAAAATGTGGAGACTTTACAAACATAACAAAACTATTTGCAAAATTTACCCCAGGGGACCCTTTACCAATAGGCCCCCAACACAAAGTCATGACTCGTCCTTGAGTCAATTTGCTGGTGGTGCCTTGATTTTCGCCTATAGCTGACTGAATGTTATCTTCAATACTTGCGGGTTTATTGTCCCCTGTGAAGTGGCCTAACAGACTTCAACAAATTTTTCTGTAGTGGGGTCTTCAACTGCAAGGCCCATAGTTATTTGCATCCACTGCATCACCTTCAACTTGCTCTATACTGATAGCGTCATCCGACTTGCTTCGTCCGCTCAGGGCTGCATCCTTGAAGAGGTGATTTCTTCCTTTCGACGCAGCTCATTGATCTCGCTCTGGATGAGATTTCCCTCCTACAATCTGTGAACCTTTGCACTAGTGCTAAGGTTCACACTGTAGACCTTATCTCATCAAACTGCCTCTAATTTTCTCTAATGTCTATTTCAATCTTCTCAAGAGTTGGATCCTCCTACAATGAGGTCCACAATTCCATGTCTTTCTCGAACAACTAAGTGCAGACTTTGGCTGTAGCTTCTAAGGTAGCCATTTCTCCTTTAATAGCATCCTCGCACTACTCTCTGACTTTTGGAGGAGTGGTTGGATGCAGGTTTAGTTGGAGCTCAGAGATTTGTAGCTACAACTCAAATCTAACTTTTCCAATTTCCTCCTTTGACTCTTTTACTGCAGCAGTTAGCTTCTAAATCTTCTCTGTAGGGGTCATTTCTGCTGGACTCCAGATCTCGGGAATCTCACTACAGGCATACGCTATTACTGCTTCCATATGTTGAATTGTGCCATCACTTTCTCCTTTTCCTTGAGGGCATGCGCCTTTGCCTCAAACATCTATTGATTATTTGTTTTGACCTCATTGATGATCAGCAGCGTGAATTGTTCCAGAACTCTGAGCTCATTTGACACCCCTTGATGTAGCTCGTTCATTGTCTAAATAGGAAGCGTCACCAGATTCATACTCAAATCCTTCATGTGAAAGAGGTGTGCCTTGCCTTCTATTGCATCGATGCGTAGGGACCCCTCTGGTAGATGCACCATGCAGAAGTCCATGGTGAGTTCTACTACTAAGCCCGACCTGATCACTTTTTTTAGGCTCGCTTGCTTTAGGCTCACCTGTCCCACACTCACTTGAATGATTCCTATTTGAACCTGCAATTCCCGCAAGCCCTGCTGCACTTTATCCAGCATTTGGTGGTATTGTTCTTCGATGTGTCCCCAAAGATTCATCATTGCATTGTAGACACCATCACCAATCTCATCTAGGTACCCCTCTGTGAGGACCAAAGGAATCACGCTCATTTATTTGTATGACTTCTTCTTCTTGCGCGACCTTGTAGAACTTTGCTTTTTCCTTTCTTGATGATGAAGGGGGATTCCAAGCCTCTCCCCCTTCTTCTTCTCCCTATGTCTCTTCCTCCACATTTGTGTGCTCCATGTCTGACTCACCAAAGTCAATGGTGGCTTGTGACCTAGTGGCAGTCTTCTCCTTAGCCGCACCGGTCTCTTTGGAAGAGACACATTCTTTGGTTGCTTCTTTCTCTTTTGCAACAACTTCTTTTTGTTGCGTGGCCTTTTATTTTTTCCGCAGATTTCTCTTTTGTGGAAACCTTTCCTTCTTCCTTCTTCTTTTCCTTTGCTACTGTTTTTGTTTTTGTGGTCTACGCTACTTCGCATTCAACATCCTTACTAGTTCCCACACTGACATCAGAGGGGGTCGGCTAGTCACTTAGTCATTTAATAATAACCCTGAGAATATTGTCCTCAATGACTAAGTATGGCACCTTGTGCCATGTGCGTGTGGCATCTTTCTTTACGTGGATGTGTAGATTATGAAAATCTGCCTTGAAATCAGCAACATTGTTGTATTGCACGTGCAAACTTGGTGATAACCTTAGCCACTAGTTAATCACCATCCTCAATTCTCACTCAAATAAGGCCCCAAAAGATCTTTGTCTCCATAACATGCTTGGGGTCTTTGGTGACCCACAACAAAGAGAATTTCACAACCTTAGGTAGATCTGAGTCATGCTGAGGAAACTGACTTTCCTTAGGCGTCCTCCAGGCCACCAACATGATCAACAATAGAAACCACGCATAGTGGAACACATTGCCCTCATCCTCGACCTCTATGCAGTTCTCCAAGAATTCATGGCACAAGTATTGAGTCCAGTTGTACTGGACTCTTTTGGTGCATTGTGAAACCAAAGAGACTACTACCACGGTACTTCATCCGCACAACACTTCTGCATGATTTTTCCAACCAAAGATTTATGTAGCGAACTACACCACGCCATCAGATATGGAACTAATTTCATAGCCACGTGAATTCTTTGTCAGCTTGAAGTCTCTCTTCATTTGATCTGCCAATTCTTCTCCTATGATTCTCCTACAAACATCGCCGCAGGGTCCACCCTTTGATATGGAAATAATGTTATTCTCTGGATTAGCATATCAGTGATAGGGATGGACCCTCCCAACTAGAGGCACCCATCATGCACTAGTGTCAAAATTTGACGCACACAGACTATGTTTATAGCGATGCGGCTAAAGTGTGGCACCGATAAAATATTCAATAGACCCGCACACCCAACTCCGACTACCCATTTCATCGTCTCAAGCTGCTTGACCTATGATTCCTCATAATATACCTTCTTCAAGTACTTGTATAGCTCCAATTGTGGGAACTTCATGTGGTCCCCCAGGTCCCAATCCTCCATTTTTAAGTATGGTACCCATGCTAGCAAATTTTCCTCAAACAACACATTCTTCGACAGCAAAGGTGTGGAGACCTTGAACTTCACTCAATCCAAGTCTTTGGGCACTTTAGCTGTGGATTTTCTTGGTGGTATATATGGTAGTAGCCAAGTTATTGGCTCAACCTCCTATACATCAATCTCCTCAACACCCCTGGCTAGTTCTTCCTCATCTAAGTCTAGGGGCTCCATCGAATGACTGGATCGATCCATTTATCCTTTCTGTTGGATCTTCATCGGGTTTTTGCATGGTAATTTCCACATTGGTGATTGCAGAGGCTCCTTCTACTTCTTATCTCCCGCCGTGGAAGCAGGTGGCTTAGGCCTTGGTGACCTAGGCACTATAGTAGGCAACCCTATAGGTACAGGTTGGACCGGCTCCATCTTAGGGTGACTTCCAACCATTCTCTTAATGAATATTTAACGCTACCAGTCAGTTAGATGTGCGAATCTCAGCTATGAAATATGCTCCTTAATTCTTTCCCAATCCTTGTCAGACATACAACACTTCTGTTGGCGTAAACTAAAGCACAAAAACTCAAGGCCAATTCTAAGGAATAAAAGTGTTTGAATGTGGAGTGGGATGCCATATTTATGGCTCAATTTGAATTCAAATCTGCTCATTCCCTCCAAATATTTGTCATTAATGCATTTTTAGCAGAATATTTCCAAAGATATTCTCCATAAATGTCCCCCCCGACTCCCTTTAATGGAAAAATAAGCATCCAATTAGCTATAGTGCTTCCAACGATCACTTTTTGGTTAGGCTACATGGGACCCACCATCCTAGCACAGTTCCTTCGTCGCAGCTCTCCTCTGTGCCTTCCCTTGATTTGTCGCACAACCGATTTGCTTCACCAAACCATCCTTCTAGAAGTGTAGTTTATAGTCCCGCACTCTCTTGCAACTGCCTAGAGTACTAAGACTATCCTGCATCCGTATAGTCATTGCACACGGGTGGGATCACCCCTGTACAACTTTAACCGACTCCCATTGACTTTTCCCAGAAATAGCTCGACATTCAGCTTCGTGAGCTGAACTGCGCCTCCATTTATAATCTCCTTAATAATATATGGCCCTAGCCAATTCATTTGGAACTTCCCCAAAAACTTCTTGAACTTATTATCATATAATAATATCAAATCTCCATTCTTAAAGGTGAGTTGTTTGATATGGTGATTATGCCAAGCCTTTTCGTGATCCTTTTGCACCTATTAATCGAAACCTGCTAAGAAGTGATCTTCCTCCAGCTCAACGAGTTGCATGAGCATTTCTTCCATAGTATCTTGATCGACCATGTCTGTAACTGCAACAATCCACAAACTGGCATGATGTACTCCATTGACATTACAACTTCTTGTTCATAAACTAGTCTGCATGATGTTTATCCCGTCAACTTCTTGCAGGTAGTTTTATACACCCATAGAAAAGCTGGTATACGTACATCCCAATCATTGCGCTTCGCATACAAATCTTTGTTAAGGAGTTTTCCAAGATTTTGTTAAATGCTTCCACTATGTCATTCACCTGAGGGTGATACAACAAACTCTTTTGTTGATACATCTAGAATTCTTCAAGCAAAGAAACAATTGTTTCATTTAAGAAGTGTGAACCTCTATCGCTCATCAAGATCTTAGGGCTACCGAACTGAGACAGGATATATTCAAAAATGAAATTTACAGCTATTTATGTGCTACAATCCTTTACAAGCTACGCCTCAGCCTACCTGGTTAAATATTCAGTTGTTGTAATGATGTGTCTAACCCCTATCTTCTTTGCTAGTGGTTGAATTGGCCCCATGAAGTCTATCGCCCACTTATTAAATGATTGTAATGACACTTGCGGGTTCAAGGGAAATTCATCCCTTCGTGATGGTCACCCCTTTCTCTAACAGACATCATATGTCCTACAATAAGCCTTCGAATCCTTATGGACAGTTGGCCACCATAGTCCTACTCGTAGAATCTTTTGTGTAGTTTCTCTTCCTGCATAGTATCCTCCTGCAACCCCTCCATGTGCTTCAACAAGGATACTTTGTTGTTCATACACCAGAACATACCTATTCAATATTTCATTGGATCCCATTTTATATAAGTGTTCTACGATAATAGAGAAATTTGCAACACGAACCACCAATTCCTTCTTTTGTTGTGTCGTATACCCTTTAGGAACTATACATGTAGACAAGAACTGGATTCTTTATGTGAAATGGTCATCTGCAATGCACATAGCAAAGAGTTGCGCATCAGGAAATCCTTCCTCTAAATTTGTAGGTCGTCACCATTCTCAATCTAGGAGAGGTGATCTAGTCCAACATTTAGTCGTCTTGGCTTCACAATTACTTCAAAGTCATATTCTTTAAAGAGCAACAACCATCTACAGATTCCCCCCCAACACAGGCTTGTTGACTAGGTACTTCAAAGTAGAATGGTTTGTGTACATCTTGAAGTGCGCACCCAACAAATAGTGCCTGATTTCTGGAGCACATACACCATTTCTAATCCTTCACGCTTTGTAGTTGAATAATTATTTTTTTGCCTTTGATAACTTCCTACTCGCAAATGCTATCGGATGATAGATATCACCTTCGCCTGGTTGGGTTAACACAACTCCCAGTGCTATGCAGGATGCATCTACATGTACTTGGAACTCCTTTTTCTATTCAGAGAACACTAGAATGGGCACAGTGACCATTTTTTCCTTCAAGACATCTAGACTCTTTTGGAAATCATCGTCCCAGCAAAACGCCACATCCATTTTTAGTACTCTTTTCCATGGGTGCAGTGATCTACGCATATGCTTTGATAAACTTACTATAATACCATATGTGGCCCAATGCCACACATAGTTTTGTGACATTATTTTGAGGCTCCATATTAATAATCACTGCAATTTTGGTAGGTTCTACCATCAACCCTTGCTTAGAGACTACATTGCCCAATTGTATCCCATATAGTATGCAAAATATGCATTTATTTAAGTTAAGGGATATCTGATACTTTATACAAGTATCCAAAATGAGACGAAGGCTGGAAACATGTCTCTTTACTAATCCAAACACTGTCCAATCGTCGAAATAAACCTCCATAAACTCATGAATAAATTCCTTGAAAGTGCGACCACCACTTGAGAGAAGATTGCAGGGGCGTTCTTAAGTTCAAAAGGCATAACAATATACTAAAAATAGCCCCATTCAGTCATGAAGGTGGTCTTACTTCGATCCTCCAATGTGATCTTGACCTGATGATACCCTGAGAACCCATCAGTAATTGAATAGGCATCTTGACCTCCAACATTTTCCAGTACTTCATCTATGAATGGTGTAGGAAATGGATCGTGGATACAAGTGTCATTCAACTTCCTTAAGTCTAAGTATATCTGAATCTCACCCTGCGTATTATTTTCCTGAACCACCATGGACTAACCCAGACCGATTCCTCAATAGGTTGAATAATCTAGGCTACAAGCATCTTATTTAATTCTTCGTGCACTTTTTCCTTATACTTAGGATTCAATCGGTAAGGGCGCTGCTTCACTAGCTTTGCATATGGCGTTAGAGTGATCTTCATGACGCCCATATCCATTACTATCCATTTCAGATCAGAGAACTTGGTGGGAAACAAGTCCTGATACTCCCGCCGTAACTCCATGACTTTGTCCATTATATCTTCGTCTCAATAATCGCCTATGTTTGCGAACTTTGGTTGTGCTTCCGATCCAATATTCACCTGCTTGGTCTTCAAGGGTTGTGAGATATCAGGGACTTCTTCCTTAGGATCGTCTTTCCCTTACTCAACGGTCATGTTGTAACATTCTAGTACATGGCGTAGCTGCGTACTCCAATATGGTTGTACCCACACAACAGGTTCTTCAGGCATTCTAAATATTGTAGCTTTGATCTCTTGTAACACTTCATCAATACACTCAAATCCATATTCAAACCTAAAAGTGAGTAGAAAACTTTACTTCAAAACATCCCATTCTGCGGTTCCATGTCGCAGCTTTGTTTCTAGATACCAGATCATCAAGATCGTATCCAAAGTGTGGTAAAATATATGAAACCATTTTGGCTGGGGTTCTTCACTCCATGCTTCTTTCCATCGAGCCAGATTCTCACATGGATCATCCTTCCCTATATATTTCTCTATAATGTGGGTATTGGCATACCCAAACTATAGGTTCATCATCTGTCGATATTCCTTCCAATCTATGAATTTGTTCTTATGCATACCCCACCATCTGGCAGGTGTAGCTCACAGCGCAATGTCTATATCTTGGAACCAATAATCCTCCATCACATCCCTTTAAAATTTATCTAAAAATAATTTGACATCTTCTAAACCATCATAATGTGATAAGTTGCGTACCTCAGTGGATATACATCGAAATGACTTTGTAAGCCTGTTGCATCGCAGCGACGATACCTCATGCAACCTGTTTTGCTAGTGTTCGAGATCTTCATCTTCATCTGAATTGCAAGAGTGGTCCTTCTCCCAGGTAATTCGTCCATTCGTCGTAGGGTTGATCCAATCTTCATCTCGCGTAATAAGATTATAGATTTTCTCAATATCATCATCCTCATCATAATTGCAGATTGGTTTGGTATATTGTGCACCCTCAACTGGATCCAATGCAACAATAACCCTTAGTTCCTTTTTTTCAACTGTCATACTGCACTTCTTAAGGTTGATGAAAGTGTTCATATCAAATGCCCAATCAATTCCAAGCAGTGCTAGGTATGGGTTACTATCGTCCACTATTTTGATCACTTCAAAATCGACTATGACACGTGCTCCTTCAATATCCACAATCACCCTATGTAGGCACCCCATAGGAACAATCTTTGTTGATTTTCCATTTTCAACTAGATAGGGGACCACTGTAGCGCTGGTCTTTCCATTCTTTCCTAGGTTTTCTTCGGTAGAACATTTGCATCAGACCCCAAATCAAGAATTACCTAGTCCATTTCGAATTCTCCAATCTAGGCAGTCAATCTCATTTCGCGACCAGTACTTTTCTTACTCTTTCCTACTTTGTGTATTGTGTGCTGCTCAAGCTATTCTTGCCAGTATAATTATCTATCATCTCTTGTAGTCCATCTATTTCCTTCTTATCCCTTAGAAGCTTCATGCAAGTTTGTAAAAATGATGCTAATAATTAGGGTTCTGCCTCCTGTGCAATACTAGTGTCTTTAGGCTTTCCCATGCATGTACTTTGAGTCCTTGATGTAGAATCTCCTGCATCTGTGAAGCTCCTTTTTGCTTCCATAAACGCTTCCTTTACTTATTCACATCGAATCCAACCTCCTTATTAGCAGCCTTACTAACCCATACATTTTCCTCTAGTTATTTTTGTTTATCCTCCCTAGTGGTTATGCTGCTTTATGTGACGATATTAACACTAGGTCTATCTTTGCATAAGCTGTTGATTCTGGGTCTTCTTTTCTTGCATCTTTGTGATGAGCATGAGACAATATTCTATGAAATGATCAAACTATCGACAATATTGACATGAGGGGTGTGTTGGATTCCGACAGTCTTGTGCAAAGAGACCTAGCTCTCCACAATTCTAACAAATGATCTGGCCATGACCTCTTCCAGCTCCTCCTCCTCCTCCTCTTCCTCATCCTTGAAACCCTCTACATGCCACAGTTGTGCCTTGATCTTGAGGATGAGCCTCTATCTGTACTTTATATGTTGGTATTACCTCCATCATCAATTCATAACTCTGGAAATTACGCTCATCATGACCCACAGACTTACAAAAATTACAGAACAGCTGTTGGGGAGTCTGTATAAACTTATACAACAAATGAAATTTGTTCGTTGTGCGTTTTCATGTAATCTGACAAATAGCGCACCATGGTACTACTCCTGGACTTGGCCAAGTGGTGTTTTTTGGCTTCAGGGGGAAGGTCCTCCCCCAACAAGATAATTCTGATACACCAGGCAATGGTCCTTATCGTGAATTTGGCCCTTACATTTCAAACACCATACTTCCATGCAGACCTCATTCTAGACTTATTTTCCCTTTTTGAGGCTCTGCAAATCCACATGAAAGCTAGCCAACTGTGACTGAATCTGCTGCACTCTCATATTTGTATCCTGAATAGGTGAGGCTTCCAATTTCATATCAATCTCTAGTGCCTCGGCTTGCTTTCCAATATTCTACTGCGACAGTGGCAATCTCAAATGGAGCAATAATGAAGCAATGTACCAATCCTTGTGTTGGTCATTTTTGATCTACATATTATCCTGTTGGAGCATACATTTCAACCTCTAATCAAAGTCCCACGTGGACTCATTCACCTTCTATTGGATCTCTTTGACCTTTGTTACTAACTGGGCTTGCGATTTAGGCTTCTTGAATTCATTTTTTAGCGTGTCCTTCATGTCTTTTAGCATCACATTTGGATGAGTTAAAAAATACTTAATGTACCAGCTCAGCACCCTATGTTGCAATGTTGTGACCAGTTGCCCTTTCTTCAAGTCATCATCTGCAATCTGTTGTGACTTCCACACAACATATTCTACAAACCAAAACTATTCAAGGTCTTCTCTCCCCAGACTTCTGAATATGGGCATCTTCATAGCGTTGGTCATGTTTAATAGTGGAGGTGGAGGTGGAGGTGTAGGTGTATGAGGCGGAGGTGGAGTGGATGGATGAGGTATTCCTGCGATACCCTGATTTACCGTCTGTAGCGCACCTTGAGGTATTTTCAGAATACTTCTTTTTTCATCACTATCAGACTCTCCCAATAGAGGGTTGTACTCAGCACCTGAATCTAGGTCTCTTTTGAACATATTTTCACTTCGCATAGTTCCCATCAAGTCTCTTCTAAACATTAATTCAATGGAATAGCCCTTTTCCTGCAAAATAGCATTTTAATCCAAGTTTTCAGGGACTTCAGATACTTACCTCTTGGTTCGTTGAAAAACCAAAGTCAGCTTCGCTATAACTGACAAATGTATCGATCATGAACTCAGTAATAAATCCACCCAAAATGCTATCGATTCAGTAATCAATATCCCTCGCGATCTTGTTTTCCAAAGCTTCCAAGTGCCCTACCAACTCTAGAATCCACACAATAGGGTTATCCAACTTCCACATGCCATAATTGTCTGCCAATTTAGACAATCACTGGTATAATTTGCACGGAAAAGAGCAGAAGAAAATTATGTGTTCGTCTATATATAGGTATCTATTCAACCACTATTCCTTCAACACGCGCATATTCCTATTTTCCTGATCTGCAAAATCGTGAAACTTTTGATCCATCCACTTCTTGATCTCCTTCCTAGTTGGGAACCATTTATTTGACATCACACCTTCCTTAGATAGATCCCAGTACTGGCAACAAAACCATTTGTTGGCTTGAGGGGGTCGAGAACCAGGTTCAAAGTTATTTCCACCAACCAACAAAACCCTACACTATCGGCCCTTTCGGCAATAACCCGTGTAGCGCAGGTTGCAGTCTCACCCAAGGCAGCATTGGGGGATGACAAAACCAAGTTTCTACATCCAGAGGTCTGTGTGATGGGCTTTTGTTACTTCTAGGGTTTTATTCATACCTTCACGAACCTTAATCCTTAAAATGCAGAAATTACAGTAACTTACTGATAACAAATTCTAACCCTATGACAATTTCTTTAAACATTCATATCATCAAGTAAATTAACAGATCTACCACTTTCTCACATTCGTTAAGTGATTCTTATGATAATGGAAATAAAGAGAGTGCATTCATAGTAAATGCAAAAGTAAACATAAATGCATAGATACACAGATATTGCTTCAAAAGAGTCTTTATTGTGTTCAATTCTTTTGTTATAGTCTCTTTCTTCTTTGTGCACATAGCTGCAAGGGCCCGCGAACGCAGGTAGGGACTTACCAAGGTCTTCAAGCACACAGCTGCAGGAGCCTTCCCCTTTGCCTAAGTACAGAAAATAGACTTCTTTGACTTACATCACTTTCCCATATAATCTTAGATCTATATCTATCCTATGACTCCTTTATATAACATCTTCCATTACAATACCATGATTTGTGAACCATGGGCGGGTCACAAAACAACTTAACTTCTAACACACTAAGGGGATTTGACCTTCTTAAAGCCCCTTTGACTCCTAATGACCTTTGCGCTCCACTCCTCAAAATGCAGAGACTTTACAAACATAACAAAACTATTTGCAAAATTGACCTCAGTGTACCCAACATATACTCCTTCGAATTAAGGAGGTGGAATGATGGAATCCTAATCCACTAAGGGTTGGTGTGGAATGCGAACAATCACCAGATTCCAGGAGAACACTTAGTATGTGAATACCAAGGGTCACAAGGAAATGTTTTATAAATGTATATTTGTGAATAGTAAACGCAACTCACGTTTATCTTATCTAATGTCTTCTCCATGTGTGTGTTTAACAGACTAACTATGGAGTAAGCTCTATAAATTGAGTCGTAGAACTTTAATCTCTCAATTAAGCTCAAGTTCACCCCCTTTTCTAATAATATGCTACCCCATGGCACACTCAAGCTCTGTAACGTGGCATAATGGCCTCCCTGAGAGCTATTTGGGCCAAATGGTGGATAGAGTTTCCCCCTAGCCCATAGATGATCTCTGAAGAAATGTTTAAAATTTGAATAGAGCTAAAAATGAGGAGGGCCTCTTCTGCGATAGGATGCCAGGGACACTTGACTTGAAATAATAAATCGATGACCTAGAGATTGTGGGAAACCCACTCTAAAAAATGAACACGTTTCCATCACCCTTTCTTATAATAACAAACAACACCAAACCTATAATAATAAGAATTTAAAAAAAAAAATGCAGTAGGGCTAGAATTGAACATCAGTTACCTACCTCTAAAGCCTCTTATAGGTTGTATGCCTAGCAAATCATAGAATTCCTAGAAGCATTGCAAACAGTGAGGTTGTTAACTATCTAATCCTGACCAAATCTCTAGAAAGACCCATAGAGGTTTGTAAAAGAGATGGATGTGCAGGGTAGGAAGGGAAATGACACCTTTGTTCCTGCTTTTCCAATGCGCAAGCTCCCGAGGTAGATGCATGTAAAGATAGAAGCCTAGAATATAAACGTGTTGGTGTCCGAAGAGGTATTTTCATTATCTAGAGTAGAAGAATAAATTGTTAAGCTCTTGACCCGCGAGAATATACCAAAATACCAAATATGTGAAGAAATATACCCAAAACACAGAATAATGAGAAATAACAGCATGTATTTTATTATTCAGAAGGGAAAGCAATGTTCACTTGCCTCTTCGAGGGGGCAACTTGCAATAGAGCTGGGCTCGATTACAAAATAAGACACGACACTCCTCAAGGGGAGTCTCTATCCTTTATATAGGATTCATACATCCAATACCATGGGTCAGTACCATGGTTCTTATTAATACCATCTATCTAATACCATGGCCCATGTGCAACTAACTGTGGTCCCTTATTTAAATGCGGGTCAACCACTTACAATTATTAATATGTGCTTTATTAACTCTTTAACTAACTATAACTATGACTTGACCCTATTACATAAATAAGGGGGTTAGGGTTGGACCCTAACATGCCCTCCCCCATAAAAATAGCCTTGTCCTCAAGGCTGAAGCTGCAGAAACTACTGAAGAATAGTGGCTGGTTCCCAAGTCGCATCTTCTGGAGAGGTGTCTTTCCACTTAATGAGGACTTCCTTGATCATGGGGCCACACAAGTGTTGTTCTTGTGTGTCAAGAACCTATTCAGGTTGGAGCTAGATTGAACCTTCTTCATCCAATTTCGGTAGACTGGTTTGAATTTTGCAATTGTTCCCAACCACTTTCTTGAGGCATGAGACATGGAGGACGGGATATATTTTTACAGTGGGTGGCAAGGTTAGCTTGTAGGCTACTTCTTCGATACACTGAAGTATTTGATACAGATCGTAGAATTTTGGAGATAATTTCTGACAACCCTTGTCTTTGAGTGATGTTTGCTTATATGGTTGCAGCCTCAAGAATACTTGATCCCCTTCTTGAAATTTGCGCTCTAAATGATGTTGGTCTGCATGTTGTTTCATGTCATTTTGAGGTTGATGGAGATTCTCTTTAATATGGGCAAGCGTGGTTGCACGGTTTTGTAGGAGTTGATCCACTGCTTGTACCTTAGAGCATCCCTGGATATAAGAAGTAGGTGAAGGGGGAGTTGACCATAAACTGCTTCATATGGAGTCATCTTGGTGGTGGCATGATAGTTAGTATAATACCACCATTCGGCTAGAGGTAACCACTGTACCCATAGATGTTTCTTTTCTGAAGTGAAATACCTGAGGTAGGTCTCTAGACATTTTTTGACTGCTTCAGTTTGACCATCAGTTTGGGGATAACAAGAAGTACTGAGTTGTAGTGGGGTACCTTGTAGCCTGAAGAGTTCCTGCCAAAAGTTACTAGTGAAGATCGAGTCACGATCAGACACAATAGAAGTGGGCATGCCATGCAATTTGAATATCCGGTCCATGAAAGACTGAGCCACTAAAGCGGGTGTAAAAGGGTGGGGTAGGGCACAAAAATGAGCATACTTAGAAAGTTTGTCCACAACCACCATGATGATTGACTTGCTTCCTAACATCAGAAGACCAGTAATGAAATCCATAAAACCTCCATCCAGATTGAGGCAGGGATGGGCAATGGCTATAAGGTGCCTGGGGATTTGACTGTTTCTCCTTTGTGGCGTTGACACATATCACACTCAGCTACAAAAGTAAGAATGCCATTTTTCATGCCTGTCCAAAAGAATGAACGTCGAGTGCGAGCATAATTCTTCTGAAAGCCTGAATGGCTTGCAGTGGGAGATGAGTGCAACTCTACCAAAATGCGAATTTTGAGGGTGGATGTTGGTGATATCACTACTTTGTCCTTGTAGCAAAGAATCTCATCCTGCTAAGAGTAGCCCGCTGTGGAATTTGGATCTGCCTGTAATTTATTAATGAGTTGGGAGAGCGAAGGATGTGAAAACCATTCCTTGCGAGCTTCTTCAATCCACTCCGAAATGGGAAGAGAGATTGCTAGTAGGGTGCTTTCCTCCTCAAATTGGTGTGATAAAGCATCCGCTACGACATTTCACGCCCTTTCTTGTAAATTATCTCATAATCATATCCCAACATTTTGGCTAGCCATTTATTTTGTTGTGGTGAGGATAGGTGTTGCTCCAAAAAATATTTAAGGCTTTGATGGTCTGTGTGGATTTGAAACGCCACCCCAATAAGTATGGTTTCTAGGTATCCACTACATGTAAGATGGCCATCATCTCCTTCTCATAGGTAGATTGTCCCAAATTTGTCCCACTTAGTTGTTGGCTAGTGAAGGCCAAGGGTCAACCTTCCTGCATTAAGACAACTCCAATACCCGTACCTGAAGCATCACATTCAATCACAAAAGATTTGGTGAAGTCGGGTAGTGCCAATAGGGGAGTGGAACACATGGCATGTTTGACAACTATAAATGCATGTTGCTCTTCATCATTCCAAAGGAATGAATTTTTCTTGAGAAGGTGAGTGAGGGGTCTAGCAATGTGACCATAATTGCGGCCAAATTTGCAATAGTAGCTAGTGAGACCCAAAAATCCTCTCAAACTCTTCAAGGTCTTTGGTTGAGGCCAATCCTGCATTGCCTAGATCTTTTTGGGATCCACCCTGACACCTTCACGCCCCACAATGTGGCCCAAATACTCGACTTCCTTCATTCCCAAAGAGCACTTGGACAATTTCATAAATAATTTATTCTTTTGGAGCAGTTGCAAGAGTAGGTCTACATGCTGAAGATGTTTTTCCCAGGTGAGGCTATAGATGAGGATGTCATTAAAGAACACAAGGACAAATTTTCTGAGATATGGTTTGAGCAGGTGATTCACGAGGCTCTAAAAAGTGGATGGGGCATTACAGAGACCAAATGGCAAGACCAGGAATTCATAATGGCCTTAATGAGTTTGGAAATAAGTCTTTGGAATGTCTACTTCTTTCATGCAAATTTGGTGATAGCCCAAGCGAAGGTCGAGCTTAGTAAAGAATTGAGCCCCATTTAGTTCATCGAGCAAATCATCAACAACTAGGGTGGGAAATTTATCTTTGACCGTCAACTTGTTGAGGGCCCTGAAGTTTGGACACATACGCCATTCCCCATCTTTCTTGAGCACCATGACCATAGGCGATGAATAAGGACTAATGCTAGGATGAATGACACCGGCTTCTAAGAGTTCCTTGATGATTTTTTTAATTTCATTCTTTTGGGCGAAAGGATATCTATATGGGCGCACATTTGGTGGTTGTTCCCTTAGGACCAAAGTAATGTTATGATCATGTTCCCCTCTCGAGTGGAAGCTCCTGAGGCTTGTCAAAGGCCTGTAGATGGTTGTTTAAGACCTGTTGCATCTTAGGATGAATATGAAGATAAGTGGGCTCGAAGGCCTGGACGACATTAATTGGGCTATAACTCCATGGTGGCCCTTTTTTAACAACTTTTCCATCCTATGCAAGCTGATGATAGAAGGAGCACCTGCCTGGAGTCCGTGGAGGGTGTGTGTGTGGTCATTCTGCTTAAAGCTCATATATAACTCCTGGAAATCCATTGTGATTGGGTCGAGTGTGCAGAGCCATTCAGCACCCAAGACAATGTCACACCCACCCATGTTGATGACAAACATGTGTGTATTTAGGTGATAATCCCCCATCTAAAGTTTGACATTTTCACAATGGCCTTCACATTTCATTGTCCCCCCAACAACAATCTGGACCTTGAAATTAGAGACCACTCGGAAAAAACAATGCACTGCTTCGGCGACTCTTTAATGGATAAAGTTATGCATACTACCACTATCAGTCAAGATTACTACATGGCGATGTTTAATAAAACCTCTGATTTTGAGAGTTTGGGGAGAAGAAATTCCTCCCAAAGCATGGAGCGAGATAACTAGTTCTTCTGGTGTAGCTGGGAGCTCATTGTCCGACTCGTTGTCCTCATCTTCCTCCTCTGGTCCCTTAAATGGTGGGGTTTCCTCAGATGAACTGTGATCAGTAGCATCAATTTGAAAGAATTTTGGTTCCTTGCATTTATGCCTCGGGGAGTATTTCTCATCGCAGTAGTAACATAATCCTTACTTTATTCTTTCTGCCATTTCCGTTGGTGACACCTTTTGAACTTTAAGTGTTTGGTTAGTGCTTGGAGCTTTGGTGGGGCATCCCTTGGCTATGAAATTTGGACGAGTCGACTGGGCCGCTAGCGCGCATTCTACTTCACGAGCTGTCATGCAAGCTTCTAGCCATGTGACTGGGTGGTGCATCTGGACATGGGCTTGTATGGTGTCTTTGAGACCACTGATAAAACATTCCAAGTAGAATTCATCTGCTAGACCTCATGTGCGGAAAGATAATGCTTCAAAGGCTTTAATATATTCTTGCACTGTGCCTGTCTTTCGGAGCTTAGTAAGACAACCCAGAAAGTTAGATTCATGGTCAAAGCGATCAGAAAGGGCTTTTGAGAATATCTACCAAGTCATTGGCCTTGCATAGTAGTGTTGATGCCATTGCCACCATTTCCATCTTTCTTGGTCCAAGTACAGGCTTCCCACACTTAGCTTAGTCGCATCATCTCTGATGTGATTCAATGTGAAATATTGCTCCATTTGTGATAGCCATATGGCCGGATGAGAGCCATCAAATTTATACATGTCCAACTTGGGTGGTCGAGGCTGGGACTGTTGGTGGTTTCCATAGAAGTGAAGAGAATGGCTAGATTCGCCCTCAAGGTTTTCATTAAAATCATATGCCTCTGATTGTACCCCCGACTTGCCCTTTGTGATTGTGTCATTTAAGGACTGGATCTGCTTCATTAATTCCTCCAAATTTTGTTCAAGGGTGTCTATCTTCTCATTGTCCATAGCTTGAGCTCTGGTTTGTACGATGCAAAAATCCGGTGCACTTGTCGTTACTATGAAAAAAAAATTTGGACCACCGGAAATTTTGATGCTGACAAGTGAATGGTACAACCTGGCTTAGCCCATCGACCTGATTCTTATGGGCTAAGTCTCCTATAAGCGTCCCGGGAGGGTCTCTGACTTTTTTTTTTTTTTTTTTTTTTTTTACTCCGAAAGGAGTTTTACTCCTCACTTAGGAATACTACAGTAGCCTATTCCCAGAAAAGTTAATTTTGCCTAATGTCCTGCGAGAATCACCAGGTATAGGACCCACAAGTCTCCCTGCACAAATAGTCAGATCTGTCGGTGAAACCCTTAACTGCAGAGTATGAGTAGGAATGTGGCAGTGATTGAACCCCTGTTGCTAGATCTGAATGGTGGATCTGATTGTTGCGGCTACGATATAATCCAACCTACTAGATCTGATATGGCAAAGATGATGCATGATCTAGAGAGAGACAAGGGAACTATGGTCTCAAGGAGTGTCAGGTGCTACAGATCGCAATATACATAAGGGTCCAATAGTAGTACCCAGGCCAATCTTTCAGGGCACTAACCAAGGAGGATCAACCGTACCTATTTGGTCAATTTAGTGTCCTAAATTTCTCTACATAAATTATCAATCTAGGTATCATGAACTGATGAAGTGTAGTGCACTATATGTGCTAGATGACCCTTCTTACTTCAGTGTTTTTGAGTTTTCTGTTGTTTTTGGGTTTTTTAATCCTTTAATCCCTAATTATCTACAATGTTCTTAACAAAATCTTAAATCTACTTCTGATAAGAATCTAAAGAAATGAAATGAGCACTAAAAGTGCTTTAAGCCAAATTTGGAAGTAAAGTTTAATCAAGAAAATGAAAACATAGTTTCTATTTCTGCTCTTATTATTGTTTCCAAATCATGAAATAAAAAAACTTAAAAGTGAAATTACAACTACTGTCTAATCAACTATAGAAATAAGATTAAATGAAACACTAAAACTGAAAGTGAAATTGCAACTACCTATTATGAAAATAAAACTAAAATGAAATATTGAGACTGAAAATGAGATTACAACTACTGTTTCATCTATTGCAGAATCAACACTTAATGAAAAATTGAAAATTAAATTGCAACAAAACTAAGTGAAAGACTAAGACTGAAAATGAAATTGCAACTAATCTACTATGGAAACTAAATGAAGTGCTTAGTTACTCTGCCTCACAATTTTGGGAGAACAACCTCCTTGTGATAACATTTTGAGGAATTTTGTACTTTATTATTCTAAGAGAAAATAAATACAAAAGATATGCAGAAAAGACTCTTTGCATAAATGAAATATTCAACCACTTAGTTTAAGATGAATCATCAACTAGAAGGGCTTTTTAGAAACATTCACCTACAACATGAGTCACTAAACTAGTAATAAAATGGCAAGACAGTAATGGCACTGATCAGTTTTAATTAAAAACCTAAAGACTAATGAAACAACAAATGAAATAAATTACTCTACACTACTGAATTCAACTTCTAACTACTGATAAGATACTAGAAAGAAATTAAACAAAAAGAACTATTCTGCATTGAAATAAGCTATTCTACGTTAGTAAGAAAATGGTAAAGACTACATTATGAACAAGTTTAGCAAATGGTTATAAACATCATGAAAAAAACATAGTGAATTTACAGTTCAACTATAAAAGACAAAACAAAACGAAATGTAACCTTAGCTAGCATGGGGCCCCTCTACAACTGCTCAGGTTATACGTACTTAATCAACACTCCAACAAAAACTTTCAGATATCCATGAAACACACAGTATTCATATTAAAAACAGAGAATGAGTTTTCAAAATTACAGAGCAGTAATCTGAACTTAATACATGAGAAAATTTGAACTTGTTCTGCATTCTTCATTGATCCGGATCTTGGGAGGAGAGACCCCCAAGATCTAAAAGATTGAAATGGATCTTGGGGGGAGAGACCCCCAAGATCTGAAACCTTGAATTGCCAGAAGAAAAAGAGAGAATGCCCAATAAACAAAACCACAAAGAGACCTTTTATTAAAACCCAAGTGGAAATAAACCAGCTAGGGCGATGGTAGCTTATCTCTGAGAAGAGATGTGGTGGCTACATGCCTCTGAACTCCAAAGGCTACATTGTGGCGGAAAACCTTTCCTTTTACAAAATGTAACTTGTTACTTATAGTATTTTCTAGTTACAATACCACGGGTCAATTCCATGGGTGAATGAATACCATGGGTGGATTTTACAATACCATGGGCAGATGCCATTTACAATACCATGGGTAAATTCCATGGGTCGATGAATAATATGGGTGGTTGAGTACCATGGGTTGATGCCATTTTCCATTCGGATCATTCACACAGGTATTTATAGAGAAATTATACAACTGTTTTACGGAGAAAAATAAGCTACAACAAAAACACGTAGCAGGCAGGCACACAAAATTCTCTTCCTTGGTTGCTGGAGACATAAATCTAAGGTAATGGCTGTTGGATTCAGTTTGCACAGGTGGCTATTGAAGTCCATGGGTTCAGAAACTGTCTTAGATTCCATCACTGAGAAATGTGTACAAAACAGAGTCATGTTTGCCTTAGGTCTCTATGTTTGACTTCTCCTTTCACCAGAGTCTTCCTTGTCGACCTGTGCTAGATGAATAGGACACGATCCATGCCATGATGTTTTCCAAGATGCCCATGCAGTTATTTCCTCCTCTCGACACCTAAAACCTGTAAAAGCATGGAAGTAGCTGCGGAACAGCCGATTAGCTACAGAATAGGCTGTGTTCCGTAGCTAAAAGAAAAAAACTTATTCAAATATAAACATAAAAGTATAACATGTAAACCGCTAAAATGTTCTCCTTAAGGCAATGTATACTGGCTATTGATAATAGTGTTATAGACATATTTGGGCACTGTAACCCCAACCACATATGTCCATAAACCAAGGGCTTCTAAATCCCTAAAAGTGTTGTTTCATAACCTAAAGGAGCAAGATCAACTAATTACATCATCTCCTAGCAGTTCTCCCTAAAAAACTACTCAAAACTGGTCAAAGCAGGACCATACAGACTACCCAGTGCTAAGGGTGCGATGCATCTCACCTGCCACATGCAAAAAGTGCGATGCATACTGAAAAGCCCTTCTATAGGGTGCGATGAGCGAGAGCAGACAAATGGAAGAGGTAGTTGGCTAGGTGGAAACCCAGAGAATCTTCTAGAAACTGCCCATTTGACACTTGCCTCTCTGAATTTGCCCAGGGATGAGTAAGAGATCATGAAATCTCCAAGTGGAACCAAGAAATATCAGAGAGATGACACTAATAAAAATCCCAGAAGCTGACTCACCCATCTGCAAACATCTATATATGGATCCCTCATCCAAGAGATCCAAAGGCTGGAATTTTGTATTTTGTAAGGAAGTTCTGTTGGTTTCTCTATGCAACACTATATTGTTGGGTGATCCAAGCTTTTCATGAGGTGAAGAGGGCTTTCATGCTGGGAGGATGGTGCTGGGTCAGACCAATGGGTTGTAATCCTCTCTTCTACTACTTCTATCAACAAAGCTATTTGAGTTTTCCTCCATATTCTTGCATATCTCTATATCTTGTATCGATATATGCATTTGTATGGTTAATATACATCTGATCCTATATTTGTTTATGGTTATAGATATCTATGCTTTGATGGTATTATGCTGCTTTGACTCTATAGGTGTTCTTTGAAGCGGGACAAGTAAGGAAGGAGTGGCGAATCTCTGTCAAAGGAGGGAGGAAACAAGCAAGGAGCCAAGCAAAAGACTGAGGTTGGTACTCTCTGCTTCTCTCTCATCTATCTCTCATAAAGGAAAACACAAGTAACTTTAATCTGTTTGTTTCTAAGATATCTACCCTATTGGAAATAATACTGAGAGGGGGGGGGTGAATCAGTATTATCAAGTCACTTATTTTCTTTTTCAAACCCAGATCATATACGCTACTTCAGTTAGATAAAACCGCGTATATACGCAACTACAGAGAAGGAAACCTGCGTATGCAATGTAGAATTATAATTTAATTTATCTTACTGATGTTGATCATTAATCTGTGTATTAGGATCAAATAAACAGTAACCAGAAACAGTAAAACAGATCTGAAGACAATCACACACACAAGAACACAAGATATAAGGTGGAAAACCAATGTGGGTGAAAACCACCTGCTGCAATTCATCTCTATCTTCCTTTAATTAGAAACTTCTTTTTACAATGTACTGGTGCAGTCCTTTACTAGTACGTAGGCTACAACCTGCAGAGAGCTACAACCCTCTCTCTCGTTCTCCAGCTTCTCCTGGAAGGGAGCTACAACCCCCTTAGCTCTTGCACTAGCCAAGATACTAGTACGTAGGTGCTGGCCTACAGAAGGCTACAACCTTCTCTTTCTTCCAGGGACCACGTTTCATAAATTTTCAGACTGGATCCATGAACATCAAGAATTTCTGCATCAAACAATCTCCTTTTCACCAATTAAAACTGAATCAAGTAGATACTTCTCTGACAGCCGTACCCAAAACACAGTAATAGTAACCACATGCCAAATTTTGAACCCAGAACACTGCAGTAATAAACAGAAGCAGCTAGATCACAACTCAAAAGATATACGCTACTTCAATAACCTGAAACCTGCATGCATACACTTCTGTGTTTGGACCAACCTACGTATACGCTGTTTGTATTTACTGAACCAGCATGTATACACGCCTTCGCTTCACCGAACCTGCGTACAGATCTATAAAGGATAATTCACTCTTTCAAATATTCAGACAGTAATTAACCCAGATTATCAGATTTATAGATCAAGCACGCGCCACATATAACAGATCAAAATCATACAAAGATACTATCATTCAAGCCTTAAGATTATGACCCATCAATAGAACTTATCCTTCTCTTTGCGCTAAGGTTCCTCCTTCATTCAGATCCAGATCTGCACCATAACCCTAATCACCAATATTTTAGATCTAGCACTTATTAGATATTCAATTAATTCAGATGATCCTTTGCCAAATGATCTCCTTCCCCTTTTATAGTCTTAGGCCTTTCTCAATACCACGGTCCAAAACCATAATAAAACAATACCATGGACCCAATACTTGGGATCAACACTTCTGACGAGATACCATGGTCCAAAACCATAGGTTCAAATACCAAGGACTAACTACCATGGACCAAAAGTAAGTTCTCCAACATATACGCGCTTTTCCTTGCGTGAAAGTGTGTGTATACGCATACACGCCTTTGTAACGTCTAACCCGTGTGTATACGCGCCTTAGTCTAGGTGAACCTGCGTATATATCTTTTTCTTCATTTTGAGAGCCTGTACTGAGATCTGTCACCAAAGAGAGTTGCCATCAAGGACAACACCTGAGCCATAGCTCCAAACTTGTGCCATAATGCCAACAATCTCCCCCTTTGGACTTGATGGCAACCCCAAGATCCTCAAAGTCATTCTCCCCCTTTGTCATCAAGGGCAAAGGGTTGTGCTCCCCTTGAGTACATGCTAAAATCTCTGCCCTGCTATGCTGACCATGCTCCGCATGACTGTAGGTAAGATCTGCAAAAAGATGTTCTACAAGAAGAATCATGACTTATACATCATAAAGGACCTTCCTATCACCAAAAGACTCAATACATACGTCCTTCACCCAACCAAGTGGGGATCATCCACCCAACCAAGTGGGGATACATCAGAAATTTACATATGACAACCAAGTACATTACATCTTCATCCCAGGCATAGTGGGGAAACCAAAATAGGCCGTTACATGACCTTGACACCATAAAAGAGATACATGACATAGAGACGAATTATCTAGAGCAAGATTTATGAAAGTCACCAATAACTGATATCAGCAACATCTGTCAATCACCATTCAGATCAGCAACCAAGATTTCCTTCTGTTCTCCCTCTGCCTTTGTTCCACCTGAAACCAACAACAGCTATGATCTAGAACCAAAAGCTTCTAAGATAATGCCAACAATGCATCATTAGAAGTTTATCTGCTCCCCCTGAACCTGTGCCAGATGGTCTCTGTCAGACCCATATCAGACTATCTTCAACCAGAGCCTGTCCCTACTGATATCCATCAAGCCTTAATATACGCGATTGTCTCTACACAAACCGGCGTATGTACGTGGATCCATCTCAAGAAACTCACATACACCCTTTTTCTCTGAAACAGACAAGTTTTAACAACAAGATGATGCATCAACTACTCCCAGCTTCTGTCTGAGATATTCAAAAGTTTCCCTGGGTAGTGGTTTGGTGAGAATATCAGCAACTTGTTCCTTAGAGGGAACATACTCCAATTTGACCTTTTGTTCCAACACTTGTTCCCGGAGAAAGTGATACTTGATCGGTATGTGCTTAGTCTTTGAATGCATAACAGGATTCTTTGAAATGTTGATTGCACTTGTATTATCACATAAGATGGAGATAGGTGGTGTACAAGTGATTTGAAAATCCTGTAAAGTTTGCATCATCCAAAGGAGTTGAGTGCAGCAAGATGCAGCAGCCACATATTCCGCTTCAGCTGTAGATAAAGCAATCGAACTTTGTTTCTTGCTGAACCAAGATACTAATCTGGAACCCATGAAGAATGCACCACCACTAGTGCTTTTCCTGTCATCCACGCTTCCAGCCCAATCTGCATCTGTATAAGCATGAAGTGTGAGATCTGTATCTCTAGGATACCATAAGCCATAGTTTTGAGTTCCTTGAAGGTACTTGAAGATTCTCTTAACTGCCTGAAGATGAGTTTCCTTTGGATTTGCTTGAAATCTTCCAACCATTCCCACTGCATGCATGATGTCTGGTCAGGTACCTATCAGATAAAGCAGACTTCCAATCATGGATCTATAGGTTGGTTGATGCACTGCTGTTGATTCATCATTTGCACTGAGGCTACATCCTGTAACCATAGGGGTACATACTGGTTTTTCATCTTCCATGCCATATTTCTTCAAGATCTGCTTGAGATACTTGGTGTGAGACAAAAAGATACCGCCTTCAATTTGTTGGATTTGTAATCCAAGAAAATATGTCAGTTCTCCAAGCAAGGACATTTCGAATTCTTTCTGCATCACCAAGGCAAAGTTTTGACTCATAGCTTCTTCATTGCTACCAAAGATAATATCATCTACATACACAACAAGTATTAGCAATTTTTCATTTTCAATTTTTATATAAAGATTGCTATCTGCTGATCCTTTTGAAAATCCTTGTTGATGAAGATATTTGTCCAATCGGTAGTACCAAGCCCTTGGAGCCTGTTTAAGACCATAGAGAGCCTTTTTTAGTCCGCATACAAGATTTGGATTATTCCCAAGAATGAAACCATCTGGTTGCTCAATGTACACTTCTTCTTCTAAGTCTCCATTCAGAAAGGCTGATTTCACGTCCATTTGAAATATTTTGAACTTCTGAAAGCTAGAGAGAGCAAGGAACATTCTGATGGCCTCAAGTCTAGCAACTGGAGCAAAAGTTTCTTCAAAGTCTATTCCTTCTTGTTGAGCATACCCTTTACAGACAAGTCTGGCCTTGTTTCTAATCACTTCCCCATTTTCATTCAAATTGTTTTTGAAGATCCATTTTGTCCCTATGACATTCTTATCTTTTGGTCTAGGAACCAACTCCCAAGTGTTATTCTTTTTGATCTGCTCAAGTTCTTCATCCATTGCCTTGACCCAGCATTCATCCTTGCATGCCTCTTTTACATTTTGTGGTTCAATGGAGGAGAGCAAGGCCAAATAGCTTGAGGCTTCTGCAATTGTTCTTCTTGTTTGTATACTTGCCTCTTTCTGCCCCAAAATTTGAGATTCTGGATGATTCTTCTGAACATACCTGGATGGAGTCTTCTCTTATATTCTTATCTATTCTTCTTGTGCCTCTTGAGCTTCTTCTTCATCACAGTTCTGATTTGATGTTGAAGGATAGTCCTCATCATCTTCGAGATCTTTGGAATTCACTTGCCTAGGAATGTTTCCTTCTTCATCAACCACTACATCAATGCTATCAACAATTCTTCCAAGTCTTTTGTTGTAACACTTATATGCTTTGCTGTGAGGAGAATAACCAAGGAGAATGCCTTCATTTGCTCTAGGTTCAAACTTGCCTAGATTTTCATCATTATTTTTAATATAGCATTTGCTTCCAAAAATTTTGAAATATTTTACCGAAGGAGTCTCACCATACCAGAGCTCATGAGGAGTTTGAGTGCTGTTCACCCGGACATTTGTCTTGTTGAGTATAACAACTGCAGCAAATACGGCTTCACCCCAGAAAGTTGCGGGAGTTCCAGCCTCATCAAGCATTGCACGAGCCATTTTTTGAACCGTTCTGTTCATCCTTTCCACTACTCCATTTTGCTGAGGAGTCCTAGTTGTAGAGAATTCCCTTCTTATTCCATGTTCTTCACAAAAATCAAAAAATTCATTCGAGATAAATTCTCCTCCTCGATCAGACCTGAGGCATTTGATTCTGAGATCTGATTCGTTCTCCACCAAGACTTTGAATGATTTGAATTTTTCAAAGGCTTCGTCTTTGTGCTTCATAAGTCCTATCCAACACATCCTGGAATAGTCATCAACGAATAATATAAAGTATTCTTCTCCTCGAGGTGGCCTTTTCCTAGTTGGTCCACATACATTAGTATGGACAAGTTCAAGCGGCCTGCTGGCTAATCCTTCCTTCTCAGGGAAGTTAGTTCTGGTTTGCTTACCAAACTGACATGATTTGCATATTGTATTGTCTAGGATTCTGATGTCTGGAAGACCACGAACTGCCTGATATTTGCATGCTTTCCTTATCTATGAGAAACTAAGATGCCCCAATCTTCTGTGCCATAGCCAGTGTTCATCATTCTTCCTCAGATAGCATTGATGCTGTCCTTCTTTGAATATGTATAAATTATTTGGAGTCCTAACGCCTTTGATCACTGTTTTTCCTGTATCAAGATCATGAACACTACATCCATTTGATCGAAATATTACCTCAGTTCCTTGATCACACATCTGGCTGACACTTAATAGATTATGCTTTAGGCCATCAACATACATGACATTTCCAGCTTTGACCCTTTCTTTCAACTGAACAAAACCTTTACCTTTTATGAGAGCAGGGGTGTCATTTCCAAAGGAAACCTTCTTCTCCTTCTCTAAGGCACTATATGGCTGAAGTTTTTCTTTATCACCTGTCATATGTTTCGAACATCCACTGTCGATGTACCATTGATTCTCTTGCCCTTCCGCATATAAGGCTATACCACATCTTTCAGGTTGGGGTTCTTTGATTCTCCATGATTTGGCACTTGAGGCTTGCTCCTTCTGAGTTGTCTGCCGAAACCTGCTCCTGCATTCAGAATCTTCATGACCGAAATTGTTACAAATAGAACATTCTACTTCATTTTCAAGAGCAGAGAAGTTTTTGTAGGTCCTTTTCATGATCCTAGTCATATTCTTCTGTTTATGAGCTTCTCTAGTCATGATTGTCTTATAGGCAACACATTGAGCTGCTTTGTGACCAAAGTTATGACATGAAAAACATTGGCCATTGAAGAACCTCTTGTGATTATCAAATCTACCAGCCAAATGATTGTAGTTCCTATTGACATCCGTTCTTGAGGAAAATTGAGAAGGTTTTACCTGTCGCTGGTTGTAGCTTCTGTTTGTCCTTAAAGTAGATTGCCCTTGATTTACCTGGAGATTTCCATTGGGTCTTTGTTCACTTCTCCTTGCAGCGCCAAGATAACTCTTGGAGGTAGATGGTTTCTGTGCTTGAGTTGTTTCTTCATTATATCCCAGACCTGTCTTGATTAGTGGAGAGCGCTGCACTTTGATAATCTCATTTAAAGTGTCAGATCCTTTAACAAATCTAAGATTAAGAGCTTTTTTTTTCTCAATCTCTTTTCTTAGTCCCACAATTTCACATTCTAACTTTTCATGCTGTTTTTCCTTTTCATCAAGTTGGAATTGTAGAGTATCTATGATCACATTCTTCTCTTCTAAACAAATTTTGAGTCTAGAAATCTCTTCATATAGACTTTCTTCATCTATAGCATCCATGAAATCATCATCTTCAAAAGCCATTAAGAGTTTATATTTGTTACCTTGTTCATCTTCGTCACTATTTGAAAGTCCATCACTATCTTCATGAGTGTAATAGCTTTTCTTATTTACATTCTGTTTCTTGTTCCATCTAACAGGTTCCTTCCCCTTGTCAATCTTATCCTTATGAGGACATTTGGCAGCATAGTGACCGACTCTTCCACAAGCAAAGCATTTGAAAGGTAACTTACCTCGGAATCTTCCAGCACCCCGTTGAAGGTTCTTGACAAAATTTGATTCTTCTTCTTCTTCTGACACGTGTCCTAACTCATAGTAATCTCCTTTGCCTGAAGCCTTGAAGGCAGCTTCTCTCCTGTCTGATGGTCCTCCTTTCCTCATTTCATAAGCAGTCAAAATTCTGTGCAGCTGTGACATGGTAAGGTTTCGTAGATTCTCTTTTTCTTCTATTGCAGAAACTTTAGATTCAAACCTAGGGGACAAAGATCTTAGAACCTTTTTAACCACAATAGCCTCTTTTATTTCTTCACCCAAAATTTTCATACAATTAACAATCTCATCTACATGAAGGAAATAGTTAGCCACACTTTCATCATTGTGCATTCTGAGATTTTCATACTGAATTCTGAGGGTTTGAAGTTTTGCTCGTTTTTCCTGTTCATCTCCTTCATAGCTCAGAACAATCTTGTCCCATATTTATTTTGCATTTATACTACATAACCTTGACGAATTCTGATTGAGATAGACATCCTAATAGAGTATTGACCGCCTTTGTATTTGTTTCATACTGCTTCTTACCAGCCGGATCTGTAGGCGTTGCTGAAGGAAAAGTGTACCCTGTATCTATGATATCCCAGACTTCAGCACCAAGAGATTGAAGATAGGCTGTAACTGTTACCTTCCAATAGACGAATTTGGTCCCATCAAAAATTGGTGGCCTGATTGATGCTTCTCTCTCGTAGTTGCTCATGATGATGGATCTTCCTTCAAGCGATCAAGCTTCTTCAGAAGGACCTGCTCTGATACCAATTGTTGGAAATAATACTGAGAGGGGTGGTGTGAATCAGTATTATCAAGTCACTTATTTTCTTTTTCAAACCCAGATCATATATGCTACTTCAGTTAGATAAAACCGCGTATATACACAACTACAGAGAAGGAAACCCGCATATGCAATGCAGACTTATAATTTAATTTATCTTATTGATGTTGATCATTAATATGTGTATTAGGATCAAATAAACAGTAACCAGAAACAATAAAATAGATCTGGAGACAATCACACACACAAGAACACAAGATATAAGGTGGAAACCTAATGTGGGTGAAAACCACCTGCTACAATTCATGTCTATCTTCCTTTAATTAGAAACTTCTTTTTACAATGTACTGGTGCAGTCCTTTACTAGTATGTAGGCTGCAACTTGCAGAGAGCTACAACCCTCTCTCTCATTCTCTAGCTTCTCCTAGAAGGGAGCTACAACCCCCTTAGCTCTTGCACTAGCCAAGACACTAGTACGTAGGTGCTGGCCTACAGAAGGCTACAACCTTCTCTTTCTTCCAGGGACCACGTTTCATAAATTTTCAGACTAGATCCATGAACATCAAGAATTTCTGCATCAAACAATCTCATTTTCACCAATTAGAACTGAATCAAGTAGATACTTCTTGTTGGGTTGTGTTATATTCTTTCCACGACTAACCGACGTAGTTAAACGGGGGCGGCAGCCCCCCTTCGTTGCGCCGATTGCGCAGCGGGGGGGTCACAGGGGGGGCAGCAGCCCCCCCCTGTCCGGGAGGTTTGAGGGGGGAGGGTAGCCCCCCTCTACGGGGTCCGGGGCAGCGCCCCGGGAATTTTTTTTTTTTTGGACTATATATTAGGTTGGGCGAACCTACCTATGGTTTTGTGCATGATTTTCGCACATGGTATTGGACGCGATGGTTTTTTGGTCCATGGTATTGGATGCTTCGGCATGTATAAATATGTATTGTAACATTGAAAGGAACATAATGAAAAATCAAGCTGGTAGTCCCGGTTTTGGGATCCAGGGAAAAATCTCTGTGCATATGTGTTTTATGGGTTATGCTCTCGCATTGTTTATTTTCTTTGTTTAAGAATTCGTATGCAGGTAATTTCTGTACAGGGTTAAAACCTACATTTGGTATCAGAGAAGTTTTGGCTTCAAGGGGACGCCTTTGTTGCTGAGGGGTTTCGCTCGGGCCTGTGGTAGACCCTGTTCAGTGGGAGATCTGCGAGATCGATTCTGGTGGTGAAAGAAGATGGCGAGCAGTGGAAAGATCGAGATTGAGAAGTTCAATGGTCAGAGTTTTGAGTTTTGGAAACTCAAGATGGAGGATCTGTTGGTCGATAAAGATTAGTGGATCACAGTAGATCCGGGTACTAAACCATCGGGAGTGACCGATGAAGAATGGAAGAAATTGGATCAGAAGGCAAAGAGCACAATACGATTGTGTGTCTCAGATTCAGTATTGCTGAATGTATCAGGGGAAGCTACGGCAAAGGCTTTGTGGGTCAAGTTAGGGACTTTGTACCAATCTAAGTCTCTGGTGAATAAACTGTTCCTGCGGAAAAAGCTGTATAACCTGAGGATGAAAGATGGAGACTCGGTGACAGAGCATCTGAATGCATTTAATACTGTGGTAAGTCAATTATTATCTGTTGATATTAAAATTTGAAATGAAGATAAGTGCATCAGTCTATTGTGTTCTCTACCAGATTCGTGGGATAGTCTAGTTATTGCAATAGGTAGCAATGCAACTGCTTTGCAGTTTGATGAAATAGTCTCAGCCTTGCTGACGGAGGAGATGAGACGGAAGAATATGGACAACCAGAATGGTGATGCCTTGTCTGTACGAGGACGGTCCCAGAACAGAAACAAAAATAAGTCATCGAGTGGGAGATCTAAATCTAGAGGTAGATCTAAATCTCCAGGAAAACCTACAAAGGTGGTGTGTTGGAAATGCGGAAAGGAAGGGCACTTCAGAAGGGATTGTAAATCTAAAGCTCCTGATAAAGGAAAGGGATCTGATGATGCTCCTTCTGCAGAGGCGAAAACCACCTCAGATGAAGGTGGGGATGTGTACTTGGCTTCTTCAAGTACACATGTAGATCATGAGGCATGGTTGATTGACTCAGGTGCATCCTTTCACTTCACTCCCCATAGAGAGTGGTTCTGCGAGTATGAGAAATACGATGGTGGTGATGTCTTCTTAGGAGATGATAGGAAGGCTAGAATCATTGGTCGGGGAAAAGTAAAGTTGAAGTTGCAAGGTGGAAGGGTTAGAACACTTCCGGGTGTTCTACATATTCCTGCATTGGCCAGAAATCGGATTTCTGTAAGCAAGTTGGATGATGCAGGTGTAAAGATGGTGTTCGAGAAAGATACCTGCAAGATGGTTCGAGGAGCACTGATATTGATGCGGGGAGTTCGGACTGGAACTCTGTACAAGCTGCAAGGTAGCACTGTTGTTGATGGGTGCAATAGTTCTATGGTTCCTGAAAATCGAGTAGAAAATCTAGTGGTCTCTGGAGAGAAGACCATGTTGTGGCATCAAAGGCTTGGACATATTGGAGAGAAGGGCCTTCGAATACTTCATGGTAAAGGTATGAATGATAGCTCTCTGGATTTTGATTTCTATGAAAAATTGTGTGTATGGGAAGCAGAATCGAGTGAGTTTCCCCTCTGGTGGTAAGAGGACGAAACAGATATTAGAGCTTGTGCACAGTGATGTGTTTGGACCTGTGAAGGTTCCATCACTGGGTAAGTCTGTGTACTATGTATCATTCATAGATGACTTCTCAAGGAATACATGGATACATTTCCTTAAGAAGAAATCTGAAGTCTTTGACAGGTTTAAAGAATTTAAGGCTCTGGTGGAAAATCAGACAGAGAAGAAGATAAAGGTGCTGAGGACAGATAATGGTGGAGAATTTTGCAGCAAGGAATTTGAAGAATTTTGTAATAAGTGTGGTATAGCACGGCAGAAGACTACTCCATATACACCTCAGCAAAATGGAGTCGCAGAAAGAATGAACAAGACGTTGATGGAAAGGGCAAGAAGCATGCTCAGTGGTGCCGGGTTAGGACAGGAATTCTGGGCAGAGGCGGTGGATACTGCACGTTACCTGATCAACAGATCACCCTCATCAGCGTTGGAGGATAAGACTCCACAAGAAGTATGGACTGGTAAGAAACCCTCTCTTTCACATCTGAGGGTATTTGGATGTGATGCATATGTACATGTTCCAAAGGAGAAACGAACCAAGTTGGATAGTAAATCTGAAAAGTGCATCTTTATTGGGTATAAGGATGGTTTAAAGGGTTATAAGCTTTGGAACCCAGTCACACGGAAGGTTGTGTACAGCTGAGATGTGGTGTTCAGAGAGGTAAAAGATGTTATTCAATCTGAAGTCCAACCAAAGGAACCTGAGAAGATAGAGTTTGAGCCAAAGGAGGAAGAATCAGACTCTGCAGCAGAGGAGGAATCAGAAGATGAAGAGCCACAAACTCCGGCTGTGAGAAGATCAGGTCGAGAAAGAAGGCAACCAGAAAGGTATAGTCCATCTGCTTTCAGTTCAAATTTTTCTTTGTCTGTTACTGATGATGATCCCAGAACTGTGAAGGAAGCAGTGGATTCAGAGGATGGAAAACTCTGGAAAGAGGCCATGGTTGATGAAATGGCATCTTTGCACAAAAATGAGGCTTGGGATCTGGTAGAGTTGCCGGCTGGAAGGAAACCCATTGGCAGCAAATGGGTGTTCAAGAAGAAGACTAATGCAGAAGGAAAGGTGGAGAAATACAAAGCTCGGTTGGTAGCAAAAGGTTATTCCCAGGTGCCGGGAATTGATTTTGGTGATATTTTTTCTCCTGTTGCCAAGGTAGCTTCTATTAGATTACTTTTATCTGTTGCTGCTGCTTTTGATTTTGAGGTAGAACAGATGGTTGTGAAGACAGCATTTCTTCACGGGGATTTGGAAGAGGAAATCTACATGAAGCAACCTGAAGGCTTTGTGGTGAAGGGTAAGAAAGAACTGGTATGCAAGTTAAAGAAGTCTCTGTATGGGTTAAAACAGTCACCAAGGATGTGGTATCAGAAATTTGATACATTTATACGGGGACTTGGCTTCACCAGAAGCAAAGCAGATCATTGTGTGTATTTTAAATTAATAGGTGACCGTGTTATTTATCTGGTCCTGTATGTGGATGATATGTTGCTGGTTGGAAATGACAAAGAAATTATCCAGGATTTGAAGACCCAATTGTCCTCCAAATTTGACATGAAAGATCTTGGTGCTGCAAACTATATTTTGGGCATGGAAATTAAAAGAGATCGGGCAAAGAGGAAGCTCTGGTTAAACCAGAGGAAGTATGTCGAGACAATACTGCAGAGGTTTAATATGCAGGATAGTAAACCGGTGAAGGTTCCTATTCCTGTAGGTGTGAGGTTATCTGCTGAACAGTGTCCCAAGACACAAGAAGAGGAAGAGGACATGTCTCGTGTTCCATATGCAAGTGCAGTCGGTAGCCTGATGTATGCAATGGTCTGTACTAGACCAGACATTGCACATGCAGTGGGAGTATTGAGCAGGTTTATGTCAAAACCTGGGAAGGAGCACTGGACAGCAGTGAAGTGGGTTTTCAGGTATTTGCGTGGCACTAGTGATTATGGTTTGTGCTACCAAGGAAGACCAGGATTGGACAGAGTATTGGATATTCATGGTTTTGTTGATGCAGACTGGGCTGGAGATCTGGATCAGAGAAGATCTACAAGTGGGTATGTGTTTAACCTATTTGGAGGTGCAGTCAGTTGGATGAGTAAGAAACAATCTGTAGTGGCACTATCAACTACAGAGGCAGAATACATGGCAGCCACTCATGCAAGCAAGGAAGCAGTTTGGTTGCAGAGATTGTGTTCAAGTATGGGGTTAGTACAGGGAGCTATAAGAATAGACTGTGACAGCCAAAGTGCAATTTTCTTGGCAAAGAACCCTGCTTATCATTCAAAGACAAAGCACATTGATGTTCAATATCACTTTGTGAGGGATATGATAGAAGACAAAAAGGTGTTGCTGGTAAAGGTGGACACTTTGAAGAATACTGCAGATGCATTGACAAAATCTGTGAGCTTTGAGAAGTTCTCTTGGTGTAGAGAAACAATGGGTGTTTCAGGGCTGGAAAAATGACTAAGCTCTCCTGTGGCCCCTTGTGGAAAGAAAACAACAAGTGGGAGCTTGTTGGGTTGTGTTATATTCTTTCCACGACTATATATTAGGTTGGGCGAACCTACCTATGGTTTTGTGCATGATTTTCGCACATGGTATTGGACGCGATGGTTTTTCGGTCCATGGTATTGGATGCTTCGGCATGTATAAATATGTATTGTAACATTGAAAGGAACATAATGAAAAATCAAGCTGGTAGTGCCGGTTTTGGGATCCAGGGAAAAATCTCTGTGCATATGTGTTTTATGGGTTATGCTCTCGCATTGTTTATTTTCTTTGTTTAAGAATTCGTATGCAGGTAATTTCTGTACAGGGTTAAAACCTACACTTCTCTGACAACCATACCCAAAACACAGTAACAGTAACCACACACTAAATTTTGAACCCAGAACACTACAACAATAAACAAAAGCAGCTAGATCACAACTCAAAAGATATACGCTACTTCAATAACCTGAAGCATGCGTGCATACGCTTCTGTGTTTGGACCAACCTGCATATACGTTGTTTGTATTCACTGAACCAGCATGTATACGCACCTTCGCTTCACTGAACCTGCATACAGATCTATAAAGGATAATTCACTCTTTCAAATATTTAGACAGTAATTAACCCAGATTATCAGATTTATAGATCAAGCACGTGCCACATATAACAGATCAAAATCATACAAAGATACTATCATTCAAGCCTTAAGATTATGACCCATCAATAGAACTTATCCTTCTCTTTGCGCTAAGGTTCCTCCTTCATTCAGATCTAGATCTGCACCATAACCCTAATCACCAATATTTTAGATCTAGTGCTTATTAGATATTCAATTAATTCAGATGATCCTTTGCCAAATGATCTCCTTCCCCTTTTATAGTCTTAGGCCTTTCTCAGTACCACGGTCCAAAACCATAATAAAATAATACCATGGACCCAATACTTGGGATCAACACTTTTGACGAGATACCATGGTCCAAAACCATAGGTTCAAATACCAAGGACTAACTACCACGGACCAAAAGTAAGTTCTCCAACATATACACGCTTTTCCTTGTGTGAAAGTGCGTGTATATGCATACGCACCTTTGTAATGTCTAACCCATGTGTATACGCACCTTAGTCTAGGTGAACCTGCGTATATATCTTTTTCTTAATTCTGAGAGCCTGTACTGAGATCTATCACCAAAGAGAGTTGCCATCAAGGACAACACCTGAGGCATAGCTCCAAACTTGTGCCATAATGCCAACATACCCGTCTTAGTGGGACTAGCAGTTCTGAATAGACACTAGTTTTCCCGATAACAAAATGGAAACTCCGCTTGGGGGAGAATAGCTTGTTTGCTTGTTTATATTTGTTTGCTTTATAAAATACAGATGAAGCCTGAAGTTAAGCCAGCTAGCCTTCGAACTGCATTTTCTATGCAAGTGCAATGTAGATCAACGCTGCTTCAATCAATCTCCGGGTTTGTTTATGAACTAAACAACTGACTTGCAAACATCTTAAGTGCCCTAGTGGTAGCTCAAGCAACCTCATTAGATCAGCCCCTATACTTTGTATTTACTGAATATCATTAGCTTAGCTTAAATCCCTGAACTAAGCTGCAAACTGTGAGCAAAAACCAAGCCCAGTCTCGCCCTGGACCATCACACTCTCTCCCTTTGAGAATCTGGATGCATCGCACCTCCCGTGTGTTGTAGTTGAGATGCATCTCTCTTTCCCTGTGTTACAGGTGCGATGATCAGATAAGACTGTTTTTGCCTCCAGATTTTGGTTTTTTATTCATTATCTTCAACTTTATTCAGGGGTTTTGTTGTCTGTGATCAGTATATCACTGTTGAAACTCCCTTCCTTTGCGTTATTCAGCCTCCAATGTATAAAGAATTGTGAATGTTTTTATGTATTTTTCGCCATTTACAGTTCTCCTTTGCAAACAATAGCTTAATCGAACTATCGTCTTTCAATTTGAAAGTGTCGCAAGTGTTGTTTTTAGTCAAAGAAAAGAATGCTCCTCTTTTTGATAGTCGATTACACTTTTGCTCTTGTATTTTATTTATATTAATAGTATTTCAAGTGTCGAAGGTAGTTTTCAATTCAAAATCACAAAGTTTCGTCTTCGTCTTCCTTTCGCTTTTGAAAAGAAAATTGTTAGTACTGTCACTTCGAAAGAAAAATAGTTCAGATCTGTACTTAGCATTATTTTTTTCATTCACACATTAAGAAAGCGGAAAAGAAATACATGCATGTGCATTTGCATTTAGACTGCTTGTGGAGATTGATTTAGGATAGTGCATCATAGTGTGTGCTCTCTGCTCTATGTTGAAAGAATTTCGCTTCTCTTTCCTTAGTAGCTAGGATTTTCATTGCAAAGAGAAAGTAAACGACTGTTTATCATCTTAGATTGCATATTTTGGATTTGTATATCTACATCATGTGGTGAACCTTAAAGGAAAACTTCTTAAGAAAGTTCAACTGTAAAATACATTCAATGAACATAAAAACGCTTTGGAACCTAACAGACAACATTTAGAAGTCTAGGCTAGAGACGTATTCCAGCGTCGTAAAGCTTAATAACTATCGTTTTCATTGTGGGTTGGGTGATTCCTCCTCTTTGAGATGAAAAGTGCCAGTACGGAATTGTACTCCCACGTACCATCGAGTATATATTGGAAGACCACAATAGGCTACATCCTTTATCCTTAGGAAGTCGTGTCTGTCGCCCTATCGATCGCAATGCACTGAACACAGCATTCGGGAAGATTGACTGCCGTGCCGAAAAAAGTATTCTGCAGTTTTGCAATTGGTTTGGTAACCCCTCTGTCTAGATTTCTAGAGTAGTCACTTTTGTTCCTTTTCAGACTCCTTAAAAGAAAAGGCCCATCTGAGCACATGTCACTTCAGGCTCATTAAAAATTGAAGGTGACTAGAGTCATCTTTAGCTTTTTCTTGACTCTTAAAAATTGGAAAAGCAAGTTGTGTCAAAGCGTCATAAAATTTATTTCAATCGGAATAACATCACTGTTCCCTCGTTGGTCTTAGGTTGAGAAAATGGAGTCCACCAATCAAGGATTTCCCCTTGGGGGAAATCC
The DNA here is from genome assembly GCA_031772625.1 of Pinus tabuliformis. Classification (NCBI taxonomy): domain Eukaryota; kingdom Viridiplantae; phylum Streptophyta; class Pinopsida; order Pinales; family Pinaceae; genus Pinus; species Pinus tabuliformis. Next base: position 265,935,996 of record CM062805.1, read on the forward strand.
TAGTCCATTCTCTGCTTGGCGAGATGTTGGTGCACCTCATATGGCCACATTGTCCCTTCCAGGACTGACAATTGGCCTGCCAGTATGGCTTTTCTCGACCTGTGTCGTTCAAAACACTGCAATTCCTCAGCAATCCGATCAACAACCAGATGAATTTGCCCCCCAACCTTCTACTTCGTTTGTTTCTCCCTCTCCTTCTTCCTCTTCACTTGGTGAAGCTAGAAATGCTAAAACCAAGTAATCGAGAAGAAGAAGAAAGGGAAGGAGAAGAAGAAGAAGAATCCAACAGTAAAAGGGGGCAACCGTGCATCATTTGGTGAAAATCCACACACTGCACCTTCCAAACCTAAATCTCCTTGTGTCATTTGCAAGGGAGACCATTATCATCAAGATTGTAGCTGCATCCCACGGATCTTGAGGGACTAGTCTCCCCGCTTGCACAATTCGGTGTCTTCAACTGTTGACGATCATGTTGAAAGCACACCATCAACTAGTGAAAACGAAGTCAATGGACAAAAAGGAAGATCCAAATTTCCTTGTAGACTGTGTGAAGGCGATCATGCCCTCCATCGTTGTCCCTTTTTAGATGAAGCTAAAAGAGTCTTGGATAACCGTCCTGCATCACCGCAGTGACTTCCTCCTGGATACAAGAAACTCTTGCTGAGTCCATCGCTAGTTGAAAATCCGACAGACACATCATTGTTGTCGGTTGAAGAACCTATCATTGAAGATAGACCCTCTAAGTCCACACCGGACCAAAGTCAACAAGTCAAGATGGCAGTTGACCCAATCTTGTCTTCAGAGGGTCCACCTTCAGATGATACTATCACCAAAGAGAATGAGAACGACACTGTTCAAATTCTTTTTGTAAACACAAACTCTGATGAACATGGGGTAAATCTACCCATTCCTTTACTGCAGGAAGGAAGCTCGTCAGAGATGTATCCGGCCATTTATTCGGTCCCACCTCCAAGAAATATAGTCATTTCCTTCGATTGGAATCTTCTAAGCAGACCCTGCCTACCATATAATGTACCATTCCGAATCATAGTACAAGCTTACAGAATGATCATAGTCAGTATTATTATAGATGAAGGGGCTTCTGTGAGTATCCTTTCCTCAACTACTTGGAAAGTGCTTGGTTCGCCATCGCTTTTTCTTGAGATTCGAAATCTGACAGGCTTCAACAAAGGAACCAGTCGACCGTTAAGGATCCTTCCAAATTTTCCTATAACTTTGAGAAGGAAAACCGTTCATCTAAACATGATGGTAGTCCAAGGACCTTTAGATTACAATCTACTCCTTGGGTGTGACTACATTTATATCATGGGAGCTATTTTTTCCTCACTCTTCCGAGTGATGTGTTTTCCACATGAAGGCAGAGTGGTCCAGCTCATAGACCAGCTTTCATTCCCCAGTTCACACATAGCTAATAGTCAAATGCCATCCCTAACTAGTCCTTTTGCGCAAGGAATGTCTCATCAATCTCTAGTCCGTCCACCTAATGATTGCGAGTGATTTGGTGATTGTGACTGAAACCCAGGAGGCATGCACCCTGGTCTGCTTCGACAGGAAAACCCCATATATAAGATAGGTTTCCGCATAGGAATATGACTAGTCTGATACCCCTATCCATTTAGGAAAATGGATTTGGACTGGAAAAATATTCCCCCATCAAAGGTTATGTGATTGGGACTAACAACAGTCACATTTGTCCATTTCGATGGACATCGCCAAGGAAGGTTTTGTCTGCGACGTGGATGGAACAATCTCGCTAATGCGAGAACTTCCATATGGTGACCTAGAAACTCTACTTTATACCTGGGGGCATGCAAACCTTTTTGTATGCAAGTGAAAAGTGACCAACGTAACTCTAACCCCATAGTTTTACTAACTTCAACTACTTAAGTTAGGTGATTGGTCTGATCCACCATTCACCTTTTCCAAGACCAATAGAAATGGCAAAGTAAAGGAGATGTTTCCCACCGAGAAGTTATCCTACCTAACCTTAGTAGTTATTTAACCCCTAGGACAGTAGTTGGTCATTCCTAGCTTGCATACAAAAGGCTCTGGAGCAAAGTTTCGAATGGGGCAAGCTCCATAAAAAATGAACCTATCAATGAGACATCCTTATTATACGACTGGCACGAGCAGTTTTACGTGAAGTTCAAGCTCGTTAAAAAATAAACCTAGCAATGAGCATATGTTCCACCAGAGTTTAAGCTCATTAAAAAATAAAACCACCTTCGGTAAACAACCATTGCGATCGAATAATTATCAGCTTTTAAACCTTCGTCATGTTCTTACCCTCACCTCCACTTTTTTTTTAGCCGATCATATGCCTCCATGTGATAGTTTACCCCTTTTGGGAACAACTACGACAAGTGATCCTATTAGCCAGATTCTTTACACTGCCGTGATTGAAAAGTTCCAAACCTAACCAGAACCAGCTACTATCCGAATACATCACTCATTCCTCAAAAAACAAGTCTCCTTTAACCTCTTTTCATCTGACTCATAAAATATGAAAATATTGTCGAGCAATTGGTCTCTCCAACTCGTTAAAGCGATCAGAAGTGCCATCCCTCCTCTAGATTTTAATATTTTTGTACCTGAGGGATTATTACACAAAAAGATCGAGTGCTTGTCTTTTTCGGCTCGTTAAAACTATTGAAAGGTCATCCCTTTCGTATTATTTTACACTTTTTCAAACTTAAGGGATTACATTGCGAAAAAGGAATATTGGAGTTTCCTTTTCGTCTCTTTTCAGACTCTCTAAAATTGAAAAGAACTGAGTTATCATTATCATTAAACTTGTTAAAACAATAGTGACAAACTTGTCCATGTAGACAAGAGCGAGTTTCACTGTTTCTAGGCTCGTTAAAACATAGTGACGGGTTTGCCCGAAGGGCAAATTATAGAAAAAGCATATGTTATCCTCCTCAAGCTTGAAAAAAATAAAGAGGTACTAGTCAGCAATGACTGGGGAAAATTGGGAAGAAAACTTGAAGAAACTTTATTGGTAGCAGGTCGCTCTTGAACATGACACTTTCACTCCATCACCATGATTGATTCAGGTTGGGTTATTCCGTTCACCAGTCATATCACCATTAGTCCTCCGTACCATCCATTTTTGGGGTTAACACTACCAATCCATTTAAGTGTCGTTGATATGTTCAAGAGAAGTCGCTCATAGAATTCACCAACCTAGCTTATTTCTCATCCGCTACAATACCTTCACGCTTCATTCTTTCATGACCGCCACCCTGAACCTTGTATCATCAGATCATTTTCACCTCCACAAAATCATTTGCTCCATTTTGTGTCGTAGATGTGGGATTCATTAAGGCCCTCCTACGACAAGTCATTTCTTGTCGACATCAGCTCATTATCCAAGAAGTCGACTTAGGAACAACCCTTTTAGTACTTTGAAGCTTGCATGCCTCAATGGCAAGTATCTCACTTCCTGCGACAAGTTTACGTCAATGGCCTTCGACCGAAAGGTTTTGCGTGGTGTTAGACATCGACTCATGTATTCACACCACGTGAATTGTACTACAGTACCTTGAGGGTCATCATCATTATCGGTGATTCCTCTTGTGCCTATTAACAACTTACATCATTAGCTGGTAATCAGGTGATGTATTTCCGTGTTCGACATCAGAGCATCTTTTCACATGGATCGACTTGTACTTCGGGCGAAGATTGAATGAGTTTTGAAGACCCCGGATCTAGTTTCATCCATCCGGGCTATGATATATTTAGGAAAATAAAAACATCAAATGTACATCATAGCTGCACAGATAATCATCCAAGCTAAGGGATGATGGCTCTACTAGAATCATCAGTCTGCCACACCGAAAGTTGTCTATCCTATGTACATGAAAATGAATTTATAAAGCTAAGCATGGGAATGCCTGCCTCAGCTAGATCATGAAAATATTAGGAAGATAATGTATTGTATTGTATCTTATTATAGGTCACCTTCTGGTTCGAAAAACCTCGGATCCTCATGATAAAGAATTTCATTCAACATCAAAAGATTTACGACCTCATGCTTTAGGGGGCAACTGTTATAGACATATTTGGGCACTGCAACCCCAATCACATATGTCCATAAACCAAGGGATTCTAAATCCATAAAAGTGTTGTTGCATGCCCTAAAGGAGCAAGGTTTGCTGATTACGTCATCTCCTAGAAGTTCTCCCTGAAAACTACACAGAACTGCTCAAAACAGGACCATACAGACTGCCCAGTGCTAAGGGTGTGATGCATCTCACCCACCACATGCAAAAAGTGTGATTCATACTAAAAATCTCTTCTGTAGGGTGCAATGAGCGAGAGCAGAAAATGACAGAGGCAATTGGCTAGGTGGAAACCCAGAGAATCTTCTAGAAACTGCCCATTTGACAGTTGCCTTTCTGAATTCGCCCAAGGATGAGTAAGAGATCATGAAATCTCCAAGTGGAACCAAGAACTATCAAAGAGATGACACTAATCAAAATCCCAGAAGTTGACTCACCCACCTGCAAACATTTATATATGGATCCCTCATCCAAGAGATCCAAAGGCTGGAATTTTGTATTTTGTAAGGAAATGTTGTTGGTTTCTCTGTGCAACACTGTATTGTTGGGTGATCTAAGCTTTTCATGAGGTGAAGAGGGATTTCATGCTGGGAGGATGGCACTGGGTTAGACAAATGGGTCGTAATCCTCTCTTCTACTACTTCTATCAATAAAGCTATTTGACTTTTCCTCCATATTCTTGTATATCTCTGTATCTTGTATCGATATATGCATTTGTATGGTTAATATACATCTGATCCTATATTGTTTATGGTTATAGATCTCTATGCTTTGATGGTATTATGCTGCTTTGACTCTACAGGTGTTCTTTGAAGCAGGAAAAGTAAGGAAGGAGTGGCGAATCTCTGTCAAAGGAGGGAGGAAACAAGAAAGGAGCTAAGCAAAAGACTGAGGTTGGTACTCTCTACTTCTCTCTCATCTATCTATCATAAAGGAAAACACAAGTAACTTTAATCTGTTTGTTTCTAAGATAGCTACCCGTCTTAGTGGGACTAGAAGTTCTGAATAGACACTAGTTTTCGTGATAACAGATAGGGATGCATTTTTCATGGAAAAACAAAGATGAAGGGATGAGAAAAGTTGCTAAGGAAAGGGCAGTTTTGAAACTCAACAGTACCGTCAGCGGTACTACCTGACTACCCTATCGTATGCACGAGTAATCTCCCCGAGTGTTGTTCTCGGTGTACTGTAGCAGCAAGAAGTTCGACGATTTATCTATGGTGAGGTTTCAGGTGAGCCTAGGGGGCTTCCGATATACCCAGAGGGTACTCGAAAGACAGTCCGTGCATGGTTCTGTCTAATGCACTACTACTCGAAGGGGTACCCATAGGGGTGACAAGGGAGTCCAAAAAGCATGACCACCTCTTGTATTTCCTACGTTCATGCTTCCCAAAATCCGCAATTTTATGTGCTCAATGACAGATCCCATGGTTTAAAGACGTTGGAACACATCTCTAGCCAAAAAAAAAAAACTGCTAAAAATGGAGATCCCACCAGCCCTGGAAAGTCCTCTGATACCACTTTTTATGCTCTTGACCTGCAAGAAGATACCATAACACCAAATATGTGAAGAAATATACCCAGAACACAGAACAATGAGAAATAACAATATGTATTTTATTATTTAGAAAGGAAAGAAATGTTCACTTGCCTCTTCGAGGAGGCAACCTCCAACAGAGCTGGGATCGATTACAAAATAAGACATGACGCTCCTCAAGGGGAGTCTCTATCCTTTATATAAGATTCATACATGCAATACCATGGGTCAGTACCATGGTTCTTATTAATACCATCTATCTAATACCATGGCCCATTTGCAACTAACTATGGTCCCTTGTTTAAATAAGGGTCAACCACTTACAATTATTAATATGGGCTTTATTAACTCTTTAACTAACTATAACTATTACTCGACCCTATTACATAAATAAATGGGTTAGGGTTGGACCCTAACATAAATAAAGCGCTCTTACTATGGGTGAGTCAAGGAAGCTCCTTCCCCATTCTAATTCTCAATGGCTTCACTCTAGGTAGAGAACCATTATGGAAATGATGTGAGATAATTTCACTAAGCTGAGAAATGAAACATCTCCTTGCCACTTGATAACCATTGAATGAAAACATAATGAGCCGAGTCTGAGTGACAGGCTTGTTGAGTGAGAAAATATACTCATGGGATTTGTTTCCAACCTTGACTGTATGAAATTCCTTCAATTGACAGTTGTAAAACATAAAGATATAAGTCATGCAGATCACTAAGAGGTGGCTTGAGAGGATCCCTATGCCCTTTGCATGCACTTACATAAACCATTATAGGGTGTCTCCCACTTTTCAATGGCATGTAGTCTAGTGGGACAGTGACAGCCTATTCCCTACCATCTCACAATTTGAGCACCCCATCTAAGGATAGTTTCACTATATCTTTAAAATTAAATAATTATTATTATTGTACTTTTTAAATTTATTTTAAACATTATATCTATCTATATATATATATATATATATATATATATATATATATATATTCCTTTTTATATTTAAAAAAATAATGCTTTAATCATGTTATTTTTTTAATTTAATTTATTATACATTAAAATTAAATTAAGTTGTTTTATTTTTCATCTTAAAGGGAGTGGGTTTTGTTCCTTGGTTTGTTTTTTTTTTCCCTTTTTATTTTTAGAGTTGTTTTTAAACCAATCTAAATTTTAACCCAAAAAAGAAAGAGGTGATTTTCGGAGTCATTTTAAGGATTTGACTTAGAATAGTATGGGTTGTTAAGGCAATGCTTTACAATAAGTTGTAATTAAATTTAACCTTGAGAGAAAAATATGGTGATTCTATAGGTGGCACTTTTTAATTTGAGAGTTGGGTTTATTGTGTTTGAAACAAATATATGAGTTTTTAGTGTTAATGTTCTTCTTTTGAGGTCACAACTCTTATCAAGTTGGTAACTATGTTATGCATAAACCAAATATGAAAATTTTATTTTACAACAAATATATTGCATAATAACTCTTAAATTCTTCAAAGATGATGTCAATCAACAAAATCATTCTCTACCTATGTCAAATAAATAGGACATGTATAGTTGTAAATAACAATGCATGAAGAAAATAAGTGGTTGAAAATAAAATTTGGAAATTACAAGTGTTGGACCAATAAAAAATTTGGTGAAATCATAAGATAAAGTTTTGAGCATAATATAGCTTTATCAAAATGTTATTACAATCCACTAGCTCTCCAAAACCCTAGCTAGGGAGAACCAAGAAAATTCCTAGCTCAGCTCAGGAGCTCCAACTTGTAAGAATCACTCAAAAAGGCCCAAGAAAATACCTAGTTCAACCAAGGAACTTGAACTTTTAAGAATCACTCAAAAGGTCCTCCAAGACAAAATAAAAAATAAAAAATCTTCTTCTTCACCAAATATAGAATCACTCAAATGGGTCCTCAAAGATACAATGTCCTCTTCTTTTCTTCCTATTTTCCAAATATAACTTGCAATTTTATTGAAAAACCATAATCACAAACCTTGAATGGGTAAACCCCAGCCATTGACATCAATATGCTCCACAAAGATCATGAAACTTCAGTATATTTGAGTGAGAGAGAGAGAGAGTACAAATTCTAACCCAAGAGAGAGAAGATGACTAGTGTGCTCCTTTGTTATGTTACATCTTTGCACAAGAGAGAAATAATAATGAACACAATTCTATGAATGAAAATACTCTCTCCTTCCTCTTATGATAGGTAAGGGAGGCCAAAAATACAATGTGTTATAAGCAAGCTACAAGAATCTCATGTAAGCTTGCACGAGTGAAGAATCCCACTACAAGAGTAAGAATGCCATGCTCCAAAGTGATGTTATATCTAATAAGGGTGACAATATTATGTGTCTACTCAGGTGACAATATTATGTGTCTACTCAAGGTGTATCCATACATCTCTATCCCAAGCCCAGTCAAAATTTTCCATTCCTCATAATACATGTGTTCCATTGGGTTAGTTTCCTTTGCAAGAACATCGTCATAACATAGTTACTACCCTCAAGCCAACTTCAAGCCTGTATCTAATAATCCAAGCTACCTATGCCATCTAAGGTTTAATTCCTTTCTCCAAGGTGCACAAAGTATGGAATTCTCCAAGCAAGTGAATCTCTCTATGTCATCATACTCACATCATACTAAAGGGAATCAACCAAGAAAGTAAGATAAATCTAATGCCTAAGGGAAGAATGCTAGGTATTCACTCACTTGAGGTCAAGCAACCACTAAGAAAGCTATATCCATTATTCAAATCCATCATGAACCAACTCCCATTTATAAATACATTTCAAACCATCTAGACGTTGAACATGCACTACCCCCAAACATGGTCTAAAAACTTTTAAACTAACCTATAAACTAGCAATTGCTTCTTTAACGTGAAGAAATTTTCTATAGCTTTGTTCTTAGATTACTTATTACCATCATTAAAACAATAAATAAATAAATAAAAATTGCTCCATTTTCATTCATTCTTCTTCAACTTCTACAGCATTCATCCATCTTGATAGCTTAATGTTTTCTTCTATTTCATGATGCTTTTGTCTAGCCTTGTTTACTCTAGTACCATGTTTTTATTAGAGAATTGTTGATCACTTTTTATGTTAACTAAAAATGACTAACATCAAGAGAAAATCTTATGGGGAACATGAAATGCTCTTATCATTTTTATAGAGGTGGTGCTCCTCTCTTGATATATAGAATATTATACCAATGTCCTTAAATGAATGAAATAGTTGAGAGATAAACAACAAACTCCAAAAAATATCCCAATATAGCTCCCATTTAGCAAATTTACTTATTTAATCACATCATCTTATTCATAAAAAGAGAAGGGAACAAATGTAACTGCAAAAGATTTTATATACATGGTTTTCTCTTAATAGACATTTTTCCTTCCTCTTAAAATAATGTGAATCTAGAATCAGCTATGACTTTGCAAAATGAAGGGAAAATAAAATTGACAAGTCATCATAGAACTTTATAAGACTACCTCATTAATATCAAATCAATTTTTAAAGCATGATGTGTTGAATTTTGGTAGCTTTCGTCCATATTCATCACTACAAGTTAACCCTAAAAGAAATGAAAAAGAAGAAATTTGAAATTTAGAATTTAGAATTTAATTTTTGCCTCCAAAAGTACAGGTCGGTGCCAATTGTTTAAGTTGACCCAAAATGAAGATATGTGCTCCTTTCGGCACCAAAAGACCATTATATATACCCACTCATCCTCCTCACTTAGACCACAATTTGGATCATCATCATCAATAATTTTTTTTGTTAATGTGAAAAAAGGGGAGATTTTTGAGGTAGAATTTGAAGGACAAACGTTTTGAAACATAATTTGAAGGACAAGTTTATTTTGAGGTAGAATTTAAAGGATAATTGAGTTTTAGGAAGGCTAGAGGAGGGTCAAATTGTAAGAGGGCCGTAAGAGGGTCGAGTTACAAGAGGACCACAATCTAGGAGCAAGGAGGTCGAGAGGCCACAAAAGCTTGATGAACAAGATAGGCATATATCAGGCCTAGGAAGAGACCAATGAAGGTTGTTTTAGATTGTTGTTCATCGAAGAAGGGTTGGTTAAGCCTTAGGAACTTCAAGGTTTTTGTATAAAATTTAGATTGTACTTTTGATGAATGAAATAATTTCTCCTAAGAAAAGATTGTTGGTTTTTTCCCTAATTAGGGTTTTCCCAGGGTAAAACTTTGTGTCTCTTGTGTTTGGTTGTCTCTTCATGATCCTACTGTCATTATTATTTTATTGTTGATATTTTCTATGTATAAATACTTAACGATGAATGTGACATAGATATATTAGTGAAGAAATCATTGGAACTAATTATCATATTATAAGATGAAAATTCAACATGGTTTCAATGCTTTGATAAGGGAACAACCATGAAGAGGCCAAGGTTTTTGATTGGAAAACTTGAAAAAAATTCAAGCCTACTCCTAAGGCTTAATTAGATGAGAAGAGGAATTTTTCCTTGAGATAGATTAGTTGTATGAAGCAGATCCAAAGTCTTGTTTTTAAGGCATCTTTGTAATAGTTAAAGCCTTGTTTCAACGTCTTTTGAGATTGCTCATTTGAAGAAAATTAATTTTGAAATTACTTGGTCTATTGGAGGGACTTATTACATATCAAATTGTGTCCTTGTTGTGACATCCATAAGGATATCTTGTGTATAGGTTGAGCCCTAAAAATATACCTAGAGAAATCTTGGAGTATTCGCATTGTTGTGTGTTTTTGAAGTTGTCCCAAGTAGATCAAGCTCCTCAATGACAATTTCGATAAGTCTTATTAATCATATTTCTATCTTTTGTTTGAAACCTTGCTGGATAGATTTTCATTCTACTTAAAGGCCTCCATATGAAGAAAATTATGGACCTATTCTGAAGCGCTACATGAATTAGACTGAGGCTCAAATTTAGCAATAGTTGGGGTAGAACTAAGGCTACTTTCAAAATACATCTTGAGATCACTCTCTAGGTTATTTCAAGCCTATCTTCCTAGGGAAAATTTGAAGAATATCTTGATTTTGTTCTTGTGAAACTTGAATAATATTTTGAAGTTATATTTGTAGAAGTTTGAACCTGACTATCATATTTTTCCTATATAAATTTGAAGTAAAATCTGAAGCAAACCTTTGAGGTCACTTGTTGAGACAGAATAGACATTGGATACACTTGTTTTAAGAATTATTAGGGCATATTGATGATTGAATATAGGCCCATTCCACTAGCTTCATGATATGAATTTAGAAGTAAGAGGTTTTGATGTTTTCTTATGCATTATATTAATCATGCATAAGGGAAGAGTTCATCTTTGTTGATAATTATTATGTTGGGGTACTCTCGTGTTTTGAAGAAGGAAAATTTATCCCCTCTTGAAGTCAACCTATAATATTGAGATACCTTATAGATATGATGGAGACATTTTACACTTACGGATCATTCCTTAATTGACGAATAACATAAGGACAATCACCTTGTTGACAATTTCATCACATATGCAAAGGCATGGGACTCTATGGCACATTCTTTTCACTTATTTTTTGGACACTTGGTTATGATCTCACAATTTTTTGTCCCACCTATATTGACTACACGATGATAATTTATGCATGTCAAGTTAGATGAATTTTTAGGATTAGGTTTTGTAATCCCTAGAATATCAAGAGGTGATGTCTTGAATAAGGGTTTATGGATAAAACCCTAGAACATGTCCAAGTATGTTGAATGCTAGTAAGAATATGCACTTGAAAATTTCATTAGTTTATAGCCGAGTCCTCGGTGTGGATGGACAATCTGCGAATGAAGAAACCATAGCTCATCTAAGGAAGGAAAGGCAAGATGCATTAGTACTTGATGATGAAAATGAGGATGATGAGTTTGCAGATGGATTTAAATGATTTCTACAAGAAGGAAAGGATCAATAGGGAGATGAAAACTCCCTACAATCCTCAGATCAAAAGATAAGTACTCTATATCTTTTTTCCTTGTTCATTTCTTTATATTTTTTTTTGTTAGCCTCTCGTCTTTATATTTTCTTCTTGGTTATAATTGTTTCTTCCATGACCTCCTAGTGAGGTTTACAGGTACATCGTGAAGGTTGTCAAGGCTCTGAAAACAAATGAAAGCATTGTAAGAATGAACCAAATTTTGTGGAAAGGGGATTCTCCTAAGATTAGTGATTTGTGTTCAAGAGGAAGAAATTGTATTGACATTTATAATCATACCTGATGACCAGAAGAGCCCATAGTTTATAGGGAGAAGGTAGGCCAAAAAGTTTAAAGGATGCCATGGTGAATGAAATTGTGTCGAAGAGAATTTAGTGGTGACTTCGAAGTGGATCTACAAGATGAAGTATGTGATATATGGCAACATAGAGATGTACAAAGTAAGATTCATGAGGATTCTCCCATAAAGAGGGAGAGGACTATGAGGAGTCATTCACTCCAGTTGTGAGGTAAACTTTTATTATAATTGTTCTTTTATTGCTTCTATTATGAGTTGGAAATTACATTAGGTGGATGTGGAGACTTCTTTTCTCAATGGATTAACTAAGGAAGAAGAAGTGTATATGGAGCTACATCAAAGCTTTGAGGTACATGAGAGGAAATTTCATCTTTAAAGAAGGCATTGTATGGACCTCGGGCATGGTATTCTTGGATGGATGGGTATTTGATTAGTATTGGTTGATCTTGTTATCATATGCCTTGTTTCTAATGGGAACAAAAGGACTCATGTGACAAAGGAAGCAATTGTGGAAGGAGGAGTTTCTTCCGTGATAGAGGGGGCATTTAAGATCTACTTTAGTGTCATAGTGAGTTGAGATTTGAACTTAGGATGAAGGATATTAGTTAGATAGATTACTTCTTGGGACAAGAAGTGTGGTAGAAGTCGAGTGATATCTTCCTTCGTCAAAAGGAAGTATATTGTTACAATTCTTCAGAAATTTGGGATGATGGAAAACAAGTCCATGGCCATTCCCATGGTTACTAATCTGAAAGAGATGAATGGTAGAGGGAGCAACTGGGATTTCCTCAACAAGATTTGATTCGGTGTCATAGGGAGCACCTAATTAGGTTGATCAGAAAGCAACTACAGTGATGGATCCCATGAAGGAAGTTGGTCAGTGGAACTAAGGCATGTAACACAACATGTGTTCAGGTAATGACATGGTACATGTCTAAAATGAGTGGAGTATGACTACAGGGATATAGAGATTTAGATTGGGCATATAATGTCGAAGACAAGAAGAGAACATGAGGATGATGATTCAATTTTTATTATGCTTGGGTAGGAAGTAGAAATCTATTGCACTCAATACTGTAGAAGAAAAGTATATTGTAGCTAGTTTGGAGAGTTTTGAAGTATTATGACTTCATAAACTACTCATGGGATTGTTTGATCAAGTGCAAGAGACAATCATAATGATAGGTTGAAGAAAATCAAGAATTGATACCACTACATATGGGACATGGTAAAAAAGGGAGCAGTGAGCCTACTATGCATTTCTACAATCGAGGAGGATGTTGACTTTCTGACAAAGCCTCTATACTAGGATGAAGTTTGTATACTTCATGGACAAGCTTGGAGTGATTGATAAAGCTTCCCTTGGTTAAAGGGAGTGTTGATGTTGTAGCATCAAGGGGTGGAGATTCTCCCTAGTTTAGGATATCGACAAGTCATGAATATTGACCAAGGGCCATGTAATGTGGCTGGGGATATTGGCCCAGATAACATCAAGGCTCAGAGTGCTCCCTTAGTCAGGGGTTACCTGACGATATTACCAATGGTAATTTGGATAGTGGGTTGCGTGAGTGTCTATAGCATCGAGAAAGTGATTTTCCATTCAATAGCATGTGACAAAATGTGGGAATCGCAAATGGGCCCAGGGGTTCACCATAGGTCATAGGTGTTGACCAGGTTCTAGGTGATGACTTGGATAATTAGTGACCCAGGACTAGTCTTAACCCTAGAAGGCCAAAAGGTATTTGGCTAGTTAGTGGTGATCCATTTGCAAAGGGGATGTGTCTAGTGGGTGACTAGACTCCTTTGCATGATGTTGTTGCGGGATGCTTTCCATGTGGTTTTGGTATAGAACATGAGGTGGATGTATTCATCAACATAGATATCGTATTCAATCTTTTCTTAGGATGGAGAATTCTTTCATCATAATGTACATCTAAGGAATTCAAAGAGAATATCTCCCTAACTAAGAGGGAGTGTTGAATTTCGATAGTTGTGGTTGGTATTGTTTACTACAAGATGACCCTAAACAAAACTGAAAAATAAGAAATTTAAAATTTCAATTCAGAATTTAATTTTTGCCTCCAAAAGTACAAGTCAACTCTAATTGTTTAAGTTGTCCCAACACAAATATATGTGTCCCTTCTGGCACCACAATATCACTATATATACCCACTCAACCTCCTCACTTAGACCACAATTTGGATCATCATCATCAATAATTATTTTTTTTCATGTGCAAAAAGGGATATTTCTAAGGTGGAATTTGAAGGATGATTTTATTCTGAAGTAGAATTTAAACGAGGGTTGAGTTTAAGGAAAGATGCAAGAGGGAAAAGTTGTAGGAGGGTCACAAGAGGTTCGTTTTGTAGGATGGCTGCGGGTTAGGATAGGGAGGCCAAGAGGCCTCAGAAGCTTTATGAATGGGATAGAGATATCCCAGGTATAGGAAGAGGCCAACAAAGGTTGTTTTGCATTGTTTTTAATGGAAGAAGGATTGGTTAAGCCCTAGGAACTTCTAGGTTATTATATAAAACTCATTTTCTACTTTTTATTAATGAAATAATTTCTCCTAAGAAAATATTGCTAGTTCCTTTTCCCTAGTTAGGGTTTTCCCAAGTGTTTTGGGTAAATTTAGTGTTTCTACAAACACCTAACCCTCTAGACATAGTAGCTAGTCTAGAAACAATAGAAAAAGTAATTCACTGATTTTCCTATAATCAACGGAGAAGAGAAGGAGGAAAAGAAACCAACCTGTAACTTTTTCTTGCTCCCTCTCTCCTTTGACCGATTCCGCCACTCCTTTCCGTACTTAACTCACTTGGAAAGTACCTGTACGCAAGCTAAGACATAAACCCATCAAAGAATACAATAAAGATCTGTTAAATAAACATATCATAGAATCCAGAATACGATATACATCATATAAGAACATGAAAGGGAAAATCTTTGAATTCTTTATTGATAAAAGGAAATATTACAACCCATGAATGTTCATGCTTGATTCAGTGTCTTCCTTCCAGTTTCTATCCCTTCTCTCCTCATGAAGCAACAATTCGACATCATTACAATACTCTTACTAATCTCATTCAAACAAAATCTCCTTAACTCAAGAAATTCCAACCTATACCAGCCTTTGAATGCTTGATCAATTTATAGCTAAATGGAGGAGGTTAAGCCATTAATGGCCCTCATGAATGCTCTGCCAAAATTGGGAGGTGGTTCCATGAAGGAAGGGATAATGGATTGAGGTTCATTCATCCTCTTCCTCATCCAAATGCAAGCTCAACCAACCTGGAAACTTCCAGAAGTATCCATTGGATGAGGAATCTAATGGATTCATTTAAAAAATTTGATGAATCTTGCTCAGCACAGGTGAAACAAAGGCTAAGTGTGTTGCAGCGCACCCAGTCAATGCAGTTTCTGCATTGCAATGTAGTCTAATAGAAGGCTACCTACGTTGATCTCCTTAGGGACACTTTTTGGATGAATGGTATCATGGAAACTCTTGGGAGCAAGCATGATGTAGGTTGACCTCATCAGGGAATGAAAACAACTAAATTAGGGCTTGATGGACCATAATAATATGGATCTGGAAGTCGAGATTGATGTGGCGAAATTGACCTGTAATAGTTGCCCCCTAAAGCACGAAGTCGAAAATAAACATGTTGAGTGAAATGCTTTACCATTTGGAGAGAAGGTTTTGAAGTGGAAGGAGACCTGCATCAGTTACAATACAAATATCATGATAATTTGATTTTTTCTCACGAACTAGCTGAGGGAAGGCATACCCATGCTCAGCTTATAAACTTTCATTACATGTATAAATATAGTCGTCTACAGATATAGACCTATGAATGGATGATCATGAATGTAAGGAAATTTTTACATTTGATATAGTACTCCTGAAATATATTGCAGCCCGGATGGATGAAACTAGATTCGGGCTCTTCAATCTTGTTCAATCTTCACTCAATGTACAAGTCTAACCATGTGAATATATGATCTGAAGTTGAACATGGAGAGACATCGTCTAATTACCAACCAATGACGTGAGTCGTTAACAGACGCGAGAGGAATCATTGATAATGATAATGACCCTCAAGGTACAACAGTACATTTCACATGCTGTGAATAAATGATTTGATGTCGAACACCATACGAAGTCTTTCGGTTGAAGGCCAGTGATGTCAACCTATCGCTAGAAGCGAGAAACCTGCCATTGATGTATGCAAGCCTCAAGGTACTGAAGGGGTGTTTCTAAGTCAACTTCTTGGATGATGTGCTGATGTCGATAAGAAGTGACTCGTCGCAGGAGGGCCTTGATGTATCCCACATCAATGACACGAAACGAGGTAAATGATTTTAGAGATGAAACATCAATTGATGACACAAGGTTTAGGAATGGCAGGCATGAAAATGAAGGTTTACAGTATTGTAAAGGATGAAGTTTTGAACTGAATGACTTTTCTTGAACATATCAGCGACACTAAGGTGAATTGGTAGCATTGACCCAAAACAAAGTAATGGATGGTATGATAGACCAACGGTGTGATAACCATCAAGCTGAATGACCCAACCCACATAGTCATGGTGATGAGATGAAAGTGTCACGTTCAAGAGCAACCTGCTACCATAAAGTTTTCTCAACTTTTCCCATTTTCCCCAGTCATTTCTGACCAGTACCTCTTTATTTTAATCAAGCTTGAGGAGGATAACATATGCTTGTTGTATAATTTCACCCTTCGGGTGAATCCATCACTATTTGATGTTTTAACGAGTCTAGCAAAGGTGAAACTCGGTCTTGTCTAGATGGACAAGTTTGTTGCTATTTGATGTTTTTTAATGAGTTTAATGACAAAGATAACTCAGTCCTTTTCATGTTTAGGGAGTTTGAAAAGGGACGAAAAGAAAACTCCACAAGTTCTTTTTCGTAAGTTTGTCTCTCACGTCCGAAAAAGAATAAAATACTACAAGGGAGAACCTATTGATCATGTTCAATCAATGAGTACCTTTTTCGTAGTTAATCTATCTTAGCCCGAAGAAGGGTTAGAACTATACTGAGTAGATATCGATTCTAATCCGTTAACGAGCTAGAAATGACAAGCACTCAGCAATCTTTTCATGTTGAAAGAGTTTGAAAAGAGCTTAAAGAGGACTCGATTTTGAGGAACGAGTGGTGTCTAGGGTAGCAACTGGTTTCGGTGATGTTGGAACTTCTCAAAACATGTTGATTTATGTGAAGAGGTTGGCTAATAAGACCACTCATTGCAATTGTTCCTCAAAAAAGGTAAAAAAACCAAGTGAAAGCGTATGATCGGCCAAAGAGATGGTGGTGATGGAATGAAACAACCAAGGCTCGTCTGATAGAAAATGCCAATAGAATGGCAATCAAAAGGGTTGAAAATGGAAATGGGTTCATTTTTAGACAAGCTTGAACCATGGGGAACTATGCTTGGATTCAGTTTCATGTTTACACAAGCTTGAAATGAAAAACTATGCTTGGATTTAGTTTCATTTTTACACAAGCTTAAAATGAAAAACTATGCTTGAATTTAGTTTCATTTTTACACAAGCTTAAAACGGAAAAACTATGCTTGGACTCAGTTTCATTTTTACACAAGCTTAAAACAAAAACACCATGCTTGGATTCAGTTTCATTTTTACACAAGATTGAAATGAAAAACTATGCTTGATATTAGTTTACATGCCCCCAGCATGATGAAAGGGAGAGTCTCCTGTAACCATATGAAAGTTGTTGCAGTGAAGAAGGACGACTATCCAACACCTTTTTGGCTTCGTCTAGATAGGGAAAAAGGTGAATGGGGTGATTCCCTTCACATAACCTACAGGGAAACTTAACTTAACCGCTAGGTACATGGCCCCCAAGCTTCATTACATTCACCTAAATAGATTACTCATGGCTATTAGGTGGATGGAATGAAGGTTCTTTTACAAGATCAAGTGAAAGACTCGACTGGGATTTCACGAGATCTAATCTAAGACTCGACTTGGAACTTGGGACCTTGTTTCATTTTTAAATGAGCTTGACACAAGACAAGAAACTTTTCTCAATTTCTTTGTTTCATTTTATAACGAGGTTGACACAAGACAAGAAACTATCCTCATATTCCTTGGTTTCATTTTTTAATGAGGTTGAAACAAGACAAGGAACTATCCTCATGGGCCTATTTCATTTTTTTAACGAGGTTGACACAGTAAAGGAACTATTCTCTTGGACCTGTTTCATGTTTTAAAAAGGTTGACATAGTAAATGAACTATACTCATACCCTTGGGCTCATTTTTTAACGAGGTTGACACAAGACCAGGAGTTGTCCTCATGAACCTGTTTCATTTTTTAATGAGGTTGACACAAGACAAAGAATTCTCCTTGAATTCCTTTATCACAACTCATAAGAGGTCATGAAAGAGATATCTGGTTCCAATGCCCCCAGTGCATGATGTACAACATCACTAAATTGATTTTCAGTTGATGTAGGTATGGAACAGGTTGCCACATAATTAACCTATGGCAGGGATGATACCATTGGTACAAAAGGACCATTTAGGGAAGATGGTTGACTAGAAGCCATATTTGGACCAGGAAACAAAGCTGGTCAACGGTGACAATTATACCTTCATGCGGGAAACAAATCACTCAAAAGAGTGTTGAAACAGTAGCTCCCATGTCATAAACATAGTCACGCCCAAGAAGTAAATTGTAATCTAAAGGGCCTGGGACTACCATCACGTTCAGATAAATGATTTTTCCTCCCAAAGTAATAGGTAACTGAGGAAGGATCCCTAATGGTTGACTGGATCATTGATGCGCCTTCATATATAATAGTGCCCGATATGATCATATTACAAACTTGTACTATGATTTGGAAAGGCACATAAGAAGGAAGGTTGAGTCCTGCGAGTCGATTCCAATCAAAGGGAGTGACTAGACTACTTGGAGGGGGTACCATAGAAACGGGAGAATTAACGCCTTGAGTTACGAGAATGGGAGGATTTTCCTCCTGTCTTGATGGAACAGGAGGATTGCCCCCAAGCTCATTTGAATCTGAAGAAATGAAAAGAACTTGAGTGGTATCATTTTCACTCTCTTCAGGAAAGGTACGATTAGCTGAAGGTGAAATCGGGTCAACTGTTACCTCCACCTGTTGATTTGGGTCGGGTATAGACTCATAGGATTCACTTTCAGAGAGAGTGGGTTTGACTGATGGTTGACTTGAGTTAGTCAATTCATCAACTAGTGAAGGATTAAAGGATAGTTTCCTGTAACCAGATGGAAGTTGTTGTAGTGTAGCAGGATGGTTATCCAACACTTTTTTGGCTTCATCTAGATAGGGACAAAGGTGAATGGGGTGATTCTCTTCACATAACCTACATGGAAACTTAACTTCACCCTTCTTTCCATGAACTTTACTAGCACTAGTTGATGGTGTGTCACCAACATGATCTCCAGAAGTTGATGACACAGGATGATGTGAACGAGAAGACCATTCTTCTAAGATCTGAGGAATATCAGGACAATTTCGAAGAAGATGGTCTCCTGCACAAAGTTTGCATGGATATTGAACTTTGTGAGGCTTGACGGGTGGTTTCTCATCAGATTTTGCATTCAAAGTAATGGTAGGTTGGTTTCCCATCTGCGGAACTTGCTTCTTATTCTTCTTCTTCCCTTTATTCTTCTTCTTAGTCACCTGGTTACTAGTACCAATACTTTCACCACGCGAAGAGGAAGAAGGGAAGGAAGAAACAACCGAGGAAGAAGGAAAAGGGTCAACTTTAGGATCAAATGGAGGTTGATTTTGTCCAGTTGGAGGTGTACTCGATTGTGGAGAAATCACGACATTTTGAACCAAGGAGGTTGAAAACAGCCATACTAGCAAGCCAATGGTAAATCTTGGAAGGGACAATGTAGCCATATATGGAGCACCAATATTTTCAAATGGAGGAAAAGGACTAGGATTCCCATCAAAAGTAATTCCTTGATTGGTGGACTCTGGATTTGTCACCGTATGTTTCAACCTAAGATCAACTAAGGAGCAAGCATGGAGGATGTTATCCACGGTCAGTAAATTTTACGACACTGGAACAGAACTTCAGTTTTTCATTTTTAAAGAGTCGAGAAAAAGCAAAAGATGACTCTAGTCAACTTTGATGTTTGAAAGGACAAGTGCTCAGATGATCCTTTTACTTTTAAAAAGTTGAAAAGGAATGAAAGTGACTACTCTAGAGCTTCTAGACAAGAGGGTTTACCAGACAAAGCACAAAACTGCAATATACACCTTGGTGATAAATGAAAGAGAAATGACCAAGGACTTTACGTACGATAGTCAATCTTCCCAAATGTTGTGTTCAGTGCATTGCGATCGGTAAGGTGGCAGACTCGACTTCCTAGGGATAAAGGATTTCAACCTATTGGGGTATCCCACCATATACTCAATGGTAGAGGGAGCACAAGTCCGTACTAGCACTTATCGAATTAGAGAGGAGGAATCACCCAACCTCAGTGAAAATGAAAGCCACTAGGTTTAAAGACACCGGAACACATCTCTAGCCTATACCTTTAGATGTTTTTCGTTAAGTCCCAATGCATTATTAGATTAATCGATGTAAATTTTAGGTTGATCTTACTTAAAATTTTCCTTTGAAGGTTCACCACGAGTTGTTTTCCGAAATTCCTAAAAATGCAACTAGAATGAGAAGCACTTCTTCCATTTAATTTTAGCAATGAAAATCCTAGCTATGAGGGATAGAGCATACAAGTACTTTTTGAACAAGAAAAAAAGAGCACAAACTAATGCAATTCCCTAAACCATTCCTTTCAAGCATTCACAAACCCAAACTCTAAAATTAAAATTGCATGTATTTCTTTTCAGTTTCTCTTAATGTGAATGATGCAATAAGAAAAACTAATGCACAAACAATTCAGAACTCTTTTCATAAAAAATGACGATTTGCAACAATTTCTTTTAAAGGGAAAGGAAGAATGTATGACACTTTTGATTTTAAAGAAATGAATATTTTTTACACTTTAAATGAAAATACAAATCAAATTCACACATCAATCAATAGATCTTTCATGAATGAAGACTTTACGACAATTCAACTTTTGAAAGAAAATACGATTTTACAACACTTTCTTTTGACAAAGATCAATCAGCTATATTCTAACTCTGACTATAGAGTGATAATGACAAAGAAAACATTAAAGAAACATTAATCAATCCAATTAAAGTGGGGCTAGATTAAGGAGATGAAAAAACTATTTTCAGAGATAAGCACAGGTCACACAGGGGCTAACTGCACTGCAGAGCACTGGCTCTCACTAAAGACTATGCTGATTTCAATGATTTCAAAATTGATTAGCGCAGGTCAAAGAGGCCAATCTGCACTGATCAGCATAGGTCAAAGAGGGCCAAACTGCGTTGATCAAAATATTCCAAGTTTAATCAGTGTAGGTCAAAGAAGGCCTAATTGCACTGCAGTGCACTATCGCTAAGGCTAGCCTGCGCTGATTCCTGTGAGGCCACTCAAGAGTCATCTAACCTCAAATTTTGACCAAAATTCAATGCAAAAGGCTGAATCAAAACAAGTAAAGTATGTCAAGGTGTCTAAGGAGGTGGATAAGCTACTAAAAGGGCTAAGATATCCCCATCGGAGTCACCAATTTGTTTTGGGAAAATTTAGTGTTTCTACAAATGCCTAACCGTCTAGACCTAGTAGCTAGTCGAGAAACAACAGACAAAGTAATTCGTTTCTTTTCCTATAATTAACATATAAGAGAAGGAGGAAAAGAAACCAAACTGTAACTTTCACTTGCTCCCTCTCTCCTTTGACCAATTCCGCCACTCCTTTCCATACTTAACTCACTTGGAAAGTACCTGCACACAAGCCGAGATAGAAACCCATCAAAGCATACAATAAAGATTTGTTAATTAAACATATCATAGAATCCAAAATACGATATACATCATATAAGAACATGAATGGAAAAAGCTTTGAATTCTTTATTGATAAAAGGAAAGATTACAACCCATGAATGTTCATGCTTGATTTAGTGTCTTCCTTCCAGTTTCGATCCCTTCTCTCCTCATGAAGCAACAATTCGAAATCATTACAATACTATTACTAATCTCATTCAAACAACATCTCCTTAGCTCAAGAAATTCCAACCTAGACCAACCTTTGAATGCTTGATCAATTTATAATTGAATGGAGGAGGTTAAGCCATTAATGGCCCTCATCAATGCTCTGCCAAAATTGGGAGGTGGTTCCATGGAGGAAGGGATAATGGATTAAGGTTCATTCATCCTCTTACTCATCCAAATGTGAGCTCAAGCAACCTAGAAACTTCTAAAAGTATCCATTGGATGAGGAATCCAGTGGATTCATTTAAAAAATTCAATGAATCTCGCTCAACGCAGGTGAAACAAAGGCTAAGTGTGCTGCAGCACACCCAATCAATGGAGTTTCTGCATTGCAATGCAGTCTGATAGAAGGCTACCTGCGCTGATCTCCTTAGGGACACTTTCTAGATGAATGGTGTCATGGAAACTCTTGGGAGGTGTTATCTCAAAATCAGGCCCTGGAAGGCTGCAAACCAGGAAGACTTCAAGTAACTGTTTCAAACCAATCTTTTAGCTAAGGCTTAGCCTCCTTAGCCTGAGAGGGCTCTCTCAAAGGATTGAAGGTTTTTTTATTATGATTAAGATGGCTAACTCTTTGTGAAACAAATAGGAATGAAGATGGTGGAACCAAAATTAACAAGCATCCATTGGGCTTATGGAGTCATATGTGATTTAGCATTAAAAGTAGAATTGGCTTTGCAATAAAGTCAAGGCATTTAGATTTCAATATAGGTAGAGCACACCAAACACAAAAAGGACAGTCTACGAGTATATGAAGGAAATTAGAACACCTACAAGTGATTTCTAAGTAATCAAATACTCATAACACTGTAGATAACATGAAAAGACAACAAAAGGAACTCATACATTGAACTCTCTATGATTCTTGAGAAGCAGAAGCCAGTACTGTATTACCAAAAGAAACAGAGTCTTTACATAAGCTAAATAACAAAGCTTTTTTTACATAAATTTCCAGCGCTTATTACATTTCCCTTTCTCCTATATATAGAGTTCTTCTACCTGATTGAGATTCCTCCTCAAACATGAGGGGAACTCGAAATCTACTTCTAATGACACCTGTTCAACTTTTAACTGCCTATTAAATGTAACAAACTACAACTAGACTTTCTAGAGATCTAAATCAAGTAGGAGTCTAACTCCATATTATGCTAATAATAACCTTAATTACAATCATTCTCGTTCTTTGGCATCTGGTCCCTTTTTAGTTTGGCTGTGGTGGATGTTTAAAGCTCCATGTTGTTCTTCAATGTCACATCTTCTCCATTGCCCCTGAAACATAGGGAACTACCCCTATTTATCGGACTTTGGTTTGCCTTAAAAATGTTCGAATACGAAGAACCATGCCCTTTATCTTTGATTATCCAAAATATAGCAGATTTCCACGTCTTTGATGTGTTGTCAATCTCTTTCATGTGTGAAGGCAAAAGCTCTTCCAAGCTATCTGACATATCTTGGACTGTAGTAAATGTGCTCACTTTATGACAAAAAGTTTAGAGTTGGATTCGAATACATGTTTCCCCCAACTGTCCTGACCTTGTTGAAAGTTGATAGCTTTAGATGATCCCTTGAAGATATTCCTTTTTCAAAATTTACGCTTGTATTTCAAAATCGGTTGACTGAGATTAGATTGTGTATCTTCAGCAGTTTTGTAGCGCGCTACGAAACTGCTGAGCATTAGTCATCATCTTCAGCAGTTTCGTAGCGTGCTACGAAACTGTTGTGTTATTCCAAAAAACACAGTTTCAACCAAAATTTTGCTATTTTGAGCCTTTTGCTATTTAAACATTCTTTCAACTGCTCCAAGGCCTTTCAAAATTGAATGGAAATGTATGACTCTTCAAGAAAGATTATACCAATCAAAACCATCAAAATTTGAAACATACCCTTACTTGAAGTGAGATTTTTTTAAGGAGATTCTTTGAGCTGGCTTAAATGTATCTTTAAGTCTTCAATTTGTTTCTTCATGACCTTGATCCCAGATCTGAGGTTTGTATTGACCTTTCTGATAAATTGAGCTTCTTTTATTGCAGGAACAGTCCAGCTACGGAATTGAACACTAAAATCAACCACCTCGGGAATTTGAAATGTTTGGTCCTCCCACCGAGCTTGCATTTGGTTAAAATAAGCCTCCTTAACTGCAAATTTCCTGGCGGCTTTCTTCAGTCTAGCAATTTCAAAGTTGGCAAATTCCAATATCCTTTTCAAGTCTTCCACACTATATTCTTCTTGAATGGCAACTATTTTGCCTTTATCCTTTCTTTCATGAAGCCGTGTCACCTCCCTTGTTTCATCTGCCCTTGGCGGTACCTCCTGTATTTGTTTAAACTTCCTCGTTATGGGTCTCCTGGGCTTAAAGACAAATTGATCAACTTGATCATCAAACTTGAGTTTCTTCGAGGCTTTAACTCTCTTAGCCTTGTCTTTCCCTGACTCTATCAAATCTTCTTGAACTAGTGGTGATTCTTCAATGTCAATGGCTTGCAATAAGTCATTTAAGTCTCCCTTTGAAACAGGGCTTTCTTCAATAATCACTGATTTGCCTTTCTCTTTAGCTACCTGGCTCCTAGTCCTTCTTCTTTGAACTCCTTCACCTGTGCTTGATTCATGTGCACTTTCTTTAACCTGACTTTTCTCTTTAAAGGACTGCTGGGGTGTATCCTGGATAGTCAGTGGCCTGGTGGATTCTCTTACCATGTCAGACAAAGAACTCGCCATTTGGGAAAACAAGAACAGCAAAGCCTTTGCATTGATCGCAGCATCTGTCAATGAGGAAGTAAGTCGTCATATTTCCTGCTATTCCACTGCATTTGAAGCTATACAAAAGCTGAAAGAACTCTATGATACACATTCTGCACTTGAAGTTGTTCAGCTCATGATTAAACTCTTCACTCTTGAACTGAAAAATAATGATCCTCTTGCTCTTGCATCTGAAATAAAGTCTATAATGCATGATATAAAATCCACTAAGGTTGAGCTGGATATCTCTCTTATTGCCTTTCTCAAAGCACTTTATCCTACCTACTCCAATTATCTTGAGTCTTTACAAGCAAATGGAAACCTTAAAGATATAACCTTTGACTCTCTTGTGAAAAAGTTGCTGAAAGAGAGAAAGCCTTTGGGAAGAAAACAGTCCCTGAATCTTCTGAAGAGACTGTTTGCCTTGCTCACAAAGAAAAGCATCCTACTCAAGATTCTGCAAGAGGAAGAGGTGGACGAAGAGGAAGAGGAAGATACTTCAGAGGCAGGGGGGGCAGACATTCTCAAGCAGAAAAGGCAGATCTGCATTGCATTCGCTGCAAACGAAATGGATCACATGATGCTTCTACATGCAAGCTACCATGGGACAAAGTTGAGCAGAGAAGAAATCAGCAGAAAGGTAAAACTGATGACTCAGACAAAGGTAAAGCACCCGAATCTGCACACTATATTGAGGCACAATGTAATATTGGAGTAAATGAAGATTTGTTTAATGCTTCACTTGCTTCTTCGAAAAATGACTGGTTGCTTGATTCAGGAGCAACCTGTCATATGATTCATAGAAGAGATTTCTTTGAAGATTTCACTAACAATGTTGATGGAGCAGTATACTTTGCAGATCAGTCAAAAATCAAGCCATCAGGGCTTGGCACAATCAGGCTTAAACTGCCTGGTCTTCCAGACTTTCTTCTGGATCATGTTCTATATCTCCCACAGCTAAAGAGAAACTTGCTGTCCCTGGTTCACATCCGCCAGCAAGGTCACTCCATTCACATGTTTGATGGCAAGCTTGAGGTAAGAAAGGCATCTGACCACTCACTTGTCATGAGGGGTATAGAAGAAGAAAGACTCCTTAAACTGCAAGGAACCTCTGCTCATGCACAGCATTTCTCATATATTTCTCATCATGAAGAATGTACACTTCCATCAAGTTTATTATGGCATGCTAGATTTGGGCATTTAAACTATGATAGTCTCCGCTTGTTGAAGAAAAATGGTGTTGCTGGTTTGCCTACAATTCCTAGAAAACATAAACAATGTGATGCTTGCATTCTAGGAAAGCATAGCAAACAGTCTTTTCATGATTCACATTCAAGAGCACATAGGAAGCTTGAACTTATTCATTCAGATTTATGTGGTCCAATGCCTGTTCCTTCTGCAAATGGAAATAAATATATCATGACATTTATTGATGATTACACCAGAATGTGTTGGGTTTACTTATTGAAGAACAAATCTGATGCTTTTCAACATTTAAGAATTTTCATAAGTGGATTGAAAATGATGCACAATCTCATATTGGGTCTATTCGCACTGATAATGGAAAAGAATATACATCAAATGAATTTGAACACTATCTTCGCCAACATGGGATTAAACATCAAACAACTGTGCCTTATAATCCTCAACAGAATGGTGTAGCTGAAAGAATGAACAGAACAATTTTGAATATGGTACGATCTATGCTTTTCTTCAAGAATGTAAAGACAATGTTTTGGGCTGATGCTGTTCTATGTGCTGCATATATAAAGAATAGATGTCCATCTAGTGCTATAAGAAACAAGACTCCTTATGAATTGTGGTATGGACATGTTCCTTCGGTAAAACATCTCAGGATATTTGGTTCCACCTGTTATGCTTTAATACCAAAGGTACATAGAAACAAACTTGGTGCTAGAAGTCGTAAGTGTATCTTCCTGGGGTATTCAAACACATCTAAAGCATACCGCCTTTATGATGAAGTAAATAAAAAGTTTGTTTTATCTAGAGATGTCATTTTTCTTGAATCATCCAAATCTGACAGTGTTGTTGAGCGGCAACTTGATCGCTTGGATAGATTCACAAAACCAAAATCATTCCAAGAGTTTGATAATCAGATTCCACATCTTGAAGGGGGGATTCCTATACTAGATCAACATGTGGAATCTTCTTCTGAAGAACAATCTCCCCTGCATGACACTCCAACAACGGATGATGCTTTAAGTGATGTAATTGATAGAATTGGGAGACTCAATCTTGATTCAGACCCAACTCAATCAACAGAACAGCCTGGACCATCTCAGAAAGGTCCCCCAAAGTGGCTGACAAAGACACTTGAAAGTGTTCATCCTGATGAAATTGGAAAAACAGGAACCCGAAATTCAAATCGACAAGATGGAAGTGATGTAGATAACTCTAATTCACCTATTGATATGGATGTTACTTATGATTGTGAATTGAACTTGTCTACAGATTTTGAACCAACTTCCTTCAAAGAAGCTGCTTCTTATGATGAATGGAAAGAAGCGATGCAGAAGGAGTATGATGCCCTCATAAAGAATGGCACTTGGAAGCTGGTTGATCCTCCATTTGGAACCAAACCAATTGGCTGCAAGTGGGTCTACAAGAACAAGTACAAAGCTGATGGCTCACTTGACAAGCACAAAGCTAGGCTTGTGGCAAAAGGTTTTGCACAGAAAGAAGGGGTCGATTACGAGGAAACTTTTGCTCCCACAGCAAAATGGGCCACCATCCGGACACTCTTTGCACTAGCTGCTCAGAACGGTTGGAAAGTCCATCAAATGGATGTAAAAACTGCATTCTTGAATGGAGATCTAAAAGAGAATGTTTTTATGTCCCAGCCTGAAGGATTTGCTGTGAAAGGACATGAACACAAAGTATGCAAACTGGTGAAGTCCTTGTATGGCCTCAAACAAGCACCACGAGCCTGGTATGAAAAACTAACTGAGCATCTTCTGAAACTCAACTTCAAACATTTTGATCTTGATGATGCAACTTTATTTGTCAAGAAAGTTGGCAAAACAGTTGTATATCTTGTGGTATATGTAGATGATCTTTTAATGACAGGGAACAATGAAAGCTATATTGCATCCATAAAGAAAGAATTAGGAAATTTTTTTGAAATGACTGATTTGGGCTATGTTCATTACTATCTTGGCATTGAAGTAACCCAACATCCAAAGTCCATATTTCTTTCTCAAAAGAAATACATTGGAGATTTGTTATACAGATTTGGCATGACAGAGTGCAATCCCCTTTCTACTCCAATGGAACAAAACTTGAAGCTCACATCTACTGAAGGAAAGGAATTTGAGGATGCAACAAGGTATAGACAGCTTGTAGGAAGCCTCATCTACCTCACTACTACCAGACCCGACATTTCATTTGCTGTTGGAATCCTCTCCAGGTTTATGCAAAAGCCTTGTGAGGGACATTGGTCTGCTGCAAAAAGAGTTCTAAGGTACTTGAAGGGAACTCAAGACCTTGGAATCAAGTATACACAGGTGGACGACTTCAACTTGATTGGATACTCTGATTCAGACTTCGATGGAGACAAAGAAACTGGGGTATCTACTTCAGGATATGCTATGAGTCTTGGATCAGGAGCTGTCTCCTGGAGATCACGCAAACAATCAGTACCAGCGGATTCCACAACAGAAGTAGAATACGTGGCAGCAGCTGAAGCAACGAAAGAAATTGTGTGGCTCAGGAAAATTCTTGAAGATTTGCAAGTAAAACAAATACAATCTACTCCACTCATGATTGATAACACATCTGCAATAAAGTTGGCCAAAAATCCAAAGTTCCATGATCGTACTAAGCACATCAATACTAAATATCATCTGATCCGACATCATGTTGAGGCCAAAACAATCCATCTCCGTCATTGTTCCACAAACGAACAAATTGCAGACATCTTCACCAAAGCGCTTGGAAGAGAAAAGCTTGAAAGATTCAGAACGATGCTTGGACTCACCAACATCCCTTCAGATTAAGGGGGGGAATGTTGACACCTAATCCGAAACGGATGAGGTGAAGCCGGACAGTCATCTAGAAGATGAACTGATCCGTTTCTTTTGTATATAAATAATAGTTATCTAATGTGAAATATCAAGTTGTCTTGCGTTCATCAATAGCTGGAGTTACCCTGGCCTGACAGATCTTGTTTCTGCCTGATGACCAGTTGTTGTTGGAAGATCTTTTGCAGCTTGAGGGCTGAGACCGGTCTCGTTCTTGAAACCAGACATGAAAATGAATGTGTGACAGTCCCTACCTACCCTCTGAAGTTCATGCAGAACAATCAACTTAACCAAGCCATGGTGGAACAATGAAGTCTCACAGGTTTCTTTTCTTAGCTGCACCTTGTCACACATTTTGCTTAAGCTGCGAAATAAGTAAAAAGGTAGATCAATAGATGTCTTTCCTATGAAATGCAACAGAAGTTTAAAATGATATGAATACACCTTATTATATCTCCCTTCACAGGTAAGGTACTTCTGTATACAGGTAAGCAAATGGGCATATGATTCTTTGACATAACTTCTAGGAACAGACTTGTTTAAATCTGAGTTAATGAACTCCTGCTTTAGAAATTCTCTGCATGGGGTCATATAAAATTTGAAATTCTTGAACCAACTTTCTTGCCCTCTTGGAATCTCCGTAACTATGGATATTATGTCTGGTGAGACCTGCAATTCTAGCATACCAACCTTTGAGTTTAGTCCTGTGAAATTCAGGGCAAATTCCTTGGTGACTTTTGCATGACCTCCCTGGAGTTTCTTGCAAAAATTCTAACATCCAGCTTGTTTAAATGCATGCTCGACTTCTCTGTTCTTCAAAGTTATGTCTAAACCTTCAGGTTCGTTTCTCAAACATCTGCCTGATCTGTGGTCTTTTCTTTCTGTCGATCCCTCCATGAAGGTTTGAAACACTGTCGCTGCTCAAACTTCAATCTCTGCCTTGCTTGAATGGCTGCCTCGCTTGATAACAATGTATTCAAATTGAAAACTTGCAGGCTTGTTCCTCATGCAACGAATACAATCATCATTAAGACTATGAATACCTGGCTTTTCTTGGAACTTGCAATCCGTGTGTACCAATGTACCTAGTGGCTGTAATGATGGAGATAAGCGGTTGGACATGATATGTGGAGTGCATAAACTGACAATGACTGACGCAACTATAACTTAACTTGACGGATTTGACAGTTAGGAAAGATTCGCTGCAGAATGCACGAATCTCCGGTTTCGTAGCGTAGTCAGTGTACATTTTGAATTATGCGCTACAAAATCACCTAAAATATATCGCGATGCGAAATCACCTAAAACCTGTTGCGCTGCGAAACTCCTAAAAAGGATTTATGCGCTGCGAAAATACTTCAAAATGGTTACATGCGCTACGAAATTACCTAAGGGCTTTGTGGCACATAGTAATTTTTAAACAAACTGACACATGGCTATGAGACCGGTGATGAATGAGAATGACCAGTGATGAATGAGAATGCATATTTGACTCAAGACTCATAAGACTCGGACTCTAAGGAAAACAAAAATCAAACTTAGACTAGCACCGACCTTTATCATCAAACTTAGTATGAGAAATTTTGGCATTAGAATTCTTAAGTGATAACAGTAGGCAAGGATGATGTAGGTTGACCTCATTAGGGAATGAAAACAACTGAATAAGGGCTTGATGGACCCTATTAATATGGATTTGGAAGTCAGGATTAATGTGCCGAAATTGACCTGTAACACCAAGGTAAAAATTTGTGTCTCTTGTGTTTGGTTGTCTCTTCATGATCCTATTGTCAGTATTGTTTTACTATTGATATTTTCTATGCATAATTACTTAATGATGAATGTGACACAAGATAAATTAATGAAGAAATCATTGGAAGTAATTATCAGATTAGAAGATGATGAAAATTCAACATCATGTGCTCAGAATCCATTGATACATCAACCAAATCGATTTATAAAAACAATATGACCCTTAAATAGTTATTTATGGGAGAAATTAATAATAATATCCCAAATGTAACAAGTTTAGAAATTTTTAAAAATGAGATAGCTTAAACAGTCTCAACAAAATTACAATGAAAAATTAGATAAATTGAAATAATAATGCATTCACTTTCTAGAAGTAGGTATTTTTCTCCTCTAGACCTAGAATATCATAAGAAATGCCTTGAAGAATATAAAGGTCCAATAAGAACTAATTCCTATTAATTCAAATCGTACATGGAAAACTTAATGAAAAGAAACATATAGGTGACAAGATGAGGGAGGAAGTCAAGCAGGCTAATTCACAAATTTTTGAAAGGAAAAACTTGTCGTTTAAGTAAACTCTATTTTCTCTCTCCCTTTTTGAATGCATTTCACATCTTCTTTTAAAATATTCTCTACATCCTCTTGGAATTGCTATATAGTTACGGTTTTTTTCCCCTCTATGTAATTAAAATTTCTTTAATAAACATAAACTTTGATATTTTCCCCTCCAAAAGGGGCCTGCTTTAGACATTTAGAATTTCCTTTCAATAAATAATTGTTGAAAAATTAAAATGTTTCCAAACTATAAATATTTATGCCTATATTTTAATATTTTAGGCATGATAACTATCATTTCAACTATGGAAACCATTTCTAAGTTGTTCTCCATGTCTATGAGTTTCCAATAAGCTCTCATTTTCTCAATTTGGACATATGGAACTCAAGATATGGCCTCTAGAAGATAAGAACTCAGCAACTGTGGATCTATTTTTCATGTGAATCATGGCCATTAATTTTCAAATCCACCTTATTAATCTCAGATGAATTATGGGATATTAATTATGTTGGAATCACAATTTCCATTACGCCAAAAATCACAGGTGTTAGTAAACAGACGCATCACCAAAGTTAATGGATCCACAAGAGGCAATGAAGAACATGTCACGAAACACATGGGGAGCGCTAGTTTATACAATTTCCTACAATATCCCTCCTAGCGCAAGTTGGGTGTGATTTGAACTTGAGACCTTTGGCTTTGATACCACTTGTTAGAATCATGATTTCCATTACACCAAAACCTATAGGTGTTAGTAAACAGACGCATCACTAGAGTTAATGGATCCATGAGAGGCGGTTAAGCACATGTCATGAAACACATGGAGAGCGTTGGTTTATCCAATTTCCAACAAATTATACTATGTTTATAAAGAAATGACCTTCTGATATTGTTTTTAATTGAAGTAGAGAAATCCATGGAACCCTGTGTATCTTGTGCATAATGTAGGTTTTGGTTGCCACCTCAATAGCCAGTCATCACGGTAATCTACTACTCAATAGTCTGTGTCCAACCAATACCTTCCAAGTGTGACCTATAGATAGGTTTGATTTACTCGAAGGGAGGCATGATAAAGAAATAGGGAGAAAAACTTAGGACATTAGAATGCATGCATTCAAAATATTCTAAGTATGGAGAATAATGGATAATAATGTAGAGAGGTGAAAGTAAATAAAAGAAAAAAATGATGGATAAAAAATTTAGAGGTTGAAATAATGAAAATATTCTACATGTTAGGATAATGTGGATTGCAGGTTGTGGAGGTAAAGTGATGTAGTGAGATAAGCAGAGACCTCCCACATTTTATGAAAAATGGCTAAGTATGGAGAATGGAAAATGACTAAGTATGGTAAATAATGAAAGTTCAATTTAAGTGATGTGAGTTGCAATTTGGTTATTGCAAAAATGTGGGTGCAATTTGAGTGATGTAGTCTTGTGAACTTAAGTAGAGTGTAGAAGGAGTAATTATGGAAAATGACTAAATAAAAAGGGGGTAAGTTATGTAATGCAGGGGTAGAGTAATTCCACATAAAAATAACACTTTAGTCAAAATTTCATAAAAAGTGGGTAGGGAAAATGGATGATGCAAAGAAATGGATAATGGAAATAATAGAAATAATGATAAGTGAAAATGGGTAAAAATAGATATAGAGAAATTGGTAATATCTTGGGAATATGGTCTTTGTTTTTAATTCTGTAAAATGTTGGATGAAACTAACACATAGTGATATACAATGGGAGAATGATTGCATCAAATTTACTACATTTTGGTATTCCTTTTTATTGCTACATTGTTAAAAAGAGAAATTATCCTCATTGGCCTCTACAATCCATAACCAAGAGGATGTTGGTTGGGCGAGGGTGCACATGTGCAGATAGATAACTGACACATTGATTGGTTCGAGATTGCATGGTGATAGGCCCCACACTACTTGAGTTTGGGTAGGCATTTGAGCCAAGGGTCTTGGGGACTTTATCATGGATAGGGTTGTGACTATGCAATGTATTAGTAACGAGATGAGTGCCTATGTGTTGTAGAATGACCAATTGGGTGGATACTTTGTAAAGAAAATATTGAGTGGAACTTTGCAAACATATATGTGATATAAAAATAGGGTGTTAGGTCGAGTTAGGTTGTTATTGATGGTGTTGGATGTCGCCAACATGTAGGGGATCTCCCTGATATGAGGTCCCAATCAGACCTCACACTATTTGGTGTAAGAGTCCCATCTGGTTATATGGTTTGGCCACCATTATGAATGGTATAGCGGTGTGCCTTGGTAACAATACATACACAAGAGATCATAAAAACCTATTTGGGCCAGCAAGTATGTAAGATTTGTGTGACACTGAATGTAGAATGTACAAGAAACTTCCATGGTTTTAAAGAGAGAGAAGCTTATGATTAGGGAATTAATAGTACTATCCTAAGAGAGACCCATGAGGGGAAGAGAAAGACTTATTGATTAACCTGCAAATTAGTCAACAAGATAAGCAACATTCATAAAATCATAACAACGCTCATTCAATAATATCCATATCTAAGAAATGAAATAGTTAATTAGTCTTAGTATGTGTTACACCAACATGTACCACAAACATATAAAGAATAGTATTACTAAATTCACGATACATGGATGAAAAAGTGTTTTCTCAAGGAGCTTCTAATAATTAATGAAAATCTCAAGTACACTATGATTTATATTGGTGGAACACTAGGTCTAGTAGTGGAAACTGAAGCTACAACTTGATTCTCGAAAGAATGATTTCCCTCCTATGTGACACAAGAGAAACTAAGGTAAAACTCTAAGAATCCAAACCCCTTACTTGAGCTATGAGGACCTATTTATAATAAATGACAATGAATTTTAAGTTTCCTCGTGAGTTTTAAACTTTTATGACCTATGGGATTCCATATAACTTTTCACATTCCATATATATATATGACTCTTTACATTCCACACGTGTCTCTTGGACTCCATTACATTGAACTTATTACAAAAGACAATTTACATATAGGATGGTCGTTATATAAGACAAAACTTATAATAAGGCAAATTACTTTCAAATGGATAAATCAATTGATTCTTCATGGAGATCATTCTTGATGTATGAATGCCATGCTCTGAACTCTATTATGATGACTTTTACCCAGATCGGTAGCTCAACAGGAAACCTCATCTTTACCTCCAATGCTTCTGTTAATATGGGTTTGGAGCTAGATTGTACACTATTCCACCACCATGACAGTTTCATGTGAGCGTTTTTTGGTGCAATCACATGTTGTAGAATAGCGCTCTTAGTAATATCCAAGCCTTGTTGTTCTAATACCTATTTGATTTTCTTGAAAAACTAGTTCAATTCTCACATGATAGTATCCTTTTCTCTTTTCTCCTCAAGTGGACCCACTGAAGGAAACCCATGTTTATGTACCAAAGAGTCCAAGTCAATATGTAGTCGATTATATGCAATTAAATTGTTAGTTTCTTGTTCTTTGAGATGGGTGTGATTTTGGATATGAAGTCGTAACTATACTTTGTCAATTTCAATAGAAATCATATCCTTCTTGACCAAATTCTCTAGAACATATGTGTATTTGATGCTCCATTCATGTATTAGGTCAACAACTATTTTTTCAACCTTTAGGAGTTGTAAGATTTCTTGATCCTTCTTTTGTATCCCAACCATAAATGACACTACTTGATGCAAGAGAGTCATTTCATCATATAGTCGATTCATGGTATCCTACCTTGTTCCCAACTCTTCTTGTATAGTTGACTACCATTCTATTGTGTTGAGATTGATGGAAGATAATCATTGATTCTCTACATTGAGATGCTCCACTTGTTGCTTTTATACATCCAATTCTTTTGTAACAGCCCCTCGTTGATTTTCCATGTAAAAAAATATAAGACCAAGGTCATGGGGCACGTATTTCAAGTTGAATGGTGGGAAAAAAATACTATTGGGGATCACTTTCAAGTTATTATGGCTAAGGAATTTGGAAAAGGCATTTGCAAAGGAAAAGAGGCATTAATTGCAATTTATTTATGAAAATAAAGGAAAATAGGAGAAAAGGGAGATGAAAGGTCATAGGTTTGCATGAGAGGGAAATTGAAGGAAAAATGAAGGAAAATGAAGAAAATAGAGGCCTTAATGATAAAAATGCTTTTAAGAATCAGTTCATGGCTTTTGACAATTTGGTGAGACTTTTGTCAGTTTTAGCTTGGAGCTCTCTTCTATTCTCTCACTCTCTCATACTCTTGCACACGTAGAGTATTCTTGGAGCACTTTGGCATACATTGGATTTAGAGAAAGAAGGCAAAGGAAAGAAAGAAATTGCAAGGGAACAGGTGGATCAGTGGATACAACTGAATTGCTTTGTAGGTGTCGAGATGCATGTATGATTTCCTTGCTAGTTTTGGAATGCATGGTATATTCATGTGGTTTCTTGGTTATGTGTTGTCATTGGCATTGATATTTGCCTGGATTGGCTGTGGTTTTAGCCTTACCGTGCCATTTCCAAGATAGACATGGTGTTGTTGGTTTTTCCACTTGTTGTTTACTAATTGGTGCTCAAGTTCATTATGGTTGTGGGATGATTTACTAGTTCCTAGAGATGTTGGTTGGAACAAATGCTCTAGAGCCCTAGAACAGCTTGGGTTGAGTTACTAGTCCTAGAGCCTTGGTTGGACAAATGCTCTATAGCCCCTGGTGGGTTGAGTTACTAGTCCTGCAACCTTGGTTAGACTAACGCTTTGGAGCCTTAGAAGGTTGTGGGTTGATTTATTAGTTCTTGAAGCCGTGGTTGGGATAAATGCTCTAGAGCTATGGATATCTTGGATATAGAATGATCTGGTTGGTGTTAGTGATATCCAACTGTGAGGTGGACTCATCGGTTGAGGGTTCAGGTGGTTTGGCCTTTGGAAGCCCTAGTTTGGTTTTGCTTGGTTTATTCCATGAGATTCCACATTTATGCTTGGAATACGATGGTAGGGTGATTATCTGCAAGAGAGATTTGGTTTAGCCCAATCTATGGTTGGGTGGTACATGTAAGTCCCTGACTTGGTTGCCATTTTCATATGTTAATAAGATGTATATTACATTGTGATCTATGAGCACATGTATTGATTATTCTAGTGATATTATCGTTGAGTTTCCAGGGTTCATATGTGGGTTATTTATTGGTTTATATGGTAGTTATATATGTTGATTATATGATGTATATTGTCTATGGCTCTTAACATGTTTAACAAATATATGAATGGTTGATTAGTGCATGGACTAAATTTTTTTATTGTAGCTATTATGAGAGTGAATTAGACCTTCTTGGTGATTCTCAAATAAGTCTCAAACTCCTATATTCATATATGCATTCATGACTTGTATATTTCATGTTTACCATATGTTTGACGAAATGATTGTCATGGTTAGGCATGGTTAGGTCAAGTCCTTGATCAATTTGGTATGAAGGGATTTGTCCTGATGTTGTTTATCATTCTGGAAAGTCTCACTAAGTTCTAGGTAGTTCATAATTCATTACCGCATGCTTTGAGCTGAATATTTTGGGCTACAACCGCATGGATGCATGCTTGTGGGAGTGGTTGGAGGCTTCCAAATGCATGGATGACTTGTTGTGGGAGCGGTTGAAGGCTCAGGGAAAGGAAGAGGTGGTCGAGATCATGATTTTTCCATCTGGGGTGGTTACTCAGCCTTTGAGTGACTTGTAGCCCCTGTAGGATGTGTTGAGTTGTTCGTTTGTCTTCTGCAGTCGACCCCACTTCCTTAATGGAACCTAGGAGGTCGAGTCATGTCATAGAAACTCCTCCTCTCATGTTTACACTGACAGGCCCATGAAACTAGGTAGATATGGGAGGGGAGGTTACATAATGGTATCAGAGTGGGTTTCATTCTCTTTGGGTGATATGTGATAACACATAATGGTATCAAAGCTCCTAGGTTTAACACTTGGACTGGATGGGATAGATGCATGTTTTTATGCATGCATTGTCATGGCTATGGTTATGGTTATGCATGTATAGTAAGTTAGACATGCATTGTAATGGTCATTGTTATGATCTTTTATGATCATGATGTTGTTGGTATATTATGATGCTAATTGTTGGCCGAGATGAAGCAGGAGACGTAGATCATCATAGTGAGGTGGCAGTACTCGACCTCGAGGTGAGAGCGATCATCGTATAGGTTTGTATGTTGGGCATGCAAGTATGTTGGTTAAAGTTTTTTATAATCATTATGGTTATGTACATGCCTGTCATTCTATTTTTGTTGTGGTTACATGCACGATAGATGCTAGTTATTCAGTGCAGTCATATGAATGTGTGCCATATAGTCATACATGGTAGTCACTTGTTGTTATGCACTGTGATCATGCACATGATGATTATGGTCATTGCAGCTAACATTTTGATGTTATTATGTATGATGTTAAGATCGGTTTGTGTAGATGGTTATGGTTATGATATTTAAGTATGAGTCCATATACTTATAATATTATGTTGTACTAATCGGGATTGACTTGTGCATATGTGATAGTCTCCCCCAAGATACATTGAGTTATGAGTTTGATTATATCATCCATTTGGTTTAGATAACATGGTATGTTATATGCTTTTTGAATGTTTGATTAATTGTATGATATTAGTATGTGTTTATAAAATTACATCGATGAGTGATCTTGTCTTAAGATGGTTGTATTAACACAATATGTGTTGAGATCGTTGATATGCACTTGAATGCGAGTGGGTGTTATTTGTACTATTAGGTCTAATGGTTGTGAGTTAATTGCAAATTATAACATGGTTCTGATTCTTGGTAAAGGTTGATTTCAAATAGACACGATGTCTTGATCTTTGAAACATGTGACTGACTTGTGTGAACAATTGCAGGGTAACATGCTTGGCATTAGCGTGACAAGGTAGTAGTTGATTTGTTTATATAACTAATAGTTGTGTGATGTGATAGCATATAATAAGACTCAATTGTAGTAAGGAAAAAGGTAAAATAAAGGAATTGGGTGAGAATTCCTTTGGCTATGTTTGGAAACCGCAATTCCAAACGAATCGACACTTTGCATGAATACAGAAAATCTTCTTAACCTTGATTTTTTCTGGCATTATGTGGATATGTGCTATATTCATGAACATGTATTTGATAGGTATAAAATTTGGTTTCGAGTTATGGCTGGATTCATCAAGGAATTAGAGTCCCTTGAGAGATGATACATGTAGGTGTTTAGTTACAGGTCATCATGTTGGGTACAACAAGGTAAGGTAACTAGTATATTGTTATGTTTATTTATTCACTGATAGTTATGTGTTTATGGCAGTATGATGTGGGGGATTGCATGAAAAAGTATACTGTCATGAAATATTGAAGAAGCCACAGGTTTAGTTTTCCCTTAAAATCACTTGCAACCGTGGGGATTGAGTCATGGTGTCAGTTGCTAGCCTTGTGCTTTCAGTGTTTTTTGGTTGTTTGCACTTTATTTGCAATTTTTTTATGTTTGGTGCATGGCCATGCCACTTTGTTTGTGGTTTCATATTTCTATTGGTTTTCATTTCTTCTTGTTTTTTTCTTGTTCTTTCCTTTCATGTTTTTAGGGTCTTGGGAATTGGTTGGGAAAGAGGAAATTTAATGGACCTTGGGGAGAGATGAATGAAACTCAACAGGTAACATGAGACTCGGATGAAGCCTAGTGAATGATTTAAGGTCAGTTGAAGGCAATAATATGGTAGCTATTTGGATTGGTTGGGTCTATTGGGGTAAATGAATGGTGGTACGATGGTCACAAGAAGGGTAATAGGAAATGGTAAAGTAAATGGATTTGTGGCATTATATGCCTTGGATATGTTGGGAACTTTTGTTCTCAATGTTGTGCATGATGTGTCTGCATGGATAAAGAGAGTTATCTTAACCTCGACCTAATGATATCTGGTAGTTGTGTTATGATCATGATTATGCTAATGTTTATATATGTATACATGTATGTATGTATGTCATTATCTTACAGGGTCATCAGGGATCGTGATTTCTTTATGTTGATGTTTATATGTATAAACGTATGTATGTATGCCATTGTCTGATAAGGTCGGAAGGGATCATTCTTGAGGAGGAATGATTGCTTCTGCAGGTGAATGGCATGAAGAGGTTTATGGCTATGAGGAATCAAGCGAGAAGAGTAGTATTCATAGATCTATGAGGTCAGTATCATGTGGATATCAATCAATATTTTGTTCTTATATTATGCCTATGCTTATGTTATGGCAGGTAATGATGAAGGATACATCAGTGGAATGAAAGTAGTGCAATTCGTTGCATGCTAGGAGAAGCATGAATAGTGGAAAGACACTAGAAGCTAGGTTGCCTGGTAGAGACAGTGTGGTCTCTAGATGTACTGTACTATTGTTGTGTATATGTTATACATGTTGTACCTGGGGTGTTGTGTTTATATGATGTTGCGTACATATAGTTCTAAGTACATGTATATGTGGTGATGTGTATAGATGGTGTGGTGTATATGTTGTATTGTGTACAGATGGTGTGGTGTACATGTCGTATATGTGGTGTTGTGTACATATGGTGTTGTGTGCATGTTGTCTATGTAGTGTTTTGTACATATGGTTTTGTGTGGATGTTGCATATGCAGTGTTGTGTACATATGGGGCAATGTGCGCATTGTACATGTGGTGTTATGTACATGTGGGGTTGCATGCATTTGGTGTTGTATACAAGTCGTTCAGATGGTGTTGTGTACATGTGGTGTTGTGTACATGTGGTATCGTGTACATGTTGTGCAGGTGGTGTTGTGTACATGTGGTATTGTGTACACGTTATGTAGGTGGTGATCTGTACATGTGGTATTGTGTACACATTGTACATGTTATGTTGTGCACATATGGTATTGTTTTATGTGCACTGAGTAGTCATTTCATTATGACATGTGTAACCGATGTGTTGTACTCTGTGTACGCATATGTATTATGTTTTACCCTGAATTTGTATGTATTATGTTGTACACCAGGTGTAGGTGTATGTGCTTTTTCATACACCAGATGTAGGTGTATGTGTTGTGTTATACACCGGGTGTAGGTGTATGTGTTTTGTTGTATGTCGAGTGTAGGTGTATGCATTATGTTGTACACTGGGTGTAGGTGTATGTGTTGTGTTGTATGCCAAGTGTAGGTGCATGTATTGTGTGGTGGTGTACACCACGTGTGGGTGTATGCATGTGATGTACGCTATGTGTATGTGTATGTGACTAAAGAGAAGGCAATGGGTGATTTCTCGTGTAGTAACTGATTTGGTGTATGTATGGAAAGGATAAAGAACAAAGGTAGAAGCAAAGAACTGATTGAAAGATAAGTATAAATATTTTATTTCAAATTTTTATTATGCATGTGATCTATGATTTTGATGTATGATGGTTGTTGAACCTCAGAATTACCTTCTACTTGACATTTGTTCTCACCTTTTTCTCTCATTTTCTCATAAGACTACAAACCCAATCAATGATAAATGCTAGGTTTTGTCTTAGGAAAGCATTCAAATGATCACCATATTATATTTTCATGTTCTTGCTATTTTAATATATTTTTTCATATTAGCTACAGAAAGCAACCTATTCTGCATCTAACTGTGGATTCCATAGCTACTCTCATGGTTTGGCAGGTTACAGGTGTCAAACAAAGATCTGGGCCACATGGGCATTTCCAGAATCATCTCCACATGTATTCTATCATATTCACTCGATCCAGAGAGATAGAAAAGCATGCCTAAAGTCATGGTCAAAGATGGAGTCAAATACATTATCTAGAAGCATTAGGACTCTTGATTTTCTCTTTTGTAGCTAATCAAGAGTCTAACAGTTCTATTGCATATTTAATTCAAATTAAGCCACCTGCATCTGATCAGAAGTTAAACAATCCTATTACAATTAGAATTAAGCCACTTGTAGCAAGTTTTTCTCATAAACAGTCATGTTAGATTTAATTCGAATTAGCCACCTGTAGTAAGTTTTTCTCGTAAACAGTTATGTTATTTTCGTATAAATATCAGTTGCCTAGAACCAAGAAGTAGTGAGAAGTTAGAAGAAATTATAGGCTTTTTGCTGATACTCTGTATTCAGAATTCGTTTTGATCATAATACAAACTTTGTTTTGTCAATGATGGTTTAAAGTGCATCCTTAACTAGCTAGCATTCCAGCCACATCAGTTGTAGAGGGCCCCTACATTGCAGGAGGTTTTTCACTTGTTTTTTTCAGTTTAATTTCTATTACTCTGTTTTCAACAAGTCTATTTTCTAATTTAGAATGATGTTTCATTTTAGTTTCTAACCAATAGTGTAAGGACGAAATCGCAACTGTGCAACCTTGTTCTTCTATGATATTTCATGAAAAATGACTTTGTTTCCAAATTGAATTAAGATTGAAGTAATAAGAATACACAGTTGCTTAGCTTTCTTACTGTTTTGTTGTTCATTTTTCTTAGGAAAGAATTGTCAATTAACTGTGTTAATGGATGTTTTCAAAATGATGATGACCCTAACTTAAATGGTTAAATATCTAATTCATACAGTGATTGGATTTACTCAGTACATTGTTAGTTTTACATGCTTTTACTTTTGTTTTTCTGCTTTCAAATCCTCACTTAGTTGCATCACTGATATTCCAAAAAATCATTTCAAGGAGGTTGATTTAATCATATTCCAAAATTGAATGGTTGAATGTTAAATGAATGCAATTACTGAGTTACCTTCTGCATCAATATCACTTTTGGTTTTAAGAATTAGATCCATGGATTAGGACTAATGATAAGATAACATAGATACTTTGTTTTCTTATTAGATTCTAACTAGTCAACATTTCTTCATCCATTTTTAGGAGATTAGATTAACTTAGGAACCTTTCCTTTCCTTTAAAAATCATTAGATCCATTTAAATTTTCTCATAGGTTGTATATTCTTAGACATAAAAGAATAGAAACCCCCAAAAAAGCATAAAATACAAAACAACGAAGTAAGAGAAAAGTTAATTAAGCACATATAGTGCATCACACTTCATCAGTCTACAAACCTCAATTAATAATTTATGCAAGCAATTTAGGACACTAAATTGACTAAACATTTTTGCTTCATTTTTGGGGAAGTGTAATTAGGTAACTTCATCTCTTACATCCAAAAAAAATGATATGCGTAGAGAAAGAGACTCTAGGGGTAGATTCATATCTAGAGGTAGGAGTTTAATTCCTACAACACCACTTACTCCACCAAGACTAAGAAGAGATACACCTCCATCTCAAACTCATATTCCTAGCCATAGACCTCCTGAAGTTCTAAGGTCAAAAATCCAATCAAGAGGATCTCGTACTTCATCTACTGAGGCAGTCCTAGAGGAAGAAAATCTTGGATCTCCAACAGAAGGAGTAGCCTTTTTCACCTCTACAGGGGAACATATTTTAGTTGAAGAATTAAGGATACCTAGTGGAGACGAAGATGTAGAGCCTTTCTTCCACATACCATTGATAGAGGAACTAGAGGAAGAGAAATTAACCTTGCAGGTTGAATCTTATATTAACTTTGAAGAAACTATAATAGCAGAAGAAGGAGAGGATGGAGAATTTTCACTATTTGGAGGAGAAGGAGGTAGAGGAAATAATGGAAGAGGTAGAGGAAATGGGGAAATTGATAATTATTTTGGATTCCCTATAGTTGATGAAGAAATAGATGCCACAATGAAAAATATCTCACCTTCTGTCCTCCCAAATTTTCATGGATTAAAAAGTGAAGATCTTGAAACCTTTTCATTTGAATATGAAGTCTTGTGCAGAACTTATGATTATTTACAAGACTCTCAAAAACTCAAATTGTTTCCTTCAACATTGAAAGGAGCTTCTTTAAAATGGTTCATGGGATTGGTCACTCAGTCTATTACAACATGGAATAATATGAAGAAAGTGTTTTTGGACAGGTATTTGGATTATTGAATTCCTATCAATCACAAAGATGAAGTGCTCAAAATGATGCAAAGAGAGGATGAAAATCTGTAGGATTTAATTGAAAGATTCAACTACAACTTAAAAAGAGAAAAATTGGATAACTTAGATCAAGATACTTTAAAAGCTCTTTTATTAAATGCCATTAGAGATGAGTGGATAGACATCCTTAACATTATGGGGAAGGGAGATATCTCTTAACTCCCATTAAGTGACATTGGAGAATTATGTGCTCATCTCTCAAGAGTAAAGTCCAAAACTACGAAAGGTTCAAGAGATCCTTCTCTTGTTAGAGTGAATGAATCTGCAACTGGATCAGTGAGTAGGGCCGAAATTGGAAACATACTTGATGAATTTAAAACAAATATTCTAGGGAGCCTTAGTAAACAGATAGACACCCTAAAGTTATAAAACAAGCATAAAGCCGAGACTGATGCTTTAGCTATTTTCTGTCCCAAACGCAGAAAGAAGCATGCTTTAAGAGAATGCCCTTTGGATGCAAAAATCATAGAGACTTGTGTGATATGTTCAGAAAACCATGAGACTAAAATTTTTCCTTCAATTCCTGGTCTTAAGGTTGTTTTTCAAGAGGAAACAATTTCAAATCCAATAGAATCTCTTTGCTTTGTCTCTAGAAGACCTTGGCAGGGGCAACAAAACCAGGGTTTTAACAACCAAATGTATAT
This sequence comes from Pinus tabuliformis, assembly GCA_031772625.1. Lineage (NCBI taxonomy): Eukaryota > Viridiplantae > Streptophyta > Pinopsida > Pinales > Pinaceae > Pinus > Pinus tabuliformis. The sequence goes on from CM062805.1 coordinate 265,979,821, forward strand.
GTAGTCCCCACCAAATTGAAATTCTTGGCAGCAACCTTGGCCTAAATCTCAATCTCAATCTCAAACTCAACCTTGGGCTTAAGGAATGCAAAATCCTTATGGAAGATTCTCTCCATACTATCAATATCCTCCCTCATATCCAAACTATCCTCCCCAACAAATTCCTCAACAAAATAAACAACCCCAACTTCAAAACCAAAACCCTCAACTTTCATTGCCATTCCCACAGAGACCAAATCAGTTACCTGCCCAACCATTACCAAACCCCAACAATAAAAATCCTTAGAATACCTATATGGTGGAGGGACAACAATTTCCAACTTATATGATCACTCCTTTAGATCTCAATGATGTCCAACTGAGATCTGGTAGGATATTAGAAAAGAAAAAGCCTTTTGTAGTTATTCAAGAACAAGACAATTTTGAGGAAGATTCTCTACAACAAAATAAAATTTTTGAAGGAACATCTCCTCAAAACCAGAATACTGAAAATGAAAAACAGAAAGAACCAATAAACTCAACTCCTATCATAGAGCAACCACCAATATCCACTTCTACACCTCCTTTTCCTGAAATATTACAAGTTGATAGAGGGGTAGAAAAGCATATTATGTTGCCTAATTATGATTTTCTAGATGAATTGAAAAATTTCTATATCAAAATCCCTTTGTTACAAGCCATTAAGGAGATTCCAATTCTAGCTAAAACAATAAAGGAATTGAGCATGAAGAAACCAGGAAGAAAAACAAAAGAAGTAAAAAGAATTCAGCTAGCAGGAAAAATAGCAGACATAATGATGGGAAAAATTGCCATACAAAAATATGTAGATCCAGGAAGTCCAGTTGTAAAAACACATATCAATGGAGTTGAAATTCTGAATACATTGATTGATTTAGGAGCAACAATAAACATCATGAGCAAACAAACCATGGAACAACTGCAATTTCCTAATCTTCTTTATACACCTACATTACTGCAATTGGAAGATAGATATGTAATCAAACTAGATGGTGTGTTAGAAGATATTTCAGTGTCCTTAGACTCTTGGGAGTAACCTGTTGATTTTATGATCCTAACGCCAAAGAAAAATCTAGGAGGACATCCACTTATATTAGGAAGACCTTGGTTGGCTACCGCTGATGCTTTCATTAGTTGTAGATCTGGTGATATGTGTATCTCTGATAGTAATTCAACTAAGAAATCCACTCTATATCCTCTAGAAAAAACAATCACAAAGATAGATGACAAAGAATGGATTGATGATGAAAATGATATTCAGCCTCTCTTTACTATTTCAACCATTAGTGAAGATAGTCAAATCTTAAATATAATGGAAAATTTTGAATCATCTCCAGAATATGAACATGATCAATTTCAAGAAAAATCCAATATTGAATATTTTTCATCTAGGAAGATGTCTTTTTATTCTATGGAAGAGTTTGGTAGCTCTACAGTTGAAATCTTTCCAAGAAAAACATTGGACATAAACAATAACTTGGAAAAATTACAACATGAAAAGCTAATGAAAACATTACAACAACATTCTTCTGCACATGCATGGGAATACATAGACATGAAAGGAATTAGTCCTAAAACTCGTATACATCACATCTACATTGAGAAAAATTGTAAACTTATTAGACAACCTGAAAGAAGGATGAATCCAAATCTTAGGGAAATTGTGAAACAGGAGTTGCAAAAATTGTTGAATGTAAACTTCATTTACCCAATTTCAGACAGCCATTCTCCTCTAGTGATTGTGCCTAAGAAGAATGGTAAATGGAGGGTATGTATTGATTACCGAGAATTGAATAAAGTTACCCTAAAAGATCATTTTCCTTTGCCCTTTATAAATCAAGTGTTACATACATTAGCAGGTAAGAAGTATTTCTCATTTTTGGATGGTTTTAGTGGTTACAATCAGATCTAGGTAGCACCTAAAGATCAAGATAAAACCACATTCACCTCTCCATGGGGAACTTATGCCTAACAAGTACTCCATTTTGGATTGCGCAATGCACCTGCAACATTCCAAAGAGTAGTATTAGGAATTTTTTCTGATCTAATACATGATTCTGTAGACGTGTATATGGATGACTTTATAGTTTATGGGAATACATTTAAAGAAGCTTTAGAAAATTTGGAAAAAGTTCTTAAAATATGTAAGGAAGAAAACCTTTCACTAAGCCATGAAAAATGTTTTATGATGTTTACAGAAGGGATTGTTTTAGGACATCACATTTCAGAAGATGGAATTAAGGTTGATAAATATAAAGTTGAAGTCATCTCTAAATTATCAGTTCCAAGTTGTCAAAAGGATGTTAGAAGTTTTCTAGGATTCACAGGATACTATAGAAGATTTATAGAAAATTTCACTAAACTAGCATCCCCACTCTTCAAATTACTCACCAAAGATTGTGAATTCAAATGGAATCCTGATTGTTAGTTGGCATTTGAAACTTTAAAAGAAAAAATTTCTGAAGCACCCATCTTAAGAGGTCCAAATTGGAAACTACCTTTTCACATTCCAAGAGATGTTTCAGATACAACTCTGGGAGTTGTATTAGGACAAAAATATTTGATCCCCTATGCCATCTATTACACAAGCAAGAATTTGACTCCCACTGAGTTAAATTACACTGTAACTGAAAAGGAATTCTTAGTTGTTGTTCATGCTATAAACAAGTTCATACATTACATAACAGGCTATGAAACCTTTGTTCATACAGATCACTCTGCAATTAGGTAATTAATGAATAAACCTATTACTAATGCCAAATTTAAAATATGGTTATTGATCCTACAAGAATTCAACATCACTGTTCTAGATAGACCAGGAAAACAAAACACAGTTGTTGATTTCTTGTCTAGAATTCAAAATATCAAAGATGACACTCCAGTTGAAGATAAATTTCCTGATGAATATATTTTTTCAGTAACTACTCAGACCCCTTGGTTTGTAGATATTTTATCTTTTAGGTTTCTGCGATCTTCATAATTGTGTAGACGATCTTCCTGATTCATCGGATTAGGTTTCTTGTTTTGATCAACGTTTCGAACCAGCGACGGTGGTTCATCTTCAGGATGTGAAAAATTTTGTAGATATTGCTAACTACTTAGTCACAGGAAAATTACCTTCACATTTGTTTCCTACGGAGAAAAGAAAAATCATTCAAACAAGTGCAAGTTACTCATGGATTACTAATGAATTGTATAAAACAGGTCTAGGTTTCATGATCAGAAGATGTGTTCGAGAAGATGAAATGCCTGAAATTATTAAGGCATGTCATGATGAACCTTGTGGTGGACACTTTGCTGACAAGAGGATAGCCTATAAAATCCTTCATTTAGGATATTATTGGCCCTCCATCTTCAGAGATGCCAAGGAATATGTCAAAAGGTGTGATAGCTATCAAAGCATAGGGAAACCTGTTCCTTCAAATGAAATGGCACTACAAACTTAGGTACTCATTGAACCTTTTGAAAAATGGGCCTTGGATTTTGTTGGACCAATTAATCCTCCATCTAAACAAAAGAAGAATATTTTGATATGCACTTATTATGTCACCAAATGGGTAGAGGATAAAGAATTACCTTTTGCTAATGAAAAATCTGTAGTTAATTTTCTTTTTGAGGACATCTTTACTCCTTTTGGTGTTCCAAGAGAAATTGTGATAGGTCAAGGATCTCAATTTACATCTAAAATGGTGGAAATACTTGTGGAAGAATACAAGATAAAACATAGAAAGTCTACTCCTTACCATCCATAAGAAAATGGTCAAGTTGAATCTACCGATAAGGTGATTGAAGGAATTCTCACTAAGGCTGTACATCTACACAGAAGAGATTGGGCAGAAAGGCTTCCTAAAGCCTTATGGGCCTACAGAACAACGTGGAGGAACACAAAAAGACATACTCCCTATGAGTTTGTTTATGGGGAACAAGTCCTGTTCCCTATAGAGTTTCAAATAAGAACCTTCAAGATGGCAGTCCAATTGGGACTGGATTTATCAAAAGCATAGAAACATAGATTAGAGCAACTCAATGAGCTTGATGAAATCAGGCAAGATGCAGTTCAAATAACCAGTTTAGTCTAGCAACAAAGGGCTAAATGGCATGATATGTATATTAAGGAGAAGAAGTTTCAAGCAGGGGATTGGGCACTTTTGTTCAATTCAAAATTTAAAGATTTTCAAAGAAATTTTCAGACTCATTGGCTTGGGCCATATGAGATTGAGGAAGTCTTTAATAATGGAGTAGTTAGAATAAAGACAATAGATGAAAGAAAGGTACCTATTCTTTTGAATGGTCATCAGTTGAAGATATATCATAAGCCAATTTCAGGAGAGGATTTTGTCAAAAATTTCCAAGATGACACTAAAATGAAGTTGGTGAAGAAGAATTATTCTTCTCCACTAACTTAGTTTTTTCCTATATATATATATATATATATATATATATATATATATATATATATATATATAATATATAATATATATATATATATATATATATATAGATAATAAAAATAATAATAATAATAAAATGTATAAGTATGAAAACCAATTGTTCAGTGGCATACTTATGTAGGAAATACAGGGTGAAAATCAGAATTTTTCTGACATACCATATTTCCCATTTTCTTTCTGTAATAAGTAGTGACATAAAGATACATTCATTTGCAGTTCTTAATCTGCAAATTCATTTCATTTCATTTCATCTCACTTCACTTTCATTCCCTTTCACTGTCATATTCCATTTCCATTTCATTTCACATTCATGTTCCATAGCCATACTTCATTTTTATCATGTTCTGCAGCTAATTTGATTCTACAGCCATATCTCATTCAGCAGCTTTGTTCCAAACAAATGATGATTGCAGGGAATTGAAGAATCTTGTTTTTGAAGACCGATATGCTAAAAGGGTATCTGCGGATCAACATCAAAGGAAACAACAAACGAAAAGGTTAAGTTCTAAAAGGTAAAATGCAAAAAATTATTTTAAAATAGCAAGGTTAAAACATAAAGCATATATAATATGGGTATTCATATGTTTCCTTGATGAATCATCATTTGATTTGATTGAAATCTCTATCATGCTTCATATCCACCACATCCTCCATATTTTTTCACATAACGGTCCATAATTAACTCCCTCATTGTTTTTAACGGTCATGACTACGACATGACATACTTGTCCACGTTTCTCCAAAACCCCTACCATCTACTTATTTCATACAAACTAGCAGTTCCTTTCACCGTATTCGTAGTCAATCCATTTCATAAAACCAGGAAGGGTAATTCTGAAGGTTGAAGAACTCTGCATAGTAGAACGCATGGGACTAATTTTCAGATCAGAACTGGTAGGAGACTTGTACATGGAAGGATACCCACAGCTCAAGGAAATGTTGCAGAAAGATGGATGGCTTAAATTCATCGAGAAAGTTGATGGATTTTTGATCTGAAATGGGGAACTAAAGGCTTCTTATCAACCTACAAGAACCTCTCCCACTCCAAAGCTTTAATAATTTCCAAGATCTTGATTATGATTGATAATTTGTGAAATTAAGAGAACTTGAAATAGTGTATGCTTTTAGTTTCCTTTAACTGACCAAATGCCTTAAGTTTATTTGCTTAAACTGATATGCAACATATAACAGTTAAACAATGTAGCAAATAAGCATCACACATAACAACAATATAATTAGGAGTTCACCCAAACATCTTGGGCTACGTCTTCGTTAGCTCTAGTCAACTCAACTAGGCTCTTTGGGGTTATCACTTAAATTCTCTTACAAGTTCCACACTCAACTCCATAGGTTTACAGCTACACCAATGGGCTTAGAATGCCATCTTTATCCCTAGTTGTTTGGCTCTCTAGCTCTTGGCTCTCGGCTCTAGCTCTCGGCTTTGGCTCTTGAATCTGGCTCTTGGCTCTGGCTCTCGGCTCTTGGATCTTGGATCTTGGCTCTAGCTCTCGGCTCTTGGCTCTTGGCTCTTGGCTTTTGTCTCTCACTCTGGCTCTTGGCTCTTTGCCCAGCTGTGAGCTCCCTAAAGGGAAACTTGCTCTCTCAAGGGAAAACTATCTTCTTCGCTTGGCTCTCTGGCCTTTGAAGAATACTCTGACTCTGAGGCTTCCATCCGTTCCTCTATGTCAATCATGAGGAATCATTCCTCTGTGGCTTTTCATATGGCCCTCTAGGTTTGTGTGCTTCATAACGCATTCCTATTATAGAAACACCTGCTTATAGCATGGCATAGGTGCGATGGACTGTTCCCAATAGAAATGACACAGTCAGCCGTTTTTCTGCCTACATTCCAAAAATAGCAACATAACGGAAACACACAGGAAATATCACGAAAAACACATCATGAGCCTTTAGGTAGAACTCAAGTAAAGTTCAATCACCCCTATAATCCTCTTCGGTCCATCCTCTGATCGCATATCACATGGTGCATTAGCCCCTTTGCATTATCACGATTCGATTTCCCGATCTTTGATCACTCCAATCGGTGCCTCATCAGCTATCGACATTATCACTATATTGTTTATCAACGGTCGCTGCTTCCATGATCTAGAGCCCTTAAGCTTCTTTGATTATCAATCTCCGATCAAATCTTGACTGTTGATTCCTTTTTTGATCCGACAGCTCAAAGTACTCATCGCAATCGGCCTATCGCATATCAAAATGCCTTAAGGCCTATGGTTAAGTCCTTCCTTTGGAAACATCACGACTTAATCTTATCCGTCGATTTACTGTTTAATCCAATAGTTCGCACTAAACCTGAAACATCAAGTAGTCTGCTCAATCTCCACCGTTGATCCACGATCTCCAATCCAATAGCTGACATCCATTTCAGGTGGCCCACTTGCACGGAGATTACTCGCCCGAAAAAAGTGTTTTTCTCTCTCCTGCAGCGTGTTACATGTCAGCTGGTGTATGGGATCACGTGAATCCCTTCCAATACCACTTACTGCCTAAATCCCACCCGAACCCTCTTTCCAGAATTCAAAAGGTTTAGCTTATTTTCCATAAACTCTTCGGATCTGCTTGCTTGTAGGTTTAGCTGTAAAATGCGTTGATCTCCTTTGATTGGACGATCCTCTGCCTTTGACCCTTTTCTTCATTATCTAAGGCCTGAACCAATCTCTGACTGCCACATCATCTGTTGTGCTAACATCACCATAAACCTGCGACTCTTTCCTGGGTTGCCACATGTCCTGTTGACGTAGCTATTGACTCTTGTGCTATTAGCACCTTTTCTGCCTTTACCTCTATTTGAAGCCTTTTAGACTTAGAGGCCATGCTAAATCCATTTTGGATCACGCCTCCCCATTGGGAATCTTTTGGACCCCAAAATACTGAAATAATGATCTGCACAGTAAATGAGAGTAACAACACCCTCTTCTTTTAGCCTTCATACACTTGCCTTTCATAACTAGTGTCTCTGAACCAAAACTCAAAGATAGTCAACACCTTCCTTCCTGGATGTGTGCTTGTCCTCCAGTTAAGAACTGTCTTCCTCCTTGACTTCATGTGGAACTCCTACTGAGAAGGTTACAGTAGGTAGTTTAAACCTTTCTTCCTTGATCATTGATCCAAGGTGGCTCAAACAAATGTGAAGTTACATATTCTTCACAAAAATTTACATTTGTATCTATTTGACATATTGTCAACAACAACTGTTAACAAAAACAGAATTACAGACAACAACTAGATGGCCTAAACTCTTGCTTCATCAAAAGAAACGAATTTCACATCTTGTGAACACCTCCATGTCTTTACATCTACATACAAATGATTGACTAGATAACAAGCAAACAAAACATGCCTTTAAAACAATTGACCCTTCAAGTCAAGCATGTAGAAAAAGAACTGTAGGATTCTTTTTCAAAAATGAAACACTTCATCATCATCTCCATCTTGGAGACCAAATCAACTTTTCCCAAGTCAATATTGCATGACATGCATGTTTACAACAAAGTAATCAACCCTTCAAGTTAATCACACATATGTGTTCAAATACAAGGAAAACATCAACATCCCTATGTTCATGCATATCGTTCTTATGCATGCATTTCATCCTTCAACTTTCACTTAAGTACACTGTACTTTCAAAGCTGAAATGAAAATGATTTAACTGCAATAATGTGAGTCTCCTACTCAACTTTTCCATTCACCTTCTTGGTAAAACCCTGCAACTTGCATTCCATTAACAAAGAAATGCATCAAATCAAAAGACATGCAATCTTTAATTGGATAAGAACTCTAACCATTTCTTACCAATCCATTTCAAAGGTGCTACCTTTGTCTGCACATCAACATCTACATGTGAATCATCCTGAAACACATCAGTTATGGAATCTTTCTTTCCATTCCTGTCATTCTCTCTTTCCACCTTCTTCAAATTTCGTGGAAGCATTGTTGGATTCAGAGTCCAACACCTTTCAGCAATATGTCCTTGCTTATGGCAGTAAGTGCAACACATGTCCATCTCCTCAACAACATGATTTGCCTTGTCCAATGGACCTTTGTCTTCTTGCTTCTTTTCCTTCCAAAGTTTCCTGCATGTGGCCATCCTCTTCTAACAGCTAGGAACATTACGGTTATCCAAAACACAAAAGGAACATGCAATTCTTTTCCAATGGTTATATGGAAATTTACCATGCTTTACATAATCAAAAGGAATATGATTAGAACCAGAATTATGCTTTTCTTTTTCACCTTTATTACCTTCATGAGGAGGTGAATCAAATGAAGAAGTGGCTCCCTTTGGAACACCATCAATCTCTTCAAGGAATTCAGAGCTTCCACAACTCTCTGGTTCAAGTATATTCTTATGAACACCTTCTTCCTGCAAATGACATTTCAAGCTATTGCATTCCCCATGAATACAATCTTTACACTCTTGAGGTAGAAGACCTGACATGAAACTCCTTCTAGGAATTGTTTCATTTGCCTTCATGGCTGCTTTGGAACTTTCTCCATAAGATTGTCCATGGCCAAGACCCAAATACTTAGGCCTTTACTCAACCATTATGGGTTCAACAATACCCTGTGCAGGTTTTTCCGAAGCCTTTTTCTTCATAGCCCATCTTGGACATTAAATTGGAACCTACACCTCTAGTATTTTTTTCAAAAGAACCAATACAAACATTCTTAGAGGAATTTGAAGACAAACTGGAATTATTTACCTCTTCTTCAAGCTGATACTTGACTAAGGCTTCTTTGGCAACAAGGAGTAGTGTCTCCAACTCATGCACCCTTTCTAGGTTCATATTTGCAATATGAAGTTGGCCTTCCACTTCCTGCATTTTTTTAGAAAGCAATTGTCGCTCTTCCTTCATGGAATTCAACTGCTCTCGAAGTCCAACACTCATTTCTCTCACCATGTCCATCATGATGAACAAGTATTGCTTCATGTATTTATCATAGAATCTTGTGATGAAGGATGGTTTTGAGGACTCAATTTTAGAAGTTTTCATGATCAAAATGAACAAAAGAACTTCAAGAAAGATTAACAAAGATCTTATTCAAGCAACCTTTTGCAACAAAACTCTTGTGCTTCCAAGATTTCTTTGAGGTCCTTTGGGATAAGAAGAATGCCTTCAGCTCTTCTTCGTTCTTGTCCTCTCATGGACTTAGCTATCAATAGCTTTCCTTGAACCTTTGCAAACTCAAACAACAGTCAGTTTACAAAAAATCAAACAATCAATCCTTGACTATTTAAACACTTTTCAAGTTAATCAAGCAAATAGATTGCTCTGTCAATAAAGCATTCTAATCTGATACCGCTTGCATCATGATACAACTTGCTTCATGATACCACCTGCTCCATCATACCACTTGCTCTGGTATAACTTCGCTCTGATGCCACCTGCTCTGGTATAACTTTGCTCTGATACCACCTGATCTGAAATGGGGCACTAAAGGCTTCTTGTCAACCTACAAGAACCTTTCCCACTCCAAAGCCTTAACAATTTCCAAGATCTTGCTTATTATTGATAATTTGTGGAATTAAGAGAACTTGAAATAGGTGTATGATTTTAGCTTTCCTTTAACTGACCAAATGCCTTAAGTTTATTTGCTTAAATTGATATGCAGCATATAACAGTGAAATAGTGCAGCAAATAAGCATCATACACATAACAACAATATAATTAGGAGTTCACCCAAACCTCTTGGGCTACGTCTTCGTGAGCTCTAGTCAACTCAACTAGACTCTTTGGGATTATGGTTTAAATTCTTGTACAAGTTCCACACTCAACTCCATAGGTTTACAACTGAACCAATGGGATTAGAATGCCATCTTTATCCCTTGTTGTTTGGCTCTCTGGCTCTCAGCTCTCGGCTCTTGGTTCTCTACTCTAGATCTCGGCTCTTGGCTCTCGGCTCTAGCTCTTGGCTCTAGCTCTCGGCTCTGGCTCTGGGCTCTTGGCTCTAGCTCTCGGCTTTGGCTCTCAGCTCTTAGCTCTCTACTCTCGTCTCTCGCTCTGGCTCTTGGCTCTTTACCCAGCTATGAGCTCCTTGAAGGGAAACTTTCTCTCTCAAGGGAAAACTAGCTTCTTCGCTTGGCTCTCTGGCCTTTGAAGAATCCTTCGACTCTACAGCTTCCATCCATTCCTCTATGTGCAATCATAAGGAATCATTCCTCTATGGCTCTATGTCTGGCCCTCTGGCTCTTCGTGCTTCATAATGCATTCTTGTTACAGAAACACCCACTTATAGCATGGCACAAGTGTGATGGACTGTTCCTAATGGAAATGACACAGTCGGCCTTTTTTTGCCTACATTCTAAAAATAGCAGCATAATGGAAACACACAAGAAAACTCACGAGAAACACATCATGAGCCTTTAGGTGGAACTCAAATAAAGTTCAATCATCCCTATAATCCTCTCGGGTCTATCCTCTGATAGCATATCGCATGGTGCATTGGCCCCTTTGCATTATCATGGTCTGATTTCCCGATCTCCAATCACTCTGATTGGTACCTCATTGGCTATCGGCATTATCGCTATATCGCTTATCAGTGGTCGCTACTTCCATGATCCGAAGCCCTTAATCTTCCCTGATCAGCGATCTCCATTCAGATCCTGATCGTTGATTCCTTTTCCGATCCAATGGCTCAAAGTGGTCATCGTAATCGGCCTATCACATATCGAAATGCCTTAAGACCTATGGTTAAGTCCTTCCTTTGGAAACATCGTGACTTAATCTTGTCCATCAATTTACCATTTAATCTGATAGTTCACACTAAACCCAAAACATCAAGTAGTTCACTCAATCTCCACCATTGATCCACAATCTCCAATCCAACAGCTGACAGCCATTTCGGGTGGCCCACCTGCATGGAGATTACCTGCCCGAAAAAATGGTTTTCTCTCTCCTGTGGTATGATGCATGTCGGCTGGTGTATGGAATCGAGTGAAGCCCTTCCAATACCACTAACTACCTGAAGCCCGCTCGAAATACCATTTACTTCCCTCCTTCCGGAATTCAAAAGTTTTATCTTATTTTCCATAAACTCTTCGGATCCGCTTGCTTGTAGGTTTAGCTATAAAATGCATTGATCTCCTTTGATCGGATGATCCTCCACCTTTGACCTTGTTCTTCATTATCGAAGGCCTAAACCAATCTCTAACTGCCACATCATCCATTGCGCTGACATCACCATAAACCTGTGACTCTTTCCCGGGTTGCCACATGTCTTGTTGACGTAGCCATTGACTCTTTGGCCCGAAGTTTGACTTGGTTCTATTTTCTTTATTTGAACTAGGATTTGCATGCGATCTGCGCTATTAGCATCCTTTCGCCTTTCCCTCTATTTGAAGCCTTTTAGACTTAGAGGCCATGCTAGATCCATTTTTGATCAATTTCACAAGGAGATTACGAAATCCTTTGCTCGATTATTTGATGGCATAGAGGTAGAAATTGGAGATATTAATTTTGCAGTAATTGAGTCATTCATAACCAAGGCTACAGAACTTCCAAGGCATGCTGAAAGATGGTAAAAAACAAGGAGTTCTACAGTGAATCATTGAAAGTAATACTCAAAAACCCAGGTATGTATGTCTCTATTTTTATAAAAAGAATTCCCATTTCAGCTCTTAAAAGTAAGTGGAGGAACATGCTATTGATATTATAGAAATTTATCACCTGTGAGGGGAGATTTGGTTGCATGTATGTCTACCATATCTGTTTACTGATGAATTTCTTAGAAAATGGAGAAATCAATCTTCCTTTCTTCCTGCTAAATAGTTTACGATGTATGGCCTCAAATGTGCAAAAGAAAATACAGTTCATAGATAGAACCATGTATCATCATGAGTTGATAAAGGTATTGATTGAGTTTCATTTAGAAAGCATAGGAGATACCTGGGAGAATTTCCTCATTAGAAACCATTTCCAAGAAGCACCAGAGTTACCTAAAGAAGATAATGTTAGAAGAATCAGAAGAGAGAAGACTGGTATAACTATTAAAGACAGACCTGAGTCTTCATTACAGAAAGATGATGAAAAGTTAATCTCTAAAGAACTGACAGAAATCAAGGTAAGAGGAAAGATAAGAAAATAGAAAAAGGTCACAGATGAGGAGAATGTAAGTCATCCACAACCTAGAAGAAGCTCTAGACTCCGAGGTTTGGTAAAGAAAACATCATCAAAAGGGACAGATTTTATAAACTTAGACGAGGAAACCCCAGAAACATCTCCTGTTAACAACTCTTCTGCACACAGTCCTCAAAATTCTCCTAATCGTCATTTTGAAGGTAGCCCAAGAAGAAGATCTCAGGTATAAACCCAGTGCAACAGAAAATATATGATTATATAGAATCAATGGAGAAGAGAAGTGCCTCAATGAAACCAGAACCTTCTGTCAATCCACAAGAACCTCTAATTGACACTCTCAAACAGGTTATTTATGAATTAGAGATATTGAACAGACATATCAAACAGGAGAATGAAACCTTGAAGGAACAAAATAAATTGGACAAGGCAATTCATGATAATACCATTCTACATCTAGGATTGTGGTATAAGAAAAATAGAAAATTGAAAAGAAAGAATAAGATTTTGAACAGAGCATTCATTAACCTCAAGTATAAGCTTCTTATGAGAAAACCTAGAATGACTGTCACTTCAAAGAAGAAAAAAAGAATAAAAATGGATGTACTAGCAGAGGTGTCTGAGTAAATGCATTAGAGAAGAAGAACTCACATTTTTTGCAAATTGCATGACGACATGCAATGATTTTGCAGTGGGGGTATGTTGAACCTCAAAATTACCTTCTCCTTGACATTTTTTCTCACCTTTTTCTCTCATTTTCTAATAAGACTACAGACCCAATCAATGATAAATGCTAGGTTTTGTCTTAGGAAAGCATTAAAATGATCACCATATTATATTTTCATGTTCTTTCTATTTTAATAGATTTTTGCAAATTAGCTATAGAACGCAGCCTATTCTGTAGCTAACTATGGATTCCATAGCTACTCTCATGGTTTGGTAGGTTATAAGTGTCAAACAAAAAACTGGGCCACATGGGCATTTCGAGAATCATCTCCACATGGATTCTATCCTAATCACTCGGTCCAGATCGACAGAAAAGCATGCCTAAAGTCATGGTCAAATAGGGAGTCAAATACGTTATCTAGAAGCATTAGGACTCTTGATTTTCTCTTTCATAGCTAATCAAGAGTTTAATAGTTCTGTTGAAGATTTAATTCGAATTAAGCCACCTGTAGCTGATCAGAAGTTAAACAATCCTATTACAATTCAAATTAAGCCACTTGTAGCAAGTTTTTCTCATAAACAGTCATGTTAGATTTAATTCGAATTAGTCAATTGTAGCAAGTTTTTCTCCTAAACAATTGTGTTATTTTCCTATAAATATTGGTTGCATGGAACTGAGAAGTAGTGAGAAATTATAAGGAATTACAGGATTTTTGTTGATACTCTGTATTCAGACTTCGTTTTGTTCATAATACAAACTTCATTTTGTCAATGATGGTTTAAAGTGCATCCTTAACTAGCTAGCATTCCAACAACACCAGCTATAGAGGGCCCCTACACTGAAGGATGTTTTTCACTTGTTGTTTTCAGTTTAATTTCTATTACTCTGTTTTCAACAAGTCAGTTTTCTAATTTAGAATGATGTTTCATTTCAGTTTCAAACCAATAGTGTAAGGACAAAATCACAACTATGTAGCCTTGTTCTTCTAAGATATTTCGTGAAAATGACTTTGTTTCCAAACTGAATTAAGATTGAAGTAATAAGAATACACATTTTCTTAGTTTTCTTATTGTTTTGTTGTTCATTTTTCTTAGGACAGAATTGTCAATTAACTGTGTTAATGGATGTTTTCAAAAACCATTTCAAAAATGATGATGACCCTAACTTAAATGGTTAAATATCTAGTTCATACAGTGATTGAATTTACTCAGTACATTGTTAGTTTTACATGCTTTTACTTTTGTTTATCTGCTTTCAGATCCTCACTTAGTTGCATCACTGATATTCCAAAAAATCATTTCAAGGAGGTTGATTTAATCATATTCCAAAATTGAATGGTTGAATGTTAAATGAATGTAATTACTGAGTTACCTTCTACATCAATATCACTTTTGGTTTTAAGAATTAGATCCATGGATTACGACTAATGATAAGATGCGATAGATACTTTGTTTTCTTATTAGATTCTAACTAGTCAACAGTTTTTGGTCCATTTTTAGGAGATTAGATTAACTTAGGAACCTTTCCTTTCCTTTAAAATTCATTAGATCCATTTAAATTTTCTCATAAGTTGCATATTCTTAGACATCAAAAAATAGAAACCCCCAAAACAAACATAAAATACAAAACAACGAAGTATGAGAAAAGTTAACTAAGCACATATAGTTCATCACACTTCATCAGTCTACAAACCTCGGTTGATAATTTATGCAAGCAATTTAGGACACTAAATTGACTAAAAAATGGTTAAATTTGGTCTATGATTTTAATTTATCACAGTTGATTTTTTAGCTAACCGGATGTGATATGTTTATACATGATGATTTCTTCAAAGAGATAGTTTGACTTGTTGCGATAGGAAGTAAATAGGATTGTAGGTGTTCCTTATTGATGAGCTACCAATGAGGTATTATTTGATTTTTTATTTCAATTCGTTTTGAATCTAATGGGAATTATGTGCTTGGTACAGGAAAGCATGGAAATTCCTGGTTTGGGTGGTTGGAAATTCCTAGTTTGTGTGGTTGAAACTGATTGAAAGAAGGTTAGCAGCAACAGTGAAAGGAATTGGAACATGCAACAATATGTCGATAAATCACTTCAGGAGCAGGACCATTGTGGGACAATCGTACCCAATAGTGTCCATTGATTTCCATGAGCATGTTATGACCAGCATGATGGTTTTGAGGTAGGGATAATCCTTGGTATTTTGACCTTCCAATCCGAGGAAACCTTTCCAAGGGATGGATCACCCGAGGGATTATGTAGCAGAGAAGGGGATTCCATCGGAACTTGGAAGGTTGTGACTACATAGAAGTGGGTGACCGGATTTCCAGAGGGACTGTGTAGTAGAGAAGGGAAGGTATGGGAATGTATTTGTTTTGGCCATTAGAATTTCTAGATGGAATCAGAAACACATTGGGAGTGTGCCCTCATAAAAAATGAGTTGGTAACTATTCATTGAGAGAACAAGTAGCGCAATGATTGTAGCACTGGACATTGGATGCGCACCTTAATTTTGACAGTGGATTTTGGACTTCCTGGGAAGGAGGTGAATCTTGGTATTATTTTTGAGGGTGGAGGTGTGAGCCTTTGGATTCCCTTGTTGTTGATGTGGGCATCATATCCTTTTATCTACTCATTTTGCAAATGTGCATATGTGTATATTATTGTAAATAATGTATCGATTTGTAGTTATAAATGTCCTTAGATAATATGATTATTTGTTGGTTGAAGAAAATGTGTATGATTGTATATGTGGTTGTTATTGTAAACATTTTAATGAGCTATGTTATAAATCTCAAGTAAACAATATGATTTTCATGTTTTTAGCAGCAGTCATTGTAAATACTGCAATGAGTTGTGTTATAAAGCTCCATAGGCAGTGTGTTTTGTTTTCAGTGGTTTACTAGTCATTGGTGTCATACAACACCTAGGAAGGTGTTCCCCCAAGGCGAAGGGGTTTGTAACAAACCCTAGTTGATTTTCAATGTAAAAACATATAATACTAAGGTCATGGGACATGTATTCCAAGTTTAATGGTGGGAAAAACATCCTAGTGGGTATCGCTTTTGATTTATTATGGTTAATGAAATTGGAAAAGGCATTGGCAAAGGAAAAGAAGCATTAATTGGCATTTATTTATGAAAATAAAGGAAAATAGGAGAAAATGGAGATGAAAGGTGATAGGTTTGCATGAGATGGAAATTGACAAAAAATGAAGGAAACTGAAGAAACTAGAGGCTTCAATGATAAAAATGATTTTGAGGATTAGTTCATGGCTTTTAATAGTTTGGAAAGACTTTTGTCATTTTTAGCTTGGAGCTCTTTTTTATTCTCTCACTCTCTCATACTCTTTCACACTTATTCTTGGATCACTTTGGCATACATTGGATTTAGGGAAAGAAGGCAAAGGAAAGTAGGAAAGAACAAGGGAACATGTCGATCAACGACTACAACTAGATTTCTTTGCGGGTATCAAGTTGCATGTATAACTTCCTTGTTGTTTTGGCAAGCATGGTATATGCATGTGGTTTCTTGGTTATGTTATGTCATTGGCATGGAGATTTTCCTAGATTGATAGTGGTTTTAACATTAGCTTGCCATTTCCTAGATAACCATGGTGTTGTGTCTGTTTCCACTTGTTGCTTTTTTATTGATGCTCAGGGTCCTTATGGTTGTGGGTTGAGTTACTAGTTCCTAGAGTTTTTGGTTGGAGCAAATGTTTTGGAACCGTGGAATAGCTTGGGTTGAGTTACTAGTCTTGGAACCTTGGTTGTACAAACACTATCGAGCCCTTGGTGGGTTGAGTTACTAGTCCTGGAGCTTTGGTTGGAAAAATTCTTTGGAGCCCTAGAAATGTTGTGGGTTGAGTTATTAGTTCCTAGAGCCACAGTTGGGACAAATTATTTGGAGACTTGGAAAACATAGGTAGAGACTGATCTAGTTAGTGTTAGTGATGTCCGACTATGAGGTGGAATCACTAATTAAGGGTTGAGGTAGTTTGGCCTCTAGAATCCCTTGTTTATTCCATAGGATCCCACATTCATGCTTGGAATACGACAAAGGGGTGATTAATTGAAAGAGAGATTTGGTATATCCCAACACACAGTCAGGTGGTATGTGGAAGTACATGACTTGGTTGGAATTTTAATATGTTAATAAGAGGTATTTTATATTGTGATATATGACCATATGTATTGATTATGTTGATGATATTATGGTTGAGTTTCATGGTTCATGTGTGGGTTATTTGTTCGTTATATGTTGATTATATGATGTTCTTGACAATGCTAGACCCGTCAACATGTCAAGGGGATCTCCTGGGTAAGAAGTCCCAATTATCCCTCAAACTGATTGGTGTAGGAGTCCTAGCAGTGGATCGTATGGTAATGCCTTGACCACGATTTGGCACAGAGGCAAGTAAGATAATTATGTTGGTAGAAAGGGTGTGACAACTGTAATGAGTCAAGGAAGGTGCACGAGAGGTTCTAACACATGGGGGTTGAGATGAGTGCACCCCTTGGAAACTGTAATAGTACTCAGCTTGGAAGGGAACACACTAGCAAAAATGCATCGCCAGATGGAAAGTGAGTTAGCAAGGAATCCAAAGTGATGGCTAAACCAACAACACATTTAAGAAAGATTCATACATACTTATACAGAGTAGTCCATATATGCATGCATAAGAAAACAATACATATATCATTTAGAGTAAACCAGATAGCATCAAATACAATACAACATATGCATGAAACGTGTTGGCTCTTATTATATAAATAAGTGTAAGTTCCAGGCATACAATACATCCATGTCCAACCCCTAGTTCCAATAGTGGAACATTATAGCCACATCTGCCTGCTCCTCCAAAGAGTTGTACTAGCTTTGTGCAGTGGAGAAGCCAAGGCTTGTTACAATACTATCCAAGCTCTCCCCAAGATAGTCTTATCAGAAGCTTGGCAGACCAAAATCCTTTACATTGAGTTATGAGGGACTATTTATAGCAAAGGGTGGGGTGACCCTTGACATTTCCCTTTGTGACAGTTTAACTACCCTCATGACTCTTCATCTACCCTATGATTGTTACATCCAACTATCACAACTTGAGTTACACTTGACATGAATTTACATTACAATGCACATGTACCCATGTGAAACAAAATGGCTTGAGAAAGCCATGCTAGACATCACTCTAACTTAGACAACCATGGAAGTCCAAATCCTTAACATCTTCATGTTGACTGATAATAACATATTGATGCCAATATTGGTAGTCCTTGATGGTGTCTGTGTGCTCCGCAGTGACATCTTTCTGAAACCTAACTCTTGCCTCCATAGAATTTGGGTTCACCACTTGGGATCCTTTGTCCAACTCGTCTGAAAGCATGTGCATCATTGTCTTCAATGCAGTCGGACCAGCAACATACTTGTGCATGATGTCTACACTGATTGGCAAGTCTAGGCTAGTGGCAATGTGCATCAACTCGTCGAAGTATGACTCAAGCTCTAGTTAGGCCTGTTTCTTTATCTTCGCTTGGGTGAGAGTCCTCATATATGAGATTGTGTGTGTGCACACCACAACATCCATACTCCTGAATACTCATGCATGGGAAACCTATATGCTAGTGATGAGCTATGGGAGCTCTTCATAGTTCTGAATTTGACTCCAAATGCGTGCCTTCAGCTTGAATGCATTGGCCCTCATCATCTTAGGCAAGTGAAGTGGGGCTCCATTGTATTTCATCATCCATGTTTGCATGTCATCAATAGAAGCATGCAGGTTCATTAAGATATGTGCTCTTCTAGCACATCGCTACTACCATCCATTGAGATGGATGACTTCCTTATGCATGGTATCAAACTTGGAGTACAATGCTCACATAACTGTGTCAAGGGACAAAACTTCATCTAGTATTGCCTTCTTTAGTTTAGCTCGGGCAAACATTGTCACCAAGTCTCCTCCTTGCTTGGTTGTCTATAGTTCCTTTTCCATTTGCTCATTCTCAGCTATCAAAAATTGAACACTTGATCTAGTGGCTTCGGCATACACTCTGGTCGCATTGTCCAAGGCTACTAGATGTTTACACACATCAGTCATGATCACTCGTTCCTTAACTTGCATAGAAGATGTATGATCCTCCGAAGTTGATACTCTACAAGACTACACAACTCTATGTTGAGATTCGTTGAATGAGATGTTGTGCATCTCTCCTTCCGGCTGATCGCCAAGGATCTCAGTGCCTCCTTGGTTATTTGAGACTTGCTCATCATCTCGATGCATTGAAGCAGGTGAGTCGACCTCCTTGTGGTGAGGCATGAGGTCGATGTCCTGTTCCAACTCTCATTTCTCCATGTCTTGCTCCTATGATGGTTCACCCTGTTCACCTAATGCTATCTATTCTGATGAATCAACTACTTTTATGGGCACTGCTTCATCTATTTGCAAATTTTGCACCCCCTACTATATCTGTTGTTGTTGTGCTGCCCTCTCTTATTTGCACAGCTCTTGTTTTTTTTTGGAGTTGCTCCCTCATCTCATGAAACTCCTTCTCTGCTTCTTCCATTCTTCTCTTATCCCTCTTCCTTTATGTGATTCTCATATTGTGTTGGTGCCTCTTTACCTCTATAGCCATACATGCTTTCTCTACCATTGGATTTGCTAGGAACTTGCATTTTTTCTCCTCCTCCATGCGATCCACAATCTTCCTCTTACCTTTGTCGTGCACTGGTATGCTTTCCTTTGTTTCCACTGATGTTAATGTTGCTGTTGGTGCTCTCCATGATCCTACTTCATGTTGCTTCTCTAACCACTCCACAACGAAGCCGACCAATCCATTGGATCTGGAGAAATTGTAGAAATATCTCCATGGGTCCTCCTCAACCTAATGATATGCCCCATGGATCTAGTTGACCTGAAATCTCATGTAATGATCCTTCATAATACAATGTGGTTCATACAGATTGTAGCTTCGGAGGTCGAATGGGTACTTCTTCATTAGTTCTGCTTCGACATCCACTTTCTTGATACTCCAAATCTCCTATAACCTAATCTGCAATGGAAGAGTGGGCCAAGGTGCCTTCTTCTTTCAGTCTAGTCTAGTTGTCAATTATACCGAGATGTGATATGCTACTTCCTGCATGAAAAGTACGTCCAATGAAAACTTCGGTAGAACATGCGGAGGCTTCTCCACGCTGAAAATTCGGATGTAGGTGTCAGCCAGTGAGGTATACCAATCAGCAACGCCTATCAGTGCCTCCATTGCTTCCTTCGACATGCAAGAGGGATCCTATTCGAATATCATCTTGTAGACTAGGGTTACAAAATGATCGGACAACTGTGTGATTACTCCTTTGAAGTTTCATTCGGACAACAACTTGAAATATGTGTTCACAATAGTCTTCGTCGGTGACCATGCCCACTCCAAGACTGGGAACTCATGTCGGGCACAGATTGCATCTAAGATGTAGGAAAACATGTAAATCTCTGCATGCATACTTATGGGTGTCTGTCGAGCCTTCGTTACTTTTTCCTTCAGCTAATGAGCTAGTGTGTCGAACTAGTTACATCATTTTCCCTCTCTAGACAATTGGTCCAGCACGATCACTCAACTTTGTGGGAAGTTTTCCATGCTTTCTTGGCCATACAATCGACATGCAAATATGACCAAGTATTGATATGCCTTTTACAGTATCTTCGCCTTGTAGATCTAGTTGGGTGTCAACTTGAATCGAGCCAGCTCCTTTACCCAGTTCTTCAGAATGTCTCTAGAGTTAGCACTGCTGTTGGGTAAGCTGAATGGAGTCTTCATGATAGTCATGGGCTCTGACATCTAATACATCTCATCATAATATCATGTGCAAAAGGTTGCAAGCTTCATCCCATTGACACTACTCAAGGTCATCATCTCGGGATCAGTGTGAGAGACGATCCAGTGTATCATGTCCGCACATGGGAATGCGGGGTATCTGCATGCAATCCGGTACAAGCCAGACTTGTGAATGTTCACATACACCTGACGGTCTTTGAGGTCTTCCTCAAAAGTGCCTGCAAATGCTTCATTGACCTCTTGCCACTTCAGCTTGATGTCCTTGTCTGGAAACAACTTTGTATCTTCATAGATCGGTAGACCAGAGGACACTTGCTCAACTCCTACTCCAACTTCCTTCCCATTAGTATCCTATGATCCCCTTCCCATCAGTATCCTATGATCCCGCTCCCTTGGAAGCCATTGATCCTATATTTCTAAGAGGTGAATGAATAGTTAAAAGATCTGGAGACAATCAACATGCATGGCAAGAAATCTATCAGCGGAAACCAATGCAAATTCAAGGAATGACACAGCACATACCTGGGGAACTGATAGGCAAGATTACGTAATTTCTTCTGGGAGGTTGGGTGACTGGCTGCTAGAACTGTGCAAAAGTTAGTCTGGGTTGTATGGGAGGCAAGACTGGCTACTATATTTTCGCAATGCAAAATCCAAAAAGGTTGTTGGTTGCTGGGATTATGCAATGTGCAATTCCAACTGGGAGTGACTATAGGCTCAGGGACTGCATTGCACAATTTTTTGGGCCAGTAGTCACTATCCCTCAAAAATTCACAAAACGGTCCTGGAGGATAGTGCTGGGAAGAAATGTGCATTTCTAGAGAGGAAGACAGAGCCTTCCTTCCTAGATTGCACAATGTTGTCTCAGTGAAGGTAGAGTCTAGGACAAGGTTGGATAGACTCGCCAACGGGCAACTGAAAGAAAATATGAGAGTGAATGCATGGCAACACTAAGTGAAAGAAGAAGTGGTTGATAGTGCATGCAAACATGAATGAAAGATTTAGTAAATAGATCAAAATGCATGTGGGTGAAGCGAGTCGTTGAA
Source organism: Pinus tabuliformis (assembly GCA_031772625.1). Lineage (NCBI taxonomy): Eukaryota > Viridiplantae > Streptophyta > Pinopsida > Pinales > Pinaceae > Pinus > Pinus tabuliformis. The sequence goes on from CM062805.1 coordinate 266,001,925, forward strand.
TCGGCGACTGTTCGTGCAAAATGGTTGCATGCATGTGACAACAGTGAGATAGCAACGAAATCTAAAATAGTGCTATGACATGCTAGTATACATGTAAATGACATCAAGTGTTCAAATAAATCAAGAAAACAACACTCGCACAAGAGAAAACACAAAAAGTGATAGAAATGTTGAAAAAAGACAAGTTGAGGCCACTTACTCGTGGATAGCTAAGTCGAATGTGTCAAAGAGTCCTGGATGTGCTGTGGGATGACAGAGCTCCAAGATAAATGTGAAAGAATGAGCTCTGATTCATCGAATAAATAATTTTTGAGCTCATGACACGCATGCCACAAACCTAGGAAAAAGCGATAATTGGAGGAAAGTTTCTTAAACAACTTTGCATGTAACCACTACCTACTAAAAATACATCCCTGAATCATGGGATGCCTTTTGCATGTTTCCTTTTTCTATTCTGGGAAAAAATAATCCATGCATGCAAGTCAAGCTTCCTTGGTCCCGGTGTTATAGACATTTTTGGGCACTACAACCCCAAGCATAAATGTCCATAAACTAAGGGCTCCTAAGTCCCTAAAAGTGTTGTTCCAACCTCTAAAATAACAAGGTCAACTAATTACAGCTTCTCCCAGAAGTTCTCCATGAAAAACTCCTCAGAACTAGTCAAAACTGGACCATTTCACCTGCTCCATAGGCAAAGTGCGTTGCATATCAACTAAATACACAAAGTAGGTGCATTGCATTTCAAAAAGCCCTTTATGCGGTGCGATGGGCGAGAAGGGACAAATGGCAGTGTCAATCCGCGAGGTGGAGAAGCATGGAATCTTCCAGAAACTTCTCCTATGACACTTGCCTCTCTGAATTCAACCAGGGATGAGTAAGAGATCATCAATCTCCAAGTGGAATCAAGAACTATCAGAGGGAAGACACTAATCAAATCACAAGCTGACTCATCGCCCTTGCAGACATCTATATATGGATCCCTCATCCCAGAGATCCAGAGGCTGGAATTTCGCATCTTGTAAGGAATTGTTGTTGGTTTCTTGAGGTAACATCATAGTGTTGGGTGATCTAAACTTTTCATGAGGTGAAGAAGGGCTCACTTGCTGAGAGGATGATGCTGGGTCAGAACAATTGGTTGTAACTCTCTTGGCTCTTTCTTGATTATCAATAAAGCTATTCAAGTTTTCCTCCATACTCTTGTGTGATTCATGTTTTATGCATTTGTATGGTCAATTTACATCTGATCCTAGATTGTTTATGATAATAGATCCATGTTCTCGTATAGTGTTATGTTGCTTTGTTTCTACAGGTACTCTGTGAAGCTGGGTATACAAGAAAGCAAGTAGCAAAGGAGTATCAGAAGAGAGAGGAATCGAGCAAGGAACCAAGCGCAAGACAGAGGTTGGTCTCCTTTATTCTTCTCTCATCTATCTTTCATAAAGGAAAACGAAAGTAGTTTTACTTTGTTTGTTTCTAAGGTAGCTACCAGCCTTAGTGGGATTAGCAGTTCTGCATAGACACTTTTCCCTGTAACAAAATGGCGACTCCGCTGGGGAGCGAATAGATTGATTGTTTATCTACATTTGTTTACTTTACAAACTTACAGACGGAGCCTGAAGTCAAGCCAGCTAGCCTTCGAACTGCATTTGCTATGCAAGTGAAAAGTAGATCAACGCTGCTTCAGTCAATCTCCGGGTTTTGTTTATGAATTAAAAAATTGATTTACAAGCTTTCTAATTGCCCTCGTGGTGGCTCTAGTAACCTCCTTAGATCTACCCCTGTGATTGATTTACTGATTACCACTTGCTCGGCCAAAATCCCTGAACTGAACTGCAAACTGTGACCCGGAACCCAATCAAAGTCTCGTCCCTGGTCCAACGCACTGTCTGTTCTGTGAATCTCAAATTCAGCGCACTTCCCAAGTGTAGTAGGTGCGTTGCATTTCAGTTTCACTGTGTTACAGGTGCGCTGATCAGACTAGGCATTGTTCCTAAATTTTGGTTTCTGTGTTCACTCTTTTCAAATCTATTCAAGAGTTTTGCTGCCTGTAGTCAGTACACCTCTATTTGAAACCCCTTTCCTTGCTGTTATTCCACCTCCATTGTGCAAAGAACTGTAAATGTTTTTATGTATTTTTTGAGTCATTTTCAGTTCTCCTTTACAAAGAAGTAACGTAATTGTACTGTCGTTTCTTGATTTGAAAGTGTCACAAGTGTCGTTTTCAGTCATAGAAGAGAATCTGATTGTTCTTGATAGTTGATTACCCTATTACTATTGTATTCGATCTGAATTAGTGGTTTTTCTAGTGTCAAAAGCAAGTTTTCATTTCCAAATCGCAAAGTGTTGTCATTGTCTTCATTTTGATTTTGAAAAGAAACTTGTTAGTAATTGTCGCTTTGAAAAATAATTCAGATTTGCGCATTAGCTTTCTTTTTATCATTCACATATTAAGAAGGCTGAAAAAAAATACATGCATGTGCATTTGCATTTAGACTGTTTGATTGGTTTGATTTAGGACAATGCATATAGTGTGTGCTCTATGCTCTTTGCTGAAAGAACGCCATTTCTCTTTCCTTAGTAGCTAGGATTTTCATTGCATAAAGAAGATAAAACGACTATTTATTATCTTAGATTGCATTTTAGGAATTGTACATCTACATCACACAGTGAACCTGAAAGGAAAATTTCTTAAGCAAGATCAACTATAAAATAAATTTAATGAATCTAACAACGCTTTGGAACCTAACGCACAACATCTAGAAGTCTAGGCTAGAGACGTATTCCGACGTCGTAAAGCCTGGTAACTGTTGTTTTCATTGTTGGTTGGGTGATTCCTCCACTTTGAGACGATAAGTGCCAATACAGACTTGTGCTCCCACGTACCGTTGAGTATATTTTGGGAGACCACAATAGGCTTAATCCTTTATCCATAGGAAGCCGTGTCTGCCGCCCTATCGATCGCAATGCACTGAACACAGCATTTGAGAAGATTGACTGTCGTACCGTAAAAATTATTCTGTAGTTTTGCGATTGGTTTGGTAATCCCTCTGTCTAGGTTTCCAGAGCAGTCCCTTTCGTTCCTTTTCAGACTCCTTAACGGAAAAGGTCCATCTGAGCACTTGTCACTTCAGGCTCATTAAAAATCGAAGGCGACTAGAGTCATCTTTTGTTTTTTCTCGACTCTTTAAAATTGAAAAAACAAGTTGTGTCAAAGCGTCTAAAATTTATTTTAAACGGAATAATCATCACCTTTCCTACGTTGGTCTTAGGTTGAGGAAAATGGAGTCCACCAACCAAGGAGTTCCCCTCGGAGGAAATCCTAGTCCCTTCTCCTCTTGGGGAGATGTTGGTGCACCCCATATGGCCACATTGTCGCTTTCGAGATTGACAATAGGCTTGCCCGTATGGCTTTTCTCAACCTTTGTCATTCAGAACACCGTGGTTCCTGAACAATCGACTCAGCAACTAGACGATTCCAAGATTACCCCACAACCCTCTACTTCGTCCAATTCTTCCTCTCCTCCTTCCTCTTCGTTTGATAAAGCTGGTAAAGCCAAAAATCAAGTATCTGAGAAGAAGAAGGAAAAGAAGAAGAAAGAGAAGAAGAAGAAGGAGCCAAAGGAGAAAAGGGGTAACCAAGCGTCGTCTAGCGAAAATCCACAAACTGCATTGACCAGGCCTAAATCACCATGTGTCATTTGCAAGGGAGACCACTTTCATAGAGATTGTCCTTGCATCCCTCGGATCTTAAGGGACTGGTCTCCTCGTTTGCACAACCCGGTGTCGTCAACCTCTGATGATCATGTTGAAAATACACCGTCGACTAGTGAAAGTGAAGCCCTTGGACAAAAAGGAAAAAGCAAATTTCCTTGTAAACTGTGTGAAGGTGATCACACCGTACACCGTTGTCCCTTCTTAGACGAGGCTAAAAGAGTTTTGGACGACCGTCCGGTTTCACCGTTACGGCTCCCTCCTGGATATAAGAAACTCTTTCCAAGTCCGTCACTAGTTGAAAATCCGGCTGAACCACCCAGGTGGTTAGCCGAAGTATCTATCACTGAAGAAAAACCATTTGAATCCATACCAGACAAAAGTCAAAAGGTCGAGGCGGCAGTTGACCCAGTCTTGCCTTCAGAGGTTCCATCTTCAGATGATACAATCACTGAAGAGAACAAGGATGACACCGTCCAAATTCTTTTTGTAAGCACAGACTCCGATGAACATGGGGGCAATTTACCCATTCCTTTACCGCAGGAAGGAAGTTCGTTAGAGTCATACCCGGCCGTCTATTCAGTCCCACCTCCAAGCAACCTAGTTGTTTCCTTTGACTGGAATCTACTAGGCAGACCCCATTTACCGGCTAGTATACCATTCCGAATCATTGCTCAAATATATAGAATGGTTATGGCCGGTACCATCATAGATGAAGGGGCTTCTGTGAGTATCCTTTCCTCGACTGCTTGGAAAGCGCTTGGTTCGCCATCGCTTTTGCCTGAGATGAGAAATCTAACAGGCTTTGACAAAGGAACCAGTCGACCGTTAGGGATCCTTCCCAATGTGCCCATAACATTGAGAGGGAAAACCGTTCACATGAACGTAATGGTAGTCCAAGGACCCCTGGATTATAATCTACTCCTTGGGCGAGACTATATTTATTGCATGGGAGCCATTGTCTCATCACTCTTTAGAGTAATGTGTTTTTCGCACGAAGGAAGAGTGGTCAAGCTCGTAGACCAGCTTTCATTCCCCGGTTCACGCATAGCAAATAGTCATATACCATCCCTGAATGGTCTTTTCACGCAAGGAATGTCTCATCAATCCCTAGTCCGTCCACCTGATGAGTGCGAGTGATTCGGAGGACATGACTGAAACCCAGGGGGCATGCACCTGGTCTGCTTCGGTAGGAAAACTTCAGGTATAGCATAGGTTTCCGCAAAGGATATATGACTATTCTGACACTCCCGTCTGCAATTGGAAAAGAGGGTTAGACCGGAATAAGATTCCATCGTCAAAGTTATGTGAGTGGTGGCGTCTGCGCCACTTGCATTTGTCTATTTTGGTAGACATCGCCGAAGAAGTGTTTTGTTTGTGGTACAAATAGAACAATCTTTGGTAACCTAAAAGAGGTAGGCCTTTTTGGCAAAAAAAAAAAAAATCCGTGAAATTGCGGGGTAACCTTGAAACTCTATGTCTTTATACCTGGGGGCATGCAAACCTTTTGGCGTGCAAGCGAAGAGCGACCATTTATTTTTTAAATTTGTAGGTCCTCTAACCCTTTAAACTCGTAGGATTGGTCGTTTCCTAACTTGCATAAAGAAAGGATGTGGGGCAAAGCTTTGAAATAATGTCGTTTTTATATATAAGACATTCTTATTATACGACTAGATTAATCGAGCAGTTTTAACACGGACTTCATGCTCATTAAAAAATAAACATAAGCAATGAGCAAATGTTTCCCCCAGCGTTTAAGCTCATTAAAAAATGAACCAATTTCTGGTAAATAACCATCGTGAATGTAGTACTTCAACCTTTGAAGCCTTGGTCGTGTTCTCATCATCACCTCCACTTTGTATTGTCCGATCATTCACCTCCACTTGATTGTTTACCCCTTTTGAGGAACAGTTGCGAAGAGTGATTCTATTAGCCATCCTTGTAACACTACCATGATTGGGAAATTCCAAACCTTACCTGGAATCAGCTGCTACACAAATTTATCACTCGTTCCTCAAAAAACGAGTCTCCTTTAAGCTCTTTTCAACTGACTCATAAAATATGAAAAGATTGCCGAGCCATTGGCCTCTCTAGCTCGTTAAAGTGACCGGAAGTGCTATCCCTCCTTTAGATTTTAATCTTTTTGGACCTGAGGGATTATTACACAAAAATATCTAGCGCTTGTTTTGTTCGGCTCGTTAAAAGTACCAAAAATTCATCCCTTCTGTATTGTTTTATACTTTTTCAGACCTAAGGGATTAGATGACGAAAAAGGATTTTTTGGAGTTTCCTTTACGTCCCTTTTCAGAATCTCTAAAATTGAAAAGGACCAAGTTATCTTTGTCATTAAACTCGTTAAAACCTAATAGCGACAAACTTGTCCATAACAGACGAGAACGAGTTTCACTATCGCCAGGCTCGTTAAAACATAGCGATGGGTTTGCCTGAAGGGAAAATTATAGAACAAGCATATGTTATCCTCCTCAAGCCTGACAAAAATAAAGAGGTACTGGTCAGCAATGACTGGGGAAAAATTGGGAAGAAAACTTGAAGAAACTTTGTTGGTAGCAAGTCGCTCTTGAACATGACACTTTCACTCTGCATCCAAGTCAGGTTGGGTTGTTTCATTCACCGGTCACATCACCATGGTCACATCATACCATCCACATTTGGGGTTAATGCTACCAATCCATCATGTCAATGTCGCCGATATGTTAAAGAGAAGTCACTCAGAGAATTCACCTGTGTCTCACCCGCTGCAATACATTTACGCACCATTCTTTCATGACTGCCACCCTAAACCTTATATCACCAGATCGTTTTCACCTCCATTAAAATCATTTGCTCCGTTCCGTGTCATTGATGTGGGATTCATTAAGGCCCTCCTATGATGGATCGCTTCTTGTCGACATCAGCTCATTATCCGAGAAGTCGATCTAGGAACACCCATTTTAGTACTTTGAAGCTTGCATGCCTCAATGGCAAGTTTCTCACTTCCGGCGACAGGTTTACATCAATGGCCTTTGACCGAAAGATTTTGCGTGGTGTTCGACGCCAAGTCCCTTATTCACACCACGTGAATTGTACTGCCATAACTTGAGGATCATTATCATTATCGGTGATTCCTCTCGCGCCTGTTAACGATTTACATCATTGGCTAGTAATCAGGCGATGTCTTTCCATGTTCGACTCCAGAACATCTCTCAAATGGATCGACTTGAACTTTGAGTGAATATCGAATGAGATTGAAGACCCCGGATCTAGTTTCATCCATCTGGGCTACAATATATATTCAGGAAAATAAAGACATCAAATTTACATCATTGCTGCACAGATAATCATCCAATCTAAGGGATGATGTCTCTACCAGAATCATCAGTCTACACTCAGACGATTGTCTGTCCTATTTACATGAAAATGAATTTATAAAGTTGAGCATGGGAATGCCCGCCTCAGCTAGATCATGAAAATATTATGAAGATAATGTATTGTATTGTATCTTATTACAGGTCTCCTTCCAGCTAGAAAGAACTTCATATCCTCATGATAAAGCATTTCACCCGACATCAAAAAAGATTAACGACCTCATGCTTTAGGGGGCAACTGTTATAGAAATTTTTGGGCACTACAACCCCAAGCATAAATGTCCATAAGCTAAGGGCTCCTAAGTCCCTAAAAGTGTTGTTCCAACCTCTAAAAGAATAAGGTCAATTGATTACAGCTTCTCCCAGAAGTTCTCCATGAAAAACTACTCAGAACTGGTCAAAACTGGACCATTTCACCTGCTCCATAGGCAAAGTACGTTGCATCTCACCTAAATACACATAGTAGGTGTGTTGAATTTCAAAAAGCCCTTCTATGGGGTGCGATGGGCGAGAAGGGACAAACGGCAGTGTCAATCCGCGAGGTGGAGAAGCATGGAATCTTCCAGAAACTTCTCCTGTGACACTTGCCTCTCTGAATTCGACCAGGGATGAGTAAGAGATCATCAATCTCCAAGTGGAATCAAGAACTATCAGAGGGAAGACACTAATAAAATCACAAGCTGACTCATCGCCCTTGCAGACATCTATATATGGATCCCTCATCCCATAGATCCAGAGGATGGAATTTTTCATCTTGTAAGGAATTGCTATTAGTTTCTTGAGGTAACATCATAGTGTTGGGTGATCTAAACTTTTCATGAGGTGAAGAAGGGCTCACTTGCTGAGAGGATGATGCTGGGTTAGAACAATTGGTTGTAACTCTCTTGGCTCTTTCTTGATTATCAATAAAGCTATTCAAGTTTTCCTCCATACTCTTGTGTGATTCATGTTTTATGCATTTGTATGGTCAATTTACATCTGATCCTAGATTATTTATGATAATAGATCCATGTTCTCATATAGTGTTATGCTGCTTTGATTCTACAGGTACTCTGTGAAGCTGGGTATACGAGAAAGCGAGTAGCAAAGGACTATCAGAAGAGAGAGGAATCGAGCAAGGAACCAAGCGCAAGACAGAGGTTGGTCTCCTTTATTCTTCTCTCATCTATCTTTCATAAAGGAAAATGAAAGTAGTTTTACTTTGTTTGTTTCTAAGGTAGCTACCAGCCTTAGTGGGATTAGCAGTTCTGCATAGACACTTTTCCTTGTAACACCCGGGTGGGACTGGTCAACCCAACTTCTCATGCATGAAGCTACTCAACTGCTGGAAGGAAATGCTCATTTTCGGCTAGGAGCTGGGCTGGATGCCTTGGAGATTTGTGCAATTTCTGGGTAGAGTAGTTGACTACTACCCAGATTTGCACAAATTCTGGGCTGAGCATCCCTGCTAGCGAAAATTGCACAATTTTCACTATGAGTGTTGACTGGAATAATTGCACAATCTTGAAACCCAACACGCTGCCAGACAGGATTGCACAATTTCTGGAGGGAAGGCTAGTTGCCCTCCAGAAATGCGCAATTTATTGGGGGAGTTGCTCAGCCTATAGCTAGACCGATTCTAGATGAACAACCTATGAGGGGAATGCATCAAGCTATGATCGATAGCCTACCTTTGTGCCAGAAAAACACTGAAGCTTGTGTATTTGATGAAGCAAGACAAGGTGCTATGAAAGGTTGGTAGGGAGACTCCAAAATGAAGCTAAGGAAAAATTTTGGAGGGTGGTTGTAGCTGCTACAACAGATGTATATTTTCTATGGATCTTAACATGTTTAATGAATATATGAATGGTTGATGAATGCATGGACTAAAAAATGTTATTGCAGCTATTATGAGAGTACATTAGACCTTCTTGGTTATTCTCAAATAAGTCTCAGACTCCTATGTTCAGATATGCATAATCACCTGTTTATTTCATGTTCACCATATGTTTGGAAAAATGAATGTCATGGTTAAGCCTGGTTAGATCAAGTCCTTGACCATGTTTTGTATGGATGGGTTTTTCCTAATGTTCCTTATCATTTTGGAAAGTCTCACTAAGTTCTAGGCAGTGGTCTAGAGGCTGACCTGGAAATTAGGCTTAGAATTCGGGATTGTATTCTCTGAACTAAACATTTTGGGTTGCAACTGCATGGATGCAAGATTGTGGGAGAAATTTGAGGCTTCCAACTGAATGGATTCTTTTTTGTGGGAGTGGTTGAGGGCTCAGGGAAAGGAAGAGGTGGTCCAACTCAGGTTTTGGTCATCTGGGATGGTTACTCAGCCTCTAAGTGACCTCTAGCCCTGTAATACGTGTTGAGTCATTCGATTTTCTTCTACAGTAACCTCACTTCCTTAATGGATCCTATAATTTTGGGTCATTCCATAGTAGCTCCTCCTCTCATGTTTACCCTCTAAGGCTAGTGAAATTGGGTAGATATGGGAGGGGAGCTTACATCTGTCCTCAACCATTCATTCCCATTTAAAAGATACTTCAAGTTATCCTATGTTTTTGTAGCAAAAGCAACATTAGCTTTCATGATTTCCCAAGTATTCCTCCTGGCGTTGTCAATTATCACCTTCTCTATGGATACAGAGACTAGATTATGGGGATCATTCAGGAGGAATCTTCATCTTTCTTGCACGATCGTTTTCTTCAACTCATCAAAAGTGACATTACACACCTATAAGAGGAGGTTCTTATGGGGAACTTGGATCATCATCAATGGGCTCAATGGTGTCTTCTTCTGCCAAATCTACTTCTATCTCTTGGGTCAGTTATTCTTCTCCTAGATTTGGTGTGGCTTCCTCATCCTATGAGTGTTTTTGTTTCTCTTCTTTTATTCTCCTTCTTTCTTCTTCTTCCTCCTATTTCTTTCTAAGTAGGTCATACTGCTTCCTCTTCACCTGCTCTTCTTGCAATTATTTTTCTTCTAATATTTTTTTCTTTTTTTCAACCTCAATAGCCTATTTTCTTAATGGATTAACCATCCACTTTTTGGTACTCTCTGTTGTTGGATCATGTTTGATCCTTTTCCTCAGATTTTTTGTGCTTGCTTGGATAGTTTTTTCTTGTGGTTCCTCATGTATTTGTGCATTTTGAATTTTTGGGACTCGAAAGGAACCTACCTTATCTTCTGGTTGAGTCTTCCTTAATACATTATACCAATTCTTCACCTTTTCATCCTTTGCAGTGGCCATTGGTACATATCCCCAAGTATACCATGTCCTGTCATAATGTTGTTTTCACACCTTCTTGGGGTCATATCTATGAAAGCTCCTAGTTCCAAAGCATAGGCGCTCCAGTTCTTCAATTTCAACATCTATTGCCTTAAGGATCTTCAAAGTATACATTCTAATTCTCAAAGGGAGAATGGGCCAAGGAGACTTCTTCCTCCTATAAAGTTGTGCAGATAATAAATTATTCAATTAATAGGCCACTTCTTGTAGGACTACCTTGTTAGTCACATATCGTGGCATAACATGGGGAGAAGTTTGGCATCCAAAGAATCTAATATATGTATCATCTAATGCAATAAACTGATTTGTGATGTCATGCAGTTCATCCTTCACTTGGTTGGTCATGCAAGGAGGATCATTCTCATATATCATCTGGAAAATAACTGTGAAGAAATTCTCTGCTAACTTATCATACACTCCTCTGAAACTTATCTTTCACAACACCTTGCAATGAAAGTAGATCATAAGCATTTGTTTGTAACACCCTCCTCCCACATCTATCCAAGTAACTGGCCAATCAGGGTAAAAATGTGACGAGAAGTTACTATGATATGATTCAACCTCCTAAGTCACATTAAGGAAGTGGAACTGATAGAAACACACCATATAGACCTTCAACATTAGAAATAGGACTCCTAAGAACCATCCCAACCATTTCTATTAACCATCCCCTAGGTCACATTACGGTTTTAGACTACTTGACCCTTGGACACTACCATGATATGGGCCTGACAATGTCCAAAAGTCTTTGGATTCTCTCATGACAAGGCATGTCAGCGTCCACAGACCATTTTTCCCAGTGTTGTGCCAGTGTCCCCGGGATTTGAGCCACTTTTTTAGGCCTAGAACCTAGTTCACTACCTCGAATTGAATGAAACCTTCATAACATAAAGATATTTAGGAAATGATGACACAAATGCAATTACTTAAACAAGCCCTTGACTAGACCCCTACTAGACATGATAGGAATTTCGTCTAACATATCACAAATATGTAATCTACAAGTGTAAATAATAGATCTAAGCATAGGGTCTCATACTCAACCGAGAATTGTTAAGAAGCATTAATGCCTCAACACCTTAGTTGTAGTTTCATCCATTAGGGCATATATACATTGTCCATCCATTTACAAGTAAAAACATGATGATAGGCATACATAGCTACTGCTATAAAACATATACATAACCAAAATAATAGCAACATAAATACCAAGGAAATCATAGCCATATGATCCACATATAAACCAGTATAATACTCATAGAAATACGAGGAGAAATAACCTCATATTGATGATGAAAATCCAAACCCGGGATGAGACTACCACGTTGCACCCGACCGTAGAATGGCTAAGCCAATTCTCTCTTCAGCCATTCACCCCCGTGCCATATTACAAACATGAATGTGGAGTCTCATAAAACACATCAATCCAAAACCATCGAGGGCTTCTAGAGGCCAACCACCTCAACCCATTAAAAATGATTCCACCTCATGGTCAGACAACACAAAACCATCATCAGATTGGTCTCTACCCAAGCCTACCAGGGCTCTAGAGCATTTGTTCCAACCAATGCTTCCAGGACTAGTAACTCAACCCACATCTTATTTGCGATTCCAAAGTTCTTGTCCAACTAGGGCTTCCAGGACTAGTAACTCAACCCACCAAGGGCTTCCAGAATGTTTGTCCAACAAAGGCTTCCAGGAATAGTAACTCGGCCCAAGCTGTTATAGGGCTTCCAAAGTGTTTTTCCAACCAAGGCTTCCAGGAACTAGTAACTCAACCCAAGCTAAAGGAAACATGAGAACAAACCAGAAATACAAAGAAATAAACCCACAACACCATGGCTATCCAAGAAATGGAAAGTCTAGATAAATCCACTGCCAATCCAGGCAATCCTCTATGGAAGTGACAATTCATGACCAATAAACCACATGCATATGTCATTCATGCCAAAAATAGTGAGGAAAACATACATGAAACTCAGTACCTGCAAGCAAAACCCAACGTAGTTGTTGATCCCGATGTCCCCTTGTGCTTTCTTGCTCTTCTGTTTCCTTCTTGCTCCAAAAATCCAAGTATGCCACACCCTCCAAGTGTTCTCCAAGAAAATTCTAAGTGTCCAAGAGTATGAGAGACAGAGAATAGAGAGAGAGCACAAAATGTGAACAGACAAAAGTTTGTGAATTGATCCTCAGAAGCCTTTTTACTAATGAGGTCTCTATTTTCTTAAATTTCCATTATTTTCCTTCAATTTCCTCCTCACATGAAACCAGTGACCTTTCACCTTACTTTTCTCCTAATTTCCATTATTTTCATAAATAAATGTGCCAAAAATGCCATTTTTCCTTTCCAAAGGCTTAGCCATTTCCCTTGTCAATTTCTTTAACCATTAATCAACCACAAGTGATCCCCATCACTATGCTTTTGCCCAACATTCAGCTTGGAATAAGTGTCCCATTAACCGTGGTTATTATTTTTGCTTTATTAACTTCTATTACATCGAATTTTCACCAAGGTTGTTACAGTCCGCGGGGTGTTATAGACATTTTTGGGCACTGCAACCCCAATCAAACATGTCCATAAAACAAGGACTCCTAAGTCCCTAAAAGTGTTGTTCCATCCCCTAAAGGAACAAGGTCAGCTAATTACATCATCTCCCAGAAGTTCTCCATGAAAAACTACTCAGAACTGGTCAAAACTGGACCATCTCACCTGCTCCATGGTCAAAGTGCGATGCATCCCACCTAATGCACACGGGAGGTGCGATGCATACTGAAAAGCCCTTCTATGGGGTGCAATGGGTGAGAGTGGACAAATGACAGAGTCAATTTGTGAGGTGGATGATCATGGAATCTTCCAGAAACTTCTCCTGTGACACTTGCCTCTCTGAATTCGCCCAGGGATGAGTAAGAGATCATCAATCTCCAAGTGGAATCAAGAACTATCAGAGAGAGGACACTAATCAAATCTCAGAAGCTGACTCACCTCCCTGCAATCATCTATATATGGATCCCTCATCCCAGAGATCAGGAGGCTGGAATTTTGTATCTTGTAAGGAAGTGCTGCTGGTTTCTTGGTGTAACATCATAGTGTTGGGTGATCTAAGCTTTTCCTGAGGTGAAGAAGGGCTTTCTTGCTGAGAGGATGATGCTGGGTCAGAACAATTGGTTGTAATCCTATTTTCTATTCTTGATATTAATAAAGTTATTCAAGTTTTCCTCCATATTCTTGTATGATTGATGATATATGCATTTGTCTGGTCAATATATATCTGGTCCTATATTGTTTGTGATAGTAGATCTCTGTTCTTGGATAGTGTTATGCTGCTTTGATTCCACAGGTGCTCTTGGAAGCTGGGTAAATGAGGAAGCGAGTGGCAAAGATCTATCAGAAGGGAGAGGAATCAAGAAAGGAACCAAGTGCAAGACAGAGGTTGGTCTCCTTTCTTCCCCTCTTATCTACTTCTCATAAAGGAAAACGAAAGTAGTTTTAGTTTGTTTGTTTCTAAGATAGCTACCAATCTTAGTGGGACTAGCAGCTCTGCATGGACACTAGATTTCCCGATAACACGGGGTCCAGTTCAAGTTCATCCCTGGGAATGCATACCATGCACAAATCTCATCTAGTAGATAAGCTAACATGTAAAACTCTAGTGCTTGATTTTCTTGCAATTCCGCTTTGGCCTCTCCAACATTGCTTTGATAAAGGCCTCTTGTACATTTTCAATCGGTGTCCATTAACAAGAAATTGAATGGCTTCTTCATCTATAGTTTTGATTTGCACTGAACCATTATCATGGCATCTCTCCACCACATAAGGTCCAAGCCATATTGTCCTTAGCTTGCCCTTGAAGTCTTTCTACCTAGAATCATATAATAATGCCCAATCGCCCTCTTGAAATTGCTTCTCCGTAATATGTTTATCATGCTAGATCTTCCTTTGAAGCTGAACTATCTGTGTACCTACAATTCAAGGGAAAGTATATCTTCCCCATTGAAAAGTATGCATCGTGAAACAACCGAGTTGAGTACATATATCCAATTATCCTTGAAGACTTCTGTTTTTTCCACCGATGGAGCCGACAATAAATATCACTAAGGTACTGAAAGACCCTCCTCAACATTCTAGTTGGGTAAACTATGCTCGATTAGTGTCAGTATTTGACAGGCTCTTGAGAGTATGCGATATGCACTTAAGGAAAGGGAGAGAGAGGCCTTAAGGGAAGAGGGCATAAACCAAAAGCTGAAGGGGTTAGGTTTGAGGCTTCCCATTGTGCTGTGCACTCAAGAGGAATTGATGAGGGAGCCAGGTGTGAGATGAAGACTTAAGGGAGAATGATGATGTTTTTTGATGCACCATGTGCTCAAGGAGGGCATAATTTCTGAAAACAATGATGGTTTGTCACTCCACAGTGCTCTTTGAAGGAAAACTTGGTCTTTTGGGCACAATTTTCCAAGATAGTGAAGCTTTCCTTTCCATAGGTGCACTCTTACTTGAAATGGCTCAAGATCAGCTAAACAAGTCTAGAAACACGATAAAATCACTGAAATACTAAGAGGAAGGTTCTAAAAGTACTTATAGGATCTGTTGCAATCATGACCAGAATGTGAAAGGTCAAGGAATGTGAAGAGTCACAAGAAAACTACTTGCGACACCAAAATGACACTTGTAGTAGGAAGAAAGGGTAAAAATGCCAACAAAGAAAATATGAATGATAGAAAAAACACAAAAGAAACAAAGAAAAGCAACATCAAAAGCTTACTTGTAAAAAAGATCGATGAGGAGCTCCTTGATTAAAAGAGGTGCACTCAGCTCAAGTGAGAAAGATTTTGTGAAAGAAGTGATTAACTAGATTTAATATAAATATATTACATGCAAAACAAGTTTGTGCATGATCACCACTTGTCGACAAATAAGTGGGTTAGTTAATTGAAGTGAAGTGGGCTTCTATTCTTTAGGAGTGTGCCCACATGCAACAAGGAAAGTGCATGCATGAAGATAACGATGGTGCATCTCTTGTCAACAAGGTGTGTGATTGGCTTGGATGGCACATTCACTGAGCCAAAGGAGTGCACTCACTAAGGGTTGATCTGGGTGGATATTGGTGGCCACCCACCTATTCCACCTAGACCTCCAGTCGGGTTCATCTGTTTCCTTGTTTATTGCAGCATTTACTAGTTTTAGCATATTTTTGGTCCTAAACTTCCGAAGCAGTTTTGATCCCCTAAACAATATTTTTTTGAGGTCTAAAAAAACTATAGGCCTACTTTAAATCCTTTAGTAGATGGATAGATATTTAAAACAAGGTATTGTACGTGCCTAACAGAGATAATATGACAAAGTTATGACCCAGGGAAGTTGGTTGCCCAATTAACCCCAACGAGGCCCACAAACTCTTGGCATTCCATCTCCTAGGGTTAGGGTTTTGGTTGTTTAGGGTTTTCCCTTGTTGTTTAATAATAAATAGGCCCTTGAGCCTCATTGTAACACAGTTCAGAGGCATGTAGTTTCCACATATCTTCTCAAAGATAAGCTATTGTTACACAGTAATTTGTCACCAACACCGCATTCCCTGATCCCAGACACTGCCAATCCGTGTTATTGACATATGCCTTATGTCATGTTGAAAATTATGTGCCAATGTCTTCCTTGTCATCTCAGGAAGAATACCTCAGTTCACTACTCCTGGAGCAGACCCTATTTTACCTATGTTTTTGGGTCTTCACGAGTCAGTAGTTGTTCCATCCACGAAGATGGCCAAGATTGAACTAGGCCTAGCGACGTCGTTGCTATGTCTCTATGTTGCACTAGAAATGAGCTACTTTTGGAAAGTTTTTTAAACAAATCTTCGAAGCTTCAAAGTGTAACAGCTTCATGGGTAGTCCTAGGGTTGGTTGTTGGATCATATGAGCTTGCCTCTCTCCTTTGGGATGCTTGTTCCACCTTTTGTGCAACCTCTCAAAGGGATAATCTATTTCTACCATCTCTTATGGAAGCTCCTCCTCCTATAAATACTTCCTCCATGGCTGAGATCAGCTAGCTTGGTAGCTTCAGAGTTCAAGAGTTCAATAGTAAAGGTAGAGAGTTTTGCTAGAGTGTGGAAGTAGCCTCTTATGTAACTTAGCTTGGGATAGTTTTGAGTGGAGTTGGCTTGATTGTAAGAGTGTTCTAGCATCAAACTTTTGGGTAGGAGATAGAGTTATTCGTCCTTTTGGGAGATAGTTCATGTGTGAATGCTTGCGGAGACGTGCTGATAGGACCCTTCAAGGAGACTTACGACGTCAAGGCTTGATTGTAAGTTTTACTTCAGTTTATATTAATACAAATCAATGGCTTATTTCCTATATCTTATGTTGAATTGCATGTTGATAGCTTAAAGCTCCTTAACTCTTTAGGTAGATCATTTTTTTCATATTCTATTATGTTCATGGTTGTTCTCCGGATGTTGTTTTTAGGTACAAGTGATTAGAAGAACGAGAGTTGGAGTAACACAACAGGGACTTCATCAAACTACGATTTGAAGGTAGGCCTTCATGACATTAACTTTCTAAGGAAATTTGCTTCGGTATTGTCTTTGTTGTGACTAGACCCACTCTAGGGCTAGAGGGGTTTTCTCCGTCTACAGAGGGAACTTGCCTACATGATCAAGTTGGCGACCATACTGGGGAAATGTGTCTTTTGTCCCTTGATTTGATTTTTTTTCTTGTTTATTGTCTCCTTTACTTTTGGGATGAATTCTTCATGTTATGGGTTGTTTGACTACTCCTGGTAGTCTTCTCTCTGTCATAAGTGATAGGTCTAGCCTTCCCTCAACTAGATTTTTAAAATTTTCCTTTGATTTAGGGTTGTTGTCGTTTATTTTATGACAGTCATGAAGATAGTCGCACCTATGCTATCTGATTAGCTGCACCTTCTACTGTTTGGCATGATTAAATCACCTCACAGTCACGAAGAGCTCTGAAATTGGCTCAGCGCTGTTAACTGGTGTACTTCAAAAACAACGTCGCAAAGGGGCTAGTTAGGGAGGTGCAACGTTTCATTGTCGGCACATGTTGTTAGTTTTACATTCGTCAAGATTCTTGTAGGTTTCAATTTTAAAGTTTTGTTTGCTGATTGGCTAGTGTGTCCTATCCTTTTGAGCTTGTCTTCTGCCTCTTTAATGTGTTTCCAATTGTTGATTGCTAGAATATTTGAATCCAGGTTTCATTCCCTTGAAACTTTTCCTCTTGAACTGTGTGACCCGTTTACCTTAGGGTTTCTTGAAACATTAGATTTTCTTGGGTTACTTGTTCGTTTGGACCTTTGAGCTGTGTTTGGAAAGACCCCTTGCTTTGTTTGACGCTTTTCCTTATTGATTGTTCTTTCATATTCCTGATTGGTACGTGACGTTTGGTTATCAAACTTGCCAGTCTTGTTCGTTTGGTTTCCTTCCATCACTTTGGAATAGATCACATTACTTCTCGGTCAGTGAGAAAGATTTTCAGTATTTGCAAAAAGAAACATGTTTTTTGTGTTGAGTCTTTGATTAGTTTCCAAGTAGAATGTTTCTCTTTACTTATTGAATGATTTCATTCAGAAATGGCTTATTTAAACTAGCATTGTTTTGAGTTTTTCATTTGATTACTTATCATTTATTTGAAAGAACAAATTATTGCATTTATTTTGCATTAGGAAATAAGAACAATCTTTTGCATTAGTAAATTCTTGATGTTTAGAAGTTGAAAAGCAAAGGATGTATTTTTCATTTTCTTAATTAGATTGCTTGCAAGTTAGTGAAAGATAGCAACATAACTCTTCCCTCTTGATTGGATTGCTTACGAGATAACAAAAAGTACCATTCTTTGATTTGCTTTCTTGTTGCTTTGCTTGTGTTGAAATGAACTTCTCACTTTTCTTTAGTTAGTTTTTCATTGAAAAGGAATGGTTTCTTTTCTCATTTAGTTGCATTCTAGGATATTTTGAAGATACATTCAGTAGGGCCTTGAAACTCAGATCTAATTCAAGATAAACTGTTAAAATTTATTGAATTAACCTAAGGAAGCATTGAAACTTAATGCTCATATCTAGAGGTCTAGGCTAGAGACATGTTCCAACATCTTTAAACCTAGTGGCTATTGTTTTCACTAAGATTGGGTGATTCCTCATTTTGTGATTCGATAAGTGATAGTACGGACTTGTGATCCCTGTATCATCGCATATATGATGGGATACCCCACTAGGTTGCAATCATGTTCTCCACAGGAAGCTGAGTCGGCTGCCTTGAAGGTGTGATACAACGAACACAGCATTCGGGGAGATTGCCTGCTCGTACTTCTTGGTTCGCTGGGAGGTATTCTGCGGTTCACGCTTGCCTGGTAAACCTTTTTCCTAGAGTTCTAGAGCATTCAATTTCGTTCCTTTTCAACTCTCTAAAAGTAAAAGGTTCATCTGAGCACTTGTCCTTTCGAGCTCATTTCCAATCGAAAGTGATAGAGTCAACTTCCGTCATTTTCTCGACTCTTAAAACATGAAAAGGAAAAGTTTTATTTTAGTGTTCTAAAATTAACTTCCCACAAAATATTCCTAGTAAGAGTTATCTTCCTTAGTAAGTATTTATGGCTGATTCCAATGGCAGCATTTCCAGAGTCTACGAGTCAAGGATTCCCCTTGGAAGAGAATCCTGGTCCTTTTCCTTCTTTTGGAAACATTGGTGCTCCTTATATGGCAACATTATCCCTTCATGGGTTAACCATTGATTTACCTGTCTAGTTATTTTCAACCTCAGTGATCCCGAGTGTCTCAACTCCTACACCACTATCTCCTTCGTTCGAATCATGGCATGATGATTCTAAGGTTGACCCCTCGCCTTCTTCCCCTATTCCTTCACCTTCCTCTTCCACTTCACCTAGTGAAAGTTTCAAATCTAATAACCAAGGGGCTAAGAAAAAGAAGATGAAGAAGAAGAAGTCAACTAAGCAAGGGGCCGACCATGCAGCTATTACTCAAAATGCACCTCCTATAAGCAAACCTTCTGATCATCCATGGAAGGTCAAATTCCCTTGTAGGCTGTGTAAGAGTGACCATCTCCTTTGAGACTGTCCTGGCATCCCCAGAGTCTTAGAGGTATGGTCTAAAAATCTGTATCGACCATCCCCATCTACCTCTGGAGATCATGTCGATTCTACACTCTTGACTAGAGATGGTAAGAAGAAAGAGAAGATTATATTTCCCTGTAGGTTATGTGAAGGAGAGCATATTCTTCACCTTTGTCCGCTTATGGATAAAGCTTCCAAAGTTTTGGCAGACCTTGCAGCTCCTCAACTCCAACTTCTTGTTGGCTATCAAAGGATTTCTCTTGGCCCTCTCTCGGTTGGTAAAGAGATTAACTTGGATTCATCTCTTGCACATCCTGCTCTTCTTGAGCATGACTCTCTTGCATCTATTCCCAACCAACCATTGGTCGAAAAGAGTGTCGACTTGGCTTCACCTCCATTTTCTCACTCTGTTCCGGAAGAGCGTAGTGATCATACTGCTCATGTTCTTCTCGTCTCCTCAGAGTCTCATGAATCGAAGAATGACCCTCCTGTCCCAGCTGTTCAGGGGAGTCTTTCTTCTATTCCTGCCGAGCATGGGGGCAATCATATAATTCCCCCACTAAGTAGTTTTGTTGTTTCTTTCGATTGGATTCACTTGATTGCTTTCTGCCTCCTGTCTTATATGCCTTTCCAGATTACAGTACACGCCTATAATATGGTAGTACCTGGCACTATATTAGATGAAGGTGCATCTGTTAGCATCATGTCTTCTACTACTTGGCAAGCTTTGGGCTCCCCATAGCTTGTGCCTGTCACCCAAAATCTGTTGGCTTTCAACGGAGGGACCAGTCAACCCTTAGGGATCCTTCCGCAGTTCCCTATTACTTTGGGGGGGTCTATATAGACGTGATGGTAGTCCAAGGTCCATTAGATTTCAATATTCTCCTTGGATGCGACTATGTTTATGTCATGGGAGCTCTTGTTTCTTCACTTTTCCGCGTGGTTTGTTTTCTGCATGAAGAAAGAATTTTGACTATTAATCAACTATCGTTCATTGGTCACTAGGCACCTCCTTTGCAACCATCATCCCCTATCAGCTCTTGTTTGCAAGCAGTACCTTCCCTGCCACAGGTCAATTATGTGGCTACCCGTTCCATCTCCACATCTGCTGATGATCACACAGATGGTATAGTACATTATGTATTGGGGGCATTGGAACCTGATCTATCTTTGGTACCAAATGACATGTATTCCTCCTAGAGCATGGTTCTTCCATCTAGTGAGGATCTCTTGGGAGCCATGTTTTCGTATGGTCCATGAATAGATGTCATGAGGATAGTCCTTTTATTGTTTCAACCTCATTAAAAAATGAAACAAGGGATGAGGATAATTCCTGGTCTTGTGTCAACCTCGTTAAAAAATGAAACAAAGGGTGTGAGCATAGTTCCTTGTCTTTTGTCAAGCTCGTTAAAAAATGAAACACGAAGTCATGAAGATAGTTCCTGGTCTTGTGGATAGTTATTTTACTATGTCAAACTCATTAAAAAATGAAGCACCTCCTTTTCCAAATCAAGTCTTTGATTAAGATCTCGTAAAATCCTAGTCGAGTCTTTCCAAGATCTCGAAAGTGAACCTTCATTCCATCCACCTAGTTGAATGAAATGTAGCTTGGGGGCATGTAACTCAATTTGAGTCATTACGTTAGGGGCATGCAAACTTATGGAAAGCATATTTTTTCATTTCAAGCTTGTGTAAACATGAAACCAAATCCAAGCAGAGTTTTCCATGGTTCAAACTTGTGTAAAAATGAACCCACACCTGAGTGATTGTCATTCTTATTAGCTAATTTCTGCTAGGTGAGCCTTGGTTGTTTCATTCCATCGCCACCGTCTCTTTGGCCGATCATATTCTTTCACTTGGTTGTTTGTCCTTTCCTGAGGGACCGCAGCGATGAGTGGTTTTATTAGCTAGCCTCTTGACCATTACATGTTTTGAGCAGTTCCACCATTGCCAGAACCAGTTGCTACCCTTTATACCACTCGTTCTTCTAGGACGAGTCACCTTTAAGTGTTTTTTCTGACTCATAAAAAATGAAAAGATCGCTGAGTATTTTTCCTTTTGACTCGTTAAAGAGAATAAAATGGGGGGTTCACTTTCATCTCTTTTTTGACCCTTTAAAAATGAAAATATGGTTGAGCCCTTGTCATTTCAAACTCGTTAATGGATGAGAAACGTCATGCACCCAGTATAAGTTTACCCCTTTTTTGGGCTAGCAGGCACTATTTACGAAAAAGGTGCTCCTTGGATGAAATGGTAAAGGAGTTCCCTTGGGTATTGTCTTCTACCTTTTCAGATTCGAGGGACAAATTTACGAAAAGGGACCTTTGGAGTTTTCTTTTTCATGTTTTCTTCAAACTCTCTAAATATGAAAAAGACTTCGAGTTTTACCTATGCCGGACTCGTTAAACCCTGACAACATTGGACTTGTCATCATGACGAGACTGAGCTTATCCTTCGTAGGGCCCATTAAAAATTACTAAGTCAGATTTATCCGAAGGACAAACTTACATTACAAGCATATGCTATCCCCTTCAAGCTTGTGTTTCAAAAATAATTAGGGTACTCACCAAAAATGGTGGGGGAAAATTTGGAAGTATTCTGTTGGTTGTATTAATTATTACAGCAGCTTGTTACTCTTGAACATCTACACTCTTTCTACTTCATGTTGAGTTTGGATATCCTCACTTTATCATTGGCCTTTCGGGTTCTGGGTTATCCATTTTTCCTCCTTCCATCTGATCCTTATTGAATCATCATGACCTTTCATCCCTTAGTACCAAAATGTTTCCAAACTCAAGAGTCGTGTCACCGATATGTTCAAGAGCTTAATCCCTCTGCAGTTTGTATTCTTACACACCTTCCTCAGATTCTCTGTCTCATCCACATTCATCTTGATCCTTTGTCTCATGTCAATGATGTTGGAAACATTATGGCCCTCCTTCGACCGATCGCTTCCTGTCGACTTCAGCTCATTATCTAGGAGGTTAATCTAGAGACTCCTTTCTGGTACCTTGGATATTACATACCTTAACGACAAGTTCTTCGTATTCAACGGCAAGCTTTCATTATTGGCCTTCGATCAGGTGATTTCGCGGGTGTTCGACTTCAGATCATTCTTCACACTTTGTGGATTGTACTAGCAATACCTTGAGAACCAATGACATTACAGGTGGTCTCTCTCGTGCTTGTTAACGGTTTACATCATTAACCGATAATCAAGTGATTTTCTAGTATGCTCGACTTTAACACATCTATTCGCATATTAGAATTTGTACCATGATCGGGTTGGGATTCAAGACCCTGGGCTTAGATTACACAACTCCAGGTTGCGTGGATTAATTCATGATTGTATACATGACTCTTTTGATTGGATGGATGCGACCATAACTGATTCTTTCATATGGTCCTTCTGATTGGATGGTTGCATCCATATCACAGATTGCTTATGTGTATCTTATGGATGGTTATGCCCATGCCTTATGCACATGTATTTCCTTTCACTATGTACTCATGTATCAGAGATATCAGTTGTACTTGTGTTTGCAGGTTCTCCGCGATGGTGTTATGTTTCAGTTATGGATTCATAAAGCATTTCACCCCTCCCACTCTCTCGGCCTTCATGCTTTAGGGGGAATCTGTTACACAGTAATTTGTCACCGACCCTGCATTCCCTGATCCTGGACACTGCCAGTCCATGTTATTGACATCTGCCTTGTGTCATGTTTCAAATTATGTGTCAATGTCTTCCTTGTCATCTCAGGAAGAATACCTCAGTTCACTACTCCTGGAGCAGACCCTTTTTTACCTATGTTTTTGGGTCGTCGCGAGTCAGAAGTTGTTCCACCTATGAGGATGGCCAAGATTGAACCATCCCTAGTGATGTCGCCACTCTGTCTCTGTGTTGCACTAGCGATGAGCTACTTTTGGCAAGTTTTTTAAACAAATCGTCGAAGCTTCGAAGTGTAACAGCTTCATGGGTAGTCCTAGGGTTGGTTGTTGGATCAGATGAGCTCGCCTCTCTCCTTTGGGATGGTTGTTCCACCTTTTGTGCAACCTCTCAAAGGGATAAGCTCTTTCTTCCTTCTCTTATGGAAGCTCCTCCTCCTATAAATACTTCCTCCATGGCTGAGATTAGCTAGCTTGGTAGCTGCAGAGTTCAAGAGTTCAATAGTAAAAGTAGAGAGTTTTGCTAGAGTGTGGAAATAGCCTCTTATGTAACTTAACTTGGGATAGTTTTGAGTGGAGTTGGCTTGATTGTAAGATTGTTCTAGCATCAACCTTTTGGGTAGGAGAGAGATTTATTCGTCCTTTTGGGAGACAATTCATGAGTGAATTCTTGTGGAGACATGCTGACAGGACCCTTCAAGGATAGTTACAACTTCAAGGCTTAGTTGTAAGTTTTACTTCAGTTTATATTAATACAAATCAATGGTTTATTTCCTATATCTTATGTCGAATTGCATGTTGATAGCTTGAAGCTCCTTGACTCTTTAGGTAGATCGTTTTTATCGTATTCTATTATGTTCGTGGTTATTCTCTAGATGTTGTTTTCAGGTGCAAGTGATTAGAAGAACGAGAGCTAGATCAACACAACAAGGACTTCATCAAATGATGATTTTAAGGTAGGCCTTCATGACATCAAATTTCTAAGGAAATTTGCTTTGGTATTGCCTTTGTTGTGACTAGACCCACTCTAGTGCTAGAGGGGTTGCCTCTATCCACAAAGGGAACTTGCTTGTGTCACAGCTACCAACACCCAAGTTAGTTTTATTTCCATTCTGTTTGTAAGCATATTTCAGTATTTGATATTAATGAAATGAAGCGTTATTTCTGCTGCATATTTGTATTTATGGTTATATCTATAATTTTTTGTGTTTGTGTTTAAGTTCATATCAGTGGTATCAGAGTCGATTTCTCTTTATATGTTTTTCTTTGCATGTCCCAAATGAGGTAGAGATATAAGGAGTTATGGATTGAAATAGTCAAACCTTTGCAAGACCAACCTCACAAATCCCGACGGCCTCCCATGGCAAAAGAGAAGAAATATGAGGGGGCAAGAGATCCTTTCAAAATCTTGCTCGAAGAAGCCCTCGAGCGACAGAGGAACACGATGATGGAAAAATTTACTTAGATCCTTCATTGACTACCCAAAGGTGATGCATCTCCTTCCAGCAACGACTCTGGAAGTGCCACCACCTTTAAGGTACAAGTTAACTTTGACATCCGCATATTTGAAGGTCAAATAGATGTGGACATTGTAGATAAATGGTTAAATCTACTAGAAGGATATTTTTTCGTTCAAGATTTTTCCATCTAGGAAAATATTACTTTTGTATTACTCAATGTCTTCCCCATGTCAAGCACTGGTGGGAAACCTACTATGAGAAGAAAGATGAAAGTACACCCTCACTATTTTTAGCCGCACCCACTTGGAATTTGTTCTAGGATTCCATCAAGGAGAAGTACTATTCTGTTGGGAGTTTTGAGAATAAATACATAAAGTGGACCACACTGTTGCAGGGAAGGGACCAAGACGTGAAAGAGTTTACTAATTTTTTTCATACCCTTCGCATGAAGTTGGGTATCAAGGATTTTGAGTGACATTTGGTACTCAAGTATCGTGGCTACCTACATAGGAACATCCAGGATGAGATGGACTTCCTGGACACTCTCAACATTGAATAGAAGTTTAAATAGAAGAAGCGAAACTTTGGATCTTCGAATCCGAAGCAAGGGAAAGGCTCCCATAAACCACAAAGTAAAGGACAAAGCCAAGGTAGGGTGACACATGACAACTCACTGAAGCCACAAGCAAAGAATGACATGGGAAAATGGTGTGAGTTCCATAAGAGATCCACTCACAACACGAGTGAGTGTCGGGCCAAGTAATCACTCGTGGCCAAGTTGAAGGCTTCAGAAACATGTTCCAACTCTGAGTTATAACATGACCAAAGGAATGAAAAAGGGAATCATATCATTGATATGGAGCTGAAGGCCACTGTGGCGACCATCAAGATCTAGAAGAATGGGCTTTAAGATCCAAAGGAGGGGGAATGCCTCTTACACTCTTAGATGTGGGTGAAGGGTTCTCCATTGCAGTTCATTGTCAATAGCGAGATCCAAAAGAACCTCATTTTAGCAGAGGTCATGAAGTGGTTGGTCCTACCAACTATAGCACATCTGTAGCCATACACCATTGGGTGGCTTCACCAAGGAAGAGATCTCCACGTCAGCCAACAATGTCTCCTTCCCTACACCATCACGCCCTTCATGGATGAGGTGTTGTGTGATGTTTCCCCTCTTGAAGTTTGTGATATATTATTAGGACAATCATATGTGTGGATGAAAAGTGTTGTATATGAGTCTAGACCTCGCTCTCTGATTATTAATTTGGGCAATAAGTTATATAGGATATTTTTGGGCATGGGATCCCCCGCGGTAGGTTTTGGGGCTTAAAGCCTAGGTTTTGGTCAAAGATGGTGTAGAACTCCGTGAAGTACAGGCGCGGAGTGTGAATTGTATAATCGAGTCATAGGGTTGTCCGCCCTAAGAATTGTATTAATGTAAAGTTGTGTCGGCCTACCCATAGTCTGTGGACCATGGGATTGTATAAATAGAGCAAGGCTCTAAGTGTAAAGATAGTTTTGAAAGAAGTAGAGAATAGAGAGAATAGCGAAGGCATGGTTAGAGCCTAGAGTGGAATCTGAAGTGTGCTCGGTCGTAATGGTAGGAAGAGGCTCTACAGCTGAGTGCGCAGAGGCCTAGTAGAGTCCGCAGCTGAGTGTGCAGACCCCTGCAGCTGAGTGCGCAGGCGGAGTCGGGTCTGTACTTGGGATTAAAAGATAATAAAGAGAAGTTTATTCTGTGCATCTATTCTAGAATCTTTATGTTGATGTTATACATTACTTTTACTCTGTTTATTTACTGTGGGCACTTGATGAATGCTCGTATGAATGCTTATATGTGAATTTAATCTAAGTAATTAGCTAATGGAGACTAATTAAGGAAGACTTGGGTAAATAACATGGGTTGCGCTGCAGCTAGAACTACGTGAAGACAGTATCACAGGGCGTGGGGTACCTACAGGTGCGCATAGCGCAATAAGTGCGAAGGTTGGACCGCGTACCAATCACCACATATCAGACATCCCCAGGGTGCGGAAACCTGGCTCTAGCACCCTCCCATACTACTTCAAGTGAGACCTCAGTTCGCGCTCTGTGAACTATTGCCGAAAGGGCCAGTAGTATCGGGATTTGCTTGGCTAAATCACTTTCGAACCTGGTTCAGGCCTCACTAAGCCAACAAATGGTTTTGTTGATGGGACCGGGATCTACATAAGGGATGTCTGATGTCGTGCCACTGGAACCCAAAAAAGAAGGAAATTAAAGAGTGGTTGGACAAGAAGATTCACGAGTTCGCGACACAGGAAAATAGAAATCTGCAAGTATCTAAGAAAAAGTGGTTGGAGTACTACGTGTATATGGAAATCCACGAGATTTTCTTTGCATCCTTTCCTTCTAAAAGGTACGAGTGGATCGTAGAGCTAGCAGATAGCCAAGGAAGGTGTAGGCTCAATGAACCAATAGTGTTGACTCTGGAACTAGTGCGCAGACTAGAAGCCTCAGAGGATAAGATAGCGTGAGTTGTGGACCACTGGCTTGACCGAATAATAGGATGATTTATCACTGAGTTTGCAATGGACACAACCATTAGTTACAGCGAGGCAGAGCAATGTTTCCTCAAGGGACCGCGAGGTAAGTATATTAAATCTTTGAATACCTAGATTAAGATGTTGTTATGTGAAAAGTGGGTTATGCGAATAAATTAATGTTTGGGACTACACGGAGTGGAAAGAGCTACAAAAGCAAAAGTAACGAAGAATTAGAAAACAGTACCTTAATTTCACCCTCGCGGGAGAGCAAGGACGAGTTCGCGAAGGTTTTTCCAAGAAGCGCAGTCAGTTTGATAAGGTAGCAGATTCTACAATTACCACCTCCACCCATAGCACCACCCGCTTCACCTCCCTCACCCCCATCTCCACCCACTCCACCTCCACCACCTCCATGATTAAGTATGGCGAGTGCGATCAAATTACCAGTATTTAGATGGGTAGGGAATGAGGATCTGGACCAATTCTAGTTCGTGGTAAGAGAAGTATGGGAAGCACAAGGTGTCACAGATGACAATATTAAGAAGGCTACATTGGTGAGTGCACTGCAAGATCACGCATTGACATGGTATATCAAGAACTCTAACGACCACCTAAACGCAAGGATAACAGAGATCTAGAATGCGCTGAACAAGGAATTTAGCAGGCCAAAGTTGAAAACACAATCAATCATCAAGTTTAAAGAGATTGCGATGCTCCCGGGCGAGACTCCCTGGGATCTGGATCGATGGCTAAAGAGTACGATCCATGAAGCCAATATGACGTTGACAGATGGACAACATCGCGCATGGTTTGTAGAATCTCTGGCACCGCACTTGAGGACAACACTATCACAACAGAAACTTTCTACCTAGACTGAGGCATTGGAAATGGTGATGAGATTACATGAGACCCCAATACAAGACCCTAGGTTGGGAGTTCAACAAATCCACACGCAACTATAGAATCTGTGTTTGGAAATGCAAAGCTTGAAGCAGGATAGGGCACTGCATCCAGAGGCGCACGAGGAAGTATGGTGCATAAAATACAAAGGCCAGGGCCATGACAAGGATCATTGTCCAGTGTTCGCGAACTACATGGCAGGAGGAGGGCCAACGCCGTTGAGACTGGAGGCACAGGAAAGGCCAAGTGCAACACCCATTTATGGTGCGTGATCTATCAGATAGGAGGGAAACACACGATGGATAATTGTCATTTGCTGCAGAAATATACACAGATACCCGAACAATTGTTTTGTAATTTCTGAAGGTCAGTAAGACACAATGAGCACACTTGTCGCAGTTACGAGCTAATGATGGATCAGACCCTAGTCTATAAGATGCAGATCAAAATGCAAGCCCTCGACCCAGATGTGGGGATGGTACGTGCTGGATTTCAGGGGCGAGGTCTGGGACAAGGTGGAATGGGACCAGGAAGGGGTCGCCGACAATTAATTTATTACAATTGCGGAGGACCAGGGCACTATGGCCGCAACTGTAACAACCTGACGAGGATATCCTATATGTATTGTGCTCAGTTTTATCATGAAACAATAGACTGTTCTATGTTGATCACAAAGATGCGCGAAAAAGGGGTATTCTAGCCTCCCCTAACTCAAAATATACAAATGATGAGGTTTGAGCCACGCGAAGAGGACCCAAATGTAAACATGATGCTTAGAAGTGGTGTGACCATGGGAGAGGATAAGGGAAAGCATCCAGAGGAAATCATGTGGGTTCGCAAGGCTCCTGCAAAGGAACCCGAGTTTGACTTAGAACATGCAAAGGAGACATTCATGGAAGCTAAGAAGAGCTTCGCGGAGGCCTCCACTACAGGTGGTAAGGATCAAGTAGAGCCAAGAATGGATCCTTCGATGCTCACTACCTTTCTGGATACATGCATAAAACTACTACGCAACAACAGGGTGGTTAAAGGACTACAAGAACTGATCACCAGGTGCGCAGGGTCAGGAGAACCGCCCATAGTCAGGAAATTGGGGAAGCATGCATTGCACATTGGAAGGGAAATGAGGTTGACTGCATAGATTGGGGAATATGAAATGGATCAGGTGATCCTAGATCTGGGTTTGGACATGAATGTATTACCGAAGAAAACATGGGAACGCATGGGTAGGCCCGCGTTACAGTGGTCCCATATTCAATTACGAATGGCGAACCAACATAAGATTTTGCCCATGGGAAGGTTGCAAGGGGTAACAGTTGATATCGAAGGCATGAGCGCGCAGGAAAATTTTGAAGTAATAGAGATTGTCAATGATAGAAACCCCTATCCTACGTTGTTAGGAATAGACTGGGCCACCAATATGAATGGAGTCATCAATTTGAATAAGCACAAAATGATCTTCGAGAAAAAGTCATTACGCGTAGTAGTCCCACTAGACCCAGCGGAAGGAGCGTGCTACACTGAACCAGTGCGTGACGATGATAGCGACAATGATCTTGATTGTATTCGCGAGACCAGGATTAGGTGAATCTGACTGTAGATGGGAGGATCTCGTGGGAGCACAAAAGCTCCTGCACTTTGGATTCAAACGAAGAAGTAGAGCGATGGTAGAATCGGTTGCACGAAGTGACAACGCTAAATTGTAACATGATAGTTAGATCACTGCATTGCATCACAACAGGGGCAAGAGAGCTGCCGACATATGATGGATTGATAGCAGTGGATGAATTCCTAAACAACTTTGAAAGCACAGTACTGGAACAACAATAGTTCGATGTGTTAAAGTGGGCACTACGCGCAACACCCGCATGATGGTGGGATACACATCAAGGAAATTTTGAGGACTGGCGCAGATGTAGAAGGATGATGTGCCTACAATTTGGAAGCCCCCAGCTTTGGAAAAAAGTCAGTCAGTGAGGATGGAACAACTTGTGCGCCCACCTGTCTCGATGGGTACAGACATGTGCTGTGCAGTCCACACAAGCACACCCCAACTTCAGGATCGAAAATCGGAACAGGACACAGCATCAAGAGAGGCGACGTGCACCACAAACGCTCCATGTAGAAGAATTCAAGAAGGTATGCGGAATCCTGAACAGAGTTCACCAGGTGAGATGAAATGATTGCGACCTGCGCGTACCAACAGTCTGATGTGCCTATAGGGCCATGAGAAAAAACCTAAGCGTGGATATGATTCTGAAGCTAACGAGTAGGGTCAAGACCATAATTTTGAAGGAAATGAATCCTCACGCAATAGCTCCCAAATTTGGGATAGTACACAAGGACCAGAATGAAGGAATTATGCAGCTATGTGAGGGCGAACATATGTGGATTCAGGAAGCCATTCGGCGAGGGAACCTTAAGCTTCGTGAACTAGAAGAGGATTAGGTATAACTAAGGAAGAAAGCATGTTAATGGATGTAGAGATCAAAAGACTAGAACACGAAATCGTGTAAGAATGTCTCGTCGATAAACTAAGAATGACAAGACCAAATACGGACAGTCATACTACTGCCTTAGAAGATTGTCATCGAGAATTTGTGACTCTGCTACCATGGCTGCAACCGCACCTTACCAGACAAAGTAACTAGGGGAGCACACTGCATAAGGAAGAACGCGCAGCGCTAACTGTCACGAGGTAATTAAGGAGTGCCTGCAGACTAGGCTAGAAGGTGAATGGAAGCCTCGCACAGGTGGTACGACCACCTAAATATCCGTAGGAAGCACAGTCTCAGCGCGCCAAGCAATTGAAAGAGAGTGTGGGACTATAAAAGAGGTTGTGAGGGAACTGCGCGATCAGGAGGTTGTTCGCAGGATCGACATGTCACAAGGGTCGTGCCCACGCAGAGAGGGTTGCACTGACGTATAGGTAGGCTAGGAAATGACCATTGGTGTCATTGTTCATGACAAGAT
The DNA here is from genome assembly GCA_031772625.1 of Pinus tabuliformis. Lineage (NCBI taxonomy): Eukaryota > Viridiplantae > Streptophyta > Pinopsida > Pinales > Pinaceae > Pinus > Pinus tabuliformis. The sequence goes on from CM062805.1 coordinate 266,032,874, forward strand.
ATCCAATTTAAGACAAAGAGGAGTGGGCGGTAGGCAATTAAGACACGAATTAAGAGCTAGATTTGGGATGATCTGCCGCCAAGAAGGAATTAATGACTCAGAAGTGGGGGGAATGGTCAAATTCGAATTCAAAAGATGCTATAAAACCCCTGGGGCTAGCCATGAGACAACATTTTATTTTTTGAGATTTGAGAATTTATAGAGCATTAAGCATTGAGTACTCTTATCACCTTTGAGTGTGCAATCGAACAGATCCCTGAAAACACGATGACTACTACCAGACCAGGAGTGCGATTTGCCGAAGATACCACTGAGGCTGCGGAGCCCCATATGGTCCATGAGGAGACCGGAGATGTGGCACTTGCATCAAAAGTTCCAAAATCACCACAAACACCGTGGCCAAAAAAAGATAAGAAGACAATGGGACCAGTCCGCGTATCCCCAAGAAATCCATGGTTTGACAATTTGTCAATGAAAGAAAAAGGCAAAGCCGTCACAGGAGGAAGACTTACAAGCGTTAATTGACCAAATAGAGGCATAGGATGATGAGGAGGAGGATGTCCCACCAATTCCTTCTGCAACAAAGTTACCCACGTACATCCCTCTGTGGAAGGGGAAAGTTAAGGCGGCCAAAGAACTGGAGGCCACGAAGAGTGCGCTCTAGACCCCGCTCCTCCCTGACGGCATTAATTTTGAAGGTTCGCCCCTTGGGTGGGTGCCTAACATGAAATTCGAAGATTGGGACCTCACAGACAGTGAGAAGTTCCTGCACATGACGACGAACAGCTTGATGAAACAGAAGGTGGAGGAGCTAGTGATCATGTTGGAGCCACAAAAATGGCTGCGCAGTGTGGAGAAATCCGAGTTACTTCATCTACAATGGGTACCCCACGTTCACTGCGTGCCCATCACCATTTTCGTCATCAGGCAACTGTTGTTCCTGGTGCATGATGGGTATCTATGGATGGAGGAGCCGATTCCCATCACGGTGGAATTGATTCATAGAATTTCTCACCTTCCGTATAAGGGAAGGGACCCTGCGGAAATAGTTGGTAGAAGCAACGATTTGGCTCTCGCAGAAGCCATGAAAACCAAGTAAAAGCTGGAGAAGAAGAAGCGTAGCTATGTAATTGTGAGTATCAAGGAGAGAGGCGTGCGCGTAGCCACTCAGCTCCTGGCCGGCAAAGCAATGTGAAAGTTTCATGCAGATGAAGTACCAGCGCCTGTGGTTACGCTAGCCGAACAGTGCGCAGAGGGCATCCAATTCAACTTGGCTAAGTTCCTCTGTGAGCAATTTTTGATAAACTGTAAGGAGTCCCAAGAGCAGGTTAAGACCTTTCGTGACGTGTGGTTGCTCTTATCCATCTTGCTGGTAGAAGGCGAACTATTGGTAGAGAGCCAGTTCCTGCCAATCGAGCAGGACCTTCCTGAGGCTGCGAAGTATGCTTCGCTCTAAGCCACGAAGGACGCAAAGCGGATTCACGTGGTCAAGGTGTTTTGGGTGCTAATGGACGCGAGCATCTGGATATGGATAAATATAATGCCACGATTGTCTCCCATAGTGTATGCCACTCTGAAGAGCTTTGCAGAGTTTAAAGCGACATGCACAACATTCATGTCCGGGCATGGAAGGATCCAGCGAAGGAATGGACAAAGCTTCCATTTATTGCTACAGATGACGCCACCTTCACAGCATTGGAAACATGGCCTCTGAAGTGGTGCACCCCGGACTTGGCCGGAATGGAGAAGGCCGCAACCTAGCAAAGGAAGAAGGAGACCAAGCTACACATCGCGTAGCTGGCTGAAAAGAGGCGCCAAGAACAAGAAGGAGCCGCACAACAGAAGATAGTTGATGCAGTAGTAGCGGCACAGACGGCAGAAACCACAACAACACAGGAAATGTCTACAGGGCAGGGGACTAAGGACATCGACCTGGATGAAGAGTGCATGGATCTGGAAACCACCTCACAATAGTTGAAGCGGCCACGCATCACTGAGAAAATAGCTCCCAGGAAGAAGGTCAAGGCGATAAAGACGTCTGTTGACCTAATTACGCTCATAGAAGGTGATTTGTTTGACATTGGCAAAATGGTTCACGTGGTCACAAAGGACGTGCTCCAGGAAATAAGGATGGAGTAGAACACTATGTTGGGTGCACTCAACATGTAGCTACAAGGCTTACAAGTATAGCCCCCCCAAACAGGTACAATGGCTTCGTATTTCGCAGCAGGAACCGCAGAGGCCGAAGAGACACTGCACGCCCATAGGGACAACCCTTATGTGTTTCCCGAAGGCACCCTAGCAACAGCAAGTGAGGTTGACCAGGCTGCGATGAGCAACATGAAAGGCATCGGCTTAAACTTGGCAGCCCTACCGTGTGAAACCTTATACCAGTTACAGGATGGGGTTGTCATAGAGCTCTGTGCCAGGGAAGGCCACATGATCCAGGTCTTAAACGAGCAGAAAATCAACATGGATCAGATCAGCCTCCAACGTGATGAGTTGGTTACATAGGCTCGCGGATTGGAGTAGGCAGTAGAGGATGCATGTAGTAGCATCCCAGAGTTGGTTGTGCTGGCAAAGCTACCAGCAACAGAGCAAGTCCACCGATTGGTGGACGGAGTCCGTGAGGCCAGGGAGGAAACAACGAAGGTTCAATTGGAGCTGAACTTATAGATCGCCGAGCTACGGTTGAAGGTGCAACCCTCCATGCCCCCAAAAGTTGGAGAGCAATGTGCCTGCACTATCCAAATGGGGCTGGAGCAAATTGGCGAAGCGATACAAGACTACACCAGGATGTTAGATCAAGCACTAACCATGCTTACATACATGTAGGAAGATCCAAACCTACAACGCCTAGAGACAGAGCACGCGAGTTGCAGCAGGAGTATGATAGTGTCTGGGGAACCGTGTAGGCGGTCATCCTTACTCAACGACTCGCCAAACTTCAGTAGGCAAGGGCACTAAAGGACAAGTTAGATGTTGCGTGACAAAAAGAAGCCTTTCTTAAAGTGTGCATCCAGCCATGGATCGATTAAGCTTTCATAATTATAGCTACCATTGAAGGAAAGTTGGCACAAAAGCACGGATATTATGCAGTTAGACAAGAATGTGACCCTATTCATGAAGGTTCAGAGATATGCGTGCAGCAAGTACAGCAAACAACAGAACAGTGTGTCACGGACACCCAAGTTGTGCGGGACCTGCTGGATGGACTCCGCACAAATATCTCCGTACCAATGGAGTGACTTGGGATGAGTCATGATGATTGTGTTGGGGTCCTATTGGGCATGGGATCCCCCGCAATAGGTTTTGGGGCTTAAAGCCTAGGTTTTGGTCAAAGATGGTGTAGAACTCCACGAAGTACGGGCACAGAGAGCAAATTATATAATCGATTAATAGGGTTGTCCACCCTAAGAATTGTAATTTAATGTAAAGTTGTGTTGGCCTACCCATGGTCTGTGGACCATGGGATTGTATAAATAAAGTGAGGCTCTAAGTGTAAAGATAGTTTTGGAAGAAGTAGAGAATAGAAAGGATAACAAAGGCATGGTTAGAGCCTAGAGTGGAATTTGAAGTGTACTGGGTCGTAGTAGTAGGACGAGGCTCTGCAACTGAGTGCACAGAGGCCTAGTAGAGTCCACAACTGAGTGCATGGATCCCTGTAACTGAGTTCGCAGGGCGGAGTCGGATCTGTACTTGGTATTAAAAGATGATAAAGAGAATTTTATTATGTGCATCTGTTCTGGAATCTTTATGTTGATGTTATACATTACTTTTACTTTGTTTATTTACTGCACACACTTGATGAATACTCGTATGAATGCTTATATGTGAATTTAATCTAAGTAATCAACTAACAAAGACTAATTAAGGAAGACTTGGGTAAATAACATGGGTCGCGCTGTGGCTAGAACTGCGTGAAGATAGTATCATAGGGCGCGGGGTACCTGTAAGTGCGCATAGGATAGTAAGTGCTATGGTTGGACCGCGTACCAATCACCACATATCAGACATCCCTAGGGTGTGGAAACCTGGTTCTAGCACCCTCCCATACTACTTCAGGTGAGACCTCAGTCCGCGCTCCACGGACTGTTGCCAAAAGGGCCAGTAGTACTGGGATTTGCTTGGCTAAATCACTTTCGAACCTGGGTCATGCCCCACTAAGCCAACAGATACTGAAGGTAGCCCCGCCTATGGCCATCTCTTTGATCACTGCAAAGAAATGTAATAAGATCATTTCACAGACCAGGAAATTTTTTTTTCTTATCATTTTCCCTTAGGTAAAGAAGAATATTGTGGCCATGGATTCCATACAAGGCTCCTTTGCACAACAACAGCATATGGACAAGGTTGTGGAGGAGACCATGGACATTTTCTCCTTACCTATTGGGGTGCCTCTACATTGTCAGGTCAAGCACTCCATCGATATGACCCTGGGCACACTCCTACCCAATGGACCAATTTTTCCATGCTATGCTCTGGAGAAAAATGAGATCAAGAGGTAGATTTAGGAGTTGTTTCATAAAGGGAACATTAGGCCAAGCTCATCACCCTGTGGGAACCCAATTGTATTGGTACAGAAGAAGGATGGGACCTAGAGACACTATATCGACTATCAGGTGCTGAACAAGATCATTGTACGGAATAGGTACCCAATCCCACAGATTGATGACCTTCTGAACTAGCTCAAGGGGGGGAAATATTTTAGCAAGATTGATTTGAAGTTTGATTATCACCAAATGCCTATCAAACCCTCCAATGTGTGGAAGACTACCTTCAAATCCAAGGAGGGCCTTTTCAAATGTTTGGTCATGCCTTTGAGGTTGACAAATGCCCCCGTAATCTTCATGAGATTGATGGCCAACATCTTGCGACCCTTCACCAATGCATCTATGGTGGTGTATCTAGATGACATCTTTATCTTCAGCTAGAGTTGGGAAGAGAAACTCCGCCATATTCGATAGGTCCTCCAAACCCTGTGACAACACAAGTTGTGTACCAATTTGGAGCAATGCACTTTTGGCTTGACCTAGGTTCAATATACGGGGTACGTCATTGATGAGCAGGGTGTGCATGTAGACCCAGCCAATATACAAGTCATTTGAGATTAGCTAGCCCCAACCTCTCTAACAGAGCTCTGGATCTTTATGGGTCTTGCCAATTTCTACTGCAAGTTCGTGTTGGGCTTCTCTCATATCACTTAGCCTTTAAGTCAAGTCACCAAGGGTAGAGTGAAGCAAATTTCTTTTGGTCTGAAACCCAACAAAAGGAATTTGTTGAGTTGAAGCATCACCTCTGCTCTGTGATAGTGCTCACATTACCAGACCTGCAACAACCATTTGATATTAAAACAATTTCCTCTGACTATGCTATTGATGCAGTTCTTACTCAACAGGGGCATCCAGTGGCTTACCACAATGAGACACTTTCAGACACAGTCCAAAAGTATCCCACATATGACAAATATATGTATTCTATTTTTTAAGCCTACTATCAATGGAAGCATTACATTCTATGGAAGAGAACATTCATCCACAAAGATCACCAACCCCTGTAGTTCATACAGACACAAGGGAAGTTGTAGAATGATCGCCATTAGAAATGGTCCACATACCTATGATAGTTCCATTTGAACATTAAGTACAAGAAGGGAAGCACCAATAATTTTTAAAAATGCCTCAGTCAACCACCAATCCCTACGCTGATCACTATGATCGACTCCTATGGGCACAAGACTTCAGGGTGGCCGCATATTTACAAGAGCAGTCCTAAATTTCAAAACACATACTAGACACTCCTGGAAGGTAATAAAGTTCCAAATTTTCACCTCCAAGGTGCATTGTTATTGTTGGCTTAGGTTGGGCTGACCCATGTTCATATTCTACTTCGCACCAAAAAAACCCTCAATCACTGGCCCTTTCAGCAACGACTTGCAAGAAAGTCACAGTCTCACCCGAAGTGACTATGGGAGGTTACAGAACCATTTTTCTATAGCCTTCAGGGATACTGCAATGTGGAAATTTTGTATTTTCTTATGCTTTAACACTTATAAATTACTTCGCATTCATGAACTACTTCGCACTTATATATTACTTCGTAGAATTACATTCATCACTTAAACATATCATAAACATACATAAGCTTCACAGTACTAAAATAAAGTGCAGATAATAAGAAAAAAACATGAAGACATAGATTTTACGTGGTTCATCCCAATGTGGGACTATGTCCACAAGAAGTGTTTCTTATAATAGAGAATTTGGTACAAAAAATAGTTGTTTCCCTATGCACACAGTTACAGGTTGTTTGCGCACAAAGTTGCAGACTGTCTGCGCACTAAGTTGCAGACCCAGGCCTCCACGCACTTAGCTGCGGAGCCTCACTCCTTTCTCCAAAGTAAAGATCATGAAGAGACAACCATAAAACATGGATCTAGAACAATAGCTACCTCCTTTCATTATTATCCATCCTTATATAAGCTATTACATTGAGGGATTACATTTCTACATTACCATGGACCCGATACCATGGTTTCCAAAATACAAGGGACTATGGTCCAAAACCATTCAACTTTTACAATATTATATTCTTTTACAAAAAGTGAGGGGCTTCACCATGAAGCCCCTATACTACATGGTGATTTTGATGCATGGTCTTCATTGTGCTCCGTTGCTCTGTTGTGTAGTCCATTTCACAACATCCTTTGTACTGTGCACTCCACAAAATTCGAGATCCTTGCCAACAATCTGGCCAAGTTGGGTTTCACCCAATAGGACCCCAACACTCACATGTGACTCGTCCTGAGTCACTCAGCTGCTTTGCCTCTGATCTTATCTATAATGTTGTTGTATGCCTTGTTGAATCATTGCAGAATCTCTGCCATCTGCTTTTCCTCGTTGTACACTTCTTCTAATAGTGCCTTTATGACATGTTCTACAGTCTTCTTTTTCAAATCTATCTCCCTCTGATGAAGCTACTAAATTTTTTCATCGACTGCTTGAGATAGTTGAAGGGCCTCATCATGCCAAGGTTGAGTCCTTGCTATCAAACTCAACTCCTCCTTCCTTAATTCCTCGATTTTCTTTTGTAGCTCCTTCGACTCAATAATTTTTGTGAGGCCCTGTGATATTGGCAAATTATTTGCAACTTCTCGACTTTCTTCCAAATGATGTTTCTTTTGCTGCATCTCCTCCTGTAGTTTCTGGAAATTTGGATCTTCATGTAGTGAAGTCCAAATTTGCATGCTTTCGTCCAACAATTTTCCACAGTCTGCCAATGCTACAAAGATGTTGTCTATCGCACTCTTTAATGTAATATCCCTCTTCTCGTGCACTTCTGGTGGCATGGATGGCTACAACTTCATTTACAACTCACTAATATGCATCTCAAACTTAAATTGCACTGCGGAAATTTTATCCTTCTACTCCTTGACTGCAAGGCCGAGCTTTGCGACCTTGTCTTCTGCTGATTCATCCTCGTGGACATCCATGTCTATAATTTCCTTGCAAGTGGCTTCGACCACCTCCTTTAGTCTCTATTGTTGTATCTCTGCCTATTCCTTGTCCTTGATAGCCTGGTTGAGTTGCTTCTTCAGTGCAGCGAGCTCCTATCTATCTGAATGTTTAAGTGCGAGGTGTGTTGTTCTTGCTCCTTGAGCTCATTTGTGATACCTTGGTGCAATTCATGTAGGACTGGAGTGGACAGTTCTTCCATGTTCTTATTGACATGGTCCCAACCTTTTTCTTGTTGCATCGCTTCGACGGAGTCAAACTATAGATCTATAAAAGGTATCTGCATTATTCTCATCCCGAATGTAGTTTCTATCAGCCTTTCTCGATGGATTCCTTGGCCTATCTACGTTGGTGTGATGTTTGCACCCAAATATTCAGCTCTGCAATACTCTACTACACACATGTTATCATCTCGCCATAGTGATCTTTTACCCTATTCCAAGATTCCATGGTTATCTCCTAAACCTTGTCTCTAATTTAATCCAGATCACCTTTAATGAGAACCATTGTTGTGATTTCTTTTTATTTATCTACCTTATGCTTCTTTCTTCTCTTAATGGTAGCTTCGCCTTGGCTCTTCCTTTTCCCCACGACAGATTTCTTTGTTTCAACCTTTTCTTTCTCCTTAGTTGTACCCTCACCTCATTGAGGATCTTCCTCATGGTGTTATTCGTCATGGTTTTCTTCTTCATGGTGTTCTTCTTCCTCTTCCTCTTCCTCTACTTCCTTCTCCTTGTCTTTTCCACTACCTTCGCCATTATGCGAAATGTCCAGCTCTTCTTCTTCTGTTGCATTGTCTCATGCTTCCTCCAGCGGAGTCATCCATTCTGCAGGCCATGTCTGTATTAATTCTACTAGATCATCTTATTTGACCATATATGACAATGCATGTCATTCCTTCTTCATGTCTCTACACACCTACATTTACAATTTATGGAAATATTCCTTGAACCTCGCCACAAAGTTGTACTGTTTGTGAAAACTCGGAGAAAGGCACGATGTTGGTTTACTAACATGTGTAGATCCATTTGATATAATATAAAAATAATTCTATTTTCCTGCGTTTGCGATGGTTGAGTGGTATGCCACAATGAATCATACCTCACAGCCTCACATACATCTTCTATCGAAGGAAATTGTGTATCCTTCAGCTCCTTCCATGCCAACATAGCGATGATCAAAATTAACTAGGCATAATGGAAAGATGTACCTTTCTCCTAGACCTCACAATAGTTGTCTAGGAATTCCTTGCATAAATATCCAGCCCAGTTATATTGGACTTCATTTGCACACTACATTGTTAAAGACACCACCAACATAGGAACTTCATTTGCGCAACATTTCCTCATGATTTTTCTGGCTAAAATATCTGCGGCGAAGCGTACTTCTTGGTTGTTGATCAAGTTTATGTCGTAGCCCCTATTTCCTTTGACCAAACCATAATTCTTCTTCATATTCTCTGCCACAACACAGTCCTTATCATTTCCCACGAACTCCTTCGCTGTGTTCTGTCCTTGGTGAGGTAATCTAGTGATCCTCCAAATCAACATTTGGTCTATGGTGATCTTATTCCCCATCCATAGGTGTCCATCATGTATTAATACCAATAATTTCCACATGCACACTGTGTTTGATGAACTTCTACCAAAGTGCAGCACATTCAACATGTTGAGCAGACCTGACTACACCAACCCATTTGCCCATCATTGTGGTTCTAATCTTGTCACTCCATTATCTAGGTAGTGAACCTGATGCAAGTACCAGTGTAGTGCGAACTGAGGGTACTTCTTTCAGTAATTAAAGTCATAGTCTATAAATTTTAGCTGCGAGATTTTCCCTAAATAATATCCTGAAAACAACACAGCTTCTGGGATTAATGGTGTGAATGTCCCATAACTTTCATCCTTGGTGTTGAAAAATGTGTAACTAGGTTAGGTCTTCATAATTATGAAATGTACTCTTGTATATATAAAATGAAAAAATAAATTATTATTATTATTGTTATTGAGCTTGGGTTTCTTGCCCAAGGAATTTATTTTATAGGTCAAGCACCCATTGAGTGCTTCTATGGTTTATCCTAGGTATAGGAGTCATTGTCATGTATGAAAGACCCTATGGGCACATTGTAATTTGTAAAATAAAAATTATTTTGCCTTGAAAATGTCAAAAATACCTCCAAGATCAAGTCAACCTACATATGATGTCAATTTGACCTACATGAAGAGCCACATCCACCCTTGAAGGAAGGTTATATATAAGAAGAACTCGTCCTCCATTTGGATCAATCATTCACTCCTCTCTCATATGAATTCCGGGTAGTAGAATCTTCTGGGGCAATACGAAATCTAGGTAGTAGTTTCTTCTGGCGCGGTAGAATATTTTGGGACAGTACAAAATCTAGGCAACAATTTCTTCTGGACAGCAGAATCTTGTAAGGCAATACGAAATCTGGGCAGTAAAATCTTCTTGGGCAATGCAAAGTCTAAGTAGCAAATTCTTCTGGAAGTACGAAGTTAGGGTTTCTGCACTGGGAAGTCTAAGCTTTGATTTTGGAAGCAAGAAGAGCAAGAAGGCAAGTGAAGATCCCTTAGGGTTTCCTACTTTCCCTAGGACTTGAATAAATGCAAGCGAAGTCAAGGGAAGAGTAGGTAAAGGGAGATCAAAGTATCCTAGAGAAGAAGCAGCAATTGCAGCAGTTTTTGGGAAACAAGATTTCAGATTTACTGGGAAGTCGAAGATATTACAGCTGGAGGCCGAGGAAGAATTGATCTTGGAGGGTATTTGTTTAATTCTAGGTCATGGCATTCATCAATTGAAAGATATGAAAGATAAGAAGGGATTTTCAGGTTTCCCCCTCAAGAGGAGGGGTTTTGGCCCTGGCTTACAACCTATATACTATGTCTATGTTCTTATTTTTTTAGTAGCTATTTTATGTATTGCACATTGGAATAATAAATATCAAAGGTAATAAGTAAAAAGGTAACACAAACATTTATCAAGTTAAGAGATTGCCCTATTGAATTCTGAACATTTGGAATCATTTTCTGGTTAGGCATTTGGCTTCTTCGATAGGATGTATGAGGGCAGAGGTGAGATGAACATTGTGCCACCTTCCTCTGCCTATATTTCCTCTACTTATTCTTCAATATTGACTTGCTGAGGTTTCTTCTGAGGTTTCATAGGTTTGGTAGGCTGCTTGTCCTGCTTTTTCTTGGTTCTTTCTTCATTGGTTTGCTTCTACCTTGGTAATTTCCATGAATTCTATGGCGGTGGTGTTTCTAATGTGGGTGATGCTACTGTGGGTGTTTCAATTGTTGGCGAGAACATATCTATAGCTTCCATGACTCCAAACAATCCCTGCTCTCGGAAATTATGCACAGTCTCCTCCCAAGATCACTTTGTCGACATACACAATAGAGTGTCCTACAACTTATTCGCACTATTAATCACTCAAGCTCTTGAATTAGGAAAGTTCTTCATCTGAGGGGGATTTGGCTATTTATAACAAATTTTGCCTTCGAATCTCATCATTATATTTTATTTTGTCTTGATTCTATTTAGATTTTGTCATTAAATGTGTATCTATCCTTAAATTCGACCAACCTGTCATCTTAAATGCAACTTTGTGCATGTATTTTCCCTCTTAACAATCATATTTCTACTTTCCTGGTGAACTTCGACATGTCCCCTATTGTAGTGCACATATTTCTTACATTGCGGCTTCCTAAGAACTTCAACATATTTCCAATTATAGTGAAGTACTTTCTTCATCGAAGCTCTCTCTATAGCATAGTTTAAAGTCCAGTGCCCACTTTCAACTGCATGTGACACTAAGACTTTCCTCCTTTCTTATTTAGGGTGAAGATGTAGGGTCAGGGTTTTCCCTGTACAACTTCAACCTACTTCCATTTACTTTTCCCTTAATTAATTCTCCATTTAACTTCGCTAACTACACTACGCCTCCATCTGTAATATACTTAATAACATATGGGCCTAACCAGTGTGTTTTGAATTTCCCTAGAAATTTCAAATGCTTATTGTCATAGGGGAGCACGAGTTTTCCTATCTGAAAGTTATTTTGCTTAATGTGCCTATCATGCCAATCCTTTTCTCTTTCTTTTTGTACTTGTTGATGAAATCCCACTATAAACTTGTCTTCTTCGAGAGAAAGTAACTACGACATCCTTTCTTCCATTATGTCGAGGTCCTCCATATTTGTAAAAGTTGCAATTATTAGGCTAGGGACAATGTATTCCATGGGCATCACATCTTCGTGCCCATAAACCAATTTAAAGAGTGTCTGACCTGTCAACTTTTTTCATGTAGCTCTATAAGCCCATAATATTGTTGGAATCGTAAGATCCCAATCATTCCTATTTACATTGCATTCCTTGGTCAGTGCATTCTCCAAAATTTTATTGAATTCTTCCATAGTTCCATTTGACTAAGGGTGATAGGGAGTGCTCTTTTGGTGGTAAACTTGAAATTACTCAATTAATGCTTCAATGGTATTGTTCAAGAAATGTGATCCTTGATTGCTCATCAATATCTTTGGACACTCAAATCTTGACAATATGTATTCAAAGAATAACTTTGTAGCAGTTTTTTTATGCAGACCCAATAATAGTTGGGCAGATCCAAAAATGGTGGGTAGACCTACCCATGGTTTTGTGCATGGATTTTGCACATGGTTTTGGGCATGATGGTTTTTTGCCCATGGTATTTTGTAGATCTGGTCAAGGGAACTACATTTATGTTCTAATATAGGGTTAATGGATTGGGGTTTATGAATGATTTTCCATGTATATATATATATATATATATGTATTGTAACATTGAAAGGAAAATAATGAAAAATCAATCTAGTAGTCCCGATTTTAGGACTAAGGGGGAAATATCTATGCATGTTTGTTTTCTATTCTTGCCATTGTTTATTTTTTTATTTTAAGAATTCGTTTGTAGGTAATTTTGTACAGAGTTAAAACCTACATAATTTGAGGCTATAGAGTTCAACATAATTATTTATTCTGATACCCATACCACTCTTAAGCTTGTAGAAATGATCGTTTCTTAAATAAAGGATGACACCCCTGCCACACATTTCATTATTTTAAGTAGAACCATCAAAGTATTCCTAAGGTTGAGAATGATCAATCTATTTGGCAACAATAGATCGAGTTATGGATCTAGGATCATCTTCTGGTAGGAGATCGTATATCACCACAGCCTGAGCCCTAATCTATTCTAGATATATATCTTTATCCTGAAATATTTTACAATTCCTCCCAAGCCACATGCCCCAACAAATGAGCGAGGGAATGTTCCACAATTTGTTTGGGGAAGACTCATTCCACCAAGACATTTAAACCTCATTAAACAATTATCCCTGCCATTTTTTACACATAGATAATCCTTATATACCATATTACATATATAAGAAGCAATAGGACAATATATAAATTAATGATCCATTGTTTCCTCAACTCCTTTGCACAAGATGTTATCGCTCCTTAACTTCTTAAGGTTATGAAAGAAACCTAGAGGTAACCATAGAATGACTTTCAAGCTTAGAAGCCAGCCCTTCTAAACTCAAAGAGGGATATATCTATTGGATTTAGATTTGTTGTTGTGGCATTTTATGCTAGTTATTAGATTCAGAGTTTGGTTTTTTGAAATGTTTGGTTGAAACTACAAGGAAAGTTCATTGCAAAATGGAGTCAAAGTCTTAGGGTGGTCAGATACAAAAATATCATAACAGATTGAAACGGGGCAAGTTAGGCAGCCTATTAGATTTTTGTAGCTTTGTGGAATGAGAGGGAGGAATAGATTCAGATTTAATTAAACATATAGCATATTAACATGAATTCTATATTTAGCTTCAATTTGAAAACATATAAATTTCTTAAAAGCCAGGACAAACTGTAATTAAACAAGTTCAGCCCTTCATCTTCTTCTAAATAATTCAGATAAGAAAACATAATAAAACAGAGATATAACATGTTTACAAAAGGATATACATCACCAATTAGCATGACACATGAATCCTGGAACAATCATTTGTATTAATGAAATGATCACTTTCAACTCAGTGAACAAATTTACATCAAAATGTGCTTTCTTGATGCAAATCCAAACATTTGTACTTCGATTTGTGAAGTATTTATACAAAAATTATCAAAAATATCTTGAGTGAAAATATCAAGATTTTTTACAAAATATCCTAAATTGGTTACAGAAATGGTACAAAAAGTAGGCAGCTAAAACAGTTGTAGTGCTCTAGCACTATCTTCGAGGATTGTTGGTGTTGACTTGGCCTGAAGAAGTGTTGCCTTGTTGTTGAAGGTAAAAAATTGTTTTAACCAACTAACTCGCACAATTTGTCCCATCGATCTTCACTTGGAGTGGTGAATTTGACTAGATTCCTGTAAGTTTCATCTACATCGTTATACTTTTGAAATGTAGGTTTGATAATGAACAAGTGTTTTATCTCATGTTTGATAAACAGATCAAAATCCAAAGCTTCCATGAAGGCTTTTCCTATGATGTTTCCTTCAATGGTAGAAAACTTTGACTTATCCCTTGTTATGGTATATAATTTCTGGTGAGAATCTTCTAAATTGATAAGCTTTTCTCCAATCCCTATCAAACATGGAAGTCCTTTTTGATTTAGCACATTAAATTTTATGTTGAAATTCTGAATGTTGGACTCCACATTATGACACTTGTTCTCCAATTGCAGCATAAGGTTCCCTTTTGTAAGGACCCTCTTCACCTCCAGAATTGTCTTTGTCATATCTGTTGGCTTGTGTGGGCATGACCCAGGTTCAGAGGTGATTTAGCCAAGAAAATCCCAGTACTATTGGCCCTTTCGGCAATAGTCCACGGAGCGCGGACTGAGGTCTCACTCAAAGTAGTATTGGGGGGTGCTAGAACTAGGTTTCCGCACCCTAGGGATGCATAATGAGCTTCTAGCAGTCTACGGTTTGACCCAGCATGCACGTTGCTACACACATCTATTAGTCCCTCGCAACCTGTGATGCTGCCTTTGTGTAGCCCCACTCAGGGCGTGATCCATATTATACCCAAGTTCCTTACTATTTAACCTATTATTACCTGATTACTTAACTTATCTGTGTAAGACTAGTGATAATTAACAGTATATCCAACAATCATATAATTGTGTGCGACAAACAAAATAGTATAAATGAATAGAATGCAATACACAAGTAGATGCATAGAATTTGGAATCAACTTCTCTTTATTATTCTTCATTCAAGGTTACAGACTTGATACCACCCTGCGCACTCAACTACAGACTCTACTAGGCCTCCACACACTCTGCTGCAAAGCCTCTTCCTACTACTATGACCCAATACACTTAGAGTCTTCCTCTATGCTCTATCTCCTTCTTTTCCCTTTCTCTTCTTCTCTAATTCCATTTACAACTTAGAGCCTCGTTCTATTTATACAATCCCATGGTCTGCGAACCATGGGTAGGCCGACATGACATTACATTACATTACAAAACTTAGGGCGGACAACCCTATGACTCAACCTATACTTCGCACTCCACACCCGCAATTTGCGGAGTCTTACAATAAATTTGACCAAAACCTAGGTTTTGATCCCCAAAACATGTTGTGGGGGGATCTGATGCCCAACAGGCCCCCAACACAGACATCGTGACTCGCCCTCCAGTCACTTCGTTAGCACGACGATCTTGGTGCAGAGTCCCTCCAACTAGTCCCGAATAGCTTGAATGTTGGCAGCGTACAGAGCTACTGCCTGTTGTACTTGTTGCATTCTTGCTTCTGAATCATCTGTGTCTGAATTGTGTCCTTACATCTGTACCGGTATCCACTACGTATGTTTATAGTCCCGCGTCCTTATCTGGCTCCTTGGGTCGCGAAGACTGTACTTCAGTTGGTTAGTCAGATAGCCGGCCCACCCATGTAGGGCTTCAAGAGGTTGTTGTTTACTTTGCCTGGGAAGGGTTCTCCATTTAGTTTGACTAGCTGGACCATGCCTCCGTCTGTGACATCCTTAACCACGTATGGTCCCAGCCAGTGCATTCTGAATTTTCCCAGAAATTTTTCAAACTTACTATCATACAACAACACTAAGTCATTTACCTTGAAGGTGCACAACTTGATATGGCGGTCGTGCCAAGCCTTTTCACACTGCTTTTGTACCTGCTAATGAAATCAAGCTAGAAGCCATTCTTCTTGGAGCTCTTGTAATTGCACAAGCCTTTCTTCCAGAGCTTCATGGTCCATCATTCTTGTGAGTGTTGCTATTCGCAGACTAGGTACAATGTATTCCATTGGCATGACAGCTTCCGTTCCATATACTAACCGAAAAGGTGTCTATCCTGTAAATTTATTGCACGTTGTCCTTTAATCACATAATATGGCAGGTATGTGCAGGTCCTAATCGTTTCGTTGCACTGATGGTTTCATTCAGGAAATGTGTTCCGTGATCACTCATTAAGATTTTCGGACAGCCAAATCATGTCAACACGTTTTCAAACAAAAACTTCGTAGCCTTAGCTGCGATACAATCTTTGACTGGTTGTGCTTCCACCCATCGTGTCGGGTACTCCATCGCAGTCATGATGTAGTGCACGCCCGTCTTTCCCTAAGGTTTGATCGGTCCCACAAAGTCAATTTCCCATTTTTCAAATGGCTGCAGTGTCATTTGTGAATTTAATGGAATCTTGTCCCTTCGTGATGGTTTTCCAGTCCTTTGACATATGTCGTAGGCCTTACAGTGTGCTTTTGAATCCTAGTGCAGGGTTGGTCACCATAACCCTGTGTGAAGAATCTTCTGTGTGGTCACACATCCTGCATATTGTCCTCCTACAATGGCCCCATGTGCTTCTGTGAGGATCTGTCCTCATTCAAATTCAAGTATGTATCTTCATAATATCTCATCGTTGCCCATTTTGTAGAGGTTCCCCGCGATGATAGAAAAGTTCGTCGCGTGCACCAACAATTCCTTCTTTCGTTGGACTGATTATTCCTTCGGCGTAGTCCCTATTGTTAGAAAATGGATTATATCTTCGAAGTGTCCGTCCATGACGCACACTGTAAAGAGTTGTGCATCGGGTAGTCCCTGCTCTAAATTCGTTGGTTCCTTGCCCGTCTCAATTCATGACAAGTGATCTGGTCCTATGTTTAGGCATCCTGCCTTGACTATGACCTCGAAATCATATTCTTGAAATAATAAGAGCCATATGCATATGCGCCCCCCCAACACAGGCTTATTCACCAGGTATTTCAACGTGGAATGGTCAGTATACATCTTGAAATGTCCTTCGAGTAAGTAGTGTCGATATTTTTGGAGCGCGTACACCATTTCCAACCCTTCATGTTTGGTGGTAGAATAGTTATTTTCTACTTTGGACAATCTCTGACTTGCAAATGTGCTCAGGTGATCCACTCCCTTCGTGCCCTCCTGTGTGAGTATAGTTCCCAGTGTAATACACGATGCATAAACATGTACATGAAATTCCACATCCCATTTTGGGAAGACCAAGATTGGAGCGGAGGCCAGTTTCCCCTTTAGGACATCCAAACTCTTCATGCAGTCATCGTTCCAGCAATATGAAACATCCTTTTTCAATAACTTTTCCATCGGCGCTATTATTTGGGCATAGATTTTGATGAACTTCCTATAGTATCCAGTGTGCCCCAAAGTAGAGCGCAGTTGTTTAACACTTCGCGGTGAATAACGGAAATCTTTGCAGGGTCCACCATCAATCCTTGTTTGCATACCACATGTCCCAACAGGTTTCCAAAGGGAACAAGGAATGTTCACTTCTTAAGGTTCAGCGCAATCTAGTGTTGGCGGCAAGTATCCAGCATCAAGTGTAAGCTTGCTACATGGTGCTTAACTAATCCAAAGACAATCCAATCATCCAGATAGACCTCCAAGAACTTGTGGATGTATTCTTTGAACACAGCCACAACGATGCGTGAAAATATAGCTAGCGTGTTCTTCAGTCCAAATGGCATAATGATGTATTGAAAGAAGCCCCATTCAGTTGTGAAGGTGGTTTTCCTCCTATCTTCCACCATGATCTTGATCTGATGGTACCCCGAGAACCCATCTGTGAATGAGTATGCTTCTTGACTGCCAACATTCTCCAGTACTTCATCTGTGAATGGTGTCGGGAATGGATCATGTACATAGGCATCGTTCAGATTTCTGAGGTCCACGCATATTCTTATTTCACCCTTCTATTTTTTCTCCTGTACTACCATGGGACTCACCCAGTCAGATTCTTCCACTGTTTCAATAATTCTGGGTATGATCATTTTTTCTAATTCATCGTGAACCTTTTCTTTATACTTCAGATTCAAGTGGTAAGGCTACTACTTAACTGGCTTCACATCAGGTTTCAGGGTGATCTTCATCCTCCCTAAGTCGCAAACGATCCCTTTTAAGTCTGTAATTTTGGTCGGGAACAAGTCTTGGTATTCGCATAGTAACTCATCAACATTATCCATCATGGCACCATCCCAATAGTCCCCAAGTGTCTCGTACTTTGGCTCTGCCTCCATTCCAATGTTGACCTGCTTTATCTTTAGCAGCGTAGTGATGTCGGGGTCTTCAAGTGACGGTCTGCGGATCTTGCGATAGCCTTTCGTTTCTAAAATGTTAATATTTCGTGGGTCCTCATCATCCTCCTCAACATTTACGTTATAACACTCTAGCATTCAGCTCAATTGTTTCGCCCATTCTAGCTAAAGTACTTCCATTGGCTCCCGGGTTATTTTGAAGATAGCTGCATTGACTGCCTATAGCACATCGTCAACAGTATCTAACCAATGATCTTCAAACGTGAAGGTTAATAGAAATCCATCACGCAAGACATCCCATTCGCTCATACCATGGCAGAGCTCCATCTCAGTATACCAATTCATGGGTATGACATCCAGGTTATGATAGAATAAATGTATCCATTTAGGCTGTTGCTCTTCCTCGTAGACCTTGGTCCATTTCGCGAGGTTTGTGCGTGGATCATCTCGTCCATCATATTTGTCTACTATCCGTATCTATGGTTTCCCAAATCGTAGGCACATCATTCTTTTGAATCTGCACCAGTCCTCCAAACTTCCTTGATGCGCACCCACCATTGTGCAGGCATTGCGCGCAATGCCTACTTCAGAGCATCGAACCACTATTGTTCTGGTATTGCACTTTCAAATTTGTTCGAGATTTCATCCAACACTGTCAACCCATAATATGTAGGCAGATCCCTTGCCTCTGTTGTCACGTAGCACAATGATCTAACCATCATGTTGTAATTATGCATTGTTACTTCGTGCAGTCAATTCTGCCATCGCTCTATCTCTTCGTCTGAATCTGAAGTGGAGGAGCTTTCGCGCTCCCACGAAATCCTTCCATCTGTAGTAGGATTCACCCAATACTCTTCTCATGCAATTATCTTGTAAATACAATTGATATCGTCATCACTATCGTCATCGCACACCGGTTCAGTGTATCGCGCTCCTTCGGCTGGATCTAGCGGTACTACTACATGTAGTGACTTTTTTCAAAGATCATTTTGCGCTTCTTCAGATTTATGACTCCGTTCATATCGGTGGCCCAGTCTATTCCTAGTAGCGCAGGATAGGGATTACTGTCATCGACAATCTCTATCACTTCAAAATCCACCTGCATGCTCGCACCTTCAATGTATACTGTTACCCCTTGCAATCTTCCCATGGGTAAGATCTTCTGTTGGTTCGCCATTTGTAACTGAATAGGAGACCACTGTTGCACGGGTCTACCCATGTGTTCCCATGTTTGTTTTGGGAGTATATTCACGTCCGAGCCAAGATCCAGGATTACCTGATCCATTTCATACTCACCGATTTGCGTAGTCGACCTCATTTCCCTTCCTATGCACAATGCATGTTTTCCAAGTTTTCGAACCACACACGGTTCTCTTGACCCCGCGCACCCAGTGATAAGTTCTTGTAGTCCTTTTACCACCTTTCTATCACGTAGTAGTTTCATGCATGTCTCCAGAAAGGTAGTGAGCATTGAAGGATCCATCCCTAGTTCTATTTGATCCTTACTACCTGAAGTGGAGGCCTCCGTGAATCTCTTCTTAGCTTCCATGAATGTCTCCTTCGTGCATTCTAAATCAAATTCGGTTTCCTTTGTAGGAGCCTTGCAAACCCACACACTTTCTTTTGACTACTTCCCTTTATCATCGCCAATGGTCATACCGCTCCTAAGCATCATGTTTACATTTGGGTCTTCTTCGCGTGGCTTAGGCCTCATCATGTGTAGATTCTGAGTCAGAGGGGGCTGAAGTACCCCTTTTTCGTGCAATCTTCCTATCAATGTGGGGCAGTCTTCTGACTCATGATCAAACTGAGTACAGTACAAACATGATGTCCTTTTTGAGTTTGTACAACTACGGGCATAGTGCCCTAGCCCCCCGTAATTGTAACAAATTAATTTTCTGTGACCCCTTCCTGGTCCCATTCCACCTTGACCTCAGCTGCGCCCCTGAAATCTAGTGCGCACCATTCCTGCATTTGGGTCGAGGGCTCGCGTTTCGGTCTGCACCCTCTAGGTAGGAGTTTGATGCATCATTAGTTTATAGCTTCTGCAGGTATGTTCATGATGGCCTACCAACGTGTACAAATTACAAAACAATTGTTGGGACATCTGCGTATACTTCTGCAATAGATGATAATTAACTGTAGTGTGTTTTCCTTCTATCTGACAAATCACGCAACATAATGCAAGTGCCACGCTTGGTCCTACCTGTGCCTCAGGTCTTGACGGCATCAGCCCTCCTCCTACCAAGTAATTCGCGAACACTGGACAGTGGTCCTTGTCATGCCCCTGACCTTTGCATTTTAAGCACCATACCTCCTCGTGTGCTTCTGGCCGAGGTGTCCTGTCCTGTTTCAAACTCTTCATCTCCAAACATAGATTTTGTAGTTGCACATGGATTTTTTGGACTCCCAACCCAGGCTCTTGTATAGGGGTCTCATGCAATCTCATTGCCATCTCCAAAGCTTCAGCCTGGGTGGAAAGTTTTTACTATGACATCATCGTCCTTAAGTGCGATGTTAGTGACGCTACAAACCATGTGCGGTGTTGTCCATCCATCAATGTCATGTTTGATCCTTGAATCATTCCCTCTAGTCTTTGGTCCATATCCCAGGGGGTCTCGCCCAGGAGCATCGCAATCTCATTAAACCTGGTGATTGATTGTGTTTCTGACTTTGGCCTGCTAAATTCCCTGTTTAACGTGGTTTGGAATTCTGCGATTCTTGCATTTGGATGGTCATTAGAATGCTTGATGTACCATGTTAATGCATGATCCTACAACGTGCTCACCAGTGTAGCCTTCTTGATATTGTCATCCACGACTCCTTGTGCTTCCCATACTGCTCTTACCACGAACCAGAATTAGTTCGGGTATTCATTCCCTACTCCCCTAAATATCGGTAGTTTGATCGCACTCACCATACTGAACTGTGGTGGTGGCGGAGGTGGGGTGGGTGGAGATGGAGGTGAGCAGGGTGAGACAGTTGGCGGTGGAGGTGGAGGTGGTAAGCACATAATTCGCTGCCTTATCAGGCTGACCGCACTTCTCAGGGAAACTTTCACGAGCTCCTCCTCGCTTTCCCGTGAGGGGGAAATTAAGGGACTAGTTTCTAATTCTTCACAACTTCCACTTCTATAGATCTTCCCACTTCACGTAGTCCCAATCATTAATTTATTCGCATAACCTACTTTTCACACAATAGCATCTTAATCCAAGTGTTCAAAGATTTAATATACTTACCCCGCAGTCCCTTGAGGAAACGTCGCTTCGCCTCACTGTAGCTGACAGTCATTTCTACTGCGAACTCAGTGATAAATCCTCGTATAATTCAGTCGAGCCAATGGTCCACAGCTCGCGCGACCTTGTCTCCTGACGCTTCTATTATGCACACTAATTCTGGAGTCCACACGATTGGTTTGTCGAGCCTACACCTTCCTTGATTGTCTGCTAGCTTCACGATCCACTCATACATCTTAGAAGGAAAGGATGCAAAGAAAATTTCGTGGATTTCCATATACAAGTAGTGCTGCAACCACTGTCCCTTAGATACTCATGGGTTTCTTTTTTCCTGTGCCACAAACTCATGAATCTTCTTGTCCAACCACTCTTCAATTTATTTCTTTGTTGGATTCCAGTGGCACGACATCAGACATCCCTTATGCAGATCCCGGTCCCAGCAACGGAACCATTTGTTGGCTTGTGTGGGCCTGACCCAGGTTCAAAGGTGATTTAGCCAAACAAATCCTAGTACTACTGGCCGTTTCGGTAATAGTTCATGAAGCACGGACTGAGGTCTCACCCGAAGTAGTATGGGAGGGTGCTAGAACCAGGTTTTGGCACCTTGGGTATGTCTGATGAGATTCTGGTAGTCTGCAGTTTGACCTTGCGCGCACGTTGCTACGTGCATCTACTAGTCCCTTGCAACCTGTGATGTTGCCTTTGCACAGTCCTACTCGGGGCGTGATCTGTATTATACCCAAGTTCCTTACTATTTAAAATGTAATTACTTCATTACTTAACTTATCTATGTAAGACTAGTGATAATTAATAGTATATCCAGCAATCATATAAGTGCACACGATAAACAAAACATTATAAATGAAAAGAATGCAATATACAAGAAGATAAACAGAATTTGCAATCAACTTCTCTTTATTACTCTTTGTTCAAGGTTATAGACACAACACCACCATGCGCACACAGCTACAGGGGTCCGCGCACTCAGCTATGGACTCTACTAGGCCTCTGCACACTCAGCTGTAGAGCCTCTTCCTACTACTATGACCCAATACACTTAGACTCTTCCTCTGTGCTCTATCTCCTTCTTCTCCCTTTCTCTTCTTCTTTAATTCCCTTTACAACTTAGAGCCTCACTCTATTTATACAATCCCATGGTCTACGAACCATAGGTAGGCCAACATGACATTACATTACATTACAAAACTTAGGGCAAACAACCCTATGACTCAGCCTATACTTCGTGCTCCACGCCCGCAATTCGCGGAGTCTTGCAATACATTTGACAAAAACCTAGGCTTTGAGCCCCAAAACATTTTGTGGGGGGATTCGATGCCCAACAATATCTGTAATTTCAAACACTTCTAATTCTTCTTTAGTCTTTGAATTCAAAATTATGATCAAAGCAATAGATTCACCTAGCTTCTACTCTAAACCTTTTTTTACCTCTTCAATTACCTCTTTAGACCTTTGTATTAACTCCTCTTGTTCAAAAATAATCTAAATTGAGGGCTATATTTTAGTCATGGCCTCATTTATTTCTATCCATATACTCTCTTTTTCCTATGCCAATGTTTATGCCATTGCAGACTCACTTTGCAATTGTTCAATATTCTGTGTTAATTTATGAGTTTTCTGTAGTTCAACTAAGTTTACATTGTCAACCTTTACTTTCTACTCCTGAAGGTTCTTCAGCAGAGTTTTCAGCTTCTCAATTGCTTGTCCTATGATTGATAGGTCATCTATTGCCTTGATAAGTTCCTTTGAATAATCTGTAGATTGTCCCTCATTAATGGTTATTGAAGTGGATTCCCCTGCTACTTATGTAGATGTAATGGGAACTGTTTTGAGTGGAATGGCTACAAACTGTGTGGATTGTTCTCTTTCCTTTAACAATTTCTCCATCTCAACCTCCATTTCTTTGATTTGTCCACTTTTCCCAATAATGATTATGAACATGTCTTCCTTTTCCTTCTCTCTTTGATCAATTGGATGAATTTGATCAGTATTGAAGGAAAAAATTGATTTTTTATAATCTTCATGAGTCTTTGGGAAAGGGACCTTGACATGTAGGAAGGCTAACTGCATTTTCCTTTGTCTTTGTCAAAGGTAGAGAGTATCTTATGTTGTGAAGAGGTTGTCTGCTTCCAAAATTGTGTATAATTTGTAGCTTTTAGCAGTTTATTTTTCTTCTTGATCTCTCTGTACTTAGAAAATATGTTTGGTTCAGCTTGGTCATGAACCAATTCCCCTGACTGAGAGGTGTCTAATGGGTCTTTGGAGGCCGAAGAGGATGGAGACCCTACAAAAACATCTTCAGTCCACCTTGAAGCATGAGGGCTTGCCAAAATAATACTGGACTATGTATTTTCTTCTTTAAAAGCTTGATCTGTTGGATTGGTCCTTTTCCTTTTCTTATAGATCTGAAATTCTTTCTATGGAATTTATGTGATTGTGGGGGGAACCTCATCCCTTGGCCTCTTATCTTATGTCTCCTGTGATGTAGGAGTTTGTCTTATTGTAGTTGATATTACCTTCTCTTGTGCCTCCTGCAGAGTGTTCTCCAGCCATTGATCCTGGTTCATGTATTTCTCAATCTCTATCCTAGGAGTGTGAATGTAGGGAGTAGTCTTTTGTTCTACTCTTACATTTGAAATCATACCCAAGGGGTCATATCACCAAGTAAAGTTGAGTTTAAAGTTCATTTTCTTTATGAGGATGTCTGCTTCTTTAGTTGTTGCTCTGGTATTGCAGATGAAAGGGCCGACCTGTAATTTAATTTTAAAGTATGAAATGGAGATCATCCATATGAATCATCTGTCTAATGTATTCTAATGAGAAAATTATCATCGGGACAAACTTTGGCAACCTGTAAGGTGCAAATTTACACCCATACACCCTAATTTCTATGTAATTCTAGTACAAGTACCAATCACATATTTTGGTCTAATCATTAAGGTGTAAAATCCTTCATATTTCTGGTCCTATCCTAGGTTCAATAGGAAACAAATTGTATATATAAATTTATCAACATAGTCACTGAAAGTAAACTCATTTGAATGCTTCCTCACTAAGGAAGTCTAATGAATTATAGATTGGGCATTGCCTTGTTCATCCAATCTCTACAATGGAAACTAAAATCTATCTTCCTAATGATATAAAAACAAATAAACTAGAACTGATGCATATTTGAAGGTTCCTTCTGTGGAAAATTTTAGGAACTGCTCATGGATGGCATCTGCTAGAAACTCACTGTAGTTGAAGATAATTGGGGGATTTTCATCTGTTGAGAAGATTGACAAAAACCCTATGATGGCCTCATCAACCCACTGATCGGATTGGTAGCCCAATAAATAAGAAACAATGGAGATGATTTGTTTATTCATCTCAGGGAACATGGAGGATGAATAGGGGGGATTCTTCTTTGGTAATTGGGCATCCTCAGGGAGAAATGTTTCAAAAATCTTTGCTCTATGAGGAAAGGTTAGGTTCTTGTAGAGTTCCATGAGGGAATCTACTGTAAAAGGTTTCAGAGGTGCAGAGTTTTGAATTTGGAGCATCTGGGAGATGGATTCAAAGGTGATGGTGAAAATAATGTCATTATTTTGGGCCACAATTGCCCTCTGACTAGGAATATATCAAAATTGGCACCATGAGACAAATTCAGGGTAGTGGTAGGTCTGAGGGAAAAATAATTGGTGTAGGGAGGAATACCACAGGCCCAATTCATCGTTGAGGTCTATAAATTTTTGTTTAACCAGTTGTGGAGTTCATAAAGGTCAAACTCACAACTAGTTTCATTGATTTTGTACTCTTGGTCTACTAGAGGTTGATGGTCCATATCAATGACAGGGGGTAGGAGAGGGTTCTCTTCTGTAATCTTAGCTTTTCCTTGAGGAGCCATAGTAGATAGAAAAGAATTGTGAATTTAGAGTTTACCTGAGAAAGTGGACAAAAACTGGTGCCTGGGCTTACAGAGGTTTTTCGATCATTGGTTGGTCATAGTGATGGGTTGGTTCGATGAATGGATGTTTTGTATATAGACTCTGTACGCTGACTGGGTGCTTGAGCAAGTTCTGGCTACAAATTCTTTGGAATAGCGAAATGAGGGCGAATGAACGGGTTTTGGTTTGTTTTAGTGGAAAAAGTTCGATTACCATTGTAATTTAGTTGTTTAACGGAGCGGGTCTGTTATCACAGGAGTGGTTACATAACAACTATAGAATAGTTCCATGTGTCGAAATGATAGTCGAGCACAGGAGGGAGGTGACCGTGATGGGATAATAGTGAAGTAAGGAGTGCCATGTGGAAGAATTGCATTGGGGCAAAGTGGGGATCGGGACATGCCACATGGCAGAATAGCAGTGGAGCAGGAGAGCGGGGTGGAGTCAACAGTCACAAATATGGGAGTCAAAAATGGATTTCAGAGGGGGGGGTGAGATGGTATGTGGTTTTAGGAGGGGGGGGGGGGGGGGGGGGGGTGTCTGTAGTGAGTGCAAGGGCAACACATTGCATGGGCGATAAATGGGGAGACCACTTTTTGGACCCCCCCCCCCCCCCTTGGTTAACTATCGGAGGGGTGGGGGTTGTCCGAACTCCTCACTCGCCATTGATCTGGGTGGGTGAGATCTCCATTGTTCAGATATGCACCGTCATTATTTATAAAATGACAACATGTCATATCAAATCGCACTTTATTCAATAACTATAGTCGTGTTTATACAATGCAATAACACTAGTATATTAATTTCATTTTAATCTAATTTAACCACATTTAAACAGTGTGGTTAATTAATCAAACCTTAACTAACCTAATTAAACCAAATTCGACCACAATTAAACTGTGTGGTCAAGCAATTTTTATTCTGACTAATCTAATTTTATTCAACAAGTTTAATCATGCTTAAACAATGTGATTAAACCAACTAATCCTACTTATCTAAATCTAATGTGGAATTTTAACTGGTTGCACATTATTCAAACTTTCTAAAAGAATTTCTCATGTAAAACTTTTTATTTTTGAAATGCAGTGGCATTTACTTGCTCACTTACTTTGGGGTATTTTCATTTTTTCTTATTTTTTTATTTATTTTGTTTTTCACATATATATTTAATTTTCTTTTGTATCCCCTTTTTATTTTTCTTTTATATTTTTTCTTGGAAATAATTTACAGGATAAAATATTATTTAGAGCAATCACAATCGTGAAAATTCATAGATAATCAACTTATGATCCTATAAATTATAGGACCCTAACAGTGGCTCCAATGGGGATGACATCCTACTTGTGAGGTGTCAAGAATGTTGTAGATCAGTAGACTTCATCCATTGCGAAAGTTTTCCTTATTTTGTATTTGAACTAATTTACCTATTATTATTCATAAATATGGGCAACAAGTCATCAGAAGCTTAGGGCCTTCTCTCTGAGCTTCAACTCCTAATGTGATCCACCCTCACACTTGCAATAGAATAGTAAAATGATATTTACAATGATTGTAAATGAAATTGAACTATTATGGAATAAAGTGATGTTTGAGTAGTCTGTCATTGACAGGTCCATATGGCAGTCCTTCTCCAGTCAATTCTTTTAATAAAAATGCATTGTTACCTCTAAAAATCTCAATTTTGTATGGAATTTTCCACAAAATTTCAAATTTACCGTGCTTTCCATTGTCTTCATCCCTTGAGTCACATTTTAACACTAGGTCATCTATTCAGAAGTCATCTTCCTTTGTCCTCCTATCATGGATCTTCTTAATTTTATCCTAAATGAGTTGGGTTTTGTTGTAGACCTCCTCCATGGATTGTTGCAAGTGTATGGTCTAATTTCTCCTTCTTTGAAAATCATTTGTTTCTACGTTTCCTTCCTACAATAGATTTAGAACAGGGATTCCCAAGGAAGTAGGAAAAAATGCATCTACTCCATATAGTAATCAAAATGGAGACATCCCAGTAGATTTCTTTGTGCTAATTCTATCAACCCACTAGGCATTAATCAACTTCTTACGCAAGGATTTTTTTATATTACTGCAATAATTTATCGATGATGTTGACTAGACTTTTGTTAGAAGAATCATCTAACTGATTCCCTTGTGGATAATAGGGAGTAGAGTGTCCTAATTTTTTGTGGTATTTTTTGCAAAAATCAACCATTTTCTTTGATTTAAAGGCAACAACATTGTCAGTGATAATATTATGTGGACATCGAAACGTAGACAGAAAGCTACCTTCTAAAAGTTGAATGATTACAATGTCTGTGGCCTGTCTGGTCGGAATAGCCTCGATCCACTTAGTAAAGTATTCAATGGCTGTCAAGATCCATCTATGTTGTCCTGAGGATCTTGGATGGATTTCTCCAATGAAATCCATACCCCACTGTTGAAAAGGAATCTCTACTGAAATTGGTTTCAATGGTAAAGGAGAAATCTTTCTCTTGCCTTCAAAAATTTGGCATTGGTGGCAAGTGGTGACTTTCTTATTCAGACTTGCAAACAAGGTAAGCCAATAAAAACTAGCCCTCGTGATTTTGTTGCCTGTGGTATTCTGGTACAAATGGCCTCCACAGTCTCCTTGATGAAACTCTTCCATGACTATCTCTGCTTCATTTTTCAACAAATAGTTTAGAAAAATACCTCCAACATCTTTTCAATATACAATCTTATCTAAAATACAGAATTTCATAGATTTCATTTTTACAAGCCTAGCTTTTGTCTTTGTTAAACCACGAGGAGCTTATAAATTTTATACCACGAAAATAATATCTACATACCATGGAGAGGTAGCAAAGGCCTCTAATACATCTCGATTCATCAGTTATTCTTGTTCATCAAGTGCGGCTATAAAATTAATATCTAGTGCATGAAAATTGGACTCAGACATTAACTTAGCCAATCCTTGACATTTTATGAGCTTGGTAGGTTTGATCTCAATGTCATATTCTAGGATGACTGCAATCCATTTTCCTCTCCTACCATCTGGGTCAGTTTGTGTAAGAATATCTTTTACCACAGCACTTGGGATAAAAGCAGTGATATGAGAATGTAGGATGTAAACTCTAAAGTCTTTTAGTGCCTTAACCAAAGCAAAGGCTTGTTTATCCATGATGTTATACTTTAATGAGGCATCCCTTAAAGCTCTGTTGAAGAAATCTATGGGTTGTTCATATCATTCATTGTTTTTTTGCAAAAAAAACAGTTGCAATAGTATGCTCATATGGAAAAGAAAAAATCATAAAATTCTTTATAAAGTCAGGGCTTATCAAAACAAGAGCAGTTATTAAATCTAACTTCACTTCACTAAAAGATTTCTTGGCTTCAGTATTCCATTTTATTTCAATATATTTCTTTAGCATGTTTGTAATGGATCTTAAGATTCTGGCCAAGTTAGGAATAAGTCTTCAGAGGGAGCTTATCCTACCAATGAAGGATTGAACTTCTTTCTTGTTTTTGGAAGGGTCAATTTTTAGTAATGGATTCGACTCTGCTAGGATCTATCATAATATCTTCTTTTGAAATGATATGACCTAGAAGTTTTCCCTCCTCTAAACCAAAAAGAGTTTTCTTAGGGTTTAAGGAAATACCATATTTTCTGCATTTTTCAAAAACCTTTCTTAAATGCAATAGGTGTTCTTCATCTATTTTTGGAAACACAATTATATTAGCTAGGTAAATCACAATGAATCTATCTATTTCATTGGCAAATGCTATGTCCATTTATCTTTGGAAAGTCGCCCCAACATTCATAACACCAAAGGGAATTTTTACATACATAAAAGTCCCCCAAGCTGTAGTAAATGTTGTTTTGTGTTGATCATTAGGATGAACCAGAACCTGGTTGTATCCTGAGAAACCATCTAGCAAAGAAATTCTACTAGAACCAACTACCTTTTGTAGGATACGATCCATTTTGGGTAGAGGGTAGTTGTCCTTAAGAGAAACCTTGTTCGGATTCCTAAAATCCACAGAGAGCCTAATTTCACCTGTTTTCTTTCTGGTAGGTACTAGATTAGAGACCCATTTTGAAAATATGAGGGGTACAATGATCCTTTCATAAAAAAAAAGTATTCCTTTTCTATCAAAGGTAGTAAGACTGGATTCACTCTCCTCAATTTCTGTTTGAAGGGCTTTTGATCTTCTCTGATGGGAATGGTGTGTTGTATGATACTAGTATCATATGGTTTTAAATCTTCGTAACTCTAAGAAAACACATCGGAGAATTCCTTAAGCAGCTCAATGTATTTTTGTTTTTATTTAGGAGGTAAGGATTTGGACAGTTTCACAATTTTAGGATTCTTTGTAGTTCTTATGTTACAGTCCTCTACCTCAGCTCCCACTGGTTCTATTTCTGGCTTTTTGCCTACATCATTGAAGTCAAAAAGCTCTTCAAATGGTACCAATCCTCTTGGCAACACATTGTATTTTAGTTGCATAACCTCAAATTCTTCTTGACTGTTATCAGTTTCATTTAACACTATTTATTTTTTATTTTCATCTACATCATTATTTGTATCAATATTTACAAACTCAAAATCATTTTTTAATTGTAATAAATTCTCTACTTGTTTTTCACTTCCAAAAACTTGCAAATATTTTACATTATTTGGGACAGTTGGTCTGTGTTATATTTCAACATCATATTTTCTATTAGGATGGAATGGTACCTTACAAGTCCTAGCTGAAGTAGCTAAAGCATCTGCAAAAATATTCTAGCCTCTAGGAATAAGAGACAATTTATATTTAGGGAAACATTGAAGAAAAATATAAAACTGAATTTCTATAAGCTCTTAACCTAGGGTGCTTGACTAAATACTCTCCTTTAATTTGGTTAATGATGAGTTATTAATCTCTGTGCACAAAACTTATTTTAGCCCCTGACCTCCTTAAAAGTTGCAGTCCTAAGATTAATGCTTCATATTCAGATATATTCTTTGTACATTGAAAGTTTAGTTTGTAAGAGTGTCCTTTAGCTATCCCTATTTGTGAGTTTAGAATCTAGACACCTGTGCCTACTCCTTCCTTGCGTACAGCCCCATAAAAGTACATGCTCCATAGGGATTCACTCTCTTCCTCTGGTTTCTGAGCCTCAAATTTCATTTCCTCTTTCTTGCATAGCCCAGCTTCTAAATGTGAAACATCCTCCTCTACAAATTCATCATTGTATAAAATAAAGGTGTCTAAATCCAAATGCATAGAGTATAGGGGGTAATTGTTTGGATTTTCTTGGATACTAACCATGTATTTCATGAGAGTCTCCCTATATAGTCTTCTTTGTTGACCAAAAACAAGAATGGTAGCATATGTCATATCCATTTGCAAAGTACCTTGTAACTTTTCTCCCCAAGACCTTGATAGTAACATTCCATACTTAAGGGGTATGTCTGCTACTACAATGTCCATGACTACACTTTTGACTGGGATTTTGGCTAAAGTGACACATAGGTATTTGATGAGACCTAGGCATCTGACCTTGCTAGAATCAAAGGAATACAAATCTTTGTAAGGCCTTGTGATATCTAAACTTAGCTTTTCCATGATGGCTCTGGGCATCAGATTGTGAGAAGCACCAGAGTCAAGAATTGCGTTATGCATAATCTTGTCATGAATATTCAAACTAATGTAGAAAGGAGGCACAGTTCCATCCTGATATTTTCCTTCCACTTTAGGTCCAAATAACAACTCAGGCTAGTCATCAATCAGGTTTACTGTGTCTGTCCCTTCCCCTATTTTCAGGGCTTTCATAACTTGGGATCTATATGCATTTTTATTGATTAATTTTGTTAAAGGAATTGAAATTTTAACTTTAGCCAACTCAATATCAATGATGAAAGAGGTTTTAGGTGTGTCTATCTCTTTGGTATTCTGATCTTGTTGTTTAGGAGCCTCTTTTTGAGAGTCATCCTTTGTTTGGCTAGTGGAAGGGGCATCATTCTTCATTTTGCTGGGAAGATTTCCAACAATATTTTTGCTTCTTAGATTATATTGCTTATGCACTTCCATTATAGAGTTTTGGT
This sequence comes from Pinus tabuliformis, assembly GCA_031772625.1. NCBI lineage: Eukaryota > Viridiplantae > Streptophyta > Pinopsida > Pinales > Pinaceae > Pinus > Pinus tabuliformis. Next base: position 266,064,216 of record CM062805.1, read on the forward strand.
ATCCTTGTTTATACTCATCTGATTCTAAAGGGAGGGCTTCTGGTTGTGATAACAAGAACAGATCTTGCTCTTCTTTGGTCAAGAAAATATGATCTATCTCACTTTCTTCAAATCATTTTATCTAGTTTTCTTTAGGATCTTCTGTCAACTCAACTTCTTCATCAACATAGTTTTCTTGGAAGGGAGGCCTGATCTGTTTTTGATCATTTGGGCCTCTTTGTTCTCTTTGTTTGATTAAGGGTGGATTCCTCCTAATATTTTGATTTATATTTTGAGGACCACCTTTATTATCTCTTGGAGGAGCTCTATCAGTTAAACTTATTCTCTCTACAAGTCTTTCCATAGGCCTAACTAAGATATCCAACTTAGCATCAGATGAGGAAGAAGCAAGTTCCTCTTTAATAGATACCCTCCTTTGAACTTTTAGCCTAGCTCTTTTGGCTAACAAATTAGCTTCTACACTAACTGCATTTCTCTACATCTCCTTAAGGGTAGCAGGATTTCTTTCTCTGAGTTGGTAAGACATGTCTGGATCAAATCCATATGGGAATTTGATCAGGACCAGTCCTAGTGGGGGTTGTATGGCAATTGGGATAGAGTTGTAAATTTTGTTAAATCTAGCACAATAGTCCTGGATTGTTTCAGCAAGGGCTATTTTGATACTTCCATACTTAGCTAAAATTTGAAGAGGTTTTTTCTTCACTTCCCATCTTGCAAGGAAATTTTGATGAAATTGTGTTAGATCAGGGATAAAGGAAGCTTGTAATGATGTAAACCAATTTTTAAATTCCCCTGTTAAACTTTGAGAAAATAGTCTCATTTTTACATCATCCTCATCAATTTCTTGTAAGTCCAAATAGTCATTCATCTTATCTACATGTTGTTGAGCGGTTATTTTTCCTGCGCTATCAAACTGAGGTATTCTATTATGGTAGTCTTGTGGCATGGCATTGAGTTGTCAGGGTAAAACTAAGAGGGGCATACCTACCTACCATGATGGGTGTGTGAGAGGAGGAGGTAACCACAATGGAAGTGGATGAGGAAGGTATCAAAGGAGGTAAGATTACACTTTGTTGTGTTGATGTGGAGGTGGTAGGGATAGTAGATGAAATGGGTATACTGGAAATAGGGGGAATAAATAGAAGTGTAGTAGAAATAGGATGAATCTCTGGAGGAACACTAGAAGCAGGAGGAATTTCTGGAGGAGCAATACGAGGAACCTCTAGAAGGGTAGTATAAATAGGAGGAATTTCAAGTGGGATAGAAATACAAGGTGGAATTAATGGTGGGGTTGGGGATGAAGCAGTAGAAGAAGAATGTGAGGATTTAGGTGATTCGAGATATTTTTGTACAGCTTGACCTAGTTCAGATACCAACACTTGAAGTTTGTTAAATTATTTTATGACATCATCATTAGAATCTGATTTCACAATTTTATGCTTTTAAATGTAGGGTTTTAAGATGTTTTCATCAAAAACAGTTTCAGCTACAAAACTGTCAAATTTAGTTCATAAGAGACTTTGTTCAAATGGTAAATCAAATACTATGTATTCTGCTATTTCAAAGCTTTCAAACAGAGAACTAACCCTAGGGAGAGGATTATTACTTGCCTGGCTCTCAGCTAAAATTTTCTTTCTAAGAATTTTTTAAGGGTTATCTACAATTTTTGGTGGACTTGGATCTGGATTATCTCTAATATATATCTTCTTAGAGACAGATCTACTATAATATATTTACAAATATAAAGTATGTACAACTTATAAGTGGCAAACATCCTTAAATCAAATCTATTTCTTAGCCACAAACCTAGAAATAGCTTTAAGCACTGAAATAAAAATTTGACCAGGGAAGGTTGAATACAAATCAAATTTGTTTGAAGTCCACAGTGGAATCGCTAGAATTTTATCACTCCATAATTCCTTAAGGCTATGAAAGAAACCCAGGGATAACCACATAGCCACTTTCAAGCTTAGAAGCTAGCCCTTCTAAACCCATATAAGGATCTCTCTATTGGATTTAGATTTATTGTTGTGGGATTTTAGGCTAGTTATTAGATTCATAGTTTGGTTTTTGAAATGTTTGGTTGAAACTAGAAGGAAAGGCCATTGGGCAATGGAGTCAAAGTCTTAGGGTGATCAGATATAGAAATATCAAAATAGATTGAATTAGGGCAAGGTAGGCAGGATATTAGATCTTTGTAGCTTTGTGGAGAGAGGGGGAAGAATATATTCATATTTAATTAAACATAGATCATTTTAACATGAATTCTATATTTAACTTCAGTTTGAAAACATATAAATTGTTTAAAATCCAGGATAGAGTGTAATTAAACAAGTTCAACCCTTCATCTTCTTATAAACAATTTAGATAAGAAAACATATGAAAACATAGATATAACAAGTTTACAAAAGGAAATACATCACCAATTATCCTGACACATGAATCCTGGAATAGTATTATATTAATGAAATGATCACTTTCAGCTCAGTGAATAGCTTTACATCAAAATGTGCTTTCTTGATACAAGTCCCAACATTTGTACTTTGAGTTGTGAAGTATTTATACAAAAATTATCAACAATATCTTGTGTGAAAATATCGAGATTTTTTACAAAATATCCTAAACTGATTACAAAAATGGTGCACAAAAGTAGGCAGCTAAAACTTTTGTAGTGCTCTCACACTATCTTCAAGGATTGCTAGTGATGGTTCGTCCTGAAGAAGTTTTGCCTTGTTGTTGAAGGTAAAACACTATTTTACCCAACTAACTCGCAAAATTTTTCCCATCAGTCTTCACTTGGAGTTGTGAATTTGACTATTTTCCTGTAAGTTTATCTACCTTGATATACTTTTGAAATGTAGGCTTGATAATGAACAAGTTCTTTATCTCATGTTTGATAAACATATCAAAATCCAAAGCTTCCATGAAGGCTTTTCCTGTGATTCTTCCTTTGATAGTATAAAACTTTGACTTATCCCTTGTTATGGTATAATTTTTGGTGATAATCTTCTAAATTGATCATCTTTTCTCCAATCCCTATCAAACCTGGCAGTCCCTTTTGATTTAGCACATTAAATTTTATGTGGAACTTCTGAATGTTGGATTCCATATTATGACACTTGTTCTCCAATTGCAGCATAAGGTTCCTTTTTGAAAGGACCCTCCTCACCTAAAAAATTATCTCTGTCCTATATGCAATTTAAAACTCTTCTAATTCTTCTTTTGTCTTTGAATTCAAAATTCTGATCAGAGCAGTAGCTTCACCTGGCTTATACCCTAAATCTGCTTTTACCTCTTCAATTACCTCTTTAGACCTTTGTGTTAAATCCTCTTGTTAAAAAATAATCTGAATTGAGGGCCATATTTTAGTCACGGCCTTATTTATTTCTATCCATATAGTCTCTTTTGTTTGCGCCAATGTTTGTGCAATTGCAGACTCTTTTTGCAATTGTTCAATCTTCTATGTTAATTTATCAGTTTTCTACAATTCATCTAAGTATACATTGTCAACCTTTAGTTTCTACTCCTGAAGGTTCTTTAGCTAAGTTTTCATCTTCTCAATTTCGTATACTCTAATTGAAAGGTCATTCATTTCCTTGATAAGTTCCTCTGAATAATCTGTAGATTATCCCTTAGTAATGGTTTCTGAAATGGATGCCCCTACTGTTGATGTAGATGCAATGGGATCTGCTGTCAGTGGAATGGCTGCCACCTATGTAGTTGTTCTCTTTCCTTTAAAACTTTCTCCATCTCAACCTCAATTTCTTCGATTTGTCCACTTTGTTCAATAATGATTTTGAACATGTCTTCCTTTTCCTTCTCTAATTCCCCAACTTCTTTAGTTTGTGCGTCTTCTTGTGAGGGAAGCTTGAGCTACTTCTTGAGTGCTGCAATGTTAGCATTTTTCCTTCTGATAATCTCTTTTGCTACTCTCACATTGTTTGGATCATATCCCAGTTTGATTACAAGGTCTTACAATGATTTGAATTTTGTATCTTTGGCTAGAGAATAGACCTTCTCTAATTTAAGCTGAGACTAGATGTTATTTATATAGGCTTACAACCTAGAAGCTACCCTTTCTGAAGTTGTCAAACTGGAGTACAACATCTCCCCTATTTTCTTGTGCAGGTCTATTTGATCAATTGGATAAATCTGATAAGTATTAAAGGAAAAAAATGAATTTTTATAATCTTCATGAGTCTTTGGGAAAGCAACCTCAGCATGTAGGAAGGCTATTTGCATTTTCCCTCTCTTAGTGTCAAAGGCAGAGAGTAGCCTATGTTGTGAACAAGTTGTCTGCTTCCAAAACTATGTATATGTCGTAACTTTTAGCAGTTCATTTTCCTTATTGATCTCTTTGTACTTAGCAAATATGTTTGGTTCATCTTGGCTATAAACCAATTCACCTAACTGAAAGGTGTCTAATGGCTCCTGGGAGTCTGAAGAGGATTGAGACCCTACAAAAATATCTTCAGTCCCCCTTGAAGCATGAAGGCCTATCAAAATAATAGTGGATTGTTTATTTTCCTCTTGAAAAGCTTGATTTGTTGGATTGGTCCTTTTCCTTTTCTTATAGATATGAAATTATTTCTCTAGAATTTCTATGAGTGTGGGGGAAACCTCTTCCCTTAGCCTCTTTTCCTACTTCTCTGGTGGTGTAGGAGTTTGTGTTGTTGTAGTTGATATTACTTGCTCTTCTACCTCCTCCAGAGTTTTATCCATCCATTGATCTTGGTTCATGTATTTCTCAATCTATGGCCTGGGAGTGTGAATGTAGGGAGTAGTCTTATGTTCTACTCTTAGCTTTGAAATCACTCCCAAGGGGTCATATGACCAAGTAAAGCTAAGTTTAAATTTCATTTTCTTTAGGAGGATGTTTGCTTCTTTAGTTGCTTCTATGGTGTTACATATGAAAGGGTTGACCTGTGCTTTAATTTTAAAGTGTGATTTTCTCTTTGTTGTTACAAAATTGAGATCATCCATATGAATCATCTGACTAATGTATTCTAATGAAAAAAATTTCATTGGGACAAACTTTGGCAACCTGTAAGGTGCCAATTCACACCCATACACCCTAATTTCTGTGTAATTCTAGTACAAGTACCAGTCACCTGTTTTGGTCTAATCACTAAGGTGTAAAATCCTTCTTATTTCAAGTCCTATCCTAGGTTCAATTTCATTGTTCAATAGGCAACAAACTGTATATAGAAATTTATCAACATAGTCACTGAAAGTAAACTCATTTGAATGCTTCCTCACTAAGGAAGTCCAATGAATTATAATTTTGGCATTGCCTTATTCATCCAATCTCTGCAATGCAAACTGGAATTTGTCTTCCTGATGATATAAAAACAAATAAACGAGAACTTATGCATATTTGAAGGTTCCTTCTATGGAAAATTTTAGGAATTGCTCATGGATGGCATTTGCTAGAAACTCATTGTAGTTGAAGATAATTGGGGGCTTTTCATCTGTTGAGAAGATTGAAAAGAAAACCTATGATGGCCTCATCAACCCACTAATCGGATTGGTAGCCCAGTAATCAAAAAACAATGGAGATGATTTGTTTAGTCTTCTTTGGTAATTAGGCATCCTCAAGGAGAAATGTTTCAAAAATATTTGCTCTGTGAGGAAAGGTTAGGTTCTTGTAGAGTTCCATGAGGGAATCTACTATAAAAGGTTTCAAAGGTGCAAAGTTTTGAATTTGGAGCATCTGGGAGATGCATTCAAAGGTGATGGTGAAATGAATGTCATTATTTTGGGCCACAACTGCCCTCTGACTAGGAATATATCGAAATTGGCACCATGAGACAAATTCAGGGTATTGGTAGATCTGAAGGAAAATTAATTGTTGTAGGGAGGAATCCCACATGCCTAATTCATCACTGAGGTCTATAAATTTCTTCTTTAACTAGTTGTGGAGTTCTTAAAGGTCGAACGCACAACTGGTTTCACTTATTTTGTACTCTTAGTTTACTAGAGTTTGATGGTCCAGATTAATGACAGGGGGTAGGAGAGGGTTCTCTTCTGTAATATTAGCTTTGCCTTTAGGAGCCATAGTAGATAGAAAAGAAATGTGAATTTAGAGTTTACCTGGGAGGGTTGGGCAAAAACTAGTGGATGGGTGTACAAAGGTTGTTCGATCATTAATTGGTCACAGTGGTGGGTTGGTTCGATGACTGGATGTTCCATATATAGACTTTGTACACTATCTGGGTGCTAGAACAAGTTTTGGCTACAAATGCTTTTGAACAGTGAAAGGAGGGAAAATGAATGGGTTTTGGCTTGTTTTATTAGAAAAAGTCTGATTACCATTGTAATTTAGTTGTTTAACAGAGCGGGTCCATTATCACAAGAGTGGTTACATAACATCTATAGAATAGTGCCATTTCTCAGAATGTTAGTGGAGCAGGGGAGGGAGGTGATCATGATGGGATAGGAATGAAGTAGGGAGTGCCATGTGGTAGAATTGCATTGGGGCAGAGTGGGGACCAGGACACACGACATGGTGGAATAGTAGTGGAGTGGGAGAGCGAGGTGGAGTCAACAGTCACAAAAGTAGAGTCAAAAACGGATTTCGGAGGGGGGATGAGATGGTATGTGGTTTTTGGTGAGGGGTGGGTTCCACAGTTAGCGAGAGGGTGACACTTTTCATGGACGGTAAATGGGGAAACCACTTTTAGGACCCCCCCCTCTTTGGTTAACCATTAGAGGGACGCAGGGGGTCTGAACTCCTCACCCGTCATTGATCCAAGAGGGTGAGATCTCTGTCATTCAAATTTGCATCGTCACTATTTACAAAATGACAACATGTCGTATCAAATCACACTTTATTCAATAAATATAGTATCATTTATACAATGCGATAACACTAGTATATTAATTTCATTTTAATCTAATTTAACCATGTTAAAACAGTGTGGTTAATTAATCAAACCCTAACTAACCTAATTAAACAAAATTTGACCACAATTAAGTTGTGTAGTCAGGCAATTTTTATTTTGACTAATCTTATTTTATTCAACAAGTTTAATCATGCTTAAGTAATGTGATTAAACAAAATAATCCTACTTATCTAACTCTAATGTGGCATTTTAACTGGTTGCACATTATTCAAACTTTCTAAAAGCATTTCTCATGCATATTTTTTTTTTTTTTTTGAAATGCAGTGGCAATTAGAATTGCTCACTTATTTTGGGGTATTTTCATTTTTTCTTATTTTTTTATTTCTTTTGTTTTTCACATATATATTTTTTCTTTCTTTTGTATCCCCTTTTTCTTTTTTTTTCTATTTTTTCTTGGAAATAATTTGCAGGATAAAATATTGTTGAATTGAGGCTTCTGTGATCCATAATAGCTGTAAGAATAACTTCGGCATAAATCACATGTAGACAGACTTTTGTCGACATGTTTCGAACCAACCAATGTGGTTCATCGTCAGGACAAGTTAAAGACACAAATCCAGCTTTGCATGTTAAATAGTCTGAGCAGAGCCTCCAACGGCTATCTTGACCAACGGCTAATCTTGACTTCGGGACCAGAGTCAAAAAGTCAATTTTTATAATTTAATTATATTCGGTGACCATACCTTTAAAATATATATAAAAATAATTTATAAATAAAATAATTGGTTAATATTTAGTTAAAAATGTATTATTAAATAATTAAAAAATTATAAGTTATTAGAAATATTCAGATATATGGAAGACCTTTCTTTTTAAAAATGTTAGTTAGTTAAAAAAAAAAGAATGAATAAATAAAAATAAAAATAAATAAATAAATAAATAAAAATAATAAATAAAATTAAATAACAAATAATAAATAATATAAAAATAAAATAAGCCCACGGGGGTTTGGATTGACGGTGAATGGTGCGCTGTTAAGGCACTCCTTGCGATAGGTCACTGGTTCAATTCCCGTGGGTACTTAGTTTAGTCTTAACCTAGAAAAAAAAAATATAAAAATAAAATAAAATAAATACACAGTAAAAATACATTAAAAAAATAAATAAATAAATAAAAATAAAATAAATACTCAATAAAAATACATATAAATAAATAAATAAATAAAAATAAAATAAAAAATAAAATAAAAATAAAATAAATAAAATAAAAATAAATAAATAAAAAAGATAAATAAATAAATCATTAAAAAGGGGGGACAGGAAAAATATCATTAAAAAACCACAGAGCAAGAAGGAAAAACCCTAGGAGGAAGGAAGGCTCCAGGGGGAATAACGAAAGCTAGAAAAGAATAAAAAAGGGGGGGGTGTGCAGTGTTGGAGAGAAAAAGAAAGATTAAGACGAAAGGGGTGGGATCCAACAGCTACTGATCTTCCAGCCGTCATCTCTATTGAGATTGTTAGGCCTTCTTTCAATCTCAATAGCTTCCCTAAATTTTCGATGATGGAATTGAGCAACCTTGGCAACAACCTTGGCCTCATCTATACAAACATGATGATTGGTATTTCCCACATGCTCTACTAACGCTGAAGACTTGGTTCTCCCATGTCTTAAGTTAGCTGCATGTGAACGGGCACACTTGCAAGTCTCGAAGTTGAAGTCAGATCTAGCTTTTCTGAAAAGATATAGAGATTCCACAGTTATCCTGGTCTTCGCTCAGATCAGCCATCGCCTCCACACTCCTCCTAACCATGGCGTGTTCATAAAAGCCAATCTAGCGCTTTTGAGATCTGAAATTAATAGGGTCAGAAGAGAACTCTGCCAATTCTCTCAGGATCTTCTAGGTTTGCACTTGGAACTTTCGAACTTGATCTCCCCCTCCCTATGGGCCAGAATAGATGCATGCTCTGCATTAAAATCGTTGCGTTTGGAGGAGATCAGGGGACAAAAGCAAGCTGCAAAGTTTCAGATTTTAGCTCGGAAATCTGCAGGAGGTGGATCGGTGAATGATGTTTCCCTTAGCCGCATTTCTGCTTCTCAAAAATCGGCCCTCCAGTCTTGGGTTTCTTCCATTCCTTTGAATGGATCTTTCTCCTCGGCCCTAGCATATCAGGAGATCTTTGATGAGCGCTCTGTTGTAGCTGCGCCATCTTCCAGGCAACCTACTCCATGCATCACGTGTTGCTCTCCTTCAGTTTGCAGAGGTAGGCCTGCCCCGGCATCAATTTGTGTAGCAGATCATTCAGATGGTTCTCGCGTACCCTCGGTTTCTCCTGGTTAGCCTATTAACCTGTGATCTGGCTCGTCCGAGCTTCTTCATTCGACTAATCAGAATTTGATGGCAGCAAGTAGGAAAGTCTACACTTCTGTTCCTGGGTTGTCGGCTCCCTCAAGTTCTCCGCTGCAACAAAAGCATTGTGGTGATATTTCTGACCTGCGAGAACGTCTAGTCTCTCCTTCCCATGATCTGGGTGTGCTGCAGAAACCTGCTCGTGGTTCTCCGTTTCAACTGGTGCGCAGTTGTTCGAGTGTCAAGAACTGTGACGTTGCTGACCAGGGTGAAAAGGCTATCTCTTCGTCGCGTGATCATGGTCTGCTTCAGATCTCTGCATGGAGTAGGCTAGCTAGTCTGTCTGGCATTGACGATCCAGGTTCATTATTTAATAATTATTATAATAATTATTATTATAATATTATTAATAATAACAACTCATATAATTTGAATAATATTCAGAATATTAATATTTATTATAATAATAATAATAACATTATTATTAATAGCCCCAAGAGTTAGCTCAATCGATCAAATCAAGTGCCTCGCCAATGGGAGGTCACAGGGTCGAATCCCGAAAGCTCTTGGGGTTAGGTCAGTAAATAGGCCGAGGGGTGTTGATGCCCTTCGGGTGGCGTCCACTTAGTGTTTAAAACCCTGGACGTAGCAGCTACCCACTGACCCGGGTATCCGTGAACCAGTAAGTGAAAAAAAAAAACATTATTATTAATAATAATAATTCTAATAATTCTAATAATTTTCATAATAATAATAATAATTATTATACTCATAATAATAATATTAATAATAAGTTATATAATCATAATATTATGCATGAGGGTAATAATATTATTTTGGAGAATAATTTTTCTAATAATAATAATGATAATTATAATAATAATAATAACAATTTAGGTGATATTAATAATATTGTATACCACGATGACAAAGAATCTTTTAGCAATAACATTAACAATGATTTTGAGATTGGTAACCAAAGCAATGAGGTTTTGAATGTGGACCAGGTTATTCTTCCCCCTTCTTCTCGGAATAATAGGGTCGTTAACCTTTCTAGCTTTTCTTTTCCCCTTCTGTTTTCAGTCTTTTAGGCAAAGGTCTAAACTTTGCCCTTTCCCCTAGAAAAATCCCGGTGGATGACATTATTTACGACGTGGAATATGGGTTAGAGATCTTCTGGATAATATCAAGGACACTATTAGGCAGGATTGTGATGTCGTCCTTAGAAAGGCTAAGCCCCCTCGGAAGAACCTCAGAAATGAGGAATTCTCTACCCTTAAATCCTTAAATCAAAACAAAGATATTGTCGTTCTGAAGGCTGAAAAAGGAGGGGATACGGTCATCCTTAACAAGGATGATTACCGTAAGAAGATGTTAGATCATCTTCACAATAGTGGTAGTGATAAAAAACTGCCCAAGAATCCTCTGAAGAAGATTTCTAGGACTGTGGCTCTCGCCATCAAGTCTAGTAGCTCTGTGAGTTCTTTGTGCCACAAACTCATTGAGAGCAGTCCCATTACGCCTAGGATCTATTGGTTACCTAAGATTCATAAAGAAGGGGCCCCTCTGAGGCCGATCGTCAACACCATTGGTGGTCCGACCTACCTTCTTGCTAAGTTCCTTGCCCTTAAACTTAAGCCCCTGGTTGGCCGCACTGAGTCCTTCGTGAAAGACTCTGCATCCTTCATTAAGGAGCTTAAGGATTTTAAACTTGACCCTGATGACATTCTTGTCAGCTTTGATGTGGTCTCCCTTTATACTTGCATCCCTATAAAGGAGGCCTTGGAAGTGATCTATCGCCTAACAGATCCCGATACCGTGCATCTGGTTGAGATCTGTCTCACTTCCACGTTCTTCAGTTTCGAGGGTGAGTTCTTTGAACAAACCTGTGGTGTTGCCATGGGTTCCCCCCTTTCCCCTATTGTTGCGAATCTTTTTATGGAAGATTTCGAAGCCAAGGCTTTAGCCTTGGCTCGTCTCCTTCCCAAGCTATGGAAAAGGTATTTAGATGACACTAATGTCATCTGGCCCCATGGCCAAGAGGAGCTGGATCGCTTCTTCAATCACCTCAACTATCAGTCCTCCGCCATTAAGTTCACCATGGAAAAAGAGGTCAATGGTTGCCTCCCTTTCCTGGATATTCTTATTTCTAAGAATAAGGACGGCTCGCTCTCCCACTCAGTATTCCGGAAGAAAACGCATACTGAGCAGTATCTTCATGCCGATTCCCATCATTTCCCTGCTCAAAATATGGGTGTTCTTAACACCCTCGCTACTCGTGCCCTTAGGATTTCTAATAATAAGAGCTTTGATAAGGAGAAATCCCATCTCCTTAATGTATTTGTGGAAAATGGCTATAGTAGGTGCCTAGGTCAAAAGGCTTTCCTTAAAGCCTCTAAAAATGCGTTAATTAATAAATAACCTAAGGAGCGCCGACTAGGTGTCCATCTTCCCTATGTCTAAGGGACCACAGACAAGATTGCTCGGATCCTTAAGAGGTATGATATTCCCTCAACCTTTAGGCCCCTCAACACTATTCGTAAATCCCTCCGATCGGTGAAATATCCCATTGACCTTTAAGACATGAAAGGTGTCTACTTGATCCCTTGTTCTTGTGGGACCCCCTATATTGGGGAAACAGGGCGCTCCATCCATCAGAGGATAAGCGAACATGCAGCTGACCTAAGACATGGGAGAACCAAGTCTTCAGCGTTAGCAGAGCATGTGGGAAAGACCAATCATCATGTTTGTATAGAGGAGGCCAAGGTTGTTGCCAAGGTTGCTCAATTCCATCATCGAAAATTTAGGGAAGCTATTGAGATTGAAAGAAGGCCTAACAATCTCAATAGAGATGATGGCTAGAAGATCAGTAGCTATTGGATCCCGGCCCTTTCATCTTAATCTTTCTTTTTCTCTCCCCCCCCCCTTTTTATCCTTTTCTAGCTTTCGTTATTCCCCCTGGAGCCTTCCTTCCTCCTAGGGTTTTTCCTTCTTGCTCTATGGTTTTTTAATGATTTTTTTCCTGTCCCCCCCCCCCCCCTTTTGTTTTTTAGGTATACTTATATATATGTCTGTATTATTTATTTTTTATTTTATTTTTATTTTATTTTATTTATTTATTTATTTATTTATTTATCTTTTTTATTTATTTATTTATTTATTTTTATTTTTATTTATTCATTTATTTAATTATTATTTTTATTTTTTCTAACTAACTAACGTTTTTAAAAAGAAAGGTCTTCCATATATCTAAATATTTCTAATAACTTATAATTTTTTAATTATTTAATAATACCTTTTAACTAAATATCAACCAATTATTTTATTTATAAATTATTTTTATATATATTTTAAAGGTATGGTCACCGAATATAATTAAATTATAAAAATTGACTTTTTGACTCTGGTCCCAAAGTCAAGATTAGCCATTGGTCAAGATAGCAGTTGGACGCTCTGCTCAAACTATTTAACATGCAAAGCTGGATCTGTATCTTTAACTTGTCATGACGATGAACCACACTGGTTGGTTCGAAACGCGTCAACAAAAGTCTGTCTACATGTGATTTACGCTGAGGATAAAATATTATTTACAACAATCATAATCATGAAAATTCATATATAATCAACTTATGATCTTATAAATTATATGACTCTAACACAAGACACACCAACGTGGACCACAAAATGGCATTTTTTGGAGATTGTCTCCTCTTGGAATTTTATTTTCCAATAGAAACTAGAGAAATAATCATCCTTTAGCTGGTAATTTTAGTACTCGAATAATTTTCCACCACCATGATTGTACCTCCGGTTATTTACTTGCGAAAATGAATAAATATATTTCTTTAGAGGTATATTTCCCATAAGAGGAGTGTATCTAAAGAAGCTTATCCTCCTTGTTGAGGATTCTGACATTAGATTTTCTTAGAGCATTGGTGTAGTTATTCCATATCTGGTGCCATTCAATAGGTAAATTGAGATTCTGTGCCGATAACCATCCCTGGCCCCAAACATAATTCTTTTTTGGATCAGCTATTCGATTTAATGTTCGCTTACCTTGAGCATCCAAAAAATTCACCACATCACATGGGAGCAGGTGTTGATTACCACTACCCTATCATGGATCAAGACCAATCCTAACTTGCTCCCTTGATCCCACTCTCCATGTCAATCTTGATCTGATGATTTTGAATGACTCAACTACCACTTTCTAAATTGTTGAAATATTTTTTCTTCTTTTGTTTGGATTCTTAATCCAATATTTTAGGGATAGAGGAAAAATATATTTTATTTATACCACTTCCATCCACAAACTAACTATAGATAACAATCTCCAACCTACTTTAGCAACAAGTGCATTTAAATTATTTAATTGCCAGCCACCCCATTTCTTAGGGAGTGCAATCTTGTCCCATCTTACCCATGCAAATGTTATTCCTTCTTTTTCTCCCATCCACATAAAACCATGACAACTTTTTTGTACCAAACGCAAGGTTCCTTTGGGAATCCAAGACAGTGACATCCAAAATATTAGGATTGCCTCTAATACAAATTTGATGAGAACCAATCTACTTGCACGGGATAACCATCTCAAGGTCCAAACTTTGAGTCTTTTTTCAATCTTCACTAGAAGCCACATCCAAGCATCCTTGTTATAGTTGTTCAACTTCAAGTGAAAACCAAATCATCAAAGTTCCAAAAATGTTTTGTAACATCCCTAGTGAAAATTCCATGTAATAGAAAATAATAAAAGAAAAATAATAACCATGGTTGATGGGACACTTATTCCAAGCTAAATGTTGGGCAAAATCATAGTGATGGGGATCACTTGTGATTGATAAATGGCTAAGGAAATTGGAAAAGGAAATGGCTAAGGCTTTGGAAAGGAAAAATGGCATTTTGGCACATTTATTTATGAAAATAATGGAAATTAGGAGAAAAAGGAAGGGAAAGGTCACAGGTTCATGTGAGGAGGAAAATGAAGGAAAATAATGGAAAATGAAGAAAATAGAGGCCTCATTAACAAAAAGGCTTCTGAGGATTAGTACATAGACTTTTGTCAGTTCAATTTTGGAAATCTCTCTCTATTCTCTCTCTCGTACTCTTGGACACTTAGAGTTTTCTTGGAGCACTCTTGGAGAGTGTGGCATACTTGGAGTTTTGGAGCAAGACGACAAAGGAAAGGTAGGAAAGTGCAAGAGGACATCGGGATCATCAGCTACAATGTGTTTTTCTTGCAAGTACTGAGTTGCATGTATGTTCTACTCACTAGTTTTGGCATGCATGGCATATGAATGTGGTTTATTGGTCATGATCTCTCACTAGAATGGAGAATTGCCTGGATTGCTAGTGGATTTTCCTAGCCTTTCCATTTCCTGGATAGCCATGGTGATTATGGGTTTATTTCTTTGTTTTATTTTGGTTGGTTCTCATGTTTCCTTTAGCTTGGGTTGAGTTACTAGTTCCTGGAGCCTTGGTTGGACAAACTCTCTAGAGCCCTATAAAAACTTGGGTTAAGTTACTAGTCCTGGAGCCTTGGTTGGACAAATGCTCTCGAGCCCTTGGTGGGTTGAGTTACTACTCCTGGAGCCTTGGTTGGACAAACGCTCTGGAGCCCTGTATAAGTTTTGGGTTGAGTTACTAGTCCTAGATCCTTGGATGGAAATAACGCTCTGGAGCCCTAAAAGGCTTGGATAGAGACCAATTTGATGATGGTTTTGTGATGTCCGACTGTGAGGTAGAATGACTATTTGATGGGTTGAGGTGGTTGGCCTATGGAAGCCCTAGACGGTTTTGGATTGATGTGTTTTATGAGGTCTCACATTTATGCTTGGAATATGGCATCGGGGTGATTTGTTGAAGATATTTTTGGCTCATCCATGTTTACAGTCAAGTGGTTTGTGGAAGTCCCACAACTAGTTGGCCTTTGCATCGTTAATATGAGGATATTTCTCCTCGTTATTTTATGAGTATTGTTGGTTTATATGTGGATCATATGGTTTTTGTTTCCTTGCTATTTATTTTTTTATTATGTTGGTTATGTATATGTATTATGCAAGTAGCTTTGTATGGCTCTCATCATGTTTTTTCTTGTAAATGAATAAGCAATGTATATGTGACCTAATGGATGAAACTACAGCTAATGTGTTGAGGAATCAATGCTTATTAGTGATTCTCAAATGAGTATGAGATCCCTATGCTTAGATGTGTTGTTTACACCTGTAGATTACATATTTGTGATATGTTTGATAAAATCCTATCATGGCTAGTAGGGGTCTAGTCAAGGGCTTGTTTAAGTAATTGCATTTGTATCATCATTCCCTTTTTATCTTTATTTCTGAAGGTGTCATTCAATTCTGGCTAGTGGCTTGGGATCTAGGCCTGAAAAAGTGGCTCAAATCCCATGAACTCTAGCACAACACTGAGAAAAATAGTCCCTCGACATTGCTATGCCATGTTGTGGGGCATCCAGAGCCCTCTAGTTGCAAGCATGCCCATAGCATGGGAGAGTCTAGGGGTTAATTGGTCTAAAAACTCAATGGGACCTAGGGGCGGGTTACCAAAGATGTTGGGATGGTTCCTGATAGTCCTATTGCTGATGTGGAAGGTCTATATGGTGTGTTTTTGTTTGTTCCACTTCTTTAACATGACTTAGCAGGTCGAATCATATCCTAGTAACTTCTCGTCACATGTTTACCCCGGATGGCAGATTACTTCTTTGATGTTGTAGGAGGGTGTTACAGAGTGGTATTAGAGCATGGTTCACCCCTTGGACTAGATGGGTTGTGTGTTGGTCATGCATTCATGTCAGTTTCATATGTGTTTCTTGTGTTGTGAGAAAATGTGCTTGTTTCATTTGCATGGTATGGGTCATGGTTGTAGTAATGTTTCCATGGGAATTTGATGGTGTTGTTGTCGAGTGTGTCATCATGAGTGTATTGTTGTTATGCATTGTTTATGCACGTAGTTTTCACATGTGGTCAAGTGTACAGTGATATGGCAGTTGTTGTCATGCATGAGGTTATGGTATGTGTGGTTGCCATGGTCATGCATTGATGACTAGGCTCTAGCTAGAATGATGGTTATATGCTTATATGCTTATGTGTTATATTTCTATATGATGTCATGATTATGTTATACATGTATTACATTGATTTATTGACCTTGTAGATGAGGTATCCTCCCCAAACTATACTGAGGTGCATTGGTTTATTGTGATTTGGTTTAGTTGAAATGATATACCTTGCAATAAGAATATCAAAGATGACTAGCAAGATGGTATATTACAGTTCTAGAGACTCTCCCTATGGATCAGATGAGTAGTGTGGTGTTGGGCACCCTTTTGATTTGGCAGGCAAACTAAGAATCCTAAACGAAGAAATAAGGAGTTGTAAGCCAAACATTGATAGAATCATATAGGCACAAAAGAAACAAGCAAAGGTAAATGCAACAATACTTCAAAGTTTGTCAGAATTGCAGCAATAGGGACCACTTCGGATCAGATATGTGCAGAAGGAAAAAACTAGCATATGGAAGTAGGTCGCATGGTGGTCACAAGTCAGATATAGATGACACAGTTAGAGATGGCAAACTATTGTATACTTCAGATAAGAGAGGTGATAGACATAGGTACTATTCTAGTTCTGGTTCTAATCGGCATGATGATTGACATTGTTATCATCCTTATAGGAGAAGTGATAGGGGTATTTTATGGATGAGTTTAAGAAATCAAAGCCACCTACATTTGATGGAGATATGAAGAAATAACAGGATGCAAAGATATGGTTGCTTTGTATGAGGAAGTTCTTCAAGTTGCATGAGTATTCAGAGAACATGAAACCAAAATATTTACATTCATTCTTATAGGTAAGTAGATATTTGGTGGGAAGATGCGAGGAATGTTAGAGGCATTCATGAGGAGGACTTGACTTGGAGTGAGTTCGAGAGACTATTCAAGAAGAAGTATCTATCAGAGAGATATTTTGATGACAAGGAAAAATAATTCTATGAGCTAAAGATAGGATCGATGACAGATGAGGAGTACACTAGCAAGTTCTTGGAGCTACTAAGGTATTTGCCTTACCTCAAGGATGAGAAGGCCAAGATTCAAATATTCACTAGTGGGTTATCGATGACATTCAAAGACAGGATTGAGTTCGATGAGCCTAGATCATTGGAGGAGGTCATTTGAAAGCTAAATAATTTCTATGAACAATCGAAGCGCAGGTCAAAGACTAAGCTAAACTAGAATGGTAATGAAAATAAGAGAGGAAAATGGTATAAGAAGTGAGCAAGACCTCAAGATTGAGGTAATAAAGATAATGTTACACCACATAAGAAGTTTAATGTATTTGACAGAGATAGGGACTTCAATTTGAGGAGCAAAGTAAGGAGATTGTGCGGTGTTGGACTTGTGGACAAGATCATCATAGGATAGATTTTCCATAGTATCAGGGTGATAGGCCTTAGATATATAGTGCACAGGAGGTGCATACCATTTGGTATGTTGGTTAGATCATTCCTCGTATCTATGCAACGCTAGATAACAACAGGTAGACCATCAGGAATCTATCATTAAGATGGATGGTAATATTTTTTATCTTGGTGTTTCTATTTTGATTTACCTTGGATTTAATTATAGTTATGTTAATCCTGACCTGGTGAATAAGTGTGGTTTTTGTTAGCACTCCTTAGTGTCCCAAGGCTGAGAAAGGAGACCGACAGAGGTAACCTCAAACCAACTTTGGATCTGGTAGCTATCCCTACCAAATCAGAGAGGGCTCTCTCAAGGATCTCACATTCAATAAAGTGACTGGAGAGGAAATCAAATGTTAGACTAGATATTAATCTCAATGGTGCTTTATTTTTAGGGTTTGCAGGATGAAGCTCAAGGGTCTAGGAACTAGGCAAGGTTTTCTATTGATCAATTGCGGATATATAATGGGGAATGGTAGGTATGCTCAGTGACAGAAGTAGGTTGTCATGGTGGTGCAGAGATAAAAAGGTAGAGGATCATAATGAGCATGTGACCGTGAATTCACTCATCAGAAGAAAGAACACTAGCATGAAAATCTCATCAAAACAGACCATATAACTTATGAATTCTATTAAACACCTACAAGAAATCATAGATATGGTAATAATGAGAAATATATATTCAATTTTATGATAAAACAAAGGAAAAAAACATTGTCACAAAGCATACCACAAGAATTCCAAGATAATAGTTGCAATTTTCTGTTGTATTACTGCAAAAAAGTGTACAATAGCTCCCAGTTATGATTCTCAAACATCCAACCCTCTCTGTGAATTAGATAAAGATACATATAGATCAAAAATAAAATTTCCCCCTCTAAGGGGTCAAATCCATCATCATAGGAACTATTTACATCAAAATCTCTAACCATACCTAACACTAGGGAGGTTAGAAACCAATTCCTTGTTTAGACTAACTGACTTCGTTTGACTTTGAAAGCATTAATTACAATAAAATTCACTCTTAACATCCCTATAAAAATTAATTACATCATTTAGAATTATCTCAATACTAATTACATCAATAAAAATCAACCCTTGACCATAAAAACTTAGAAAATAGGTTTCTCCCTAAAAGCGCAGCGAAATGTGCAGAAGCGTAGCGAATTTTGGCAAGATGTTTTGGAGGCCTTCCTGGAAGCGTTTTCTGCTAAAAATGGTATATATGGAAATATGGGGATGTCTACTAGGCTTATGAAGCTTCACATCTACGAAAAATCCTCTCCAATACTACTTAAAACTCAATTTTCCACAACTACTCCAGGACAGCAGTGTGAGGTCCAAAAAGGTGGCAGAAACATGAAAATTAGCTATTTTTTTTACCTTTTCTCCAAACTATCAGTTGAAATGAAAATAGAGTTGATATATGTGATGTAGGGACCAATATATTTCCATAAATGTAAGCCATTTGTGATTTGGAGACCTTGAGAAAAAGTGTAGTGTGGCGACGTTGTGCTTTTGGAGGGTCAAATTTCTAGGATTTCTACAAAACTAGGGCTCAAATATGGAGAAATATATCTCTAACCACAACATTTTCTACAAAAATGGGAGAGGTTTGTTTAGATAAGGTTGTTTTGAATAAAAACCTCTCTCATTATTCAAAAATAATTTCCCATTTGTTCAGAATCAAAGTTTTAAGTTGGTCACTAAAAACGCAACGAATAATTGAAGAAGTGCAATGTGTGGTTTGGAGAGTGATTTGGTGGCCTTCCTGGATGAGCTAGCTGATTAAAAAGGTATGTTTGGAAATATTATGATGTATAATACACAATAGATTCATCAATCACACTGGAAACACCTACTCCAAGCCCCTGAAAAAATGACTTGAAGTCAAGTTGTCCAGAGTGTAGCAACTGTAGTTTAGGAATTTACTTCAAAACATAACACCTGTGCATAAACTTAATGATTTTTTTTTTTGGTATATTATTGACAAAACCTCTTTCACTTTTGAAAATTCATCTTCATTACTTCAGAAAATGATTTTTAAGTAAGACTATCCCTGTGTGCAACAAATGACCTCAAAACCCTAAAAATCATGCCAATTTCCTTTGTTGATACCAAGAATTCCATCCCTGCTATGGTGGTCTTGGTCCTCTTGAAATTGGTGGAAAATAGATTGGTCAACTTAGCATGATAGCCCAATTCTTGAAATCTTTCACAAAATCCTAGGTAGCCAGCATCTTCAAATGATCTTTTGATGAATGGGGAAGCATTGATCTCCTTCATATTGGATTGTTTAAATCTAGATATTTTCCCTCCTTTTTTATACTTCCTCTACTCACTAGCCATGGGGTTGGTTTGCATAATAGAAACCCTAGCTTGTTTGGAGGGAAGGGAAGGGTAGGATAGGGAAAACAGGGGAAAATGGGGCAGCGAGTTTAGGTAAGGGAATGGATGGGATAGGGATTAGGGAAATTTATAGGAAACTTCTAGGGGGTAGGGATAGGTGTTAGGGAGACTTGGGAGGTGGAATCACTTGAAATGAGGTAGGGGAAGTGGGGAAAAGGCTAAAACACAGTCCTAACCCAAAATTTTGCAAAAATGCAACGTGGGCTAGGGTTTTAGGGGAAAATGATGGTAATGAGGGAGATGAGGGTGGGAAATGTTTTGGGGAGGGGTATGGAGTGTGAATGAGGGAGTTAAAATAGGAAAACTAGGGATTTTCTTACTGAAATTATGAAAACACTAAGATAACTCAAAAATGTGGCATAGAAACCCTAGGAGAGGGATTTCACCATTGGCTGAAGAAAATCACTGAATAAGAGCTTAATGAGAGGTTGTACTTACTTACTTAGGGTGTCTTGAACCTGTAGAATGTGGAATGAACCCTGTTGTTGCTCTCTTTGTCCTCCAAACCCAAAAACGCATCGTGCTAGTGCAGAAGTGCAATGTGCTTGATGGAAAGGATTTGGTGATGAAAAAATTTTGGTTTTTATCGCTGAGATGAAGCAAAATGGTGGATGAGAGTTGAATGAAGATGAAATTAAGTGTTTACATGCTTGGGTGGACCCTTTATGGCTTGAAAGATGATTTTTCTTTGATGATGCCATGACATCATACGTCCTTTTGAGAAATGATGTGATGAGGTAGTGTCCTGCAGTTTTATTAATTTATTGAGCATAGCTACATCTTCATAAGGAGGGAAAGTGTACCTTTGAAATATTTTAAAACACCTTTCCCTAATTACTAACTCCCTTGATGGTGACTATGGTGATGAAATGACTTTTTTACATGACTTTTTATGACATGACCTAATGATGACACCAAATGGAACGATAACCAAAATGATGACCAAGACACCCTTGGATGACCTATCACAAGGAGTGATGACAAGACCATAATGGAATTTATTGACCTTGATAATGGGAGTAGTAATAACCTAAAATTGACCAATGATCAAATTTTATTTGAAAATATAACAATTTCACGTAATAACCTTATCAACCACATGGAAAGAGTACATTTGATCACTGGTGACTCATAGGCACTAACATCAGCTCCAACTAGTGATGGAAGCTCCTTTAGGAGGTGTCAATAACACCATAGACTAGGTAACCTCATCCATTGGGTGATGGAGTCAAAATAAGACACTTAACACTCAAAAGACTGACTCACTAATCTTAAGAAAAACTGAAATTGACTTGACTTGGATGAAAAAATGACTTTACTTACACATGACAGCAAACCATTGGGATCTTAGGGCCTTCACCTCTGGCTTAAAATCTTGATGATAACTACCCACCTACTGAAGATATATATACAATCATGTGAAATTATCCCTCCAGTGGAACCAATCCAGCAAATGGAAACTTACATGAAATATGCTCGTACTTTCCTTGAGCAGGCAAAAAAAACAAAAGATAGGAAACTCAAAGTGTCCACTGAAGATGTGCTCATGATCTATAAATACAAGAAAATTTATCTTCCTAGATGGCTGCAACAAATTGGCAATATGGTCTTTAATAATTTGGAGCATTACCATTTCTTGAAAGTGAGCAGAAATACAAGGACACCCTTCATTTTCCAATACAAATGTTTTGTCAGGATGAAAGAAGAAAATATGTTCATCAAGTTTTTCGTTCACATCAAGAGAAAAGTAAATTTGTTCTTGAAAATATCTATTTGAGGCAGCCAAATTATCAATAGAAAAAATGTGCAAATCCATAGGATCTGGGACAAACTGCTCTTCTTCAACAAACTCTTCATTTTCTGAATCTGGAGGAAGATCATCCTGTGCAAGAGGCTCTAAAACAACCTCTTCTTTATCACTTCTCTCCTCTTTATAATCTGTTTGAAATGTTTGATGATTATTTTCTTCCATAATTACATTTTCTAAAACCTCCACACATGCCAAATCAAAATTATGATTTCCACAAAAATTACCTTGATATAATTTTTCAGAAAATGGATGAGTTGGAGAGACATATGAGTGGTGAATGTCTAGAGATCCTTGTTCATGTATTTCATCAGAAACCTCATCTTGGTCTTCACAAACCTGAACTTGAAATAAAAACCCAAAGAATGAACAATATGAAACAAGAATTGAATGACTATCTTCATTCCTCTCATTAAAAAACTAACAAGTCTGCTACAAAGATTCACGAAACTCATAGCATGGAGCATGACTATCATACACTAGCATTGGTTCTTCATTAAAACAGGTTGATGTTAGCTCCCTATAATACTAGTGATTACCCCATTACTATTGTAGTTGTATCCCTTATTAATATTGTTGTGCCCCTATTGTCCCCATATTGTTATTACCGTGCCCCATAGAATCTCTCTATTGTTATTTTTGTGGCTTTATATTATTATTGTTAGGTCGGCGGGTTATATTGTGACTCCTTATACTCCTATATATAGAAAGAAGGTTTTGTCATTTGAATCATCCAAGAATTGTTCATTTATGTAATGTAAAGGAGGTTTCCCTCTCGAAGAGGCTGAATTATAAGGCGTTGATCTATCTTTTATATCTTTTTGTGAGTTGGTTTCATAACATTTGGTATCAGAGCTTTGGATTCTAAGGTTTCATTGCTCCAAATAGGTCATCGTGGAATCTTCGATATAAAGTTTTTTCTACAACTTTTCAGAAGCTAAAAAAAAACCATTTGAGATGAAATCACACTAAACCTCGCTTCCAAATTTCAGAGCTTTTCACACTATATTTGTGGAGATATGATCTGAGGAAGTTGGTCTTTTTGCAGACTCCTGAATTACATTCCAAACAGGTGACCTGGGAAAACCATTATAACTTTCTCTTTGAGCATCAGATTGAAATTTCATTAGAAGGTACAGAAATAGGACGGACTATAGTTTCTCGTATATAATTTTCAGAGCCAAAGGTCGAAACGGTGACTCGTGGCATGTCGTACAAGTTTGCTCTACTAAACGCGGATGGATACTGTAGGTCACAATTTCAGAACTAGATGATCCGAAATTACAGAGATACATCAGATTCAATATCCAGCTCCTACAAAGTGAAAAAAGGTGTGTAGTTTTTTTTTTAATTTTTGCATAAGCTTGGTTTCAAAAATTAGTTTGAAGGAATTCGAAGGGCATAGTAAAGCATTATTATTGGTAATTGATGCCCTGAGGAAAGAAAATGCAAACACCTAGTAAGAAACTGAAAGCTCTAGCATGACTCATGAAGAAGAGGAAGAAATGAAACATGATATATCAAAATTACGAGACCAAGTGCAACAAGTGTCACTTGCACAAAAAGTAACAGAATCTAAGATGGATGCTTTAAAGAAAGATGTAGAAGCTAAGATGGATGGTTTAAATAAAGGCGTAGAAGTTAAGATGGATTGTTTAAAGAAAGGTGTAGAAGCTAAGATGAATGACGTGGAAGCTAAGATTGACGATTTGAAGATAGGCATGGAAGATTTGAAGAAAGATTTGACAAAGTTTCTACAAGAAATTCTTACTAATGGTGAAAGGGTAGTAAAGGAAACTCATGATGAGAACAAAAGAAATGTTAATCATGATTTCATAGACACTAATGTTGGACCAAAGACCCACCATATTCCAAAAATCGATATGAGGAAGTTTGATTGCAAGGATCCTGCAACATGGATATTACAGATGGAGCAATTTTTTGATCTCAATAATGTGCAAAACACACAAAAGGTACGTATTGCAACTTTATATTTGCAACCAAATTAGTTTGTATGGTATCAATGGCTTTGCTCTCGTAAACAAATTATCACTTGGGCAATTTTTACGGAAGAATTGACAATACATTATGAGGATACAAAAAGCAACACTTTTTTTAGCCAATTGATAAGTCTCAAACAAAAGGGTTCAATAATGGAGCACATTGAGGAGTTCCAAAAATTGAACATAAGGGTAAAAAATATTCAGAGGAGCATAGAATTGATGTGTTCATAGGGACTTTAAAGGATAATATCCAACATTATGTTCACCTTTGGGAACCTGATTCATTAGAGAAGGCATTCAGGTTAGCAAGAAAAATGGAAAGCAAAATTATGGCAACCAGGAATCATACCACTCACAACTATAAAGATGGAAGTGTTGTTCCTCCTAGTCTTCCACAACCTATAAGGTTGACACCACAACAATTGGAAGAAAAAAGAGCAAAAGGGCTTTGTTACAGTTGTGATAGGAAATACACTAAAGGTCATAAGTGTGCTGAGAAGAAATTATTCTACATAGATTGTGAAGAGGAAGAAGAAAAGGAGCAAGAAAGGTCAAAAGAAGAGGATATACTCTAGGAACAAAGCCTAGATAAAGAAGAAATGAATCCAACCATATCTTGTAATGCATTGGATGGAATTACCACTTCTCAAACCATCAAGATAGAAGGACAAATCAAGAAGAAAAAGGTAATAGTGTTGATTGATTTAGGAAGTACCCATAATTTTATTCATTGTAAGATAGCAAGAGAATTGAATTGCTTCCTATATCCAGCACCAGAGTTTCAAGTGATGGTTGCAAATGGATGAACGATAAATTGCCCTGGAAAGTACCATAATATCAAGCTATCCATGGGAGAATATGTATTGACTAGCCCAATGCTTTCAATTCCAATGGGAGGTGCTGATGTTGTACTAGGAGTCCAATGGCTATAATCCTTGGGTACAATAGCTTTTAATTTTCAAGAACTTTTCATGAAATTTTCTGCGGAAGGAAAGGAAGTTGAATTAAGGGGTATTGAATGGAAACCATGAAAGATAATCAAATCTAATGGTATGACAAAGCTTCTAAAAAAGGAACAAAGAGGTGTAATTGCACAATTATGTTCGCTAAATGTTTCCACATCGGAATCATCTATTTCTCCAGATCTCCAAAAATTCTTGGACAATCATTCCAAGGTATTTGAGACTCCAAAAGGTCTCCCACCTATTCGTGATCATGATCATGCTATTCATCTGATTCCAGGAAGTGTTCCTCCCAACATCAGGCCGTACAGATATCCCTATGCCCAGAAGAGTGAAATTGAACGTATGGTTGCAGAAATGCTAGAGGCTGGTATAATTCAACCTAGTCAAAGTTCTTTCTCTGCTCCTGTAGTATTGGTGCATAAGAAGGATGGATCATGGCGCATGTGTCCGGATTATAGGGAGATCAACAAGATCACTATTAAAGATAAGTTTCCCATTCTGGTCATTGGTGAATTACTGGATGAATTGAATGGATCAATTTACTTCACCAAGTTGGATCTTCGTTCAGGATGTCATCAAATCATAATGAAGACTGAAGACATTCCGAAAACAACATTTTAGAACTCATGAGGTTCATTATCAATTTTTGGTCATGCCTTTTGGCCTTACCAATGCACCTTCTACATTTCAAGGTTTGATGAATTCCATTTTCAAATCCTTCCTTAAAAAAATTTTGTTAGTATTTTTTGATGATATACTAATCTAAAAACAAGTCTTTGAAGGATCATGTTGAACATGTTGAAAGGGTGCTACAACTATTGGAGGAGAAACAATTATATCCAGAAAGATCCAAATGTTTCTTTGGAGTACAAGAGGTGGAATATTTGGGTCATATTGTATCTCATGAAGGAGTTAAGGTAGACCCTAGCAAAATTAAAGCCATTAAGTAAGGGAAAATCCCCACATCCATAAAGCATCTGTAGGGATTTCTCGGGTTGACAGGGTATTATCACAAATTTGTTAATAATTATGGGAGAATAGCAGCACCTCTAACAACATTATTGAAGAAATATGCATTTTCATGGACTCCAAAAGCAACAAAGGCCTTTGAACATCTTAAAGAGGCAATGTGCCAAGCACCGGTCTTAGCTACATCGGACTTCACAAAAAAATTTATTGTGGAATGTGATGCTTCAGGAAATGGAATTGGTGTTGTTTTAATGCAAGATGAAAGACCCATTGATTTTGAAAGTCGTCCAATCAAGGGGAATTTTTTACACAAAGCTATTTATGAGAAGGAAATGTTGGCAATACTACATGCACTTAAGAAATGGCGACTGTTATAGACATTTTTGTGCCTTACAACATGAAGCATGAAATGTCCATAATCTAAGGGATCCAAAGTCCCTAAACATGTTTTTCTTACCCCTAGAGGAACAAGGTCAGCAAACCACAGCACTGAATAAAAGTTCTCCACCTGAAAACACTCAAAAACAAGGCAATTCTGGATCATGTCAACTGCTCCACTGAGCATATGCGCTGAATGTCAACTGCTCCACTGTCTACCTGCGTTGAATGTCAACTGCAAAGAAGGCTACCTGCGCTGGGCGAGTTAGGACATGTGGCACAGTCATTCCTCAAGGTTTCAATGCCCAGGAAGCTTCCAAAATGACACTTGGATCAGGGAATTCGACTGGTGATGAGTAAGAGGTTCTAGATCTCCAAGTGGAAGCAAGAACCTCCAAGTGGACTCAAGAACTGAAGAATAACTGAAGTGAGAGAGGACACTAGTCAGCTTCATGCCAGCCTCAAGCTGACTCATCCTTTCTCCAAAACTCCTATATATAGATCTCTCTCATGAGGTCTAGGGAGGCTGGAATCTTGTGAATGTAAAGAATTGTTGTTGGTTTGAGTTTAGAACTATTGGGTGATTTGCTTTGAAGGAGGTGAAGAGGAGATTTCTTTCTGCTGGGAAGGTGATGCTGGATTGGACCTTTTATGGTTGTATCACTTCCTGAACCTTACTTCTTCCATTAATAAAGCATTTGAGGTTCTTCTATATGCATGTGTCTCAATGGTGTGTTGTTATACTTGTGTATTTGATTTATTCTAATCCTTGAATCAATTATGAATGTATGCTTCTTGTAGTTTCCCTCTCTTGCCATTTTGCAGGATCTTGGTGTAGCTGGGCCAGTGAAAGAGCAAGGAGCTGGGGGCAAGCAGCAAGGAGAGAAGATTGGATCAATCATTAGCGAAAGACATCGGTTAGTGGATCTCTTTCTCCCCTCCTTTACATCTCATAAAGAAGTAATCTTAGATAGCTTTGCTTTGATTGTTGCTAAGGAACTATCACCCTTAGAGTGGGATAGGGTCATTCCGTATTGGATACTTTTCCCAACAACAAATTGGCGACTCCGTTGGGGATCATATCTTGTTGGTTGTTTGTGTTTTTGCTATTCATTTCCTAAACACAAGGAGTACCGAATCGAACTGCATTTGGATCTTTCAAATGCAAAGTAGAGGGCAGCTACTCTAGCTCAGTTTCTGGGCATGTTTATGATTTGAAGAGCTGATCCACAAGGACTCTAAACAGCTCTTAGTGATAGCTTTTCATCCTCCTTTTCATCCTTTAGTGTGTACCTGATTGATAGCTTTGATTTGGCCAAAAACTGTGGATTTTTGAGCAATCTGTAACCCAGAAACCAAGAGAAACGAGAGTTTCTCTCTTCATTGCAGACACTGTGAAGGCATTCTGCATTTCATCGCAGGTCCCGAAGGGGCTACCTGCGCTGAATGTCAAACTGACAGTGTACTACCTGCGCTGAACCAGTGTGGCCTTGTGCAGCTGGGGTTCTCTGCTTTCTGTTGCCCTATTTTCATCCTTGTTTTTGCTGCCTGTTATCAGTCAATGTACCTATCTGAAACCACCTCTCTTTGCCACTATTCCGCCTCGGTTGTATAAAGAAACTGTATTTGTTCTTTGTGTATTTCTTATATCATTTGCAGTTTCCCATAACGAAAGTGAACTAGTCTTGTTGTGGCCTCTTAGATCTAGACCTGTGATAAGTGTCGTTCTGATCTTAAGAGTTAGTTTGTTTGCTGTTCATAGCTGATTGAGCTTTTTATTTCGTCATATGGTTTGAATTTATGTATTTCTAGTGTTGAAACAAGTAAATCTTAAGGTGTCTTTTGATTTTGGACAAGAGCTTGTTTGCTTTCACTTGAAATTGAATTCAAAGTTATACAACAGCTTTCTTTTTGTAGTACACCAACATTAAGAAAGAGAAAAGAAATACCTGCATTGTGCATGTGCATTTTGACAGCTTGCATGTTGATTTAGGAAAAAGTGCATTAGTGTGTGCTCTATGATCTGTGTGAAAAGATGATGTCTTTCTTTTCCCTCGGTAGTTAAGATTTTCATAAGTTGAAAAGATTGAAAAAGCTTGCTTCTCATCTTTAGACTGCATTTAGGAGTTGTACCATACATCTCGTGGTGATACATAAAGGCAAACTGCTAAACAAGATCAACCTTAAAATAAATTGAATTTACATAACAACGCTTTGAAACATAACGCAAACACATAGAGGTCTAAGCTAGAGACGTGTTCCGGCGTCGTTAAACGTGATATCTTAGCGTTGAGTGGTTGGGTGATTCCTCCACGGTGAAGCGATAAGTATCAATACGGACTTGTGCTCCCACGTACCGTCGCGTATATATTGGGAGACCCCTATAGGAATAAAGCCTTTATCCATAGGAAGCCGTGTCGGCCGCCCTACTGATCGCAATGCAGTGAACACAGCATTCACGAAGATCGACCACCCGTACCGTAAAACGTATTCTGTGGTTTTGCGAAAAGTTTGGCACACCCTCTGCCTAGAACTCCAGAGTAGTTTCTTTTGGCCTTTTTCAAACTCTATAACTGAAAAAGTCCATCCGAGCATTTGTCACTTCGGGCTCGTTAAAACATCGAAGGAGACTAGAGTCATCTTTAGCTTTTTCTCGACTCTTAAAAAATGAAAAAGCAAGTTGTGTCTAAAGCGTCGTTATAAAATTTATTTTAAACGGAACATAATCACCTCCTATTCCTGCGTTGATCTGTAAGTTGAGAACATGGAACGCACTAACCAAGGAATTCCCCATGATGGAAATCCTAGTCCTTTCTCCTCTTGGGGAGAAGTTGGTGCGCCCCACATGGCCACATTGTCGCTTCCAGGACTGACAATTGGCCTGCCAATTTGGCTATTCTCAACCAATGTAGTTCAGAACACCATGGTTCCTGAACAGTCGAGTCAACAGTTAGATCAGTCTAGAGCTGCCCACCAGCCTTCTACTTCCTATAACTCTTCCTCCAATCCTTCATCTTCGCAAGGTAGAGCCGGCAAAAGCCAAGCTCCCATGGAGAAGAAGGAGAAGAAGAAGAGAGAGAAGAAGAAGAAGGAGCCTAAGGCGACTGGGGGCAAGCAAAAGACATCTGACAAAAATCCACACACAGCACAGACCGGGCCTAAATCGCCATGTGTCATATGTAGAGGAGACCACTTCCATCGAGATTGTCCCTGTATTCCCCGGATACTAAGGGACTGGTCCCCTCGTTTGCACAGTTCGGGAGCATCAACCTCTGATAGCCATGTTGAATGCTTACCGTCAACCAGCGAAAGTGAAGGTTCAAGACAAAGAGGGGGAGCAAGATCCCCCTGCAGACTGTGTGAAGGCGATCACGCCATCCACCGTTGTCCCTTCTTAGACGAAGCGAAGAGAGTTTTGGAAGATCGCCTGGTTTCACCGTTGAGACTTCCTCCTGGATACAAAAAACTCGTGCCAAGTCCTTCGTTGGTTGAGAATACAGCTGGCCCACTCAAGTGGTCAGCTAAAGAGTCAGTCATTGAAAATGAACCTACTGAATCCAGACCGGACGAAAGTCCAAAGGTCGAAACGGCAGTTGACCCGGTTCTCCCTTCAGAAGTTTCATCTTCAAATGACACCGTCACTGGAGATTCATCTTCAAATGACACCCTCACTGAAGAGAATAAGGATGACACCATCCAGATTCTTTTCATCAACACAGACTCTGACGAGCATCAGGGCAATGCGCCCATTCCTTTATCGCAGGAAGGAACATCGTCAGGGTCATATCCGGCCGTGTATTCGGTCCCACCACCAAGCAACCTGGTTGTGTCCTTTGATTGGAACCAACTAGGCAGACCCCGGTTGCCAGCCAGTATACCATTCAGAATCATAGTCCAAATTTACAGAATGGTAATGGCTGGCACTATCATTGATGAAGGGGCATCTGTGAGTATCCTTTCCTCTGTTGCTTGGAAAGCACTGGGTTCCCCGGCGCTTTTGCC
Organism: Pinus tabuliformis; assembly: GCA_031772625.1. Classification (NCBI taxonomy): domain Eukaryota; kingdom Viridiplantae; phylum Streptophyta; class Pinopsida; order Pinales; family Pinaceae; genus Pinus; species Pinus tabuliformis. The sequence continues at coordinate 266,094,416 of CM062805.1, forward strand.
TGAGATAAGAAATCTCTCGGGTTTCGATAAAGGAACCAGTCGACCATTAGGGATCCTCCCCAATGTGCCCATTACATTGAAAGGGAAGGCCGTTCAAATGAACGTGATGGTCGTTCAAGGACCCTTGGATTATAACCTACTCCTTGGACGAGACTATATATATTGCATGGGAGATGTGGTCTCCTCACTCTTTAGAGTAATGTGTTTTCCACACGAAGGAAGAATGGTCAAGCTCGTAGACCAACTTTCATTTCTGGGATCACGCATCGCAAATAGTCACATACCAACCCTGAATGGTCTATTCAATCAAGAAATGTCTCCACCCCCAGTCCTTCTTCCCGATGAGTGCGAGTGATTCGGAAAGATGGGACTGGAACCCAGGGGGCATGCATCCTGGTCTGCTTTGGGCAGAAAAAACCCTGGGTATAAGGTAGAATTTCCGCGAGAGAGTATGACTAGTCCGTACCCCGTCCGTGGATGGAAGAGGGGTTGTTCTGGAATAGGATTCTTTTGTCAAAGTTACGTGTTTGACAAAGGTCATTCACCCTTGTCTATTTCGGTAGACATTGCCGAGGAAGTGTTTTGTTTGAAAGATTAACAAGACAATCTTTGGGTAACCAGAAAGAGGTAAGCCTCCCTCAATAACACCAATGTTTTGTCTTTGAGTAGTGTTCTTCTCTTGTCGCAAGTAGCTGCTCTCTTGTCGCAAGTAGCTGTTCTCTTGCGATCTTGCGAAAGATCTATTAAAAGTTGGGCTGACGAGAAGACAAGTATCGCATAAGACCCATTAAAAATAACGAGAAGACAAGTATCGTTAACATTAGACTAGCAAGACGACAAGTAGCTGTGAACACCCAAAGAAAAACAGAGGTGGGAAGGAGGAGGGGCAGCCTTGAAATTGTATTTTATACCTGGGGGCATGCAAACCTTTTGGAGTGCAAACTAAGAGCGGTTATTTATCTATTTTTTGGGTTAGCCGTTTCCGAACTTGCATAAAGAAAGGATATGGAGTAAAGCTTAGTGAAGATGAAACTCCTTAAAAAATAGAGATCTCACAGGGGACATTTCTTATCTTATGACTGGTAATTCGAGCAGTTTTAGCATAAAGTTCATGCTTGTTAAAAAATAAACGCAAGATCCGAGCAGTTTTAACGCGGTCTTCATGCTCGTTAAAAAATAAATAAAAGCAGTGAGCAATGTTTCCTCCAGAGTTTAAGCTCATTTTTAAATAAAAAATGAACCTATCCCGGTAAATAACCACTGTGATCGTAAATTTATCAGCCATAAAAGCCTTGGTCGTGTTTTGCACCTGCCACCTCCACTTTTCATTTGGCCGATTGTTCACCTCCATATGATTGTTTACCCATTTTGAGGAACAGCTGCGAAGAGTGATTTCACCTAGCCATCCTTGTGACACTGCCGTGATTGGAAAATTCCAACCTGTACCTGGAATCAGTTGCTATCCCTGTTTATCACTCGTTCCTCAAAAGACGAGTCTTCTTTAAGCTCTTTTCAACTGACTCGTAAAATATGAAAAGATTGCCGAGTTTTGGCCTACCAGCTCGTTAAAAGGACCGGAAGAGCTATCCCTCCTCTAGATTTTAATCTTTTTGGACCTGAGGGATTATTGCACAAAAAGGTCGAGCGCTTGTTATTCGGCTCGTTAAAGTTATCGAAAACTCATCCCTTCTGTATTGTTTTATACTTTTTCGGACTTAAGGGATTAGATGACGAAAAAGGAATTGTGGAGTTAACTTTATGTACCTTTTCAGACTCTCTAAAAATGAAAAGGACTGAGTTTTCCTTGTCGTTAGACTCGTTAAAATGATTAAATAGCGACAAACTTGTCTTTAGACGAGAACGAGTTTCCCTATCGCTAGGCTCGTTAAAACATAGCGATGGGCTTGCCCGAAGGGCAGGTTATAGAACAAGCATATGTTATCCTCCTCAAGCTTGACAAAAATAAAGAGGTACTGGTCAGAAATGACTGGGGAAAAATTGGGAGAACCTCAAAGCTTTAATGGTAGCAAGTCGCTCTTGAACATGACACTTTTCCTCCGTATCACATCGGGTTGGGTTGTTTCATTCACCGGTCTCATCACCATGGTCTTGCCAAACCATCCACATTTGGGGTAATGCTACCGATCCATCGTATCAGTGTCGTTATATGTTCAAGAGATGTTGTTCAGAAAGAGTCAACCGTGTCCCATCCACTGCCATACATTATCCTTCATCCATTCATGACCGCCACCCTGAATCATATGTCACAGATTGTTTTCACCTCCATTAAAATCATTAGCTCCGTTCCGTGTCACTGATGTGGGATTCATTAAGGCCCTCCTTTGACGGATCGCTCCTTGTCGACATCAGCTCATTATCCAAGGAGTTGATCTAGGAACAACCCCTTCAGTACTTTGAAGCTTGCATGCCTCAATGGCAAGTTTCTCACCTCTGGCGATAGGTATACATCAATGACCTTCGACCAGAAGATTTTGCGTGGTGTTCGACGCCGAATCCTTTATTCACACCACGTGAATTGTACTGCAGTACCTTGAGGGTCATTATCATTATCGGTGATTCCTCTCGCGCTTGTTAACGGTTTACATCATTGACCGGTAATCAAGCGATGTCTTTCCATGTTCGACTTCAGCGCAATTCTCACATGGATCGACTTGTACTTAGAGTGAAGATCGAACGAGTTTGAAGACCCCGGATCTAGTTTCATCCATCTGGGCTGCGATATATATTCAGGAAATATAAAGACATTTGACATGTACATCATTGCAGCAGATGATCATCCTACTCAAAGGATGATAATTTTCACCAAAATTATCAGTCTACCATCAGACGATCGTCTGTTCTATGTACCAAAATGAATTTATAAAGCTGAGCATGGGAATGCCCGCCTCAGCTAGATCATGAAAGCAGTATGAAAAATAATGTATTGTATTGTATCTTATTACAGGTCACCTCTCAGCGATTGAATGAACTTCGGATCCTCCTGATAAAGCATTTCACCCGATAAACGACCTCATACTTTAGGGGGCAACTGTTATAGACATTTTTGTGCCTTACAGCATGAAGCATGAAATGTCCATAATCTAAGGGATCCAAAGTCCCTAAACATGTTGTTCTTACCCCTAGAGGAACAAGGTCAGCAAACCACAGCACTGAATAAAAGTTCTCCACCTGAAAACACTCAAAAACAAGGCAATTCTGGATCATGTCAACTGCTCCACTGAGCATCTGCGCTGAATGTCAACTGCTCCACTGTCTACCTGCGTTGAATGTCAACTGCAAAGAAGGCTACCTGCGCTGGGCGAGTTAGGACATGTGGCACAGTCATTCCTCAAGGTGTCAATGCCCAGGAAGCTTCCAAAATGACACTTGGATCAGGGAATTCGACTGGTGATGAGTAAGAGGTTCTAGATCTCCAAGTGGAAGCAAGAACCTCCAAGTGGACTCAAGAACTGAAGAATAACTGAAGTGAGAGAGGACACTAGTCAGCTTCATGCCAGCCTCAAGCTGACTCATCCTTTCTCCAAAACTCCTATATATAGATCTCTCTCATGAGGTCTAGGGAGGCTGGAATCTTGTGAATGTAAAGAATTGTTGTTGGTTTGAGTTTAGAACTATTGGATGATTTGCTTTGAAGGAGGTGAAGAGGAGATTTCTTTTTGCTGGGAAGGTGATGTTGGATTGGGCCTTTTATGGTTGTATCACTTCCTGAACCTTACTTCTTCCATTAATAAAGCATTTGAGGTTCTTCTATATGCATGTGTCTCAATGGTGTGTTGTTATACTTGTGTATTTGATTTATTCTAATCCTTGAATCAATTATGAATGTATGCTTCTTGTAGTTTCCCTCTCTTGCCATTTTGCAGGATCTTGGTGTAGCTGGGCCAGTGAAAGAGCAAGGAGCTGGGGGCAAGCAGCAAGGAGAGAAGATTGGATCAATCATTAGCGAAAGACATCGGTTAGTGGATCTCTTTCTCCCCTCCTTTACATCTCATAAAGAAGTAATCTTAGATAGCTTTGCTTTGATTGTTGCTAAGGAACTATCACCCTTAGAGTGGGATAGGGTCATTCCGTATTGGATACTTTTCCCAACAACAGTGACCCTACCTAATGGGAAGACACTTCAAGGTAAAAAGGGATCATGATAGCCTTCAATACTTTTTAGAACAAAGATTATCCTCTTAAGAGCAACAAAAGTGGGTCACAAAGATGTTGGGTTATGACTTTGAAATCATCTACAAAAAGGGAAGAAAAATGTGGTGGCAGATGCACTCTCAAGAAAGGATGAGGATGTGGAAGCATTGTTGTGCTCCATTTCTATTATCCAACCAGATTAGATAAACGAAGCAAGGGAGGAATGGAAGAATGATGAAGAAGTGTGGGAACTTATTCAGAAGTTACAACAAGATTCTAATACATCTGATACATTTAGCTGGAAAAATGATTCATTATGGTACAAAGATCGCTTATACCTCTGTAAGAATTCCCAACTCAAACAAAAGATTGTTATGGAATTGCACACTTCTCCCTTAGGAGGGCACTTAGGATTTTTAAAAGCTTACCACAGGGTTAAGAAGAAATTTTTTTGGGTGACCTTAAATCGGATATTCAAAATTTTGTGGCGGAATTTTTGGTTTGCTAACAAAATAAAGTTGAAACAATTAAGACCCTGGGTCTATTACAACCTTTATCCATTCCAAGCCAATGTTGGGAGGAGGCTTCAATGGATTTTATCACAGGTTTACCCAAGTTTGAGGGAAAGAGTGTCATCATGGTGGTAGTTGACAGACTTACCAAGTGTGCACACTTTTGTGCATTATCACATCCATTTAAAGCCAATGCAGTTTTTACTGCATTTATAGAAACAATTCAAAATCTACATGGAAATCCAAAGAGTATTGTAAGTGACAGAGATCCCATTTCTATTGGAAATTTTTGGACGGAATTATTTTCTTGTCTTGGTACTCAGTTAGCTCATAGCTCATCTTATCATCCTCAATCTGATGGGCAAACTGAGATAGTAAACAAATGTTTAGAAGGATATCTTTGTTGCTTTGTATCTGATAAACAGACATAATGGCTCAAATGGTTTCCTCTGGCTGAATGGTGGCATAACACTTCCTTCCATACAACAACAAAAATGACCCCATTTATGGCACTTTATGGATATCAAACACCATACATCACATCATATTTAAGAGAAAATTCTAAGGTTCAAGCAGTGGAACATCACATCGAACATCAACAATAAGTCCTGCAATTCTTAAAGGATAACCTCGTGTTGGCACAAAATAGAATGAAACAACAGGTAGATCAACATCATAGCGAAAGACGTTTTGATGTAGGTGATTGGGTATTCCTATGGCTATAACCATACAAACAAATGTCCCTCAAGCAAGCTAAGAAGGATAATAAATTATCACCAAAGTATTATGGCCCATACAAGGTGTTGCAAAAGATTGGTACTATGGCATACGAATTGGAGCTTCCTGCAGCTTCTCGAGTGCACCCAGTTTTCCATGTTTCATGTTTAAAGAAGGTTATAGGCGACAAGCTCCCAGTTCAAACAATATTGCTAGAACTTGACGAGGAAGGAAAAATTATATTGGAACCGGAAGTAGTCACAAAAACAAGAACTCGATAGCTACAAAATCGATCAATTTCGGAGTATCTCATCAAGTGGAAGAACTTATCCGTTGAAGATTCCACATGGGAGGATGAAAATTTTATACAGAAGCATCTAGAACTACTCAAGCATTGAGGACAACACTTTTTTGAAGGAGAGGATCCCTATAATACTAGTGATTACGCCATTACTATTGTAGTTGTATCCCTTATTAATATTGTTTGCCCCTATTGTCCCCATATTGTTATTACTATGCCCCATAGAATCCCTCTATTGTTATTTTTGTGGCTTTATATTATTATTGTTAGGTTGGCTGGGTTATATTGTGACTCCTTAGACTCCTATATATAGAAAGGAGGGTTTGTCATTTGAATCATCCAAGAATTTTTCATTTATGTAATGTAAAGGAGGTTGTCCCCTCGAAGAGGCTGAATTCTAAGGTGTTGATCTATCTTTTCTATCTTTTTGTGAGCTAGTTTCATAACAGTTGAACATTCCCTTATTCTTCTGAAATTTATATAGGCTATTTAATGTCATCATTGAGATCCTACTCAGTTTCACTTTCATCCAAGGAAGAAGACACCTATTATTCTTGGTGATGGAAAGGGTTCTCATATAAAGCCTCCAGGATCTCTTCATCCATGAACTCTTCATCACCATAAGAATTCTCTAGATTTTGAATGAAAACCTTAATATGTTCATAGCAATCCTCAACCAATGACAAAGAAGGATGAGACTCTCTATTTTTTTCAAAAAAAATTGAATGAAAATCTTTAAGAGAATAAATACTAGCATATGGAATACCTTCATACCAAGATCATGTTTTTCCTTCTAAGGTTCCCATGAACATCTTGATGAGATAATTTTCATGAAATTAAACATTTAGCTTACACACATGCATGTGAACTTTAATGATATGTAGAGCAGCATCATCTCCTTTCTTGTATTTGAACTTCGGAAAATAAGTTGGCCAATATACACAAGGCATGCGGTTTGGAAAACCTAGAATGTGATCTCATTTTAAAGGAGCATACCTTCTGGATATAGAACTCATATCGATATCTAGATCTTGTTGCCAGTGGAGTCTTTGGATCAAGTTGGAGTCTCCAGCTGAATGGTTCAACCTTCATATGTGTTTTACTGATGTCCACCATTAGCAAATCAGATCAAAACTTTGATGATATTTCCGAGGGAATATGAAATTGTTTGTTGTCCCCAATATGGTCACAAAAAATGTTAGCACTCCTTAGTGTCCCCAGGCTGAGAAAGGATACTGACAGAGGTAACCTCAAACCAAATTTGGATTTGGTAGCTAGCCCTACCAAATTAGAGAGGACTCTCTCAAGGATCTCAGTATCAATAAAGTGACTAGAGAGGAATCAAATGTTAGGCTAGATATTAATCTCAATGGTGTTTGATTTTTAGGGTTTTCTGGATGAAGCTTAAGGGTCTAGGAACTAGGCTAGGTTTTCTAATGATCAATTACAGAGATATAATGTGGAAAGGTAGGTATGGTCAATGACAGAATTAGGTTGTCATGGTGGTGTAGAGATGAAAAGGTAGACAATTAGAATGAGCATGTAACCATGAATTCACTCATAAGAAGAAAGAACACTAGCATGAAAATCTCATCAAAATAGAGCATATAAATTATGAATAATGTTAAACACCTATGATATGATCACAAGAAAGCATAGATATGGTAGTAAGGATAAATATATATTCAATTTGATGATAAAATAGAGAAAAAAATACTATCACAAAGCATACCACAAGAATCGCAAGATAATAGTTGCAATTTCCTGTTGTATTACTGCAAAAAAGTGTACACTAGCTCCAAGATATGATTCTCAAACATCCAACCCTCTTTATGACTTAGATCAGGCTACATATAGATCAGAAACAACATTTCCCCATATCAGGGGTTAAATCCATCATCATAGGAACTGTTTACTTCAAAATCTCTAACCATACCTAAAACTAGGGAGCTTAGAAACCAATTCCCTGTTTAGACTAACTGACTTAGTTTGACTTTGAAAGCACTAATTACAATAAAATTCACTCTTACCATCCCTTCAAATCATTTAGAATTATCTTGAGACTAATTACATCAAAAAAAATCAACTCTTGACCAGGAAAACTTCAAAAATAGGTTTCTCCACATAAGCGCAGTGAAATGTGCAGAAGTGTAGCGTGCTCTTAGCATAAGCGTAGCAAATTTTGGCAAGATGTTTTGGAGGCCTTCCCAAAGGTGTTTTGGGCTGAAAATGGTATTGATGGAAATGTGGGGATGTCTACTAGGCCTATGAAGCTTCAATTCTACATACACTCCTCCCCAAGACTACTTAAAACTCAATTTTCCACAACTAATTCTGAAGCACAGCGTGAGGTCCAAAGAGGTGGCAAAAACATGAAAATTGGCTAGTTTTTTTAACTTTTTCTCCCAAACTATAAGCTGAAATGAAAAATAAAGTTGATATATGTGATTTAGGGACCAATATATTTCCATAAATGTAATCCATTTTTTATTTGGAGGCCTTGAGAAAAATCACAGTGTGGCCACGTTGCGCTTCTGGAGGGTCGAATGTCTAGGTTTTCTGCAAACATAGGGCTCAAATATGGAGCAATATCTCTATAACTACAACACTTTTTACAAAATTGGGAGAGGTGTATTTAGATAAGGTTGTTTTGAAGAAAAAAATCTCCCATTGTTAAAAAATGCTTTCCCATTTGTTCAGAATCCAAGTTTTAAGTTGGTCACTAAAACCGTAGCGAAAAATTGTAGAAGCGCAACGTGTGGTTTGGAGAGTGATTTGGAGGCCTTCCTAGATGATTTAGTTGCTGAAAAAGGTATGGTTGGAAATATTATGATGTATAAGACACAATAGACTCATAAAGCACACTGTAAACACCTACTCCAAACCGCTAAAAAAATGACTTCAAGTTAAGTTGTCTAGAGTGCAGCGACTCTCCTGTAGACACTGTAGTTTAAGAATTTCTCTCAAATCATAACACCTATGCATAAATTGAATGATGTTTTTGTTCTTATGTCTATTAATGACTAAAATATCTTTAACTTTTGTAAAATTCATCTTCATTACTTCAGAAAATGATTTTGAAGTAATACTATCCTTGTCTGTAGCAAATGACCTCAAAACCCTAAAAATCATGCCAATTACCTCTGCTGATACCAAGAATTCTATCACTGCTATGATGGTCTTGTTCCTCTTGAAATTGGTGGAAAATAGATTGGTCAACTTAGCATGGCAACCCAATTCTTGAAATCTTTCACAAAACCCTGGGCGGCCAACATCTTCAAATGATCTTTTAATGAATGGTGAAGCATTGATCTCCTTCATATTGGATGTATCAAATATAGAGATTTTCCCTCCTTTGTTATACTTCCTCTCCTAACTGGCCATGGGTTTGGTTTGCATAATAGAAACCATAGCTTGTTTGGAGGGAAGGGAAGGGTAGGATAAGGAAAACAGGGGAAAATGGGGCAGTTATTTTAGGTAAGGGAATGGAGAGGATAGGGATTAGGGAAATTTATAGGAAAATTATAGGGGGTAGGGATAGATGTTAGGGAGAATTGGGAGGTGTAATCACTTGAAATGAGTGAGGGGAAGTGGGGACGAAGGCTAAAGCACAGTACTAACCCATAATTTGGCAAAAATGCAGTGTGGGCTAGGGTTTTAGGGGAAAATGAGGGAATGAGGGAGATGAGTGTGGGAAATGTTTTGGGGAGGTGTATGGAGTGTGAATGAGGGTGTTAAAACTAGGGTTTTTCTTAACGAAATGATGAAAACACTAAGATAACTCAAGAATGCATCATAGAAACCTTAGGAGAGGGATTTCACTATTGGCTAAAGAAAATAAATGAATAGAATCTTGATGAGAGGTTGTACTTACTTTCTTAGGGTGTCTTGAACCTTTAGAATGGGGAATGAACCCTGTTGTTGCTCTCTTTGTCCTCCAAACCCAAAAATGCAACGTGCTTCCCAGAAGTGCAGCGTGCTTGATGGTAAGGGTTTGGTGATGAAAAACATTTGGTTTTGATGGTTGAGATGAAGCACAATTGTGGATGAGAGTTGAATGAAGATGAAATGAAGTGTTTACATGCTTGGGTGGTCCCTTTATGGCTTGAAAGTCGATTTTTGCTTTGATGACAGCATAACATCACATCTCCTTTTGAGAAATGATGTGATGAGGTGGTGTACTACAATTTTATTACTTTATTGAGAATAGTTACATATTCATAAGGAGGAGAAATGTACCTTTGAAATATTTTAAAACACCTTTTCCTAATTACTAACTCCCTTGATGGTGACTATGGTGATGACATGAATTTTTTACATGACTTTTAATGATGTGACCTAATGATGACACCAAATGGAATGATAACCATAATGATGACCAAGACACTCTTGGATGACCTATCACAAGGAGTGATGACAAGTCTTAATGGCATTTATTAACCTTGAGAATAGAGGGAGTAGTAATGACCTAGAAATGACCAATGATCAAATTTTATTTGAAAATATAACAATTTGATCTAATAACCCTATCAACCACATGGAAATAGTACATTTGATCACCAGTGACTCATAGAAACTAACAATTTCAATAAAGAAGTGCATTCAGAGTCTTGGTTTGTGTAGTTGGCTACAAGTACAAAGAAGTGAGTTCACCATTTGGTAAGAGCTTATACATTTGATTTGAATGGTATGCCTATCGCAGGAAATTTGAGTGTATTACCATTGGGATCATACAGTATGTTGTTGGCCATGGATTGGTTTCACCTTCATAGAACCAAGGTGGATTGTTATGACAAAGCTATTGAGTGCTTGGATGACAATGGAGAACCAAGAGCTTTGTGAAGTAAGAATAAAGAAACACCCGTTAGAATCGTGAAAGCTATGCAGGCCAAGCATAGTTGTAGGAAAGGGTGTGTGTTATTTGCAGTGCACATTTCTTGTGACAAAGTTGAGGAAGTTGAGGATGCATATGGTTTGAGAAGGTACCGAGTTCTACAGTAGTTTCAGGATGTATTTCCTGAGGACATTTCAGAGTTGCCACCTCATAGGGAAGTATACTTTTCTATTGAGTTGGTGCAAGGGATAGCTTTGGCATCAAAGGCACCTTACAGGATGAGTACACCTGAGTTGGTATAGTTGAAGCTACAGTTGAATGAAATGTTGGAAAAGGGGTACATTAGGCCAAGTGTATCGCCATGGAGCGCACCAGTATTGTTTGTGAAGAAGAAGGATTGTACTCTCAGATTGTCCATTGTTTACACACAGTGGAACAAAATTACCATCAAGAACATGTACCCATTATAAAGGATTAACGATTTCTTCGATTAGTTGAAGGGAGAAATAGTGTTCTTAAATATTAATCTAAGATCTGGATATCATCAGGTATGCATTAAGGAATAGGACAACTACAAGACAACTTTCCAAACTAGGTATGGGCATTATGAATTTGTTGTAGTTCCATTTGGTTTAACTAATGCTCCAACTCCATTTATGTGCTTGATGAATAGTGTGTTGTGTCTGTATTTGGACAAGTTTGTTATTGTTTTCATTGATGATATATTGGTATGTTCAAAAAATGAGGAAGAGCATACCGAGCATTGAGAAACATTGTTGATATTGTTGAGAGAGAATCAGTTGTATGCTAAGCTCAGCAATTGTAGTTTCATTCAAACTGAGGTACATTACTTGCGAAATGTTGTTTCCAAGGAGGGAATAGTGGTAGATCTAGAAAATATAAGGGCCATCATGGAGTGGGTAGCTCCTAGAAATGTGGACAAAGTGAGATCCTTCATGGGATTAGCAAGTTACTATAGGAGGTTCATCATGAAATTCTCGCATATTTCTTATCCTATTACATTTTTGCAGATGAAAGATAAGAAGTTTGGATGAAAAGAGGAGTGTGAGGCTAGTTTTTAGTAGCTCAAGTAGTTTTTGACACATACACCAATGTTAAAGATTGCAGATCTGGACAAAGAGTTTTTAGTATGCACAGATGCTTGCAAGAGAGGACTTGGTGGAGTCCTTACGTAGGATGGACCAATGGTATGCTATGAGTCATGAAAAATGAATCATCATGGGCAGAACTACCCTAGACATGATCTTGAGTTGGCAATTATCATACATGCATTGAAGATATGGAGGCATTATCTTTTGGGCAGGAGGTTTGTATTGATGAGTTATTACAGGGGTTTGTGGTATCTATTTAACCAACCAAATCTGAATGGCAGGTAGACTCGGTGGTTAGCCACAATTAGTGAGTTTGATTTTGAGATCAAGTATATAAAATGTAAAGAGAACAAGGTGGTAGATGGTCTTAGCAAGACAGATACAGGTAAATCACATAGTATCTATGAGCTCGTATGGGATAGACTTACATGATAGGATCTTGTAGGCAGGCCAGCAGGATGTCAGGTATATGGATATTGTGCACATGTTGTAGTAGAGTATAGGTACATGTAGTGGTATAGGTATAGGTACAGGTGTAGGTGCACAAGATGTGGACTATTGTCTCATGGAAGATGGATTAGTTAGGTTTAGAGACAAGATATACGTGTTAGATAGCAGTGAAATCAAGAAGGTGATCATGAAGGAGTTTCATGCGAAATCATATTCAGGTCACCCAGGTTATCAGAAGACACCGACAGCAGTGAAAAAATTCTATTATTGGGAAAATCTGAAGAAGGATGTAACAGTGCTTGTAGCTAGGTGTTTTGATTATCATCGGGTGAATGTAGAGTGTAAGCATCCAAGTGGACTACTACATTTGATTGTGATTCTAGAGTGGAAATGGGAGGTCATTTCCATGGAATTTACCATAGGATTGTTGAGAATAGTGAGACAACATGATTCCATCATGGTAGTGGTGGACAGGTTGATAAAGGTAGCACACTTCATCCTAGTGAAGTCTACATTCTCAGCTAGCGATGCAGCACAAGTATTCATTAAAGATGTGGTCATTGCATGGAATTCCAAAGAAGATTGTGTCAGACAAGGATGCGAAGTACACTTCCAAGTTTTGGAAGAAGTTATTTGCAGGTTTTGGCACCAAGCTGGCCTTCGGTATAGCTTATCATCCACAGATAGATAGACTAGTAGAGAGGGTCAACAAGATATTGGAGGACATGTTGAGGATGTATGTGATGCACTAGCAATGAAAGTGGGAAGAGTATCTTCCACTAGTAGAGTTTGCTTGAAACAATGGGAATTAGAATATTTGAATATGAGTCTATTTGAGGCATTATATGGGCACACTTTCAATACTCCCATCAGTTGGAGTGAGCTGGTGAACACGGTGTTGATTGGACCAGACATGTTAGCAGAAATGGAACTAGAAATCCAGGTAATTAAGAAGGATTTGAAAGCGACATAGGATAGGAAGAAGATATATGCAGATCAGAATAAGTTGTTCAATGAGTTCAAGGTTGGGGAATAGGTGCACTTGCACATCAAACCAAATAATATCTCCTTATAGATTAGGTCATGTGCCAATATGGCACCCCAGTTTTGTGGACCCTTCAGTATTATTGAGAGGATTGGGTCAGTATCCTATTGACTTGCACTGCCTCCGACAATGAAAGTCCATGATGTTTTCCATGTGCCATTACTTAAGAAGGATGTTAAATATGTTGATCATGTGATTGAATGGTCTGTATTGCAAGTGGGCCAGATGGAGAATTCCACCGAAGCCTCAATGTATATTGCAGAAAAAGGTGCCCATGCTCCGGAACTAAGCAATCGAGAAAGTTAAAGTGTAGTGGAAGCACTTTGGGCCTGATGAAGCTACATGGGAGATGGTGGATCAGATGTGAGCTATGTATCCTTCCTTATTCATTGGTTGAGTGGATGTTTTGGTATATGTTTTTGTATATGTCTTTGGTGTATGTTTTTGGAACATGTTTGGTGATGTTTGATATATGTACATATGTATATGGATGTAAATACCACCATGAGCTAAGTTATAAAACTCCAATAAGTGGTATGGGTGTCATGTCATTATGATGTTATACTTGTTATGTTGTCATGTTGGTTTTCTTCTCAATAGGATGATCATTGTAAATACTAAAACAAGCTAAGTTCTAAAGCTCCATGGGCAGTATGTTTTTCTTATAGTAGCCTTGTTGGTTGTAGGTGTTGCTGAACACCGAGGACGATGTTCACTGGGGGGGGCTCTGTAATAACCCTGGTGAAAATTCCATGTAATAAAAATTAATAAAGGCAAAATAATAAACACGATTGATGGGAGACTTATTCCAAGCTGAATGTTGGGCAAAATCATAGTGATGGGGATCACTTGTGATTGATTAATGGCTAAGGAAATTGGCAAAGGAAATAGATGAGGCTTTAGAAAGGAAAAATGGAATTTTGGCACATTTATTTATGAAAATAATGGAAATTAGGAGAAAAGGGAGGTGAAAGGTCATAGGTTGCATGTGAGGAGGAAAATGAAGAAAACAAAGGCCTCATTAATAAAAAGGCTTATGAGGATCAATACACAGACTTTTGTTAGTTCGGTTTTGGAGCTATCTCTCTATTCTCTCTCTCTCATACTCTTGGACACTTAGATTTTTCTTGGAGCACTCTTGGAGAGTGTGGTATACTTGGAGTTTTGGAGCAAGAAGTCAAAGGAAGAGTAGGAAATCACAAGAGGACATCAGGATCAGCAGCTACAATGGATTTTGTTTGCAAGTACCAAGTTGTATGTATGTTTTCCTCACTATTTTTGCATGCATGGCATATTCATGTGGTTTATTTTCCGTTATCTATCATTGGCATGGAGGATTGCCTGGATTGGTAGTGGATTTTCCTAGCCTTTCCATTTCCTAGATAGTCATGGAAATTATGGGTTTATTTCTTTGTTTTGTTTTGGTTGGTTCTCATGTTTCCTTTAGCGTGGGTTGAGTTACTAGTTCTTGGAGCCTTGGTTGGACAAATGCTCTGGAGCCCTGTAACAACTTAGGTTGAGTTACTAGTCCTAGAGCCTTGGTTGGACAAATGCTCTGGAGCCCTTGGTGGGTTGAGTTACTAGTCCTAGAGCCTTAGTTGGACAAATTCTCTGGAGCCATGTATAAGTTGTGGGTTGAGTTACTAGTTCTAGAGCCTTACTTGGACCAAATGCTCTGGAGCCCTGGAAAGTTTGGGTAGAGACCAATTTTATGATGGTTTTGCGATGTCCAACCATGAGGTGGAATCACTATTTTATGGGTTGATGTAGTTGGCTTCTGGAAGCCTTGGATTGTTTTGGATTGACGTGTTTTATGAGATCACACATTCATGCTTGGAATATGGCACAGGGGTGACTGGCTAAAGAGAGTTTTGGCTCAGCAATGTCGACAGTTAGGTGGTTCATGGAATTCCCACAAATAGTTGGCCTTTACATCATTAATATGAGGTTATTTCTTCTTGTTATTTTATGAGTATTATACTAGTTTATTTGTGGATCATATGACTATTGTTTCCTTGGTATTTCTATTGTTATTATGCTTATTATGAATATGTATTATGGCAGTAGCTTTGTATGGCTCTCATCATTTTTTTCTTGTAAACAAATAAACAATGTATCGATGACCTAATGGATGAAAAAATAACTAATGTGTTGAGGCATCAATGCTTCTTAGAAATCATTAGATGAGTATGAGACCCCTTTTCTTAGATCTGTTGTTTACACCTGTAGATTACATATTTGTGATATGTTTGGCGAAATTCCATTCATGGCTAGTAGGGTTCCAGTCAAGGGCTTGTTTAAGTGATTAAATTTTTATCATCATTCCCTATTTATCCTTTTGTTTTGAAAGTTTCATTCAATTCTGGGTAGTGACCTCGGCTGTGGTCCTGAAAAAGTGGCTCAAATCCTGCGGATGCTAGCACAACAGTGAGAAAAATAGTCCTTGGATGTTGGCATGCCATGTTGTGGGAGCATCTAAAGCCCTCTGGATGCTGGAATGCCCATAGCATGGGAGATTCCAGGGCTTAATTGGTTTTAAAACTCAATGGGACCCAAGGACTGGTTACTAGAGAGGTTGAAATGGTTCCTGAGAGTCTTGTTGCTGATGTGGAAAGTTTGTATGGTGTGTTCCCATCAGTTCCACTTCCTTAATGTGACTTAAGAGGTCAAATCATATCCTAGTAACTTCTCATCACATGTTTACTTTGGTTTTCTGGTTACTTGGGTAGATGCGGGAGGAGGGTGTTACATTGATAAGAGAAATGACCTTGAGTGAGCACAATCTCATCCCTAGAGCATCTGAGTACTGATAACATGGATTTATGAATATTAATCTCCATCGCAGTGGCCTTTTAGAAAGACTAAGAATATTTTTAATAAAGATTGCATCCCTTCAAGATTCATCAATGAATAAGATTACATCGCCCATAAATGGGATGAATTTATACCACAAGTCATTGGTGCACCCCACAGCCTACCCCTGCTTTTGTCCTCCCTAATCAGTCTTCTTAATGCTTCCACAATGAGCAGGAATAACAAAGGGGAGGGATGGAATTCCTTGATCCAGGTGGATATTGGTGGGCACCTTCCTATTCCACCTAGACCTCCAATCAGTTTCATTAGTTTCCTTACTTATAGCAGCATTTACTATCTTTAGCAGTTTTTCAGGTCCTAAACTTCCGAAGTTGTTTTTACCCCCTAAATGATGTTTTATAAGGTTTTTTGCAAGAAAATACCCATAAATAGGGGCATGCTGCAAATCCTGTAGTAATCAGAGAGATATTTCTAATGAGGTATCGTACCTACCAAACGGAGATCATATGACCAAGTTACAACCCCGAGAAGTTGGTTGCCCAACTAACCCTAACGAGGCCCACAAACCCTTAGTGTTCCATCTCCTAAGGTTAGTTTTTGGTTGTTTATGGTTTCCCTTTGTTGTTAAATAATAAAAAATTCCTTGAGCCTCATTTTAACACAGTTCAAAGGCATTTAGTCACCACATCTTTTCTCAGAGATAAGTTACCATCACCCGAGCTAGTTTATTTTCATTCTATATGTAACCGTATTTCAATTCTTTGATGTTAATGAAATGAAGTTTTATTTTTGTTGCATATATGTGCTTATTTGTATGTTTATATTTTTGTACAGTTGCATTCTTGCATAAGTCAAGATCATCCCTATCAAAGACCCTTTTCCTAATGGAATAAATTTTTTGTTGAACCATTAATTAAAAAAACAAACGATACAGAAGATATGCAACACATGATCCAATTGATAAAGCTAATGTCAAATCCCAATTGAGTTAATAACATTTTGATATAAATCTAACTGGACCTATCGTAGGCTTTTGGTAGATCAATTTTAAGAACCATACCTTTCATTTTTTTTGTTTTTGAACTGTGGAGCCTTTCCTATGCTACTCTAGTGGCTTACTGGATTTTTCTATCCTCCAAAAAAGAAAATTGTTCATTGGATATGTGCTTAGATAATATATGCTTTATACGGTTTGCAATAATCTTTGCAATAATTTTATAAATGCAATTACAAAAGAAAATGGGTCTAAAATCATCAAAATATTTTGGATCATCAACCTGCAGAATGAGAGCAATAAATGTAGAATTGAAGGAATCATACATTTGCCCTAATCTTCTCATTATTTGATCACCTTTATCACGTTTGATCCTATAAGCTCATAGAATTCAAGAAACAATTCTACGGGCCATCCATCCCGACTTGAAATTTCGTCCTTCTTGAGCCAATGAGGAACCTTTTCCAACTCTCCTGAAGACATCGGGGCTATTAATTCCCTATTTTTGTCATCATCAACAAATATTGGAAACAATCATGCAATTTGAATAATTTTAGTCAAAGAAGCTTCCCCAGGATCATAGAAAAGAGATCAAATGTGTTGTGATCCCATTCTAGCCAAATCCCGAAAATTTGAAGCCCCTTATCCTAATCCATTCTCCAAAGACTATATGGTGTTGATAGCTCATCTACCCCTGGCGAATTGTTGAAAAAACTTTGTATTTTCATCTCCTGCTTGTAACCATACAACTTTGCTTCTTAGCATTCTTCTAGTTGTCTCCAAATGAATGATGCGTTGTTTGGAATCATTTGACTTGTAACCCCCACTCCCTGGTTCTTCCAATTTTTCCACATCCGCCTCAATATTTTTCAATGCTTCTACATCTCTTTTCCTTTTTCCTTAACCCAATTAATAGTAGCCCATTTTAACCTAATTAAACTATCTGCAAATTGAACAATCAAAGACCTTTCATCCCTAATCTCATATGGGTGCCAAATATCTCCAGAAAAATAGGGTGGTGATTTGATATACCCCCCATAACAACCCATTGTCTGAAAAGAGAGGTACTTTCTAGTAATGCATCTCTGATCAAGAATATATCTAACATTCATGCCACCATAGCTTCTCCAACTCTCTGATTATGCCAGGTGGGCTTGATTCTAGCCATATCTACATCTATTAAATTATTAGAATCAAGCAACTGAGGGAAAAAATCAGACAGGGTATCAACATGAGCATGATTTCCCCATATCTCAGATATGCCCATATAAAAATTAATATCACCATCTAAAATCAAATTGCCCACCCTCATAAAAACTTTATCCATTAACTTGTTCCAGAAATAAATTCTCTCTTGACATGGCCCATAAACATTAACCACACGTAATTCAAGTCAAAATTATTTTGAGAAAATATCAAATGCAATAACCCCTTCGCATCCCCATATATTTAATATTTTCATATTTATAGTTTATTCCCAAAGCTAAACCCCCGATCTTCCACCAGCATCAATAGATGAGGAGGACCATCCCTGGAAAATCCCTTCCAATGACCTAACAATATCATCACTCGAGCCTAGAGTTTCCTATAGAAAGATAATGTGGATTTGTTTTGATAGGACTAAACGTTTCAATCCTAGCTTTTTAGAGGGGCTATCCATTCCTCTCCAATTAAATGATAACCATTTCATAAAGGCCTAAAGGTGGGAGCATGCCTTGCTCTAATATTACCATCCAGAGAAATTTATTTGCCAATAGCAATGTCCTGACTGGCCTAAATGATAGTTTTTGATGTATGTGACCAAAAACATCTAAGAATTTTAGGAATCTTCGAAGGGATAGAGGGCTAAGCCCTCACATAGTGTTAGATAGGGATGAAGCCTTGCTAAGGGATCTAGTCGAGGATCGTAGATAATATCTAGGAATCCTACTCGAACAAGAGGATTCATCATCCAAATATGGAAAGGAAGGGGAGTGTGTCAGATAATAAATAGGAACATAGCTAATAGGACATGATACAACCCCCATCGCAAGATTTGAACCCCAAAACCCTGCTGAAGAAATATGTAAAGATGAATGAAAATCCACAAAATACATAGACTCATTGAGGAAAGGAACATAGGAATATGGGGAAATACTATATGAAGATGAAGGAGTCGAAGGAAGTATTGAGTAGGAATCCTTAAGGACTAGATCACCTCCACTCTCCTTTTGTTCCTCTGAGGAACATATCTCAACATTGAAACTTCATGGATAATATTGGCCATTCTTGAGTGGCATATTAGGATTGTCCCCATCTGCCAATCCTTTGATTAACTATGTGCCTTCACCCACTACCAATTTTCCTTTCTTCCTTGAAATAGCTAATAGATAGTCCTTAAATACATTCCCAACCTCATGGCACCTCTGACACAGAAAAGGAACCCCCTCATAGTCCAACTTTTGATGGTGAACATACCCCTGTAATGAATGTTTAAACTTGCCATGAGTCCTTCTCTCATATCCAAATGAACTAAGATCCTCATGAAAACCATCTTTCCACATTCCACATATGATTTGTCATAGTCCAAAAAGATCCCAAATCATCCCTGATTATGGGAGTATGTCCTCTGACCATAATTGTAATGAAAACCCAGGTAACCTCACCCAAATTGGACCAACACCCAATTGTTCTCTTTTAGGATCAAATAGCAGAGATAATCTTTCTAACAGAATTGGAACCATTTCGATGTTCCAAAATCTTGTAAGAACCCAACTTGCATGCTCTTCATTTTTACATTTTAGGGAAAATCATCCCCACGTCAATGTACTTATCATTGATAATTCATCCAGAGTCTACTCCCATACCTCCTATAACCATTTTTTCAAATGAGGATAAAAATAGTTCCTGCCTTGATCCCTCCCCACCAATACTTTGATGACAGTTTCCTTTATGACATCAAATTTAACACCTTCCCCTAAAACCAATTTCCTCCCGTTTTCCTTTACCTTTGTACACTTAATTTTCTTTCCAAATTTCTTTGACCCATTTCCTTCATTGTTACCGTTTTTCAAAGATTCAGAATAGAAACCCTCTAAAGTAGGAAGAATACTAGTCGAGTCCATCCCAACATATGGCCCTGAGCCCAAAAGTAATCCCATAAAGCCTTCACCTAGATAATTTCCATAGACATTGATATACCTCCACTCCCAATAGGTTTTACACCTCTATTCACATTACCAATAAAACTTATATGCACCAGACCCACTTAACTCCATCTCACTGCGTCCTTGAGAGAAATCCACCACAGGTTGCTCCCAAGAGTTGTGGCCTAGAAACCATACCTCTGACAAACTCAACAAACCAGCCAAATTCTCTCTTGATATAGAAATCCCATTAGGGTTTAAATAATTATATGCAAAATTTAAGGCCTCCAACGAAAGCCTCCAATTCTTACCTGCATATCCTGAACTTCCTCCCATCCTTGCGAGGCCACACCTGAAATCTAAGAAAAACCCAAGAAAGCATACCCTAACCTAGAACAAGGTCCGACAATAATGGGGCTTTGATTCTATGAAAAATACAAGCCATGAAATCTGGCTATCCAGGTGTCAATACTTGCTCCATTTCGAAGTGTTGATGTGGAGACTCTTTTCAGATAAACACAAACTCATAAGGGTCTGATGAATAGTCTACAAGCTCAACGTCCATATCAACATATGACTGCCCTATTTGCTTGGAATCACCATAGAAAAATTCAATGCCATTAGTCATCCAGATAAAATTCAAATTAACCTGCCACTATTGAAAAGATACCTGAGATAACCAGCCAAACCCTTCTCAAACCGTGCCAGAAAGATTTTATTCCAAGGCAGGAAAACCGCCCCCCAAACACACTTTCTTCCACCAAATATTCTTGTTGCCACGAACTAACTTTAGAAAAATAGAGAAACAACATCTATCCATACATTTTGGTAGCCTAAGACATGTCACACCATACCACAAAGCCATCCTGCCTGTTAGGGCCTCAAGTTGGCAAGCGCCCGTGACCACCTACACGCACATGAGGAGAATCAAAAAATAGAGAGCGAGTTGGGTGACGAGCGCATTTAATAGAATGAATGTGGAGTGTGAGTCGGTAGGGTGCGCACCCGAACGCACAAAACTGAAGAGTCACCCATAGCAAGCACATTCAACAGAAAGATGTGTGATGGGTGAAGGCATAATGATGGGTGCTTGCCCAACATATGGAAGGTGCATGCAATGTGTAGCATCTGGGAAAGGTAAGCGATGGGCGAGCAGCATAGAAGATGTGAGCATGAATTGCGGACAAAGAAAAAGTGAGCGACCATAATAGCATGGAGCAACCAACCGTGGAGGTGAGCGGTGATGGGTAGGGTATGCCTGCGATCGAGGGGCACCCACCCAACTTGGGTCGAGTTGGCCCAAGGGGTGCGTTCACCACATATTGGTAATTCGGTCAGGTGTACAAGCGGGTAGGTCGACTTGAACAATGAAAGAACATGATGGTTGGTAAATTGGTCATGTAGGAAGTGTATATATTGGATTGATGACCATCCATTCAAGTAATCATCCAACTCAACCAAGTCGTTCAAAGTAAGGATGAGGTAAGGGAGATCACAGAAGAACCGAACCAA
Organism: Pinus tabuliformis; assembly: GCA_031772625.1. Lineage (NCBI taxonomy): Eukaryota > Viridiplantae > Streptophyta > Pinopsida > Pinales > Pinaceae > Pinus > Pinus tabuliformis. Next base: position 266,115,984 of record CM062805.1, read on the forward strand.
GGAACAGTAAGATCAATGGTAGGGTGAGGCTCATTTAGTAAGCCACAAGACTACATGAGTTAAGTCTGGGTGAAGTTCAGGGTTTCCTGTGAGGCCACAGTGCAGGTAGTTTAGGTGGGCTATTGTTGCACGAAGGTGGGTCTCTATTGCACGAGCTAGTCCATTGTTACATGATAGGGATTGCATGTTCAGGAAATAAGTGTAGAGTGTGGCATGGTATAGGCAGAGGTTGGGCAGGCCTGCATGGAAAGATGCTCGAGTTGGCAAATCGGTGCACGAGTTGCTGGGAAACTGCCACATCAATGTAAAATTGTAATTTTGTAAAGTATTTAGAGAAGTTTGATTTTATTTTGGACTAAATGGTGGGAGTTGCCTCTCCCTTTATAATTTTGTAAATTGTTGTTTTATACGCTATAGAACATAATTAAAGTAATGTTAATTCCATTGCATGAATGAAAGAAGTAAACACTTAACAAAAATAAAATAAGTGTTGGAGTAGGCATAGTCTAGGAAAGAGTAATTTCAAAGTGAAATTGGGCCAGTGTTGCACAAGCTCCCATGGTGAACAAAGTGTATGAGCATGGGGCATAACATTTGGTATCAGAGCTTGGTTTGGGTAGGACTGAGCTTAGTAGTTTGTCGCAATGCGACATAGGAAACGTTTGGCAGGGGTAAGGAAGCAAATCGGGGCTGAGCTGAATAAAGATTTATGGTCATGACATGTTCACAAGGGAAACTGATGGTGAAAAATGGAGAGGAACCACAAGTTACCAGTGAGTCCAGCATGAATGCCTAGGAATTTTTCATGAACAAGGTGTTGGATTGAATGAATGAGCTGAACACAAATATGAGTGCACTTGAAGCAGAAAATGTTGAACTTAGAGAGATGTTCACTAAGCAGAAGGAGATTCATGACGAACTCAAGGTGTGATATGAGTATCTTGAATGGAGACATGATCAAACCATGAATGAAGTCCAGGGACTTGAATTTGTGAAGAATCAAGGCATAGATGAGACCGCAAAGTTATAGAGGAGACTTTCTGAAGCTCTAAACAAGATTGCAATTTTGAAGAAAGCAGTGGGGCAAGGTTTGATTAGAGGAGATGCCCACATCAAGGTTAAAGAACCAGATTCATATGATGGAATGAGGATCACATAGACACTTGGAAAATTTCTATGGGATATGGAGCAATATCTTGAATGGTTAGGGCTTACATCGGAAGAGACCAAGATGAATCTTGCTACACAATTCCTTACAAAGGATGCCAATTTGTGGTGGAGATGGAGAGTGGATGAGGTTTCGCATGGCGATGTTAAGGACATATCAACTTGGGAAGAAATGAAGGAATCATTATTGGCTCATTTCATCCCAAAAGATGAAATGTGGGATGCACAAACAAAGATAAAGTACATCAAGTAAACCAAGTGTTTGCAATCTTATCAATGGGAATTTGTGAGTGTTGTCTTGGAGTTACCTAACATGGAAGAGAAAGACAAGGTTTTCAACTTCATCATTGGATTGAAACCTTGGGCACATAATGAGGTGAAGTGAAAAAAGATAAAAATAAAAAAAAACTTGAGGAAGTATTTACTACAGTTGATAGGTTGGTGGACCATTAAAACAAAGGGACTAAGGAAAAGAAGAAGAAGTTTGATAAACCAAAGGAGAAAGCTTCAAAGGAGGGTTAGGTCAAATATGTGGTGAATCGAAGGAAAAGAAACCTTTGAAGTGTTGGTTGTGTGAAGGTGATCATACAGTGAAGAATTCTCCTTCAAGACTAAAGATTGCAGTTCTTACGCAGTCAAATGGAAAGAAGAAAGAGGAATCAGTGGTTGGAATGATGCATATTTTCAGTGTTGCAGCAGCAATGGAGGCTATCCCAAAGCGAGATCCTGAGAGGAAAAAAATGGAGTATGATGAGATGAAGGTTGGGCGGGGCACATTTCTCACCATGGTGGACAACGGTGCAACCCATAACTTCATGACAGAGGAGGAAGCAAGGAAAATTGGACCGAAGTTTGTTCCAACTCAAGCTCATCTCAAGGCAGTGAACTCTCCACCAAACCAAGTAATTGGAGTGGCAAATGTTGTGGAAGTAAAGATTGGTGAATGGCTACGCAAATTTAACTTCACAATCATGTGAATGGATGATTATGAAGCAATTTTGGGCATGGAATTCATGAATAAGTTTGAGGAAATGATCGTGCCACATTTTAGGAAGTTGTATATTTATGATGGAAGGGAAGATATACCATTGAGTGTCCCAACCATGGTAGCCATGAAAGGCGAATGTAAGATAACAATGATGGGTGTGGAAGAAGATCAAGGAAACAAAGAGGTTTGTGAGAAGTTGAACCATATGGAGGAAAAACTCATGGAGGAGGCTGAGATCATAATAACATTGTTTGATAGTGTTCTAGACTTGAGAGGCATACTAAAGGAAGTAGAGGGGTGCAGGGATGTGAAATCGGAGAACTTACGGAAGGAGGATTGAGAGGCATACATGCAAAGACTAGAAGAAGAGGATGTTAACACTTGGATTGAGATGTTGGAGCAAGATGAAGATGGAGGTAAGGTCATCAACCTTACCATCCCCACCATATTTCTAAACTTAACAAGGAGGATGGATGTTATGCTCTTGACCCACAAGAAATTCCAGAATACTAGAAATGTGAAGAAATATAACCCAAAACACATAATAAAATGAGAAAAACAACAAGTGTTTTATTATTCAGAAATAGATTCACTTGCCTCTTCGAGGGGGAAACCTCCAGCGGTGAAGAGCTCGATTACAATAAGACTTGATGATCTTTCCTTTACTAATTGAGACTATTTATAGCTAAATGACATCCAAAACGCTAACTACTAGTGGTCCCTTGCATAACACGAGTTAATCACATTATTTATTAACAATGTCCCATTTACAACTAACTGTGGTCCCTTTTCTCTAATGTGGTTCAACCACTTACAATTATTAATGTGGGCTTTATTTACTCTCTAACTAACTATGACTATGACTTGGCCCATTGGGCTTATTACATAAATAAATGGGTTAGGGTTGGACCCTAACATGCCCTCCCCCATTAAAAGAAGCCTTGTCCTCAAGGCTGAAGTTGCCAAAACTGATAAAGAATAGTGGTTGGTTCCCAAGTCACATATTTTGGAGAGGTGTATTCCCACTTGAAGAGGACTTCCTTTATCATTCGGCCGTGAAGATTGTATTTCATGGGTATCAAGGGCCTATTCTGGTTAGAGCCAGAAGTGAGTCTTCCTCATCCAATTTGGGTAGATTGGTTTGAATTCTACAATTGTTCCCCACTAATTTCTTGTGGCATGATACATGGAAGACCGGATGGATTTTTGAAGTTGGTGGCAAATCTAGTTTATAGGTGACTACTCCAATGCGCTAAAGTATCTGATAAGGTCCATAGAATTTTGGTGCTAGTTTCTAGCAACCATTTTTTTTTAGAGATGTTTGCTTATATGGGTGCAGTCACAAGAATACTTCACCCCCTTCTTGAAATGTGTGCTTGGAACTATGTTGGTATGCCTATTACTTCATTCGATTCTGATCTTGATGTAGATTATCTTTGATATGAGCTATCACAGCGGCACATTTTGTAGGAGTTGATCAACTGCCTGCACCTTAGAACATCCAGGGATATAAGAAATAGGTGGAGGTGGGAATTGGCCATACACTGCCACGTATGGAGTCATCTTGATGCCTTCATGATAGTTAGTATTATACCACCATTCATCTAAAGGTAGCCATTGTACCCATTGATGTTCTTTTTCTGAAGGGAATCACCTTAGATATGTCTCCAAACATTTGTTGGCTACTTCTATTTGACAATCGATTTGTGGATGACAGGAAGTACTTAGTTCGAGTTGCGTGTCTTGTCTTGAAAGTTTCTTTCCTAAATTTGTTGGTGAAAGTGGGATCATGATCAGACATAATGGAAGTCCACATTCCATGTAGTTTGAAGATCTGGTTCATGAAAGCTTGATCCACCAAGTGGAGGTAAATGGGTGGGGTAGAGTGCAAAAATGTAGTAAGTCTTTCCAAAACCACCATGATGACGGATTTGTTGCCTGACTTTGGGAGACCAATGATGAAATCCATTCAAATATTCATCCAAATAGAGGTAGAGAGTGGTAATGGTTGTAAGGTTCCCGGTGACTTGGTTGTTTCTCCTTTGTTGCGTTGACACACAACACATTCAGTTACAAAAGTAAGAATGTCGTTTTTCATGCTAGTCCAAAAGAAAGAAGGATGAGCGCAAGCATAAGTCTTCTGAAATCGTGAATGCCCTGCAGTTGGAGATGAGTGTAAATATTCCAAAATGCAGGTTCTCAGGGTGGATGCCAGCGATATAACTACTTGATCCTTGTAGCGAAGAATATCATCCTTCCAAGAGTAGTCGGTTGAGGAATTAGGATCTTCTCTCAAGTTATTAATAAGTTGGGAGAGAGAGGGGTGTGAGAACCATTCCTTGTGGGCCTCTTCATTCCAATTTGCTCTGGCAAGAGAGATTCATAGCAGGGTGCTTTCATCCTCAAATTGGTGCGATAAAGCATCAACTACTACATTGTCATGCCCTTTCTTTTAAATTATCTCATAATCATATCCCAGCATTTTGGCCAGCCATTTATTTTGTTGTGGTAATGATAGACATTGCTCCAAAAAATATTTTAGGCTTTGATGGTCCGTGCGGATTTGGAAATGTTGCCCCAGAAAGTATGGTTGTTAGGTGTCTACTGCATGTAATATGGCCATCATTTCTTTCTCATAGGTAGATTGACCTAGTTTTTTTTTCCACTTAGTTGTTGGCTGGTGAAGGCCAATGGTCGACCTTCCTACATTAATATAACACCAATACTAGTACCGAAAGCATCACATTCAATCACAAAATATTTGGTGAAGTCTAGTAGGGCCAATATGGGAGTGGAGAACATGGCCTATTTGAGAGCCACAAACGCATACTGAGCTACATCAATCCAAAGAAATGAATTTTTCTTGAGAAGATTAGTGAGGGGTCTAGCAATGCGACCATAATTGCGGAAAAAATTGTGATAGTAGCCAGTGAGCCCCAAGAATCCCCTCAAACTATTCAAGTTTTTTGGTTGGGACCAATCTTGCATTTCCTGTATATTTTTTGGATCAACCCTCACTCCTTTACAACCCACAATGTGTCCCAAATATTTGACTTCTTCCACACCAAAAGAGCACTTGGACCATTTGGAAAATAATTTTTTATTCCGGAGCAGTTGCAAGATCAGGTCTACACGCTAGATATGTTTGTCCCAGGTGAGGTTGTAGATGAGAATGTCATCAAAGAAGACGATGAAAAATTTTCAAAGATATGGTTTCAGCAGGTGGTTCATGAGGCTTTGAAAAGTAGATGGAGCATTAAAGAGACCAAATTTCATGGCCAAGAATTCATAATTGCCTTCATTAGTTCGAAAGCCAGTCTTGGGAATGTCTACTTCCTTCATGTGTATTTTGTGACAGCTAGAGCAAAGATCTAGCTTGGTAAAGAATTGAGCACCATGTTCATCAAGAAGATCATCAACAACCTAAATAGGAAATTTGTCTTTGACAATGATCTTGTTGAGGGCCAAAAATTCCAGACACATGCTCCATTCTCCATCTTTCTTTAGCACCATGACCAGTGGTGATGAATAAGGACTGATATTGGGACGAATAACACCATCTTCGAGGAGTTCCTTGATGGCTTTTTCAATTTCATTCTTTTGGGAGAAAGGATATTGGTAGGGGAAAACATTAGCTAGTTGGGCCCCTGGGGCCAAAGGGATGCTATGATCATGTTCACCCCTAAAGGGAGGAAGCTCTTTAAGTTTGTCAAATACCTATTGGCGGCGGTCTAAGGCATGTTGCATCTCAGGATGAATATAAGGAGTAGTGGATTCAATGTCCTGGATGGCATTAAATTGGGCAATGACTTTGTGATGGCCCTTTTTCAAAATATTTTCCTTTCAATGCGAGCTGATGATAGTAGGAGCACTTGCCTGGAGTCCATGTAATGTATGAATGTGGTCGTTCTACTTAAAGCTCATATATAACTCCTAGAAATCCATTGTGATCAAGCCTAGTGTACGAAGCCATTCAGCACTCAAGACAATGTCACAACCACCCATTTCAATAGCAAACATGTGGGTCTTTAGGTGGTAGTCTCCCATCTAAAGTTTAATATTTTCACAGCGGCCTTCACATTTCATGGTCTCCCCATCAGTGATAATGACTTGGAAATTAGAGATTTCCCATACAAAACAATGAACATCTTCGGCGAATCACTTATGGATAAAGTTATGCGTGGTTCCACTATCAATCAATACCAGTACTGGTCGATGTTTAAGAAAGCCTCAGATTTTGAGAGTTTGAGGTGAAGAAATGCCCGCCAAAGCATGTAGTGAGATAATTGGTTCATCTCGTGTAGCTGTGAGATCATTGTCTGGTTGGGTTTCCTCAACTTCATCCTCATGCCCCCCAAGGGGTGGGGCTTCCTTAGAAGAGCTGTTATCAGTAGCATCAATTTGAAAGAATTTTGGTTCCTTGCATTTATGCCCCAGAGCGTATTTTTCATCACAGTAGTAGCATAATCCTTGTTTTCTTCTTTCAACAATTTCTGTTGAAGACACCTTTTGAACCTTAAGTGTTTGGGTAGGGCCCTGAGCTTGGGTGGGACGCCCCTTGGCTACGAAATTTAGACAAGTGGATTGGGAAGTTAAGGCGAGTTCCACTTCACAAACCTTTTTGCAGGCATCCATTCACGTAGATGGGTGGTGCATCCATACATGGGCTTAGATGGCTTCTTTGAGACCACTAATGAAACACTCCAAGTAGAAGTCATCTCCTAGACCATCGGTTTTGATGGCCAATGTCTCAAAGGCTGAAATGTAGTCTTTTACTGTGCCTATCTGTCGAAGCTTAGTGAGACGACCCAAAAAATATATTCCCTGTCAAAGCGATCACATAGGGATTTTGAGAACATGTGCCAAGTTATGTTGTTGGGATAACACTTCTAATGCCACTGCCACCATTGCCATCTCTCTTGGTCCAAGTAAAGGGCTCCCACACGTAGTTTAGCTTGATCTTCGTAGATATCATTAAAGGAGAAATATTGTTCCATTTGTGCTACCCATACTGCAGGATTAGAGCCATCAAATTTGTACATGTCCAACTTGGGTGTCCGAGGGTGGGAATGTTGGTAATTTCCATGGAAGTGAATGTGATGGCTAGATTCTCCTTCAAGCTGTTAATCAACACTATGCTTCTCCCGATGATACCTCTGCATCATATTGGTGAGTTGTGAAAGTGTGGTGGTAATTCGATCCATATTGCCTTAGAACTCATCCAACCTTTTTTCAAGGCTCTCAATCTTCTCATAGGCCATGACTTGATATCTGGTACCTACCATAAACAAACCCCGGTCAATTACTTAAGAATAGTCTTCTTGGAAAGAGAGCGAGCTCAGGAATCTATTGGCAGGGGTCACTTGAAGTCACTTCGAAAAAAATTGGGACCGCCGAAAAATTGAGGTTGAAAAGTGAATGGTACCACTACGATCAGCTTGTTGCCCTTAAGCTTATGGGCTAAGTCTCTTGCAAAACACCAATTGTTGGATTTATTTGCACTATGGTGGCAGAACCCCAACTACTAGATCTGATCTGGAAGATAAGATAATGGCCAATCTTCAGATAGCAGAGGGAATTATGCATGGTAAATTTTAGGGGCGAATTATAGCCCAAAGGCGAAATTTGAGGGTTTTTACATTTTAAGAGGGCGAATTTTTTATTAAAAACCATTTTCATATAGTTAGCCCCAGTTTTACTTAAAAAATAATTAATTTTTTTATTTTAACTCGAAATAAAAAATGGGTGGATAAACTAACCGAACCTTCATTTGGCCCAATTCGTTGGTTTTGGGAAATCATATTCCCTTAAAATCGCCGAATTTTGATATGTGTCCTTGGTTTGGGAGATTAAAATGATTTAATACCTTACATTGGGCCAATTTTTTAATACCACGGGCCAATACCACATGCCCAAAAACCATCTCTCATTTCACAATCAAAATATTTATAAATATTTTATTTGAATTTAATTTTATAACATTTTTTAATTAAATCTTATAATTAATTTTAAGATATATCTAAATCCCTTATCACACTAAAATATATGAGATATAAATAATAATTATAAATTAAGATCCATTTTACCATATAAGTTAGTCTAATAATTTTGTAACCATATTTAAACTTTATTAATAAGCACATAAAAATTTAATACTTATAATATAACAATTTTTTTAACCATGGATATTCACCCCCACTTTACCATGGACATTATTAAGTTGTGAACATGCTTTGTTAAAATACCATGGGCCAATACCGTGACTTATCAATACCACATGCCCAAAAACCATCTCTCATTTTACAATCAAAATTTTTTATAGTTTTTTTTTAATTTAATGTTATTACATTTTTGGTATGGAAAAGATATTGTAATGTCATGTTATGTTATCTAAACATTATGACTCAATCAAATTAAAAAATTGATTAATTAATTATTTAAAAATTAAAATATTTTGACTTAAAATATTTTAACTTTGGATCTATCTAGAGATTTGATAATTAATAACCCTATGTTAAAATGAAAAGTCTACGTTATTATTTTATGTAAAAAATTTAGGTTATTATTTTTTTAATCAATTTTTGTTGAGTAAAGGTAAATTTGAAATAAAAATAAAAATAACTCTATGTAAAAATGAAAATTCTACATTATTATTTTATTATTATATCAAGAGATATTGTTTTGTCCATTACTGGTTTTTGAACTCAAGGTTTATAAGAACCCATGGTATTCATGTGGAATATAGTCTATTTAAAGGGGGGAATTATACCATCCTAAATCCATCTTCTCATTCTCCCTCTCTCTCTCTCCCTCAGTTTTGATTCACATTTCGCATTAGCCTTAACTGTCGATCTCTCAAGATTTGTCGATCTATCAAGCTTAGAGAGGGATGAATCTTGGCTCGTGTATATCTAAAGAGAGGTACGCTATGAATTCTTAAAGTAGTATACTTGGATTTGCAAAATGTAAGATTTTTTTTACATAGGGATATCTTATAGTATACTTGGATTTTCAAAATGTAATATTTTTTTACATAGGGATATCATTTACTTTTGATTATGGTCTTGCCTATTAAGTGCCCATATTCTGGTTTTGATGAGTATTGATTATGGTTTTGATCAGGTACAACGTCTATGACCATTTCTTATTAAGTGTCTATATTCTAGTTTTGATCAGGTGAAGCGTCTATGATCCTTGTCTATTAAGTGCCCATATTCTAGCTATCATTTGGGAGGTTTTTTTATTGCATCCAAGGATGTTGTCTTGTTCTGTGAGGTTACCAGTGGTTTTTGAGATCTAAGTTAATGAGAACCCATGGTATTTCCCATGATATTCATGTGGAATATAGTCTTTTTAAAGGGCGAATTAAACTAGCCTAGATCCATCTTATCCCTCTTCCTATGCATCGAAACCATCAGTTTTGATTCTCATTTCCCACTCGCTAGGTTTTGATTCTCATAAACTAGCCTAGATCCATCTTCTCCCTCTTCCTCTGGGGATCCCTCGAAACCCTCGGTTTTGATTCTCATTTCCCACTCACTAGGTTTTGATTCTCATTTCCCATTCATCTTAACTAAGGATGGATCTAGGCTGGTGTGTATCAAAATAGAGGTATATTGTGAATTCCTAAAGTAGTATACTCTGAATTGCAAAATGAAAGGTTTTTTTACATAGGCATATAGTTTATTGGATTTGAAAATGTAAGGTTTTTTTATATAAGGATATGGTTTACTTTTGATTATGGTTTTGATCAGGTGAAGTATCTATGACCCTCGCCTATTAAGTGCCCATATTCTACATATCACTTGGGAGGTTTGCATAGGTTGATCATGATTGTGAAACCCTATTCCAAAACGAGGACATCTATCCACTTAATTAATCTTTTTTTTTTCATTTTAAATTAAAATAAAAATCAATAATATGAAAAATAGCAAGTATGGGGCTGAAAAAAAGCTAGAAGCACTAGTAGTTATTGGGAAATTTCAAGTTTTCTAATATCATGAGAAAAATGTTTTTTTGTTGCTTTATATTTTATAGTTTGTGTACAGTAAAATATGGTATATTAACGACTTAATCACTAGCAAGCTAAGTGGGCTTGATTGTGGGGAAAATCTCCACAGTTAAGCGCGCTTGAGCCAGAGGAGTTCTGGGATGGGTGACCTCCTGGGAAGTCCTGGTTACCGGGTGCAAGCCCGGAAGTGATGATTGATGCTATGTGATTCGTTCTCCACATTTCACTAGTTTCAATCCCACTTCTTCATGTGAGCATCACCGATGCAATGAGTGCTAAGTGAACTATTCAAAAATCATGAGAAATTAGTCAGTTACGACTACCTCTCATGTAAATGGTCATACGTGAATGATCTTACTTAACGCAGTTGAATCCAAAATGATATCTGACTTAATCACTTTCTATCTTAATGGTTAATTTTTTAAAATTCATTTAAATTATAATTAATTAACTTTATATAAAAATTATTCATGAGACAATATTATATAAAGGGAAAGTGATTTGATAATTATAATTACAAGTTGTCCAAATTTGTGAGTGAATGATTATCTTCACTTTCAATTTCTGAATTGAGATATAATTAAATTTGTAATGGTTTATTTATATAATCATCACTCAAACATGATATTTTTCCACAAGGAGGTCACTCACAAAACATAATAAAAAATATATATATTATTTAATTCCAAAACTAAAGAGGTCATTTCAAGTTACAAGGGTTTGTCTAATTTATATGTATATGTATATGTATATGTATATGTATATGTATATGTATATATATATGTATATATATATATATATGTATATGTATATGTATATGTATATGTATATGTATATGTATATGTATATATATATATATATGTATATGTATATGTATATGTATATGTATATGTATATATATGTATATGTATATGTATATGTATATATATATGTATATGTATATGTATATGTATGTATATGTATATATGAAAATTAACCATCATGCAATATAATATTATGTTGACTCCGTTAAATTAAAACATAAATTATTATTTTAATATGATAACTATAATTATTATTTTATATGTGTCCTTAGAGGTATCCTAAAGTGTTGTTAGATTCTAGCTAGTTCATTTTTTATCATGCTAAGGAAACAATCATAGTACATAAGGTGACCATGTATATTCATTTTAAAATTTAAATATTTTGTAATAATTTTTGTCAATATAGACAATTTTAAAACTAAAATTCACTAAGAAAAATCATAACAACACTTATCTACTAATCTCTCTCAAAACTACATCTCTCCCTAGACTTTTGTAATTAATATACATTTAAAAAATAAATATTCAAAACTGAAAACTAAATCTCTCCTTAGTTTCAAATGTTATATAAAATATTTTTTAATTAGTACATATTTAAAAACTAAATATTCAAAACTTATTTTTATTCACACCGAGCCAAGTTTTCCAATGATGGTCTAAAATCCAAAACCCTAGTAGAAAAAAAGATTCCTTGCCACATGATAGGCTTCTTTGCACTCAGATTGCTAGGAGGATGATACTAAGATGTAAAAATTGGCAATTCAAAAAATACTGTAAGATAAATAAGTTAATATTTTTTAGTTGAATTGCAAGCCGCAACCCTCGAAATTTAACAAAACATTACTTAAATCATGATCAGGCTATTTACCTTCTCGCAAATAGTAAAATCTCATCTTCCTTCTTAGCTCTTGCAAATATATGTAGGGCTCTACATTTTAAGGACATCTCTTTGAAATGTTGAGCATTTTTGCAAGGCAGAAACCTCTTCTTTGACTGATGTGAGGGGTTCTCACTTATTTTCAGCCAATGCTTTGTGTTTTGGGGTTTCATCTTGATACATAAAATTCCAAGGGAGACACGGCCTTATTATCATTGTTTTTCTTGGACGCAAGAGTTTTAAGGCTAATTTCTATTGCAAACCTTTATGCGCTATAACCTTTCGTGCTGATTTTCACCATGCAGATTTTATTAATATGTTTTTTTAGTATGTAATGTTGGACTTTTTATGCTTTTTAGTACTAAAAAGTTTTTGGTTTGGGAATATTGTCGATACAATTGGGGCATAATTAATGATGGACATGGCTATACCTATACAATTTGTTACAACAAAAAAATGGGAGAATTCTATCTCCAATACTCATATTTGTTCATCTCCATCTAAAGATAGGTAGGATGAGTAAAAAACATTTCACAAAATCCATGCTCTAAAATAGCTACTTGGCAACTATTTTACTAACTAATTATATAACAAGATACATAGATAGATCATTCCTAATTTTTCAATAGGCCTCACAGGAAGTACCCAAACTCAATGAGCAAGGATTGTAATCCCAATGCTTTGTTCCATTTAAATTCTTGTTCTCACATTTCTTTCCCAGATTTCTTCCCTCTCATGATTGGCATAGAGCTTAATGTTTGTTTAGCTACACTTGCATAAGTGAGAGTTCTAATGTCTACCTTTGTTACCCCTAGGCTGAGGGAACATCTTCCCTCACTATCTCTAATCATTGCTCATCCCATGGATTATTAATTTGTTGTTTCACCATTTTTCCCTTGTATTTGTTCTCAATTTTTCCATTTTCACCTTTTTGTTTTTTTGCACTTATCTTCTTCATGTCAATTTTCTAAGGACTTATTTGGCTCATTTGCCACTCCTCACTCATATATTTATATTCCAATACATGAGAAATATATTTATATTCCATATGAGTAATACACATATTTCAGTCCTCGAGGGATTGCTTAGAAAACAAGGCTCATAGTCATTACAAGAAATACTCATTATGAGTCCAACACATTGTCACATGTAGGATTTCTCCCTACCACCTGCACTAAACCTAATTGAATTTCCATGACAAATATCTTTATATTCCATATAAGGAATATACTTGTTTTGGTTCTTTATGGATTGATTAGCAAGGCTTCAAGCCATTACAAGAAATACTCATTATGAACTTTGTTAGCCCTTTACAAAGCCTTTATTATTCAGTGAAATATTCACCAAGATCTTACAAGATTTTATAATCCAATGAAAGATTCGCCATGATTTTACAAGATAATATAATTTGGTAGGAGATTCGCCAAAAAAATTATATATGCATATTATATTATTGATAAAATCGCCTTCCATTTTTCCTATGTATCATGGGGATTCGCCCATTTATTATATATATAAATTTAGGGGGGTTCTTAAAATTTTCCCTGGAATTATGGTTACAAAGGAGTGTCAGGGGATACATATCGTAATATACATAGGGATCCAACAATAGTACTCGGCCCAATCTTCAGGGTGCTAACTAAGGAGGATCTATCATACCCTTAGCCATACTACCCGACTAACCTATCGTACGTCCGAGTAATCTCCTCGAGTGTTGCTCTCAGTGTACTGTAGCAGCAAGATCATTGATGGCTTATCTAAGGCTAGGTTCCAGGTGAGCCTAGGGGGCTTCCAATATACCCAAGGTTACATGGAAGTGCAGTCTATGTGCAGTTATTTCTAATGCTCTATTACTCGAAGTGGTACCCACAGGGTTTACATGGGAGTCCAATAATGTTATGAAACAAGCTCACAAAAAGATAGAAAAGATAGATGAATGCCTTAGAAATAAGCCTCTTCGAGGAGGCAACCTCCTTTACATTACACAAGTGAACAATTCTTGGATGATACAAATGACAAGACCTCCTTTCTATATATAGGAGTCTTAGGGGTCATAATATAATCAGAGCCGACATAACAATAATAATGTAAGGGCATAATAATAACAATAGTGGGCTTCTATGGGGCACAATAATAATAATAATATGGGGATTATATGGGCACAACAATATAATAAGGTGGTTGTACTAATAATAATAAGGGGTTACACTAGTAGTATAGGGACCTAACATGTCGCTCTCCTTCAAAAAGTGTTGTCCTCAACACTTGAGTAGTTCTTGATGCTTCTGTATAAAATTCTTGTTCTCCCATCTGGAATTTTCAGCGGGTAAGTTCTTCCACTTGATGAGATACTCTGAAATTGATCAATTTCGTAGCTGTAGGGTTCTTTTTTCTGTGACTACTGTAAGCTCCAGTATGATTTTTCCTTCCTCGTCAAGTTTTGGCAATATTGTTTGAAATGGGATATTCTACAACTTTTGAATGAGTGGCCACACTTCTTCATCCTTCTTCCATTCATACCTTGCTTCGTTTATCCAGTCTAGATGGATAGTATAAATGGTGCACAACAATGCTTCCACGTCCTCATCCTTTCTTGAGAGTGCATTTGCCACAACATTTTCCTTCCCTTTTTTGTAGATGATTTCAAAGTCATAACCCAACATCTTTGTGACCCATTTCTTTTGCTCTTCAGAGGATAATCTTTTTTCTAAAAAGTATTTAATACCATCATGATCCGTTTTTACCTTGAAGTTTCTTCCCATTAGGTAAGGTCACCATTTCTTAAGTGCGTGTAGTATTGCCAACGTTTCCTTCTCATAAATAGCTTTCTTGAGGGACATTTGTTTGTCTGTATGTAACCATAAAAATACCCAATCACCTATATCAAAACTTCTTTCATTGCAATGTTGATCTGCCTGTTGTTTCATTATCCTTTAAAAGTTGGAGAACTTGTTGTTGATGCTTGATGTGATCTTTCACTACTTGAATCTTTTTCTTCTTGATATGTCCTTCTATCTTGAGAGTTTGAAGAGTGGTAATTTCTTCCATTGCATTAAAAGATATGGTCAGATTCATTTCTTGATGCTCTATGTGATCTTTCACTTCTTGAACATTTTTCTTCTTGATGTGTCCTTCTATCTTGATAGTTTGAGGAGTGGTAATTATGGCCATTGCATTACAAGATATGGTCGAATTCATTTCTTCTTTCTCTGGAGTTGGTTCCTGGTGTATATATTCTTCTTTTGAAATTTCTTGATCTTTTTCTTCCTCCTCTTCGCAATCAATGTAAAATAATTTCTTCTTATCGCACTTATGACCTTTAATGTATTTGTTATCACAATTGTAACAAAGCCCTTTTTCTCTTTTTTCTTCCAATTGTTGTGGTGTAACCCTTGTAGGTTGTGGAAGGCTAGGAGAAACAACACTTTCATCTTTATAGTTGTCAGGGGTAGACTTCCTTATTGAGATAATTTTTCTTTCCACTTTGTAACAAATCCCTTTTGCTTTTTCTTCTTCCAATTGTTGTGGTGTTGCTCTTTGTATCCTCATAATGTGCTATCATTTCCTTTGTGAAAATTGACCATGTAACAAGTTGTTTATGAGAACAAAGCCCTTTATACCATAAAAATTGACCTAGTTCTAAATATGACAATGCAATACATACCTTTTGTAATAGTGGTACACCATTTAGATCAAAATATTGTTCCATCTATAGTATCCTATTTATTGGATCCTTGCCATCAAACTTCCTCATTTCAACTTTTCTTGATTTTAGGCGCTCAATATTGAAACGACTGTAACTCTGTAATTTCAAATCTCCAAGTTCTGAAATTTCTTTCTATGGTAGCACTCTGTGTTCTCTTTCTAACGCCGCAAGTCTGATCAATATTGGATTCTGCAAGGAAGTGTTATGTCAAATATCCCACGATGACCTTATTATAGACTAGTTCAGGAGAGTGAACTTGTATGAAGTTACATGTGTCATTGTTTCAACCTTAGTACCTAAAACTGATATACATAAAACTACAGGAAGTCCTCTTTCTAAAAATTCTTACGAAATTTCAATCTGATTCTCAAAATAAAAGTTATGATGATTTTCCCTAGGTTGCCTATTTGGAATGTAATTCGGGAGTCTGCAAAATCTCTAACTTCCTCAGATCATATCTCTGAAAATATAGGGAGACAAGATCTGAAATTCGGATCCGAGGTTTAGACCGATGTCTTCTCAAATGGGTTTTTGTTTTAGCTTCTGAAACTTCATAGTGAAAATTCCATGATGACCTGTTTTAGATGAAATTCGGCAGCTTGCCAAAACCCTAACTTCCTCAGATCATATCTCCAAAAATATAGTGAGACAAGATCTGAAATTTGGACCTAAGGTTTAGTGTGATTTTGTCTCAAATGGGTTTTTTTTCGCTCCTGAAACATTGCAGAAAAAAGTTATAGCGCAAATTTCACGATGACTTGTTTGGAGCAGCAAAACCCTAGAATCCAAAGCTCTGATACCAAATGTTATGAAAACAGCTCACAAAAAGATAGAAAAGATAGATGAACGCCTTTTAAATAAGCCTCTTCAAGGGGGCAACCTCCTTTACATTACACAAATGAACAATTCTTGGATGATACAAATGACAAGACCCCCTTTCTATAGATAGGAGTCTTAGGGTTCATAATATAATCAAAGCTGACACAACAATAATAATGTAAGGGCATAATAATAACAATAGTGGGCTTCTATGGGGCACAATAATAACAATATGGGGACTACATGGGCACAACAATATAATAAGGCAGTTGTACTAATAACAATAGTAGTATAGGGACCTAACATGCGTGACCACCTCTTGTAGTTCCTGCATGCATGCCTTCCCAAATCCGCAGGTTTATGTGCTCAATGATAGATCGCGTGGTTTAAAGACGCTAGAACACGTCTCTAACCTAAAAAAAAAATGTAAAAATTGGAGGTACAACCAGCCCTGGAAAGTGCTCTGATACCACTTGCTACGCTCTTGACCTGCGCGAAATTCCAGAATACCATAAATGTGAATAAATATATCCCTGAACACAATAAAATGAGAAAAACAACAAGTATTTTGTTATTCATAAATAGATTCAATGTCCACTTGGCTCTTCGAGGGGACAACCTCTAGTAGAGAAAAGATCGATTACAATAAGACTCATTGATCCTTCCTTTACTAATTGAGACTATTTATAGCTAAATGACATCCAAAACCCTAACTATTAGTGGTCCCTTGCATAACACAAGTTAACCACTTTATTTATTAACTATGTCCTGTTTACAACTAACTGTGGTCCCTTTTCTCTAATGTGGGTCAACCACTTACAATTATTAATGTGGCCTTTATTTACTCTCTAACTAACTATGACTATGACTTTGCCCATTGGGCTTATTACATAAATAAAGGGGCTAGGGTTGGACTCTAACAATGGGTTCATTTTCATCTACTCAAGGAAATAAAACCTCTTGAAGTGATGAGCAGGATATGGAGGCAAGATGGATAGGAGGATATTATGACATTAGGATACAATGACAGCCATGATGATGCTAGATGCATGTGTTCTCATGGAGGAGACGTTACCATTGGATAAGCTACCCGATTAGTCACCACCATGAGGGGATCTAGCACATGATGTTCTTGTAGTGTTGTGATGAGATATGGGCATGAAGCAAGTCATAAGCAGAGCTATCTGGATTTCGTGGTGACGATATTGGTGATGGAGTTTGTCTGGATGGTGCTATCAAGGGTGAAAACCATTTTGAAGTGGGTGAGGATGTCAGGGCATCGAGTTGGTGAGTGCCCACGACCACCCACACACACATGAGGAGGCTCAAAAAAATGAAGGCAAGTTGGGTGAAGGGCGTTTTTAACCAAATTCATGTGGAGGGTTAGTCGAGAGGGCATGCACTCACATGAACACGGGGCGCTTGAATGCATAAAATTGAAGGGTCACCCATAGAGTGCGCGTTCAACCAAAAAACATGCGATATGTGGAGGCAAAATGGTGGGCGCCCTCCCAACGTGCGGAAGGCGCATACAATGTGTAGCAATGGGGCAAGGCAAGCGATGGGAAAGCAGCATAGAAAATGCAGGCATCACGTGTCGACAAAGGAAAGGTGAGCGAGAAAAATAGCATGGAGCAACTGACCGTGAAGGCGAGCGAAAGTTGGTATATTAGTTATGTAGGAAGTGTATATATTGGAGTGATGACGATTCGTTCAAGGCATCATCCAACTTGACCAAGTAGTTCAGAGCAAGGACAAGGTACGGGAGATCGAGGAAGAACTGAACCAAGGCACAGTAAGAGTGAGGGCAGGGTGAGGATTGTTCAGTGAGCTGTAGGACTACATGACTAAGTCTAGCCGAAGTTTGGGGTTTCCTGTGAGGCCGCAGTGTGGGAATTTCAGGTGGGTCGTTGTTGCATGAAGGTGAGTCATTATTGCACGACCTAGGTCATTGTTGCACGGTGGGATGGGCCACTCTTGCATGGCAGGGTGGGTTTTTGTTGCACAACGAGTAGTGCAAGTTTAGGAAAGAAGTGTAGAATGTTGCATGGTATAGGCAGAGGTTACACAGGCCTGCACGACAGGCTTCCCGCAAATCGGTGGGCAATTTGTTGGGAAAATGCAACCACACTGTAAAATTGTAATTTTGTAAAGTATTTACAAAATTTTGATTTTATATTGGGAAAACTTTTGGTGGTTTCCTCTCCCTTTATAATTGTGTACACTGTTGTTTTATGTGCTATAGAAGATATTTGAAGTACTGTTAATTCTGCTACATGAATGAAAGAAGTAAACACTTGATCCAAGTGGATATTGGTGGCCACTTGCCTTTTCCACTTGGACCCTCACCATTGTTCTTTCAATTTTTTTCAGTGTCTTTAATTGTAGCACAATTTACTATTTTTGGCAATTTTTCAGGTCCTGAACTTTTGGAGCCATTTTTAGGCCCTAAACGACGTTTTTTGGAAAAATTCATCTAGTGATTTCAAAGAAAATCATGATTTTGGTAGTATTGCTTGGAGATATCTTTCCAACGAAGTATCATACACGTCAAACAGAGATGATATGACTAAGTTACGACCCTGGGAAGTTGGGTGCCCATAAACTCTTGGTGTTACATCTCCTCGGGTTAGGGTTTTGGTTGCTTAGGGTTTTCTCTTATTGTTGAATAATAAAAAGGCCCTTGAGCCTCATTGTAACTTAGTTTAGAGGCAAGTAGCTGCCACATCTCTTCTTGGAGATAAGCTACCATCGCCCGAGCTAGTCTTATTTCCATTCTATTTGTAAGCATATTTCAGTATTTGATATAAATGAAATGAAGTGTTATTGATGTTGCATCTTTGTATTTACGGTTATATCTATAATTTTTTGCATTTCTGTTTAAATCTGGATCAGTGGTACCAAAGCGTTCTGTGCTTTCTCTGTTTTTCTTTGCATGTCCCCAACGAGGTCGGGAGATAAGGACTTAGGGCTCGATCTAGTTGAACCTTTGCAAGATCAACCTCGCAAACCCCAATGGTCGCCCATTGGGGAAGAAAAGAAAGGCGAGGGAGTAGGAGATCCTATCAAAATATTGCTCGACGAGGCCCTTGAGAAACAAAGGAACGTGGTGATGGATAACTTTTCCCAAATCCTTCAATTGTTTCCATTAGCAATGCATCCACATCCAACAACCACTCTAGAGGCTCCACACCTTTTAAGGTATAAGTAAAATTTGAAATTCCCATATTTAAGGGCCAAATAGATGCTGATGCCGTAGATAAATGGTTAAATCTTCTAGAATGATATTTTCCTATTCATGATTTTTCTAGCGAGGGAAAGGATTACTTTTGCTCTTATCAAAGTCACCCCCTACGTCAAGGACTAGTGGGAAACCTACTATGAGTGGAAGGACGAAAGTATGACCTCACTTTTTTCAGCCGCTCCCACTTGGAATAAGTTCTGAGATGCCATCAAGGAGCAATACTACCCTGTTAAGATCTATGAGGACAAATACATAAAGTGGACCACACTGCGGTAGGTAAGGGACCAAGATGTGCCAGAGTTTACCAATGTTTTTCATACCCTTCGCACGAAGTTGGGTATCAAGGATTTAGAGAAACATTTGGTACTCAAGTACATTGGCTACCTACACAGATACATCCAAGATGAGATGGAGTTCCTAGACATCACCTCGCTTGGCACAGCATACCGATATGCCATCAAGATCAAGCAGAAGTTTAAACAAAAGAAGTGAAACTTTGGATTTGCGAATCCAAAGCAATGGAAAGGTGCCCCCAAACCATAGAACAAAGGACAAATCCAAGGCGAGACGACCCATGACAACCCGCCAAAAACACAAGCAAAGGACAACACTGTGAAGCTAAAGAAGGACACGGGAAAGTGGTGTGAGTTCCATAAGAGCTCCACTCACAACACAAGTGAGTGTCGGGCCAAGCAGTCACGGGTGGTCGAGTTGAAGGCTTTAGAATCAAATGCATGTTCTGAATCTGAGTCAAAACTTGACAAGGGGAATGACAAAGGGAAGCATATTTTAGAAATTCCCACTGTAAATCAACAAATTATGGAATATACTAAAGCAAAATACAATATCTACTTCTACAACAAACTTTGCATAAGCTTAATCGAATATGAGAAAGATCAAATAGAACACATATAACTGAGAATGAGAAATCAATAAAACATGAAAATAGAAGAATAACCCGAGGAATGCCTCAGCCTAAAACCCCAATCTCTGTATTATCATAAAAGTGGAAATATGTTCATATTACAACAAGAATCAGCTCACAAGCTATCCTGCTCTCTCTGCAATCCAACTGCCGCTCATAGACAGAATAGACAGCACATGTGCCTTCCTTCAATCCTCCAAGCCTCCTATTTCCTTGCGCAGTTTCTCATGGGTCCTCCAGCTACAACCTGTGTGATTCTCACCTCACACACAACACTAACCTCTGAAATAACTGCACAATCCTGAAGGAAATAATTCCTTCTGCATGGATGAGTTTCCTATATAGGAAAATTCCTCCAACCGATAGTACATTGTCCCTTCGTTTAATCTCAACTGGGTCTCTGTCTACACTGACATGCATGAGTTATTTATGAGAGAATATTCAGTTATCTGAAGTACAGTAGTTACATGCATGCATGCATTAACTAACTGAACTCACAAGCAATTCCACAAGCTATTGGAACTAATCTAACTGGACTTAACTTAGTTAACTGAGCTAGCTAATTACAACTCAAATACAAATCATCCTTATCTCCTTAATTAAGGGATAACTTCCTCAATCAAAGGGAAAATTGTTGCATGTCTTCACATAGACTTCATGTTTGATTTTCTCCAACTAATTAACTCAAGATGAATTAATTAATTATTTTTCAAACAGCTGCTCAGATCAAATTCGAACTTTAATTCTCAATTTTAGTTCAGGGACTAACTAAAATTGGAATGTATCTTGAAATGCAATTTATAGCATTGCTATTTTTATAATTTCTATTTTATCATTCCATGTTGCTATTTCCAACACTAGTACCTGAAATGTTATTTATAGAAATGCTATTTATAGCATTTTTATTTTTAGCATTTCTTCTTGCCATTTTCAACACTCCCTCTCAACAAGAAAGGCATTCAACTCGAACCTGATCCTGAACCTTTGGAATGTTATGCATGCAACACTTCTCCCTAGTGTTGTTGCTCCAGCAACTATAGAAACAAAAAAATATCCAACCTGAATCAGAATGATGCCTCTGTCATCAAAGTCTCTGACTGTTATTGCCTCTGTCGACTGAAAAATTCTGCACCTTTGTGCTCTTCAGTATCTAACTGCTCTAACCTGTGTCACTTTGATCTATGACTGCATCAATCACATTGATTCCTCCAGCTGCATCCGTGCTGCTACTGGTCCTATCTCCCAGCACTGCATCCACACTGCATCTACTCTCATCATGTTGCATTATGTTGCCCACTACTGCACTGCAGCTCAGTTACTGAGAAGTAAGTAACTGATCTCCCAACTAACCTCCCTATTGGGCTAGAAACACCCTCTAATGCTGAAGCTCTCTCTGCCGCTGACAAGTGCTCCCTCTCTGACCTCTGTATTGCCACAACAAATCCCTGCATCTCGCACCGTTGCACACCTCTATGTGACATCCTGCACTAGTGCAACACTCTTGTTCCTCTCGCATTGTTGCAGCATGCTATCTCTATGTTGTCTTGGGACTCCTACACTGTAGCTTTCTCTGTCACTCCATCCACATCCATCTCTACCCACTCAGCCAGTCTTGCTTTTCCTCGTTGGGGCTCCCGTAGCAAGGAGTAATCAAAGAGGCTGGGTACCTCAAGGATCCTGCCCCTATTTCAGCCTTCTTGGGACTATCACTTCACATCGCCCCACCTCACACCTGGAGGTATGGCTACATGTGATCCCTCGGCCCACATAGCTCGAAATGTCCCCCTACTAGAGGTCTCTACATGACTGAATGCCTCCACTTGATCTCCTCTCGGCATCTCCAATTCTGGCTCCTCCACAATTGTCTGAGACTTCTGGGGTTGCATGTAGAGAGGTAATTTACTCTCCCTCTCAACCACCAAGTCTCTAACCTTTGCCTTGCTCCTCAAGGCTTTGCATGCATCTTGTACCTCAAGTGCATACAGGTTCTTGGCTAGCACACCAATCTGTTTCATCTTTCCCATCATCACGATATTTTTTGGAAAAAGAGTTGATTTTAAATCAGCGATATCTCCCTCATCCGAACTTCGATTCAGCCAAATTTTTATTTTTTTGGGGGTATTTTTCCGCAAGGAATCCATATATGTTATTTGTTTCTGAAAATTTTGCACAAAAATTTTCAGATATGCTCTGAAAACTCGCAGCCCAAAACTCAAAACTTCGAAATCTCCTCTAGTATATTGTTCTCCGCTTGGATCACCTTTGCTCTAATACCATGTAGAAATTTCTCTATAGATCAGCTAGCTCTGATACCATGTAGAAATTCCCACTGTAGATCAACAGATTATGCAATATACTAAAGCAAAATACATGACCTACTTCTACAACAAACTATGTGGAACCTTAATCGAATATGAGCAAGATCAAATAGAACACATATAATTGAGATTGAGAAATCAATCACACATGAACACAGAAGAATAACCCGGGGAAAGCCTCAGCCTAAAACCCCAATCTTTGTATAATCATACAAGTGGAAATAGGTTTAGATTACAAAAGGAATCAGCTCACAAGCTATCCAACTCTCTCTGCAATCCAACTGCTACTCATAGACAGTCAAAGGCCTCTCAAAAACCTTCTCCTCTGCCCTCCAAGACTCCTATTTCCTTGTGCAGTTTTCCTTGGGGTCCAGTTCTACCTCCTGTGTGAGTTGGCCTCTTCACACACTCACTAAACTCTAATCTAACTACGCAATCCTGAAAGAGATAATTCCATCTTCATGGATGATTTTCCTATATAGGAAAAATCCTCTAACGGATAGTACATTGTCCCTTCCTCTGATCTCAACTGGGTCTCTGACTGAACTGACATGCATGAGTTATTTATGAGACAATATTTAGTTATCTAAAGTGCAGTAGTTGCATGCATGCATGCATTAAAGTAACTGAACTCGCAATTAGTTCAACAAACTATTTGAACTAATCTAACTAGACTTAACTCAGTTAACTGAGCTAACTAATTACAACTCATCTTTATCTCTTTAACTAAGGGATAAATTCCTCAATCAATGGAGAAACTATTGCATGTCTTCACATAGATTTCATGATTGATTTTCTACAACTAATTAACTCAAGATGAATTAATTAATTATTTTACAAACAGCTGCTAAGATCAAATTCAATTTTTACTTCTCAATTTTAGTTCAAGGACTAACTAAAATTGGAATCTATCCCAAAATTATATTTATAGCAATGCTATTTTTAGCACTTCCATTTTTCATTCCTTGTTGCTATTTCCAACACTTGTACCTGAACTGCTATTTTTAGCATTTCTATTTTTAGCATTTCTTGTTGCCATTTCCAACACTCCCTCTCAACAAGAAAGGCATTCAACTCGAACATGATCCTAAACCTTTGGAATGTTCTACATGCAACACTTCTCCCAAGTGTTGTTGCTCCAGCAACTCTAGAAACAAAAAATCTCCCAACTGACCTCCTTGTTGGGCTAGAAACATCCTCTGATGTTGAAGCTTCCTCTGCCGCTGACAAGTGCTCCCTCTATGACCTCTGAGCTGCTGTAACACTCCATGCATCTTGCACCATTGCACACCTCTCTGTGCCATCCTACACTGGTGCAACACTCCTGTGCCTCTCGTATTGTTGCAGCCTACTAGCTCTGCACTGTCTTGGGATTCCTGCACTGCAGCTCTCTTTGCCGCTCCATCCACATCTGCCTCTACCCATTCAGCTATTCCTTCTACTCCTCATCGGGGCTCCCATAGCAAGGTCTAATCAAAGATGTTGGTTACCTCAATGATCTTGCCCCTATTCCAGCCTTCTTGGGACAATCACTCCACATTGCCCCACCTCCAACCTGGAGGTATGGATGCATGTGAACTCTCTGCCCACTTGGCTCGAAATTCCCCCCTAGTGGAGGTCTCTGCATGAGTGGATGCCTCCACTCAATCTCCTCTCGACTTCTCCAGTTGTGGCTGCTCCACAACCTCTTGAAGCTGCTTCACCAATTGTGGCTCCTTCACAATTGTCTGAAACTTCTTCTGGCACTGCATGTTGAGAGGTAATTTACTTTCCCTCTCAACCACCAAGTCTCCATTAGCTGCCTTGCTCCTCAAGGCTTTGCATGCATCTTGAACCTCAAGAGCATACAGGTTCTTAACTCGTGAATCGATCTGCTTCACCTATCTCATGGTGATGTATCGAAGGAAAACCTTTCCCTTACTAAAGACTACATCATAGCCTTTGTCTTTCAGCATTGCGATCGACACCAAATTTTTCCTCAGTCCTGGTACATACTTGACATCGGTCAAGGTAATGCGAGCTCCATGCTCCCTCTGAAAATCAACTGTGCCTACACCTGAGACACTATACTTTTCATCATTACCCATCGCTATGAGTATCTAGAGATGTTTCTCCTCCAAGGTACTCAACCTCTTATCAGCGGTCACATGGAAAGAAGCTCCACTATCAAGAAACCAACCACATCCCACCATGGATGAAACCATGCATGCGAAGAGGGTGAAATCCAACTCAAACTGTGAGGCCAATGCCCAACCTTCAGATCCTTCCTTGGATCCCATCTTGGATTTCTTCAGTGGACAATTTGTTGCAAAATGGCCCACCTCGTGATAATGAAAGCATCGCACTTTTGATTTGTCAAACTTCTTCCCACCATGGGAAGAACTCGATTTGGGATGAGAATCCTTCTCCTTCCCTTTCTTCACCTTACTTTCAAAGGTGCAATTTTCTTCATCCTCCTTGGATGAAGAACCATCTCTAGTGCTTCTTCTTATCTCCGCCTGCATCAAATCTGACCAAAGTCGTTCCCAATCTAGCAGTTTTTCTCTTCCATTAACCGAGCCTTGGTACCTATTCCAGCTCTTAGGAAGACTAAGGAGTGCAAGACTCACCATGTCACCATCGACTGTCGTGATCCCTACACTTCCAAGATCATCCTTGCAGGTGGTGAGCTTGTTCAGATATGTAAAGATCGTGTCGCCCTTTTCACAATTGATTTTCCAAAGCTTTTCTTTCAGCGCCAACTTCCTCTGATCATTGTTGTTCTGATATAGATCTTTCAATGTTTTCCACATCGAAAATGGTGTCTCCTTCCCATGGAGGCTCGAGACAATGTGGTCTCAAACTCCCTCCAGGAGGATTCTCCTTGCTCTAGCCAAACATTTCTTCCATTTCGCTAATTCTGTAGCATCAAATGTTGTTGGCTTGGGGACTTCTTGATCAATGAATTCCTTTAGACCATTATCCTCTAATACTGCTTCCATGCAATCCTTCTAGGCTATATAATTTGAGCTGCCATCAAGGGCATACTCGAGTATTAAACAGTTGAATGCCATTGGTTAAATTGAGATGTGATAAGAACTCGATTTCTATATTTAGGAACCTTAAACTTTGAGCTTCTCCCTTATTGTATACTGTTCTTCACTTTGATCACCTTAGCTCCAATACCATGTATAAATTACCACTGTAGATCAATAGATTATGCAATATACTAAAGAAAAATACAAGATCTACTTCTACAACAAAATTTGTGGAAGCTTAATCGAATATGAGCAAGATCAAATAGAACGCATATAACTGAGAATGAGAAATCAATCACACATGAACACAGAAGAATAACCCGGGGAAATCCTTAGCCTAAAACCCCAATCTATGTATTATCATACAAGTGGAAATATGTTCAAATTACAAAAAGAATCAGCTCACAAGCTATCCTACTCTTTTTGCAATCCAACTGCTGCTCATAGACAATAAAAGGCTTCTCACAAACCTTCTCCTCTGCCCTCCAAGCCTCCTATTTCCTTGCGCAGTTTTCCTTGGGGTCCAGTGCTACCACCAGTGTGAATTGGCTTCTTCACACACTCACTAACATCTGATCTAACTGCGCAATCCTGAAGGAGATAATTCCTTCTTCATCGATGAGTTTCCTATATAGGAAAAATCCTTCAAGTGATAGTACATTGTCCCTTCCTCTGATCTCAACTGGGTATCTAACTGAACTGACATACATGAGTTATTCATGAGAGAATATTCAGTTATCTGAATTGCAGCAGTTACATGCATGCATGCATTAACTAACTGAACTCACAATTAGTTCAACAAACTATTTGAACTAATCTAACTGGACTTAACTCAGTTAACTGAGCTAACTAATTAAAACTCATTATTACAACTCATCCTTATCTCTTTAACTAAGGGATAAATTCCTCAACAATGGAGAAACTGTTGCATGTCTTCACATAGACTTCATGTTTGATTTTCTACAACTAATTAACTCAAGATGAATTAATTAATTATTTTACAAATCGCTGCTAAGATCAAATTCGAATTTTACTTCTCAATCTTAGTTCAGGGAATAACTAAAATTGGAATCCATCCTGAAATGATATTTATAGCAATGTTATTTTTAGCACTTCCATTTTTCATTCCTTGTTGCTATATCCAACACTGGTACTCGAACTGCTATCTATAAAAATGCTATTTTTAGCATTTCTTGTTACCATTTTCTGAAAATTTTACACAAAAATTTTCAGATATGCTCTGAAAACTCGCGGCCCAAAACTCAAAACTTTGAAATCTCCTCTAGTATATTTTTCTCTGCTTTAATCACCTGTGCTCTGATACCATGTAGAAGTTCCCACTGTAGATCAACAGATTATGCAATATACTAAAGAAAAATACAAGATCTACTTCTACAAAAAACTTTGCGGAAGCTTAATTGAATATGAGCAAGATCAAATGGAACACATATAAATGAGAATGAGAAATCAATCACACATGAACACAGAAGAATAACCCAAGGAAAGCCTCAACCTAAAACCCCAATCTCTGTATTATCATACAAGTGGAAATATGTTCAAATTACAAAAAGAATCAGCTCACGAGCTATCCTGCTCTCTGCAATCCAACTACTAATCATAGATAGAATGGACAACACATATGCATTCCTTCAGTCCTCCAAGCCTCCTATTTCCTTGCGCAGTTTCTCCTGGATCCTCCAGATGCAACCTGTGTGATTCTCACCTCACACACAACACTGACCTCTGAAATAACTGCGCAAGCCTGAAGGAGATAATTCCTTCTACATGGTTGAGTTTCCTATATAGGAAAATTCCTCCAACTGATAGTACATTTTCCCTTCCTTTAACCTCAACTAGGTCTCTGTCTGAACTGACATGCATGAGTTATTTATGAGAGAATATTCAGTTACCTAAAGTACAGTAGTTACATGCATGCATGAATTAACTAACTGAACTCACAATCAGTTCCACAAACTATTGGAACTAATCTAACTGGACTTAACTCAGTTAACTGAGCTAACTAATTACAACTCAAATACAACTCATCCTTATCTCCTTAACTAAGGGATAACTTCCTCAATCAAAGGGAAAACTGTTGCATGTCTTCACATAGACTTCATGTTTGATTTTCTCCAACTAATTAACTCAAGATGAATTGATTAATTATTTTTCAAATAGCTGCTGAGATCAAATTCGAATTTTAATTCTCAATTTTAGTTCAGGGACTAACTAAAATTGAAATGTATCCCGAAATGCTATTTATAGCAATGCTATTTTTAGGATTTCTATTTTGTCATTCCTTGTTGCTATTTACAACACTTGTACCTGAAATTCTATTTATAACATTTCTATTTTTGGCATTTCTTGTTGCCATTTTCAACACATATTATCGATATAGAGCCCAACGCCACCATTACCACCACGAAGATCCAGAAGGAGGAACCTGAAGATCCAGAGGAGGAGGAGCATCTCTTCCACTCCCAGATGTGTGTAAAGGGTTCCCCGCTACAGTTCATTGTCGACAATGGGAGCCAAAAGAACCTCATTGCAGCAAAGTTCATGAAGCAGTTGGGCTTACCGACCATAATACACCCACAACCATACACCATTGAGTGGCTTCACCAAGGACGGGATCTTCGCGTGGTCTAATAGTGCCGCCTTCCATACAGCATCAAGACCTTCACAGATGAGGTATTATGTGACGTTGCTCCCCTTGATGTTTATGATGTATCATTAGGCCAACCATACTTGTGGAAGTGACATGTTGTGTATGAGTCAAGGCCTCATGCTATTATTGTTACCTTGGGAAATAAGTTGTACAGGATACTGGAGGTAGCACTGCCTATCTCCATCTCTCTGGTTACTGCAAAATAGTGCAGTAAGATCATTTCCAAAATTGGGAAATTTGTTTTCTTGGTGATATGCCCTCAAGGAAAGAATAAGATGGTGGCCACGACCTATAGACAGGGCCCCTCTGCACAAAAACAATCGATGGAAAAGGTCATGCAGGAGTACGAGGATATCTTCACATCCCCTGCAAGGGTGCCTCTGCACGGGTAGGTCAAGCACTCCATTGCTCTGTCCCCAAGTGCATCATTGCCCAATGGACCAATCTATCGGTGATCCATTCTGGAGAATGATGAAATAAAGAGGTAGATTTAGGATCTAGTGCAGAGAGGTCACATCCAGTTGAGTTCATCGCCCTATGGGAGCCCGATCGTGTTGGTATAGAAAAAGGATGGGACTTGGAGACTCTCTATTGACTATCGGGTGTTAAACAAGATTACTGTCTGGAATAGGTACTTGATCCCACGGATTGATGACCTTCTGGACCAACTCAAGGGGGAAAAATATTTCAGCAAGATCGACTTGAAGTCTGGATATCACTAGGTACCAATCGAACCCCTTAATGTGTGGAAGACTGCCTTCAAAGCCAAGGAGGGCATGTTCGAATGGTTGGTTATGCCTTTTGGGTTGACGAATGCTCCTGCAATCTTCATGAGGCTGATGGATGACATCTTACATCCATTCACCAACTCACTTGTAGTGGTATACCTGGATGACATCCTAATCTTCAGCCAGAGTTGGGAAGAGCACCTCCACCACATCCAACAGGTTCTCCAAACACTGCGACAACAAGGTTTGTGCCAATTTGGAGAAATGCTCTTTTGGCATGACCCAGGGTTAGTATTTGGGATACATTATTGATGAACGAGGGATGCATGTGGATCCATCCAAGATCCAAGTCATTCAGGATTGGCCAGCCCCAACCACTCTGACAGAGCTCCGCAGCTTTCTGGGTTTTGCCAATTTCTATTGTAGGTTCGTGTTGGGGTTCTCTCATATCACTTGGCTCTTGAGTGAAGTCACCAAGGGAGGAGCGAAAGAAGAATTATTTTGGTCTGAATCTCAATAAAAGGCATTCATAGAGTTGAAACATCACCTCTGCTCTACACTAGTGCTCATATTACCATACTTGCAACAACCATTTGAGATCAAGATAGATGCCTCTAAATATGCTATTGGGGCAGTCCTTACTCAATAGGAGCATCTAGCGGCATATCAAAGTGAGACACTTTTAGACATAGTCCGAAAGTATCCCACTTATGAAAAAGATATGTATTCCATTGTGCAGGCCTGCCGACAATGGAAGCATTAAATTTTGGGGAAGGAAATGGTCATCCACATAGACCACCAACCCCTGCAGTTCATACAGATGCAAGGGAAGTTGTAGAATTATCACCATCAGAAGTGGTCCACATACCTACAATAGTTCCATTTGAATATCAAGTACAAGAAGGGAAGCACCAATAATGTCACAAACTACCTCAACCGACCACTGATCATGGCGTTAAGCACTGTGCTCAACTCTTGTGGGCACGAGACTTCTAATTGGCCACTTCTCTACAAAATTGACCTAGAATTTGGCCACACATGCCATACGCTCTTGGAGGGTCAGCAAGTTCCAAATTTTCACCTCTAAGATGATCTGTTATGCCACCTAGGACACCTTTGTGTTCCTCCAAGCAAGCAGGCCAAGATGATTTGGTAAACGCACTACACTCGGGTTGCTAGGCATTTCGAGGTCGAGAAAATGGTGGCAATACTATAGAAGTATTTCTATTAGATGAATCTTCGATAGGATGTCAGGAGGTACATCAGATCCTGCATTGCCTACTTCATTGCCAAACCGACTATCAAGAAGCAAGGCCTCTATACTCTGCTGCCTACCCCTAGTTGACCTTGGGAATCCATATCCATGGATTACATGTTGGGCATTCCTTCTACTAAGAATGGCAATGACTTTGTTTTTGTGGTCGTCGACAGATTCTCGAAGATGTCCATTATGGCAACCTGCAAGAAGAATATCACAACAGAAGCCAGTGCTAAACTCTTCTTTGAATGAGTGTGGATACACTATAGGATCCCATAGTTTATCATCTCATATCAGGACAATAGGTTCCTCAGTACATTTTGGTGCAGTCTCTGGTCGATGCTAGACACCAAGCTCACTAAGTCCACATCTTTCCATCCCCAAACTGATGGCTAGACAAAGGTCGTCAGTAGGATGCTCATACACATTCCACGCATGTACAACTCAAATAATCCACACACATGGGATGAGAGCCTCCCCTATGTCTAGCACAGTGATAACCGAGCTCTCCACAACTTGACTAGCCACAAACCTTTTCAGGTGGGCTTGGGATTCTAGCCACTATGTCCCATTGATGTGGTCATACCATTTGCAGCGACTTAGGAAAATTCGGCTCATGTCCAATCTAAAGCCGACAAGGCAAATAGCTTCATTAAGCACATTCAACACATCCGCCAACTGGTCCATGACATATTGGACAAAACCAATTCTAAGTACAAGAAACGACATGATCAGCATCGGGTGCAACACAAGTTCCAAGTGGGCGACAAAGTTTGGTTACATTTGTAGAAGGAGCGCCTCGTTGGGCCCCACCGCAAGATTCCCCCGCTTCGATATGGGTCATACACCATCACCAAGGTTGTGGGAGGTAATGCTTTTGAGCTCAGCATTCCCCCATTCCTTGGTCTGCACCCAATGTGCAATGTGAATCGCCTTCGACCATACTTTCCACCATTACTAGACACATCTGACATTGCAGAATAGCTCACACCAACATAGTTAAATCCAGGCTGCATGGAACAAGTTACGACTGATCGGATCATGGACACGCAGATCAAGAAAACTCTCTAGTAGAAGATCCAACTATATCAAGTTATCAAAGCTAGCCAACTCCTGCACCAAGGCAAATGGCTCACCAAAGACCAAGTTCAGCAGAAGTTTCCTCATCTCATGGGGAACTCAACACAATGGGGACCATTGTTTCCTAAGGGGGGGAGGAATGATCCAGGTGGATATTGGTGACCACTCGCCTTTTCCACTTGGACCCTCACCATTGATATTTCAATTTTTTTTAGTGTCCTTAATTGTAGCACATTTTACTATTTTTGGCAGCTTTTCAGGTCCTGAACTTCCGGAGCCCTTTTGAGGTCTTAAACGACGTTTTTTTGGCAAAATTCGATGGGTAATTTCAATGGTATCATGAATTTTGTTGTATTCCTCATAAATATCTTTCCAACGAGGTATCATACGTATCAAACAGAGATAATATGACCATGTTACGACCCCGGGAAGTTGGTTGCCCAACTAACCCCAACGGAGCCCATAAACTCTTGGTGTTACATCTCCTCGGGTTAGGGTTTTGGTTGTTTAGGGTTTTCTATTATTGTTCAATAATAAAAAGGCCCTTGAGCCTCATTGTAACTTAGTTCAGAGGCAAGTAGTTGCCACATCTCTTCTCATAGATAAGCTACCATCGCCCAAGCTAGTCTTATTTTCATTCTGTTTGTAAGCATGTTTCAGTATTTGCTATTAATGAAATGAAGTGTTATTTTTGCTGCATCTCTGTATTTATGGTTATATCTATAATTTGTTGCATTCTTGTTTAAATCCGAATCAACACTTAACAAAAATAAACTAAGTGTTGGAGTAGGCGTATTCTAGGCAAGAGTAATTTCAAAGTGAAATTGGGTCAGTGCCACACGAGCACCCACAGTGAACGAAGTGTCTGAGCATGGGGTGTGACGCCACCCCATCTATAGATCGAGAGAAAGAGGTCTTTTTACATAAATGTAAATATTTTTAATGTAAACAATGTGGACCACAAACAAATTATTTCAATGCCCATGTTAAGTAAATTTTTGAATATCAACTATGTATATATTATATAAAACAATTACATTTGCATATCAACCATTAAAATAATTTTTTATTGTTTTGTATATATATAAAACAATTAAAATTTTTTAATTTTTTTAGTTAAAATAGTTTTTTAGTTTTTTGTGGAAAAATTATATATATCTATATATATATATATATATATATATATATATATATATATATAAACCGTAAATCAATTATCAAAAAGAATCTAATATTTTTAAACATAAATTTTAAGTTTTATTTTAAATGAGGATTAAAATTCAAGAAATTTAATCCCCTCTTCTTTTAATAGATCCAAAATTAAGATAAATCTATATTAATTAAAATTTCAAAAAAAATTATAATTGTAAAAATTCCAAAAAAAAAAATTTATTGTTAAATTCTTTAACAAAACATTATATCATTTGGATACTTATTTCATATATGAATATGCAACCTTTATAAATGGATAAAAGGGTAATCTATCGAAGATTGCAATTAGATTAAGCATAATCATTTGTCCATAAGAATGGCATAAAGTTAGAGTTAAGTTCGCAGTTAGATATCACAATATGATATTCGCATTTTGTTAAAAGATGAGAGGTTTTTATTTCTTTAAAATAATTTAATTATATAATTATAAATAAATTATTAACTAAAGAAATATTATATGGTGTTATAAGAATGGTTGATTTTGGATTATAATTTAAAATTGTTTTTTAGGTTAAGAGTTTTCTTATTAATGTAGAAGAAACATGTTAATGATCAACATCTCAAAGTATTTTGTAAGAGTGAAAGTGTTTTCTCTTTAGAATAGTGTTATTTTATGTAGTTTTTTAAAATAATAATGATTAGTCAATCTATATTTGTGGATAGTAATTAATAATAATTGTCCTATTACTAATTTAACAATTGAATTATGATAATAAAAAAATATTGATTAAAGGATGAATTTTTATTAAATTATTATTACTAGCACGGTTATATAAATTAAATGGTTAGTAAACAACTCCATCCATAATAAGCATTAGAAAACTTACTTCATTATACATTTTGTTAAAAATATAAAAAATCATAAAAATTAGCTAAATTAGCTAAAAAACAAACCTGGTCATATTTATAGCTCCCGTTCTCTTCTTTGTAAATTAATCCTTAGGATGAGTCTTGTTCTAGACTCGAAACGTAGACAACTTGAAAATGAAGACTCTGGAATATCCGATTTCAGAATCTCAAAAACCACACCACAGAAATCTGCAAACCATTTTATTATTGTTATTATCATTGTTATTATTATTATTAATGATAAAAAAAAAAAAAATATCAATATATAAGTTTTTTTTTGTGTAAGGTGAATTCTATTGATCAATCGGAAATGAAATACATCATATACAATCATGACTATTTTCTTGGCACAATGTGCCATATACTGAAAGGAACATCGTTGAGATGCATAATACTAAGAATAGAAAAGGAGACATAAAGGAATAAAAGAAACAATTATATAAGAGAATCATCTAAATTTGGGTCGGTCCTTTGAGAGACCTTTCTTTCCTTTCTTTTTCAAAATTGTGACCTAGCCTTCCAAAGGCAGGTTTATCAAGGTAATCTAAATATTGTCATTGAATGATCTACGACGATCCACAAGAAAACGTGGCCTTGAAAATAGCTCAAAAATAAAAGTTGTTAGATGGAAGCGAAACTAGGACCAGATCGTAGTGTTCTTCACCCTGGTTCCAACGGTGTGAATGAAACTCAAATCTAAGTTCGTATGGGTAGGTTATAGCTGGTCAAAATTTTGGTCAAACTTGGCCAAGTGGAAGCGATAAGGTGGCAACAAATTGATAGGAACCCGACCACCAGAAATTGACGAATTTGTTGAATAGTTAATTTTTCCAATAACCCTTATTTCAGCAAAGTAAAAAAATAACAATCTGTTTTTAAAAACAAAAATATTAAAAAATAGGAGGGCAAGTCGGGCCCATCAGACCCACCCAGCCCCACCGATCGTATTACTATAATGTATTGAAATGGGGTGGCAGGTGGCCAAACCCTACCACCCTTGGACCATATATAATATATAATATATATCGTACAGGACGCTTGCTCGTGGACTTGGTCCCCACCCTATCATATGTTGCATAATCTGAGGGTGGCAAGGCTCAAACCTACCCAACCATCTAGGTTGGCCCGCCTCCCGTGAGCCCTCACCAAAAATATTATATTTTATTCAACTGACAATTCAAATTTATGTGACGTGGTAAAACAAGCTCCAACTTGGGCATTAACTCTTTTACCAACAAGCCAAATGGCCCTCTTATTTTATTCACCCAGAAATGTGATATAAAAACCCTCAAAATTATTCGACCGGGGAGCGAAGGCAGATTGGAGAGTGGTGGAACTCTAAGTAGGTCCATGGGTTGGAACCCTGATCGAGGGTGTTGGGTGCTAAATCTGCCTACCTTTTCCTTGCATTTCCACTCATCTTTTCATCCTTTTTACACCCATTAACATGTATCTATTGTGCTAAATCTATGAGGTGACCCTCCTTTCTCTATCTCTTGGAATATTTAATTAATGAAGTAAAGTCACGAGGGTTTTACCTATGCGAGCCACTAAAATGTGTTATTTCTGCAGATTCTAAAGAACAGGTGTTGATCTTCCAGCATATAGCGGTAGTTCTGTGATTCACAACAGTCGTTCAACAGCGCTAAAACAGCATAACCAACTTGCAGTTGTTCCCAATCCATTTTGGATCATTTATGTTCTCACTCTCTTGGCACTAGTGTTGTTTTGAACTGATGTATATTTCTAGGCATGTAGTTGTCGGGTTTCGGGGGAAGATGTTATCACCCCCTGTATTGTATAAAACATGGAGCATTCCTATGTGGGGGGTTAACCATACCAAGGGATGCATTGTAACAGTTTTCTTTAGATTAATAAAATATAGTGCTTTGTTGTTCGATCTTCAGTTGTGAGTAAACGCAACCCTAATCAAAGAGTTGGGCCTGCTCTTCTGATCAGGTGTTGTGTGTTTCCTTTTTGTGTGTTGTTTTACTTGCTGCATTTGTTTCTTTATTATTGTTGCATATTACATAGATTGTTGTGAATGCCCTTTTAAGTTCTGCAATTATTTATGTTACTATTATAGCGATCTTTTGATTTCTTAACCATGAACCCTTGGTTGATGTAGAGTGTAATCTTGACCCTGCATATACCTTGTGTGCTACCTTGAAAAGAGTACGCACCTGAATTGATGAATTAATGTAGGAAAAGGGTTGATGCATTTGTTCATACCTGAACACCAACATTTTGGCGCCATTGTCGGGGAAGGCTAACAAGGTGCAAGACACAATCTGTATCGACCAGAGGGTCAATCTCTCATCCTAGGGAGAGAACGAGTTCTCTCACTCTGCTCCAGGTCCTGAGCATAATTATTTCTTTGTTTTGTTGTTTTTGTTTTCTTGTACCCATTTTAGGCCCAATCTCTTGTCCTGGGGAGGGAGTGGTCTTTTGATGCCCTCCTCCAAGCCCTGAGTTTAAATTATTATTTTTTTTCATTCTTGTTTCTTTTGATTTTGTGAAAACCCAATCTCTTGTCCTAGGGAGGGAGTGGTCCTTTGACGCCCTGCTTCAGGTTCCGAGTGTCGGATTCCCTTGTGTGTATTCTTTTCTTTTGTTTGGGTTCTTGTCCTAGGGAGGGAAGGGTCTTTTGATGCCCTGCTTCAGGTCTTGAACCCTGGTTTTTTTTCCTTTAAGTTGTTTTCCTTTCCGCTTGATCTCTCGTCCTGGGGAGGGAATGGTCTTTTGACACCTTGCTCTAGGCCCTGAGCATTGTGATGATATCGACATTTTCATCACATCCACTTTTATGAATAGAGATTTGAATAAAAGGGGCAGAGGAAGAGCCCCAAATAAGGGAGGACAAGATTTGGGAAGGAACACTTATATCCAATAAATCATCGCAAAAGCTGAATCAGAGGCATCTTCTCGTGCTGTTGTAAGGCCGAGTATACGGACAAGATCAGAAGGACAAATTGTAGATCAACCAGCACTGTTCATAGCACCCCTAGCCGGTTCGATATAGTAGACCCTTCTAGCAGCCAAAGAGACAAGCAGCAGTACATTTTATAAACGGGTACTGTTGCTCATAGCAGAAGAAGAAGTTGCAAGTAGAACATCCGAAGAACCAGCCCATTCCAGTAGGGAAGAAGGGGTTACAGAGAGGAGGTTTGAAGGGTCAAACCACTGTGATAGAAGGGAAGAAATTGTAGGGATATTTCTATCACCAAAGGATATAGGGAGTGTTGTTAAGGCAACTCAAACCCCAGTGATAAGAGCCCTTCCATCATTTCGTGCAGAGCTTGTCAAAATCCCCAGAGAGTATTGGAGGATATTCATGGCACCTACAACCTCTACTATTGACTTCACAATTCGGGATCTCGGGACTGGCACACCAACAAAGCCCATTCCTTTAACAACTTTACCTAGCTTTCATGGGCTTACTTCAAAAGATCCTGATACATTTTTGTTTGAATTTGACATTCTGTGTCGGGGATACAATTATATAACGGATGCTCAGAAATTTAAAATCTTCCCTGCTACACTAAAAGGGACAGACCTGTTATGGTTTATGGGTCTTGGGGGAAGGACTATTACAACATGGGAGGAAATGAAAACTACCTTCCTAGAGAAGTACCAGGATTACTGTAAATCACGGGACATTAAGGAATAACTTTTCAAGTTTACACAGAAAGAGGACGAAAATATGGAAGACTATGTGGAACACTTCAAATACACATTGCAGAGGTCAGGTCACTCTGATTTGGATAAGGAAATTTTGAAAATTATCCTTCTCTGGGCATTTCGAGAAGACTCTTTGGAATTGTTAAATATAGTCGGAAAGGGAGATATATCAAAGGAGAACTTTGACACCATCTGTGAGTTGTGCATTCAATGCTCAAGGGGAGTTGCAACGAATAAACAAGGGATTCGGTCAACAAAATTATCTGGTGGAGGTGTCACAAAAGCATAAATTGGAAATATGTTGGACAGCTTGAGGACTGATATCTTAAGTACCTTATATGAACAAATAGACACGCTGCAGGTAAAACAGAAATAACTAGAATTGGAAAGAACTATGGCTATATTTTTCCTCAAATGCGGGAAGAAACATCCACAGAGGGAATTCCCATTAAACTCTGTAGAGGAGTGTGTAATCTGTGAGTTGAATCATGCGACAAGTTCATGCCCATCCTTGCCGGGATTGAAAGCAGTTTTTCAAGGGACAGGCGAAGAGATGGAGCAGTTGTACTTTATGGGACCTAAAAAGCGATGGAAACCTTGGCCATCAATGGGAAATCAAGGTATGTTTCTGGATCCATCTCAATATTTTAGTAATTTTAATATGGGTCCCCAGTCCATGCCTTATCCACCTATGTGGCCCCAGTTTCCACCTTGGCAGCAATGGGATCCTCAAGCCAATTCAAGTTCCTCGTGGGCTTCCAATTGGCGAGGACCTTCTCCTCCTGGGAAGTTTCCCCAGTCAATACCACAACAGCAACTCCAGTTTCCCTCTAATGTACCCCCTGGTAATCAGCCTATTCATCCTCAACTTCCCATCCAACCCAATCCAAATCCTAACAATAAAGGGGCTCAACAAGCTAACACCCTCAACCTACCTTCATACAACATCTCCATCGCAAAATTGTATGAGATGAATTTAAGATCTGGGCAGGTAGTAGATGCTCAACCCTCACTTGATATCACTGAACAAGTTGGCGATGAGGTAAAGGAACCAGAAATGGTTGAAGAGGAATCAAACCAAGTCACCAAAAATTATACACCTCCTCAACCGCTAGTTACTCAAAAACACCAAGCTAAACTGCCCTATCTAGAAAGGTTGACTTTGAGTAAACAGATCCCTCAATCTAAGTTCGATTTGTTAGGGGAGCTACAAAATTTGTTTGTTAAGATTCCCCTACTGCAAGCTATGAGGAACGTACCTATATATGCAAAAACTCTCAGACAATATTGTGCTAAGAAGCCTGAAAAGAATGGAGGGACCCACTCACCATTCATGTGGTGGGAAAGCTATCTGATTTTATGATGGGGAAAATCATGCCTGTGAAATATGGGGAACTGGGGAACCCAATTTTAACCGTGCAAATTAATGGAATAGAAATTCCAAACGTGCTGGTATATTTGGGCGCTTCCATAAATGTCATTACTACTGAGACTATGCAGGGATTGGGTCTTCGGAACTTGAAACCTACACCCACTGTGTTAGAGCTGATAGATCGATCCATGGTTAAACCGGTAGGAAAGTTAGAAGATATTACAATTTCAGTTGACTCATGGCACTACCCTATGGACTTCCTAGTGCTGCAAACGCAAGCCCCAGCTGATGGCCATCCCCTGATTCTAGGAAGACCATGGATGGCAACTACAAATGCTTATATTGGGTGTCGATCAGGACATATGGTTATCTCGAATGGACATAGTACTAATAATTTAATGTTATATCCTCTTGCAGAACCTAGTCCATCAGCAAAACCATCGGGCCACAAGAAACCTTTACCAAGGGAAGAGTATGAATCTGAAAATGAGGAATTAAGGCCAATCCTTACTATTGGACAAGCCCTTCAATTGAAAACAGAAACAGAAGATGATATAGTTACCACTTTTATTAGCGATCCATGTTCTATTTCAGACTCAAATCCGTGAATTCTAGAGTCCGTCTTGAGCTGTGAAATGCAGGAAAGTATCGGAACAGCCGATGGATTCGATGAGATACTTACAGCTGCGTCCCATGTGTTAACGGGAAAAGTGTCTACTCAGAATGCCCCTATCCCACTAAGGTGTGACAGTACCTTAGAAACAAACAAGGAAAACTACTCTCGTATTCTTCTTTATGAACTATAAATGAAGAGGAATAGGATGAACCAACCTATGTCTTGCGCTAGTCCTTTGATCCAATCTCTCTCCTCTTTGACAACTTCTAGCTACCTGCTTCCTTACTTGCCCAGATTCACCAAGTTCCTGCAAGATCACAGAAGACGAAAACTACACAAAGACATGCATTTATATTCATAAATAGCTTAGGATCAGATTTAAGCTAAACATGCAAATATAACAAAACATCATTGATACACAAGCATGTAGGAGAAACTCAAATAGTTTTATTGATATAACAAGAAGGTCCAGGAGGAGTTACAACCGATGATTCCTGATCCAGCATCAACCCCCCAGCAAAGGAATCCCCTCTTCACCTCCAACAAAGCATAAGTCACCCAATACTCTGATCTCTATCTCAAAACCAACAGCAATTCTCTGCAATGTACAAAATTCCAGCCTCCGGATCTCTAGGATGAGGGATCCATATATAGATGTATGCAAAGAGGATGAGTCAGCTTATGATTTGACTTGTGGCTTTTCTCTGTCAGTTCTTGCTTCCACTTGGAGACTGAAAGCCTCTTATTCATCCTTGGTCGAACTCAGTGAGGCAAGTGTCATTGGGGAAAATTCT
The DNA here is from genome assembly GCA_031772625.1 of Pinus tabuliformis. Taxonomy (NCBI): domain Eukaryota; kingdom Viridiplantae; phylum Streptophyta; class Pinopsida; order Pinales; family Pinaceae; genus Pinus; species Pinus tabuliformis. The sequence continues at coordinate 266,156,117 of CM062805.1, forward strand.
GGAAGCTTCCATTATCTGTCCACCTCGCGGAATGACACTGCCATTTGTCATTTCCCGCTCAGCGCACCCTGGTAGTGCATTTAGGTGCGTTGCAACGCACCTAGCTAGTGTACTTGGGTGCTATGCAACGCAGCTAGCTAGTGGAGTAGTTGAAATGATCCTGATTTGACTGATTCTGAGCAGTTTCTGGTGGAGAACTTCTGGGAGAAGCTGTAATTTGTTGACCTTGTTCCTTTAGGGGCCGGAACAACACTTTTAGGGACTTAGGATCCCTTGGTTTATGGACATTTCATGCTTAGAGCTGTAATGCACAAAAATGTCTATAACAGTTGCCCCCTAAAGTATGAGGCCGTTTATCGGGTGAAATGCTTTATTAGGAGGATCCGAAGTTCTTTCAATGCTGGGAGGAGACCTATAATAAGATACAATACAATACATTATCTTCATACTGTTTTCATGATCTAGGTGAGGCGGGCATTCCCATGCTCAGCTTTATAAATTCACTTTCATGTACATAGGACAGACAATCGTCTGATGGTAGACTGATGATTCTGATAGAGCCATCATCCTTTTGGTAGGATGATTATCTGTGCTGCAATGCTGTACATTTCAATGTCTTTATTCTCCTGAATATATATCGCAGCCCGGATGGATGAAACTAGATCTGGGGTCTTCAATCTCGTCTGATCTTCACTCGAAGTACAAGTCGATCCATGTGAGAAATGTTTTGAAGTCGAACATGGAAAGACATCGCTTGATTACCAGTCAATGATGTAAACTGTTAACAAGCGCGAGAGGAATCACCGTTAATGATGATGACCCTCAAGGTACTACAGTATGTTATCACTCAGGTTGTTCCCTTTGACTCCCAAGGGAATACGGCCGAGGTAACCACTAACCAATCTTTGGGTCACAGGTTCTAGCCTACCTATGGCCAGAGAGGGCTTTCTCTTTATGTTTTAGCTTTGTTTGTGTAGTATTTTAGGCTAGCTATGATGCTCAAGGTTTGTTTTTGGAATTTGTTGGATGATGATTTCAGTCAAGATATATATGTGCTCACCAGAGTGTTCTAGGCCATTGGGCATGGAGTCAGTGGTCCTTTAGTTGTTTGGTGTGCTGTGCTGATACAGTAGTGATGTTGCAGAGCTAGATAAGTGTCTGAGAAACAATGCTTTGAAATTGTGATTGAATGTGATGTATCCAGTTTATGAAAGGCAATTAAGAATCTTCCAACAAACTGATATGGAGAAAAAGTGAGAATATTATTTAGAAGCAGTGAAGAATTTCTAGATAACATTCATTTTTATAGAATTAATGAAAACCTAAGAAATTAAGAATTCATGTCCATAATTAATTCTGAAGAAAACATTTACAGCAATAAAAGATTGAGCACAAGGTGTAACCAAACATATCCTGCACTATCCCTTTTCTCTACTGCTAGATCAGTGAAACATGAGCATGATTTAATAACATAAGAAGACAAAACAGAGATTGAGAAAAACTTATTATTCCATCAAACAGCACAAGAATTCTGTAACAGCACGCATGGTATCAGCAAGACATCAAACATTCAGGAAATCACTGAGCTGGTCCAGCCCTTTGCATTAGATAATCTGAAAGTATACAATACATTTGCCTCAGAGTGAAAATCACCAACCCCTCATACGTTGCTAAGGGAGGTATATATACATAATTTACATAAGAAAATATCTAGCTGAAGAGTAAATGTTTCATTAATGTCATGCCAACTCCTGGAGTGTTGTAGCTGAGGGAGTAAATGCTGTAGTAACTCTTCAGTGCCTTAGCTATCCAAAATGGTCAAAAGATATTGACTTTGTGGCCTGTTGGAGTCGATTGAGGATACGCTGTCCAAAAACGCGCGTATATCTTATTCTTTGCTTGCTGCCGCAGTCTTGTGCTGAGTCATCTTTCAGCTGCCTTTAATGATGTTTGACTTTTGCTGAGCTGTAGCTGACTGGGATGGAACATTTGAAGTTAATGTGGTAAAATTTGAAGCATTGCTTGCCACCAATCCTCCTTGGGCATTTGGTGCCTTCGGATCTTCACCAAAGTCTCATCTGCTTCAGTATATCTGTAAAAATTAGGAGGAGTCTCAAAAAGGTGGTGGATTTCATTTTCAATGAAAAATATATTCTCGAGTTTCTGTAGAAGACTCTGCCCTGTTGGAGGCCCTGCCTCCTCCGAAGTACTCCCTGATGCAGTAATTTGATTTTCCACAAAGGTGGTCATCCTGTTTGCATATTGCTCTCGGGGGAGCAATCTTCCCGTGCTGTTTAGTAGGCTAGGCAGTCCTTTGGCTTGTAGTGCTCCCATTTTGGCCTTGTACTCATCCACCTTAGCCTAGATTTCATAGCACTTCCTCTCCACAGTTTGCACATAATTTCTGAGAGTGAGTACCTTTTTAACTGTAAGGACAGCCTCTGTTCTGTTGACAATGTTGATGGCTGCCAGTTCTTCCTTTGTCTGCCTCTTCAAAAAATCTATCAATCTATTGGCCAGCTCCAGCCTGTTCCCCAGCACTATTCTGGCCCTTTGAATCTATGTCTGTGCTTGGCCAATCAAATCCATCTGCTCATGCATAGTCTTAATTGATATCCATTTCTTGGTGATGGATTGGTCAATGCGGGCCCACAAAATTCTTTTGATTTCTGCCATAGCAGTCTCTAGCTTGAGCTCCTTCTCCAAAGTCGTTATTTTTTCTTTCAAGGCCTTTATTTCTCTGCCTTGTTCTGCCACAATTATTTTTGATTTATCATATTTGGCATCTAGTTCTGCCAACTTTTCCTTGGCCTGCTTTATCTCATTTGCCTGGAGCTCCATTTCTTTAATAGCCTTGGTCAAGTCTTCCATGCTTGTACTGGAGTCTGGAGCTGTTGTTGTTGCTGCTGTGGTTGTGACAGGGGCTACTGTTGCCTCTGTTGTCACTGCTGTGGTTGATGTGGTTGGAGGAACTTGGGATGCAGACTCTCCCTGCCTATCTTGTAATGCCCCTTCAAGTTCTTTCTCCAAATCGAGGACCTTCTGGTTGAGCTGCATTATGAGGTCCAGTTGCTCATCGGCCTCCTTTTCCTTTTGTAACTCTGTTGTTTGAGGGTGCTCTGTGGGCAGCAGCTTCAACCTCTTTTTCAGTGCATTGAGTTCATCTTCTTTTTTCTTGAGGAGGGCCCTTACGCCCTTTGGATCCTTAGGATCATGTCCCAAGTCAATGATGATGTCCTCCAGCGATTTTATTCTGTTGTCCTTGGCCATGGAGGACATTCTCTCAAAATCCAACTGAATGTTGGTATTTTTCAATGATTCTTTTAATTCATGGGCCATGGATGCCCTATCCACCAAGGTGGCATAGACCATCTCTCCAGTCTGCTTGTGGAGTTCTATTTGGTCCATGGGGTGAATGTCTTTTGCCATGACTTCCACCCTTGTCTTCACATAATCCGCAGCTGATTTAGGCTGCGGCACTTTACGCTTGAAATGACTGAGGATCATTTTCTCCTCTTGAATGTCATATACAGACATTAGCCTTTCTTTCTGGGCTGGTGTTGCATTTAGAAATTGTTTATAGACTTCTACCCTTAGCAAGTCATTTTGTGCCTTTATTTGCTTGAAAGAAGCCTTAGTACTTTTGGGCTTCTTGCTCTGCTGAGAGGAGGAGGACACCTCCAAACCAACTTGTAATCCCTGCTCCTGCTGAAAGGAGCTTGTACCTGTATGTTGGCTGCCTTCTCCATCTTTCCTTGAACTGTCAAGGACTTCTTCACTGATTTCTTCTATCTTTGGAGAATCTACCCTTTGTCTCTTGGCCTGGGGTTGTTGGGAGGATCCACTAGCAGGAGTGGACTCTTCTCTATCTCTTTTCATACCCATCTCCTCATGTGCTGGGGTCTGCAAAGTTGGTGCTACTGGTGGCTCAGTTTGTGGAGGAGGGGTGTGCTCTTGTTGCTGCCCTATTGAGGAGGCAGGCTGTTCTTTCACTGTTTGCTCTTCAGCACCCATTATTCCTTTACCCTTGTCTGTACCTGGCGTTGCTGTGGAAGATATCTGTGTGGTTGGTGCAGCTGCTGAGGTCGAGGTACCTTCTCCTACTGGCTGCGGTCGTCTGAAGGGTACCTGCTGCACACAATCCAAGTCAAGAGTCTTTTCCAAATCCTTGACATTCTTTAGCATTATCTCTTCTTCAGTTAATTTTTCAATTAAGGTGTCTTGAAGCCACTCTTGCTTATTGGCATACTTTTCAATATGTGGGTACTTGCAATGCTCATAGCCTAGTAGCCTGTACTTAACTCTCCTAGCAGTGATGAAGCCTTCAGGGTCATAGGGGACCCAATGGAAGCTTTTAGAGAGCATGTACTTATCTTTCAGGATTAGCTCAGCATCTTGCCATCCCTCTTTTTTATTCATTATGAATGGGCCCAGGTGGTGCTTGAACTTGAGATGGGCTTTCTTTTTGGAGCTGTGAAAGTGAGTGAGGTCAGAGTGAATTAGCTGCCTATAATACTCCAAGGCAAATAGCCTCATGGGCACATATTTTGGGAGCCTGTATGGACAGAGCTCACAGCCATAGACTCTGATGACTGTATGATCTTCATATAGGTACCAATCACCTATTTTGTAATTCTTGGAGAGCTGCAGGACCTTCTGTATATCAAATGATATTCTGGGAGGAGGGGACCTCATTAATAAACAAGAGACGGGATAAACAAACTGATCAATGAATTCACAATATGAATATGGTGACTTTTGCACTTGATGATAGACAGATGTCCAGATGATAACAGATCTTCTTTCCCCTTTAGAGTCCAGCTTTTTGATGTAGCATGGAAAAGCATCGGACTGATAGTACATGAGAAGGTGGTAGATATAAGATGAATATTTGAAGATGCCCTCTCTGTCTACTTTGCACAGCTGTTCATGAATCTTGTTAGCTATGAAATTGGCAAAATTATATTTGCGGGCAGGGGGTTGACCTGGGCTATAAGCAGCCAAAAATACCAGCATTGTTTCATCCACATGCTCACTGGTTCTGTATCCCAGCACATAAGCAATCATGTCCAACAGAAGCCTGCCTATATCAGTAAAATAGACATCCAAGTAGGGAGGTGGCCCTGTGGGCTGGCATTCAGGCCTCATAAATATCTTGGTGATTTTCTGAATGTCTTCACTGGACATCTTGGCACCTGTGTCCAGCATATAGTTCATGGAGAAAGGGAACAGCAGCTCAGTTTGATTGAAGTTAAGCATCTGTTTGATGGATTCAGCATTAATGTGAAAGAGGATGCTCCCAGATGGAGACTTAATAGCTTTGTGCTGCACATCATAATTTTCAGCACATAGGCGAATAACCTCTGGAAAAATGTTGACAGAGGGGAGACAGTAGTATGGTAGATTTGACTCCCATATCCCATACGTATCCTTGCCATTCAGGTAGTCATCTCTCAATTGCCTGAAGGTCTGCAAATGGTCCCTGTTACCCGCAAAGTCTTGGATGAGGTAGTCCCTGTCAGCAAGAGGCAAGGACTCCAGGTCTTTATTTGGTGCATTTATTGGAGCAACACTGAGGGCTGTGGGAGCAGGAGCAGCCATTATGTAGTCTGAATTGAACAAGGTAAGTGTAATAGCTAGGAAGGATCCTCCAAAGTTCAGTGACAGACTCAATGTGGAAAATGCTGGAAATTCTCTTCAAATGGAATAGGCAGGCTATGCAGGACTGTCTCTACTTTGCTTGGGTAATTTCACAGAGATTGTGAATTAATGAGGATGAATTGCAGAGGGTATGTAGGATTCAAATTGGAGAAATACAGCTTTGGGCCTGCACACGGCAAAAGGGAACAATGCCGGGCAGCTCGAAAATGAATTTGTAATTTTTAGGCTGTGAGCTTATCACTTAATATCAAATTTATGGAGCTGGGGCAATGTGGGTTGATTTAATTTTAAATTAATATGTAGACAGTGTTTAATTTGGGATTTGACAGGTGCTTTAATGGTGAACTTGTAGAGAAATGGTATGCATGGGGCAAAACAAGAGAATTATGGTGAATACCTGGATGAACAGCTGGAAAAACTTCGGGTCGAACTGTGGGGGCTCAAATGCAACTGAATTGACGAGCTCTGGTGGTCGCAATTTCGAATTTGGAGGTTCGGAGGCAATGTCGCGATGCGGATGCTTGCAACGGCTCAGTCAATTTCGCTTGAAAATGACACAAAACGGCCAAAAACGCGTGTTTTAACAACCAATTCGGACAAAAAGGGTGATTGGCACCTTTCCGCCGATGACGTCAGCATGACGTCATGGCGGGCCCGGGGTACGGAGGGTGACGTGGACGCTGAGCTGGAGGCTAGCGTGGTTGGACACGGTGGCGGGCGTGGGCGGCGACAGGGCTACGTGGAGGGCCACGAGGCGCGGGGGCGGGCGTGGGCAACACGACGTCATGCTGACGTGTGGGTGACGTGGTGCCAGAGGGGCGGTGGTATCGGGGAGGTGGTAAGCGGTCTCCCCGCACCACCTTTGGGCAAAGGCGATATCAGGGAGGGGGGCTCAGAACGACCCCGCCGCTTGCCACGCGTCCCGGGTACGGCCTCCAATACCGCCCTCTCCCCGGACGTTAAAGGGAGGCATGTCGGGGTTTAAAAAAGACCGCCCATCGTTAGATCGCGGGCGGCGGTTGATTGACGGTTGGCGGGCGCTGTTGATCGACGCGCAACTTGGGGTTGGGTCCCGTCCGATAATAAAATATTCATTTAAATAGCGCGGGTTTAGAACTTTAGGTTTTGGTGGGTTTTTATGGGTTTTGAATTAATCTGTCGGGAGGGATAAAGGGCTAGAGTTAGGTTTGAGTAAAGGGAAAAGGGGTTTTTCATGAATTTTTTTAGGAAAAATGGAAAATGAGGGTTTTGGGTGGGCTATTAGTCTAACCAGAGGTTAGAGAAATCCCAAAGCAGGGTTGACCATAGTCCCTGGTGGACTAATGTCTCCCTTAGACAAACTTATTTTAGCTATAGTGCTAAAAGGGGGGGATATTTATACATTGCTTGGGGTTTATACACCATGGTGTTATACTAGTAGGGGAGAGGGAAACATAGGGGATTTAATGTAAATACAGTTAGTAATTAGTACTGGGGGGGAATGAGAATGAGAAGTGGTAGTTACTAAGCTTTGCAGGAATCAAACTTAGTTAGGAAGTAGATCAAAATGAAAATAATTTTTACACAAGAAATGTGGCTTCTTTTCAAAGAAAGAAGTCATTTATGACATCAAATTTGTACAAATGAAGAGCATAAGGAGGACTGGTCAGGCAGATCCTGCAGTCCTCATGGGAGGTTAGTAAGAAACTTTGAAGGGAATGAGGGAAGTTAGTGATGACTTAGCACTTTGCCACCTAGGCCACTGCTCTTGCCTTTCCTGCTGATGGCCACTTTGATTTACTCCAAGTGATGTGCTTGGATTTTTCTTTCTGCAACCTTCAACTGCCTACCCTGCCTATTATGCCTAACATTTTTTCTTCATTTTGTATGGGTGCACTTGGTCTTGCAAACCCTGATAATTTTCTTTTCTTTTTGCTGCCCTCCTATCTAAGTCTACCCTTATGCCTTCCAAGGGCCCAGATTAAGCAATTGGGCTCCTTTCTTTCTCTATCCACCTAGTCATCTGCCAAACTTGAGCTGTTTGAACAGGTACTTCCTTTCTAGTCTACAACATGCAATTTAAACTATGGTGAGGCCCAGCTTGAGCTGTTGGACCACCCATCAAAACAGTAATGGCAATTTGGACTAGCCACTCTCATGGTCTTTGTTTGGGGTTCATTTCTTTTATTTTTTCATTGACCAATTCCTTTTCTTGCCCTTTGATTTTTCTTTTAAGGCATACCCTCTTTACATTTTTTAAACTGTCTGTTTCTTTCACAAAAATGGAACCTTAGCAGCATGGAAGGTAGACATTTTTGGCACTTCCACTGTCAATCATGAGAGATGAGAACCTATTGGTATAGGAGGCTAACAGTGGCTCCACTTGGGGATGGCTTTTCCAGGTGAAAAGCCAAGAACAGCAGGTCAGATTGCCTGAATTTGCTTCCTTGTTGCTGGCTGAATTTCCGTGTTTGTTGGGGATCAATACTTAGGATCTTGGAGGTTTGCAGGCAGCACCCACTGAGCTGATTTATTGTGAAATTTTCAGATCTGTTTTTCATTTGTTTCTCAAGCCTTTTCTTCATGATTTGATAACTGCCCTGTGCTTACATTGCTGCTCAGATGCCAGGATCCATATCTCCTAATAATATCATAGTATATCATCTTGGTCTTCTCAAAAATGTGATGCACTTGCTGTTTTATTTATCTGCTGTAATTGGAAATACTGGAAAATACAAATATCTATGTACAATACATGCCTATTTGGTGTTTAATCAAAGGAGTCAAAATAATGCTTGAGCATTCTCCCATTAACTGGGCCTTCCTCAGTGTCTGAACCATCCATACTTCTCAAAAAATAAGTATTATTTCCTTGTATGGCATAAATGACATAGGGTCCCTTCCATAGAAAATCAAACTTACCGTGTTTGCCCTTGTCCTCTCTTCTGGAATCCCATCTTAACACTTTATTTCCAATAAAGAAATCTTCAGCTTTGGTTCTCTTGTCAAATATTCTTTTGATCTTTTCTTGTAGAACCTGAGTTCTTTGATAGACTTCTTCTCTTGTTTGTTGTAAATGAATTGTTTGATTAATCCTTCTTTGGATGTCATTGGGCTCAACTTGTATTTCTTGCAGCAACTTAATCACAGGAATTCCTAGAGATGTAGGAAACTTTGCTTCTAACCCATAAACCAGTTCATATGGACTCATGCCAATTGATCTCTTGGTGGTCAATCTATCTGCCCACAGTGCATTTACCAGCTTCTTATGGCAGTTCTTTTTGTTTTCTTCCAAAACTTTTTTAATGATGTTGATGAGACTTTTATTGGAAGATTCAGCTAGGCCATTACCTTGAGGATAATAGGTAGTGGAATGACCTAGGGTCATGTGATACTTGTGACAAAAATTGATCATTTTCTTGGACTTGAAAGCTGCAGCATTGTCTGTGATGATTTTTTCTGGACAGCCAAACCTGGATAAGATATTGGTTTCTAGAAATTGTATAATAATGGAGTCATTGGCTTGCCTGCAAGGGATGGCCTCTATCCATTTGGTAAAATAGTCTGTAGCAGTGAGAATCCACCTATGTTGGCCAGAGGATGAAGGGTGAATTTCACCAATGAAGTCTAAACCCCATTGCTGAAATGGTCTCTCAGTTGAAATTGGTTTGAGTGGTAAAGGCAGCAGCTTCCTCTTGCCCTCAAAAATTTGACATTTATGGCAGGACATTGCAAATTTCCTTACATCAGTAATCAAGGAGGGCCAATAAAATCCAGCCCTTAGGATTTTATAACTGTGGACTTCCAGTACAAATGTCCTCCACAGTCACCTGCATGAAATTCTTTGAGGACATTGTTAGTTTCTTCTAAGGTTAAGCAATTGAGTAATATTCCTTCATGATTTCTCCAAACCAAAACATTGTCAATAACACAAAACTTTGATGCTTTCATTTTCAAGAATCTTTTCTTAGTTCTGGACAACCCTGGAGGAGCCTGCAGGTTCAGTAATACAAAACATATATCAGCATACCATGGGGATTGTATAAAGGCTTGCTTGATCTGTGGAGTCGCCATCTCCTGTTCGTCGTCCAGTTCATTAATATCAAGGGCTTGGAAATTGGTTTCAGTCATTAATTTGGCTAGGCCTTGTCCTTTTATCAGTTTGGTCGGTTTGATCTCAATGTCATATTCTAGGATATTAGCAATCCACTTGCCTCTCTTGCTTTCAAGGCCCTCTTGGGTGAGAATGTCTTTGACCACTGCATTAGGAACATAGGCAATTATATGGGAGTACAAAATGTAGATTCTGAATTCCTTGATGGCTTTTACCAAGGCATAGGCTTGTTTTTCCATAATCTGATATTTCAAGGGAGCATCCCTAAGTGCTCTGCTGAAAAATGCAATGGGCTTCTCACAGCCTTGGTCATCTTTTTGTAGAAAAACAACAGCAATTGTATGCTCAGAAGCAAAAGAGAAAATGATGAAATCTTGATCAAATCTAGGGCTTGTTAGAACTGGTGTGTTTTTCAATGCTCTTTTGATATCTTCAAAGGCTTGTTTGGCTTCCATAGTCCATTTGACCTTGGATTCCTTTTTCAGCATATTGTTTAGCAGTCTAATAAGTTCAGCCAGATTGGTAATGAATCTCCTCAAGAAATTGATCTTCCCTAGGAAACTTTGTAATTCTTTGGTATTTCTTGGATGTGGTACTTGTAGGATAGCTTGAATTCTGTCAAGATCAATCCTAATACCATCTTTTGAGATTATATGCCCCAGAAGTTTGCCTTCCTCCAATCCAAACAATGATTTCTTAGGGTTCAAAGATATGCCATATTTTCTACAAATTGTGAAAACCTGCCTCAAGTGTTCTAAGTGTTCTTGATCTGATTTTGAAAAAGCAGTGAGATCATCAAGGTAGACAACTAGGAAATCATGGAGTTCCTTGGCAAAGGCAATATCCATTGCTCTTTGGAATGTAGCCCCTGCATTTTTAAGCCCAAAAGGCATCTTAACATATTTGAATGTTCCCCAAGGTGTTGTGAAGGCATTTTTATCTTGGTCATCCGGTGTACTAGAATCTGATTGAATCCTGAGAAGCCATCTAGTAAGGAGATCCTTGATGCTCCCACCACCCTTTGCAAGATATGATCCATTTTTGGTAAAGGATAATGGTCCTTGAGAGACACTTTGTTGAGATTCCTAAGGTCAACACACAATCTGATTTCTCCTGTCTTTTTCCTAGTAGGTACTAGGTTTGAAATCCATTCTGAGAATCTGATTGGGGCAATGATCCCTGCTTCATACATACGTTTGACTTCTTTTTCAATGAGGGGAAGGAGGACTGGATTGATTCTCCTGATTTTCTGCTTAAAAGGCTTCTGATTTTCTTTTAATGGTATTGTGTGCTGTATAACTGATGTATCATAAGACTTAAGGTCCTCATAGCTCCAGGCAAAGACATCTTGAAATTCTCTAAATAACTCAATGTATTTCAGCTTCTGTTCAGGAGGTAATGCTTTGGATAATTTGACCATTTTGGGATGTTCAGGTGTCCCAATGTTACAATCCTCTATTTCAGCATTCAGTGGTTGGATTTTTGGTTTTCTTGAGATATCATTTGAGTCAAACAGATCCTCCAAAGGGGTTAAACCTATGGGCAAAAAATTATCCTTTAGCTCAATTACCTCATCTTCTGCTTCAGCCATTTCCTCCGCGTTTTTTGATTGTTTCAACTCCCGTATAGTTTCACTGTCAAAGGTGGTCGGATGTAAAACCAGATCAGCTGCTTCAGCTGATATGTTCTGTGTAACTGTGCATATTTGTGGTTGATCCTCTCCAGTACTAGTGTCAATGTTCATGCCCGAAAATTCTTCCTTTAAAGTGAGAAAGTTTTTTATCTGTTTGTTATTGTCAAAGACTTGCCAATTCTTGATGTTATCTGGGACTGAAGGTCTGTGTTTGATTTCAGTTGTGAATGTATGATTGGTTTTGAAAGGTAACTTACAAGTGCTGGCAAAGGTTGCTAGGCTGTGAGCATGTAGGTTAAGTTCTCTGGAAATCTTAGTCAATTGTGCTTGTGAGAAGCTGTCAAGTATTTGAATAGCTGCCCCCTTGTATGATCTTAACCTTAGATCATTTGTGGTGAAATTTCCCTTCATTTGCTGTATGACCAAGTCTAAATCTCCTAAAATTGAGATTTTGGTTGCACCTAGATTTTTTAGGAGTTTCAGTCTGAACAGAAGGGCTTCATATTCAGCCATGTTGTTTGTGCATCGGAAGTTTAGTCTATATGCATGGCCCTCAGCTTGGTCATTATGCATATTGTGGATCCATACTCCTGCCCCAGCCCCCAGCTTGTTTATAGAGCCATCAAATTCTAGATACCATAAAGTTTCATGATCAAGATCCAGATTAAAATTTTTAGTGACTTGGATGATGGGCAAATTTGTTTTTTGCAAGTTGTTGGGCACATCATTTCCTTCTATCTTGTTAACAACCATCACCATGGTCCCTTGGTCTTTGCAGGTAGATTGTTGATCTGATTCCTTGGTCTCTACTGTCATTAAAAGTTCAGAATAAGCTTTGTGACATATGTCAGCATTGTAGAGAATGAATGAATCCATGTCTGAGTGTATGGAATAGATTGGAAAGTTTTGGGGCTTATCTTGACTGCTTACCACATATTTCATCAGAGTTTCCCGGTACAATCTCTTTGGCTGACCAAAGACTGAAATAGTTGCATAAGACATGTCCAATTGCAGAGATCCTTGAAGTTTGGCCCCCCAGGATCTGGACAGGAGCATGCCATACTTAGGGGGTATGTCAGCTACCACTACATCCATCAAGATAGTTTTGGTTGGATATTGGACTAGGGAGACACATAAGTCTTTGATCAGGCCTAAACATCTGACTTGGCTTGAATCGAATGAAAATAGATCCTTGTAGGGTCTTGTGATGTCTAAGTCAAGTTTTTCCATTACAGATTTGGGCATTAAGTTGTGTGAGGCCCTAGAGTCAAACATTGCATTGTGTAGGACCTTGTCATGAATATTCAGGCTGACATAAAAGGGTGGTATCCCTCCATTCTTTGTTTTTCCATTAACCTCAGGTCCGAACAGCAACTCTGGTTGGTCATCTAGAACGTTCACAGCATCTTTATTGTCTGATATTTGGAGTGATCTATTGATCTGATGTCTATAAATGTCATGTTTGGCTAATTCTGAAAGAGGCACTGATATTTTTAGCTTACTAATTTCTGTTTCCAAGTTGAAAGGTTTTTTTATTTGAATTTTGGCATTTAGTGCTGTAGTTTTTTCCTTTTTAGCTGTATTATCAGGGGTCTTGTTTTCATCATTGGGCGCATTTTGAAGAAGACTGGTGCCATGTTTGTTTCCTATGGGAGTATCTGCCTTTATCTTTGATTGATGGGGCAAACTTGGCTGATTTTGAGAGGACTGTTGTTCTGAAATGTCCTCCACAGTTACTTCTGTGGCCGGTGATTTTAAGTTGTCAACTGATTCGGGGGGAGTAGTAATTTCATTGATCCTTTTTGATTGTTTATTATCCTTTGGTTTGGGGGGTGTAGGTACCTCTATTGTTCTACTCCTTAGTTTGTACTGTTTGTGCACCTCATACACAGCTGCATCATATCCTTCTTTAAAGTCGAAAGATTCTCCTGACTTAGTATGGAATTGATTTTCATTGTAAACCTCTTGGTCTTCTTGTGTCAAAAAGACTTGATTTTCACCATCCAAACCCATTAGATTGATGTGAGGATCCTCACTAGGTTCACTAGATGTTGAAGCCTCAGCATAATTCTCTTGAAAAGGAGGTCTGACATGCTGGTCAGGATCAGTCCTACCAACATTAGGATTTTGATTCTTTCTAAAGTTTGGGTTTCTAATATTGCTTGTTTGGGTTTCCCATGATGATTTTCTTTCTATGGTTTCCACCCTATCTCCAAGTCTATCCATTCCCTTAATGATTGCATCTAGCTTTTGCTCAAATGATGAGGGTTCTTCTTTGAAAGTAGTTCTCCGTTCAGTTCTTGCCCGGTTTCTTTTTGCAATCAGATTTGCCTCTACACTCACAGCTATGTTTTGCATGTCTGCTAGAGTTGCAGGGGCTCTTTCTCTTAGCTGATATGCCATATCAGCATCAAAGCCATCAGGGAATTTAATCAACGCTAAATCAGGTGGGGGTCTAAGATTTTGAGGAATGGCATTGTAAATGGTGTTAAATCTGGTACAATAGTCTAGAACAGTTTCTTGTGGGCTTCTTCTGATGGTGTCATATTCAGATAGAATGTGCAGGGGGTCCTTTTTCTTTTCCCATCGGTTTAAAAAGGACTGATAAAGGGCACCTGAATCAGCTATTGAATTTGGGGTCAGGCCCCGGAACCATGTTCTCACTTCACCTGTCAGACTTTGGACAAATATTTTCATCCTCACATCATCATCATCTATCTCATAGTTCTCAAAGTAGTCTTGCATTTTCTTAGTATGCTGTAAGGCAGTGTATGTACTGGTTCCATCAAAATAAGTTATTTTGCCTTGGTAATCCTGAGGCATAGCCCCAGGATTGTTAGGCAACTGAAGGGGTGCATAACGATTAGCCATATTTGGTGGGACAACTAGAACAACGGGAACAACAGGGACAACAATAGCAGTTTGTGTGTTAGGTGTTGACAATACGTTTTGTGAAGTGGATGATGAAGAGGGGGAAGAATGAGTTGTATGAAGGTGAAAGGTAGGCTTAGAAGGGGTGGGAATAAAACTATGCTGAACTGCCTCAGGGCTAGATTCAGGAGATTGCTCTGGTTCCTTTTGGCTCTTATGAGTTTTATGGATCAAATTGGGGTTTTCGAAAACAGGAGGAGGATTTGGGTCAGGATTTGACCTGGTATGCCTAGTTTTCTTCTTAGGAGCCAGCTTCAGAACTTCTTTTTGGTATTTTTGAAGATATTTTTGGAACTTATTTTAAGGGACTGCTCAAGCTTTTGGAACCACTGTCTAGAGATAGACAGCAGTTGAAAAATACGCTCTTTCCCCAGCGGAGTCGCCAATTATGTTATCACTCAGGTTGTTCCCTTTGACTCCCAAGGGAATACGGCCGAGGTAACCACTAACCAATCTTTGGGTCACAGGTTCTAGCCTACCTATGACCAGAGAGGGCTCTCTCTTTATGTTTTAGCTTTGTTTGTGTAGTATTTTAGGCTAGCTATGATGCTCAAGGTTTGTTTTTGGAATTTGTTGGATGATGATTTCAGTCAAGATATATATGTGCTCACTAGAGTGTTCTAGGCCATTGGGCATGGAGTCAGTGGTCCTTTAGTTGTTTGGTGTGCTGTGTTGATACAGTAGTGATGCTGCAGAGCTAGATAAGTGTCTGAGAAACAATGCTTTGAAATTGTGATTGAATGTGATGTATCCAGTTTATGAAAGGCAATTAAGAATCTTCCAATAAACTGATATGGAGAAAAAGTGAGAATATTATTTAGAAGCAGTGAAGAATTTCTAGATAACATTCATTTTTATAGAATTAATGAAAACATGAGCAATTAAGAATTCATGTCCATAATTAATTCTGAAGAAAACATTTACAGCAATAAAAGATTGAGCACAAGGTGTAACCAAACATATCCTGCACTATCCCTTTTCTCTACTGCTAGATCAGTGAAACATGAGCATGATTTAATAACATAAGAAGACAAAACAGAGATTGAGAAAAACTTATTATTCCATCAGACAGCACAAGAATTCTGTAACAGCACGCATGGTATCAGCAAGACATCAAACATTCAGGAAATCACTGAGCTGGTCCAGCCCTTTGCATTAGATAATCTGAAAGTATACAATACATTTGCCTCAGAGTGAAAATCACCAACCCCTCATACGTTGCTAAGGGAGGTATATATACATAATTTACATAAGAAAATATCTAGCTGAAGAGTAAATGTTTCATTAATGTCATGCCAACTCCTGGAGTGTTGTAGCTGAGGGAGTAAATGCTGTAGTAACTCTTCAGTGCCTTAGCTGTCCAAAATGGTCAGAAGATATTGACTTTGTGGCCTGTTGGAGTCGGTTGAGGATACGCTGTCCAAAAAAGCGCGTATATCTTATTCTTTGCTTGCTGCCGCTGTCTTGTGCTGAGTCATCTTTCAGCTGCCTTTAATGATGTTTGACTTTTGCTGAGCTGTAGCTGACTGGGATGGAACATCTGAAGTTAATGTGGCAAAATTTGAAGCATTGCTTGCCACCAATCCTCCTTGGGCATTTGGTGTCTTCGGATCTTCACCAAAGTCTCATCTGCTTCAGTATATCTGTAAAAATTAGGAGGAGTCTCAAAAAGGTGGTGGATTTCATTTTCAATGAAAAATATATTCTCGAGTTTCTGTAGAAGACTCTGCCCTGTTGGAGGCCCTGCCTCCTCCGAAGTACTGCCTGATGCAGTAATTTGATTTTCCACAAAGGTGGTCATCCTGTTTGCATATTGCTCACGGGGGAGCAGTCTTCCCGTGCTGTTTAGTAGGCTAGGCAGTCCTTTGGCTTGTAGTGCTCCCATTTTGGCCTTGTACTCATCCACCTCAGCCTGGATTTCATAGCACTTCCTCTCCACAGTTTGTACATAATTTCTGAGAGTGAGTACCTTTTTAACTGTAAGGACAACCTCTGTTCTGTTGACAATATTGATGGCTGCCAGTTCTTCCTTTGTCTGCCTGTTCAAAAAATCTATCAATCTATTGGCCAGCTCCGGCCTGTTTCCCAGCACTATTCTGGCCCTTTGAATCTCTGTCTGTGCTTGGCCAATCAAATCCATCTGCTCATGCACAGTCTTAATTGATTTCCATTGCTTGGTGATGGATTGGTCAATGCGGGCCCACAAAATTCTTTTGATTTCTGCCATAGCAGTCTCTAGCTTGAGCTCCTTCTCCAAAGTCTTTATTTTTTCTTTCAAGGCCTTTATTTCTCTGCCTTGTTCTGCCACAGTTATTTTTGATTTATCATATTTGGCATCTAGTTCTGCCAACTTTTCCTTGGCCTGCTTTATCTCATTTGCCTGGAGCTCCATTTCTTTAATAGCCTTGGTCAAGTCTTCCATGCTTGTACTGGAGTCTGGAGCTGTTGTTGTTGCTGCTGTGGTTGTGACAGGGGCTACTGCTACCTCTGTTGTCGCTGTTGTGGTTGATGTGGTTGGAGGAACTTGGGATGTAGACTCTCCCTGCCTATCTTGTAATTCCCCTTCAAGTTCTTTCTCCAAATCGAGGACCTTCTGGTTGAGCTGCATTATGAGGTCCAGTTGCTCATCGGCCTCCTTTTCCTTTTGTAACTCTGCTGTTTGAGGGTGCTCTGTGGGCAGCAGCTTTAACCTCTTTTTCAGTGCATTGAGGTCATCTTCTTTTTTCTTGAGGAGGGCCCTTACGCCCTTTGGATCCTTAGGATCATGTCCCAAGTCAATGATGATGTCCTCCAGTGATTTTATTCTGTTGTCCTTGGCCATGGAGGACATTCTCTCAAAATCCAACTGAATGTTGGTATTTTTCAATGATTCTTTTAATTCATGGGCCATGGATGCCCTGTCCACCAAGGTGGCATAGACCATCTCTCCAGTCTGCTTGTGGAGTTCTATTTGGTCCATGGGGTGAATGTCTTTTGCCATGACTTCCACCCTTGTCTTCACATAATCCGCAGCTGATTTAGGCTGCGGCACTTTAGGCTTGAAATGACTGAGGATCATTTTCTCCTCTTGAATGTCATATACAGACATTAGCCTTTCTTTCTGGGCTGGTGTTGCATTTAGAAATTGTTTATAGACTTCTACCCTCAGCAAGTCATTTTGTGCCTTTATTTGCTTGAAAGAAGCCTTAGTGCTTTTGGGCTTCTTGCTCTGCTGAGTGGAGGAGGACACCTCCAAACCAACTTGTAATCCCTGCTCCTGCTGAAAGGAGCTTGTACCTGTATGTTGGCTGCCTTCTCCATCTTTCCTTGAACTGTCAAGGACTTCTTCACTGATTTCTTCTATCTCTGGAGAATCTACCCTTTGTCTCTTGGCCTGGGGTTGTTGGGAGGATCCACTAGCAGGAGTGGACTCTTCTCTATCTCTTTTCATACCCCTCTCCTCATGTGCTGGGGTCTGCAAAATTGGTGCTACTGGTGGCTCAGTTTGTGGAGGAGGGGTGTGCTCTTGTTGCTGCCCTATTGAGGAGGCAGGTTGTTCTTTCACTGTTTGCTCTTCAGCACCCATTATTCCTTTACCCTTGTCTGTACCTGGTGCTGCTGTGGAAGATATCTGTGTGGTTGGTGCAGCTGCTGAGGCCGAGGTACCTTCTCCTACTGGCTGCGGTCGTTTGAAGGGTACCTGCTGCACACAATCCAAGTCAAGAGTCTTTTCCAAATCCTTGACATTCTTTAGCATTATCTCTTCTTCAGTTAATTTTTCAATTAAGGTGTCTTGCAGCCACTCTTGCTGATTGGCATACTTTTCAATATGTGGGTACTTGCAATGCTCATAGCCTAGCAGCCTGTACTTAACTCTCCTAGCAGTGATGAAGCCTTCAGGGTCATAGGGGACCCAACGGAAGCTTTTAGAGAGCATGTACTTATCTTTAAGGATTAGCTCAGCATCTTGCCATCCCTCTTTTTTATTCATTATGAATGGGCCCAGGTGGTGCTTGAACTTGAGATGGGCTTTCTTTTTGGAGCTGTGAAAGTGAGTGAGGTCAGAGTGAATTAGCTGCCTATAATACTCCAAGGCAAATAGCCTCATGGGCACATATTTTGGGAGCCTGTATGGACAGAGCTCACAGCCATAGACTCTGATGACTGTATGATCTTCATATAGGTACCAATCACCTATTTTGTAATTCTTGGAGAGCTGCAGGACCTTCTGTATATCAAATGATATTCTGGGAGGAGGGGACCTCATTAATAAACAAGAGACGGGATAAACAAACTGATCAATGAATTCACAATATGAATATGGTGACTTTTGCACTTGATGATAGACAGATGTCCAGAAGATAACAGATCTTCTTTCCCCTTTAGAGTCCAGCTTTTTGATGTAGCATGGAAAAGCCTCGGACTGATAGTACATGAGAAGGTGGTAGATATAAGATGAATATTTGAAGATGCCCTCTCTGTCTACTTTGCACAGCTGTTCATGAATCTTGTTAGCTATGAAATTGGCAAAATTATATTTGCGGGCAGGGGGTTGGCCTGGGCTATAAGCAGCCAAAAATACCAGCATTGTTTCATCCACATGCTCACTGGTTCTGTATCCCAGCACATAAGCAATCATGTCCAACAGAAGCCTGCCTACATCAGTAAAATAGACATCCAAGTAGGGAGGTGGCCCTGTGGGCTGGCATTCAGGCCTCATAAATATCTTGGTGATTTTCTGAATGTCTTCACTGGACATCTTGGCACCTGTGTCCAGCAGATAGTTCATGGAGAAAGGGAACAGCAGCTCAGTTTGATTGAAGTTAAGCATCTGGTTGATGGATTCAGCATTAATGTGAAAGAGGATGCTCCCAGATGGAGACTTAATAGCTCTGTGCTGCACATCATAATTTTCAGCACATAGGCGAATAACCTCTGGAAAAATGTTGACAGAGGGGAGACAGTAGTATGGCAGATTTGACTCCCATATCCCATATGTATCCTTGCCATTCAGGTAGTCATCTCTCAATTGCCTGAAGGTCTGCAAATGGTCCCTGTTACCCGCAAAGTCTTGGATGAGGTAGTCCCTGTCAGCAAGAGGCAAGGACTCCAGGTCTTTATTTGGTGCATTTATTGGAGCAACACTGAGGGCTGTGGGAGCAGGAGCAGCCATTATGTAGTCTGAATTGAACAAGGTAAGTGTAATAGCTAGGAAGGATCCTCCAAAGTTCAGTGACAGACTCAATGTGGAAAATGCTGGAAATTCTCTTCAAATGGAATAGGCAGGCTATGCAGGACTGTCTCTGCTTTGCTTGGGTAATTTCACAGAGATTGTGAATTAATGAGGATGAATTGCAGAGGGTATGTAGGATTCAAATTGGAGAAATACAGCTTTGGGCCTGCACACGGCAAAAGGGAACAATGCCGGGCAGCTCGAAAATGAATTTGTAATTTTTAGGCTGTGAGCTTATCGCTTAATATCAAATTTATGGAGCTGGGGCAATGTGGGTTGATTTAATTCCAAATTAATATGTAGACAGTGTTTAATTTGGGATTTGACAGGTGCTTTAATGGTGAACTTGCAGAGAAATGGTATGCATGGGGCAAAACAAGAGAATTATGGTGAATACCTGGATGAACAGCTGGAAAAACTTCGGGTCGAACTGTGGGGGCTCAAACGTAGCTGAATTGACGAGCTCTGGTGGTCGCAATTTCGAATTTGGAGGTTCGGAGGCAATGTCGCGATGCGGATGCTTGCAACGGCTCGGTCAGTTTCGCTTGAAAATGACACAAAACGGCCAAAAACGCGCGTTTTAACAACCAATTCGGACAAAAAGGGTGATTGGCACCTTTCCGCCGATGACGTCAGCATGACGTCATGGCGGGCCCGGGGTACGGAGGGTGACGTGGACGCTGAGCTGGAGGCCAGCGTGGCTGGACACGGTGGCGGGCGTGGGCGGCGGCAGGGCTACGTGGAGGGCCACGAGGCGCGGGGGCGGGCGTGGGCGACACGACGTCATGCTGACGTGTGGGTGACGTGGTGCCAGAGGGGCGGTATCGGGGAGGTGGTAAGCGGTCTCCCCGCACCACCTTTGGGCAAAGGCGGTATCAGGGAGGGGGGCTCCGAACAACCCCGCCGCTTGCCACGCGTCCCGGGTATGGCCTCCAATACCGCCCTCTCCCCGGACGTTAAAGGGAGGCATGTCGGGGTTTAAAAAAGACCGCCCACCGTTGGATCGGGGGCGGCGGATGATCGACGGTTGGCGGGCGCTGTTGATCGACGCGCAACTTTGGGTTGGGTCCCGCCCGATAATAAAATATTCATTTAAATTGCGCGGGTTTAGAACTTTAGGTTTTGGTGGGTTTTTATGGGTTTTGAATTAATCTGTCGGGGGAACAAAGGGTTAGAGTTAGGTTCAAGCAGAGGGAAAGGGGTTTTTCATGAAATTTTTTAGGAAAAAGGGGAAATGAGGGTTTAGGGTGGGCTATTAGTCTAACCAGAGGTTAGAGAAATCCCAAAGCAGGGTTGACCATAGTCCCTGGTGGACTAATGTCTCCCTTAGACAAACTTATTTTAGCTATAGTGCTAAAAGGGGGGATATTTATACATTGCTTGGGGTTTATACACCATGGTGTTATAATAGTAGGGGAAAGGGAAACATAGGGGATTTAATGTAAATACAGTTAGTAGTTAGTACTGGGGGGGAATGAGAATGAGAAGTGGTAGTTACTAA
The DNA here is from genome assembly GCA_031772625.1 of Pinus tabuliformis. Taxonomy (NCBI): domain Eukaryota; kingdom Viridiplantae; phylum Streptophyta; class Pinopsida; order Pinales; family Pinaceae; genus Pinus; species Pinus tabuliformis. Next base: position 266,177,148 of record CM062805.1, read on the forward strand.
GCTTTGCAGGAATCAAACTTAGTTAGGAAGTAGATCAAAATGAAAAGAATTTTTACACAAGAAATGTGGCTTCTTTTCAAAGAAAGAAGTCATTTATGACATCAAATTTGTACAAATGAAGAGCATAAGGAGGACTGGTCAGGCAGATCCTGCAGTCCTCATGGGAGGTTAGTAAGAAACTTTGAAGGGAATGAGGGAAGTTAGTGATGACTTAGCACTTTGCCACCTAGGCCACTGCTCTTGCCTTTCCTGCTGATGGCCACTTTGATTTACTCCAAGTGATGTGCTTGGATTTTGCTTTCTGCAACCTTCAACTGCCTACCCTGCCTATTATGCCTAACATTTTTTCTTCATTTTGTATGGGTGCACTTGGTCTTGCAAACCCTGATAATTTTCTTTTCTTTTTGCTGCCCTCCTATCTAAGTCTACCCTTATGCCTTCCAAGGGCCCAGATTAAGCAGTTGGGCTCCTTTCTTTCTCTATCCACCTAGTCATCTGTCAAGCTTGAGCTGTTTGAACAGGTACTTCCTTTCTAGTCTACAACATGCAATTTAAAATATGGTGAGGCCCAGCTTGAGCTGTTGGACCACCCATCAAAACAGTAATGGCAATTTGGACTAGCCACTCTCATGGTCTTTGTTTGGGGTTCATTTCTTTTATTTTTTCATTGACCAATTCCTTTTCTTGCCCTTTGATTTTTCTTTTAAGGCATACCCTCTTTACATTTTTTAAACTGTCTGTTTCTTTCACAAAAATGGAACCTTAGCAGCATGGAAGGTAGACATTTTTGGCACTTCCACTGTCAATCATGAGAGATGAGAACCTATTGGTATAGGAGGCTAACAGTGGCTCCACTTGGGGATGGCTTTTCCAGGTGAAAAGCCAAGAACAGCAGGTCAGATTGCCTGAATTTGCTTCCTTGTTGCTGGCTGAATTTCCGTGTTTGTTGGGGATCAATACTTAGGATCTTGAAGGTTTGCAGGCAGCACCCACTGAGCTGATTTACTGTGAAATTTTCAGATCTGTTTTTCATTTGTTTCTCAAGCCTTCTCTTCATGATTTGATAATTTCCCTGTGCTTACATTGCTGCTCAAATGCCAGGATCCATATTTCCTAATAATATCATAGTATATCATCTTGGTCTTCTCAAAAATGTGATGCACTTGCTGTTTTATTTATCTGTTGTAATTGGAAATACTGGAAAATACAAATATCTATGTACAATACATGCCTGTTTGGTGTTTAATCAAAGGAGTCAAAATAATGCTTGAGCATTCTCCCATTAACTGGGCCTTCCTCAGTGTCTGAACCATCCATACTTCTCAAAAAATAAGTATTATTTCCTTGTATGGCATAAATGACATAGGGTCCCTTCCATAGAAAATCAAACTTACCGTGTTTGCCCTTGTCCTCTCTTCTGGAATCCCATCTTAACACTTTATTTCCAATAAAGAAATCTTCAGCTTTGGTTCTCTTGTCAAATATTCTTTTGATCTTTTCTTGTAGAACCTGAGTTCTTTGATAGACTTCTTCTCTTGTTTGTTGTAAATGAATTGTTTGATTAATCCTTCTTTGGATGTCATTGGGCTCAGCTTGTATTTCTTGCAGCAACTTAATCACAGGAATTCCTAGAGATGTAGGAAACTTTGCTTCTAACCCATAAACCAGTTCATATGGACTCATGCCAATTGATCTCTTGGTGGTCAATCTATCTGCCCACAGTGCATTTACCAGCTTCTTATGCCAGTTCTTTTTGTTTTCTTCCAAAACTTTTTTAATGATGTTGATGAGACTTTTATTGGAAGATTCAGCTAGGCCATTACCTTGAGGATAATAGGTAGTGGAATGACCTAGGGTCATGTGATACTTGTGACAAAAATTGATCATTTTCTTGGACTTGAAAGCTGCAGCATTGTCTGTGATGATTTTTTCTGGACAGCCAAACCTGGATAAGATATTGGTTTCTAGAAATTGTATAATAATGGAGTCATTGGCTTGCCTGCAAGGGATGGCCTCTATCCATTTGGTAAAATAGTCTGTAGCAGTGAGAATCCACCTATGTTGGCCAGAGGATGAAGGGTGAATTTCACCAATGAAGTCTAAACCCCATTGCTGAAATGGTCTCTCAGTTGAAATTGGTTTGAGTGGTAAAGGCAGCAGCTTCCTCTTGCCCTCAAAAATTTGACATTTATGGCAGGACATTACAAATTTCCTTACATCAGTAAACAAGGAGGGCCAATAAAATCCAGCCCTTAGGATTTTATCAGCTGTGGACTTCCAGTACAAATGTCCTCCACAGTCACCTGCATGAAATTCTTTGAGGACATTGTCAGTTTCTTCTAAGGTTAAGCAATTGAGTAATATTCCCTCATGATTTCTCCAAAACAAAACATTGTCAATAACACAAAACTTTGATGCTTTCATTTTCAAGAATCTTTTCTTAGTTCTGGACAACCCTGGAGGAGCCTGCAGGTTTAGTAATACAAAACATATATCAGCATACCATGGGGATTGTATAAAGGCTTGCTTGATCTGTGGAGTCGCCATCTCCTGTTCGTCGTCCAGTTCATTAATGTCAAGGGCTTGGAAATTGGTTTCAGTCATTAATTTGGCTAGGCCTTGTCCTTTTATCAGTTTGGTCGGTTTGATCTCAATGTCATATTCTAGGATATTAGCAATCCACTTGCCTCTCTTGCTTTCAAGGCCCTCTTGGGTGAGAATGTCTTTGACCACTGCATTAGGAACATAGGCAATTATATGAGAGTACAAAATGTAGATTCTGAATTCCTTGATGGCTTTTACCAAGGCATAGGCTTGTTTTTCCATAATCTGATATTTCAGGGGAGCATCCCTAAGTGCTCTGCTGAAAAATGCAATGGGCTTCTCACAGCCTTGGTCATCTTTTTGTAGCAAAACAGCAGCAATTGTATGCTCAGAAGCAAAAGAGAAAATGATGAAATCTTGATCAAATCTAGGGCTTGTTAGAACTGGTGTGTTTGTCAATGCTCTTTTGATATCTTCAAAGGCTTGTTTGGCTTCCATAGTCCATTTGACCTTGGAATCCTTTTTCAGCATATTGTTTAGCAGTCTAATGAGTTCAGCCAGATTGGGAATGAATCTCCTCAAGAAATTGATCTTCCCTAGGAAACTTTGTAATTCTTTGGTGTTTCTTGGATGTGGTACTTGTAGGATAGCTTGAATTCTGTCAGGATCAATCCTAATACCATCTTTTGAGATTATATGCCCCAGGAGTTTGCCTTCCTCCAATCCAAACAATGATTTCTTAGGGTTCAAAGATATGCCATATTTTCTACAAATTGTGAAAACCTGCCTCAAGTGTTCTAAGTGTTCTTGATCTGATTTTGAAAAAGCAGTGAGATCATCAAGGTAGACAACTAGGAAATCATGGAGTTCCTTGGCAAAGGCAATATCCATTGCTCTTTGGAATGTAGCCCCTGCATTTTTAAGCCCAAAAGGCATCTTAACATATTTGAATGTTCCCCAAGGTGTTGTGAAGGCAGTTTTATCTTGGTCATCCGGGTGTACTAGAATCTGATTGAATCCTGAGAAGCCATCTAGTAAGGAGATCCTTGATGCTCCCACCACCCTTTGCAAGATATGATCCATTTTTGGTAAAGGATAATGGTCCTTGAGAGACACTTTGTTGAGATTCCTAAGGTCAACACACAATCTGATTTCTCCTGTCTTTTTCCTAGTAGGTACTAGGTTTGAAATCCATTCTGAGAATCTGATTGGGGCAATGATCCCTGCTTCATACATACGTTTGACTTCTTTTTCAATGAGGGGAAGGAGGACTGGATTGATTCTCCTGAGTTTCTGCTTAAAAGGCTTCTGATTTTCTTTTAACGGTATTGTGTGTTGTATAACTGATGTATCATAAGACTTAAGGTCCTCATAGCTCCAGGCAAAGACATCTTGAAATTCTCTAAATAACTCAATGTATTTCAGCTTTTGTTCAGGAGGTAATGCTTTGGATAATTTGACCATTTTGGGATGTTCAGGTGTCCCAATGTTACAATCCTCTATTTCAGCATTCAGTGGTTGGATTTTTGGTTTTCTTGAGATATCATTTGAGTCAAACAGATCCTCCAAAGGGGTTAAACCTATGGGCAGAAAATTATCCTTTAGCTCAATTACCTCATCTTCTGCTTCAGCCATTTCCTCCGCGTTTTCTGATTGTTTCAACTCCCGTATAGTTTCACTGTCAAAGGTGGTCGGATGTAAAACCAGATCAGCTGCTTCAGCTGATATGTTCTGTGTAACTGTGCATATTTGTGGTTGATCCTCTCCAGTACTAGTGTCAATGTTCATGCCCGAAAATTCTTCCTTTAAAGTGAGAAAGTTTTTTATCTGTTTGTTATTGTCAAAGACTTGCCAATTCTTGATGTTATCCGGGACTGAAGGTCTGTGTTTGATTTCAGCTGTGAATGTATGATTGGTTTTGAAAGGTAACTTACAAGTGCTGGCAAAGGTTGCTAGGCTGTGAGCATGTAGGTTAAGTTCTCTGGAAATCTTAGTCAATTGTGCTTGTGAGAAGCTGTCAAGTATTTGAATAGCTGCCCCCTTGTATGATCTCAACCTTAGATCATTTGTGGTGAAATTTCCCTTCATTTGCTGTATGACCAAGTCTGAATCTCCTAAAATTGAGATTTTGGTTGCACCTAGATTTTTTAGGAGTTTCAGTCCTAACAGAAGGGCTTCATATTCAGCCATGTTGTTTGTGCATCGGAAGTTTAGTCTATATGCATGGCCCTCAGCTTGGTCATTATGCATATTGTGGATCCATACTCCTGCCCCAGCCCCCAGCTTGTTTACAGAGCCATCAAATTCTAGATACCATAAAGTTTCATGATCAAGATCCGGATTAAAATTTTTAGTGACTTGGATGATGGGCAGATTTGTTTTTTGCAAGTTGTTGGGCACATCATTTCCTTCTATCTTGTTAACAGCCATCACCATGGTCCCTTGGTCTTTGCAGGTAGATTGTTCATCTGATTCCTTGGTCTCTACTGTCATTAAAAGTTCAGAATAAGCTTTGTGACATATGTCAGCATTGTAGAGAATGAATGAATCCATGTCTGAGTGTATGGAATAGATTGGAAAGTTTTGGGGCTTATCTTGACTGCTTACCACATATTTCATCAGAGTTTCCCGGTACAATCTCTTTGGCTGACCAAAGACTGAAATAGTTGCATAAGACATGTCCAATTGCAGAGATCCTTGAAGTTTGGCCCCCCAGGATCTGGACAGGAGCATGCCATACTTAGGGGGTATGTCAGCTACCACTACATCCATCAAGATAGTTTTGGTTGGATATTGGACTAGGGAGACACATAAGTCTTTGATCAGGCCTAAACATCTGACTTGGCTTGAATCGAATGAAAATAGATCCTTGTAGGGTCTTGTGATGTCTAAGTCAAGTTTTTCCATTACAGATTTGGGCATTAAGTTGTGTGAGGCCCCAGAGTCAAACATTGCATTGTGTAGGACCTTGTCATGAATATTCAGGCTGACATAAAAGGGTGGTATCCCTCCATTCTCTGTTTTTCCATTAACCTCAGGTCCGAACAGCAACTCTGGTTGGTCATCTAGAACGTTCACAGCATCTTTATTGTCTGATATTTGGAGTGATCTATTGATCTGCTGTCTATAAATGTCATGTTTGGCTAATTCTGAAAGAGGCACTGATATTTTTAGCTTACTAATTTTTGTTTCCAAGTTGAAAGGTTTTTCTATTTGAATTTTGGCATTTAGTGCTGCAGTTTTTTCCTTTTCAGCTGTATTATCAGGGGTCCTGTGTTCGTCATTGGGCGCATTTTGAATAAGACTGGTGCCCTGTTTGTTTCCTATGGGAGTATCTGCCTTTATCTTTGATTGATGGGGCAGACTTGGCTGATTTTGAGAGGACTGTTGTTCTGAAATGTCCTCCATAGTTACTTCTGTGGCCGGTGATTTTAAGTTGTCAGTTGATTCGGGGGGAGTAGTAATTTCATTGATCCTTTTTGATTGTTTATTATCCTTTGGTTTGGGGGGTGTAGGTACCTCTATTGTTCTACTCCTTAGTTTGTACTGTTTGTGCACCTCATACACAGCTGCATCATATCCTTCTTTAAAGTCGAAATATTCTCCTGACTTAGTATGGAATTGATTTTCATTGTAAACCTCTTGGTCTTCTTGTGTCAAAAAGACTTGATTTTCACCATCCAAACCCATTAGATTGATGTGAGGATCCTCACTAGGTTCACTAGATGTTGAAGCCTCAGCATAATTCTCTTGAAAAGGAGGTCTGACATGTTGGTCAGGATCAGTCCTACCAACATTAGGATTTTGATTCTTTCTAAAGTTTGGGTTTCTAATATTGCTTGTTTGGGTTTCCCATGATGATTTTCTTTCTATGGTTTCCACCCTATCTCCAAGTCTATCCATTCCCTTAATGATTGCATCTAGCTTTTGCTCAAATGATGAGGGTTCTTCTTTGAAAGTAGTTCTCCGTTCAGTTCTTGCCCGGTTTCTTTTTGCAATCAGATTTGCCTCTACACTCACAGCTATGTTTTGCATGTCTGCTAGAGTTGCAGGGGCTCTTTCTCTTAGCTGATATGCCATATCAGCATCAAAGCCATCAGGGAATTTAATCAACGCTAAATCAGGTGGGGGTCTAAGATTTTGAGGAATGGCATTGTAAATGGTGTTAAATCTGGTACAATAGTCTAGGACAGTTTCTTGTGGGCCTCTTCTGATGGTGTCATATTCAGATAGAATGTGCAGGGGGTCCTTTTTCTTTTCCCATCGGTTTAAAAAGGACTGATAAAGGGCACCCGAATCAGCTATTGAATTTGGGGTCAGGCCCCGGAACCATGTTCTCACTTCACCTGTCAGACTTTGGACAAAGATTTTCATCCTCACATCATCATCATCTATCTCATAGTTCTCGAAGTAGTCTTGCATTTTCTTAGTATGCTGTAAGGCAGTGTATGTACTGGTTCCATCAAAATAAGTTATTTTGCCTTGGTAATCCTGAGGCATAGCCCCAGGATTGTTAGGCAACTGAAGGGGTGCATAACGATTAGCCATATTTGGTGGGACAACTACAACAATGGGAACAACAGGGACAACAATAGCAGTTTGTGTGTTAGGTGTTGACAATACGTTTTGTGAAGTGGATGATGAAGAGGGGGAAGAATGAGTTGTATGAAGGTGAAAGGTAGGCTTAGAAGGGGTGGGAATAAAACTATGCTGAACTGCCTCAGGGCTAGATTCAGGAGATTGCTCTGGTTCCTTTTTGCTCTTATGAGTTTTATGGATCAAATTGGGGTTTTCGAAAACAGGAAGAGGATTTGGGTCAGGATTTGACCTGGTATGCCTAGTTTTCTTCTTAGGAGCCAGCTTCAGAACTTCTTTTTGGTATTTTTGAAGATATTTTTGGAACTTATTTTGAGGGACTGCTCAAGCTTTTGGAACCACTGTCTAGAGATAGACAGCAGTTGAAAAATACGCTCTTTCCCCAGCGGAGTCGCCAATTATGTTATCACTCAGGTTGTTCCCTTTGACTCCCAAGGGAATACGGTCGACGTAACCACTAACCAATCTTTGGGTCACAGGTTCTAGCCTACCTATGGCCAGAGAGGGCTCTCTCTTTATGTTTTAGCTTTGTTTGTGTAGTATTTTAGGCTAGCTATGATGCTCAAGGTTTGTTTTTGGAATTTGTTGGATGATGATTTCAGTCAAGATATATATGTGCTCACCAGAGTGTTCTAGGCCATTGGGCATGGAGTCAGTGGTCCTTTAGTTGTTTGGTGTGCTGTGTTGATACAGTAGTGATGTTGCAGAGCTAGATAAGTGTCTGAGAAACAATGCTTTGAAATTGTGATTGAATGTGATGTATCCAGTTTATGAAAGGCAATTAAGAATCTTCCAACAAACTGATATGGAGAAAAAGTGAGAATATTATTTAGAAGCAGTGAAGAATTTCTAGATAACATTCATTTTTATAGAATTAATGAAAACCTGAGCAATTAAGAATTCATGTCCATAATTAATTCTGAAGAAAACATTTACAGCAATAAAAGATTGAGCACAAGGTGTAACCAAACATATCCTGCACTATCCCTTTTCTCTACTGCTAGATCAGTGAAACATGAGCATGATTTAATAACATAAGAAGACAAAACAGAGATTGAGAAAAACTTATTATTCCATCAAACAGCACAAGAATTCTGTAACAGCACGCATGGTATCAGCAAGACATCAAACATTCAGGAAATCACTGAGCTGGTCCAGCCCTTTGCATTAGATAATCTGAAAGTATACAATACATTTGCCTCAGAGTGAAAATCACCAACCCCTCATACGTTGCTAAGGGAGGTATATATACATAATTTACATAAGAAAATATCTAGCTGAAGAGTAAATGTTTCATTAATGTCATGCCAACTCCTGGAGTGTTGTAGCTGAGGGAGTAAATGCTGTAGTAACTCTTCAGTGCCTTAGCTGTCCAAAATGGTCAGAAGATATTGACTTTGTGGCTTGTTGGAGTCGATTGAGAATACGCTGTCCAAAAACGTGCGTATATCTTATTCTTTGCTTGCTGCCGCTGTCTTGTGCTGAGTCATCTTTCAGCTGCCTTTAATGATGTTTGACTTTTGCTGAGCTGTAGCTGACTGGGATGGAACATCTGAAGTTAATGTGGCAAAATTTGAAGCATTGCTTGCCACCAATCCTCCTTGGGCATTTGGTGTCTTCGGATCTTCACCAAAGTCTCATCTGCTTCAGTATATCTGTAAAAATTAGGAGGAGTCTCAAAAAGGTGGTGGATTTCATTTTCAATGAAAAATATATTCTCAAGTTTTTGTAGAAGACTCTGCCCTGTTGGAGGCCCTGCCTCCTCCGAAGTACTGCCTGATGCAGTAATTTGATTTTCCACAAAGGTGGTCATCCTGTTTGCATATTGCTCACGGGGAGCAGTCTTCCCGTGCTGTTTAGTAGGCTAGGCAGTCCTTTGGCTTGTAGTGCTCCCATTTTGGCCTTGTACTCATCCACCTTAGCCTGGATTTCATAGCACTTCCTCTCCACAGTTTGTACATAATTTCTGAGAGTGAGTACCTTTTTAACTGTAAGGACAGCCTCTGTTTTGTTGACAATATTGATGGCTGCCGGTTCTTCCTTTGTCTGCCTGTTCAAAAAATCTATCAATCTATTGGCCAGCTCCGGCCTGTTCCCCAGCACTATTCTGGCCCTTTGAATCTCTGTCTGTGCTTGGCCAATCAAATCCATCTGCTCATGCACAGTCTTAATTGATTTCCATTTCTTGGTGATGGATTGGTCAATGCGGGCCCACAAAATTCTTTTGATTTCTGCCATAGCAGTCTCTAGCTTGAGCTCCTTCTCCAAAGTGTTTATTTTTTCTTTCAAGACCTTTATTTCTCTGCCTTGTTCTGCCACAGTTATTTTTGATTTATCATATTTGGCATCTAGTTCTGCCAACTTTTCCTTGGCCTGCTTTATCTCATTTGCCTGGAGCTCCATTTCTTTAATAGCCTTGGTCAAGTCTTCCATGCTTGTACTGGAGTCTGGAGCTGTTGTTGTTGCTGTTGTGGTTGTGACAGGGGCTACTGCTGCCTCTGTTGTCGTTGCTGTGGTTGATGTGGTTGGAGGAACTTGGGATGCAGACTCTCCCTACCTATCTTGTAATGCCCCTTCAAGTTCTTTCTCCAAATCGAGGACCTTCTGGTTGAGCTGCATTATGAGGTCCAGTTGCTCATCGGCCTCCTTTTCCTTTTGTAACTCTGTTGTTTGAGGGTGCTCTGTGGGCAGCAGCTTTAACCTCTTTTTCAGTGCATTGAGGTCATCTTCTTTTTTCTTGAGGAGGGCCCTTACGCCCTTTGGATCCTTAGGATCATGTCCCAAGTCAATGATGATGTCCTCCAGCGATTTTATTCTGTTGTCCTTGGCCATGGAGGACATTCTCTCAAAATCCAACTGAATGTTGGTATTTTTCAATGATTCTTTTAATTCATGGGCCATGGATGCCCTGTCCACCAAGGTGGCATAGACCATCTCTCCAGTCTGCTTGTGGAGTTCTATTTGGTCCATGGGGTGAATGTCTTTTGCCATGACTTCCACCCTTGTCTTCACATAATCCGCAGCTGATTTAGGCTGCGGCACTTTAGGCTTGAAATGACTGAGGATCATTTTCTCCTCTTGAATGTCATATACAGACATTAGCCTTTCTTTCTGGGCTGGTGTTGCATTTAGAAACTGTTTATAGACTTCTACCCTCAGCAAGTCATTTTGTGCCTTTATTTGCTTGAAAGAAGCCTTAGTGCTTTTGGGCTTCTTGCTCTGCTGAGAGGAGGAGGACACCTCCAAACCAACTTGTAATCCCTGCTCCTGCTGAAAGGAGCTTGTACCTGTATGTTGGCTGCCTTCTCCATCTTTCCTTGAACTGTCAAGGACTTCTTCACTGATTTCTTCTATCTCTGGAGAATCTACCCTTTGTCTCTTGGCCTAGGGTTGTTGGGAGGATCCACTAGCAGGAGTGGACTCTTCTCTATCTCTTTTCATACCCCTCTCCTCATGTGCTGGGGTCTGCAAAGTTGGTGCTACTGGTGGCTCAGTTTGTGGAGGAGGGGTGTGCTCTTGTTGCTGCCCTATTGAGGAGGCAGGCTGTTATTTCACTGTTTGCTCTTCAGCACCCATTATTCCTTTACCCTTGTCTGTACCTGGTGCTGCTGTGGAAGATATCTGTGTGGTTGGTGCAGCTGCTGAGGCCGAGGTACCTTCTCCTACTGGCTGCGGTTGTTTGAAGGGTACCTGCTGCACACAATCCAAGTCAAGAGTCTTTTCCAAATCCTTGACATTCTTTAGCATTATCTCTTCTTCAGTTAATTTTTCAATTAAGGTGTCTTGCAGCCACTCTTGCTTATTGGCATACTTTTCAATATGTGGGTACTTGCAATGCTCATAGCCTAGCAGCGTGTACTTAACTCTCCTAGCAGTGATGAAGCCTTCAAGGTCATAGGGGACCCAACGGAAGCTTTTAGAGAGCATGTACTTATCTTTAAGGATTAGCTCAGCATCTTTCCATCCCTCTTTTTTATTCATTATGAATGGGCCCAGGTGGTGCTTGAACTTGAGATGGGCTTTCTTTTTGGAGCTGTGAAAGTGAGTGAGGTCGGAGTGAATTAGCTGCCTATAATACTCCAAGGCAAATAGCCTCATGGGCACATATTTTGGGAGCCTGTATGGACAGAGCTCACAGCCATAGACTCTGATGACTGTATGATCTTCATATAGGTACCAATCACCTATTTTGTAATTCTTGGAGAGCTGCAGGACCTTCTGTATATCAAATGATATTCTGGGAGGAGGGGACCTCATTAATAAACAAGAGACGGGATAAACAAACTGATCAATGAATTCACAATATGAATATGGTGACTTTTTCACTTGATGATAGACAGATGTCCAGAAGATAACAGATCTTCTTTCCCCTTTAGAGTCCAGCTTTTTGATGTAGCATGGAAAAGCCTCGGACTGATAGTACATGAGAAGGTGGTAGATATAAGATGAATATTTGAAGATGCCCTCTCTGTCTACTTTGCACAGCTGTTCATGAATCTTGTTAGCTATGAACTTGGCAAAATTATATTTGCGGGCAGGGGGTTGGACTGGGCTATAAGCAGCCAAAAATACCAGCATTGTTTCATCCACATGCTCACTGGTTCTGTATCCCAGCACATAAGCAATCATGTCCAACAGAAGCCTGCCTATATCAGTAAAATAGACATCCAAGTAGGGAGGTGGCCCTGTGGGCTGGCATTCAGGCCTCATAAATATCTTGGTGATTTTCTGAATGTCTTCACTGGACATCTTGGCACCTGTGTCCAGCAGATAGTTCATGGAGAAAGGGAACAGCAGCTCAGTTTGATTGAAGTTAAGCATCTGGTTGATGGATTCAGCATTAATGTGAAAGAGGATGCTCCCAGATTGAGACTTAATAGCTCTATGCTGCATATCATAATTTTCAGCACATAGGCGAATAACCTCTGGAAAAATGTTGACAGAGGGGAGACAGTAGTATAGCAGATTTGACTCCCATATCCCATATGTATCCTTGCCATTCAGGTAGTCATCTCTCAATTGCCTGAAGGTCTGCAAATGGTCCCTGTTACCCGCAAAGTCTTGGATGAGGTAGTCCCTGTCAGCAAGAGGCAAGGACTCCAGGTCTTTATTTGGTGCATTTATTGGAGCAACACTGAGGGTTGTGGGAGCAGGAGCAGCCATTATGTAGTCTGAATTGAACAAGGTAAGTGTAATAGCTAGGAAGGATCCTCCAAAGTTCAGTGACAGACTCAATGTGGAAAATGCTAGAAATTCTCTTCAAATGGAATAGGCAGGCTATGAAGGACTGTCTCTGCTTTTCTTGGGTAATTTCACAGAGATTGTGAATTAATGAGGATGAATTGCAGAGGGTATGTAGGATTCAAATTAGAGAAATACAGCTTTGGGCCTGCACACGGCAAAAGGGAACAATGTCGGGTAGCTCGAAAATGAATTTGTAATTTTTAGGCTGTGAGCTTATCGCTTAATATCAAATTTATGGAGCTGGGGCAATGTGGGTTGATTTAATTCCAAATTAATATGTAGACAGTGTTTAATTTGGGATTTGACAGGTGCTTTAATGGTGAACTTGCAAAGAAATGGTATGCATGGGGCAAAACAAGAGAATTATGGTGAATACCTGGACGAACAGCCGGAAAAACTTCGGGTAGAACTGTGGGGGCTCAAACGCAGCTGAATTGACGAGCTCTGGTGGTCGCAATTTCGAATTTGGAGGTTCGGAGGCAATGTCGCGATGCGGATGCTTGCAATGGCTCGGTCAGTTTCGCTTGAAAATGACACAAAACGGCCAAAAACGCGCGTTTTAACAACCAATTCGGACAAAAAGGGTGATTGGCGCCTTTCCGCCGATGACGTCAGCATGACGTCATGGCGGGCTCGGGCTACGGAGGGTGACGTGGACGTTGAGCTGGAGGCCAGCGTGGCTGGACACGGTGGCAGGCGTGAGCGGCGGCAGGATTACGTGGAGGGCCACGAGGCGCGGGGGCGGGCGTGGGCGACACGACGTCATGCTGACGTGTGGGTGACGTGGTGCCAGAGGGGCGGTGGTATCGAGGAGGTGGTAAACGGTCTCCCCGCACCACCTTTGGGCAAAGGCGGTATCGGGGACGGGGGCTCCGAACAACCCCGCCGCTTGCCACGCATCCCGGGTACGGCCTCCAATACTGCCCTCTCCCTGGACGTTAAAGGGAGGCATGTCGGGGTTTAAAAAAGACCGCCCACCGTTGGATCGTGGGCGGCGGTTGATCGACGGTTGGCGAGCGCTGTTGATCGACGCGCAACTTGGTGTTGGGTCCCGCCCGATAATAAAATATTCATTTAAATAGCGCGGGTTTAGAACTTTAGGTTTTGGTGGGTTTTTATGGGTTTTGAATTAATCTGTCGGGAGGGATAAAGGGCTAGAGTTAGGTTTGAGTAAAGGGCAAAGGGGTTTTTCATGAATTTTTTTAGGAAAAAGGGAAAATGAGGGTTTTGGGTGGGCTATTAGTCTAACCAGAGGTTAGAGAAATCCCAAAGCAGGGTTGACCATAGTCCCTGGTGGACTAATGTCTCCCTTAGACAAACTTATTTTAGCTATAGTGCTAAAAGGGGGGGATATTTATACATTGCTTGGGGTTTATACACCATGGTGTTATACTAGTAGGGGAGAGGGAAACATAGGGGATTTAATGTAAATACAGTTAGTAGTTAGTACTGGGGGGGAATGAGAATGAGAAGTGGTAGTTACTAAGCTTTGCAGGAATCAAACTTAGTTAGGAAGTAGATCAAAATGAAAAGAATTTTTACACAAGAAATGTGGCTTCTTTTCAAAGAAAGAAGTCATTTATGACATCAAATTTGTACAAATGAAGAGCATCTGGAGGACTGGTCAGGCAGATCATGCAGTCCTCATGGGAGGTTAGTAAGAAACTTTGAAGGGAATGAGGGAAGTTAGTGATGACTTAGCACTTTGCCACCTAGGCCACTGCTCTTGCCTTTCCTGCTGATGGCCACTTTGATTTACTCCAAGTGATGTGCTTGGATTTTGCTTTCTGCAACCTTCAACTGCCTACCCTGCCTATTATGCCTAACATTTTTTCTTCATTTTGTATGGGTGCACTTGGTCTTGCAAACCCTGATAATTTTCTTTTCTTTTTGCTGCCCTCCTATCTAAGTCTACCCTTATGCCTTCCAAGGGCCCATATTAAGTAGTTGGGCTCCTTTCTTTCTCTATCCACCTAGTCATCTGCCAAGCTTGAGCTGTTTGAACAGGTACTTCCTTTCTAGTCTACAACATGCAATTTAAACTATGGTGAGGCCCAGCTTGAGCTGTTGGACCACCCATCAAAACAGTAATGGCAATTTGGACTAGCCACTCTCATGGTCTTTGTTTGGGGTTCATTTTCTTTTATTTTTTCATTGACCAATTCCTTTTCTTGCCCTTTGATTTTTCTTTTAAGGCATACCCTCTTTACATTTTTTAAACTGTCTGTTTCTTTCGCAAAAATGGAACCTTAGCAGCATGGAAGGTAGACATTTTTGGCACTTCCACTGTCAATCATGAGAGATGAGAACCTATTGGTATAGGAGGCTAACACAGTACAATTCACGTGGTGTGAATAAAGGAATTGGCGTCGAACACCACGCAAAATCTTTCGATCGAAGGTCATTGATGTATACCTGTCGCCGGAAGTGAGAAACTTGCCATTGAGGCATGCAAGCTTCAAAGTACTGAATGGGGTGTTCCTAGATCAACCTCTTGGATAATGAGTTGATGTCGACAAGAAGCGATCCATCAAAGGAGGGCCTTGATGAATCCCACATCAATGACATGGAACGGAGCAAATGATTTTGATGGAGGTGAAAACGATCTGATGATATATGGTTCAGGATGGCGGTCATGAAAGAATGAAGTATAATGTATGGTAGTGGATGGGACATGGATGACTTCTCTGGATGACTCCTCTTGAACATGTCGGCGACACTTATGTGATGGATTGGTAGCATTTACCCCAAATGTGGATGGTATGGCATGACCATGGCGATGTGACCGGTGAATGAAACAACCCAACCCAACTCAGGCACGAAGTGGAAGTATCATGTTCAAGAGCGACTTGCTACCAATAAAGATTCTTTGAGTTTCTTCCCAATTTTTCCCCAGTCATTGCTGACCAGTACCTCTTTATTTTTGTCAAGCTTGAGGAGGATAACATATGCTTGTTCTATAATTTTCCCTTCGGGCAAACCCATCGCTATGTTTTAACGAGCCTAGCGATAGTGAAACTCGTTCTCGTCTAAAGACAAGTTTGTCGCTATTAATCTTTTTAACGAGTTTAACGACAAAGATAACTCGGTCCTTTTCATTTTTAGAGAGTCTGAAAAGGTACGTAAAGGTAACTCCAAAATTCCTTTTTCGTCATCTAATCCCTTAAGTTCTAAAAAGTATAAAACAATACAGAAGGGATGATTTTTCGATAGTTTTAACGAGCCGAACAAAACAAGCGCTCGATCTTTTTGTGCAATAATCCCTTAGGTCCAAAAAGATTAAAATCTAGAGGAGGGATAGCACTTCCGGTCGCTTTAACGAGCTGGAAGGCCAAAACTCGGCAATCTTTTCATATTTTACGAGTCAGTTGAAAAGAGCTTAAAGAAGACTCGTCTTTTGAGGAAAGAGTGATAAAATGGGTAACATCTGATTCCAGGTAAGGGTTGGAATTTTCCAATCATGGCAGTGTCACAAGGATGGCTAGTGAAATCACTCTTCGCAGCTTTTCCTAAAAATGGTTAAACAATCAAATGGAGGTGAATGATCGGCCAAATGAAATGTGGAGGTGACGGTGCAAACACGACCAAGGCTTTAATGGTTGAAATGCTTCATTCACGGTGGTTATTTACCGGAGAATAGTTCATTTTTTAACGAGCTTAAACGCGGGTGGAAACATTTTCTCATGTCTTATGTTTATTTTTTAACGAGCTTGAACTATGTGCTAAAACTGCTCGATTAATCCAGTCATATGATAAGAAAGTCTCATATAAAAATGGCAATTTTTAGATTTTCGCCCCACATCCTTTCTTTATGCAAGTTAGGTGATGACTAATCCTATGAGTTTAAAGGGTTAGAGGTCCTAAAAATTTAAAAAATAAATAGCCGCCCCTCGCTTGCACTCCAAAAGGTTTGCATGCCCCCAGCTATAAAATATGGTTTCAAGGTTACCCCTCAATTTGCAGACAAAACATTTGTTCTATCAGGAAAGGCCTACCTCTTACAGGTTACCCAAAGATTGTTCTATTCGCGATGCAAACAAAACACTTCTTCGGCGATGTCTACCGAGATAAACAAGGGTGAGTGACTCAGTTCTGTCAACTCACATAACTTTGACAAGAGAATCTTATTCTAGAATAACCCCTCTTCCACTGACGGATGGGGTACATACTAGTCATATTCTCCCGCGGAAACCTACCCTATACCCGAAGTTTTCCTGCCGAAGCAGACCAGGATGCATGCCCCCTAGGTTTCAGTCATATCCCTCCGAATTACTCGCGCTCATCGGGAGGATGGACTGGAGATTGAGACATTTCTTGCGTGAAGAGACCATTTAGGGATGGTATATGACTATTTGTTATGCGTGATCCGGGAAATGAAAGCTGGTCCACAAGCTTGACCACTCTTCCTTCGTGCGGGAAACACATTACTCTAAAGAGTGAGGAGACGATGGCTCCCATGCAATAAATATAGTCTCGTCCAAGGAGTAGGTTATAATCCAAGGGTCCTTGAACAACCATTACGTTCATTTGAACTGTCTTCCTTCTCAATGTTATGGGCACATCGGTGTTATAGACATTTTTGTGCCTTACAGCATGAAGCATGAAATGTCCATAATCTAAGGGATCCAAAGTCCCTAAACATGTTGTTCCTACCCCTAGAGGAACAAGGCCAGCAAACCACAGCACTTAATAAAAGTTCTCCACCTGAAAACACTCAAAAACAAGGCAATTCTGGATCATGTCAACTGCTCCACTGAGCATCTGCGCTGAATGTCAACTGCTCCACTGTCTACCTGCGTTGAATGTCAACTGCAAAGAAAGCTACCTGCGCTGGGCGAGTTTGGACATGTGGCACAGTCATTCCTCAAGGTGTCAATGCCCGGGAAGCTTCTAAAATGACACTTGGATCAGGGAATTCGACTAGTGATGAGTAAGAGGTTCTAGATCTCCAAGTGGAAGCAAGAACCTCCAAGTGGACTCAAGAACTGAAGAAGAACTGGAGTGGGAGAGAACACTAGTCACATCTCAGGCTGACTCATCCTCTCTCCAAACTCCTATATATGGATCTCTCTCCCATGAGATCCAGAGGCTGGAATCTTGTGAATGTAAAGAATTGTTGTTGGTTTGAGTTTAGAACTATTGGGTGATTTGCTTTGAAGGAGGTGAAGAGGAGATTTCTTTCTGCTGAGAAGGTGATGCTGGATTGGGCCTCTTATGGTTGTATCACTTCCTGAACCTTACTTCTTCCATTAATAAAGCATTTGAGGTTCTTCTATATGCATGTGTCTCAATGGTGTATTGTTATACTTGTGTATTTGATTTATTCTAATCCTTGAATCAATTATGAATGTATGCTTCTTGTAGTTTCCCTCTCTTGCCATTTTGCAGGATCTTGGTGTAGCTGGGCCAGTGAAAGAGCAAGGAGCTGGGGGCAAGCAGCAAGGAGAGAAGATTGGATCAACCATTAGCGAAAGACATCGGTTAGTGGATCTCTTTCTCCCCTCTTTTACATCTCATAAAGAAGTAATCTCAGATAGCTTTGCTTTGATTGTTGCTAAGGAACTATCACCCTTAGAGTGGGATAGGGTCATTCCGTATTGGATACTTTTCCCAACAACAAATTGGCGACTCCACTGGGGAATCGTATCTTGTTGGTTGTTTGTGTTTTTGCTATTCATTTCCTAAACACAGGGAGTACCGAATCGAACTGCATTTGGATCTTTCAAATGCAAAGTAGAGGGCAGCTACTCTAGCTCAGTTTCTGGGCATGTTTATGATTTGAAGAGCTGATCCACAAGGACTTTGAACAGCTCTTAGTGATAGCTTTTCATCCTCCTTTGAATCATCCTTTAGTGTGTACTTGATTGGTAGCTTTGATTTGGCCTGAAACAGTGTATTTTTGAGCATTTTATGACCCGGAAACCGAGAGAAACGAGAGTTTCTCTCTTCATTGCAGGCACTGTGAAGGCAGTCTGCATTTCATCGCAGGTCCCGAAGGGGCTACCTGCGCTGAATGTGAAACTGACAGTGTTCTACCTGCGCTGAACCAGTGTGGCCTTGTGCAAACTGGGGTTCTCTGCTGTCTGTTGCCCTGTTTTTGCAGCCTGTTATCAGTCAATGTACCTATCTGAAACCACCTTTCTTTGCCACTATTCCACCTCGGTTGTATAAAGAAACTGTATTTGTTCTTTGTGTATTTCTTACATCATTTGCAGTTTCCCATAACGAAAGTGAACTAGTCTTGCTGTGGCCTCTTAGATCTAGACCTGTGATAAGTGTCGTTCTGATCTTAAGAGTTAGTTTGTTTGCTGTTCATAGCTGATTGAGCTTTTGCTTTCGTCATATGGTTTGAATTTATGTATTTCTAGTGTTGAAACAAGTAAATCTTAAGGTGTCTTTTGATTTAAAAAAAAAATCTTGTTTGCTTTCACTTGAAATTGAATTCAAAGTTATACAACAACTTTCTTTTTGTAGTACATCAACATTAAGAAAGAGAAAAGAAATACCTGCATTGTGCATTTTGCATTTGATAAGTTTGCATGCTGTTGATTTAGGAAAAGTGCATTAGTGTGTGCTCTATGATCTGTGTGAAAAGATGATGTCTTTCTTTTCTCTCAGTAGTTAAGATTGAAAAGATTGAAAAAGCTTGCTTCTCATCTTTAGACTGCATTTAGCAATTTGTATCATACATCTCGTGGTGAACCTTGAAAGGCAAACTTTAAAAAATATCAACTTAAAATATATTGAATGAACCTAACAACGCTTTGCAACATAACGCTCATCGTAGAGGTCTAGGTAGAGACGTGTTCCGGCGTCGTTAAACATAGTGACTGTCGATCTCGAAGAAGGTGGGTGATTCCTCCTGAGAGTCGGTGGCACTAATACGGATTGTGCTCCCACGTACCGTCGCGTATATATTGGGAGACCCCTATAGGAACAAAAGCCTTTATCCATAGGAAGCCGTGTCGGCCGCCCTACTGATCGCAATGCAGTGAACACAGCATTCACGAAGATCGACCACCCGTACCGTAAAATGTATTCTGTGGTTTTGCGAAAGGTTTGGCACACCCTCTGCCTAGATCTCCAGAGTAGTTTCTTTTGGCCTTTTTCAGACTCTATAACAGAAAAAGTCCACCCGAGCATTTTTCACTTCGGACTCGTTAAAACATCGAAGGAGACTAGAGTCATCTTTAGCTTTTTCTCGACTCTTTAAAACTGAAAAAGCAAGTTGTGTCTAAAAGCGTCTAATAAAATTCATTCAATTCGGAAACACAAATTTCCCCTTTTAATATTTTGGTTGATCGAGTAATCTGCAATCGTGGAAGAAAGTCAATTGAAACCCCGTCGTTCGCGGAGGCTTACGAGTCAACCGTCTTTGTCTCCGGAATCGAAAACAGTACGGACAAAGCGAACTCGTTTAACCGGTTCAAAATCTCCTATAAAAGTTAGAACAAGTGTTCCAACTACATCTGAGGTTCCGGTTACTCCAAACATTTCTGGAAACCCTGCCTCTATAGAAGAAGTTCAACAACCACAGAAGGACAGTAATATTGATCCTAGTATGGGGGTAAATACTTGTATAACTAAACCAGTTCCATCTGTAACCGGTCCAGAGAGTTTTGTTCCTCAAACAACTGTCACTGTCGAAACAACCACTTCTTCGGCACCAGAAATATTTTACGGACCTGACGGTCTTCCTCTTCCACCGGGTTTGATTGCGATAGAGGAAATTGCAGAGGATCCGCAAGCAAGTACTCCAACCCATTTTGGAGTCGGGGTCACTCTATTTCCTTCATCAGAAGTTAATCCACCACAAGTGGAGGTTCCTGTAGAATCGCTAGGCAATCTATTGGATAGACTTAAAATGTCTGAACAACCGTCATCATCTAGGACTGTGTCAAACGACACAGTGACAGCAGAAGCCCCTGCCGTCACTCCGACAATGTTTGCCGGCATACCAGCTGTCCCGACTAGCTCACAACAGCTAGAAGGAGTCCACCAAGGGACTATTTCGACAGTGTGGTCTGTTCCAGTTTGTTCATCCGGAGTAATATCCGGCAACTCTTATGTTGAGACTCGCCAAATTGATCCATTTGGAGGTCAATTTGGGCAATCCAGTCCCCAAGGACAATCAATCCCCTTGAGTTCCGGATTGCTACCGTATGGGGGGCAGTATGCCCTTTCCTTACCCCCTCCGGGAGGGTACCCATACGCGAGTTCACAACAGTATTCAGGTTATACTAGAATTGCATCAAGTAGTTGGGTACCTATGCTACCTCAACAACCAAGGGTTGTATATTCTATGCAACAGTGTGTACCTATGACGAACATCCCAACCACACCGGCTATTGTAACAGTGTCACAAGTTCAAGCGATACCTGTTGCATGTTAACCTCAGATTTCTCAGGTTGTAATGCAACAGCCACTTGACCATGGGTCACAACCACAATCGCCAACTGTTGGGGCGACACAGGTCCAAACGGGTACAATTACCCCACACCTCGGTCCAACGGTTAGCGTAGCACAACAGAACATGGCTTCACAACCATGGCTAGTGCAATACCAACAACCACAATTCCAGCAGGTGTACCAAGGTTCTGAGCAGCAGATCTTTGCGAACAGTGGACAACCATATCTCGAAAACGGTCAAAACCAACCACTTTACAGTGGTCAAGTCCACCAACTGTACCAGTCATACCAACATCAATTACATTATGATGGTATGCAAAGGCCCACTGCTCAAGTGATCCCATCGTACCCTGGTTATGCTTCGCCTAACCTGAATCTACAGTTACCATTCATGGCGACTTTAGAGTTACCAGATTTACACCGGTTAACCAACGATCCGATTGCTTATGCCCCTTGGTGGCCAGCGATTCCTCATAAACTTCCATCTGACATTCCTAAATTCAATGGAAATCCAGGTGAAGACCCATCGAATCACGTGATGACTTTTCATCTGTGGTGTTCGTCGAACACCCTAAACGACGATTCGATAAGACTTCGCCTTTTTCAGAGGACATTGACAGGTCCAGCGGCTAAATGGTATATTGAATTACCTAGAGCCTCGTTTGACAATTTTAGTTCCCTAGCCACGACTTTCTTAACCCATTTTCAATTACCGATAAGGTATGAAACAGGAACAGAAATATTAACCAACTTCAAGCAGACAACTGCCACCCATATATCTGATCATATATATGAGTGGCGTCGTCGTCGTAGGATGGTGAAAACATACGTTCCCGATCAGCTGTTAGCTGAATGGTTTATAAAGTCGTTACTTCCTGCTATAACGGAAGATGTGGCAAAGGGGGGAGTCGTAACAGAGGAGCAAGTTATCGCTCGTGCACAATATTTGGACTTAGTTTATACTCAGTCCGGCACGCTCTACGACAAAATACCTGACGCTCCTAGACCGGAATTTTCAATTCCTCCTCCTCCTAAATCCAATAGTGACTCTCATGCCGGTGATGGCGTGATTGGCACGGCAAATGCGAAATCGATAAAGGCTTCGTCAAAGAAAGCCCGTAAGAATTCGGATCAAAATGCAAAAGAAGAAATTCTTGCTTCGGAAGTAAATGCCGTATCAGCAGATAAGGGCAAAGAAACCAATCAACCAGGAAGCAAGAAGAAGCAAAACAAAGGGAAGAAGAAGAAACAGGGTGAATCATCTCCTCGAAAAAATTCTTCAAACCCTCCTGGGCAAGGGAAACCAAATTATCCATGTCAAATATGTGATGAAGAGGATCATTACACAAAGAATTGTCCATTCAAAGCTGAGTTAAAGAGGTTCTTTAAAAGTTCCCAAACCTCAGCTGTGTTGACTGATCCATTCCCCAACCCAGGTCAAAATATGGTTGATAGTGGAAATGCTTCCCCGTCTCAAGTGCTTATGTTGTCGGTTTCAAAATAGCCAAATGATGCTTTGATTTCGACAAGGAACAAAGATTACGGGAATCCTCAGCTGTCGAACGACAAAGGTAAAGATCAACCAAGTAGTTCGACAACAACTTCAACCGAAGTTGTCCCACCCATAATTCCTGAATTAACGATCAAACCGCCAAAGGGTGTAGTACACAAGTCGACATTTAATCCTCACGCCAGAGCGGCGCAGCATTATAACATAGTGGAAGATTTGGCACAATCGCCATCCGCTATGTCGACTCTTGAGGTACTACAAAATTGTCCAACCTAAAGGCAGGCATTGTTATCAGCAATTGGTGGGGTTGATCCTAAGGGTTCCAATCTTGTATCCTTTGATCACAAAGGATACGATCCTCAGTTACCAGCTCAACTAGCTTTCCTTATTCAAGTGAAAGCCCTCAACAAAACTATTCACAAAACAATTATTGATGAAGGAGCATCAACATGTATTATGTCGATGAGTTGCTGGAAAACTTTAGGATCTCCAACCTTGTCGTGATCTTCGACGACATTAAAAGCTTTCGACGGAAGGACTTATACCCCATACGGTATCCTTAATAACTTGAAAGTTGAACTGGGAGGAAAAACAGTAGAAATTGATGTTGAGGTCATCGATGGAAATCTTGACTACAACATCCTACTGGGTAGACCATGGATTTATGCCATGGCAGCTGTTGTGTCGACTTATTTTAGGAAGATCGCATTCCCGTTTGAAGGAGGGATTACGGTCGTCGACCAACAGAACTTCCTCCCTAATGGTTCACAAGTTACAGGAAGCATTCCCATGATCCATGAAAGCAACCATTCACTTCAAGATATCGGAGTGGGATTATTGAAAGACCCCACAATGATGGGAACTTTCGCGCTACCGCCTCCTATTTACATAGGAAATATACCGTTTGTAGCAACCTGCAACATGATATCTTCCACGAAGGTCGCAAAAGACAAGGTCGACATGGATCATGAAATTGTTTTGCCCCCAAGCACTTTAGAAATATTGTAGCAATCAATGTTTCAAGCATGGGAGGCGAACCCAAATCAACGCTCGTCAAGCACTTGGGTAGATAGGTCTAGAGAATATGGTACCTCATTAGATCCTTGGTCGAAAATACATGGGACTGACGAAGGAATCTTACAATCAATGTTGATTGAAGGGGCACCATGGAATGATCACCACCATCGTTCCCTTCTTCCGGAATATGAAGAAGATACTCAAAGTGACCTTTATCACCCTTCAGTTTTTGAATTCCTAACAAATACTGTAAATACGGTGGATTTCGAGCGAAACTTATCCAATATTGAAGAGACTATAGCCATAAATATCTCGACTAAAACAGATGTTGTAGAGAATATTTATGTCGGCAAAGGTTGTTCCCCTTCAGAACTGGAAATATATAACGCTCTTTTTCGCGAATTTAGAGATGTCTTTGCTTGGTCATATGATGAAATGCCAGGCATTGACTCGAGTATCGTTGAACATGAAATTAAAATGTATCCTGATGTCAAACCAGTAAGACAACGGCTTTGGCAGGTGCACCCCAAGAAAGCCGCTACCATTAAGGCAGAAGTTGAAAAACTTCTCCATGCTGGATTCATCTACCCGGTTCCTCTAATCGATTGGGTATCGAATATTGTCCCTGTTATGAAGAAACAAGGGACGATTAGAGTGTGTGTCGATTATAGGGATGTAAACCAAGCTTGTCCGAAGGACAACTACCCTACACCCTTCATCGACCAGATAATTGATGAATGTGCCGGATGTGAAATCTTTTCATTTATGGATGGATTTTCTGGGTATAATCAAATAAATATCCGCCCACAGGACCAGTCAAAGACTGCATTTATTTGTCCGTGGGGCACATTCGCTTATCGAAAATTACCCTTTGGTTTGAAGAACGCAGGGGCGACATTTTAGAGGGCAATGAATTATGCCTTCCATGACATCAAGAACATCGTTCAACCTTATCTCGACGACCTTCCGGCTCATTCGCGAAAGCGGACTGATCATCCGCAACATTTAAGAGCGATATTTCTACGTTGCCGACACTACAAGATAAGACTCAATCCACACAAATGTGTGTTTTGCGTCGGTTCTGGTCGTTTACTTGGCTTTGTAGTCTCTAAGGATGGGATTCGTCTCGACCCTTGCAAGGTTCAGGCAATCATTAATCTGCCTCCACCTTCAAATTTGCTTCAGATTCAGAAACTCCAAGGGAAAGAAAACTTTCTGAGGAGGTTCATTCCAAATTACGCAGAACTTGCTAAAGGTTATACTCGTCTTTTGAAAAAGGATGTACCTTTCGTCTGGGACCAGGTGGCGCAAGCTTCCTTTGATGCTCTGAAAGATTGTCTAGTAAAAGCATCATTAATATACGCCCCGGACTATCAAAGAGATTTTAACCTGTATCTGGCTGCAGCGGATACGACCATTGCGATGGTTTTAGTTCAAGAAGTCGATGGAATTGAACATCCTATATATTATTTGAGTAAAAACTTAAATGATACAGAAAGTAAATATTCTTATGTTGAAAAACTAGCGCTTGCAGCTTTTCAAGCGATTCAAAGGTTTCGACATTATGTCCTCTTTCGGAAAACCACCATCTTGTCAGATTGCAACCCCATGACTTATATACTGTCGCGACAGTTGCTGGGGGGAATGATCCGGATTTAAACAGGAACGCAATAGATTACAGAGATAACCATAAATACATAGATGCGATAACCATAAATACAGAGATGCAGCGGAAATAATACTTCATTTCATTACTGTAAAATGCTGAAATATGCTTACAAACAGAAATGGAAAGAAACCAGCTAGGGCGATGGTAGCTTATCTCTGAGAAGAGATGTGCGGCTACATGCCTCTGAACTGTTCCGAACTGTGTTACAATGAGGCTCGAAGGCCTATTTATTGTTGAGAAACAATGGAAAACCCTTCACATCCTGAAACCTAACCCTAGAAGATGAAACGCCAAATTGTGGGCCCCGTTTGGGTAAATTGGTACATCAATTTCCCGGGGTCGTAACTTTGGCATACGATCTCCGTTTGACGCGTACGATAGCTCGTTAGAAAGATCTATCCGAGTACTACCACTTTGGGAGGCAACATGGGTCTACGGCCCATGTTGCCCCAGAATCCCAAAAAAACGTCGTTTAGGGCCTCAAAACGGCTCCGGAAGTTCGGGACCCGAAAAAACTGCTAAAAATAGTAAACTGTGCTACAATTTAGGAAACTGAAAAGACTGAAAGAGACAGTTGTGGGGGTCCAAATGGGTTGGTGGGTGGCCACCAACATCCACCTGGATCATTCCTCCCCCCTTAGGAAGCAATGGTCCCCATTGCGTTGAGTTCCTCCATCTGCTGAACTTGTCCTGCAATCTGTGATGTGTCCAGTGATGGTGGAAAGCATGGTCGACGATGGTCCACATTGAATACTCGGTGCAAGCGAAGGAATGGAGGAATGCTGTGCTTCAAAGCATTGTTGCCCATAGCCTTGGTACTGTTGTGAGGACCATGTCGGAGTGGTCGGAGCTTCTGATGGGCTCTTGTAATGCATTCTTTCTGCAGATGTAACCAAACTCTGTTGCCCACTTGAAGCTTGTGTGGTACTCCTGTGGGTGAGGAGAAGTTGTTCCTGTGTTCTGTCATGACTGTATTCCTTTGCTGCTGCTGCTGCGTAGAGGAACCCTTTGCGGGGGTCATGGATGTAGCAACGATCTTCCCCTTACTTTGGGAGTGAACCAGACAAATGAATTTCCTGGTCTGTGATATGAGCTTGCTGCCTTTCTTGGTAGTAATCAAAGATGTGGCGGTAGGTGGGGCTACCTCCGGTATCCTGTATAATGAATTATTCAAAGAAATAATGACAGCACGAGGCCTTGACTCATACACAGCATGTCGCCTCCACAAGTATGGCTGGCCTAACAATACATCACAAACATCCAGAGGTGTAACATCACACAATACCTCGTCTGTGAAGGGCTTGATGCTGTAGGGAAGGCGGCACTGCTGGCGAACTTTCAGATCTCGTCCTTCGTGAAGCCACCCTATACTGTACGGCTGCGGGTGCGGTGTAGTCGGTAGGCCCAACTGCTTCACGACCTCTGCTAAAACCAGGTTCTTTTGGCTATCACTGTCGACAATGAATCGCAGTGGTGAACCCTTCACCCACATCTGTGAGTGGAAAAGACGCTCGCCTTCCTCTGGATTTTCGGGCTCATATTTCTGGATCTTGGCGGTGGCAACAATGGCGCTGGGATCCGCATCAATGATCTGCTTCCCTTTGCCATTCCCTTTGTCGAGTTCTGGCTCAGGGTCGGAACATGCATCTGATTCGGAAGCCTTCAACTCCGCCACGAGCGACTGCTTGGTCCGACACTCACTTGTGTTATGAGTGGGACACTTGTGGAACTCACACCACTTTCCTGTGTCCTTCTTCGGCTTCGTGGTGTTGTTCTTTTCTTGCGGCTTCGACGGGTTGTCTTGGGTCACCCCGCCTTGGCTTTGTCCTTTGGGCTTCGGATTTGCAGATCCAAAGTCTCGCTTCTTCTGTTTGAACTTTTGCTCGATTTTGACAGTGTATCGGTATGCTGTGCCGAGTGAGGAGATGTTCAAGAACACCATCTCTTCCTGGATGTATTTGTGCAGGCAGCCACGGTATTTGAGTACCAGATGTAGCTCAGAATCTTTGATACCCAACTGTGTGCGAAGGGTATGAAAAATGTTTGTGAACTCCGGCACATCTTGGTCTCGCCCCTGCCGCAGTGTGGTCCATTTGATGTATTTGTCCTCATAGGTTCCGACAGGGTAATACTGCTCCTTGATGGCATCTCGGAAGTCATTCCAAGTGGGTGCGGCTGAAAATAGTGAGCCTGTACTTTCATCCTTCTGCTCGCAGTAGGTTTCCCACCAGTCCTTGACGTGGGGGGCTGCTTTGAGAAGAGCGAAAACGATCTTTTCCCGACTTGAAAATTCGTGAACAGAAAAATACCCATCTAGCAGATTTAACCATTTATCTACGGCATCTGCGTCTATTTGACCCTCAAAGATGGGGATTTCAAAATTAACTTGTACCTTAAATGGTGTGGCGTTTCCAGAGTCGCTGTTGGAAGCCGATGCGTCGCCTCTGGGTAGCCGCTGAAGGATCTGCGCAAAGCTATCCATCATCGCGTTCCGTTGTCGCTCGAGGGCTTCTTCGAGCAAGATTTTGATAGGATCTCCTGCCCCCTCGTCTTTCTTCTCACCCGCCATGGGAGGCTGTCGGGATTTACGAGGCTGGTCTTGCAAAGGTTCGACCAGTTCAAGCCCTAACTCCTTATATCCCGACCTCGTTGGGGACATGCAAAGAAAAACAGAGAAAAAACAGACCGCTCTGATACCACTGATCCGGATTTAACAGGAACGCAATAGATTACAGAGATAACCATAAATACATAGATGCGATAACCATAAATACAGAGATGCAGCGTAAATAATACTTCATTTCATTACTGTAAAATGCTGAAATATGCTTACAAACAGAAATGGAAAGAAACCAGCTAGGGCGATGGTAGCTTATCTCTGAGAAGAGATGTGCGGCTACATGCCTCTGAACTGTTCCGAACTGTGTTACAATGAGGCTCGAAGGCCTATTTATTGTTGAGAAACAATGGAAAACCCTTCACATCCTGAAACCTAACCCTAGAAGATGAAATGCCAAATTGTGGGCCCCGTTTGGGTAAATTGGTACATCAATTTCCCGGGGTCGTAACTTTGGCATACGATCTCCGTTTGACGCGTACGATAGCTCGTTAGAAAGATCTATCCGAGTACTACCACTTTGGGAGGCAACATGGGTCTACGACCCATGTTGCCCCAGAATCCCAAAAAAACGTCGTTTAGGGCCTCAAAACGGCTCCGGAAGTTCGGGACCCGAAAAAACTGCTAAAAATAGTAAACTGTGCTACAATTTAGGAAACTGAAAAGACTGAAAGAGACAGTTGTGGGGGTCCAAATGGGTTGGTGGGTGGCCACCAACATCCACCTGGATCAGGGAAAATATTCAAAATGGATAGCGATCCTTCAAGAGTTTGATCTGGAATTTGTAAAATCCAAATCAAAGAAAGTTCTAGTTTTCGCGGAATTATTGTGCGATCTCCCATCGTCGTCCAACGATGAAACATCAGAAGAGTCAATCGTAGACAAAAGTTTGTTTCTGATATCTACAAGCGATGAGTGGTATGGAGATATCATAGTTTATCTCCAAACCCAAAAATTCAGGCCTAACACCTCTCACTCTGAACAGAAACGTATATGATACCAAGCAAAAGACTACATGATCGTCGGTGATACACTTTACCATCGTGGTATCGATACAGTTCTGAGGAGGTGCCTTACCCATGAAGAGGCCGAAAAAGCCTTGAATGAATGTCATTCAGGCGCGTGTGGGGGGCATCAATCTGGATATGCAACAGCACAAAAAATCTTATGAGCAGGATACTTCTGGCCAACCATGTTCAAAGATTGCATAATCGCAGTCAAAAGTTGCCATGCTTGTCAAATTTTTGATAGCAAAACCAGAAGACCACCCGCACCTTTACAGCCAATAGTTGCTGTTGGGCCTTTCGCCAAATGGGGCATCGATTTCATGCAATGTAACCCCACCTCGACCGGGGGGCATGGGTATATTATAGTCGCTGTAGACTATTTTACCAAATGGGCCGAGGCGATGCCTACATTGGATAACACTGGTGAAACAGCTGCCCTTTTCTTTTTCAATCATGTAGTCGCCAGGTTCGGCGTACCACAGGCTATAGTTACAGATCATGGGTCGCATTTTCGCAATCACATGATGGTCGAATTAGCTGCCAAGCTAGGGCTATCTCACGACAGCTCTACCCCGTATTATCCGCAAGCCAACGGACAAGTTGAAGCAATCAACAAGGTCCTGAAGCGTATGTTGCAAAGGATGATCGGGGTTCATAAAATAAGGTTGCACCTAATCCTGTATTCAGCCTTGTGGGCCTACCGAACGTCGGTAAAGAACGCAACCGGGTTCACACCTTTTCAACTGGTGTATGGCCTGGAAGCAGTCTTGCCAATCCAGTGCGAAATTTCGTCGCTTAAACTCGCAATTGATCTCCTCCCCGGAACTTCAGAGGAAGAGGCTCGTTTCTTGGAATTAATCCAGTTGGATGAAACCCGTCGTGATGCCGCTTTGGCTAATGAAGCCCATAAGAAACGAGTCAAAGCACAGTTCGACAAAAATGTCAAACCCCGTGTCTTCTCAGAAGGTGATTTGGTCTTGCTTTATGACCAAGAATCCGATAAATTGGGAGCAGGTAAATTTAATTCCTTGTGGATGGGCCCCTATATTGTTAAAAGGGTGTTAGCAAAAGGAGCCTACGAGTTAATGGATTATGACGGAATTCCACTGGCGCAGCCCCGCAACGGGTTGTACCTCAAGCGTTACTATGCTTAAATAGTAACCTGCATGCTTTTGTTGTATTTTGTTTTCGCTAAAGTATTTGTTCTGGTCGAATGATCCACCTTTTTCATTTGTGGCAGATGTCGAACCTTCTGGAGACATGTGTTGGATATGCCGACGGAGCGAGTCGTAGTTCGTGGAACCTATCCTCCGCAGCCTGGGCCATTTTTGATCCAAGCGGCGAGTTAGTAAGTTTCAGAGGTGTGTGTATTGGGCGATCAACGAATAACATCGCTGAGTATAGCACGTTGATAGAACTACTCTTTGATGCCATCACACATGGCATATGCCGACTAATTGTCAGGCTAGACGCACAGCTCGTAATACTACAACTCAATGGTATATATTCCGTTCGTAATCCAGCTATTTATCACATGTTCCTAAGGGTTAAGATTTTGGAAAGACAATTTGATTCAATTCAATATCAACATATTTCCAGAAACTTAAACACATTAACCAACTCATTAGAAAATTATGTGTTAGATAGACATTTGCGACATTTATAAAAGAGACACATCATCAATGATTGTACATATGGATCATATAACTCAACCAGAATAAAACTCGAAAATCAAAATATATATAAGCTGTTTATCGTTCATACATAATGTTCTGTAACCAAGACAAAATCGGTCATATGACCCAAAAACTCAAAAGTGCTAGGGGTCACCCTAGCCTAGTGGTGCTCATGATAGCACGTCACGGCCTGTGCAATCATGTGCAAGAGACGAGTCCATCGTCTAGGCACACCAGTAGTGTGTCGCTGCAGCTGTAAAGGTAACTCATCAATCCTCACATCGGGAATGCCGAGAGTAAGGCTCTCAACCTGCTCCTGCACAGCTGTAAGGGTCTCAGCATCGTCGAGGTCGCGGAGAATAACTCTCCCAGCAGGCTCCACTGTCGGGGCAGCAACTAGCGATCTCGGACGAACTGTTGGACGGACAGGACCAACATCTGCATGCATCCAAGAGTATGATTAAAAGTCTTGATAGGATAAAGCACAGAAACATTATGAATAAAAACAGTAAACAGTGATATGGTCAAAGAGTTTACCAATAGCGCCCCACTATTCGCCATCCTGTAGCACCAAATCTGGATCACCTCGGAAATCCATACCCACATATGGATACTCAGAAAAGACCATCTCCTGGCGCTCGAACCACCTGAAGAAGGCATCAGTAAAAGTAATCTGAGGTTGACCAGCATGCCTAGACATGTGATCGACCCACCTCTACATGCGTGGCTCGGTCGGAGAAGGCAAGTCGAGTATAATATATTGAGGCTGCATCAGTGGGATTTTCTCCAAGGCGAAGGCAGTCAGAATAGAACCAAATCCAAAGTTCTTCAGCTTCCCGTCCTTCACCTTGGTCAACTGACTTTTCATCTGAACAAGTACTGCATCACACCAGTTGAATACTTTCGGTTGGAGACACTCCAAGGCGTGCTGCACGTAAGATCTGTTGGCAACATGTAGAGCTGCGCTACCGGCCATCCTACCAATGGTATACAGAATGGACCTGAGAGACCTGTCAGTAATCTCACGGATAACAACCTTGTCGTCTCTGCTCAGCTGGGAACCTTCCCTGCAATACTGGCGGACATAATCTCTCACGGAGTTAGTCCCCCGGGCCGAACCTGACAAAGAAATGGGGGCACCTCGCCTTGACAATCCAGTCAAGAAGCAAATGTCCTCTATGGTCAAGGGGATGGATTTTCCCCTAATCTGGAATACTTGGTTAATGGGATCCCAAGCATCAAGCATATACTGTAGCAAAGTGATCTGTGCTCTCATGCTAGAGATACGGAAAAACTTCAGCAGGCCACAGTTCCGCAGCGCGTTCACCGTGACAGGGTCATGGAGAGAAATCATATCTTCCTCTTCATATTCTCGTTCTCGCCATGTAAGGGACATTTTGACCAAAGGTTCCTGCAAAACAAACAAGAGAAGGAGTAAGTTCCTGAGTTTGATGAGAAACTGGCGAAAATTCATCAAAAAATGTGCTAAAAACTCAGTTTTCTGAGCCCAACGCAGGCAAAGAGTGTCCCACCTGTGTTGAAGGTCAGGCTGCCTTAAGGCAGCTTGACATTCAATGCAGGTTTCGAATGGGGAACCTACGCTGAAGTTAGGGCGCCCTGGCAAAACCCCTGAGGCTCAGAAAAGCTGAAAAACGGGCATAGAACTGAAAAAGGAAACCATGAAAAGAAAGAGCTAGGGTTTAGCTCCTACCTGGTCCAGACAGCGCTGAAAATCGTCCGCAGAATCTCCCGGAATCAGCTAGTGAAAATCAAGGGGGAAGAGGCACCTCCAAAGCTCCAACAAACCAAATGCAAATGAAATGGTAAAATGAGAGGTAAAAACACCTTTTAATGGCTTTTTACGTAGTTCAAAGCGAAATATTAGGGTTATAATCTCATTTTCATGCAAATATTATTCATTTCTAACAAAGTTTGTTGCAGCAATTGAGAATGCAGTACTATCCTTGAAAAGAGAAAAGCTAGTAATGGTAAAAAATCAAAATTTGACCATATAATCGAGCAGTTTTAGCATAAAGTTCATGCTCGTTAAAAAATAAACGCAAGATCCGAGCAGTTTTAACGCGGTCTTCATGCTCGTTAAAAAATAAATATAAGCAGTGAGCAATGTTTCCTCCAGAGTTTAAGCTCATTTTTAAATAAAAAATGAACCTATCCCGGTAAATAACCACTATGATCGTAAATTTATCAGCCATAAAAAGCCTTGGTCGTGTTTGCACCTGCCACCTCCACTTTCATTTGGCCGATCGTTCACCTCCATATGATTGTTTACCCATTTTGAGGAACAGCTGCGAAGAGTGATTTCACCTAGCCATCCTTGTAACACTACCGTGATTGGAAAATTCCAACCTGTACCTGGAATCAGTTGCTATCCCTGTTTATCACTCGTTCCTCAAAAGACGAGTCTTCTTTAAGCTCTTTTCAACTGACTCGTAAAATATGAAAAGATTGCCGAGTTTTGGCCTTCCAGCTCGTTAAAAGGACCGGAAGAGCTATCCCTCCTCTAGATTTTAATCTTTTTGGACCGGAGGGATTATTGCACAAAAAGGTCGAGCGCTTGTTTTGTTCGGCTCGTTAAAGATATCGAAAACTCATCCCTTTTGTATTGTTTTATACTTTTTCGAACTTAAGGGATTAGATGACAAAAAAGGAATTTTCGAGTTGACTTTATGTACCTTTTCAGACTCTCTAAAAATGAAAAGGACCGAGTTTTCCTTGTCGTTAGACTCGTTAAAATGATTAAATAGCGACAAACTTGTCTTTAGACGAGAACGAGTTTCCCTATCGCTAGGCTCGTTAAAACATAGCGATGGGCTTGCCCGAAGGGCAGGTTATAGAACAAGCATATGTTATCCTCCTCAAGCTTGACAAAAATAAAGAGGTACTGGTCAGAAATGACTGGGGAAAAATTGGGAGAACCTCAAAGCTTTAATGGTAGCAGGTCGCTCTTGAACATGACACTTTTCCTCCGTACCACATCGGGTTGGGTTGTTTCATTCACCGGTCTCATCACCATGGTCTCGCCAAACCATCCACATTTGGGGTAATGCTACCGATCCATCGCATCAGTGTCGTTATATGTTCAAGAGATGTTGTTCAGAAAGAGTCAACCGTGTCCCATCCACTGCCATACATCATCTTTCATCCTTTCATGACCGCCACCCTGAATCATATTTCACAGATCGTTTTCACCTCTATCACAATCATTAGCTCCGTTCCGTGTCACTGATGTGGGATTCATTAAGGCCCTCCTTTGATGGATCGCTTCTTGTCGACTTCAGCTCATTATCCAAGAAGTTGATCTAGGAACACCCCCCTCAGTACTTTGAAGCTTGCATGCCTCAATGGCAAGTTTCTCACTTCCGGCGACAGGTATACATCAATGACCTTCAACCGAAAGATTCTGCGTGGTGTTCGACGCCAAGTCCTTTATTCACACCACGTGGATTTTACTGTCGTACCTTGAGGGTCATCATCATTATCGGTGATTCCTCTCGCGCTTGTTAACAGTTTACATCATTGATTGGTAATCAAGCGATGTCTTTCCATGTTCGACTCCAAGAAATTCTCACATGGATCGACTTGTACTTAGAGTGAAGATCGGACGAGTTTGAAGACCCCGGATCTAGTTTCATCCATCCGGGCTGCGATATATATTCAGGAAATAAAGACATTGACATGTGCAGCAGATGATCATCCTACTCAAAGGATGATAATTTCAACAGAGAATTATCAGTCTACCATCAGACGATTGTCTGTTCTATGTACAGAAAAATGTATTTATAAAGCTGAGCATGGGAATGCTCGCCTCAGCTAGATCATGAAAGCAATATGAAAAATAATGTATTGTATTGTATCTTATTACAGGTCACCTCTCAGCGATTGAATGAACTTTGGATCCTCCTGATAAAGAATTTCACCCGATAAACGACCTCATACTTTAGGGGGCAACTGTTATAGACATTTTTGTGCCTTACAGCATGAAGCATGAAATGTCCATAATCTAAGGGATCCAAAGTCCCTAAACATGTTGTTCCTACCCCTAGAGGAACAAGGCCAGCAAACCACAGCACTTAATAAAAGTTCTCCACCTGAAAACACTCAAAAACAAGGCAATTCTGGATCATGTCAACTGCTCCACTGAGCATCTGCGCTGAATGTCAACTGCTCCACTGTCTACCTGCGTTGAATGTCAACTGCAAAGAAGGCTACCTGTGTTGAGCGAGTTTGGACATGTGGCACAGTCATTCCTCAAGGTGTCAATGCCCAGGAAGCTTCTAAAATGACACTTGGATCAGAGAATTCGACTGGTGAGGAGTAAGAGGTTCTAGATCTCCAAGTGGAAGCAAGAACCTCCAAGTGGACTCAAGAACTGAAGAAGAACTGGAGTGGGAGAGGACACTAGTCACATCTCAGGCTGACTCATCCTCTCTCCAAACTCCTATATATGGATCTCTCTCCCATGAGATCCAGAGGCTGGAATCTTGTGAATGTAAAGAATTGTTGTTGGTTTGAGTTTAGAACTATTGGGTGATTTGCTTTGAAGGAGGTGAAGAGGAGATTTCTTTCTGCTGGGAAGGTGATGCTGGATTGGGCCTCTTATGGTTGTATCACTTCCTGAACCTTACTTCTTCCATTAATAAAGCATTTAAGGTTCTTCTATATGCATGTGTCTCAATGGTGTATTGTTATACTTGTGTATTTGATTTATTCTAATCCTTGAATCAATTATGAATGTATGCTTCTTGTAGTTTCCCTCTCTTGCCATTTTGCAGGATCTTGGTGTAGCTGGGCCAGTGAAAGAGCAAGGAGCTGGGGGCAAGCAGCAAGGAGAGAAGATTGGATCAACCATTAGCGAAAGACATCGGTTAGTGGATCTCTTTCTCCCCTCTTTTACATCTCATAAAGAAGTAATCTCAGGTAGCTTTGCTTTGATTGTTGCTAAGGAACTATCACCCTTAGAGTGGGATAGGGTCATTCCGTATTGGATACTTTTCCCAACAACAATCGGGAAGGATCCCTAAAGGTCGACTGGTTCCTTTATCAAAGCCTGTCAGATTTCTCATCTCAGGCAAAAGCGATGGCAAACCAAGCGCTTTCCAACTAGTCGAGGAAAGGATACTCACAGATGCCCCCTCATCTATGATGGTACCAGCAATAACCATTCTATATATTTGAACGATAATTCGGAATGGTATACTTGTTGGTAAACGGGGTCTGCCTAGTTGATTCCAGTCGAAGGAAACAACTAGGTTGCTTGGAGGTGGGATCGAGTAGACGGCCGGGTATGGCTCTAACGAACTTCCCTCCTGCGGTAAGGGAATGGGTAGACTGCCCCCGTGTTTGTCGGAGTCTGTGTTGATGAAGAGAATTTGGACGGTGTCATCCTTGTTCTCTTCAGTGACTGTATCATCCGAAGATAAAACCTCTGAAGGCAAGACCGGGTCAACTGCCGCCTCGACCTTTTGACTTTCGTCTGGTATGGATTCAGATGGTTTATCTTCGATGATAGGCGCTTCAGCTGACCACTTGAGCGGGCCAGCTGGATTCTCAACTAGTGACGGACTTGGCAAGAGATTTTTATATCCAGGAGGAAGTCGTAACGGTGAAACCGGACGATCATCCAAAACTCTTTTCGCTTCGTCTAAGAAGGGACAACGGTGGACGGCATGATTGCCTTCGCACAGTTTACAGGGAAATCTAGCTTTCCCTTTTTGTCCTGGGGCTTCACTTTCGCTAGTTGACGGTTTGCTTTCAACATGATCATCAGAGGTTGATGACACCGGATTGTGCAAACGAGGAGACCAGTCCCTTAGTATCCGAGGGATGCAAGGACAATCTCTGTGAAAGTGGTCTCCTTTGCAAATGACAAATGGCGATTTAGGCTTGGTCGGTGCAGTGTGTGGATTTTCGTTAGACGACACTCGTTTTCCCCCATTCGCCTTTGGCTCCTTCTTCTTCTTCTCTTTCTTCTCCTTAGGAACTTGACTTTTGGCTTTGCCAGCCCCATCAAGCGAAGAGGAAGGAGGAGAGGAAGAATTAGAGGAAGTAGAAGGTTGGTGGGCAACTCTAGACTCGTCTAATTGCTGATTCGATTGTTCAGGAATAGTGGTGTTCTGAACGACATTGGTTGAGAAGAGCCATACTGGCAGGCCAATTGTCAGTCTTGGAAGTGACAATGTGGCCATATGGGGTGCACCAACATCTCCCCAAGAGGAGAAGGGACTAGGATTTCCACCAAGGGGAATTCCTTGGTTGGTAGACTCCATTTTCTCAACCTAAGATCAACGTAGGAAAAGGGTATGAATATTCCGTTTAAAATAAATTTTTAGGCGCTTTGACACAACTTGTTTTTTCAATTTTAAAGAGACGAGAAAAAACAAAAGATGACTCTAGTCTCCTTCGATTTTTAATGTGCCTGAAGTGACAAGTGCTCTGATGGACCTTTTCCGTTAAGGAGTCTGAAAAGGAACGAAAGGGACTGCTCTGGAGATCTAGGTAGAGGGAGTACCAAACCAATCGCAAAACTGCAGAATACTTTTTACGGTACGGCAGTCAATCTTCCCGAATGTTGTGTTCGGTGCATTGCGATCAGTAGGGCGGCCGACACGGCTTCATATGGATAAAAGGTTTTAAGCCTATAGGGGTCTCCCAATATATACTCGACGGTATGTGGGAGCACAAGTCCGTACTGGCACTTATCGTCTCAAAGTGGAGGAATCACCCAACCATCAGTGAGGACAACAGTTACCAGGCTTTACGACGCCGGAATACGTCTCTAGCCTAGACCTATAAATGTTGTGCGTTAAGTTCCAAAGCGTTGTTAGGTTCATTCAATTTATTTTAAGTTGATCTTTCTTAGAAGTTTGCCTTTTAGGATCACCACGAGATGTAGATGTAATTCCTAAAATGCAATCTAAAGATGATAAGCAAACTTTTATCTCTTTTCAACAATGAAAATCCTAGCTACAAGGGGAAAAGAAATACACAATCTTTTCTCAAAGAGCAAAGAGCACACTGTAAATGCACTTTTCCTAAATCAAGCCAAACAGACTATCAATATGCAAATGCACATATGCATGTATTTGTTTTCACTTTCTTAATATTGATGCCTAAAAAGAAATTTGATGTACAAATCTGAATTTGCTTTCAAGTGACAAATACAAACAAGCTTCTTTTCGAAATCAAAAGGTAGAGAAGATTACGACACTTTATGATTTTGAAATAAACACTCGTTTCGACACTAGAAAGTCACAATTTCAAACCAAAGGCAAAAGTAAAAGCATAATCGACTGTCAACAACAAATGAACTTTCTCCTAAGATCAAAATCGAAACTTACGACAGATCTAAATCAAAGGACGACAGTATGACTATTCTACTTTTTCAATGGAAAACTGTAAATGATGTAACAAACACACAAAGAACATCTACAGTCTTTTTGTACAAAGGAGGCGGAATTAAGGCAAAGAAAAGTGGTTTTTAAACAGACACACATTGATCACAGGCTGCAAAAATCAGAGACAAAACTGAAAGAATGAAGCAAAGAACCTCAGCTGCATAGGGCTAGGCTGATCAGCGCACCTGTTACACAGAGAAACTGAATTGCAGCGCAGGTAGACCTCTCGAGAACTGCGTTGAAATGCAGAATCTCTTCACAGAGCCTGCGCTGCGGCAGAAACGAGAATTCTATCCGGGTTCTGGGTCACGGTTTTTAGTTTAATCTATGGTTTTTGGCCGAGTGAAAGCAATCAGTAATGCACAATCAGAGGGTGGATTTAAAGGAGGTCTAAGAGCTATCACAAAGGGTAATCAGATCATTTGTGAATCAGTTGTTCAAATCATAAACAAATCCAGTGAATGGATTGAAGTAGCAGGTGTCTACTTTGCATTTGATAATGGCAAATGCAGTTCGATTGCTACTTCTGTGTTTATGAAACAAACAACAAGAGAAACACAAACTAACTAACTAGACACGCTCCCCAGCGGAGTCGCCATTTTGTTAACGGGAAAATTGTCTACTCAGAACACCCCTATCCCACTAAGGTGTGACAATACCTTAGAAACAAACAAGGAAAACTACTCTCGTATTCTTCTTTATGAACTATAA
Organism: Pinus tabuliformis; assembly: GCA_031772625.1. NCBI lineage: Eukaryota > Viridiplantae > Streptophyta > Pinopsida > Pinales > Pinaceae > Pinus > Pinus tabuliformis. The sequence continues at coordinate 266,215,563 of CM062805.1, forward strand.
ATGAAGAGGAATAGGATGAACCAACCTGTGTCTTGCGCTAGTCCTTTGATCCAATCTCTCTCCTCTTTGACAGCTTCCAGCTACCTGCTTCCTTACTTGCCCAGCTTCACCAAGTTCCTGCAAGATCACAGAAGAAGAAAACTACACAAAGACATGGATTTATATTCATAAATAGCTTAGGATCAGATTTAAGCTAAACATTCAAATATAACAAAACATCATTGATACACAAGCATGTAGGAGAAACTCAAATAGTTTTATTGATATAACAAGAAGGTCCAGGAGGAGTTACAACCGATGATTCCTGATCCAGCATCAACCCCCCAGCAAAGGAATCCCCTCTTCACCTCCAACAAAGCATAAATCACCCAATACTCTGATCTCTATCTCAAAACCAACAACAATTCTCTGCAATGTACAAAATTCCAGCCTCCGGATCTCTAGGATGAGGGATCCATATATAGATGTATGCAAAGAGGATGAGTCAGCTTATGATTTGACTTGTGGCTTTTCTCTATCAGTTCTTGCTTCCACTTGGAGACTGAGAGCCTCTTATTCATCCTTGGTCGAACTCAGTGAGGCAAGTGCCATTGGGGAAAATTCTGGAAGCTTCCATTGTCTGTCCACCTCGCGGAATGACACTGCCATTTGTCATTTCCCGCTCAACGCACCCTGGTAGTGCATTTAGGTGCTTTGCAACGCACCTAGCTAGTGTACTTGGGTGCTATGCAACGCAGCTAGCTAGTGGAGCAGCTGAAATGATCCTGATTTGACTGATTCTGAGCAGTTTCTGGTGGAGAACTTCTGGGAGAAGTTGTAATTTGTTGACCTTGTTCCTTTAGGGGCCGGAACAACACTTTTAGGGACTTAGGATCCATTGGTTTATGGACATTTCATGCTTAGAGCTGTAAGGCACAAAAATGTCTATAACACCATGATAGCATTTCAGTGGAAACAGAGCCAGGGGAGACCCTAAATATCAATCCAGATCTATCAGAATCCCAGACAAAATAGCTCTTGGATGTTCTTCAAGAACACAAGGAAGCATTTTCCTGGGACTATAGAGACATGAAAGGGGCTCCTACCAATTGATGCACCCATCATATATACATCAAAGAGGACTGTCATCCTATGAGACAGCCTCAGAGAAGGATGAACCCTGATCTGGAAAACATTGTCAAGGAAGAACTTCAAAAAGATAAAAATCAGACTTGAATTGGAAAAGAAGGAGTTATAGCTCACAGGTGAGTACTGCACCTGGAGACTACACTCAAACAAAGAGAACTCTCTTCGTACACTCTACTTACATCAAATTAGCAATTACATCATTAAGTACATTACTAGAGATCAAGAAGTTGCAACCAAACTCCTAAACTCTAGGAACAAATCCTAAACTAAGGAGATACGTTACAACTTGTGTAACCATTTCTCCATTAATACAAAATAATATTAATTATTTTCAACTTGCCCCCCTTAATGGAGAAAGGATTATCCTGAACTCCTAGCATCCCTCTAAACAATTCAAACTTTACACGCCCAAGAGGCTTAGTAAAAATATCAACCCTGTTATCACAAGTTTTACAATATTCAACACATATCTCTTTTGACAGTAGTTTCTCTCAATGAAGCAGAGCTATAGTGCTCTACTTTTTGCTACTCCATGCTATGACCCCGGATCCAATGCTGAATTCATAACCTGTGATAGATCTTCAATCATCCAAGTTACCTGCCCAATCGGAATTTGAAAAACCTGCTAGAATAACATCAGAAGTGTCAGTGTACAAAATGCCATAATTACTAGTACCACTAAGATACCTCAACACACTTTTTGCTGCGACCCAGTGACTTTCGAGTGGTTTTGACATGAACTGGCTCAACACACTAACAGAATATGCCAAATCTGGTCTAGTTGTAGTTAGATATATCAAACTTCCAACTAGCTGTCTGTACATGGTTGCATCCACCTCTTTAGTACCATCGTCACTGCTCAACTTTAAGTTCTGCTGTAATGGTGTTGCTGCTGATCTGCACTGCTCCATTCTAAACCTTTCCAGCAAGCTTCTGGCATACTTCCCTTGAGTGAGAAAAGTTTGTCCAGAGTCTTTCCATACCTCCAATCCCAAGCAATAATGAAGGTTTCCAAGATCTTTCCATCTCATACACTTGTGACATCTGATTTCTTTGATCAGATTGTTAGCATTCCCTATTATGATCATATCATCTACATACAAAGAAATCAAAATAATTTGCCTCTATTTATTAAACTTGGTATACAGATTTGGATCATTCAAGCTCCTATGAAAGCCATGTTTTACAAAAAATGAGTCAATTTTCTCATACCATGACCTAGGTGCCTGTTTTAAATCATAAAGTACCTTTTTCAATTTACACACAAGATGTTCCTGCCCCTTTTTCACAAAACCTTCAGGCTGTACTAAATAAATTTCTTCCTTCAAGTCACCATTCAAAAATGCAGACTTGACATCTAGCTAGTGTAGCTGCCATCTGTGTTTTGTTGCTAAGGAAATTAGCATTCTAATGGTGTTTAATTTGGCTACAGGAGCAAAGGTGTCATCGAAATCTATTCCCTCTTTCTGTGAGTAACCCTTTGCTACCAGTCTAGCTTTAAGTTTCTCTATACTCCCGTCTGCATTTATTTTTGGTTTATACAACCATTTGCATCCTATGGGGGTTTTACATTCAGGAAATTCAACCAAATCCCAAGTATGGTTTTTGTTTATTGATTCTATTTCCTCATACATTGCAGCCCTCCATGCATCAGATTTACTTGCTTCCTCATAATTTGCAGGTTCTACAATGTTTAAGAACTTTGACATTAATGCATAGTATTTTAATTTAGAAGGTAATCGAGTATTCCTACTTGATCTCCTTGGTAGGGAACTTACCTCAAATCTGTCTATTTCAGCCTTTTCTGGGCTTGCAATATTGATTACATTTCCTGTTACTCCTTCTTCTTGTTTCTGCTCCTGCTCTTCATCTTCCTCACTGTTTTCTTCCATTAGCAATGGAATGTCCCAATCACTGTTAGAGTCATCCTTTCCTTCTTCAACCTGTTCTAGTTCTAACATTGTAAATTCCCTAGGATTCCCAAGATTGAAAGGACCAACATGTTCGCCCTCCATAAGTCGCATAAGACCTTCAACCAGAAACGAACTGGAAGCTCTTTGTCTATTCCCCATTTCCATAGACTGTCAAAGGTTCCTTGCGCAAAGCCTGAGCAACAAAATTACTTACAACCCGACCATCATCACGGCACATTCGCGGACCGTATGTATTGAAAATTCGAGCAATCCAAACCTCAACATTTTCTCCCATAGTCAGAGTTTCGGCTGTTCTCTTACCCTCATCATAGCAACTGCGGACTCCGATGGGATTAACATTGCCCCAGTAAGCTTCAGTTTGAGGATGTTCAAGAGGATCTCCATAAACCTCACTAGTACTTGTAAGCAAAAAACGTGCCCCAACACGCTTGGCAAGTCTGAGTATGTTCAAGATTCCCACATCATTAGTTTTGATAGTCTTCACAGGATTGTGTTTGTAATGCACAGGGGAAGCGGGGCAAGCCAAATGGTAGATCTGATCAACCTCCAACAATAAGGGTTCCACAACATCATGCCTTATCTGTTCAAACCTCGGATTGCCAAAATGATGCAAAACATTCTCCTTCCTTCCTGTGAAGAAATTGTCGACAACAATAACAATGTCGCCTCTTGCCATGAGCCTGTCAAGTAGATGACTGCCAACAAAGCCAACTCCACCCGTCACGACAACTCGCAGGGACTTTCTCTTCAAACGTAGGGGCTCTTTAGCCCCCGAATTCACCATCGAACCCGAATGATACTGAGCAAACTGAGAAACAGGAGTCTCATAAACAACCTGATGAGGTTTGTCGAGCACAAACCTTCCATTTTCATTAACATTAGAAGCCAAAAAACCAGGTTGAAGGATAAAGAAAGTCGATGCGATGGCGATTCCTATCAAAATAAACAGTAGCTGCTACTCCCTGAGAAAATAATCTACTGGCCTGATAATAGACCACGTCTTTTCTGGCTTAAGAGAGTACTCATCACTGTTATTCATACTGGACTGATAAAATTTCTGATCCTTTGATGAATAAGTCTTCAATGAGCACCACCAGGCAAGTCTGATCTGCTGCCACCAAACAGATCAGGAACTCCAATGCGCCACCACCGGGCAAATCCGATCTGCTACCACCGAACAGATCAGGAACTCCAATGCGCCACCACCGGGCAAATCTGATCTGCTACCACCGAACAGATCAGGAACTCCAATGCGCCACCACCGGGCAAGTCCGATCTGCTGCCACTGAGTAGATCAGGAACTCCAATGCGCCACCACTGGGCAACTCCGATCTGTTGCCACTGAACAGATCCGAAATTTCAAAGTGCCACCACCGGGCAAGGCTGATTTGCAAAAAATTGCAGATCTTCCAAAGAGAAAGAGGCTGGCGCTTCTCGACAGCGAAATACCCGCGCTGAAAACAAAATCGACGTGTCTTACAAAATTAGCGTGATTAAGGCTTGATTTTCCAAGCCAGTAGGACTTTCTAGCACGCTGGCACGATTATCACTATCAAAACAGCGCCAAATGGTGCGACTGTTCCTTAATAAACAGCGCCAACCCTTTCTTCCACTCAAAAATGGCGCGATTGTTCATGACGAAACCGCGCCAACCCTATTTTCCGCTCAGAGATGATCAGTCATCTAAGACCTGTCTTCAGGTGTTACTGCAATCCACCTGATTCTACGAATGCTTCTGTACACTCCACCACCACTACAGTTCTGTAATCAATGATGCATCTAAAAAAAATGATTAAGGCTATCCCTACTCCGTGCTCTGATACCAAGATAAAAATCAGACTTGAATTGAAAAAGAAGAAGTTACAACTCACAGGTGAGTACTGCACCTGGAGACTGCACTCAAACAAAGAGAACTCTCTCCGTACACTCTACTTACATCAAATGAGCAATTACATCATTAAGTACATTACTAGATATCAGGAAGTTGCAACCAAACTCCTAAACTCTAGGAACAAATCCTAAACTAAGGAGATACGTTACAACTTGCGTAACCATTTCTCCATTAATACAAAATAATATTAATTATTTTCAACGCTACTGGATGTGGGATTTCTCTACCCCATTTCGAATAGTCAATGGGTTTCTCCATTGGTGATGGTTCCTAAGAAAAATGGTAAATGGCGGATATGCGTGGATTACATAGAATTAAATAAGGCAATGCAGAAAGACCATTTTTTGTTACCATTCGTTGACTAAGTCTTAGATACTCTAGCTGGGAATAAGTTCTTCTCCTTCCAGGATGAATTTAGCGGGTATAACTAGATCTAGATAGCCCCCGAAGATGAGGATAAAACCACTTTTACATGTCCTTGGGGAACTTTCGCATACCGGGTCCTCCCATTTGGTCTCTGTAATGCTCCTGCAACATTCCAAAGGGAAATTTTGGGTATTTTCTCTGATTTGGTAGATGACAGTGTTGAGATTTATATGGATGATTTCACTCCATACAGGGATTCATTCAAGGAGGGGTTGGAAAATCTAAGAAAAGTACTTGAAAGATGTAAACAGGTGCGTGTCTTTTTGAGTACGATAAAATGCCACATGATGATGGAGGAAGGAATAGTTTTGGGACATTTACTTTCAGCTACTGGAATTCAAATGGATCCAACTAAGATAAAGGTAATATTGCACTTCCCAATACCTAAAACACCCACACAGGTACGTAGCTTTATTGGTTGTGTTGGTTACTACAGGTGCTTTACAGAAAACTTTGCTAAAGTAGCCCATCCACTTTTTCAATTGCTGACAAAAGATGCAGATTTTGTGTGGACAAATGACTGTGAAGTAGCCTTTGTGAAGATCAAGGAACTTGTTTATAGCGCTCTAGTCCTTCGAGGGCTGGACTGGACATTACCATTCCATATCCGTGCAAATGCTTCTCAGACAATAGTTGGGGCAATTTTGGGACAACAAGTGGACAAGGTACCATATGCATTATACTATGTTAGTAAGAACTTGGCTCCAGCTGAGTTGAACTACATAGTGACTGAAAAAGAATTACTCATTGTCATCTACGCCATCAACAAGTTCTAGCATTATATTATCGGGTACCCCACCTTTATACATATTGATCATGCAGCAATCACGTATCTAATGAATAAAACCATTACTCCTAATCGTATTACAAGATGGCTTTTGTTACTTCAAAAGTTTGACATTACCATAGTAGATAAACTAGGTAAGGATAATGTGGTTGTTGATTTTCTGTCTAGACTAGAAGATAATGCTAAAGGTACACCCATCGAAGATAGTTTTCTAGATGATCATATTTTTTCAATTTCTACTAACACTCCATGGTATGCAGATATTGCTAACTATCTTACTATAGGGAAGTTACCTCGTCATTTTTCAAATAGGGATCAGCAGAAAATTATTCATCAAAGTACCTAATATTCGTGGATGGCAGGGTACCTCTTTCATACAGGGGTTGATCAACAGATTCGGCGCTGCGTATCAGAGGATGACATCTATGAAATACTGAAAGTTGCCCATGATGGCCCTTATGGAGGACATTTCGCAGATAAAAGAACAGACCACAAGGTGTTGCAAATGGGATAATACTAGCCTTCTATCTTTCGTGATGCCCGAGATTATGTCCGAAGATGTGACAGTTGTCAATGGATGGGATAGCCTAGGAAATCAGATGAGATGCCACTACAACCTTAGATAGTCCTAGAACCTTTTGAAAAGTGGGCCATTGACTTCATTGGACCTTTCAACCCACCATCTCACTAGAAGGTTTACATTCTGGTCTGCACTGATTATGTAACTAAGTGGGTGGAAGCCGGAGCTATGGCGAAAGCAACAAAACAAGTGGTTGTAGATTTTCTTTTTGAAGAGATTTTTGCTCAATATGGTACTCCAAGGGAGATTATTTCAAATGGAGGAGCACAGTTCACATCCCACATGATAGGAAGGCTTATGCAGAAATATGGGGTTAAACACAAAGTGACAACTCCCTACCATCCTCAGGCAAATATCTTGACAAAAACTGTAGCGAGTCATAGTCAGGATTGGCCTCAGAAACTTCCAGAAGCTCTTTGGGCATATAGGACAACATGGAGGAATACAACCGGGTTTTCACCTTTTGAGTTAGTATATGGTAAATCCCCCTTGTTCCCAGTAGAATTTGAGATCAGCATGCTCAGAACAGCCTTGGAAGTGGGATTAGACTTATCAAAAGCCCAGAAACACTAGTTGGAATAGCTCAATGAGTTAGATGAGATCCGTTCAGTAGCTGTCCAAAAAACTACTACTATTCAGCAGCAGAGAATGAAGTGGCACGATAAATTCATCAAGAACAAGGTGTTTCATACAGGAGATTGGGCATTGCTCTATGACTCCCGATTCAAATATTTTAAAGGGGAGCTTCGCACTCATTGGATGGGACCCTATGAAGTGGACACTGCATTTGACAATGGAACAATCAGACTAATTACAATATATAGAACTCGCACGTCTTTCCTAGTGAATGGACATCGTCTGAAATTATACCATCATCCATATTCTAAGGATGACTTAATCAAACATCTCTCTAATAACTCTAGTTTGATGGTTGTTGGTGCAGAGAATGCTTTCTCTGCCTGTTAAAAATATATATGTGTTGTGTGTGTATGTGTGTGTGTGTGTGTGTGTGTGTGTGTTGTTACTACTTACTTGTTTTCCTTTTGCAGGGATAATGATCAAATTATGATAAGGAGCTGAAAGAAAATTTTCCAAGGAATTTCATGTTGTTACTCCGCTGTTGTTGTTACTCCATCGGTGCTATTACTCCGCCGTTGTTGTTACTCCATCGGTGTTGTTACTCTGTTGTTGTTACTCCATCGTTGCTATTACTCCGTCGGTGTTGTTACTCCACCATTGTTGTTACTCCATCGTTGTTGTTACTTCGTTGGTGTTGCTACTCCACCATTGTTGTTACTCCATCAGTGTTGTTACTCCGTTGTTGTTACTCCGTCGGCGTTGTTACTCTGCCATTGTTATTACTCTATCAGTGTTGTTACTCCGTCAGTGTTGTTACTCTGCCATTGTTGTTACTCCATCCGTGTTGTTACTCCACCATTGTTGTTACTCCGCTGGTCATTTTTGCTATTACTCCACCACCAGGTAGGTCGCCAGGTACGCCCCGTTGACTCTTATGGATTTGATTAAAATATTCCATTAAAGAGATTATTACGTGCATGGATGTCCACATTCATGTTGTGGGGGGTCCCGTCATAAGAAAATGACGATGTATTATTAATTATATTCATACCACATCATTACCAAATCCAATGTGAACAGGAGTCAAATTATGATCTGACGCATTAGGATTTGAATTCGTACGTCAAAAGCCTCATCAGTTCTTTCTCCAGTACAATGAATTTAATTATGGTAATCATTTAATTACACTGTCATCACTCGCCATCATTGTTGTGCTTTCCAAGAATTCACCCGTCATTTTCACTACCTTTGTATCTCGTGGCCATGTGTTGTTATCATCACCCTTGTAGTGCAGATTGCAGCCACTCTTCCCCTACCTGCCGACTGTATCCACCATGTTGTTTCCATCCTATAGTGATGGATGGGTTGGCTGTGTGCCATGAGCCAGAGGATACAATAGTGGCCCGAAACAACAGGGAAGTATGGCAAATTTTTGTAAATGCAATTTGGGACGTCTACCTTGACAGGTTGCAGGGGTTCAACGAAGCAGTTACACTTGAATTTGCACTTAATTTAGGTGAAGAGATCTCTCGGGTTCAAGGAATAGAAATCCCTGTCATGGAGGAAACCATCGTAGAGCTCAGTGAGCTACCACGGCAAGGACAGAGATGGTTTTCATGAAGAACCTCCCTCCCGAAGTTCCCCGAAGCATTTCTGCAAGCTGGTGAGAATGTCGTCCAAAAAAGGAGAGGATATGACCAGAATTCATTACCACACCCATGGGGTGATGTAGCGGGTTTTGTAATGACGTACATAACCTGCGAAGGGAGGTATACCACTGTATTCAAATACCATTTCAGAGTGTTGTCTCACCTCCGGTTTCCGCGATCAGAAGCCTTTTCATTAAACATGCCTTTCTTCCTGCTAGAAAGCCTCCAACCGATGGCATAATCTACTCAACATTCATGACAAGTTGCAGCAGTTATCACTAACCATGGGCTGGTTCAGCTATTGGTCATGCATGCAATTGCCCAGTTTCAAATCCCATGGGAAACATTCCAAGAATCTACAGAGGAAGAAATAGCAACTATTACAACCACTAGAGAGGAAGAGCTGGAAGCCATGGAGGAAGGGCCGGTAGTAGAAGATGAGTACATAGATCAAGACAAATCGGAGGAAATGGAGATGGAGACCGAAGAGTCAGAACAAAATAGATAACTTGAAGTGGAAAGGACAGTCGAGGCTATTACACATGAACCAGCCTTAACTGTGGAACCAATGGAAGAGGAAGGGTTGCAACAAAAAAGGGTTGATATAGAAGAAGCCATTAGCATCATGGCTAAGGTTGTCCCACAAGAACCAACCTCGACTGTGGAGCCAAAAGAGCAAATCGGCAGCATCATAATGGGAGAAGAGGTACCACAGCAGGCTGAGGTAAAAGAAATTGTCGACATTACGGCCGAGGCTTTCCCACAAGAACCAGCCTCGACCATAGCGCCAATGGAGGAAGATGGACTAGGACAAGAGGAGCTAAAGGCTGAACGAACCATGGGACAGGAAGAAGTCTCGATCCAGAGTGGAGCTATTGCAAATCAAGGAAAAGAGCTTGAGGTCACAACAGGAGCCGGGATAGACCAGGTAGAAAACTTCTTTCAATTCCCCTCTTATTTCTCCATTCCAAGAGGGGCGACAGTGTCTTGCAGAGGAGGATGTTGTCGTTCCGCCTATTTTGAAGTTTGATGGGTCGGTCAAGGAATCAACTGTCATAGGTCTGCTGGCCGCAAACTTCCAAAGAGACCTTTCCCAGGAACCCAAAAGAGAGGAAGAGACAGGTGTTTCTGAAGCAAGGGAACCAGGAGGGGAGATGTTGGCTGAAACACCAATGGATACCCATCTATTGAGTCCACCACCTACCGAGACAACTTCACAGCGGGGCGAGGTAGTGGTCAAGAAGGAAGTTGTTGCTTCCGAGGAAGAGGGACCAAGTAGGGCAGCCCTGTTAATTGAATCTGTGGATACTCCCTCGAGTAATCCACCACCTATTGAACCAGCTGCAATACTAGATGAGGTGGTGGTCAAGCAGGAATGGATAGAGTTATGTGAACAATGGAGGTTGCCCATTAAGAAGAAATATCAACTACAATTCAGGGATGCAATGCGGCTAAAAACAGAGGTTAGGAGGCTAAGAAGACAGGTGCATCAGCTAAATAAACAGGTGAATAAATATAAGCGGCGGGCTAAGAAGCCCAAAGCCACGGTGGCTGAAGCGGAAACACAGGTGGACAAAGTGGCGAAAACCTTTGTTTCCTCTCAAGCAAACCCTATCGAGTATTTGTTCAAAGTTCGTGAGTTTTCCTTGATAACCAAAGTTCAAACCTGGAAATCCACTACGGCTCGATATCATAATGAATTAAGGAGAACCTAGGAACAAGCATCCAAGGCTATCTTCGAATATGCAGAGCACATAGATATATTGCGATTGAGGCACGCAAAGTAGTAGCTCAAGGTGGAGCAGCTGGAGGGTCAAGTGACAAAATTGAAGGCTGACAAATAATAGATGTTCAGCCTAGCACAAGAGGTAATGGCATGTCGCCCTCCTGCTTCTAGCTATGCTTTGTTCTTGCATGAGTGATTTCTTTTCTTCTGTTTGGGGAGAATTAAGAAGGAAATTAGTCACGAGATCGAGGACGGTGTACAATTCCTTCGGATATTAAAAGCTCATGGTTTGGCAACTCAACATTTGATGCATGAGCTTGATATGCATGGATATCTTCTGCATGTAGACAAAGAGTTTAATTCGGTACCATATATGGGGCACAGTCATTTAAGGGCTCTCACATCTTATACTCTCAACTAGATAAGCTGGCAGAAGAATTCTAATATGCTTGAGTCAAATCAGACCATGAAGCCTTTTATGATGAGAGGGGAGCACAAGTAGCCAGTGACTATGTACAATAAGCACAACACCTTTTTAGAAACTAGGGGAAACAGAGAATGGATGTTGAGGACACAAAAGTGGTGCATTGATCTTTGTGTCAAAAAAATAGTCATGTTTCAAGATGAGGCCCTTGATAGTTACCAAAAAAGGTGGATGATGTCACCAACGTCTGTCCGAAATAGGGAACCGTTTGGAGCACTAAATTTTGCACGATCACTAAGCAGGGTGCCAAGATACGTGGCATGTATCCAAACATGTGGGGTCTGGTGGATGGGAATCTAGTTCTAGTTCCCTGTCATTTGGTTGTCGGCAGAACACTATACCCTAGCATACAATGTACCAAACAATTGGTGGAAGGAAGTTCTTCTTTCAGAAGGGTATAAGGTTCCAATAACAAACATGGTAGAGGAATATGATCTCGCCTAGATTCACAAAGCCCACAGTCTATCCAATCTAGACCTGTGGAGGTGGCAAGTTGCATGATGGCATGCAAAAGGCTAGTTAGGGGGAGATGTTGGGCACTAAATCTGCCTACCTTTTCCTTGCATTTCCACTCATCTTCTCATCCTTTTTACACCCATTAACATGTATCTATTGTGATAAATCTATGAGGTGACCCTCCTTTCTCTATCTCTTGGAATATTTAATTAATGAAGTAAAGTCATGAGGGTTTTACCTATGTGAGCCACTAAAATGTGTTATGTCCGCAGTTTCTAGAGAACACATGTTGATCTTCCAGCATATAGCGGCAGTTCTGCGATTCACAGTAGTCGTTCAACAGCGCTAAAACAACATAACCAGCTTGCAGCTATTCCCAATCCATTTTGGATCATTTCTATTCTCGCTCTCTTGGCACTAATGCTATTTTGAACCGATGTATATTTCTGGGCATGTAGTTGATGGGTTTTGGGGGAAGATGTTATCACCCCCTGTATTGTATAAAATATGGATCATTCCTTTGTGGGGGGTTAGCCATACCAGGGGATGCATTGTAACTGTTTTCTTCAGATTAATAAAATATAACGCTTTGTTGTTCAATCTTCGGTTGTGAGTAAATGCAGCCCTGATTAGAGAGTTGGGCCCGTTGTTCTGATTAGGTGTTGCGTGTTGTTTTACTTGCTGCATTTATTTCTTTATTATTGTTGCATATTACATAGATTGTTGTGAATTCCTTTTTAAGTTCTGCAATTATTTATGTTATTGTTACAGCTATGTTTTGATTTCTTAACCACGAACCCTTGGCTGGTGTAGAGTGTAATATTGCCCCTGCATATACCTTGTGTGTTACCTTGAAAAGAGTATGCACTCGGATTGATGAATTAATGTAGGAAAAGGATTGACGAATTTGTTCATACCTAGACACCAACAGAGGGCATCAACAAGATTCCTTGAAGATTCCCTTAGAGGGCCAGAGGTGACATTATTAGAATTGGGAAAGTCTATAGTCGAGTTTACATGTTTTTGCTCCAAGAATTCAGTGGTGATGTCCATTTCTCCAGCTAATCTCTCCATTTTCAAACCATCATCCGAATTGGAGGTGTTAGCAGCTGGATTGAACCTCAGGCTAAATAAGGCAATTCTGGGGTAACCACAAACCACACTTAGCCAAGTAGCTAGCCCTAGTAGGCCAAGAGAGGGCTCTCTCCATAATGATCTCAGCCAAAATGACTGGATCAAGAAACTGATATTAGGATAGGTATAGTAGCACAGGTTTTGATTTGATTTTTTGAAGGGTTTTGCTAGATCAAAAAGAGCCAAACAGTTAGGGCAAGGAAATTAGGTCAAAATTGCAGGGTGTTCGATGGGGCAAGGTAGGCACAATGATAAAAACATTAAGGTTTGATGGATGAGGTGAAAGACAGGTGAGGAGCTAGAAAGAGCATGTAAACCACATGGATTCTTCCTAAACTGAATAAAACACACAATGTGAAATGTCTACCCAAAACAGAGCATAAAGGATATGGATTCAGCGTCTCGGACTTGTATACATTCACATAAAGGCAATGAAATGATGAAATGGAGTCAACAATACATTATAACACATGAATACAAAAGAAAAACTGAACTAAGCATCATACCACATGGATACCAAAGAAATAGCTACAATTTTTCATTAATCTCTTGCCGTAATTGATACAAAATGATATCTAATCAAAACATAAGCATCCCACTGAGTCCAACCCCTACAATGACTGAGGGAAAGCATCATATAGACCCCAAACAACCCATCCTAAGCTTTGGGAGTCGAATCCATGAGAGGAGGAGTTGTTTCTAACAAAATCTGAACTGCTAATAAGAAAATAGGGTGGTCAAAGTGACTCCTCCCTAATCCAAACAAACTGATACATTACACCTCGTAAATTTGTTTTACCTAATGAATCTACCCTGGTAAGCTCCATAAGCATCATAATTACATTCAAATTATCAATTATGAGGGTAAAAACATCATTTGTCATGGTAGAAGTGAAAACTGGGTCGAACCTGCAAAATTTTGGGCAAAGTGTCAAATGCACAGCGCCAAGTGCCAGCGCGCGGCACCAAGTGCAGGCGCGCCCTTCAACTTCATGTGCACTTTTGGAGGCTTTCTCGATGTCAAAATTGGGCCCAAAATAGCTTGTTGTAAATCTCTACCTATCTACTTTCCAGAACAAATTGAATTTCTCAATTTGGATGTCATTTGCCCAGTCAAAAACTAAATCTCCCAACACTGCTCAACGCGCAGCGCCCAAGCCAAAAAGAGGGCAGAAAGGTCATTTTTTGGGTGTTTTTTGACCTTTTGACCAACCATTTTCCTCCAAATGCTTAGAAAATGTACAGATGTATGTACTCATCACTAGAAACCCAAAAATGTTGACTTCTTATTGATTGGATGTCTCAAAAAAGAGGACATTGCGCGTTTTCCCTCCATGACTGTGCAAAAACTGGACTGAAAAACACAACAATTTCCTTCAAGCTCAAAAATGGTTCAACATGCCCAAAAATGTATTTTTATAATTGATCAAAGGTTAGAGGCATGTAGGGATGCCTCAGCAAGTATGTCAAGTCTCCTCCTCTCCTCTTTCTTGGTCAATTTGTCAATTTTCTCATGAGCTCTTTTGAGCTTGCTCCTTGCCACTTGGTTCCTCCGTGCATAATACTTGGTCATCTTCCTTTGTATCTCAACATATTTGTTTGCTTTTTCCAAGAGGGTCTCCAAGTGTGTGTTCACCTTCTCAAGCCAAGACTCTCTGTTCTCAGCTATGTCCTTGACCAATTGCTCATTTAAAGTGAGTTGCTCCTCCAATTCTGCCTCCTTTTGCCTTTCAAGCTCTAAGGCTCTCTTTAATCCTCTTGTTCTTGGTCTTTTTCTCTATCCATGTTCATCATTTGGCTCTCCATAATCTCCATAAGCCTCATCAAGCTTAAACTTGGCCTTCTCAACCTCCCTCTTTGCCTTGATGTACTTGGTTTGCATCAATTCCTGCTTGACGTCTAGTTGCTTGTTATCTTCCTCATAAAAGGAGATGATATATTTGGCCCTTTGTAAACTAGTCTTAAGCTCCTTGATTTTGGTATCCTTTTCTTTCGAGGCAGCCTGAGTGATTTTTTCTTCCTCCTCATCACTTGAGTTCACAAGGAGAAACTCCTTTTCAATGTCATGTTTTTTATGTTGTTGTTTAACCTATGCTTCCTCCACCATTTTCTCTTTCCTTTAACCTATAATGTTGATGATGAAGGCAAGGCCCCTCCCACTTTCCATGGGGTAAAAATATACCTCTTTCCCCTCTGATAGGTGAAAGAAAATGGCTGCAAATTGTTCCTCTATGGTATACTACTTTGATCATGCTCAGCGTGTACATCATATCCCTCACTGCCATCATGCTCAGCATGTACATCATGTCCCTCACTGCCATCATGTTCATCATGTTCCTCATCACTATCATCATCTCTATTGGGTGAATTAATGGCTACATGAAATGGTGATGTAGATGGTGTGGAGGTGGCTGGTGAAGAATGATCTGTTAAGGATGAGTGATAAGCTGTGGTGGATGAGAAGAAGTATATGGAAGAGTGGAGGATGATGGAGGAATGTGGGGAGCTGGCTGAGTAGGTGGTTCATTGAATATTTCATTAGCTATGAAGGTCTCCCAAGCAATGCCTAGTTGATCTAAGTGATGGAGGACTATCATTTTGATAAGAGAATGATGGAAAATACTATGCATCTGATGAGTTGGATCCCTTTTCTGAGCAATATATGTCATCTTGTCAATACTTCTGAAAAGGTAATATGGCAAACTGAGCATTCTTACCCTGGTAAAGTGCATGAGAAGCCTAATATGATATGAGTAGAGTCTGGAAAACCTACCCTAACATGTGAAGTACCTCGTGATTATCTTCATTAATGGTGCATACTTGTCTAAGAGATAAGAGAAAGGGGAAATTCTTTTCTTATCATTTTTAAACCTTGTTTTAAGATATGGCTCATAAAAATTGTGATGCAGATTTCTTTGCTTGAACCATTTCTCTCCTGCATTTGGAATTCCAGTTTCCTATGATATGATGGCAGGAGATATAGTGAATGTGACCTTGGCTAAAGTGACCTGGTTGTTTTTCAAATTGAGGATGAACTGCTTGGTTAACTGCTGATGAAAATTCACCCTTTCAACCCTTTGGAAAAACTAAAAACAACCCATGTACTTGAAACATGATACTGAAAGTGGTGATGCCATAAATTCTAAGGTATTAGTGGGTTCAAATCTGATAATTCTCCCTCCCTTCTTGGTTTGCCTCCTTGAGTGTCTTTCCCCTTCTTCTGAACTAGTGTGACCCTCTTCTACCATGTTCTTAAGGTGGAAACTTGAGGGACTGATATGTGGGTCAAGGTGAGTGAAATAGTGAGGGATATTGAATGAAGTACAGACAAGGATGATTTGAGGGTGACAAAATCTATGAAGTGTTGTAATTCTGAACAAATAGATGATTTTGGAAACATACAAGAAAGCTTTGCTAGGGTTTTAAAATTTAGGGTGCCAACTTGCTTAATTGATGGAGAAAAAGAGATACTGGGCCACTTACTCGTTGTATGCAGGTAATAGAAGCCTTTGTAGCTTGAGCAAATGAAGAGAAGTGGTGTTTTGGCACTCCTAGGGCTTGCCAAGATTTACTGGCCAAATGCGCAGCACCAAGTTCCAACTCGCAACGTCCTTGAAAAACGGGCCCTTCAATGTACAATCATGTAGCGCCGTTGAAATTTTCTCTAGATCGGTAAGGAAAATGCACCCTTCATTGCACAGGTGCTGCGCTCAGGCATGCAGTGACTCTACCCAGCGCGCCGCATCCAATTGAAACGCGCAGCACCTTCCTGTTCAAATTTTCACTCAATTTTCTCTTTTCTAAGGAGAGCTTAGGGTGCAAAAGAGTTGATGAAGTTTGAAAGATGCTTTTGAAATTTTATATAGAGGATGAGTTGGATTTTTCCTTAGAAAAACCCACTTTATAATGTTTGTTTGGAACTTTTTACTTTGTCGTCAAATCTCAGTCTGATGCTTTTCTTTCTTTGTCTCTTTTCAAGTGGATGATGCTTTTATTGAGTTGATTCCTCAATTATTCCTCTCTTACAGCAAGGAGAAGTGCCTTGGGAAGCTTATGGGAACAATTATTACATAAAACGACTTGAATTACATCAAGGATATGAACAAACTAAAATACTTTGTTTTCATTAGAAAAAACAATGTTTTTGAGATGAAAATTACATTAGTGAAATAAGGATTTTGTACAGTAACCATGACTAACTACCAACAATTCTTGTTTATTGGTCTTCCTCATACCTTTGATGCCTTTTATTTACAATAAAGCAAAGCTTTTTACCTTTGGAAATGAGCCCTAAGACCTAATGGAGACATAACTACCTTGACTCTAAAAATAATATAACTAATACCATAACTGAATGAAACATGAAGAAGGGTCAGCAAATATACCTGATGTGGGAAAATTAGATGTTTTGAGAAGAAGAAAACAACCATCAGTGGATCATTTTTGGCATGACCTAGTGAAATGATCAAAAATTTCAGTATGAGACACCTACAATGAAAATGCAAAGAGTATATTTGGTCCCTGATGGAAGTATGCATATACTGACACTAACAGGAGGTCTAAGGGTCATTTTGTAAAGTTGATTGTACTTGATTTCTTTGAAACCACTTAATAAAATAAGGCCTCCCCACTCTTGAGGAGGGACCGAAGATGTAACCCACATTGGGTGAACTTCGTAATCAATCTTTGTGTCTTTGATCTCATGATTGCTTATGTTTTTTCGCTTCATTTTCATGTGGTTTAATTTACCAGGTTAACATGCTCTATTATATGTAATTCTAAATGCATCCTTAAAAAAAAGATCTTGGATCAAGTTTGGTATCAAACCATGTCTTCTTGATTCAGGTTGCATGAGTCAATGCTAACTAGGAACAAGCTCCAAAGATGTGAAGGAAAACTTATATCCTTTGATCCTGAAGCGGGGCGTGCACCACGAAGACAAAACATGGCAGATGAGGAAGCTCAATTGGAGGAAGAGAAAATTAATCGCAAGATCTTCTTTAGCATGGCAGATAAAGTTGACAAGTTGTTTGCAAAATATGAGAATACCATAAAGCCAGATAAGAAAGAGCCAGATGATCATGCATCGGTGAATCATGAAAGTGGAGGAGAAGAGCCTCCTCCCTCTCCGTCCTCCATTGAGAGTTCCTCTTATTCCTCTTCTCGTGATTCCATTAGGAATCAGAGGAATGCATCTAAAAATCCCTTTTTCAAGTTGGATTTCAAGTTTGATTACTTGTATTTAGTGGAGAATCTAATGCAGAAAAACTAGATAATTGGATAAGATAGGTTGAAGTGTATTGCCATATACAACAAATCAAAGAGGATATATCCAAGATCTAGCTAGCATCCTTTCGATTGACTGGCACCACTCTCATCTGGTCGGAAGGAAAGTTGCAACAAAGTGGTAAGAATAGTTGTAAACTTCTTTCAACTTGGTCTGAGTTCATTTCTAATTTAAGAAGACAACTTTACCCATTGGGTTACAGACATAAGGCCATGATGGAATGAAAAAATTTGAAACAAAGAAAAGGTCAAACTGTTCAAAATTTTACAGAGGAGTTTAGAAAACAAGCATTAGCATTGAAAGTTCCACTAGACACTTCTGAGACGTTAATGAAAAATATTAGATCTTTGCATAGTTATTTGTGTCATTCATTGTTATTATTTGAACCTAAGTCTCTTGATGAAGCTAGTGTGGAGGTTGTACATCTTGAAAGCAGGGAGAAGCATGAGCAGAGGGTAGCAACAACCAAGAGAAGAGAAGCAAGGCCCTCTTTCACTCATTGTGAGAAAGAAGGGCATGATGAGGAGAATTGTTGGAAATTGCATCTAGAATTAAGCCCTAAGAGAAATGATAGAAAAGAGAAGCAGAAGACATTTACAATTGTAAAGCAAGAGAAAGAATCAGAATCAGAGGATGATGAGAGGATCACAACTGCAAGATTTGAAGGCATTGGACCAATTGACCTAGGATCAGACTTAGGTGAAGAAATTAATATTGCCTCTCTCGGGATTGCAAAAGATGGACCCATTGACTTGGGTTTTGATTTGGGCGATGAGACAAAGATTTCAACAGATGTTGTCCAAAAATGAAAGGGCACCAAATGTGGCATGGCTCCAAGAACTCGAAGAAATCAACCCAACCATTCAGGCAGAGAATGTTGAACTAAGGGGACTGCTATAAGAAGAAAATAAAGTGAAACAAAGGTTGTTTTGATGGTGCTGGACCCGCAAACATGTCAAGGGGATCTCCTCGGTAAGAAGTCCCAATTAGACCTCAGATCATTTGGCGTAGGAGTCCCAGCAGTGGGTTGTAAAGCAATGCCTTGATCGCGATGTTGCAGAGAGGCGAGTAAGATAACTCTGTCAGTAGCAAGGGTGTGACCGTTGCAATGAGTCAAGGAAGGTGTATGATAGGTTCTAACACATGGGGGTGGAGATGAGTATGCCCCTTGGCAACCTGTAACAATACTCATCTGGGAAGGGAACACACGAGCGAAGATGCATCACAAGCTGAAAAGCAGGTCAGACAGCAATCCAAAGTGATAGTTAAACCAACAGCACATCTGCAACAAGATTCATATAATCACATACAAAATAGTTCATACACAACTATGTAGGTTAAACAACATACATTTCTATAGCAATCGGAATAGTACAACTACAATAACAACATATGCATGAAAACATGTTATATCTTATTATATAAAGAATTGTAAGTTCCAATCATACAATACATCCATGTAAACCGCTAGCCCCAACAGTGGAACATTACAGTCGCATCCACCTGCTCCTCCAAAGAAATGTACTAGCTCCATGCAGTGGAGAAGCCAAGGCATGTTACAATACTATCCCAGCTCTCTCCAAGATAGTCTTATCGAAAGCTTAACTAACCAAAACCCTATACAATGAGTTATAAGGGACTATTTATAGCAAAGGGTGGGGTGACCCTTGACATTCCCCTTTGCAACAGTTCAACTACCCTCATGACTCTTCACTTACTCTATGATTGTTACATCCAATTATTGGAACTTGACTTACACTTGACATGATGTTACATTACAATGCACATGTATTCATGTGAGACAACATGGCTTGAGCAAGCCATGCAAGACATCACTGACACTCGGTCTGTTGTGATGAGACCAACTCTTTGACATGCTTGTGATGTCGAAGGTGGTGATTTGATGCCAAGCTTGGTCATCTGTGATGGTGTGCATGCACCCCATGGTGACATTTTGTTGAAGCGAACTCTTGCCTCTGTTGTAACTGGTTCATTGGTTCGGCTCCTTCATCCAACTCGTCTGCTAACGCGCGCATGCTCTTCTTGGGTGCGGCTGATCCGACAACACACTGATGCATAGTGTCTGTGTTGATCTTCAAGTGTGTGTTGGTGGTCATGCACATCAACTTGCCGAAGTACATGTTCAGCTCCAGTTGGACTTGCTTCTTGTCTTCACCTTGGTGAGTGTGTTGAATGGGTTGGATCGCATGCGTGCGCACAATGACATGCATGTTGTTGAATCCCTTGCATGCGATCAACAACACTACTCACCATGTCTACTCCGTGCCAGCTGCTGGGATGGATCTTTAACTTGTACGAGCGCAGTTTCATCCATGAGTGCATGTTGCGCCCACTGTTGTTCCTGTTCCTGCTGCAACTCATTCGTCTATCTATGCAACTTCATGTTCTTCCTTGAGTTGCTGCTTCAACACATGCAACTTCTTCTTTGTTCCATTCTCTATCTTCGTGCGATCTTCATGTTGCACCATCACCTCATAGAATGAGTCTCCAAAGTTACTTTCATCATTGGTGGATTTGCTTGATCTTGCAACTTTGTTCTGCCTTTGTGTTGTCAACAACCTTCCTCTTGCATTCATTGTGTTCATTGTATTCATTGCATTGACTATGTTCGATGCATTTGCTACGGTCGCTACATTAGCTGTGTTCGATGCATTTGCTACGTTCGTTGCATTCGTTGCGTTCGATGCATTCGTTGCATTCGGTATGTTTCCTTCAACTATTGTTCATGATGATGCTCGTTGTGATATTTTGATGTTCTTGTCTACGAACAACTTGATATCTTCGTGAGTAGGCAAGCTCATAGACATTTGATCGACTGCATCTCTAGGTGTGCTCTGAACGGTGTCTTCGACTCTGCCCTCTTGGAAACCATTGTACCTGCACTGCTGAGAGGTAGATGAACACCTGCAATACTTGGAGACATGGAAACACTCATGCCAAGCAATTTGTCAGTTGAAAACAAAAATGAACTTGAGAACTGACTTTCAACATACCTGTGTGACTAATCATGAGGGTTGTGCAATTTCAGCTGATAGGTCGAGAGAGTGACTACCAAGACTGTGAAAGGCACACTTTGGGCTGCTGGGAGACTGGATGACTACTGGAACTACGCAATGCATGGTTCAATCTGGCTACTGACTGCTGGAATTGCGCGATGCACAATCTCAGCTGGCAATGGCTACAGGCTCAATGACTACATTGTGCACTTTTCTGGGCCAACAGTCATTGTCCCTCGGAAATGTGAAAAACAGTATTGGAGGACAGTGCCTGGGCAGAAATATGCATTTCTAGAGAGGAATACAGAGCCTCCCTTCCCTAGATTACACAATGTTGTCTCAGTGAAGGCAGAGTTCATACCAAGGTTGGTCTGACTCGCTGATGGGAAACTAAAAGCAAATATGACAGTGGATGCATGACAACACTTAGTGAAAGTAGAAGTGATTGACAGTGCATGCATACATGAATGAAAGATTTAGTAAATAGATCAACATGCATGTGGTTGAAACAAGTCACTGAGTAAGTGACCATTCATGAAAAATAGTTTCATGCATGCGACAACAGTGATGTTGGGTGTGGAGCCTGATTATCTTCTTTATTCAGAGGTATCACTGCATTGTACCCCAGTTCGTAATGTGGCGGCAACGCCGCTTGTAATATTTGTGCTACAAGGGGGGTCCAAGGGGGGTGGCTATGATCTTTGAGAGCCCCACCTTGGCGAGGGATCGGGGGAAGTGCCCCCAAAGCTAAAAATATATGTCAAATTGCCTTGTAAAATGTTGTAATTTCATAGTCACACTAGGCCACTCATTAGGAAAATAGCTGATGGTAGAAGTTATGTTTAATTTAGGTTTTTTTCCCTAGAAGGCAACCCCTCACTATATATGAGGGAATTGTATTGCGTCTATGTAGATCTGTATTCTAAGTGAGAAAGAGAGAGGAGATTTTGTGAGAGCGAAGAGGAAATTACAGCGGATCTGATGTAGGTTGCATCTCTTCATTTTGCTAGATAATATATAAGGAAGGACTAGCTGTTTCTCCGTGGACGTAGCCCAAATTGGGTGAACCATGTATATCTATGTCTCTCTTGTTTTATGTGTTTTCTGTGTTTATATTTCTTCAATATATTTTATGTGTTCCATTTCTCTATAATATATAATTTTCTAACAAATGGTATCAGAGCTAAAGGTCTATTTGGCTAATAAACATGTAGGAGAAAGGGTTCCTGGTTCGAGTGGGAGTAATGGTAGAAGATGGTAGGTTTAGGGTCAAAAAATTTAACGGCCAAAACTATCAGCTATGGAAGATGAAAATGGAAGATTATTTGTACCAGAAAGATTTGTACCAACCATTAAGTAGAAAGGCAAAGAAGTTGATGAGTATGACAGACACCGAATGGGATATTCTCGAAAGAAAGGCACTTGGAACAATACGGTTGTGCCTAGCAGTGTCGGTAGCCTTTAATATTTCAAAGGAAATGACAACAGAGGGTTTAATGTCGTCATTGGCCAAACTATATGAAAAACCATCGGCCTCAAATAAGGTATTTCTTATGAAGCGTTTATTTAATATGAAGATGTCAAAAGGTGGATCTGTTGTTGATCATTTAAATGAATTTAATATAGTTACCAATTAGTTAAGTTCTGTAGGGGTAACTTTTGATGATGAAGTTAGGGCTCTGTTATTTCTATGATCATTGCAAGAAATTTTGATTGGTTTAGTTATGGCCATTAGTAACTCTGTCTCTGGATCTGGTACTTTAAAGTTTGATGATTTTGTTAGTGCAATCCTTAGTGAGGAAATGCGACAGAAAAGCTCTAGTGAGACATCAGGTAATTCTTTGACTGCAGAGACTAGGGGAAGAAAAATGGAAAGAGGAAAGAGCCCAGGATATCACAATGAGTCAAGGAAAGGCAGATCAAAGTCCAGATCAAGGATAGTGTGTTGGAAATGCAGGAAGAAAGGACACTTGAAGAAAGACTGCAAGTCTCAGAAGGGAAAAGAAGGAGACGTGCAGCAAGAAAACAATCATGAAGCGAATGTGACAGGTGATGTGTTGCAAGATGCTTTGATTATTTCATTAGAAAATATTATTGATGCCTAGGTGGTAGATTTAGGGACCTCATTCCATTGCATACCTGATAGGAAACATTTTCATGATTATGTTCAAGGAGATTTTGGAAAGGTTCAATTGGGTGATGATAAACCCTGTAAAATCATTGGAATGGGTACAGCTTTTGTAAAACGGTCGAATGGAAATCAATGGCTATTGAAGGAGGTAAGGCATGTTCCAGATCTAAGGAAAAATCTAATTTCAATAGGGTAGTTGGGAGGTGAAGGCTTTGTGACTACTTTTACAGATAAAACCTGGAAGGTCACTAAAGGATCCTTGGTAATAGCAAAAGGAGAAAAGGTTGGTACATTGTATTTATGCAATGGTATTCCTAATTTTGTTAATGGTTTAACCTCTACAAGAGAAGATACGGTGTTGTGGCATCATAGGCTTGGGCACATGAGTGAGAAGGGGATGCAGATTCTTCACTCAAGAAATTTGTTTCCAGGTTTGGAGAATCTTTATTTAAAATTCTGTGAGAATTGTGTTTATGGAAAATAGAAGAGAGTCAGATTCCTCAAAGTTGGGAAAGAAAAGCGGAGTGAAAAATTAGAGCTTGTGCATACATATATATGGGGACCTTCTCAGGTATCATCTCTCGGTGGCTCTCATTATTATATTACTTTTATTGATGATGCAACCAAAAAAACCTGGATTTATTGTATTCGAAATAAATCTAATGTATTTGATACTTTCAAGAAATGGAAAGCTTTGGTTGAAAATGAGACAGGAAAAAAGTTAAAGTGTCTCAGATCAGAAAATCAAGGTGAATATTGTAGCAAAGAGTTTGATAGGTACTATTCAGAGAATGGAATTCGTAGAGAGAAGACAGTTCCAGGAACACCACAAGAAAATGGTGAGTCAGAAAGGATGAACAGGACAATCATGGAGAATGCAAGGTGCATGAGATTGCATGCAAGATTGCCTTTATAATTTTGGGAAGATGTTGTAGATACTGTTGTTTATCTAATAAGCAAAGGGCCTTCAATTTCCTTCGATGGTGGTATTCTGGAGGAGGCATGGACAGGTAAAAAGGTAAACTACTCATTTTTAAAGACTTTTGGTTGTGAAGCCTTTGTCCACATTAATAAAGAAAACAGAACAAAGCTTGAGGAAAAATCAAAGAAATATACCTTTATTGGATACGGTGTTAACGATTTTGGTTATCGCTTTTATGATTATGAAAAAACAAAATCATTAGAAGCAGATATGTCATATTCAATGAAAAGTTTTTTTATAAGGATCAGTTGCAGGAAAAGAAACATGAAAAATAAAACAGAGAATACATAGTGCTTGATGAGATCACAGAGAAAGTGACGGTGCTTGAAAATCATAATGATCAACAACCATAACAACAACAACAACAAGCACCTCAAACACCTGAAAGTGGTGTTAGAAGATCTACCAGGATAAGTAGACCCCTTGAACGATACTCTCCTTCATTATATTATGTATTGTTGATTGATTCTGGTGAACCAGAATGTTATGAAGAAGCAGTGCAGGTAGAAACCAGGAGGAAGTGGGAGAAAGCCATGAAAGAAGAGATGGACTCCTTAGCACATAACCAGACTTGGTACTTAGTCAAGTTTCCTACAGGTAAAACAACATTGCATAATAAATGGGTTTATAGGTTGAAGGAAGAGGATGGAGGTAGAAAAATGTATAAATCTAGACTTGTGGTGAAGGGGTTTGCACAGAAAAAGGGTACAGACTTTGATGAGATATTTTATCCTATTGTTAAAATGACTTCAATCAGAACTATTTTAAGTCTAGTAGAAGCTGAAGATTTGCGTCGTGAGAAGTTAGATGTAAAGCAAACCTTTCTCCATGGCGATTTGGAGGAAGAGATATATATGCAGCATCCACAAGGATATGAGGTAAAAGGGAAAGAGAAACAAGTGTGCAGGTTAAAGAAGAGCTTGTATGGCATAAAACAAACTCCAAGGTAGTGATATCTAAAATTTGACAGGTTTATGTCTGAACAAGGTTATACTAGATGTCACTCTAATTATTGTGTTTATCTCAAAAGGAAAAATGATGGCAGCTATATTATATTGTTATTGTATGTAGATGACATGCTTGTTGCAGGTTCTAACATGCAGGAAATAAATGTGCTCAAAAGAAAATTGGGAGACTTATTTGAAATGAAGGATTTGGGTGTTGTAAAACAAATCCTTGGTATGAGAATAACTAGAGACATGAAGAATTGAAAATTAACAGTCTCATAGTGAGTACATAGAAAATGTGTTGAAAATATCTAATATGAAAAATGCAAAACCAGTTAGTATACCTTTGGCTAGCCATTTCAAACTAAGTAAGGAGGTGTGTCCCAAGACTCGTGAAGAAATGGCTTATATGTCTAAATTTCCATATGCATCAGCAGTTGGAAGCTCAATGTATGAAATGGTCTGCACAAGGCCTGATATTGCACATGCAATGGGAGTTGTAAGTAAGTACATGAACAATCCAGGAAAAGAACATTGGATGGAGGTGAAGTGGATTCTTAGGTATTTGAGAGGTACCACAAATCAGTCATTATGCTTTGGTGGTTCAAATATTGCTCTACAAGGATATGTTGATGCAAACATGGCGGGTGATAGAGATAACAAGAGGAGCACCACAGATTATGTGTTTATTATAGGTGGAACAACTGTCAGTTGGGTTTGAAAACTACAAAGTGTTGTTGCACTATCAACAACAGAAGCAGAGTATGTTGCTGCTACAGAGGCTAGTAAAGAAATTATTTGGTTACAAAGGTTTCTGGATGAATTGGGTAAGAAGCAGGAGTTGGGCAGGTTATACAGTGACATTTAGAGTGCCATATATATTGCAAAGAACTCTACATTTCATTCCAAGACTAAACATATACAACTCAAGTACCATTTCATACGGTCAGTGTTGGAAGATGGACAGTTAAAGCTAGAAAAGATACACACTAGCTAGAATCCTACAGATATGTTAACAAAAGTTGTAACCAGGGAGAAACTGAGATTCTGCTCAGTTTCAATTGGTCTTAAATTATGATGAAGAAGATGAGAAACAACCAAGTCCAAAGTGGAGTCATTGTTTAAGAAATGAAGTAGCAGTGGAGTTGCTATAATCAGTCCCCAAGTGGGAGATTGTTGGGTGTGGAGCCTAATTATCTTCTTTATTCAAAGGTATCACCGCATTGGACCCCAGTTCGTAATGCCATCGCCCATAATATTTTTGTTGCAAGGGGGGTCAGGGGGGGTGGGGGTTGCGATATTTGGGAGCCCCCCCCTGGCAGGGGATCGGGGGCAGCGCTCCCGAAGCTAAAAATAGATGTAAAATTGCCTTGTAAAATGTTGTAATTTCGTAGTCAATCTGGTCCATTCATTAGGCGAGGATATGGCGGTAGAATTTATGTTTAATTTAGGGTTTTTTCCGTAGAAGGCAACCCCTCGCTATATATGAGGGAATTGTATTGCGTCTATGTAGATCTGTATTCTAAGTGAGAAAGAGAGAGGAGATTGTGTGAGAGTGAAGAGGGAATTACAGTGGATCTGTTGTAAGTTGTATCTCTTCATTTTGTTGGATAATATAAAAGGAAGGATTAGTTGTTTCTCCGTGGACATAGCCCAAATTGGGTGAACCACGTATATTTGTGTCTCTCTTGTTTTATGCGTTTTCTATGTTTATCTTTCTGCAATATATATTATGTGTTCCATTTCTCTATAATATATAATTTTCTAACAAGTGAGATGTCAACAAAAACTAAAACTGTGCTAGTACAAACTAGTATGTATCAAAATGACAGCAAGCGTTCAAAGAAATCAAGCAAACAATACTCACACAAGCAAAAACACAAAAAGCAACATAAATGAAACACAAGGCATGGAAATCGGGCTTACCCCAAAACAATTGAGCTGAATGTGCCAACTGCTCCTAGATGTGATGTGGGATATCAGAGCTACAAGGTTTATGTGAGGAATGATCTCTACAACGTCTGATTGATGAGTTTTGATAACATCGAAGTTGTGACTTGTATGCCACAATTCTAGGGAAAGCAACACTTGGTGGGAGGTTTCTGAAATGATCCTTACATGTAACCTCCAACTACTAAAAATAGATGCTTGAGTCAAGGGATGCCTTGCATGCTACCTTGAGAGAAGTAGCTCATGCATGCAAGTGAGCTTGGCTCAGTCTCGGAGGGAACCGGTCAACTCAACTACACATGCAAGAGGCTACTCAATTGTTGGGAGGAAATGCGCATTTCTGGCTGGAAGCTAGGCTAGTTGCCCAGGAGATTTGCATAATTTTTGGGCAAAGCAGCTGACTGCTGCCCAGATTTGTACAAATTCTGGGCTGAGCAGCCTTGCTAGGGAAATTGTGTAATCTTCTCTGTGAGGGTTGACTAGCAGAATTGTGCAATTTTGGAGCCCAGTAGGATGCCAGATAGGATTACGCAATTTTTGGAGGGAAAGAATAGTTTCCCTATAGAATTGTGCAATTTCTTGGGGGAGCAGCTCAGCTTATAGCTGGACCAAGTCCGGGTGATCAGCCTGTGAGGGGAATGCATCGAGCTGTGATCGATAAGTTGCCTTTGTGCAAGCAAAACACTGAAGGTTGTGAACTTGATGAAGCAAGGCAAGCTAATGTGAAAATTTGGAAGGGAGGCTCCAAAACGAAGCTAAGGAAAAATTTTGGAGGGTGGTTGTAGCCACTACAACACTTGGAGACACACTGGTAGAACTCTAGCTCTTTGAATGGATCTTGTTCATGAAAATCAAGTCTAACACCTCTGGAAGTATTGTTCATTTCTCATCTTGTCCCGATTTCACACTAGCTTGATTGTAAGATGTAACATCTTCCAAGCTCTTGGTCGATTGACACACATTCCAAGCCAAGGCAACACAGTTGTTTCGATTGGGGTTGAGGAGTATATTGGTGCACAACTAGTATAGTCATCAAAGTCTTAGTTTCATCTCTGGTGTTTCTCCACTACCAGTGGGCTTGGACAGTACCCCAGTGGAGTCACAAAGGAACATAAGCATGGCTCTACTACTAGCGAGCCTGGTTAGTACCCCAGCGAAGTTACTTGCATCACCTCTTTGCGCAAGAAGCCTTTCTCTTCTTTCGCCTTATTCATTTTTTGTTTTTTCAAACTTTTTCAATTTTTTCCATTTTTGTAATTGTGCATAGCACTTATTTATTTCAGAGGCAGAAGAGGGATCTCAACTTATTGAGAGCAGAAGAGGTTGTTCTAGCATATAAGTAGTTTATTATACCTCTAACATGCCTTTTGAGGTTTTCCCCCTCACCTTACTCTACTTGACTGAGATGACAAGGGTTAACCCAAAGACAATCGACTAGAGTAGGTGACACTAGTAAGCGCACAAGCGTTGTGTTTTCACCAAGGTTCACTTCAAACAATACGTATTTTCCTTCGACATGTCATGGATTAAAAGTAACAAGTTCTTCATACAGAGGCAGGATAACAGATAACCAGGTAGTGATAGCAGCACAAGGCCTCTTATACTTTACCCAGCTTGCTTCGAGAGTCATACATGGTTTCATGCGAAACTATCCTACGAAACGAAACAAGTGAACTAAAAAACAACAAATCAAAGCAAGAGAAGAAGCAAAAGCAAAAGCAAAGCAAGTAATAAAACAAGCAAGCAGACAAAAAAACAAACAAAGCAAGTAAGCAAACAAGCATGCAAGAAAACAACTCAAAGTCAAACACTACTCCTACTCCTAAGATAAGAGTGCATGGGTCATCTCACGTGAAGTGATACATCCAATGCAGCCACCGGCACATTGGTTGATGCATGTTGGTGAAGGCATGGTTCACGAACAAGACAGTTGTGCAAACCAGCAAACAAGAAAGATGTAACAGTGAAGACAAACACACTCTAAGCTTACAAGTGACCACAAAACAAAGATGAGTGAAAGTGCATGACATGCATTATGTGGTGTTGCCATGATGTTGTGTTACACTGCGTGCAGATGTTGAGTGTATGCATTCTCTTGACTGTGACATGCAAGAAAACGTGAGAAAGGTAGACCACTTGTGTTGTGCATGTGTGCTTGCTGTGTAATATTCCTGCAACGCATGAGCGATGGGATCATGTAGTTTGAGTGGAGGAAGTGAAATATGGGTGTTTGGCTGATCTTCTATGCAAAGCAGAGAATGATGAGGAGCCTTCAGTGTTTCAACAATTTCCTGACCGAAAGTGAAACCAACCTCAGGACAGCAAGGGCCTGACATAACCATCAGCTCGGGTTGAAGTGCCTCGACAGTCTGGAGGGTTTCGACTTCATTGACAAATAGATCATCGTAGACTAGTGTCTTGGACGGGTTAACAATGATTGAATTAACATCGTGATCAGATGAGGAAGTGAATAGATCACAACAACCAAGATCAAAAAATTCGAGATTTTCGTCGGGATCTTCATGATTTGATGAATCGGGTAGACTAGTAGATGGGAAGAAAAGATGTCCACCCTCTGTGTTTTCAAGAAAGGTAGATGATAGATTGGATGGATTTTCTAAGGAAGATGTGTCCTCTCCGCACTGTAATGGCAAACTGACATCTGATGTGTCCTGTGAATGATCAGAAATAGAAACATCTAGAAATGGGTTTGCACAGGGAAAATCAGTAGTGGCAGAATCATAAGGGATGTCAGGATGAAGGGAATGAGGCATGACTGGAAAGGATTCATCCTTCACCGCAAGCTCTTATTTAGATTCCCGTAGACACTCATCATGAATGATGGCACAGTTTGGTTGCATAACACCAACTCCGTCAACAGCTTGATCCTCGTTCACAACAAGTGAGGAGTCCAGAATGGAATAACAAAAGACAGTACAATCCAAAGGATCAACAGAACGTGAGGATGGAGGTCGAGGGAATGAGTCCACGTGACAACCAATAGGCTTGCAAGCCAAATCTATGCAAATCTCAAGAGAGGGTGGGGTAGGAGAGTGTGACAGTTCAACAGAGGCATGTACATGATCTCCCACATCACTCCACAGTGGTGGAGATGTTTGATGAGGTAAAGGCAAACAAACACTTGTGACAGGGACTGTGCCTACCTATGATTGCACAGATCCATCACCAAAGTGTGCCGAGTGGGGTTTGGATATGTGAAGAAGATACTCAAATCTTCCATCAAGAAATTCCCAATCAATATCATCTTCAGGAAATCAGTATGCAATATTACAAAAGCGTGTGTGAAATTGTTCAACGGATTAATTGGGTGCTTTTCATAATTCCAGAATTCCTTTCTTGAGTGCTTTATAGTTAAAGTGATTGAAATCACGGTCTATCTTTGCGACCAAATGAGCAAGAGAATGAATATATTTTTCAGGCAATGTGGCACACCAATGCATTAGGTTCCCTCAAAGGGTGTATATGAACAGTGTGTTGTAGGAATTTATAGGGTAAGTTCCTCAGAAAGAACACCAAAAGGACACTGCTCACAACCAGATCTCAAATCAATACACCAGTATTTTTGACGTGGTTAAAACCCTCAAAGTTCAAGGAGGGAAACAGTCCACGGCCTGTCCCAACGTGGGTACTACAGGCAATTTATTAATCAAAGAATGAAAATTTACATAAGCTTCTCTCATGCACGGATTACCCGAACAATGACCCTCCATGCGCTTTAAATAGAACTCATGGACCAATCGGGTGTCAAGCCACGGATCAAGTGTCAGTAATACCGAGGTGAGAGTGAACCGTCGGATCACTACATATCGTGACCGTCGGATTGTAAGTTACAAAATGTACAACGGTAAAGAAACACACTTTACCTAACTCTAACCTAACTCTATACTAGACCAAGTTGAACTTAACTATATCCTATGTGTCGGAATATCCTAACATCCCCCCTTAAGAACAACTTGGGATAGGATTGAAGGATTTACAAATATGACACAATAGGAGAAGGAAGGAGGCACTAGAGCCTATCCCCCCTTAGTGACAACTTCCTGAACTCCAAGCATATATCGAAGTTTAGTGAACTTCGCCTCTGTGAGAGCCTTTGTGAAGATGTCTGCAACCTGATCATCTGTTGGACAATATTGCACTTCAAGAACATGGTCATGAATGAGCTTTCTGATGAAGTGCATGTGTAGTTCAATGTGTTTGCTGCGCTGATGCTGGACTGGATCTTTGCATAGCTGAATGGCACTTTGATTATCACACCAAAGTGTGGTTGGATGCTGCTGCTCAAAGCCAAACTCTGATAGGATCTGACGAAGCCACAAGGCTTCCTTACTAGCTTCCATGGCACCACGATACTCTGCTTCTGCTGACGAAAGAGAAATGGCAGCCTGTTTCTTACAAGCCCATGTAATAGGTCCTGAACCAAGAGTGAAGACATAACCGGCAGTAGACTTCCGATCATCAGGGTCACCAGCCCAATCAGAATCAGTGAAACCAACTAACAGAGGAGCTGCTTTGGCACTGTAATGAATCCCAAACTGTACTGTACCTCGAACATAACGAAGTATTCTTTTAGCTGCTTTCCAATGACTTTCACGGGGGTTTTGCATAAAACGAGCAACAAGGCCAACAGCAAAGGAAAGATCAGGACGAGTATGGGTTAAATACAAGAGTTTTCCAACAAGTTGACGGTATAAGGTAGCATCAACTTCAGGAGAAGTACAAGAGACTGAAAGTTTGACTCCAGACTGAAAGGGAGAAGGGGCTGGCTTACAGTCTTCCATGTGAAAATGACGAAGAATATCACAAGCATACTTGGACTGGGAAAGGAAAATACCCTCCTGGGATTGCAAGACTTGAAGACCGAGAAAATAGTGTAAGTGTCCTAAGTCTGTCATTTCAAATTTCTTTTTAAGGATTGACTTCACATGGTTTATAAGGTTGGGATCACTACCAGTAAGAATAAGATCATCAACATAAAGAACAAGGATGATAAGAGAGTTGCCCACTTTCTTGGTGTAGACAGTATTGTCAGAATGACACCTAGAAAAGCCAGATTCTAAAAGAAAGCTATCCATTTTGGCATACCAAGCCCGAGGAGCTTGCTTGAGGCCATAAAGGGATTTCTTAAGTCGACAAACAAGGCTGGAGTCTGTTTGTATGAAGCCAATGGGTTGTTCCATATAGATTTCTTCCTGCAAGTCCCCATGCAAGAAGGCAGATTTAACATCCATCTGATGGACTTCCCATTTTAAAGAGGCAGCAAGGGAAAGAACAAGGCGGATAGAGTTCATTTTGGCAACATGGGAGAAGGTTTCAGTGTAGTCAATGCCTTCAACCTGTGAAAAGCCCTTAGCAACGAGACGAGCTTTATGTTTATCAACTTTCCCATCTGGTCCATACTTGGTTCTGTAAACCCATTTACATCTAACAAGTTTGCGTCCCTTTGGTAGAGGAACAAGATCCCATGTATCATTTGTCATCAATGAATGATATTCTTCATTCATAGCTGCTTCCCAATGTGGATGGCCTGAAGCTTCTGCAAAAGTGTCAGGATCATGATTTACTGGAGCTTGAGCCAGTAAAGAAGAGGCTCTTTCAAACTGAGAACGTGTACGTCGCTGATCTGTAGGATCACCGGCAAGATCACCTGCTGCATCCCGAGTAGCACGGACCCATCTTGGAAGTTGAGGATCCTGAGAAGGTGGGGGAGGATTATCATCCTCGCTTTCATCATCTAAGAAGAAATGTTTTCAAAGATAGAAGAGATAGGAAGAGGTGGCACATCCGCCGGACTAGGCTCGCAGGCCGATTTATTTTCATCAAATTTACATCTCTTCTAATGATAACATTTTTGGACTTAAATGGAATAAGTCTATAACCTTTTACATCTTCAGAATATCCAACAAAAGTACATTTCTCACTCTTAGGTTCTAAAGCTTTATGCTTTTCATCTGGAATATGGGCCCATGCTTCACTTCCAAACACACGAAAGTGACTTACATCTGGTTTAATGGAACTCCAAGCTTCTTCTGGAGTGATATTCTCTAGAACCTTAGTAGGAGTGCGATTGATTATATAATTTGCACAATTAATTGCTTCGGCCCAAAAACTAAGACTGAGTCCTTTAGATTGCAGCATACAATTAGCCATTTCCTTTAAGGTGCGATTTTTCCTTTCAGCTACACCATTTTGTTGTGGAGTGTATGGAACAGTATGTTGCATTTGAATTCCATTTTCGGTGCAAAAGTTGATGAATGTGTTTTTAACATATTCTCCACCATTATCAGTTCTTAGCTTAAGAATTTGATGTCCAGATTGTTTTTCAACAAAGGCTTTGAAGGCCAAAAAGGTGTTAAATACTTCGCTCTTGAGTTTTAAGAAGTATACCCAAGTGCGTCTGGAGAAATCATCAATGAAAGTTAAGAAGTACTTGCAGCCAGAGAATGAAGCAACAGGAAGAGGACCACATAAATCACTGTGCACAAGCTGTAAAGGGGCTGAGGCGTGCCAAGAGGCACGTTTGTCAAAACTGTCCCGATGATGTTTTCCGAGTACACATCCGGAACAAACACCATCTCTGCAAGATACCATAGGAAGACCTGTCACCATATTTTCTTTACATAGATGCTGAAGGGAGCGATAGTTTAAGTGACCAAATCGCTCATGCCAAAGTTTGCTCACTTCATCATTATGAGCAACAAATACTGAGGGAAGATTTGATGACCCAAAGTTGTGAAACTTATACAACCTTTTGGAATCATCAGCAAGACCAGTAGCTAGAATCTGTTTAGGATCTTTTAGATCCTTGATTACAACATCATGAGGTGAAAATTCAACAATTTTACCTTCACCTGAATGAGTTATCTGATAGACAGATAGAAGGTTGCAGGATAAGGTTGGAACACATAATACATCATTAAACTGACCATTGTCTAGATGAACAGTTCCAGTCCCTACAACATTAAGAGATCTATCATCACCAATATATATATTTTTGGTGTTACAATCATTTAAAGAAGAAAACATGGCTTGGTTTTTGGCCATGTGACAAGAGGCTCCAGAATCAATGAGCCACTCATGAGAATGAGAAGAAGAAGATACATTTAATGCATAACCAGACTGAGATGATTGACAATGACATGCAAAAAGTGCCATTCCGGAAGTTGAAGTTGAAGTAGGCTCCACATGGATGTTATGTTTCTTCATTGCGGCTTCCAAGGCTTCCATCTTCTTAAAGCATTTAGATTCTAAGTGGCCATCTCGATTACAAAAGTTACAATGTCTATCAGTCTTCTTCCATTTGTTTTTATTGGTCTTATCATTTTGCTGAAATGATCTTTCATTTTGAGGCTGAGATGGTTTAGGACCATTCTTTTGAGGATATGACTTCTTAGGATTCTTTGAATTTGGTTGCTGCTGGGCGGCTAACGCTTTCGTGGAAGAGTTTCCAAGATTAAGAAGACCAAGGTGTAAGAGTTTTTCTTGTTCTCTTATTAAGGAATCACAAAAGGAGTCAAAGGAAGGGGCCTTGTAGTCTTGTCCTTGACAAATGAAAGCTTCCCTTGTAGAATGGAAAGTGGAAACAAATACAGAGTAGGCTGGTCCCAACTTAGTAAGGATGGAATAAATAAGGTTACCATCTTCTTTCTTAACTTTAACACCTTCCAAGAGATATCTAAGGGTCTTGAATTTGGACAAGAAATCTTCAATGCAAGAAAAATTATTAGGATCCAAAGTAAGCAGCTCATTTTCAAGTTGATGGGCTCTAATTTCATTTTTAATTCCAAAAACTTTAGCAAGTTTTTCTAATGCTTCATGAGGAGTCTCAAGGTCTGCAATGTGGAATCTAAGATCAGGAGAAATAGACATCCCTATCAAACCACGTGCTTGATCTTGTCTATTTTCCCATTTTGCCGCCTTGTCTTCATCTTTCGGTTTCTTCTCTTGGTCTGTGGCTATTCTGAAGAGACCTTTACTTCTAAGTAAATCTTCCATGTAGGCTACCCATTGGAAGTAGTTAGTGCTGTCAAGAATGACTTGGCATGGACTTTCCATTTTTGAAAAAAACTGAAGCTGAAGAT
Organism: Pinus tabuliformis; assembly: GCA_031772625.1. NCBI lineage: Eukaryota > Viridiplantae > Streptophyta > Pinopsida > Pinales > Pinaceae > Pinus > Pinus tabuliformis. The sequence continues at coordinate 266,250,753 of CM062805.1, forward strand.
GCTGAAAGTAAGTGTTCCAATGGATAGATCTCGAAAAAATAGGCGGTTTTAAAAAAAACGGCTCTGAAAAAGGCTTCCGGATGAAGAAGTTATGGCTTTTTGAAAAAAAATTGTTGAAGTTGCCGGCAAAGTGCGCGAATGTGCGGGAATGAAAAAAATCCGCCCCCACAAAATGGAGACTTGAACCCAAGACCTCTACTCTCTTAAAATAGCTTTGAACCAATTGATCTATACAAAAAATTAGAGAGAGAGAGAGAGAGAGAGAGAGAGAGGGGGGGGGGGGGGGGGGGGGGGGCCTTGGTTTGCGTGCTTGCCTTGAGAAAGCTCTTTTTCCCTACAAAACACAAAACACAAAACCCAACTAGAAACCTTGCGGCTCGAAGTTAGCTTTAGCCAAAAAACTAGAAATTTTAAAAAAAAATCTCAAAGTTAGCTTTAGCCGAAAAACTAAATATTTTTCTCAATGTTTCTGATTTTCCGAGATCACACTAAGGTGCAGGGAAAAGAGCATACGCATGAGAAAAATCCTTCCTTTCTGTTTCTGATTTGCCCAGATCGCACAGAGTCGCAGGGCAAAGAGCATACGCAGAAATGAAAGGTATAGATTCGGTTTAAAAAAAGGCTAAATAAACCGAAACCGAAATAAGCAGAGAGAAAATATCAGTAAACTGCAAAAAAAAACACTGTATACCTCCCGATCTGAAAAATGACGCAGCTAGGGCTACCGGAAACCTTTTCGCGTGAAACGAAAGGGGTTCCTCACTAGAACAGATGCTCCGAACGCAACAGAGCAGTCCTCTCGGCCCGAAAGCAGTCAGAAACAGCAGATCTAGGAAACGACAGCCGCATGCAGTTCTACCGGCTTCAGATTTGGATCACCAACGGACGCGGCCCTCAAATAGCTCTGATACCATGTAGGAATTTACAGGGTAAGTTCCTCAGAAAGAACACCAAAAGGACACCGCTCACAACCAGATCTCAAATCAATACACCAGTATTTTTGACGTGGTTAAAACCCTCAAAGTGCAAGGAGGGAAACAGTCCACGGCCTGTCCCAACGTGGGTACTACAGGCAATTTATTAATCAAAGAATGAAAATTTACATAAGCTTCTCTCATGCACGGATTACCCGGACAATGACCCTCCATGCGCTTTAAATAGAACTCATGGACCAATCGGGTGTCAAGCCACGGATCAAGTGTCGGTAATACCGAGGTGAGAGTGAACCGTCGGATCACTACATATCGTGACCGTCGGATTGTAAGTTACAAAATGTACAACGGTAAAGAAACACACTTTACCTAACTCTAACCTAACTCTATACTAGACCAAGTTGAACTTAACTATATCCTATGTGTCGGAATATCCTAACATGTGCATCTCATGAATGTTTCAAAGAATCCAAGTCTTTCGCATTAGCCTACAACGCCAACCACGTGCCTTACCAAGGCTACGTAGCCTCCACCATCAAATGTTTTATGAGGCAAGTTATCCAAGAGATTTTTCGGGATGATGAAATCATTTCCATAAGACATACATTCTGGAAGAGCAGCTCGGTAGTGAGTCATGATAGATTTGTAGGTATTCAAAATAGATGTGAGGACTTAGCTTTTCATCTAGCCCTCCTTCTAGTGCCAAAATGTTGATGGTGTTGGACCTGCCAACATGTCAAGGGGATCTCCCCGGTAAGAAGTCCCAATTAGACCTCGGACCATTTGGTGTAGGAGTCCTAGTAGTGGGTCATAAAGCAAAGCCTTGACCGCAATGTCGCACAAATGCAAGTAAGATAACTCTGTCAGTAGCAAGGGTGTGACCATTGCAGTGAGTCAAGGATGGTGTATGAGAGGTTCTAACACATGGGGGTGGAGATGAGTGTGCCCCATGGCAACCTCTAATAGTACTTAGCTAGGAAGGGAACACATGAGCAAAGATGCATCACAAGCTGGAAAGCAAGTCAGCCGGCAATCCAAAGTGATGGTTAAGCCAACAACCCATCTACAACAAGATTCATATAATCGCATACAAAACAGTTCATACACAACTACGTAAGTTAAACAACATACATTGCTATAGAAAACGGAATAATCCAACAACAATAACAACATATGCATGAAAACGTGTTGGCTCTTATTATATAAAGAAGTGTAAGTTCCAATCATACAATACATCCATGTAAACCCACTAGCCCCAATAGTGGAACGTTACAGCCACATCTGCCTACTCCTCCAAAGAGATGTACTAGCTCTGTGTAGTGGAGAAGCCAATGCACGTTACAATATTGTCCAAGCTCTCTCCAAGATAGTCTTATTAGAAGCTTGGCTAACCAAAAGCCTATACAATGAGTTATGAGGGACTATTTATAGCAAAAGGGTGGGGTGAACCTTGACATTCCTCTTTTTGACATTTCAACTACCCTCATGACTCTTCACCTACTCTGTGACTATTACATCCAACTATTGGCACTTGACTTACACTTGACATGACATTACATTACAATGCACATGTATTCATGTGAGACAACATGGCTTGAGAAATCCATGCAAGACATCACTGACACTCGGTCCGTTGTGATGAGACCAACTCTTTGACATGCTTGTGATGGTGAAGGTGGTGAGCTGATGCAAGGTTTGGTCATCCATGATGGTGTGCATGCACCCCATGGTGACATCTTTCTGAAGTGAACTCTTGCCTTTGTTGCAACTGGTGCATTGGTTTAGCTCCTTCATCCAACTCATCTACTAACATACGCATGGTCTTCTTAGGTGCCGTTGAATCGGCAACACACTGATGCATAGTGTTTGTGTTGATCTTCAAGTGTGTGTTGGTGGTCATGCGCATCAACTTGCCGAAGTACATGTTCAGCTCCAGTTGGACTTGCTTCTTTTCTTCGCCTTGGTGAGTGTGTTGAATGGGTTGGATTGCATGCGTGCACACAATGACATGCATGTTGTTGAATCCCTTGCATGTGATCAACAACACTTCTCACCATGTCTGCTCTATGCCAGCTACTGGGATGGATCTTTAACTTGTACGGGTGCAGTTTCATCCATGAGTGCATGTTTTGCCCATTGTTGTTCTTGTTCCTGTTGCAACTCATTCGTTTGTCTGCGCATCTTCATGTTCTTCCTTGAATGTAGCTCCTTCTTTGTTCCATTCTCTGTCTTCGCGTGATCTTCATGTCTTACCGTCACCTCATAGCCTGAGTCTCCAAAGTTGCTTTCATCATCAGTGGATCTGCTTGATCTTGCAACTTTGTTCCACCTCTGTGTTCTCAACAACCTTCCTCTTGCATTTGTTGCATTCATTGTATTCGTTGCATTCGTTGTGTTCATTGCGTTCGCTACATTTGTTGCATTTGGTATGTTGCCTTCATATTTTTTTCATGATGCTACTCATTGTGATATCTTGATGCTCTTGTATACGAAAAACTTGATATCTTCGTGAGTAGGCAAGCTCATAAACATTTGATCGATTGCATCTCCAGATGTGCTCTGAATGGTGTCTTCGACTCTGCCCTCTTGGAAACCATTGTACCTATGCTACTGAGAGGCAGATGAACATCTACAATACCTGGAGACATGGAAACACTCATGGCAAGCAATCTATTAGTCGAAAACCAAAATGAACTTGAGAACTGACTTTCAACATACTTGTGTGACTAATCATGATGGTTGCGCAATTTTGACTAGGAGGTCGGGAGACTAACTGCTAAGACTGCGAAAGGCACAGTCTGGGATGTTGGAAGATTGGCTGACTACTAGAACTGCGCAATGCATAGTCCATTATGGCTACTGACTACTGGAATTGCACCATCTAAGTTAGAAATGGCTGCAGGCTCAGTGACTGCATTACGCACTTTTCTGGGCCAAAAATCATTGTCCCTCAGAAATGCGCAAAACAGTCATGGAGGACAGTGCCTGGGAAGAAATGCACATTTCTGGAGAGGAAGACAGAGCCTTCCTTCCCCAGATTGTGCAATGTTATCTCAGTGAAGGTAAAGTTTGGACCAAGGTTGGTCTAACTCGCCAACGGGAAACTGAAAACAAATATGATAGTGGATGCATGGCGACACTTAGTGAAAGTAGAAGTGATTGAGATTGCATGCAAACATGAATGAAAGATTCACTAAACAGATCAACATACATGTGGGTGAAGCTAGTCGCTGAATTGGTGATCGTTCGTGAAAAATAGTTTCATGCATGCGACAGCAGTGAGATGTCAAAGAAAACTGAAACAGTGCTAGTACAAGCTGGTATGTATCAAAATGACAACAAGCATTCAAAGAAATCAAGCAAACAATACTCACACAAGAAAAAACACAAAAAGCAACAGAAATGCAACACAAGGCATGGAAAGTAGGCTTACCCCAAAACCACTGAGCTAAATGTGCCGACTGCTCCTAGATGTGATGTGGGATGTCAGAGTTGCAAGGTTTATGTGAGGAATGAGCTCTGTAGTGTCCAGTTGATGAGTTTGTATAACATCAAGGTTGTGATTCGCATGCCACAATTATAGGGAAAGCGACACTTGGTGGGAGGTTTCTGAAATGATCTTTGCATGTAACCTCCCAGTGCTAAAAATAGATCCCTGAGTCAAGGGATGCCTTTGCATGCTGCCTCGGGAGAAGCAACTCATTCATGCAATTCACTTTGGCTCGGTCTCGGAGAGAACCGGTCAACTCAACTGCACATGCAAGAGTCTGCTCAACTGCTGGGAGGAAATGTGCATTTCTGTCTGGAAGCTGGGTTGGTTGCCCAGGAGATTTATGCAATTTCTGGGCAGAGTAGCTGACTCCTGCACAAATTTGCACAAATTTTGGGTTGAGCAGCCCTGCTTGGTAAAATTGTACAATTTTCACTGTAAGGGTTGACTGGCAGAATTACGCAATTCTGGAGCCCAGCAGGGTGCCAGATAGGATTGTGCAATTTCTGGAGGAAAAGACTGGTTTCCCTCCATAATTGTGCAATTTCTTGGGGGAGCTTCTCAGCCTACAGCTAGACCAAGTCCAGATGATCAGCCTATGAGGGGAATGCATCAAGCTATGATCGACATGCTGCCTTTGTGAAAGCAAACCACTAAAGCTTGTGAACTTGACAAAGCAAGGCAAGCCACTGTGAAAAGTTGGAAGGGAGGCTCCAAAACGAAGCTAAGGAAAAATTTTGGAGGGTGGTTGTAGCTGCTACAACAGTTTGCAACATCTTTTACAAGCCAAGGAGGAGGCCTTGGAGAAGTTGCAACATGACAATCCTGAGGTAAAAAGTGATTCACCAATTTCATGTACTTTTTATGATGATGATTTTGCTTCTTTTGAGAAAAATACTACAATAATTTGATCAAAATTGTTGAAGAAAATGGGGTATCGTGGAAAGGGCCTCAGCATTAATGGCCAAGGCCTTGTGAACCCCATCAATGTGGAGGAATTGCCTCATTATGAAGGACTTTGATATGTCATAAAGGAGGTTGGGGAATGCTCCAAGACAACCAATGACCAACCAATGACAGAAGGTGAAAGCACCTCATTGAATTCTAGTGATAGTGAGGACTTCACGGGCACTTATCAGAGACGCACCAGGAGAAATCATTCCAAGGTGATTAAGAAAGTTTGGAGGTGAAAGAATCATTGTAGTTACTGCAACGAGGATGGACACCAAAAAGCTGTGTGTCAGACACTCCAGGCCCAGAAAACACCTATGAAGAAACCAGCTGGTGAAGATATTCCACAAGAAAGTCCACCACAGGGAGATGATCCATATAGTTTCTTAAGTAAGAGATGGTTTTACTAGGTATAGTCATGTTTCATGGCCACAATTTTTAAATCATGCATTGCCAATAATTGTAAAAGTGATGATGTGTTTTCCATCACTTACTAAAGCAACGATAATGTTTTTAGCATTTTGTGAGTAGCTAGGGTATTTTTTTATTATTATGTAAAACTTGACCAAAGAGTATGTTATAAACTCTTGGCAAGTCTTGTTTGATTCATGTGCGGTTTTGTATGTGATCACAAAGATTTTCATGCAATGTAGATATTGAAAGTGTGGTTTGACAAGGACGTGGGCAGTGTGTGGGATGTCGTCATGCTTTTGGAGGACCAAAATCTCCTTAGTGGGGAGGAATGATAAAGGGGGATCCAGAAGAACAAGTGGCCTTGAAAATAGCTCAAAAATCAAAGTTTTCATATGGAAGTGAAACTAAGACCAAATCGTAGTACACATCGCCCTCATTCCAACGGTGTGAATGACACTCAAATCCGAGTTCGTATGGTCAAGTTATAACTGGTCAAAATTTTGGTCAAACTTGGCCAAGTGGCAAGCTTAAGGAGGCAACAAATGACAGGAACTCGGCACACATAATCTGGCCACCGGAAATCAATGAATTTGTTGAATAGTTAATTTTCCCAATAATCCTTATTTTCGACAAAGTTTAAAAAAAAAAAAACTTTTAAAAAACAAAAATATTAAAAAAATAAGAGGGTAGGTCTGGTGCCACTGATTGTATTATTATAATGTATTGAAATGGGGTGGAATGCGGCCAAACCCTACCACCCCTAGACCATATATAACATATAATATATATCGGGCGAGCCACCCGCAGACGAACCTAGCCCCCACCCTGCCATATGTCACATAATTCGAAGGTAGCAGGGCTTGAACCTGCTTGGATAGCTCGGTCAGCCCACCTCCCAGGTGCCCTCACCAAAAAAATAATATATTTTATTAACCAACAGTTCAAATTTATGTGACACTGTAAAACAACGTCCCCCCCCCAAACTTAACTCTTTTACCAACGAGCCAAATGACCCTCTTGTTATATTCGCTCGTTAATGTGATATAAAAACCCTCAAACTTATTCGATCAAGGAGTAAAGAAGTACTAAGGAGCTGTAGAACCCTGAGCATGTTCATGGGTTAGAACCCTAAGCGAGGACATCAGCGAGATTCCTTGAAGATTACCTTAGAGGGCCAGAGGTGACATTGTCAGAATTGGGCAAGTTTATAGTTGATTTTGGATGTTTTCACACCAGGAATTTAGTAGTGATATATGTTTCTCCATATGAGCTCTCCATTTTTAGGCCATCATCCATATTGGAGGTATAAGGGTCATTTTTGTAAAATTGATTATACTTGATTTTTTTGATGCCACTTAATGAAAAAAGGCCTCCCCACTATTGAGCATGAACTGGAGACATAGCCCACATTGGGTGAACTCCATAATCAAATCATTGTTCCTTTGATCTCATGATTGCTTATGTTTTTCCACTTCATTTTCATGTGGTTTAATTTACCTGGTTAACATGCTATGTTATATGTAATTCTAAATGCACCCTTAAGCAATAGATCTTGGATCATTGAATGTTGAAGGATAATCCTTATCAGATTCTAAGAAGTCGACTCATGAGTTCGCTTCAATGTGCTCAAACAAGCATTATTACTCATTATCTTTGTTCTTACTGAAGGAGCATGGTTCACAACAAGATCCTTACAAAATTTTTGAGGATCTGAAGTCTGGACCTTTTCCACTAAATGAATATAATCATTAGATCCTTCATCTTCCTTTTCTAAAACAGAGGAATCCTTGTCCTTTAAAGGAGGTAGTTCACAGGGATTCCAAATTTTAGCTTTGGAATTTCAATATACCAATTCTGGCGAGGTTTGAATAAAGGGAAAGAATTTTGTAAATGGTTTGTTTGCTGACAGAAGTGACAACAAAAAGTAGTATTGTCATAAACTAGAGCCCGGGTCCAATGAAAATCACCTATTTTTAAATTGATTTGGTCTAGCAATCCTTTACTAATATCAATTTCAACACAAAATTGTAAAATAGGTGTAGACACTAAGCTTCCCATAAGAATTACCAATTGCAAGGAAACAACCCAAGGAGTTTCCAATGCCCTGAAAGAATGAGTAATACAACAAGTGAGCAAGAAAATTAAGAAGTTGGACCCATATTGGCATCTTGGTAATTATTGTTGTATAAGGGTTAAAATTTGAAAACCAAGGGGTTAGTGTAGGTTTTAACCACGTATAGAAATTACCTGCATACAAATTCTAAAACAAAGAAAATAAACAATGCGAGAGCATAACACAAAAAACACATATACACAGATATTTTTCCCCTGGATCCCAAAACTGGGACTACCAACTTGATTTTTCATTATGTTCCTTTCAATGTTACAATACATATTTATACATGCCAAAGCATCCAATACCATGGACCGAAAACCATCGTGTCCAAAACCATGTGCGAAAAACATGCACAAAACCATAGGTAAGTCTGCCCAACCTAATATAGGGTCCAAAACCAAAATTTTCCGGGGCGCTGCCCCGGACCCCATAGAGTGGGGTTATCTACACCCCTCAAACCCCTTGTGACTCCCCCTCGCTATGCAATCGGTGCAACGAAAGGGGGACTCCGCCCCCCGGTTAACTACATGGGCTAGTCATGGAAAAAATATAACAACCCAACATTCTCCCACTTTTTGTTTTCTTTCCATAGGGGGCCACAAGAGAGCTTAGTCATTTATCCAACCCTGCAATGCCCATTGTTTCTCTACACCAAGAGAACTTCTCAGAGCTCACAGACTTTGTCAATGCATCTGCAGTATTCTTTAAAGTGTCCACCTTTACCAGCAACACCTTTTTGTCTTCTATCATATCCCTCACAAAGTGATACTGAACATCAATGTGCTTTGTCTTTGAATGATATGCAGGGTTCTTTGCCAAGAAAATTGCACTTTGGTTGTCACAATCTATCATTATAGCTCCCTGTACTAACCCCATACTTGAACACAATCTCTGCAACCAAATTGCTTCCTTTCTTGCATGAGTGGCTGCCATGTATTCTGCCTTTATAGTTGATAGTGCCACTACAGATTGTTTCTTACTCATCCAACTGAATGCACCTCCAAATAGGTTAAATACATACCCACTTGTAGATCTTCTCTGATCCAGATCTCCAGCCCATTCTGCATCAACAAAGCCACGAATATCCAACACTCTGTCCAATCCTGGTCTTCCTTGGTAGCACAAACCATAATCACCAGTGCCACGCAAATCCCTGAAAACCCGCTTCACTGTTGTCCAATGCTCCTTCCCTGGTTTTGACATAAACCTGCTCAATACTCCCACTACATGTGTAATGTCTGGTCTAGTACAGACCATCGCATACATCAAGCTACCGACTGCACTTGCATATGGAACACGGGACATGTCCTCTTCCTCTTCTTGTGTCTTGGAATATTGTTCAGCATATAACTTTACACCTACAGGAATAGGAACCTTCATCGGTTTACTATCCTGCATATTAAACCTCCACAATATTGTCTCGACATACTTCCTCTGGTTTAACCAAAGCTTCCTCTTTGTCCGATCTCTTTTAATTTCCATGCGTAAAATATAGTTTGTAGCACCAAGATTTTTCATGTCGAATTTGGAGGACAAATGGGTCTTCAAATCCTGGATAATTTCTTTGTCATTTCCAACCAGCAACATATCATCCACATACAAGACCAGATAAATAACACGGTCACTAATTAATTTAAAATACACATAGTGATTTGCTTTGCTTCTGGTGAAGCTAAGTCCCTATATAAATGTATCAAATTTCCGATACCACATCCTTGGTGATTGTTTTAACCCATACAGAGACTTCTTTAACTTGCATACCAGTTCTTTCTTACCCTTCACTGCAAAGCCTTCAGGTTACTTCATGTAGATCTCCTCTTCTAGATTCCCATGAAGAAATGTTGTCTTCATATCCATATTTTCTGCCTCAAAATCAAAAGCAACAACAACAGATAAAAGTAATCTAATAGAAGTTACCTTGGAAACAGGAGAAAAAATATCACCAAAATCAATTCCCGGCACCTAGGAATAAACTTTTTCTACCAACTGAGATTTGTATTTCTCCACCTTTCCTTCTGCATTTGTCTTCTTCTTTAACACCCATTTGCTGCCAATGGGTTTTCTTCCAGCAGGAAACTCCACCAGATCCCAAGCCTCATTTTTGTGTAAAGATGCCATTTCATCAACCATGGCCTCTTTCCATAGTTTTCCATCCTTTGAATCTACTGCTTCCTTCACAGTTTTGGGATCATCATCAGTAATAGATAAAGCAAAATTTGAACAAAAAGTTGATGGACTATACCTTTCTGGCTGCCTTCTTTCTCGAACTAATCTTCTCACACCCGGAGTTTGTGGCTCTTCATCCTCTGATTCCTCCTCTACTTAGAGTCTGATTCTTCCTCCTTTAGCTCAAACTCTATCTTCTCATGTTCCTTTAGTTGGACTTCATGTTTAATAACATATTTTACCTCTCTGAACACCACATCTCAGTTGGACACAACCTTCCTTGTTACTGGGTTCCAAAGCTTATAACCCTTTAAACCATCCTTATAGCCAATAAAGATGCAGTTTTCAGATTTACTATCCAACTTGGTTCGTTTCTCCTTTGGAACATGTACATATGCATCACATCCAAATACCCTCAGATGTGAAAGAGAGGGTTTCTTACCAGTCCATACCCCTTGTGGATTCTTATCCTCCAACGCTGATGAAGGTGATCTATTGACCAAGTAACATGTTGTCTCCACCGCCTCTGCCCAGAATTCTTGTCCTAACCCGGCACCACTGAGCATGCTTCTTGCCCTTTCCATCAATGTCTTGTTCATTCTTTCTACAACTCCATTTTGCTCAGGTGTGTATGGAGTAGTCTTATGTCATGCTATACCGCACTTCTTACAAAATTCTTCAAATTCCTTACTACAAAACTCTCCACCGTTATCTGTCCTCAGCACCTTTATCTTCTTCTCTATTTGGCTTTCCACTAGAGCCTTAAATTCTTTAAACCTGTCAAAGACTTTAGATTTCTTCTTAAAGAAATATATCCATGTATTCCTTGAGAAGTCATCTATAAAGGATATATACATAGTACACAGACTTACCCAGTGATGGAACCTTCACAGGTCCAAACGTATCACTGTGCACAAGCTCTAATATCGATTTTGCCCTCTTACCACCAGAGGGGAAATTCACCGAATTTTGCTTCCCATATACACAATTTTCACAGAAATCAAAATCTAGAGAGCTATTACTCATACCTTCTACCATACCTTTACCATGAAGTATTCGAAGTGCCTTCTCTCCAATATGTCCAAGCCTTTGATGCCACACCATGGTCTTCTCTCTAGAGACCACTAGATTTTCTTCTCTACTTTCAGGAACCACAAAGCTATTGCACCCATCAACAATAGTGCTACCTTGCAACTTGTATAGAGTTCCAATCCAAACTCCCCACATCAATACCAGTGCTCCCCGAACCATCTTGCAGGTATCCTTCTCGAACACTACTTTTACACCTGCATCATCTAGCTTGCTTACAGAAATCAGATTTCTGGCCAATGCAGGAATATGCAGAACACCCAGAAGTGTTCTAACCCTTCCACCTTGCAACCTCAACTTTACTTTTCCGCAACCAATGATTCTAGCCTTCCTATCATCCCCCAAGAAGACATCCCTACCATCATATTTCTCATACTCGCAGAACCACTCTCTATGGGGAGTGAAGTGAAAGGATGCACCTGAATCAATCAACCATGCCTAATGATCTACATGTGTGCTTGAAGAAGCCAAGTAAACATCCCCACCTTCATCTGAGGTGGTTTTCACCTCTGCAGAAGGAGCATCATCAGATCCCTTTCCTTTATCAGGAGCTTTAGATTTACAGTCCCTTTTGTAGTGCCCTTCCTTTTCGCATTTCCAGCGCACCACCTTTACAGGTTTTCCTAGAGATTTAGATCTCCCTCTAGATTTAGATCTCCCACTCGATGACTCATTTTTGTTTCTGTTCTGGGAGTGTCCTCGTACAAACAAGGCATCACCATTTTGGCTCTCCATATTTTTCCATCTCATCTCCTCCGTCAGCAAGGATGAGACTATTTCATCAAATTGCAAGGCAGTGGTATTGCTACCTATTGCAATAACTAGACTATCCCATGAATCTGGTAGAGAACACAACAAACCGATACACTTATCTTCATCTGAAATTTTAATATCCACAGACGATAACTGACTTACCACAGTATTAAACACATTCAGATGCTTTGTCACCGAGTCTCCATCTTTCATCCTCAGGTTATATAGCTTTTTCCATAGGAACAGTTTATTCACTAGAGACTTAGATTGGTACAAAGTCCCTAACTTTTCCCACAAAGCCTTCGTCATAGCTTCCCCTGATAATTAAGCAATACTGAATTTGAGACACACAATTGTATTGTGCTCTTTGGCTTCTGATCCAACTTCTTCCATTCTTCATCAGACACTCCCGTTGGTTTAGTACCCAGATCTACCGCGATCCACTAATCTTTATCCACCAACTGATCCTCCATCTTGAGTTTCCACAACTCAAAACTCTGACCATTAAATTTCTCGATCTCTATCTTTCCACTGCTCGCCATCTTCTTTCACCACCAAAATCGATCCCACAGATCTCCCACTGAACAGGGTCTACCATAGGCCCGAGTGAAACCCCTCAGCAACAAAGGCATCCCCTTGAAGCCAAAATAGCTCTAATACCAAATGTAGGTTTTAACCCTGTATAGAAATTACCTACATACGAATTCTAAAACACAGAAAATAAACAATACGAGAGCATAACACATAAAACACATATACACAGAGATTTTTCCCTTGGATCCCAAAACCAGGACTACCAGCATGATTTTTCATTATGTTCCTTTCAATGTTACAATACATATTTATACATGTTGAAGCATCCAATACCATGGACCTAAAACCATCGCGTCCAAAACCATGTGCAAAAAACATGCACAAAACCATAGGTAGGTCTGCCCAACCTAATATAGGGTCCAAAACCAAAAAAAATTGGGGCGCTTCCCTGGACCCCATAGAGTGGGGTTACCTGCACCCCTCAAACCCCCTGTGACTCCCCCCACTACACAATCGGCGCAACGAAGGGGGGCTTCCGCCCCCCTTATAATCCCCAGTTAACTACGTGGGCTAGTCATGGAAAGAATATAACACAACCCAACAGTTAGGAACAATATGACATTGCCCCAGAACCAGGACCCTTTTGATAAAGCTTCCTAGCAGTCTTCCTGTTCAGCAAACACCATAATGAAGAAGCCTTTGGAGAAGAAAATAACCTTGCAACTCTTGGTCCATGAAGAATGGGTCCATGGGTAAATATCAGTCAATCGGGGCCATAAAACATTAAAATGATATATTAGGGTTGACTCTGCATAGATTTGATGGGGGTTCTCAAGATCAATGTGAGACATTTCTATAGAAGGAACTTCCTCAAAGTTTTTGACCAAAAACGACCTAGGATCCACCTGGGACTAAGCTTCCTTTGGGGAGGGTTGTGTGTGCACATCATCTTTATAAGAGAAAGCTCAAGAGGGGCGATGCTTTCCCCCAATCCCCCCCATAAACAAAGGGCCATAATGATAACGACATTTTTCCGATATTATAGACTAAAAGAGGGGAAGAAGCATCCAGTTGTTTACCTTCGAAAAGTAGCCATTGCATGAGAGCAGGAACCCCCACCCAAATCTCCAGGGAGAGCTTGAGGTCCCATACCAAACCTTTGGAGAAAATCCCAAGGAACAACGAGTGCCCAAAGAGAATATGACAAAGATCTGATAAGAAATTTGAGGAGTCAAGGGTTGAGGGCACCAAACTAGGAAAAATAAGGGTAGCAACCATTTTCTGCTACCATCACGACCGCCATCATAGCCACTATCGTTGTTTCCCCTACCATTTTCACAGCCTCCATCATTGACTCCACTGTTACCCTAGATGAAGGATCCATCGAGAGCCTTAAGGAGTCTAATGATTCTTCCTACTAGGAACTACAAGCCAACCTTTTACGACCTAGACGTGGACTTAGTAGATTTGGCATTCCCATGATTGTTATGTTTATCAACTAGATCTGAGGGTTTTGGGGATCAATCTTTGTGCATGGATTCCCTTCACATCTACCCACATGATTTTTGTCTAATGCATACATTTTCCCTTCGCATCTACCTAAATTCTCTCCAAAACGTCCCCCTTGTCATCATTGAGCATGTTCATAAGCATGCAATCGTGGTCATGCAACCATGCATTCTGCATCCAATCATTTGGCCCATTCCTATTGATATTGTCACTCTACAATGTAGGACTGGAACTCAAATTTTCCATTATCATCACTCAAAGCTTTTGTACTTAGTCTCATTTCCATCAGTGAGCTTCAAGATTTACTTAAGCTTTGAAATTTTCCATTCATGGCTTCTCATGTGGTCGAACAACAATGCCTTCCACAACTCTGAAAGTCAAAGATCAACACTGAGTTTCCATGGATGTGTTATTTTTTTCAGTGTTTTCCCAAACAAATATTTGCGACTCAATCTTATCCGATCATCTTTAAGAAACACGGTATCACTGGAAATGAGCTTATCCAAGCAATATAATATTTGCAAAGCATCTTGAGAACTAGCATGTACTACCTTCAAGGCATCCTCATTGAATTGGGCCTTCTTCCTCTTGTGAGCTAGTTGATTCGCTATTTTGTGCTCAAAGTTGATTAAGAATCAATATATAAGTTAAACATATATGCATTTAAGAAAAAAACATGTAACAAGAATATTGACCATAAAGATTTATCTCCACCTCATTATGAGATTCTTAATTTGTAAATAGGTTTTGTTACAATAGCATGGGCCAATAGCATGGCTTATCAACACCACATGTCCAAAAATCGTCCAAAAATCCATAATTCATTTCATACCACATTTGCCCATATGACTTTTTTAAAATTAATGAATTTAATTAAAATGACAAAAATGGCATAACTACTTTGGAGATAAATCTCAACCTTTGATTTTTGTACACTATTAAGAATATTCTAGTATATTTTATGGAGATTAAATCCCTGCCATCCACCTAATAATTATTGATAAATGGGTGGAGAGGCGTTCTCCAAGAGATATTGTAATGTAATGTTTAACTTGATTTAGTTTTAGTTAAAAAAAATAAAATAAAATAAATAAAATAAAATTCCATTAGTTTTAGTTAATGGTTAAATAAATTTCCCTTTGATTCTATATATATAGATATAGTTTATTCAATAAAAAATATTTATGTATTTACTAAATTTAGAAAATAATAAAAAATAGAAATATTATATTTATTATTATTTTATATTCATATTATCATTAATTTTATATACATAGATATATATTATTTAAAAAATTATATTAAATAAATAAATTAACCAAAATAACAAACCATTAAAAATAAAAATAATCCAATTATGGGTTAATTTCTAAGTTTTTTTTTTAGAATTTGTTTTTGAAAACTCAAAATCTTTTTAGTTTCTCTTTTTCCTGGGTTTCTTTTCAATTTTATTATATATTTATTTTCAATTTAAATTAAAAAAATGTCTATATTATTATTATTATTATACCTGCCTCAAGTATGGTACACATTGAGTTTTACTTTGAAAGCCTATTAGTTTGTCTTTTGGTTGTTTAGTTTCACGTTGCCAATTCAAATTTTGTTATTTTTTTATTATTATTTAAAGTTATTTATTTGAATTTTGTTATTTTTTTATTATTATTTAAAGTTATTTATTTGGTTGACGTCTTATTATGGGTTGTTTAGTAACTTCCATTTCTATTAGTTACTAATTTTTTGTTTTTTGTTTTATTTATTTTTTTATTGTTTTTATTGGTTTTTTTTTTCATTTTCATGAATTATAGTTTTTTTGTTGTGCATATTTTCAATTTAAGATGACTTGTTATTATATTAAAAACATATTTTAATAAATTTAATTATATATATATATATATATATATGATTTATTTATTTATGTGTTTTATTATTATATAGATATATATATGTATAAGTGTATATATGTTAATATAAATAGTAAGGCGTAGTCTAACTAATAGACAATGGTATTTTCCACCACATGTTTTCTGGTTAATTTTAATCAAAATTAGGCAGAGATTTTTTAAAACTTGAGTTTAAGTTGTGCAGTTTGCAGAATTGTGAGTTCCCTACTCTATAGAATTATGAGTGACCTAAGTGTTTTTAAAGGTGTTGAATCTATTTACGCAAACAACAAAAAATTGCATTCTTTCTTGAAATTGTTTTGTCAAATTTTGTTGAAAATTTTTATTTCATTTGTAAGTTACACTATGCATAAACAATAATATTTAATCATATTTTTTAATTTTTGGTGATGGCATTCAACAATACAATATTTTATTAGTTGTTTTATTTTTGTGATGAAATCTTTGTCTCTACTATTTTTTAGTTTAATTAAGCTATATTTGAGCTAAGATGCAAGTACTAGCTACTATGTAGCCCTTGTTTTATTATAAGTTTGAGTCTTTTATGGTTTTTATTTTAATTACTATTTCTCCTAATTTTATTGACTTTCCATTTTCTAATTTTAATTTAATGTGATCATTTATTTATTTATTTATTTAATGATATTTGTAATTAAAATATTACTTATTGGATTTAATCGTTTCATCTCCACTTTATTTATGTGTTCCTTTGGTCAGATTTGGCCATAAAAAAATCTATGTGATTTATCTGGAAGAGAATTAAATTCCATAAAAAGATTAATGTAATGTAATGTAAACATTTTAGCTCGGTCAAAATAAAATAGAAAAGTAAAAATAAAAATAACCCTATAAAAATAAATTAATAATAATAATAAAAATGGTCCATAGTATTGAGAACTCATGGTATTGACCCATGGTATTCACGTGAAATATAATCTATTTAAAGGGGGAAATTAAACCAACCTAGATCCATCTTAACTGTGGATCTAAAGGGTCTAGAGGGATCAAATAACTTGATATGCAAATCTCTTTTAGAGTGAAAAGAGATTTGATCCCTTTCCGCTCTTGTTAGATCAGAATTAAGTTGGAGAGGGATCAAATAACTTGATATGCAAATCTCTTTTAGAGCGAAAAGAGATTTGAACCCTTTTGGCCCTTGTTAAATTGAAATTAAGTTGGATCTAGGCTGGTTAAATTAAAGTTGTGGAGGCTTTATTCCAAGATAGACACGCTTATCAACATCAACATAATTATTATTAAAATGTATGTATAATCTATTTTTCCATTAATATAAAAGTTTAAAACTATTTCAAACTTATATATATATATATATATATATATATATATATATATATATATATATATATATATATATATATAATTGTTATAAAACAATGATTAAAAAATTAATATCAAATGTTACAAATGAGTTAATTCATATGGTTACAATTGTAGAATATGTAGTAATAA
Source organism: Pinus tabuliformis (assembly GCA_031772625.1). NCBI lineage: Eukaryota > Viridiplantae > Streptophyta > Pinopsida > Pinales > Pinaceae > Pinus > Pinus tabuliformis. The sequence continues at coordinate 266,268,078 of CM062805.1, forward strand.
TGATCATGTGTGTGTTTGGTTGAGAGTCATCTTTATTATTGAGAAATTATAACTTTGCACTTAGATGTGCTTTACAATCCAATATAGGTGTAAACATTTAAATGTTGGCTCAATATGGGAGAGATGTTATAGTGTAGGTAAAATGAAGCATTAGATCAAATAATAATAATAGTAATAAAATGTAATGTGACACAAGTACTAAAAAAAAAAAAAAGCCCATAGAGGTAGCTCAATTGACAATCCTTGCTTTATGAAGTAAACAATGAGATTGAAGGGTTCAATGATAGCATCTCCACCCAAGTTCAAGTCTCATTGTGACATGATGCCTCATTGGGAACTGCCTTTGTACTGGTTATCTTGATTATGTTGACTATGTATCTCTTCCTTGATTCTTGCAAATAACAGGAATAATGATATCTACAATGGAAAAAAAATATATATCTACAAGATTTATCTTGACTATGTAATGCTTCCTCGGTTCTTGTAAATAACAGGAAGAATGATATCTACAATGAGAAAAACTAATAAGATTGAAGGTTCAAATCCTTATAGGTCAAGTAAAAAAAAATCAATTCAATTTACTATATTGTAATTTTGTTTTTTCTTTTAAACAAAAATGAGTATAGATGGATTAAACCTGCGTTGGTTTGCAGCCAAAAAAAACCGGGAGATACATCTTCAAAGTTCAAATCCATCTGGATTTCTAAACGTCGCTAGAATTAACTTCTTATTGACCAAAACCTAATAATAGATAAACGCTTGACACTTGAAACACTACATAGATACAATGGACTAACAATAGTATGACCAGAAATATCGAAACATAATTACAAAACATAGAACTATACATAACAATCTTTTCATCCTGTGCACAGAAACAACAAATTCCATTTATAAGCTAACATCAGATATCAATCGTTGTCATTGCTTGGTTGATTTAGATCGATTTCACACTTCTCTTTAGCTTCTTGATGATTGTCCAAGTCCACTTGAGCATCCCTAGTCAACTTCATATCCATTACTATGTTCCTCAAAGTGCCAACTTCATCAAGTAGACGAAAAAACTGAAGTTGAAGGGCTAGCAATTTATCAAAAAGCTCGATGTGGGAATGGGACATTTGGCAGCATTTTACTTTCATCTCATTATCAGCCTAGCAGAGTGCGTCATGAGTGGATAGATAATGTGAGAAAAGACTTTCATCTGAAGAGGTCTCAATATCAGAGGCTTTGTTCATTGTTCTCTTATTGCAGGCATCATGACTCCAGAGGAATGGAGGAGGCAATTGAGATAAGGCTCTAGAAATTCTGTCCCTAATTGATATTAGAATAGGGAAACAATTTACCATGGAGATTAGAAGGGAAACATAGACCAAACTGACACAAATACCAAATTCAAAAGTCCTCTTTGTTGATTGAACTTTATAGATATTTCTCATTGTCCCAATTACAAATCAATGTCCAATATTGAACCTGAAGTCTCAGGTGTTGAATATATGTCCCAAATTTTGGAAATTAACAAATTTATAATAACAAAGATAGATGTACGTTCTTCTATATAGATATCCAACAGCCTGAGATGAGATGGATCTAACCACCTTGGGACAAAATTTACCTCTTAACCTGAAAGCCCCGAGCGCCAGTACTCCTACAAACTGAAGTGCCTTTCCCACTCTCGAATAGACCTGAAGAGAGACTGGAGACAAAATTGAAGCTCTACCCAAAGGTTCCACCAGACAGGACATTGTGATGCCATAATTGAGGATTAAAGACTAACCAAGACCTAAAGATCCAAACCTTGGGGTGCATTGACGGTCTTAGAAATCCATCAACCAAGGGGGTCTCCCCGATGTGAAGTCCCAAATATACCTCACATAATTTGGTGTAGAAGCCCCAACCAGAATGTCAGCCTGGTTTCCATATATCTCGAAGATATGCCTTGGCTCTAACTATCAGCATAGGAGAGTGATGCAATGGTGTCTTTGAAAAGCAAGGGAGGTAGGCTTAGTGAGTGTGAAATTACAACTGTGTCAAGGTTCCTCTACTGCAAAGGGGGGGAGAAAAGTGAGCCTCTAAGTGATAGTTAATAGTACCATCCAGGAAGAGACACACATGGACCGGAAGGCTCTGCCTAACATCTAGTAGAATAGTCCACAGCGAATGCGACGGTCATTACAACCAACAAACAAGGAAATATATGTCTAGTATCTTGCGGAATAGTCCACAAGGATAGGACAACGATAACAACAATTACAACACATTCTCAATAAGATAAGCACTAAAATAACTGAAATAGTTCAACTATCTTAGTACATGTGAAAGAAAAGATTAAATACAAACATCCATGGAATAGTCTTACAAACATTCATAGTCCATGCATAAAGAACGTGCTCACCTTAAAAGGCTTATGTTATTAAGCTAAAGTTCCAAGACACATGTTTACAATGTACATCACTAGCCCTAGTAGTGGGACATTGGAGCCACCCCTTGCTCCTCAAAGAACTAGTTGATCTTTTTAATGCCTTCCAGGAGGAGCCAAGGTGAAAAGTGTTTTTCTCATATAATGAGGGGGTATATATAACCAAGGGGTGATTCTTGACCCTTGTGATTCTTTGACTACCCCCATGACTTTTCAACTTCCTATGACTTTTTAACTTACATGACTCTTCATATTCATGTGTGTCCTTTGGACTTGCACTTTACAATATATTTGATTACAATATACATGGTCCACACTAGTGATGTGGCATATGACAACTCATGACACGACTTGACATGACACTGCTAACGTGGACTAGCTTAATGATGTGGCAATGTCAAGTCGTTGCTGCTGCTGAGTGATAGATGTGTTCTTGGATATGCTTTCTCTTCTCCTCCGCATAGCTTGATGATGCAGAGTCTTCAATGGTCTTTGGTCTTGAAAAGGGGTTGCAAACTTGTGTTCCTTGACTTGCTCTTGATAGGTACGCTGGTAAGTTCAGCTACACATGAGTCTTTAGGCATTCTTCCCTCCTACTTCTTCTTCTTCTTCATCTCACCATGTCTTGATAGTGTACATGTTCCAATAATTCACTCAGGGCGGGACGACATCAATCTGAACACTCCCTAGTCTAATATGATGCATTGTTATCCACGAACTAAGCTCGGCATAAGTCACGACAAGGAGGAAGGGCTTAGTAATTGCACATTGCACAGTTCTAGTTGACAGGGAGTAAGAGTTTAATCACTGAGACTGCGCAAAGCACAACTCAGGCTTGACTGAAGAAATTTTCTGCACAGTCCTCATTGAGGAAAAAATTGTGCAGTGCCCACTAAGGGTCAGGATTGCGCAGTTCAATCAGGCAGTGGTTGTTGCAGGATGAGGCCTTGGAAGGATAGTTCTATGCAGTTTTAAGAGGCAAGGGGGACTAGGCAGCAAAGAGGCCTGAAGGGAAAATCTACACAGTTTCTGGGGATAGTGAGTTTCGGTTGAGGGAAGGACACTAAAGGACATATCTGCATAGTTATAGAGGTCAATGGAGGTTTGTCTCTCTACGCACTATGGGGTTCCAGTAGTCAAGGGAAAAGATTGAGGACTGAAAGTGTGAAGTGTGCAGTTCAAGGAAGTATGGGAGGGCAAAACTACGTAATTATGGGGGTCAAGGAAGGTTGTTGGACTCTGGAATTGCATAAAACCATTGCCCTGGAGGATAGTGACTACACACTGCACAATTCCAGGCAATAAGGTCACATCAACGAGGCTTTAGACTACATAGTGTGTAGCTCAATCAAGGCTTAGTGAAGCTAAGTTTCCCGATCGGGAACATTTTCTGAAAATGGTTGTGTGTGGGAACGGGGGTGGACTCATGATGAGCTTGACTTGTGATCACACACTTAACATAATTTGATGACACAACAACATAGATCATTGGAATAAACAAACAAAGCATTTCCCTCTATGTGACTGTCTCAAGACAAGATGTGAAAAGTGTGACACTTAAGATAGACTTTGGCATGACCATGACGACACTTGTGCTACAACATTCAAGACTTTGTGCACGAGTGTGATAGATGTTTACATGGTTAGGACAACTCATTTACACCAAAACTAACCTTTGAAACCACTAGAATAGGCTCACAAACATTACATAACAGTCAAAATGCCAAAAGATGACAAGTAATCCAACAAGCAAAAGGAACCAAAGAAATTCAGGAGAGATCATGCGATGAGCTTGAGTGTTTGAAACAATCAAGGAAAAGACCAAAGAGGGCTCCAAAATTTGAGTGCAGGCCAAAATCTTGGAGGGTGTTGCAGCAACTACAACAAGGTGAAAACACTCTTGGAAGATGGAGCACATAAATGAATGATCCAAAGGAGAGACCCCTTGCGAATTTAACACTTCCATCTCTGACAACACACAAATTTCATTATCACAATCATAAATTTCCCTTGACTTCACTTCAACTTCATCATCATTAAACTGTATGGAGGATATTTACAATGCTTGAGCTTAATTTTTCTTATGTTTCGAGCATGTGATTCAGGCAATATAGAGCGTGCGTAATGAATGTTGTCAATTAAGGACATATAATGGATGGAGGATGTGCCAACAAAAGACCTCTCATAAATATGGAGAAGGGATAATCCATCATCATTTGATATGATATTAATGCGAGTGGCGGAATTAGTTAGGGAGAGGAAGGTGAAATGATTGTGAATAATCGCGACAAGGTTCCAAGGAATATTATTTAAAGCCATAATAGATAAAGTCTGATGATTAGGGAATCAAGCAATTTGATATGAGCTCATTTATCCTTAACATGTTTTCTTCCATTGAGAAAGCCAAATTTGCCAAGTCATATGCCTCTAAATTATTGGATCTAAGAATATGAAATGAGTTTACACTATAGAAGGTTGTCATCAAACCTCTGATAATTTGAAGAATTCTGGCAAGAGAAATGTCTTTTTGGGACTTATCAAAATATAGATATTGGATTGTTATTAGGGAGTCCCCTAATATGATAAAATATTTCACTCCTGTGTCCCTTGCTATGTAAAGACCCTGCAGGAGGTTGTACATTTCTGCTTGGTTATTCTATCTTCTCCCTAAATCCCATGAAAACTTAGCTTCAACTATTTCGTCATGATTGAATAGAATCCCTCCTCCTGCCGCCCCTTTGTAATTTTGTTTTTATTAATAAAATTATAGATAATTGTTTTTCAAAAAACATAATCATAATATCTAATCACACTAAAATAAATTTAAATTATAATAATTTATATTAATAATCACAATATTTTAGAATATATAATTAATAAACACATGAAAACTTAATAAATTTAATTAATAAATGTATAATAAAAAAATATTTTTAAATATATAAATGTGAAATATATATAATATAAATATGGAGTAGTCTAACTAACATATGAAATGATTTTTTTTACCCAATGCAATTTCGTAAGATTGTGATTTTTTGTTGTTTAAATTGCACTTTTGAGTGCATAAATGGATTCATCGCCCTAAAAAACACTTGAGGCACTAGAAATAAGAAAATTAAGCAAATGATTTTTAAAAATCTCTACCGAATTTTGAGCAAAATTGACCAAAAAAAGTACCCATAAAAGAGCTATTTCATCTAACAGTTAAACTATGCATATAAATATAAATATAAATAATGATTCATATTGGTAACTATTATATTTTGGAAGTTCATATTTAAATTCAATTAATAAGCATATCAAAATTCAATATATATATATGTGTGTGTGTGTGTGTGTGTGTGTGTGTGTGTGTATAAAGTGGTATCAGAGCCAAAAACCAAGGTAGAGGTAGAAAGAGTTTCTTGTTGTAGGCGAAAGGTAAAGGTCGTACGTTGTGGTAAGTCCTTATTGAAGACCATTCGAGGTCGTCCTTTTGTTATGAAGGCATTAGACCACAAGTTGCAATTATTCTTGCGATTTTTCAGGTGTCTCTTACTTTCTCTCTTTGGATAATATGGATTCTAGGCAAAATTATTTGTTTTCTGAATCACGCAAAGAAGCACATGAGAAAAAAAGGTCTTGGTTGTCTCAATTATTAAATAAGGAAAGTAAGGATGTATTGTATAATACATGAGTTATCACTCAAGAGTTTGATCCTTAGCCAAACTGGACTCTCCTAGATATTGATGTGGATAAGATATATAATATGCCTATGTTTAAATTTAGAGATGTTAGTCTCTTCTATTCTCCTCTGTCAATATTCCTATTTCCTTGTCTCAGCAAGTCTACCAAGTTCCTTTGATCCATAAAGAAGATGTAGAATGGGGTCTTGAAAATGGATTTAAATATATTCATATTGGGCTTATATAGTTCGGAATCAATCCTCTGGTGCGACCGAGACTAAATACCTCATCATTGACCTGTGCCCTTGATTCCAGAGCCAATGCTTTTAATGATGCATTAATAGGAGGTTTTCAGAGTCCTTTAAATAATGGTCCTGCATGGTCTTCGGTAATTCCCTGTTACTAGGTCTCATTGATAGATCCTTACATTAATGAATTTCTGCAAGATTGCATTCAATTCCATGGGTTTAGTTTTGCCCCGAATACACAAATAGCTCAGCTTCATACTACAATCTGTATCTGTTTTGTCACATCAAGCATGCCTCCTATAAATTCCAAACTACACAAATGAGCACTCAAAGAAGGAGTTATAATCAGCCCTGGTAATGCAACTCCACTCCATATTGGATTTAGTGAGCTAACCCTTCCTGAAGAATGGTCAATTCCGTACTAGCCTCTCTCTCAAAAGTATCCCCAATTAGCTAATGCATCTCACGAATTGAGAGTATTATCCATAGGTGATGGTCGGACTAGTCTCAGATTCTAGACTCCAAACCCATTAAATCGAAGTTTGTTAGTAAGACTTGATAGAGCACCTATTCCTCCAAGATTGTCAGTTTCTACTTTACCTGCTACTAGTTTTGGTAGTCATGTACAGATGCATAAATCCATCTCTTCTCGGTCATGTGTATATTGTCAAAATAACACAAAAAATCCCAAAAATAAATATCAGACTATTGATACTCCATCCAGTTCTCAGTCACACCATGGTCAACATTCTGATTGTCCTGATTGTGTCATGATTCCCACATCTGACATAAAAATGTACAGTCTTCCCAGAGAAAAACCTGGAAACAGAATCACACTTCCTGAGAGAAGTTTGGAGCCAACAAATACTACTCCAAAATTCAAAAATGGTTCTGTTCAAAGTGATCTTCAGTTTTTGCATTATCGATCATCTTCAGAAGCCGAACCTTCTGAGCTAGTAAAATTTCTCAATTACAATAATTATCAGTTTGTATGTTTGGCTCAAAACTTAGATGATTTAGCCAAAGACATTCTTGAAGTTAAAGATCATGTCAGAATGATACACCAGACATATGATACTATGTATGCTCATCAGAGTGGCCAAGAGGAGCAATTAAAAGAAATCATAACTCAATTAGGAGTTATCAGTAAGGCAGTGTCTAGCTTTCAAGACAATTTTCCTAGACCTAGATCTCCTCCCAATTATGAAGAAGTTGAAGCTGAGGGTCTGAAGTTTTCTTATTTCAAAAATTCCAAGTCATCTTCTACCCTATCTCTGAAATCTATTTCTAATGAATTTATAGATACTTCAAGAGTAACAGATGGAGCCAGATTAGCTAGAGAAAAGCTAGATCTGATTAAGACCAAGTTAGAAAGATTCAAAACTTATGAAATCAAGATGGCAGGACAAGAAGACACTGGTGAGTCTTCTAAACATAAAAGAAATGAATCATTTCACTTCTCACATAAAGCTCCAAGAACTTCAGGGTCTGATATTGGATCTCAGTCCCAAACCAGTCCATTTTCTAAATGGGCTCATTTCATGTCGTCAACAGAAGCTCAAGAAGAAACTACTCCTACTCCCAGTAGCCAAGGATCAACCTTTTTTATTAATTTTAACTGTTTGAATAGAGATCAAACACTAATCTTACTACAAAAGATTAATGCATGGGCTAGTAAGAGAAAAGTTGACCTCAAAGCCACATGGAAGTATGTAGTCATACATGTGACATGGGCACTAACAGGTAATGCTAGACTTTGGTAGGAAACATTGAAAAGAACTGAACAACTTGCAATCTTAAACAATGAAGATCTCCTTGAAGCTATGTTAATGGAAGTATTCCAGAGTTTCTTGGTACACTATCAACAAATTCAGACCATTATGAACAACTGTTCATGAGTCAAAGGTTGTGCAAATTAGATTTGTTAGATGAATACTATTTCACCATGAAAAGGTAGTACTATAAAATCCCAAACCACCAAAATATTGCATATATGCATCATTATATAGCATCAATGCCCAGCAAAATTCCAAAGCTTGTTCACCAAGCACTTTCTTCTCAAAATGTCTCAATAGATACTCTATCCTTAGCTTCTTTACAACAACATATACTTCAAATTCTTAGAAACGAGTGTGCATCTTATAAGACCCATAAGAATGTCAAGAAACAGTTAAGTTTCAGTCCTAATCTTTGCAACTCTTTCTCGGAAACTTACCACTTTGGATGCTTTAAGAACTCCTCTAGAAAGAGTTCTCATATATCCCAAAGTCAAAAGTGCAATTGCTCCAAGCCATGGTATAGATTCCCTAACCATTCTAAAAGAAGATAGCATCAAGAAAGAAAATTCCCCAAGAATAGATATGTATTCAAAAGGAGGTCAAGACCAGCTAGGGAATCAAAATGTTTCATATGTGGGAGAAAATATCATTGGGAAACTAACTGTCAAAAAAACAACAAAAGAGGAATCCAGAAAAAGATTATGGAGTTATCCAACTCCTCACATAATCCAGCCGATTGGGATTTAGTCTCTGAATCAAATTATGAGTTTGAATACTTTTCTGTGAATACTGACTCTGATAGTGACATTGAAAATGTATTTCAGAAAATTTCAGTAACAAATGATGCTACAAGTGAAGGTGATTGTACATATCTCTCTGGTTGCCTTATGTTTTCTTTTAATAATACTCAAAAACAAATAGCCAATCTCCAGAGGTAGATGGATTCTCTCAATCCAAGCCTAGTTATCCCAAGGGGATGAATCCAAGAGAAAATTAATGCACTGACTATGGAATCCTAGCATCATCAAGACCTTGATCCTATAGAATGGTTTACAATAGAATTTACACCAGAGCTGAACAGAGAATCAGGCCATGATGTTGTCCTAACAGACATCATAATACTTGAAGAAATTATACGAAGAGACAGACAATAATTGGTCAGCATATCAGAGAAAATTCAAATTAAAGTTTAGAATCTAGATGAACTCAATTCCAAATTTATATCATCTATCTTTGACAAAGCACACACAACAACTAGGCTGAATACAGAAGAAGAACCAGTGAAATAAATTAGTGGCATTGGAGACAGGATGGTCATTCTAGTTTCCATCAAAATACCAGTATTCAAAAGCTACCAGTTAGACACCCAAATTGATATAGGAGCCATGAGTAGTTGCTGCAAATACAAAGCTATCCCAGCTTATTATTGGCAACCAACAAAGGTACATTTCAAAGTTGTTAACAAACAACTCATGAAGATTTCTTATGTAGCTCCTGATTTTCCTATATATATTTCTTCAAAAATTGTATATGTTACTCTATATAATTACGACACTGGATCTGATATTCTTCTTGGTCAAGATTTTGTAAAGAGACACATGCCAATGATTGTTAATAAATACTAGATCAAATTTAGTGTCGAAATTTAGAAATTATCTGTCCTTGCGACAAATACATACTCTATCAGGATTCCTCCTAATAATGTGGATACAGTCACGGAAGCTATTGAAGACCTATCAAAAATAAAAAAAATTGTCAAACATGTTGAGCTACATGGGCAAGAAGTTCTCAAAGATATTGCGTGTAAGCTCTCAAAAATATTGGTTCTGAGAAAAGTACTTTGTTTCACTTCCTTTCAGGACAAGGTTTGATCACAAACCACAAAAGGCCTCAGCCAACCACATGAGCCCTACAGAGAAAAAGTTGTGCCAACAAGAAATCAAACAACTCCTGGATAGGAGATTGATTGAACCTTGCAAAAGTTCATGGGCATGCCCAACCTTCTACGTCAACAAGCACTCAGAACATAAAAGAGGAAAAAAGAGGTTGGTGATCAATTACAAGGCATTAAATGAAGCACTAGAACCCATCAGGTATCCTCTACCCAGCAAAGACATTCTCCTTGCAAAAATCTCAGGTGCTAATGTGTTTAGAAAATTTGATTTGAAAAGTGGTTTCTGGCAGATAGGCATAAATCCTCAGGATAGATATAAGACTGCCTTTGTTGTCCCAGGAGGACAATACCAATGGATAGTTATGCCTTTTGGCCTAAAGAATGCGCCTTCTGAATTTCAAAAACGCATGGAGGATATTTTCCATAATTTTGATTTTGTTATTGTATATATTGATGATTTTTTAGTTTTTAGCAGAGACATACAACATCATAAAAAGCATCTGGAATCATTTTATCAGGTTGTTTTCAAGCACAACTTAGTTCTATCTCCCACTCAGGATAAGTTTATTATTGCTCAAACCAAGATCGAATATCTTGGATTATATATTTCCCAAGGGAAGATACAACTACAACCTCATGTTCTGCAATCTCTATTAAGATTTCCAGACCAACTTCCAGATATCAAATCTGTCCAAAGATTCTTAGGATGTTTGAACTATATCCAGAAATTCTATCCAGAACAAGCTAAGGATACCAAAATTCTTTAGCAAATATTGAAAAAGGATTCAGTATGGCTACCATAGATGACTAAAGTAGTCCAGCGCATCAAAGATAAAATCAAGAATTTTCCATCTTTATCCCTTCCAGAATAGGATTTACCTTTCATTCTAGAAATTGATGCTTCTGACTCTTGTTGGGCTACTATTCTTCTACAAAAGCATCATAAGAGAGATGAGATTTGTGCTTATGCTTCAAGAACATTTTTGGCGACTAAGTTAAAATATCCATCCTCCCATAAAGAAATACTAGTTGTTAAGAATGGGATTAAAAGATTTCGCCTTTTCCTAAAAAGTGTGCATTTTACTGTCAAGACAGATCTCAAACATATGAAAGGTATGATGCAAAATAAAAAAAATTGTTAGTGTTGATTTGGGGTAGCATCGGATGTGCTCTAGCCACAAAATTTGTTGGAGAGGCTAAGGCACATGAGATCTCCAATACCCAGAAAGGGTTTGGGCAGATTCTAAACAGTTTGGGAAACATTAAAATAATTATTATTTTTAATGGAGTCCCTGCGTCTAAACTTAGGGAAAATAAAATATTAATGTGAATTAATATAAAATTGTGTTAGAATGGTCCAAATTCATGGATCAAGCCAAATCTAATCTCATACATTTATTATAGACTTCTCGGCCATTGAATTATCAATGAAAAATTTATAAGAGGAGGCTTGAGGGTCACTTGGAGAATACACCGAGTTGATCAAGATTTCGACTTTCTGGGGTTGGGTTTGCTGAGGAAGTCGAGAGATTGATCAGAGTTGCAGCTGAGGGGTAGTGAATACAGAAGTAGAGAGGCAGAGATAGCACCAAGAGGATCAGCGCAGTAGTTGAGAGTGAAGGATGCAGAACCAGCCAGGGGTTCATGCAGAGCCAGCCAGGGCTCACGCAGAGACAGCCAGGAACTGTGCAGTGCCTCAGAGGGCCAGTGTGGGTGACACAGAGGGCCAGAGGCCTGACGTTATTCCTCCAAAGGCTGATGCAGGCCAAGCCAGAGTGACGTCGGGAAAATGTTGGGCCAGAAAGGGCTGACGTTGTCCCTAGAGACTGACGTTGGGGTTTCGTGGGGCAGATTGGAGCTGTGAAGCTACCAAAGTGTTTATCTGGGGTTTCAGCTGGAATATATTCTTCCGAATAGAAAAGTACTACTGTCGAGATTATTCTCTATTGGGTGAGATGGTTTTGGCACCTAGATTGTATTCAGAAACTGCATAATAATAAAACCCTTAGATAGTTGCACCAATTTTCCCGCATTGGGTTTTTCTAGGGACATTGGTCCAAAAACAACAGTGTCACTTGTGTGCTTGTTTTGTTTCCTTCAATTGATGATCTGTAATGTGTTTATCATGTACTTGTATTTATTTCTAGTATTTAGATGGTACATAACTTGTTAATTAACAGAACAAGTAGGTAGGAATAAATCAGTAAAGTACATTAAAGGTTTCTAACAGTTAGACTTAGAAATTCCAACATGGTATCAGAGCGTGGTTGCAGATCATAGGAGAACTGAGGACATCAGCTAAGCATAGTAGCAATAGCAAGAAACAGTTGTCCCGAGTGACAGAAGTTGTTCCTAGCAGAGTAGCAGCAAGGAAGGGGTGACGCAATGCCTACGTCATCAAGATTGAGCCAAGAAGAGGCTAGCGCAGAGACTGAGGAGGGCAGAAAAGGCTCACGCAGAGCCATGCAGAGACCAGGAGGGTTGACGTAGTTGGCTAGGGGAGCCCTTCAACCAGTGACTGATTGCACAGAGCTTAGGAGCTCTAACCTTCAGTTTGTTGGGGTTTAGGAGGTTGTGGGTAAGCTGCTGAGTGGAGCTAGTGGGGTATTGTAGTCAGAACAGTACCTAACAGGGAAAGGCCAAGGAGGAGGGAGTTTCTATCGAGGATTTCTAGCCTAGAAATCCGTATTAGTGGTGCATCTACACTAACAATTGGAGTGGGGGAATCTCGACACTAACAGAAGGGTTTCCGGGAGGGAAATCAAGGCTCAGAGGGAGTCATACCAACAACTTCCAGGAGGGAAGTAAAGGAGCAACGAGATGGCAATGAACAGGTAAGAGACTAGGACAGACTGTACAGAGCCTCAAACTTTGTAGTCTGGAAGGCCAGAATCTTATCCGTTATAGATAGGAATCGTGTCAAGCACTTTGCCTTGAGGACGATAGCAATCCTAGTTGACCCAGCTGATAACGACAAGTACGAGGAGGCAATGGCGAGGGCCACGAGCATCATTCTTGATGGGGTCAAGGACCATGTAGTACCACATATTTCCGAAAAGGATATGGCAAATGAGATGTGGGAGGCCCTAAAGAAATTGTACCCGCATACTTCTGTGCAGAGAAGGATGTTACTAGAAAATCAACTATGATCATACCAGATGTAGAAGGGAGAACATATCAACCCCTTCCTCAGTCGATTGAAGGAGATCCGAGATCAGCTAACTTCCATAGGAGCCACGCCGGATCAAGAATTGACGGTGAGAACAGCCCTAAATGCAGTCTCAGAAGACTGGGAGGTGTTTGTCCAGAGCATACTGGGCAGGGCAAACCCTTCTAGATTGGGAGGAAATGTGGGTGGCACTTTTCCAAGAAGAGATCAGAAGGCTGAGCAAGGTGGGAGCTGTGGTAAGGGGATCAGAATCAAGAAGGAGGAGGAGGTGGATGTTACCCTAGCATCTAAGGGAAAGCAGGAGAAATGGAAGAAGAAGGACCTCTCTAAGGTCAAATGCCTCCACTATGGGGAGCTGGGTCATTATGCAGCCTAGTGTCCAAGGAAGAAGAGTAAGGGAGAGGCCTCCGAGACCAAGGTTGTGCCAGCAAGGGCAGAGAAGGAAGTGGAGTCAGACGATGACTATGCCATGAGTGCACACACACCACTTGGGTGGAAGTGGGGAGACATCGAGCTGTAGTCAGACGGACTATAAGCGATGAGGGGCAGGATCCTCAAGGTACCCAGCCTCTTGGATTAGACCTTGCTATGAGAGCCCCAAGAGGAGTAGCAGTACTAGCGGATATCAGTAGAGACAGATGCCGATGGAGTGACACAGGGAGCTATAATGCAGGATTACCAGGACATCGTGAGGCAGTAGTGCGAGAAGCATGGGAGTGTTGCACCAGTGCAAGATGGCACATAGAGGTGTGCAATGGTGCATGATGGATGGAATAGTTGCAGCAGTGCAGAGGTCAAAGAGGAATCACTCGTCAGTGACAAAGGGAGCTTCAACATCATGGGTGTCTCTAGCCTAATAAAGATGACAGAGTTGGGAGATTAGTTACTTACTTCTCAGTAACTGGGTTATAGTGATAGTGTTATGGGCAGCACGATGCAACAGGATGAGAGGGAGTTGCAGTACAGATGCAATAGCGGCAGTGGTAGGGCCATGGGTAGTAGTACATGATGAAATAGTGCAGATGATGGGCAGTAGGCCTAGCATCAACACAGGGACCGATGCCAGATGATTAGGGTGATACTCAGTGAGGAGTATTACTAGAGCATAGTCCTCGATAAGAGGGAGTGTTGATTTGGGGTAGCATTGGATGTGCTCTAGACATGCAAATTGGTGGAGAGGCTCAGGTACATGAGATCTCCAATACCCAAAAAGGGTTTGGGAAGATTCTAAACAATTTGGGAAATATTAAAATAATTAATATTTTTAATGGAGTCCCTAAGTCTAAACTTAGGGAAAATAAAATATTAATGTGAATTAATATAAAACTGTGTTAGAATGGTCCAAAAGTCATGGATCAAGCTAGATCTAATCTTAACCATTGATTAGAGATTTAATCTTAGCCATTGAATTGTCAACGAAAAAAGTATAAGATAAGGCTTGAGGGTCACTTGGAGAATACACCGAGTTGATCAAGATTTCAACTTTCTGGGGTTGGGTTTGTTGAGGAAGTCGAGAGAGTGATCAGAGTTGTATTTGAGGTGTAGTGAGTACAGAAGAAGAGAGGTAGAGATAGCACCAGGAGGATTAGCGCAGTAGCCGAGAGTGAGGGACGCAGAACCAGCCAAAGGTTCACATAGAGCTAGCCAGGGCTCACGCAGAGCCAGCCAAGGCTCACGCAGAGCCAACCAAGAGTTGCGCAGTGCCTCGGAGGGCTAGCATGGGTGACGTAGAGGGCCAGAGGGCTGACACAGTGCCTCCATAGGCTGACACAGGACAAGCCAGAGTGACAATGGGAAAACGTTGGGCCAGAAAGGGCTAACGATGTCCCTAAAGGCTGACGCTAGGGTTTCGTGGGGTAGATTGGAGTTGTGAAGCTGCCAGAGTGTTTATCCGAGGTTTCAACCAGAATATCTACTTTCGAATAGGGAGGTACTACTGTCGAGATTATTCTTTGTTAGGTGAGTGGGTTTTGGCACCCAGATTGTATTCAGAAACTACATAATAATAAAACCCTCATATAGCTGCACTGGTTTTTCCCGCATTGGGTTTTTGTGGGGACATTCATCCAAAAACAACGGTGTCACTTGTGTGCTTGTTTTGTTTCCTTCAGTTGATGATCTGTAATGTGTTGAGCATGTACTTGTATTTATTTCCAGTATTTACATGGTAAATAACTTGTTAATTAACAGAACAAGTAGGTAGGAATAAATTAGTAAAGTACATGAAGGGTTTCTTACAGTTAGACTTAGAAATTCAAATAGTGAGAACAAGAGAATTCCTGAGTCCTATGATGGGCACTTTGGCTCGAAGGATTTGATTTTGATATTATCTACAAAGCAAGGAAAGAAAACTATCTTGTTGATATGATGACCAGAGAAGGAACAGGAGATCTAAAGGTTATATCCATCAAAAAGTTTGAGATAGGAGAAAGTTCTTCTAAAACCCAATCTCAAATCAATTTATGTCCATCATGTCATTATCAGTTCTACTGGGATTGTTTTTCTCAAAATATTTTATCACTGCCATCAGAGATCCAGAAAATGATTTTAGAAAAATGGTTCAATTCTGAGAATGGGAGACATAGTTATAACATCAACTGGAGCCTCATTAATAATAATCACATCTATTTTGGTCAAGCCAGGGCAAACCACCCAAAAATTGTTTATATCTTTGATCCAAGTATAACTTGGATGGATTATTATGGAATTCTGCAATATGCCAGAGCTTGGGGGAGAATTTTTATTGTAATGTATTGTGAAGATGTTGTTTCCCCTTTCAGACATTGGAGCCAATGGATGGATCTGTTGATGTATTCATTTGTTCCAAGGAAAGATGATCTTGGTAAAGTAAGCCCACATTGGACTTTATCTTTTCTTCATAAAGATATGGAAGAAGGCAGTCTGAGATATGATATCTTTGGATATGATCTTATTTATCAAGGTACCATAGTATTGATCATCCTTGACAACTCTCCAACAAGTCACCACTTCAACATTGGCATTGATTATTTTGGAAAAATTAGTAATCTACCATCCAATTGTGATCCTTTTATGGTATCTTCATCCTTTTCAGCTTGCTTTGGACATTGTTAACAGGAAAAGTGTCTACTCAGAACGCCCCTATCCCACTAAGGTGTGACAGTACCTTAGAAACAAACAAGGAAAACTACTCTCGTATTCTTCTTTATGAACTATAAATGAAGAGGAATAGGATGAACCAACCTGTGTCTTGCGCTAGTCCTTTGATCCAATCTCTCTCCTCTTTGACAGCTTCCAGCTACCTGCTTCCTTACTTGCCCAGCTTCACCAAGTTCCTGCAAGATCACAGAAGAGGAAAACTACACAAAGACATGGATTTATATTCATAAATAGCTTAGGATCAGATTTAAGCTAAACATGCAAATATAACAAAACATCATTGATACACAAGCATGTAGGAGAAACTCAAATAGTTTTATTGATATAACAAGAAGGTCCAGGAGTAGTTACAACCGATGATTCCTGATCCAGCATCAACCCCTCAGCAAAGGAATCCCCTCTTCACCTCCAACAAAGCATAAATCACCCAATACTCTGATCTCTATCTCAAAACCAACAGCAATTCTCTGCAATGTACAAAATTCCAGCCTCTGGATCTCTAGGATGAGGGATCCATATATAGATGTATGCAAAGAGGATGAGTCAGCTTATGATTTGACTTGTGGCTTTTCTCTGTCAGTTCTTGCTTCCACTTCGAGACTGAGAGCCTCTTACTCATCCTTGGTCGAACTCAGTGAGGCAAGTGTCATTGGGGAAGATTCTGGAAGCTTCCATTGTCTGTCCACCTTGCGGAATGACACTGCCATTTGTCATTTCCTGCTCAGCACACCCTGGTAGTGCATTTAGGTGCGTTGCAACGCACCTAGCTAGTGTACTTGGGTGCTATGCAACGTAGCTAGCTAGTGGAGCAGCTGAAATGATCCTGATTTGACTGATTCTGAGCAGTTTCTGGTGGAGAACTTCTGGGAGAAGCTGTAATTTGTTGACCTTGTTCCTCTAGGGGTCGAAACAACACTTTTAGGGACTTAGGATCCCTTGGTTTATGGACATTTCAAGCTTAGAGCTGTAAGGCACAAAAATGTCTATAACAGTTGCCCCCTAAAGTATGAGGCCGTTTATCGGGTGAAATGCTTTATTAGGAGGATCCGAAGTTCTTTCAATGCTGGGAGGAGACTTGTAATAAGATACAATACAATATATTATCTTCATACTGTTTTCATGATTTAGCTGAGGCGAGCATTCCCATGCTCAGCTTTATAAATTCATTTTCATGTACATAGGACAGACAATCGTCTGATGGTAGACTGATGATTCTGATAGAGCCATCATCCTTTTGGTAGGATGATTATCTGTGCTGCAATGCTGTACATTTCAATGTCTTTATTTTCCTGAATATATATCGCAGCCCGGATGGATGAAACTAGATCCGGGGTCTTTAATCTCGTCTGATCTTTACTCGAAGTACAAGTCGATCCATGTGAGAAATGTTTTGAAGTCGAACATGGAAAGACATCGCTTGATTACCAGTCAATGATGTAAATTGTTAACAAGCGCGAGAGGAATCACCGATAATGATGATGACCCTCAAGGTACTGCAGTACAATTCACGTGGTGTGAATAAAGGACTTGGCGTCGAACACCATGCAAAATCTTTCGGTCGAAGGTCATTGATGTATACCTGTCGCCGGAAGTGAGAAACTTGCCATTGAGTCATGCAAGCTTCAAAGTACTGAATGGGGTGTTCCTAGATCAACTTCTTGGATAATGAGCTGGAGTCGACAAGAAGCGATCCGTCAAAGGAGGGCCTTAATGAATCCCACATCAATGACATGGAACGGAGCAAATGATTTTGATGGAGGTGAAAACGATCTGATGATATATGGTTCAGGATGGCGGTCATGAAAGAATGAAGTATAATGTATGGTAGTGGATGGGACACGGATGACTTCTCTTGAACATGTCGGCGACACTTATGTGATGGATTGGTAGCATTTACCCCAAATGTGGATGGTATGGCGTGACCATGGCGATGTGACCGGTGAATGAAACAACCCAACCCGACTCAGGCACGGAGTGGAAGTGTCATGTTCAAGAGCGACTTGCTACCAATAAAGATTCTTTGAGTTTCTTCCCAATTTTTCCCCAGTCATTGCTGACCAGTACCTCTTTATTTTTGTCAAGCTTGAGGAGGATAACATATGCTTGTTCTATAATTTTCCCTTCGGGCAAACCTATCGCTATGTTTTAACGAGCCTAGCGATAGTGAAACTCGTTCTCGTCTAAAGACAAGTTTGTCGCTATTAATCTTTTTAACGAGTTTAACGATAAAGACAACTCGGTCCTTTTCATTTTTAGAGAGTCTGAAAAGGTAGGTAAAGGTAACTCCGAAATTCCTTGTTCGTCATCTAATCCCTTAAGTCCGAAAAAGTATAAAACAATACAGAAGGGATGAATTTTCGATAGTTTTAACGAGCCGAACAAAACAAGCGCTCGATCTTTTTGTGCAATAATCCCTCAGGTCCAAAAAGATTAAAATCTAGAGGAGGGATAGCACTTCCGGTCGCTTTAACGAGATGGAAGGCCAAAACTCGGCAATCTTTTCATATTTTACGAGTCAGTTGAAAAGAGCTTAAAGAAGACTCGTCTTTTGAGGAACGAGTGATAAAATGGGTAGCATCTGATTCCAGGTAAGGGTTGGAATTTTCCAATCACGGAAGTGTCACAAGGATGGCTAGTGAAATCACTCTTCGCAGCTGTTCCTCAAAATGGGTAAACAATCAAATGGAGGTGAATGATCAGCCAAAGGAAAAGTGGAGGTGACGGTGCAAACATGACCAAGGCTTTAATGGCTGAAATGCTTCATTCACGGTGGTTATTTACCGGGGAATAGTTCATTTTTAAACGAGCTTAAACGCGGGTGGAAACATTTGCTCATGTCTTATGTTTATTTTTTAACGAGCTTGAACTATGTGCTAAAACTTCTCGATTAATCCAGTCATATGATAATAAATTCTCATATAAAAATGGCAATTTTTAGATTTTCGCCCTACATCCTTTCTTTATGCAAGTTAGGTGACGACTAATCCTACGAGTTTAAAGGGTTAGAGGTCCTAAAAATTTTAAAAATAAATAGCCGCCCCTCGTTTGCACTCCAAAAGGTTTGCATGCCCCCAGGTATAAAATATGGTTTCAAGGTTACCCCTCAATTTGCAGACAAAACATTTGTTCTATCAGGAAAGGCCTACCTCTTACAGGTTACCCAAAGATTGTTCTATTCGCGGTGCAAACAAAACACTTCTTCGGCGATGTCTACCGAGATAAACAAGGGTGAGTGACTCAGTTCTGTCAACTCACATAACTTTGACAAGAGAATCTTATTCTAGAATAACCCCTCTTCCACCGACGGACGGGGTATAGACTAGTCATATTCTCCCGCGGAAACCTACCCTATACTCGAAGTTTTCCTGCCGAAGCAGACCAAGATGCATGCCCCCTGGGTTTCAGTCATATCCCTCCGAATTACTCGCGCTCATCGGGAGGACGGACTGGAGATTGAGACATTTCTTGCGTGAAGAGACCATTTAGGGATGGTATATGACTATTTGCTATGCGTGATCCGGGAAATGAAAGCTGGTCCACGAGCATGACCACTCTTCCTTCGTGCGGAAAACACATTACTCTAAAGAGTGAGGAGACGATGGCTCCCATGCAATAAATATAGTCTCGTCCAAGGAGTAGGTTATAATCCAAGGGTCCTTGAACTACCATTACATTCATTTGAACTGTCTTCCCTCTCAATGTTATGGGCACATTGGGAAGGATCCCTAAAGGTCGACTGGTTCCTTTATCAAAACCTATCAGATTTCTCATCTCAGGCAACAGCGATGGCGAACCAAGTGCTTTCCAAGCAATAGAGGAAAGGATACTCACAGAAGCCCCCTCATCTATGATGGTACCAGCCATGACCATTCTATATATTTTAACGATAATTTGGAATGGTATGCTTGCTGGTAAACGGGGTCTGCCTAGTTGATTCCAATCGAAGGAGACAACTAGGTTGCTTGGAGGAGGGACCGAGTAGACGGCCGGATATGGCTCTGACGAACTTCCCTCCTGCGGAAGGGAATGGGTAGATTGCCCCCATGTTCGTCGGAGTCTGTGTTGATGAAAAGAATTTGGACAGTGTCATCCTTGTTCTCTTCAGTGACTGTATCATCCGAAGATAAAACCTCTGAAGGCAAGATCGGTTCAACTGCCGCCTCAACCTTTTGACTTTCGTCTGGTATGGATTCATATGGTTTATCTTCGATGATAGGCGCTTCAGCTGACCACTTGAGCGGGCCAGCTGGATTCTCAACTAGCGACAGACTTGGCAAGAGTTTTTTATATCCAGGAGGAAGTCGTAACGGTGAAACCGGACGATCATCCAAAACTCTTTTCGCTTCGTCTAAGAAGGGACAACGGTGGACGGCATGATTGCCTTCGCACAGTTTACAGGGAAATCTAGCTTTCCCTTTTTGTCCTAGGGCTTCACTTTCGCTAGTTGACGGTGTGCTTTCAACATGATCATCAGAGGTTGATGACACCGGATTGTGCAAACGAGGAGACCAGTCCCTTAGTATCCGAGGGATGCAAGGACAATCTCTGTGAAAGTGGTCTCCTTTGCAAATGACACATGGCGATTTAGGCCTGGTCGGTGCAGTGTGTGGATTTTCGTTAGACGACACTCATTTTCCCCCATTCGCCTTTGGCTCCTTCTTCTTCTTCTCTTTCTTCTTCTTCTCTTTCTTCTCCTTAGGAACTTGACTTTTGGCTTTGCCAGCCCCATCAAGCGAAGAGGAAGGAGGAGAGGAAGAATTAGAGGAAGTAGAAGGTTGGTGGGCAACTCTGGACTCGTCTAATTGCTGATTCGATTGTTCAGGAATAGTGGTGTTCTGAACGACATTGGTTGAGAAGAGCCATACTGGCAAGCCAATTGTCAGTCCTGGAAGTGACAATGTGGCCATATGGGGTGCACCAACATCTCCCCAAGAGGAGAAGGGACTAGGATTTCCACCAAGGGGAATTCCTTGGTTGGTAGACTCCATTTTCTCAACCTAGGATCAACGTAGGAAAAGGGTATGAATATTCCGTTTAAAATAAATTTTTAGATGCTTTGACACAACTTGTTTTTTTAGTTTCAAAGAGTCGAGAAAAAACAAAAGATGACTCTAGTCTCCTTCGATTTTTAATGAGCCTGAAGTGACAAGTGCTCAGATGGACCTTTTCTGTTAAGGAGTCTGAAAAGGAACGAAAGGGACTGCTCTGGAGATCTAGGTAGAGGGAGTACAAAACCAATCGCAAAACTGCAGAATACTTTTTACGGTACGGCAGTCAATCTTCCCGAATGCTGTGTTCGGTGCATTGCGATCAGTAGGGCGGCCGACACGACTTCCTATGGATAAAAGATTTTAAGCCTATAGGGGTCTCCCAATATATACTCGACGGTACGTGGGAGCACAAGTCCGTACTGGCACTTATCGTCTCAAAGTGGAGGAATCACCCAACCATCAGTGAGGACAACAGTTACCAGGCTTTACGACGCCAGAATACGTCTCTAGCCTAGACCTCTAAATGTTGTGCGTTAAGTTCCAAAGCGTTGTTAGATTCATTCAATTTATTTTAAGTTGATCTTTCTTAGAAGTTTTCCTTTTGGGATCACCACGAGATGTAGATGTAATTCCTAAAATGCAATCTAAAGATGATAAGAAAACTTTTATCTCTTTTCAGCAACGAAAATCCTAGCTACAAGGGGAAAAGAAAGACACAATCTTTTCTCAAAGAGAAAAGAGCACACTGTAAATGCACTTTTCCTAAATCAAGCCAAACAGACTATCAATATGCAAATGCACATATGCATGTATTTGTTTTCACTTTCTTAATATTGATGCCTAAAAAGAAAGTTGATGTACAAATCTGAATTTGCTTTCAAGTGACAAACACAAACAAGCTTCTTTTCGAAATCAAAAGGTAGAGAAGATTACGACACTTTATGATTTTGAAATAAACACTCGTTTCGACACTAGAAAGTCTCAAATTCAAACCAAAGGCAAAAGTAAAAGCATAATCGACTGTCAACAGCAAATGAACTTTCTCCTAAGATCAAAATCGACACTTACGACAGATCTAAATCAAAGGACGACAGTATGACTATTCTACTTTTTCAATGGAAAACTGTAAATGATGTAACAAACACACAAAGAACATCTACAGCCTTTTTGTACAAAGGAGGCGGAATTAAGGCAAAGAAAAGGGGTTTTCAAACAGACACACACTGATCACAGGCTGCAAAATCAGAGACAAAACTGAAAAATGAAGCAAAGAACCTCAGCTGCACAGGGCTAGGCTGATCAGCGCACCTGTTACACAGAGAAACTGAATTGCAGCGCAGGTAGCCCTCTCGGGAACTGCGTTGAAATGCAGAATCTCTTCACAGAGCCTGCGCTGGGGCAAAAACGAGAATTCTATCCGGGTTCTGGGTCACGGTTTGCAGTTTAATATATGGTTTTTGGCCGAGTGAAAGCAATCAGTAATGCACAATCAGAGGGTGGATTTAAAGGAGGTCTAAGAGCTATCACAAAGGGTAATCAGATCATTTGTGAATCAGCTGTTCAAATCATAAACAAATCCAGTGAATGGATTGAAGTAGCAGGTGTCTACTTTGCATTTGATAATGGCAAATGCAGTTCGATTGCTACTTCTGTGTTTATGAAACAAACAACAAGAGAAACACAAACAAACTAACTAGACACGATCCCCAGCGGAGTCGCCATTTTGTTAACGGGAAAAGTGTCTACTCAGAACGCCCCTATCCCACTAAGGTGTGACAGTACCTTAGAAACAAACAAGGAAAACTACTCTCGTATTCTTCTTTATGAACTATAAATGAAGAGGAATAGGATGAACCAACCTGTGTCTTGCGCTAATCCTTTGATCCAATCTCTCTCCTCTTTGACAGCTTCCAGCTACCTGCTTCCTTACTTGCCCAGCTTCACCAAGTTCCTACAAGATCACAGAAGAGGAAAACTACACAAAGACATGGATTTATATTCATAAATAGCTTAGGATCAGATTTAAGCTAAACATGCAAATATAACAAAACATCATTGATACACAAGCATGTAGGAGAAACTCAAATAGTTTTATTGATATAACAAGAAGGTCCAGGAGGAGTTACAACCGATGATTCCTGATCCAGCATCAACCCCCCAGCAAAGGAATCCCCTCTTCACCTCCAACAAAGCATAAATCACCCAATACTCTGATCTCTATCTCAAAACCAACAGAAATTCTCTGCAATGTACAAAATTCCAGCCTCTGGATCTCTAGGATGAGGGATCCATATATAGATGTATGCAAAGAGGATGAGTCAGCTTATGATTTGACTTGTGGCTTTTCTCTGTCAGTTCTTGCTTCCACTTCGAGACTGAGAGCCTCTTACTCATCCTTGGTCGAACTCAGTGAGGCAAGTGTCATTGGGGAAGATTTTGGAAGCTTCCATTGTCTGTCCACCTTGTGGAATGACACTGCCATTTGTCATTTCCCGCTCAGCGCACCCTAGTAGTGCATTTAGGTGCGTTGCAACACACCTAGCTAGTGTACTTGGGTGCTATGCAATGCAGCTAGCTAGTGGAGCAGCTGAAATGATCCTAATTTGACTGATTCTGAGTAGTTTCTGGTGGAGAACTTCTGGGAGAAGCTGTAATTTGTTGACCTTGTTCCTCTAGGGGTCGGAACAACACTTTTAGGGACTTAGGATCCCTTGGTTTATGGACATTTCATGCTTAGAGCTGTAAGGCACAAAAATGTCTATAACAGACATGAGCCACCTTGGCTCGCTCAAATCATACCTGGAATAAATCTTGATCCTCATCATGAAGTACCCACTGATTCTGATTATGAATATGATTCTGACAGAAGTCTGAAAGGACATGATTGGTAGACTCTCATTTCATCTTTCTCAGCTTTCGAGGGGTTCACCCATGAAGAATCTCCTCTGTGTAGTATGGTGCATGGTTTACTTGCTTTCGTGAGTGGTGCATGGTTTACTTGCTTTCGTGGGTTCCTCCTCAGGAATCTCCACTGTGTTTACTTTTTTGTAATCTGCTTTACTTGCTTTCGTGGGTTCCTCCTCGGGAAAATTTTACATAGTGGAGATTCCTGAGGAGGAACCCATGAAATCAAGTAAAGAATATTACGGAAAAGTAAACATAGTGGAGATTCCTGAGGAGGAACCCACAAAAGAAAGTAAACCATGCACCACTCACGAAAGCAAGTAAACCATGCACCATACTACACAGAGGATATTCTTCACGGGTGAACCCCTCGAAAGCCGAGAAAGATGAAATGAGAGTCTACCAATCCTGTCCTTTCGGACTTCTGTCAGAATCATATTCATAATCAGAATCAGTGGGTACTTCATGATGAGGATCAAGATTTATTCCAGGTATGATTTGAGCGAGCCAAGGTGGCTCATGTCCAAAGCAAGCTGAAAAGGATGAAGATGCCATAAAAGGATCACAATTGGCTGGTAGAATACCAATTTCTCCAAAATAATCGATGTTGATGTTGAAGTGGTGGCCTGTCGGAGAGATGTCAGGGGTGATCAATATTGTGGTACCTTGATAAATAAGATCATATCCAAAGATATCATATCTTAGACTACCTTCTTCCATATCTTTATGAAGAAAAGATAAAGTCTAATGTGGGCTTACTTTACCAAGATCATCTTTCCTTGGAACAAATGAATACATCAACAGATCCATCCATTGGCTCTAATGTCTAAAAGGGGAAACAACATCTTCATAATAAATTACAATAAAAATTATGCCCCAAGCTCTAGCATATTGCAGAATTTCATAATAATACATCCAAGTTATACTTGGATCAAATATTTTTGGGTGGTTTTCCTTGGCTTGACCAAAATAGATGTGATTATTATTAATGAGGCTCTAGTTGATGTTATAATTGTGTCTCCCATTCTTAGAATTGAACCATTTTTCTAAAATCATTTTCTGTATCTTTGATGGCAGTGACAAAATATTTTGAGAAAAACAATCCCAGAAGAACTGATGACGGCATGATGGACATTGATTTATGATTGGGTTAGAGAAGAAATTTCTCCTATCTCAAACTTTTTGATGGATATAACCTTTAGATCTCTTGTTCCTTCTCTGGTCATCATGTCAACAAGATAGTTTTCTTTCCCTGCTTTGTAGATAATATCAAAATCAAATCCTTCGAGCCAGAGTGCCCATCTTAGGACTCAGGAATTCCCTTGTTCTAACAATTTTTTATTTTGCAGCATACCTTTCATATGTTTGAGATCTGTCTTGACAGTAAAATGCACACTTTTTAGGAAAAGGTGAAATCTTTTAATCCCATTCTTAATAGCTAGTATTTCTTTATGGGAGGATGGATATTTTAACTCAGTCGCCGAAAATGTTCCTGAAGCATAAGCACAAATCTCATCTCTCTTATGATGCTTTTGTAGAAGAATAGCAACCCAACAAGAGTCAGAAGCATCAATTTCTAGAATGAAAGGTAAATCCTGTTCTAGAAGGGATAAAGATGGAAAATTCTTGATTTTATCTTTGATGTGCTGGACTGCTTCAGTCATCTGTGGTAGCCATACTGAATCCTTTTTCAATCTTTGCTGAATAATTTTGGTATCCTTAGCTTGTTCTGGATAGAATTGCCGGATATAGTTCAAACATGCTAAGAATATTTGGACAGATTTGATATCTGGAAGTTGGTCTAGAAATCTTAACAGAGATTGCAGAACATGAGGTTGTAGTTCTATCATCCCTTGGAGAATATATAATCCAAGATATTCGATCTTGTTTTGAGAAATAATAAACTTATCCAAAGTGGTAGATAGAACTAAGTCGTGCTTGAAAACAACCTAATAAAATGATTCCATATGCTTTTTATGTAGTTATATGTCTGTGCTAAAAACTAACAAATCATCAATATATACAATAACAAAATCAAAATTATGGAAAATATCCTCCATGTGTTTCTGAAATTCAGAAGGCGCATTCTTCAGGCCAAAAGGCATAATTTTCCATTGGTATTGTCCTCCTGGGACAACAAAGGCAATCTTATATCTATCCTGAGGATTTATGCCTATCTGCCAGAAACCACTTTTCAGATCAAATTTGTTAAACACATTAGCACCTAATATTTTTGCAAGGAGCATGTCTTTGCTAGGTAGAGGATAGTTGATGGGTTCTAGTGCTTCATTTAATGCCTTGTAATTGACCACCAACCTATTTTTTCCTCTTTTCTGTTCTGAGTGCTTGTTGACGTAGAAGGTTGGGTTGCCCATGAACTTTTGCAAGGTTCAATCAATCTCATGTCTAGGAGTTGTTTTATTTCTTGTCAACACAACTTTTTCTTTGTAGGGATCATGTGGTTAGCCAAGGCCTTTTGTGGTTTGTGATCAGACCATGTCCTGAAAGGAAGTGAAACAAAGTACTTTTCTCAGAACCAAAATGCATTAGGATGCTCTGTTGTGCATTCTGTCCTAAGCTTACATGCAATATCTTTGAGAACTTCTTGCCCATGTAGCTCAGCATGTTTGACAATCTTTTTTATTTTTGATAGGTCTTCAATAGCTTCCGTGACTATATCCACATTATCAGGAGGAATCCTGATAGAGTATGTATTTGTCGCAGGGACAGATACTTTCTCATTTTGGACACTGAATGTGATCTGGTCTTTATCAACAATCATGGGCATGTGTCTCTTTACAAAATCTTGACCAAGAAGAATATTAGATCCAGTGTCGTAATTATATATTGTAACAAATACAATTTTTGAAGAAATATATATAGGAAAATCAGAAGTTACATAATAAATATTCATGAGTTGTTTGTTAACAGCTTTGAAATGTACCTTTGTTGGTTGCCAATAATAAGCTGGGATAACTTTGTATTTGCAGCAACTACTCATGGCTCCTGTATCAATTTGGGCATCTAACTGATAGCTTTTGTATCCTGGTATTTTGATGGAAACTGGAATGACCATCCTATCTCCAATGCCACTGATTTCTTTCACTGGTTCTTCTTTTGTATTCAGTCCAGTTGTTGTGTGTGCTTTGTCAAAGATAGATGATACAAATTTGGAATTGAGTTCATCTAGTTTCTGAACTTTAATTTGAATTTGTTCTGCTATGCTGACCAATTGTTGTCTATCTCTTCATAGAATTTCTTCAAGTATTCTGATGTCTGTTAGGACAACATCGTGGCCTAATTCTCTGTTGGGCTCTGGTGCAGATTTTGTTGTAAACCATTCTATAGGATCAAGGTCTTCATGAGGCTAGGATTCCATAGTTAGTGCATTAATTTTCTCTTGGATTCATCCCCTTGGGATAACTAGGCTTGGATTGAGAGAATCCATCTGCCTCTAGAGACTGGCTATTTGTTGTTGAGTATTATTAAAAGAAAACATAAGGCAATCAGAGAGATATGTACAATCACCTTCACTTGTAGCATCATTTGTTACTGAAATTTTCTGAAATGCATTTTCAATGTCACTATCAGAGTTAGTATTTACAGAAAAGTATTCAAACTCAGAATTTGATTCAAAGACTGAATCCAAATCAGTTGGATTATGTGAGGAGTTGAACAACTCTATAATCTTGTTTTGGATTCCTCTTTTGTTATTTTTCAGACATTTATTTTCCTAGTGGTATTTTCTCCCACATATGAAACATTTTAATTCCCTAGTTGGTCTTGACCTCCTTCTGAATACATATCTATTCTTTGGGAATTTTCTTTCTTGATGCTCTCTTCTTTTAGAATGGTTAGGGAATCTATACCGTGGCTTGGATCAATTGCACTTTTGACTTTGGGATCTCTTTTTGGAGGAGTTCTTAAAGCATCCAAAGTGGTAAGTTTCTGAGAAAGAGTTGCAAAGATTAGGATTGAAACTTAGTTGTTTCTTGACATTCTTACGGGTCTTATAAGCTGCACACTCATTTCTAAGAATTTGAAGTATATGTTGTTGTAAAGAAGCTAAGGATAGAGTATATATTGAGACATTTTGAGAAGAAAGTGCTTGGTGAACAAGATCTGGAATTTTACCGGAATTGATGTTATATAATGACATAGATATGCAATATTTTGGTGGTCTGGGATTTTATAGTACAACTTTTGCATGGTGCAATAGTATTCATCTAACAAATCTAGGTTGCACAACCTTTGACTCATGAACATTTGTTCATAATGGTCTGAATCTGTTGATAGAGTACCAAGAAACTCATGGGATAATGCCATTAACATTGCTTCAAGGGGATCTTCATTGTCTAAGATTGCAAGTTGTTCAGATATTTTTAATGTTTCCCACCAAAGTCTAGCATTACCTGTTAGTGCCCATGTCACTTGTATGACTACATCCTTCCATGTGGATTTTAGGTTAGCTTTTCTCTTACTGGCCCATGCATTAATCCATTGTAGTAAGATCAATGTTTGATCTTTGTTCAAACAATCAAAATTAATAAAAAAGGTTGATCCTTGGCTACTAGGAGTAGGAGTAGTTTCTTCTTGAGCTTCTGTTGATGACATGAAACGAGCCCATTTAGAAAATGGACTAGTTTGGCCCTAAGATTCAATATCATACCCTAAAGTTCTTGGAGCTTTAAGTGAGAAGTGAAATGATTCATTTATTTTATGTTTAGAAGACTTACCAGTGTCTTCTTGCCCTGCCATATTGTTTTCATAAGTTTTGAATATTTCTAACTTCGTCTTAATCAGATCTTGCTTTTCTTTACCTAATCTGGTGCCATCTTTTACTCTTGAAGTATCTATAAATTCATCATAAATAAATTTCAGAGATAGGGTAGAAGATGACTTGGAATTCTTGAAATAACAAAACTTCGGACCCTCAACTTCGACTTCTTCATAAATGGGAGGAGATCTAGGCCAAGGAAAATTGTCTTGAAATCTAGACACTACCTTACTAATAACTCCTAATTGAGTTATGATTTATTTTAGTTGCTCCTCTTGGCCACTCTGATGAGCATACATAGTATCATATGTCTGGTGTATCATTCTGACATGATCTTTAACTTCAAGAACATCTTTGGCTAAATCATCTAAGTTTTGAGCCAAACATACAGGCTAATAATTATTGTAATTGAGCAATTTTACTTGCTCAGAAGGTTTGTATTTTGAAAATGATCGATAACAAAAAAACTGAATATCACTTTGAACATAACCATTTTTTAATTTTGGAGCAGCATTTGTTGGCTCCAAACTTCTCAAGAAGTGTGATTCTGTTTCCAGGTTTTTCTCTGGGAACACCGTACATTTTTATGTCAGAAGTGGGAATAATGACACAATAAGGACAATCAGAATGTTGACCATGGTGTGACTGAGAACTTGATGGAGTATCAATAATCTGATATTTCATTTTAGGAGTTTTTGTGTTATTTTGACAATATATACATGACAGAGAAGAGACAGATTTATGCGTCTATGCATGACTAGCAAAACTAGTAGCAGGTAAAGTAGAAACTGACAATCTCAGAGGAATAGGTGCTCTGTCAAGTCTTGCTGACAAACTTTGATTTAATGGGTTTGGAGTATGGAATCTGAGACTATTCTGACCATCTCCTATGGATACTACTCTCAATTGGTGAGATGTGTTAGCTAATTGGGGATACTTTTGGGAGAGAGGCTAGTACGAACTTGACCATTCTTCAGGAAGAGTTAGCTCACTAAATCCAATCTGGAGTGGAGTTGCATTACCAGGGCTGACTATAACTCCTTCTTTGAGTGCTCATTTGTGTAGTTTGGAATTTATAGGAGGCATGCTTGATGTGACAAAATGGATACAGACTGTAGTATGAAGCTGAGCTATTTGTGTATTAGGGGCAAAGTTAAACCCATGGAATTGAATGAAATCTTGCAAAAATTCATTAATGTAAGGATCTGCCAATGAGACCTGGTAGTGGGGAATTAAAAAAGACCATGCATGACCATTATTTAAAGGACTTTGAAAACCTCCTATTAATGCATCATTAAAATCATTGGCTCTAGAATCAAGGACACAAGTCAAGCATGATGTATTTAGTCTGGGTCGCACCAGAGGATTGATTCTAAAATGTATAATCCCAATATGAATATATTTAAGTCCATTTTCAAGACCCCATTCTACATCTTCTTTATGGATCAAAGGAACTTGGTAGACTTGTTGAGATAAGGAAATAGAATATTGACAGAGGAGAACCGGAAGAAATTAGCACCTCTAAATTATTTTAATTATGCAATTATATATATAATATAATCAATGATATGCATATCACATTAAAAATTAAATAATAATAAAAAATATAAAACATGTCAAAGTGAACTGCTCCACATATATGTCACCGAGATTTTAATAAAGTAAAAGTAAGAATATTTGAATATATAGAGATGTAAAATTTATATAAATATAAATAATAGATTTTTTTGTAAGCTGAGTATTTTCCATTAAGAAAAAATTACATCTTTGATATCAGCTTTCACAAAATTATACTAGCCTCACTTTGACTAGATTTGTTGGCTAGTATGAGATATACCAAAGTTCTAATTCAATAAAAATTGACTGCACTACTCAAAACATTAGATATCTACATGACTAGAAAAACAACATAAATAGAATCAAATGGACAACCAATTAAGTGTCAGATGATGTCACAGGATTTGGGTCATCTAGGAAAGTGCCCAAGGTTACTAAAAGGTTGAACTCACGCTATATATGCTTTTCCATATGGGTCAAACGAGCTTCTAATCGATAAGGTTGTCTTGCATTCTCCATTGATTCCATTCTAGATCATTAAGGAAGGAGATGATTTCATTTTTTTAATCATGCTTCTCCTTAAGAACATGCCCCAATATTGATTTCAGTTTCCGGTGAAGAGTGACCATATGCATATATTGATTTCTCCTTCCCTTGGGTTTGGGAGCCATTAAGACACTTCTTTCGTAAGCTTAAAATTTTAAAAGGTTTTCCTATCCCTGCAGAAATTGATTTTAATCCATTTAATTTAAACCTGAGTTCTAGGTGAGGTTACTATTTTATAAACATCGATAACCTCTTGGGTTAGATCCTCAGTGAGAGACCTACTAGTCTAGCCACAATCCATTTCTCCTCGTTGGATACAATCACATTGTCGTGGAATGGTGACCTGAATTGTCCACAGGACCTCATCGACCCTGAGAAGCAAACATATGCAATTCCCCTAAAAATCAAACCAACTAAACTCCTTAAACACAGACATGGAATTATGATAACTAAAGGGAATTAGACAGTCCCCCTTGCCCCAAAACCAAAGAACATATACAACCATCTCCTCACCTGCAATAGAAAAAAAACTATAGTGATGCGAGAGTACTAGGACCAAAGCCACAAGGAAGTGGTGAGGAAGTGAGAATGTCAAGAGGCTTATAGCCAAGAAGTAAAAGATAAATTCAAATGTAGTAGAGCCTTTGAGAGCATACCAGCATATATAACCACAATCTCTACCATGACTAGGAGAAATAGACATAAAACCACCTAGAAACCTCCTAGAACGAGAAAGCAGAACAAACAAAACTATTACCTCAACTTGAGGCCAAGATAAATTGACAATGCCTTCTCATAGAACAACACCAATGCTCTGCTAGATTGCAATGCACCATTCGAAGCCATGAGTTTCATAATGGATATGAGCTTTCTTCAAGCCAAAATTCTTCTCTTGTCTATCTTCCTCCAAGAAAGAACCTTTCCGTTGTGCTTTAAGAGGTAGAAAAATTTTGTTTTTGAGAGGATTAATAGTTAGAAAGAACTTTTCCTTCCTTCTCCAACTTATATTTCCCACTGCAGACTCCCACATTTTCAAGCATTCTCCATCAACAATTATGAAACCTAGGTTCACAGTGATGCATGATACCCCCTCCTACGGCCCAAGATTACCACTCACCAAAAACATTGGCATGCTACACAACTGAATAATCGAGAGAGGATGTATAGATATCAAGCACCTAATTATAATAGATGTCACCCTTCGCATGAATGGTGCATGGGGGGGGCACGCCACCCCTCTCCTTAATGGCCTTGGGAGTCAGTGGGGTAATGGTCGTCATTCCGCGCCCCCCCCCCCCCCACCCCGAGCTCCATCCTCATTTGTTCCTACACCCTCATCAAGGTAAATATAGATAATATTATTAAAAACTAGTATAGATCCATTTTAACTTTGGATTTAGCAAGGGTTAACAAGAATTAAATCTCTCAAGCTACAAACTTTTCCTTAAGTTTTGTACTAAAAAAGGTTTGCATCTTGAGACATCATTGGGTAGATCTAGAGTAAAGATGGATCTATACTAATTTTTTAACAATTAATTTTCGGTAAGTGATCGTGATGATCATTGCTCTCCATATTATTATTTTATTTATTTATTAAATAATTTTCACCTTAAGAGGGAGTAAAAGTTAAAGCTAAGAACTTGTCATTTGAAAAGATATACAAGTATATTAACACAATGTTTTGAGATAGAATTTTAACCAACACTGTGTTTTGAACAACTTGCCTTGAGACAAAATTAGAATGATACACTTCTTATCTAATAAAATCCTTTCTTACTTTATTCCCCCACAATTTTTATTTTTATGTGTCATTTTCTCTCTTATTCATATTCATATAGGGTGAGTCATCTATTGAGTTGTGATTTAGTGACAATTCATAGTAGTGGTTATGATGATGACCCAAGTTCAATTTTGAATAGACATGCTCTAGCTTTGTATAATTTTTTTTCCAAATGTAGCATTTTAAAAGTTTATTGTCCTTTCTATTAGAAGTGTCAATAAGTTAGTTAGCTTTCTTGATTGTATCCATGTGAACAATGTTAACCATAATTAATGTATTATTTGTCCTTATATATAACAATGCCATTTTCTTGGATTAGCTTTTTTGTCTATATTTTTATGAATAAATGTTGACCATAATTAATGTATTAGTTTGTCCATATCTATAACAATGCCATTTTCTTGGATTAGCTTTTTTGTCTATATTTCTCTCTTATTCATATTCATATAGGGTGAGTCATCTATTGAGTTGTGATTCAGTGACAATTCATAGTAGTGGTTATGATGATGACCCAAGTTCAATTT
Source organism: Pinus tabuliformis (assembly GCA_031772625.1). Classification (NCBI taxonomy): domain Eukaryota; kingdom Viridiplantae; phylum Streptophyta; class Pinopsida; order Pinales; family Pinaceae; genus Pinus; species Pinus tabuliformis. Next base: position 266,301,468 of record CM062805.1, read on the forward strand.
TGAATAGACATGCTCTAGCTTTGTATAATTTTTTTCCAAATGTAGCATTTTAAAAGTTTATTGTCCTTTCTATTAGAAGTGTCAATAAGTTAGTTAGCTTTCTTGATTGTATCCATGTGAACAATGTTAACCATAATTAATGTATTATTTGTCCTTATCTATAACAATGCCATTTTCTTGGATTAGCTTTTTTGTCTATATTTGTATGAATAAATGTTGACCATAATTAATGTATTAGTTTGTCCGTATCTATAAGAATGCCATTTTCATGAATTAAGTGCTTAAGTTTTATATTTGGGTTTAATTTATGTAACAATGTAGTAAAGTACCCATATGGCAAAGAGACCCTCTTACTTACCATAAATTTGACAAGAAATTGATATAAATTTTAAGTATGATTAGAGTTCATCTTGGTTCAAGCTATGTGCATGATGACATCACACCCCTAAAGTTTTTTTCCTAATTTTACACTTAAACTCTTAAAAAAATAATTAGAATTCTAAATGGATAAGAACTTTGACTTCGTAGTCAAATTCTAGGATCTAAGGCGAAGTTGTTACATTATTAGATGGCTCTTGTAACAACACCCTATTCTACCTCATATGAAATTCCCAAATAGAGGGAGATTCTTTATTCTTATCCTCCCCATGCTTTTGGGAGGGCTATCTTGTCCCATGCCACCCACGATAGAACTGTTTCCTCCTTTCCCCAATGCATAAAAATGACCACACATTTTTCTTGTCACGGGGATGAACCACAATAGATGGTTTGAAACATTAACTCAAAAACCAAAATATGATTATTCTGAAATACATTTTAGTTAATATAATTATATTATTTTTCTTAATATTTATATATATAAATATATAAAACAAACCAAATTACCAATGTAAAGATCATCACCGAGAATGACAAATAGCTGAGAGTAGATTTTAATGAGACATTAACCACAAATGCATGTATAATTAACCTAAAATGCATGCATAAGTAAAACATTATAGGTTGGGTGGAAAATATTCTATATGTTGCAAAATATATGAAACATAATAAAGGTTTGGGATCGTAAAATATCACATATTCTATTTCAAAATTTTATAATCCCTATGTTTGGTTATTGATATGCATGATACCAACCAAGTTTTATCGAATCATAGGAGTATAAAAATACTTTGATACCAAACTATTTAAGAGTAAAAACAACGCTCATTATAAGATACTCCTAACTACAATAATATTATATCCATTATAGTTAGATGCATTGAGAAAGTAGAATTTGGACATTAAAAATTAAATTTATAGATAAAAATGAGATTTTGGTTAAGATTAGTTAGTTTGAATAAAAAATAGGAAGAAAATATAAAATTTAGAATATAAAAAATAGATTGAAAAATGAGATATAAAAGAAGAAATGTATCAAATTAATTAAAAAACACTAAAATTATGGAAATTTTTAAGAACGGGAATTTTTTTTTAATTAAGAAACATCGCCCATTTTATTAGTTTCTATTATGCAAATGTTTGATGTTATTTTTTATAAAACTATTCAAATTTATAATGATTTTATATGGCCTCCTAAAATAATTTTGTGATTTTTAAGGTAAAATAATCGTTTTATAAAAAAATTGAGCAAAATTGAAGATAACGAAGTTTTTTTTGGGAAAAAGCATGTAAAATTAACCCATATGCAAATATTAGCCATTAAATATTTCCATGTGGAAAACCACTTACAAGAAACTAACAAATCTTACATAGACTAGCATCATCAATCTAACTCCGAATCAATCATTGACCGAGAGGGATCAAATCCATCAAGACCTTCTTGGAGTATAAGATATTATTAATTTATTATAATTAATAAACTAAATTATTTATAATAATGTATAAAGCATTTATGATAATGTTATTAAATTAATATTTATATTAAATAATCATAATAAATTAATTAATATTTAATATTATTAGTAATATTAATTTAAATTATATGTTGTTAATGATGATGATGATTAATATCCACTAAGACCGATATGGTCTATTGGACCTAAAGACAGGGGAATAACTAAGACTATTTAGAATTTTGTTTCTATGATCAAAAAGAAGGGAAAGAAGCGCTCCTAGATCACTATAGTTTTGTTGATTTAACAAGTCAAGAAAGTTGGATTATGGCAAATGTTATGGAAATGAGATCGGGATTTAGCAATAGCCGAGCAATCTAAGAGAAAATACTTTTCATCTTAAACCTTCTTAGTATTGCAAAGGTGACATATTCTTTCATCCCAAGGAGTTTTGTGAATAGACTAGTGCCAGGTTTCACTTTGAAGCTCATGAAAATTAGTTCATGTCTTTGCAATGTTCATTTTTTCCTTAGCAATGGTTGAGGCAAAAATATAATTCTGGTTAGCAAGAGTGGGGTTGATCACCTCCTTAAATATTTTAATTTCATTTTCCCATCTAACACCTTATCATCCCACAACTTATCCTTAAATTTGGAAATAATAGTATTTTTAATCTTATCCTTCATCTCTAAGATGATCTCTTCATTTATCCCCCAGTAGATGAGCCAAGACTACATGTGGGGTCCCTATAATACTAGTGATTACCCCATTACTATTATAGTTGTATCCTTTATTAATATTTTTGTGCCCCTATTGTCCCCATATTGTTATTACTATGCCCCATAGAATCCCTCTATTGTTATTTTTGTGGCTTTATATTATTATTGTTAGGTCGGATGGGTTATATTGTGACTCCTTAGACTCCTATATATAGAAAGGAGGTTTTGTCATTTGAATCATCCAAGAATTGTTCATTTATGTAATGTAAAGGAGTTTTCCCCCTTGAAGAGGCTGAATTCTAAGGCGTTGATCTATCTTTTCTATCTTTTTCTTGAGCTGGTTTCATAACATTTGGTATCAGAGCTTTGGATTCTAGGGTTTCGCTGCTCCAAACAGGTCATCGTGACATTTTTTTCTATAAAAAAAAATTTGTGACGTTTCTGAAGCTAAAAAAAAAAACCATTTGAGAATAAATCACGCTGAATCTCGGGTCCAAATTTCAGAGCTTTTCGCACTATATTTGCGGAGATATGATCTAAGGAAATTGGTCTTTTTGCAGACTCCCGAATTACATTCCAAACAGGTGACCTGGGGAAAATCGTCATAACTTTCTCTTTCAGAATCGGATTGAAATTTCGTAAGAAGGTACAGAAAGAGGGAGGACTGTAGTTTCTTGTATATATTTTTCAGAGCCAAAGGTCGAAACAGTGACTCGTGGCACGTCGTACAAGTTTTCTCCACTGAACTAGTCTATAATTAGGTCACTGTGGGAGATTTTGTATAACTCTTCCTTGGTGAATCCAATTTGGATCACACTGGTGGCATTGGAAAGAGGACATAGAGGGCTATTGCAGGTCGCAATTTCAGAACTAGATGATCCGAAAGTACAGAGATACATCAGAGGCAATATCGAGCTCCTACAATGTGAAAAAATGTGTGTAGATTTTTTTAAATTTTTGCTTAAGCTTGGTTTGAAAATTTATTTTGAAGGAATTCAAAGGGCATAGTAGAGAATTATTATTGGTAACTGATGCCCCGAGGAAAGAAAATGCAAACACCTAGTAAGCAACCTATAAGCACTAGCATGACTCATGAAGAAGAGGAAGAAATGCTACATGATATATCAAAATTACAAGACCAAGTGCAACAAATGTCACTCTCACAAAAGCTAATAGAAGCTAAGATAAAGGGCATGGAAGCTAAGATGGATGATTTGAAGATATATTTGAAGACAGATTTGAAGAGAGACATGGCAGATTTGAAGACAAATTTGACAAATTTTCTACAAGAAATACTTACTAATGGTGAAAAGGTAGTAAAGGAAACTCATGATGCGAACAAAAGAAATGTTAATCATGATATCATAGACTCTAATGTGGGATCAAATACCCACCATATTCCGAAAATCGATATGCGGAAGTTTGATGGCAAGGATCCCGCAACATGGATATTACAGATGGAGCAATTTTTCGATCTCAATAATGTGAAAAACACACAAAAGGTATGTATTGCAACTTTATATTTGGAACCAAATCAGATTGTATGGTATCAATGGCTTTGCTCTCATAAAAAAATTATCACTTGGGCAATTTTTACGGAAGAATTGACAGCACATTATGAGGATACAAAAAGCAACACTTTTTTTAGCCAATTGATTGGTCTCAAACAAAAGGGTTCAATAATGGAGCACATTGAGGAGTTCCCAGTTCAAACAACATTGCCAGAACTTGACGAGGAAGGAAAAATTATATTGGAACCAGAAGCAGTCATAGAAAAAAGAAATCGACAGCTACGAAATCAATCAATTTCGAAGTATCTTATCAAGTGGAAGAACTTACCCGCTGAAGATTCCACATGGGAGGATGAGAATTTTATACAGAAGCATCCAGAACTACTCAAGCGTTGAGGACAACACGTTTTTGAAGGAGAGGAGCATGTGGGGTGTCTATAATACTAGTGATTACCCCATTACTATTGTAGTTGTATCCCTTATTAATATTGTTGTGCCCCTATTGTCCCCATATTGTTATTACTATGCCCCATAGAATCCCTCTATTGTTATTTTTGTGGCTTTATATTATTATTGTTAGGTCGGCTGGGTTATATTGTGACTCCTTAGACTCCTATATATAGAAAGTAGGTTTTTTCATTTGAATCATCCAAAAATTGTTCATTTATGTAATGTAAATTAGGTTTCCCCCTCGAAGAGGCTGAATTATAAGGCGTTGATCTATCTTTTCTATCTTTTTCTTGAACTTGTTTCATAACAGCATCCTTGTGCCAACCCTGGTTGAGCTAAAGATCAAGATTTTGATTAGAGTTGGAGGTGATTTTGGGGAACCTCTTCGCTTCCGTGTTGTAAAATATTCTTCTTATACATTAGATACCTAAACATAGTCATGCTTTCAATGTGGGAAAGACTAGCTTCAATCAAGAGGATAGCATAGGGAGTATTTCCTTTAATATTGAGGTTGTAGGTTATAAATATTTGTTTAACATTAATTATTTTAAATTATAATGAGAATGTTATTTGATAAATATTAACATGATTGAGGGATCATGTTCTTGCGATACATAATAAATCTGAATATTAAATATTAATGAAAAATAAAAATAAAAATAACTTTATTTTCAAAGAATTAAAATCATGTAAATTTGGAAATGAATTTGTTGAATCTATGAAGCACCCATCAATGACGCTCAACATCTCTGAAGCCCTAGGTATGCCTCCTGGTTTTCTCCCTGCAACTGCCCTCGGATTGTCGGTGTGTTTGGCTGCCACGACTCTCCCGTCCCTCTTCTTCTCCCATGGAGGAGTCAGATGATGGTCCTGAGGCACCCTCCTTTCATGATATGGTCACAGGTCGATCAACGAAGCAAGAGTCATTCTTCACCAGGCTGGCTTCATGCACAACCTTCCACTCCTCCAGAACAAGCCCTAAAGCTACGACCAAACATCAAGAGAAAGGAAAAAATGTTGAGTTTCAAACTATCAAAGGAACTGCCTCTACAAATACTTCATCTATGGAAGCAGACACCACAGAGGGTCAATTGCAAAAGGCAATAATAAAAGCAAAAAGAAACTACAACCCAAAAGCCAAAAAAGTCCCAGAGTTGGAAATTCAAGACCCAGGGTTAACTGTTTACAGAGACTATATGCAAGAACATGCAATAATCTGCAAATTCATGGGCATCTGGCCCATAGAGAAAGCTCTGAACTGGTGGATACAAGCCAAATGGAAACCAAAGGGAGAAATCAGACTCCAACTAGGTTCAAAGGGGTTCTTTACAGTCATTTTCGATCTCTTAGAAGACAAAGATAGGATATTTGAGGGAGGACCCTACTTCTTCAACTCTGCAGGTCTGTATATGAGATTCTAGAAAGAAAACTTCACTCCTGAGAAAGAGGACTTCACTAGAGTCCCAGTTTGGGTTCGCCTCTATTCCCTACCAACTAATTATTGGGCCCCTTCTGTCCTTAAAGGCATTGGAGACCAATTAGGAGAATACATAAAAATGTCTGAGGGCACACGAAGCGAACATTATGTCTCTTATGCCAGAATATGTGTTTACATTGATGTCTCTGGAGCCCTCCTGAAAGCCATAAAACTAATATATAGGGATGAATTCTGACTCCAAACCATTGACTATGAACACATCCCATTCCAGTGTATAAAATACCATAAGCATGGACACCTCTTTAGGTATTGTCCACAATATAAAATGTGTCAAAACAGTGAGCATGTCAGTAAGAAAAAGGATGAATAGGGCTTCACCAGAGTAAACACAAGGAATAGCAGTAGGAAAAATAATACAAATAAAGAACATTGTTAAACACACATGGGCAACAACAAATAGGAAAGATAAAATATGAGAGTACCTCTTTGATTAACAACTGATATACATTTATAGTACATTGTTTGACCTTTGGGTTTCACATCCCAAGGTCTCTTGGACTTCTTTTTGTCTATTCTGCTTCCACACTAACCCATTGAGGATTAGGTGTCCAACATTCCCCCCCTTAATCTGAAGGGTTATGTATGAGTCCAAGAAGAGAGTTTTAATACAAAATGTGCAAAAATGCATGGCAGCATTAGGCTGAATGTGCTCTCTAAAATGTTGGTATAAAGAGCGGTGGTTTAAGGATGACCACCAACACTGGAACGCTTAATGCAATTCCCAGAACTCTTCCAAAACTGGCAAGAAGCTGAAGTCTTCTGCTAGAGGAAGTGCTCATATTGTTTTGAAGAGGGAAACCTTCAACCATGAAAGGGAGGTCTCACCTCGCATAAAAGGGAGAACTTCAACCTGAAAAGGGAAGTATCAACCTATGATTGTTTAAGGATGACCAACAACTCTGGAATGCTTAATGCAATTCCTGGAACTCTTCCAAAACTAGCAAGAAGTTGGAGTCTTTTGCTAGAGGAAGTGTTCTCAATTTTGTTCCTGGAATTCTTCCAAAACTGGCAAGAAGTTGAAGTCTTTTGCTAGAGGAAGTGTCCCAGATTACCAAATGAAGGCATGCTCATGGGCATCTTTGTCTCTGCCTACAACTCTGAAACTAGTGTGGCAGGGTGTGGCTCAGGCTCGCTTGATGTGACTTTGAAGCTTGTAGATGACCATCATTTCCCCCCTGTCAGATACAAGGTGAGATGATGGAGAAAACTCAACTGCAAGACTATTCAATACTCTGGAACAAGTTCTGACATGTGATTGGAATATCTTCTTGGCTGTTGGTGCCCATTGCCAAGAAGCGATCCATCCAAGATGAATCTTTGTTCTTGCAGGACGTTTATTTTTGAAGCATCTGTTTGAAGAATGGGTGGTTTTATGACAATGCTTACATGGATGAAGATCAAAACAATGATCTTTCAAATGGCCAACTTGGTCACAGTGTTGGCATTTCATGATCTGTTGTTGTTGTTGTTGTTGTGGAAGAGGGGCAGAATCTGGAACAGCTGGCGGTGAACTGTCATGAGGAGCAGGTGAACTATCATGAATGAATCCAACACTCTGAAACTGAATGGGTTTTGAGTAGTCTGGAATATGAAAAGACAAGTCCTTGTCATATCCAAGACCAGTTCTGTGCTTGTTGTGGACAAGCTGTTCCCAAGGTCTGATGATGGGCTTGGGAAGTGCAAGCTGAACTTCTGCATCTGCATGTAACCTTGCTGCTTTATTGGGTACTAAATCTGAATGAACTGTAACATTATTGACTTGCTGCTGATGGGTTGCTGTCTCAATGTTATGAATAGAAACAAGTTCAGAATGATGTCTATTTTGATGTAGCTCTTCTTGCTGTAGCTATGATTCAAGCTGCAAAAAATCAATTTTCTCCTATGCATTTTGTAGATAGACCTGAATGTCTGTGAGAGAAGCTTTGCTGACTTTTAATGTATCATGATTAGTAGACAATATCAGAGTTTTGAGGAACTCTAATACTTCATTGATTCTAGCCATTTTTTCTTCAATGTCAGAATTACACCTTAAAAATTAATCACAACTACTACTCAATGCAGAAAAGCAATACCCACTCACATTACACAACAATATCCTTTATAAATGTCATCAAATGATCAGTGTGCAACCAACAAGCACCAATTACAATCCATTACATAAAAAATAAGAGTTTACTCATGACCAGCATTATGTTCTGACAATACAACCGACAAAACTTTTCTCCACAAAAGATTACAATCAGCGCACCAAACTCTTTATGCAGTAATCGAAGAAAGGAATCAATGCACTATAATGAGTTTTAAATACAATGCCACACTGGGGCAGCAGCAACTGCAAACTTGCTTAGATCCTTCAAATACTCCTTCACTTTCAAATCAGAAATGATGGCTATCAAAACTTCAATAATTATAACACCATGTCATGGGCAGGACTTGAATGCTCATATGCTTTGACTGGGGTACGAATCAATATTCTCTGATCTTGCCACTTTCTGGCAATGAAGATAAGCAATGAGAGTAAATTCCAGCAAGGAATTTCATACCTAGAATGTTGCTCCAACACATGCTCAGGTCATAGGCATTGGAATGAGTCTCTAGCACGCTGAAACAACAGTGATAGACCTCCTTACATGTCCAAATACTTAGCAAACTGTACAGTGCTGGTCATATATACCATAACATTTTACCATGACCTTCAAAAATATGAATATAATAAAAGAACATCAAGATATTGTTTGAATCTCTTAGAAAAGAGAAAGGAGACTTGAATCTGTAAATCATAAGAATCTCTATATCGACTTCAAAAGAATTCGTACTTCCCTTTCTCCAATGCAAGTCCATCAATCAAGTCCAAAGAATACAGAGATTACATGTGAGAGACATTAATGAAAACCAACCAAAACCCATGTCAATAAAGTCCTTTCTAGACCAACCCCTCTAACAAAAGCATCATGTTCGTTCTACCACTGAACATGCTAAACTTTAGCCAAACTATCCCAAAAATAAGCACTACCAAAACGAAATGGTTTCCACTATATATAGAAAATACAAATTTCACACCTACATATCTCATACTCATGAAATAATTTAACAAAAATCCATTAGTGATATTTTCAGAAAGAATATACCACAATTGCTATCCAATAATATTTTATCTATAACAGGACTGATAGTAATACCAGCCCTGAACTGAGACATGGGAGAAAATAACCATCCCAGGCTTCCATGTATTTGTCCCAAACTTATATAGTTGCTAATCCTATGTAGCAGTATGGATGCCTGATCATTCCAAATTAGTTCTAGACCCCAAGCCTCTTCCTTCCCCCATTAGAAGCTGCATTGTTTGAGGTCCTTGAGCCTTATGAGTCACGCCGGCGAAAGTAGATGATCCAGGATGCTATTTCCAAGACCACAGCAATTCCACCGAGTGTAGAAATCACTATGATACAAGCCTGCTTCTGCTTGTATTTGCTTTCTCGGCTTCCTAATTCGGCAGATGGTGCACCGCTTATCAAGTTTCCTTCTGTAGGCACAACAATGTTATGCCCTCCAACTGAGAAATATAACGTTTTTGAACCCTAAACTGATGGAGGTTTGAACACACTTGGAGCACACTCAGTTCCTGAACTCGAAACTAGGCGAGAGCTAGACCACAATGGCTAGACCACAAATCCAACTCAACAGCTCTCATGCAATGGAAATTTTAACAACCCAGAAGTTACCGAGGACCGCACTTCCCATTTTAGTTGTTCGATCAATACCCAAGACTGTACAGGAGTAGTGTAAATATATATGGCAGCATAAACGAATAGGGGCAGCATTCAAAACAGTTCAAGATACCATGCACATTCAACGCATGGTTGTACATTCAACGCATGGATCATACAAATCATAAGACAGCTACCATAAACCAATTTTCACATGGTTCAAACTCAGAGCCTTGAATTAACAATAAAGATGAGTTGCCATTCAAGATTATTGAAACCTTACGGGGTTTTTAACACAGGCATGGACAGCATGGTTTTTAATATTACTTCACCTGAATCTCATCAAAAAAAAAATTCAAATCCATTTAAATAAAACATTTTAGATAACCCAATTGCTAGCCATGAATCACCTCACCTCGTCAACGTGATGTAACATTGGTACTGGTGCCCACAGAATCTAATACCACAGGATTTTTATGGTCACAAATTGTAGATATATTAATAGTGTGGGATGTGGAGACCACGACAACTTCAGCGTTCATGGAAATGTTCTAGAAGCTAACATTAATGTGAGACAGAGAGCTTTGGTTAATACCTCTAGGATCTGAACCATCAGAGAATCAACTGGAATCCATCAACACTCTCTCATGCAGATAGAGGCTTTGATTCACGCACCATTCATGCAATGAACTCAGTAAACTCTCGCAGCAGCACTCCCTCAAGGCATTCAATGGCGATTCAGAATGTTTTCAGAGATGAGGCATGGCAGAAATGGCGCAGAAATAATTATGTAGAGAGAGCGCAGATTTATAATCGCAGAGACATAATTAGATGAAACGGCTTGGTGCATGTAATTAGCAGACCTGATAGACAGAGGTGGCAGCTAATGGCAGACAATGGTTATGGCAGAGAGCCCACAGAGAGCGCAAGAAAGAATATGGTGCAGAATGAGGAATAAAACGCTCAATTCTGACAAGCAGATAGGGCATTAATTAATGCTGTCAAGAATGTTGTTGGACGGGCAAAATCTGACGCTCTATAAGGTGGCAATTCTGATCAATTCTGATTAGGAGAAAGGCAGAACTGACATGTATATAGAGACCACAAAACAAGTGGCTCAAATTGGAGCAGGACCAGCAATTGCCCGCTCTGATACCATGTTAAACACACATGGGCAACAACAAATAGGAAAGATAAAACATGAGAGTACCTCTTTTATTAACAATTGATATACATTTATAGTACATTTTTTGACCACTGGGTTTCACATCCCAAGGTCTCTTGGACTTCTTTTTGTCTATTCGGCTTCCACACTAACGCATTTAGGATTAGGTGTCCAACAAACACTGCCAAGCCATAAGCCTAAACCAATTTGAGGCTCTGAATAATTTACAAAGACAACCACTCTCGAATAGCTCAATTGATGAGGAGGCCAAAGAGGACAAGCAAAGCACAATAAACCAGACGCAAGTGGATCACCATTTGGATCACAACAACAAGGAAGACGAGAACTCACAAGAAGATATAAAAATGGAGCAAGTATTTGTGGATGCAACCCTGGAGGAAAATGCAATAGAAGAAGCACTGGAAGGAGTCGACATCTTATCAATATCAGAGGAATGGAAGAAAAACAAACTGGCGGAAATCGCAGAAGATCAAATTCAAAAAATGGAAGGAGCATATCCCCTTCAAGAGGAACTAAAGAAAAGCTCAAGTCAATCACCATCTGAAATCAGCGCAGCTAAAGGCATTTTGGTAAACATAACAGCTGGGAAATACAACCCAAAATGTCTAAGTCAAAAAAGAGGAAGGAAAACCATCAATCAGCTTCTTCAAGAACTTGGCACCAGACTCATCAATGAGGGAATGGTAAAGGACCTAGCCCTAACTCCCACTCTTTACCAATGAATTTCATCTCTTGGAATATTAGAGAACTTAATGGTCCAGGAAATAAAAGAATCCTGAAAAATAGACTCCTAGTTGATAAACTAGATATCCTTCTAATTCGAGAAACCAAACTTGACATAGCTCAACTCACTCTCCTACAAAAAAATTGTTTCAAGCAATATAGTTACACAGCAAATTCATCCATAGGATCAGCAGGGGGACTAATGACCATGTTGAAAATCTCTCAGTATGATCTCACCTCCTCCATTTCCACAAAAGACTCCATAACCTTTTTTTTTTAAATCATTGGTACCAATGAAAGCATCTGTGTTACCAACATCTATGCTCCCCAGAAAGCGGTGGAACAAATCAAGATGTTGCAGAGCATATCTAAACTAATGGCATCCATACACCAACCTTTTAAAATTGTTGTAGGGGACTTTAACATGATAATAAATCTCAGGGAAAAGAAGGGAGGCATAAGAAAACTTGATAAGGACTCTGAAGCCTTTCATTCCACCATAGAAGGTCTAATTCTAATTGATATCCCAACAAATAATGACACTTTCACATGGAATAATAGATGAGGGGGAGACAAAGAAATTGCTTCTAGGCTTGATCGATTCCTCCTCTCATAAGAGATCTATCTCACCTCCTCAGAAGTGGAAGCAAGAATTATGCCACAATCAAGATATTCAGATTTGAATCCTTTTGGCTAGAGCACCTGAATTTCATGGAAAAAATGAAAGAATGGTAGAGTAAACTGATGCCAATAACCAAAAATAAGATGTATAAATTTCAGCAGAAATTGAAATCCATTAAATATGAGATCAAACAATGGAATAAGGAAATTTTTGGCAACATCTTCACTGAAAAAAGGAACCTGGAACTTATAATGGAAATCCTCCAGCAATAAATCATTAATGAGAGCATCACAGAACAAAGGAAACAGGAAGAGCTCAATCTTCAAAAAAGTTGGGAGTAAAGGGTCTGTCAAGAAGAGAAACTATGGCATCAAATATCCTAAATCAACTAGCTAAAGTGTGGGGAAAGGAACTTGAATTTATTCCATCAATCGATGATACATCACAAAAGACACAATAGAGTATTGACCCTAAAGAAGAGAGAAGGAAACCTTATCTAATCTCATGAGGACATGGTGGATGAACTAAATCAATACTTCAACACTCTCCTCTCAAAGCCTAGGATTGATCGGGCAAGGGACATTCAAAATATAACTAACAACATCCCATAGATCCTCATTGAGGACCACAATAAAATTCTTTTGAGGAAAGTCTCACTGCAAGAGGTGGAGGAAGTTGTCATGACTATGCCCACTGGTAAAGCGCCTGGTCTGGATGGGTTCACCATTGACTTGTACAAAGCATGTTAGCCCATGTTAAAAAATGAGGTCCATGCCCTGGTGTAGGAGTCCAAAATTCAAAAATCAATCCTAAAATCTCTTAATTCCACCTTTCTCACCTTAATTGATCGGAATCTAGATTAAGGGCAAAAATTTGCTCAAAAATCAAAGTGCTCATAATTGCTTCAAAACTAAACAAACATGTCCGTCTCGGTGATACGATCCCAATACAACTCGTTTCACTCAAAATGGAGCTTGTATGAGAAAGATAGAGACTTCTATTCACTTTGCCAAATAGAAGAATTTTGCCAAAAAAAGTACAATCACTACCCAGTCAGCAATCCATACTAATGACATGGCAGGTGACTATGCAAGTCAAAATTTGGGTCAACAGCCAATGAGGTCATGCCAAGTGGTTTTTTTTATTGGTCTACAGTTTGATGAATTGGCATTTTTTTATTGGACGGGGAATGACCAATGAGAAGAGGACATGTGGCAAGCCCAGAGACCGCCATGTGTCCCTCCCCAAGGGCATATCAGAGTTAGCACGTAGTGACAAAATTTTATTTGGCAATTCAGCAGAGTTGAACCCACGACCTTGCCCACACAAACCCAAAGCCTTACCACTATGTCGCACTAATGTTTCTTAACAATCTATTAGCGCGAAATGTATTTCATGTGATAGCAAGTGGCAGTTGGGGGAGGAGAGGGCTAGCCCTGTGGGTCAGCCCCCTCTGCATGTGACCGACACCTCAAAACCACAAGCCAGCACTTAACGCTAATCGTGAATTTAATGTGCTAAGTGGGATTAACACTAATTAAACCATGTTTATCCCTAATTAATTTTGGATTAACTTGGCGGCGATTTTAGCAGGTCTGGTAAATCTGGCATTGCTCTAATTTTGGCGGGGCTAACTGGAGTTTCTCCTGATTTGGTGGAGTTTTCCTAGGGAAAACTGAAGAGACCATAACTTTTGCTAAATTCGACCAATTTTGGCTCAGAAAGAGTCATTACTAGATGATTTGGATGCTGTGAACATAATGGAATACGTTGAGGGCCACCAGGAGAGGAGGTCAAGCCTAGATCAGTTGAAGTCCAATTGCAGAGCTTGGATAGTCATTTCTGGGGTTTTTGGGTCTTTTGAATCCAATGGAACTCGTTCTTGTAGTTCACTCAGATGAGCTTAACTTGGAAAAGTGGTTTCCTAGGAGAAGCTTGCATCAAAAGCATGTGTTGCAAAGGAGGAACCTAATTCTCAGTGGGAAGGCCATTAGTCAGTTTTCCAAGCATTGAGGGATCGCTTTGGTACAACAAGGTGTTTAATTAGCAAAAAACCATCAATTTTTGGATTGGGTCAGCAGAAAAAGGAGAACATTGGTTGAAGTGCCAAGCCATTTGCAAGGCAAGGCATGTCAATGAACCCAAGTGGTTGTCATGGAGATTTTTCCAAGTAGAATCAATTTATAAACTTCAGAAGGAGAATAGTATTCATCTCTCATCAGATAACCAACTTTTTTGGGTCCAAAATTTTGTCAGTGGGAAGGAGTGATCGAAATTTGGATTAGGGGCAAAAACTTGCTCAAAAATCAAAGTGCTCAGAATTGCTCAAAAACTAAATGACTACGTCCGTCTTGGTGATACGATCCCAACGCAACTTGTTTCACTCAAAATGGATCTCATATGAGAAAGATAGATACTTTTGTCCGCTTTGCCAAACATAAGAATTTTGCAACAAAAAAAATACAGTCACTACCTAGCCAGCAGTCTGTATTGCTGACGTGGCAGGTGATTGTGCAAGTCAAAATTTGGGTCGACAAACAATGAGATCATGCCAAGTGGCACTTTTTAACTAGTCTAAAGTTTGATGAGTGGGTGTTTTTTTAATTGGACGGGGAAGGACCAATGAGAAGAGGACTTGTGGCAAGCTCGGAGGCCACCACGTGTCCCTCCCCAAGGGCCTATCAGAATCGGCATGCAGTGACAAAATATTATTTGGTAAATCAAACCCACAACCTCTCCCACACAAACCCAAAGCCTTACCACTTTGTCGCGCCAATGTTTCTTAACAATCTATGGGTGCAATATGTATTTCATATGATAGCACGTGGCGGTTGGGGGAGGAGTGGGCCAACACTTAATGCTAACCGCGAATTTAATGTGCTAAGTGGGATTAGCACTAATTAAACCATGTTTATCCCTTAATTAATTGCAGATTAACTTGGTGGCAGTTTTAGTAGGTCCAACAAATCCGTCACTGCTCCAATTTTGGCAGGGCTAACTGGAGTTTCTCCAGATTTGGTGGAGCTTTCCTAGGGAAAACTAAAGAGACCATAAATTTTCCTAAATTTGACCAATTTTGGCTCAAAAATAGTCATTCTTAGATGATTTGGATGCTCTGAACACAGTGGAATAGGTTGCAAAGGGAAAAAGGCACTTCTATACGATATTTTTCTACGTGGAAGTTTAAGGAAGCCTAGGGCCACCAGGAGAGGAGGTGAAGTCTATATTAGCTGAAGTCCAATTGCAGAGCTTGGATAGTCATTTTTTGGGTTTTTGAGTCTTTTGAATCCAGTGGGGCAGTTTGCAAACCCATTTCATCACTGCAGGTGCATGCAATCAAAGAATTGACCATTAATCCAAAGAGGGCATAGCCATTGAAGCAGGTCTGAGGAGATGTAGCCCAGGAGGGGTGAACTCCTTTATCAGCGTCATGTTATGAGTTAATTTGTTTTACTTATCTGTAATTTACTTAATATATATTTGTTTTAAACAACTAATTAACCTCATAAATTTCTCATAAAAGACACTCAACACTTGACACATAATTCCTCACAATTTGGTTAATTTGAGACGATCCTAATCACATTTGTTTTTAACACTGATGAGGGGGCTTGCATAACATTAAAAAGTTTTCCCAACATTCAGATCATTAATCCTGAAGAGTGATTGTGTTGACTCCCCAGACAAATTTCTTCCTATAGACCTCTCCAACGTCATTTACAATATCATCTCAAAAGTTTTGGCTAGTAGATTAAAGACCATCTTGCCTCTCTTGATCTCCCAAAACCAAATTGGTTATGTCGAAGGGAGGAAAATAATGGATAACATCATCCTTTCCCATGAACTAATCCACTCTCTCAAAGTTCAAAGGAAGCCTGGAATGATGATGCAATTGAACATGTCTAAAGCTTTCGATAAAATCATATGGGTATACATGAAAGAGATCCTGGCAGCTTTTGGGTTTCACAAATATTGCATAAAATGAATTATGGTGATGGTCTCACGGGATTTTTTCTCGATTCTCCTAAATGGATCCCCATCTCAGCCCTTCAGAGGCATCCGTCAGGGGGGATCCTATTTCTCCCTTTCTTTTTGTCATAATGGCAGAGGGGCTCAGCAGATCCATCACAACGGCCTCTTCCACCAATGCCCTTTCTGGCCTCAATCTTTATACCTCTGCTCCTCCCTCCACTCATCAGCAATTTGTGGATGATACTTTACTAATGGGCCTCCCCACAATTAAAGAAGCCTTATCCTTCAAAGTCATTATCTCAGGTTTCTTTGTTGCCTCTAGCACTAGTCCAAATTGTTCTTCTTTAACACCCCTCTGGCTATCCAAAGGAATTTCAAAGAATCAACCTCCCCTCAATATACCTTGGTGTTTGTCGCACTGAAAAGCCACACGGTCACTCTACATGGGAAGCTCTAATCACCAAAATGGAAAAAAGGCTTGCCAATTGGACATTCAGATCTCTAAACCTAGTTGGTCGTTGGTTTTAGTTAAATCCGTGTTACAGGAAATTCCACATTATTTATACTCAGCCTTGGCAGTCCCCAAATCCATCTCTAATACTCTCAGAAATATACGAAGGAATTTCTTGTGGAGAGGCTCGGAAAATAAGTAGAAGTGGGTGTTGGTGGCATGGGATAAATTGCATAAACCCAAAAAATCATGCAGTCTCAGCCTCAAGGACCCTAAGCTCTTAGGAAAAGCCCTGGGATCCAAAACGTTGTGGAGTTGGATTGTAAAACCCAAACACCCCCTAGGGTATCCTCTGGAAAGCGAAATATGTTCCTACCCACTAGCAGGAACATCTCATCAGGCTCAATGGGACCATAAAGGGCTCTGCCATATGGAACCAGGCATGGGACAATAGAGAAATCATCCAAAAACATAGTTTCTAGGAGGTGGGAAATGGGGACAAAGCACTCTTTTGGGAAGATGCCTTGCAACAAATGTCGTACCTTTCAAAGGATCAATTCAGATGGATTAGGATTGGCATGCAAAACAAGGGAAAAATTAGGGTTAATCAATACTGGAAACCCAGCAATGGCAGTGATAAGTGGAGGGAATGGTTAGATGAAAAAGATTGGGAACCCCCAAACAACCCTCTGGTGTGGCAGGAGCTCTCGAGCGAACTCTAAAAAATACAAATTCAATTCGAAACCACTGAGGGCAAGATTAGATGGGGGAAGAATCCAACCAGACACTTTAACTTAAAGGAATCTTACATGTACATTGTGCTCCATGACTAACATCAAACAGAGAAAAATGGAAATCCCTGTGAGAAACGAAACACTAGAAAAAAATCACCCTTTTTTATGGCTCATTAAGCACAAAAAAATTCTTACCTGGGACAATCTAAGGAAAAAAGGATTCATTGGCCCCTCAAGATGCAATCTATGTGAGCTAAAGGAAGAAACAACAAATCATTTGATGAACGAGTGCCCCTACGCAAACAAGCTATGGAAGTGGGTGTATCTTATTTTGAAGGCTTCAAATCAGGACATCTCCTCAATTCTCAATACCATTGAAAATTGGAGATCCTCCCTTTCCCCAAATCCTCTAGTGAACAAGGGTTGGAACCTTATACCAGGTATCATCTACTAGGCGTTGTGGAAGGAAAGGAATGCTAGAATTTTTAGAGGAATCTACCAACAAGAAGAAGTCATTATTTCCATCGTCAAGCAAACAATCCAGGAAACAATGGCTTCTTCCACAGTCCAATTCCCCAACGACCCTCCAAGCAGTTCGGATTTGCGCATTCTCTCCCTCCTAGATCTTCATCTCACGCACTTCTCCAATGCCTCAACCATTTCGAGAAATTGGGGATTCTCAGTCTTCTAGTCTTCCCCGGAGACATGCACTATCAAACTCAACTACGACGAGGTAGTGAAGGGCAACCAGGGAAGAGATGGCTTTGGGGGCGTTTTCAAGAACTCACAGGGGTAAATCCTTTAGATCTATGAGGGAAACCTTGGAAGTCTACCAACAACGTTGTCAAACTACATGCTCTGGAACACGGGCTAGCCATTGCTAAACTCCGCATTTTGGGACCCCTGATTATTGAAGGGGACTTGACCTTGACAACTCAGGCCAGTTGAAAACTAAAGCAGGGCTTGGATGCTCCGAAGGTGTCAGACAACTGGCAGTTAAAAAAAATCCTCCAAAGAATAAAAAGTAATATCGAGAGTATGAGCGGGAATTCACTTCCAAGCTATCAGACGCAATAGGAATGGTCTAGCGAATAGGTTGGCAAACGAAGGCATGATGGGAAACTACCATCTACGTTCAAGGGACTAGAATGACCTTGAGCACGACAATCTACGTCAGCAATGTGAAACTATAATTGCAAATGACAACTAGAATAATAGGCATTAACAGTTCGAAGATCTATAGTCTCATCAATGATGAAATCAACCGTTATGACAGAAGCAGTACTAAGGGAAACTTTCCCCATGTTGCAATTGTTGGGCATGGAATCCCCCCCAAGGCATGTTTTGGGGCTCAAAGCCCAAGTTTTGACCCAATCTTGTTGTAAAGCTCTGCGAATTGTGGGCGCGGAGCACGAAAAGTATGATAGAGTCACAGGGTTGTCCGCCCTAGTTTTGTAATGTAATGTCAGCTGGATAGACCTACCCATGGTCTGCGGACCATGGGATTGTATAAATAGAGTGAGGCTCTAAGTGTAAAAGGGGAGAAAGTAGAGAGATAGGAAGAGAGGCTAAGGAAGTAAGGTGAAGTGTGTCTTTGGGTCGTAGAGTAGGAGAAGGCTCTGCAATTGAGTGTGCAGATGCCCAATAGTCCGCAGCTGAGTGCACGGACCTCTACAGCTAAGTGTGCAGGGTGGAGTCGAGTTTGTAACCAAAGAAGGAATTAATAAAGAGAAGTTTTGTTATAATTCTATTTATCTGTTCTTGGGTTAATGCACAATTGATCTAATTTGCAAATATATTGTTTATTTACTGCGCGCACATGTATGAATGGTTTATGTTGTTAAGTATAACCGAAAGCACGCAAGTAAGCTAAAATAATAAACTAACATTGGAATAACAGTAAGGTCTTGGGTAGTAACGTGGAAACGCAGCGTTCGGGCCCTGAGTAGAGTGCGAAGGAAATATATCAGGCTGCAAGGTATGGGAAAGTGTGCGAAGTGACTTGCGCACAGGGTCAAACCGCAGACCACTTGAACTCATTAGACATCTCCAGGGTGCAGAAACCTGGTTCTAGCACCCTCCCATACTACTTCAAGTGAGACCTCAGTCCACGCTCCGCGGACTATTGCCGAAAGGGCCAGTAGTACTGGGATTTGTTTGGCTAACCTAACTCTAAACCTGGGTCAGGCCCCAGTAAGCCAACAAATGGTTCCGTTGCCGAGACCGAGATCTGCATAAGAGATGTCTGATGTCGTATCACTAGAATTCGACAAAGAAAGGAATTGAAGAGTGGTTGGACAGAAAGATTCACGAGTTCGCGACGCAGGAAAACAAGAATCTGCGGTTATCAAAGGAAGAGTGGTTAGATTGCTACTTATATGAAAATCCATGAAATTTTCTTTCCATCCTTCCCTTCTGAGTTGTACGATTGGATTGCAAAGCTATCAGCCATTCAAGGAAGGTGTAGGCTTGACAAACCTATTGTGTGGACCCCAGAGTTGGTGCGTAGACTGGAAGCATCGTAAGATAAGATCGCGCACGCTGTGGATCACTGGCTTGATCGAATTATAGGAGGGTTTATCACCAAGTTCGTGGTAGATACTTCAGTTAGCTATAGCGAAGCGGAACGATGCTTCCTCAAAGGATCATGAGGTAAGTACATTAAATCTTTGAACACTTGGATTAAAATGCTACTGTGTGAAAAGTGGGTTATGCGAATAAATTGATGTTTGGGGCTACGCGAAGTGGGAGGATCTATAGAAATGAAGGTAGCGTAGAACGCGAATCTATCCCCTTGATTTCACCTCTGCGGGAAAACGAGGAAGAGCTCGCGAAGGTTTCACCAAGAAGTGTGATCAGTCTGATAAAGCAACAAATTCCGCACATACCACCCCCACCTACACCACCACTAGTTTCACCATCTTCACCCCGTCTTTGCCCACACCACCTCTACCACCACCACAGTTTAATTTGGCGAGTGCGATAAAGTTGTTGGTGTTCAAAGGAGTAGGGAACGAAGATCCGGACCAGTTTTGGTTCATGGTAAAGGCTGTATGGGAAGCGTAGGGAGTCACGGATGACAATATAAGAAAAGCCACACTGGTTAGTGCTTTGCAAGATCGCGCACTGACGTGGTACATTAAGCATTCTAATGACAATCCAAATGCAGGGATCACAGATATCCAAGCTGCGCTAAACAGGGAATTTAGCAGGCCAAAATCAGAGACACAATCGATTATTGGATTTAAGGAAATCGTGATGCTTCCAGGCGAGACCCCCTGGGAGCTAGATCAGAGACTGAAGTGTATGATTCATGAAGCCAACATGACCTTGACAGAT
Organism: Pinus tabuliformis; assembly: GCA_031772625.1. Classification (NCBI taxonomy): domain Eukaryota; kingdom Viridiplantae; phylum Streptophyta; class Pinopsida; order Pinales; family Pinaceae; genus Pinus; species Pinus tabuliformis. Next base: position 266,322,212 of record CM062805.1, read on the forward strand.
GGGCAACACCGCGCATGGTTTGTAGCATCGCTAACGCCACATCTAAGGAATGCACTGTCACAGCAGAAGCTATCAACTTAGGCTGAGGCCTTGGAAATCGCAATGAGACTGCATGAGACCCTGATACAAGATCCTAACTTGGGAGTCCAACAGATCTACGCACAGTTGAAAAAATTATGCCTTGAGATGCAGAGTTTGAAACAAGACAGGATGGCTCACCCAGAAGCACACGAGGAGGTATGGTGCGTAAAGTGCAAAGGCCAGGGACATGACAAGGACCATTGTCCAGTATTCGGGAACTACCTAGTGGTAGGAGGACCAATTCCATTGACACTAGAGGCACAAGCAGGACCGAGCGTGGCGCCTGCATTAGGGTGCGTGATTTGTCAGATAGCAGGGAAGCATGCTATAGATAACTGCCATTTATTACAGAAGTACACGTAGAATTCCCAACAGTTGTTCTGTAATTTCTTCATGTCAGCAGGCCACGATGAACGTACCTATAGAAGTTATGACTTGATGATGGATCGAACTCCTACCTACAAAGTTCAAATCAAAACATGGGCCCTCGATCAAAATGTAGGGATGGTGCACATCGGATTTCAAGGGCGTGAATGAGGTCGAGGTGGAATGGGACTAGGCAGAGGTCGCGGACAGCTAATCTGCTACAATTACGGAGGGCCCGAGCATTATGCCTCCGATTGTACAAATCCGACAAGACCATCATGCTTATATTGTACCCAGTTTGATCATGAGATGGAGGATTGTCCCACGCTGATAGCGAGGTTTCGCAATAAAGGAGCGCTCCAACCTCCCCCGACTCAAAACCTACAAATGATGAGGTCTAAGCCGCATGAGGAAGACCCGAATGTAAATATCATGCTCCGAAGTGGTATCACGACAAGAGATGACAAAAGCAAGCAACCCAGAGAGAGTGCCTGGGTTCGCAAGGCTCCAACAAAGGAGCCATAATTTGATTTGGAGCATGCTAAGGAGACATTCGTGGAAGCTAAGAAGAGCTTCATGGATGCCTCCACTTCAGGAAGTAAAGGCAAACTGGAACCGGAAATGGACCCATCAATGCTCACTACATTTTTGGAGACATGCATGAAGTTGTTGCACGACAGCAAAGTGGTGAAGGGACTGCAAGAACTCATCACTAGATGTACTGGGACCGAGACAGGAGAACCGCGCGTAGTCCAGCAGCTCGGGAAGCACACAACTCGAACATGAAAGGAGATGAGATTGACCACGAAGATCGGGGAATATGAAATGGATCAAGTGATTTTGGATCAAGGATCAGACGCGAACATCCTGCCAAAGTAGACATGGGAGCACATGGGCAGGCCTGCACTACAATGGTCTCCTATTCAATTGTGAATGGAAAACTAGAAAAATATCCTACCTATGGGAAGATTGCAAGGAATAACGGTGGATATCAAAGGTGCAAGCACACTTGAAAATTTCAAAGTGATAGAGATTTTTGATGACAAAAATCCCTATCCTGCACTATTGGGAATAGATTGGGCCACTGACATGAATGGAGTGATAAATCTAAAGAAGCGCAAGATGATTTTCGAGAAAAAGTCACTACGCATAGTGGTACCTTTAGACCCTGTGGAAGGATCACGCTACACAGAGCCAGTGCGCGACTATGAGAGCAACAATGATCTAGACTGTATCTACAAGATAACCACGCGGGAGCAGGACTGGGTGAATCCAACAGCAGATGGCAGGATTTCATGGGAGCACAAAAGCTCCTGCACCTCAGATTCGGACGAAGAGATAGAACAGTGGCAGAACCGGTTACACGAGGTAACCACGCTCAACTGCAACATGATGACAAGGTCATTGCACTGCATGGCAACAGAGGTAAGAGATCTGCCTGTGTATGACAGATTGACCGAGGTGGATGATTTACTCAACCAATTTGAAAGACAAGTACCGGAACAGCAGCATTTCGACCCTCTGAAATGGGTACTGTGCGCTACGCCCGCAAAGTGGTGGGGTATGCACCAGCCGAATTTTGAGAACTGGCGTGAATGCAGAAGGATGATGCACATGCGGTTTGGAAAGCCTCAGATATGGCTAACAGACAAGTATAACGGACGGGATGATCCACGTGCACACCTTGCAAATGGACCAAGTTCTATAGGGAAGAGCCACAACTTGAGTGGGTGCACCTGTTCTGTCATACCCTAGATATCATACCCGTGAATTGGTATACTGAGACAGAGCTCCGCCATGGCATGAGCAAATGGGATATCTTACGCGAAGGACTCCTATTAACCTTCACATTTGAGGATCGTTGGTGGGATACTGTTGATGATGCGCTACAAGCAGTAAAATCAACTACTTTCGAAATACCTTTGAAGCCAATGGAAGTGTTGCAGCCAGAATGGGCGACCCAGCTGAGCTGCGCACTGGAATGTTACAATGTAAACATTGAGGAGGATGATGAAGATCCACGAAAAATTAACATTCGATAAACTGAAGGCTGTCACGAGGTTCAAGGACCATTGGTTGAAGATCCTGTCATCACTGCACCGGTAAAAATGAACCAAGTAAACATTATGACGGAGGCTGAACTGAAGTATGCAACACTCGGTGACTATTGGGATGATACCATGGTGGATAAGGTCATTGAATTACCCCATGAGTACCAAGACTTATTCCCGACCAAGATTACAGACTTAAAGGGGATCGTTGGTGATTTAGGGATGATGAGGATCACCCTAAAACCTGACACGAAGCCGGTTAAGCAGAGGGCTTACCGCTTGAATCCGAAGTACAAGGAAAAGGTCCACATAGAACTAGACAAAATGCTCGCAGCCGGAATTATTGAGCCGGTGGAAGAATCTGACTAGGTAAGCCCTATGGTAGTGCAGGAGAAAAAGCAGAAGGGTGAGATAAGAATATGCGTGGACCTTAGGAAGTTGAATGATTCCTACGTACATGACCCATTCCTAACCCTGTTCACAGATGAAGTATTAGAAAATGTTGGCATGCAAGAAGCATATTCTTTCACCGATGGGTTCTCAGGATACCACCAAATTAAAATCGCACTAGAAGACAGGAGCAAGAACACCTTCGCCACTCAATGGGGTTTCTTTCAATACATCGTCATGCTGTTTGGGTTAAAAAAGCGCTAACCATCTTTTCACGCATAATTGTTGCCACCTTCAAATAATATATCCACAAATTCCTGGAGGTCTATCTGGATGATTGGACTGTCTTTAGATTGGTTAAGCACCACGTAGCAAGCTTACGCTTGATGTTGGATACTTGCCAACAACACCAGATTGCATTGAACCTTAAGAAGTGTACATTCCTCGTTCCCTTTGGGAACCTACCGAGACATGTGGTCTGCAAACAGGGACTAATGGTAGACCCCACGAAGATTGCAGTAATTCTGAATTTGGAAGCACCGCGAAGTGTTAAATAGTTGTGCGCTACCTTGGGACACACAGGATACTACAAGAAGTTCATCAAAATCTATGCCCTGATCACCGCGCCGATGGAAAAACTATTGAAAAAGGATGTCACATTCTGCTGGAATGATGATTGCATGAAGAGCCTAGATGTCCTAAAGGGGAAATTGGCCTCTACCCCAATCCTGGTCTTCCCAAAATGGGATGTGGAGTTTCATGTCCATGTTGACACATCATGCATAGTGCTGGGAGCGGTGCTAACCCAAGAGGGTGGAGAGGGCCTGGATCATCCTATCGCGTTCGCAAGTCATAGGTTGTCAAAAGCAGAAAAGAACTATTCCACAACCAAATGCGAGGGGTTGGCTATGGTGTACGCGCTCCAAAAATACCGACACCATTTACTAGGATGACATTTCAAGATGTATACAGACCATTCCATGCTAAAATACTTGGTCAATAAGCCTGTGTTGGGGGGGCGCATCTGTAGGTGGCTCTTATTGTTCCAATAATATGACTTTGAGGTCGTGGTAAAGCCTAGACGCCCGAATGTAGGACCGAATCACTTGTCACGTATTGAGATAGGCGAGGAACCTACTAGTTTGGAGGAAGGATTACCTGATGCACAGCTCTTTGCTGTGCACATCACGGATGTACACTTTGAAGATATAATCCACTTCCTAACAACAGGGACTACGCCAAAGGAATACTCTATTCAACAGAAGAAGGAATTGGCGGTGCACGCGGTGGATTTTTCTGTCATCGTGGGGCACCTATACAAAATGGGCAACGATGAGATACTACAAAGGTACGTACCTGAATTTGAACAAAGTCAGATCCTGGCAGAAGCACATGGGGGCACTGCAGGAGGACACTATGTAGGATGAGCAACAACACAAAATATTCTTCATGCAGGCTTGTGGTGGCCAGCCCTTCATCAGGATTCAAAAGCACACTATAAGGCTTGTGATATGTGTCAAAGGACTGGTAAACCATCACGAAGGGACGAGATGCCTTTGAATCCAAAAATGACGTTGCAACCCTTCGAAAAGTGGGCAATCAACTTTGTGGGACCTATCAAACCCCAGGGAAAAATGGGCGCGTGATACATCATCACCGCGACGAAGTACCTGAAGCGCTGGGCAAAAGCGTAGCCAGTCAAAGACTACACGGCCGCTACGGCTGCGAAGTTTTTGTTTGAACACATGTTGACCCAATTTGGCTATCTGAAAATCTTAATGAGTGGTCGCAATACACATTTACTGAATGAAACCATCAGTGTGCTCACAGAAGAGTTCCAGGGGTATCATCAGAAAAGCACATCGTATCACCCACAAGCCAATGGGACAGTAGAAGTGTTCAACAAAATACTAGAGACTACGCTAACCAAAGTATGCAACACATAGCGAAGCGATTGGGACCTGCGCGTACCTATAGTACTATGGGCTTATAGGACAACGTGCCAGAAAATGACGGGATAAACACCTTTCCGGTTAGTTTATGGCGTGGAAGCTATCATGCCAATGTAGTATATTGTACCTAGTCTGCGCATAGCAGCGCTCACAGGTATGACGGACCACCCAGCTCTAGAAGAAAGGCTTGCACAATTGGAAGAACTTGAGTAGGAATGATTCTTGGTGGTTTTCATCAGCATGTACAAAAGCAACGTGAAAAGGCCTAGAACAATCGCCATATTAAGTTGCGCACCTTCAAGGTAAATGACTTAGTGCTGTTGTATGACAATAAGTTTGAAAAATTCCCGGGAAAGTTCAAAATGCATTGGTTGGGACCATACGTGGTTAAGGAGGTCACAGATGGAGGCACAGTACAGCTAGTCAAACTAAATGGAGAACCTTTCCCAGGCAAGGTGAATGGCAGCCGCTTGAAGCCCTACACGGGTGGCTCGGCTATCTAACTAACCGGCGAAAGCACAGTCTTCATGCCCCAAGGATCCAAACAAAGGCACGAGACTATAAACATATATAGCAGATACCGGTACAGATGTAGAAAAGTAGTTTGGACACAAAGGTCTTAGAACAGCGCATGTAGTAGATCCAGCAAGCAACAGCTAGTGCGCTGCTGACCTCCACGCATTTCAAGAACAGTTGGAGGGACTCCATACAAAGATCGCTACGCCGACAGAGTGACTCAAGGGCGAGTCATGATGTTTGTGTTGGGAGCTTGTTGGGCATGGAATCCCCCCCCAAGGCATGTTTTGGGGCTCAAAGCCCAAGTTGTGACCCAATCTTGTTGTAAAGCTCTGTGAATTGTGGGTGCAGAGTGCGAAAAGTATGATAGAGTCACAAGGTTGTCTGCCCTAGTTTTGTAATGTAATGTCGGCTGGATAGACCTACCCATGGTTCGTGGACCATGGGATTGTATAAATAGAGCGAGGCTCTAAGTGGAAAAGGGGAGAAAGTAGAGAGATAGGAAGAGAGGCTAAGGAAGTAAGGTGAAGTGTGCCTTTGGGTCGTAGAGTAGGAGAAGGCTCTACAGCTGAGTGCGAAGAGGCCTAGTAGTCTGCAACTGAGTGCGCGAACCCCTGCAGCTGAGTGCACAGGGCAGAGTTGAGTATGTAACCAAAGAAGGAATTAATAAAGAGAAATTTTGTCATAATTCTGTTTATCTGTTCTTGGGTTAATGCATGTTTGATCTAATTTGCAAATATATTGTTTATTTACTGCACGCACCTGTATGAATGGTTTATGTTGTTAAGTATAACCAAAAGCATGCAAGTAGGCTAAAATAATCAACTAACATTGGAATAATAGTAAGGTCTTGGGTAGTAACGTGGAAGTGCAGTGTTCGGGCCCCGTGCAGGGATGCGCGAAGGCAGTATATCAGGCTGCAAGGTACGGGAAAGTGGGTGAAGCGACTTGCGCTCAGGGTCAAACCGCAGACCACTTGAACTCATCAAACATCTCCAGGGTGCAGAAACCTGGTTCTAACACCCTCCCATACTACTTCGGGTGAGACCTCAGTCCGCGATCTGCGAACTGTTGTCGAAAGAGCCAGTAGTACCGAGATTTGTTTGGCTAACTTAACTCTAAACCTGGGTCAGGCCCCAGTAAGCCAACAATAATCCCTATGACAGCCATGCCAACGGAGCCATCAACTGTTATGTACCCTCTCTAGGCCACCATCCATCATTCCTATCAACCTCGCTCGATACCGTCTCCCTCACCCACCTTTGGTACCTCACACAATCATCCTTCATTCCCCGTCCCTGATCACCCCATCCCTTGAGGCCCTCCCGCCCCTATGAATATCGCCTCTCACCTGCTCCTCCCTGTCACCTTGCTTTCTCTTGCCCCCTATTATTCCTATTTCTCTTCCGTTGTCAACCTGTTGACCTCCCTTCCCCCACTCATGGCGCCCAAACACTGTTCAAGCCCGACTCCTAGTCGAGGTCGCAATCGCGACCTTGACTCCTCTTGTTGGAACAACCTGGGCTCTCTTCCCATCACAAGATCCGAGTCCTCTACTAGGAGAGTTTCCTTGAATTAGTCCATAGTTGTTAACCTCGAGACGCAGGAGAGAATTGTGAACCTGGAAGCCCAGGCAAGAGTTCTCAGACGAGGTGTGTCCTCGGAAGAAGTAGAAGAGGAATTCACATGGATCCTTGAACCTTCTCTCTTCAGGGCCTGGTAAAACCTATACACGCATGTTATTGACCTCACATGGAAGATGAAAATGCTCCTCGGCCTGAAAATGCAGGAGTAGATTGAACTTTCAAAGGTGACGGAGGATAAAATAGGCAATCTCATAGATGAATTTGTTGTATGTGGAATCGATCCACCATTGTCGCTTCATCACCAGAGATTCTCCACATTATACTATGCTGAAGAAATGGGCTACCACAAGGATGCGCTCGCAGGGCGATGACTCCCCCAGCGTCAAAAGGGAAGTTGTTGGCACCTCCTCCAGTCGTCCAATGGCTACTGCTATGCAGGAAGACAGCACCAAAGAGCTACCTATTAGCTTGGATGATGACCTCAAAGAAGAAAATCCTTAATGTTCACGGCGGACTCCTTTTTGAACCTTCACTCTCTCAGGCTCGCGATAGTCGCAGAGCTCGTAGCGGCAAGCATGGCAAAGGAAATAAAGTTTCTTGGAACAGACGTTATCTGTTCACCATCACCATCTATTTTTTGGAGTCAGTCTCGGTACTGCTACTTGTAGTTTTCTCAGTTCTTCTAATTGTAATTTTCTCAGAAAACAAAGAATTCCTTTTTGTAAAGCTTCATTGTAAATCAGTTCCCTTGGCAACCAGCATGGCCAGTGTTGTTGGCTCTTGTGCTAGAGAGGTTTTCTCGCGCAATCCAACTTTTGTAAATATAACTTATATTCAGTAATATAATCTATCTTATTCACAAAAAAAAAATAACGTAAATTTGAAAAGCAGGATCTAACTTCTAGACAAAATGATATTTTTCACTTGAAATGGTTATACAATTTCAAGCAAGATTGTGATTTTTTGTTGTTTAAAATACTTTTTTGAATGCATAAATGGTTTCAACACCCTAAAAAAATTGAAGCACTCTACAATTTAAACAACTTAAACTCAAGCTTTTACAAATTAAACAACTTAAACTCAAGTTTTTAAAATTCTCTCTTGGATTGTGGTTACAAATAACCAGGAAAAATGTCTTGAAAAAAAAAGAAAAAAAAAAAAAACAAAAAACAAAAACAAAAAACAAAAACAAAAAAAAAAAAAAACAAAACAAAACAAAAAAAAAACAAAACAAAAACAAAAACAAACAAAAAAACAAAACAAAAAATAAAAACAAAAACAAAACAAAACAAAAAAAAAAAAAAAAAAAAAACAAAAAACTTTCGTCTATTAATTAAAGTAAGCTCATTTCAAATAGTTAATTATGGAAAATAAATTAAAACAAAACAAAACAAAAAACAAAAAAACAAAAGACTTCCGTCTATTAATTAAAGTAAGCTCATTTCAAATAGTTAATTATGAAAAATAAATTATTGAAAATTAAATAATAAATATAAGTTTATTTTCATAATCTCAAAACATTAAATCTTTATTTCAAACCGTAAATAATTCATTTTATTCAAACCTACGTTGTTTTCATATATATATATGTATATATATATATATATATATATATATATATATATATATATATATATATATTAAAAGGAGACATGTCAACTCCACTTTGAACACACACAAAATCACACAATGCCTTAAAAGGACATATGTCAACTTCACATTGAGTACATACCAACACATTTCTTTCCTACTGACTAGAAGGAACATATAAAAATAGATCAATTTACAAAAAGGCATAGTTTAACTTATAAACAAAATAGACTTTTTCACCAAAATCTGGTAAAACAATTTCAAGAAAAAATGTGATTTTTTGTTATTTAAAATGTGTTTTTGAATGCATAAATGGATTCACCCCCGGAAGAACCCCTTAGGGTTTCGAATTCTACAGAGAAAACAACTTAAACTCAAGTTTTTAAAAATCTCTGCCAATTTTTTATTAAAATTAACTAGAATATTCCATAATATAAAAAGTTAAACAAAATGAAATTAAAGAAAAAATTACATTAAATATTTGAAAATCAAAATTAAACAAAATTTTTCATTATACTATAACAAAATAATTAACAATTAAATTTATATATTAAAAATAATATTTAAAATATCTAATAAAATATAAATTAAAAACTTAGAAATAATAATATAATAATATAAATAAAAAATAATAACATCAATAAAGCAATTAACCCTAAAACAATGAAATCCCAATCTAGCATATATGAAAAAGTAACAAGAATAACATCAAAATTTTGTACTTACATGTAGTAAAGTATATCCAACTATTCACAAATAACAATAGAGAAGCTCAAAGAACATATAGACCAATAACCATACATCAAAATTCATCCATAAAAGCTCCAATTCATCCTCTAGAAAAAGTGTGAAATTATCTAAAGAGAGAGATCCAATCCAAAGTGATGATGAGAAATAATCTCACCTCACTTGTATTTATACATATCTTAGTGTTTTGAATTAGCCTCCTTGGGGCGGGAGGTAGTCGCTGCAAGGCAGCTAATAGGGAACTTCAGGTAGCCAGAGGTGGCTACGAAACCAGGACCGCGACCAGAATCAAACGCAAAATTGCAGAATTAGAGGCTCAGGCGAAGCTTGAGGAAGGTGGTCGTTCGGATAAAGAAATTGCTGCTGAGGTCAACTGGTTAACAGACCCCGGCACTCCCACGAAGAGAGCCACTCAATTTGTGCGCACCCAGGCGGAGAGTTGGCGCACGAAAACCTTAATTGCAAAGGCGCTGGAATCCGTCACAGAGGTTAATCTAACTACTGAGATTAATCTCACTACATAACAGATGGCCAAGATTACGGACTTCAATAGCTCCCTGGACAGAAAAATAACCTTGGTGTATGAAGAGATCAAAACCAACAACCGTATGCTCAGACTGCTCATCCAGCTTCTCAAAAACTCCACCAATACTGCTCCTGCGGCTCAGCCAGGCACTTCAAATGCGAACCAAGCTGCCATGCCAGCCACTTCTGCAGCGTTTCAGCCTGCCTCCTTGGAAGAAATGCAGTCGAAGGCCGACAGCCACATCAGGGACATAGGCCTGGACACCATCGCCCAGCTGGGGAATTACAACTTCTAAGGTCTTTTGATGGCTCTCTTACCAACTCGGGTTCTCGCTCCTCTGTTATCTTTTCACTTTGTTATCTCGGCTTTAGTCTGTGTCTGGTGTTATGTCATTACTTCTCCTGTCTACCTACGGTAGTTCCTGTGGTTTAGTTATGTTTTGTTCTATTCCTCGCCACCCTGCGTGGTGTGCATCGTTTTGGTTTACTTGTATCACTTCCTCAGAGCAGGCGATAGGCCCAGGAATATTGTACATCCCTGCTCACACTGCTTCGGCAGTTTTTTGTATTATACTTGTTATATAATATAATCTACTCACTTACACAAAAAAAAGAATTAGCCTCCTTGGCTTACATAAGCCCCAAAAATAAAATAATGAGCTAATAATACAAGGTGACAAACCCACTAAACTAGCTCATAAATGAAAAAGTAAGCCTCTCAAGGGTAAAATAATAATCTATGCATGTCATAGGGCCCTCTAAGAGGCCTAATGAGGTCCATGGATTCCATAATGAAGAGAAGGACCCTCAAACGAAGTGGGCAAGGGAGTGGCCCCTTGTAATAACCCATAGTGCTCCAAATGACATCTTGGGGCACACAAGTGTACTCATGGGTCTCCAAACGAATCGAAGATGCATGTAGGTTGACCTCAAGGGCTAAGATGATGGTGTAGGTGATGCCACATCATCGTGGAAGTCCTAGATCATCTTCCAAGTGTATGGTGTAGATCTGGGGCCGACTGGGCATGATAGATCAACTGCATCCTCCTCATCCAATAAGTGAACCATGAGCAATCTTTGAATGGTTGTGGTGATCCATGGAGCACAATCTGCTGCTGTGGAAACCCATGGCTCTCAACACTCACCCTATATGTACCAATGTATCCCTTTGGAGGATTAGGAGCCTGTATAAGGAGACCAAACCCCAAATGGAAACCATCTGCAATCCTACATAAGATACAATGCGTCCCCTAGCCTTCCAATACAACAAGTCATTAGAGAAATCAAGTAAATGAACTTACCTAATCATGGACCACAGGTGGGGACTTCATAATGGCTTGCCCTTCCATAATGGGCTTCGACATGTGCCAATGTCTCCTAAACTCCAAATGGGTTAACCAAGCACCCTATTAGGTGGTTCCTACTTCTAAAGTGGACAATTTTCAATGTTCATCCTTCAAAAGGTGGTGGCATGTGATAGATATAGTGAATGAAGTAGGGGATGAAAATTGGTAGCCCTGTGTCACATGTCGGGGTGCAAGGGTAGCTAATAAGAGGGAAGCCCACACTTGGGTTTATAATGTATAGGAGGGAGAAATCATGGTACATGAGGTGCCCAAACCTTGATTTTTCCACCCTTTTTTTATGCCTTTTTCCTTTTTGTGATTTTCTTTGATTAACTGCTTGAGGCTCGAGGGGTTAGAGCATGATGTGTAAGATATAGCAATGGAATCCCCTTTTTAAGGCGGGGCGGTTCATTGCTCGCTAGGGGTGGGGACAATCATGGGTTCCTATATGATGGAGAAGGCTCATAGAACCAACAGGAACCAGTATGATGACCATGAGAATGGGGTAGAGCTCATGTATTGGCTTTTGCCCACATGCTAAAATGTTTTTGTCCCAACCATATTTTTCATTTTGGGGTTCTTTTCCTCTTGAATGTGGCCATATATGCTTTTAACTTTCTTTTCAACTGCATCAACCTGCGAGCTTCATTCCAGGCCATGACCCAAGGTGTGGGCAAGGGGAAGGGACAAGCTAACCCTATGTGGACCTGGTGGAGGAATGTGGACCCGAACGGGAAAAATGACGGATGGGGCAATAATGAAAGGAAAGAGGGTAATATGAGCGGACAAGGGAGTGGGACCACACAACCAAAATTGGGGTTTCCTGTGAAATACCATCCCTAAAACCAATTGGTGAGTAAAAGAGATCCCACAAGACTAGAATCCAAGGTTAATTTCGAAAAGGGGTCTAGGGGATAGAAGCAGATACCTAGTCCATCCTTTCCTTTGAATCCCCCTATTAATCAATGCCTAGAAGTGTCCATTATAAGCAAAGTACAATACTCAATTTCAAAATGACAAGGCATACCTTTAGATTCGGGAGGCCCACCTTCAAACATATAATCATATCAGATGGGAGAGGGATCACATGGCTGGCTCAGGTGACGGAGAAATGGTACAATGAGCTAGCTGATGGCTACAAGGGGCTGATAGCTGCCAACTAAGGACCATCTTGGAGAAAAAAAATCTCCTAGGGATATTACCCACAAAATGGTGGGTAAAATGGCCAAAACCAGTGGATATTCCCAACTTGGACAATTAATTGTCAGATACACCTCTGCTCCAAGGGGTTCTTCATAATAAAGTTTGACTCATCGGATGCCTGAGAGTATATATTACAAGAGAGCCCATGGTTCTGGGGTACTGCGGGACTTTTTGTCACCCCATGGTTCCTAGAATTTGATGCCAATACAATGATGGTATCAAGAATACATGTGCGGGTTCTATTGCATAATCTCCCTCTTCATTTATAGCACCATAAAGTGTTAAAAGGAATTGGGAATCTCATAGGGCGATACATAAAGATTGATACACAAAGAACTGAAGAACGAATCTTAACTTTCGCCAAAATCTATGTGAAGGTGACCTCAGTAAAGGACTGTCAGATCTTATTCTTTTAACACATAACAAGCAGTATTGGATACTATTTCTAGATTTTGAAAACACAACTTTTTGATGCCGAATATGTCGACAAACAAGACATCTACAAAATACATTTCATGTGGCCAAGAAAGAGCCAAGAAGAAAAAATAAACCAGGAAAGAAACCCAAGGGATGGAAATTTCTTGAGCAGCAGTCTGAAGATGAAGAGGATGAGGAGGAAATAGGTCCTCCTTCCAATGAAGGCACCCAAAATCTACAACAAAGCATGGAAAATGGGGGAGCCAATCATGAAGCACCAGAACCCACAGTGTCAACAATGCACCCGAAGAAGAGCCCTGAAGAAAAGGAGATGAGAAGATTCAAGCGTCGCCATATTTCTGAAAGTTCAGATTCAGATAAGGAAACTCCAAGGATGAACGAAGAGAACCAACTAGCACTTGTAACAACCACTCTGTCTCAAAAAGGATGGCGAAAGGTAGAAAAGAAGAAAGGGAGAAAAAGGTAACCTATTTTACTCCCTTTTGAAGTAGTTTATTTAATATGTTTCTATATTTGTAATACCAATTCTGACTGATCTGATTGAATGATCTATGAGCATCTACAACATGTAATTTTGTTTTTATTAATAAAATTACGAATTTTTTTTGGAAAAAAAATAAAATAAAATATATATATAAATAAATAAAACAAACCAATGTAAAGATCGCAAAGAATGACAAATAATTGAGCCTAGATTTTAATGAAACATTAACATGAAATGCATGTATAAGTAAAACATTATAGGTTGGGTGGAAAATATTCTATATGTTGCAAAAGATATGCAACATAATAAAGGTTTGCGATCGTAAAATATCACATATACTGTTTCAAAATTTTATAATCCGAATGTTTGGTCATTGATACGCATGATACAAACCAAGTTTTATCGAATCAAAGGAGTATAAAAATACTTTGATACCAAACTATTTAAGAGTAAAGACAACGCTCATTATAAGATACTCCTAACTACAATAAGATTATATCCATTATAGTTAGAGCCATTGAGAAAGTAGAATTTGGATATTAAAAATTAAATTTATAGATAATAATGAGATTTTGGTTAAAAATGATTATTTAGAATAGACGATAGGAAGGAAATATAAAAGTGAGAGAATAAAAAATAGATTGGAAATTGAGATATAAAGGAGAAATGTATCAAATTAATTAAAAAATATTAAAAGAGGGAAATTTTTGAAAAAGAAAATTTCCTAAGTTTAGAAATTTTGACTATTTTATTAGTTTTTATTATGCAAATTGTAAAGTGTTTGATGTTATTTTTAGTAAAGTATTCAAATTTATAATGATTTTATATGGTTTCTTAAAAAGTTTTAGAGATTTTTAAGGTAAAATAATTTTATTCTAAAAAAATTGAGTAAAATAGAAAATAATAAATCGTTTTTGGGGGAAAAGCATATGCAAATACTAGCCCTTAAATTTTTCCGTGCAAAAAACTACTTACAAGAAACTAACAAAATCTTAAATAGACTAACATAATCTATCTAATGTTGGTACAAGAAAATAACAAAACCTTAAATAGACTAACATAATGTAACTTTGGATCTATCATGTACTAAGAGGAATTATATCCCTTAAAACTTTTTTCTTGAAATATAAAAAATTATTAATTTATTAATAATTTATTATAAATGTTTATTCTTAGAGTATAAAATATTAATAATTTATTATAATTAATAATAATATATAAAATATTTATGATAATATTATTAAATTAATATTTATATTAATTAATTATAATAAATAAATTAATATTTAATTAATATAAATTAATTAATATTTAATATTATTAATAATATTAATTTAAGTTATATGTTGTTAATGATGATGATGATGAATAATGTCCACTAAGACCGAATATGGTCTATTGGACCTAAAGATAGGGGACTAATTAAGACTATTTAGAATTTTATTTCTATTATAAAAAAGAAGGGAAAGAAGCGTTCCTAGATCACTATAGTTTTGTTGATTTAACTAGTCAAGAAGGTTGGTATTATGGAAAATGTTATGGAAATGAGATCAGATGTGAGTAAGAGAGAGCAATATAAGAGAAAGTGTTTTTCATCTTAAACCTTCTTAGTATCACAAAGGTGACATATTCTTTCATCCCAAGGAGTTTTGTGAATAGACCAACACATGTTTTCACTAAGAAACTTGTGAGAATTAGTTCTTATCTTCACAACGTTCATTTTTTTCTTAGCATTGGTTAAGGCTAAAAGATAATTTTGATTAGCAAGAGTGGGGTTGATCACCTCCTTAAATGTTTTAGTTTCCTTTTTCCCTCTAACACCTTATCATCCCACAACTTATCCTTAAATTTGGAAGTAATAGTATTTTTAATCTTATCATTCGTCTCTAAAATGATCTCTTTCTTTATCCGCCAATAGATGAGCCAAGACTGGTCATCCTTGTGTCAACCCTACTTGAGCCGAAGATGAGGGTTTTGGCTAGAGTTAGAGGTAGCCCCTCTGCCATGTTGTAAAAGCTTCTTCTTGTACATTAGATACCTAAACATAGTCATGCTTTCAATAGGGGAAAGACTAGCTTCAATCAAGAGGATAGGATAGGGAGTATTTCATTTAATCTTGAGGTTGTAAGTTATAAATAATTATTTAACATTAATTGATTGAGGGATAAATATTAATGAAAAATAAAAATAAAAATAACTTTATTTTTAAAGAATTAAAATCATGTAAATTTGAAAAGCAGGATCTAACTTATAGACAAAATGATATCTTTCAGTAGAATCGGTTATACAATTTCAAGCAAGATTTTTTGTTGTTTAAAATACATTTTTTAATGCATAAATGGATTCAACACCCTAAAAAACTTGGAGCACTATACAAATTAAACAACTTAAACTCAAATTTTTAAAATTTTCTACTGGATTGTGGTTAAAAATAACCAGGAAAAATGCCCTCATAAAACTCATTTCATCTATTAATTAGAGTATGGGAATTTCAAATAGTCAATTATAGAAAATAAATTATTGAAAATTAAATAATAAATTTAAGTTTATTTTCATAATCTAAAATCATTAAATCTTTATTTCAAAAGGATACGTGTCACCTCCACTTTGAGCACACACTGAATCACACATTACCTTAAAATGACATATGTCAACTTCACATTGAGCAC
Source organism: Pinus tabuliformis (assembly GCA_031772625.1). Taxonomy (NCBI): domain Eukaryota; kingdom Viridiplantae; phylum Streptophyta; class Pinopsida; order Pinales; family Pinaceae; genus Pinus; species Pinus tabuliformis. Next base: position 266,338,156 of record CM062805.1, read on the forward strand.
ATACAAAATCACACATTGCCTTCCTTAGATCAATTTACAAGACAACATAGTCTAACTAATAGAGGAAATAGATTTTTTCAAGAAACAATGTGATTTTTTGTTGTTTAAAATGCATTTTGAATGCATAAATAGATTCAGCACCCTGAAAACCCCCCATGGGGACTTGAATTCTACACAATTTAAACTCAATTTTATTAAAATATCTGCGAATTTTGATTAAAATTAACCTGAAAAAATGTCGTGAAAAAACCATTTCGTCTATAAGTTAAACTACGCCTTTAGAAAACAATTTAAAATTCAATATACTTTTGTTTATAAGTTAGACTAAATCTTTACAAAATGATTTAAATTTCAATATACTACACCTTTACAAAACAATTTAAAATTCAATATTCCATAATATAAAAGAAAAGTAATTACAATAAAAATAAAATAATACATAAATAATTTGAACATATAAAAGGAAACAAAATTTTAAAACTACTTAAAATTTAATATTCCATAAGATAAAAAATTAAAGAAAATGCAATTAAAGAAAAATTACATTAAATATTTGAAAATAAAAATTAAATAAAACTTTTCATTATACTATAATAAAATAATTAAAATTAAATTTATATATTAGAAATAATATTTAAAATATCTAATGTTCATGGGGTTTTGGATAGACCGTGATCGGGTGCTTTGTTAAGGCACTCCTTGATGTGAAGTATACAACCACAATCCCTACCATGACTAGGAGAAATAGACTCAAAACCACCTAGAAACCTACTAAAACAAGAAAGTAGAACAAACAAAACCAGAATCCTAGGATTACCTCAACTTGAGGCCAAGATAAATTGGCAATGCCTTGTCGTAGACCAGCACCAATGCTCTACTCCATTGTAATGCACCATTCAAAGCCATGAGCTGCATAATGGACATGAGCTTTCTTCAAGCCAAAATTCTTCTCTTATCTATCTTTCTCTGAGAAAGAACCATTCCCTTGTGCTTTAAGAGGTAGAAAATTTCTGTTTTTGAGAGGATTAACAGTCAGAAATAACTTTTCCTTCCTTCTCCAATTTATATTTCCCACTGCAAAATCCCAAATTTTCGAGCATTCTCCATCAAAAATTCTGAAACCCAGGTTCACAGTGATGCCTGATACCCCCTCCTGCGGCCCAAGATTACCACTCACCAAAAACATTGGCATGCTACACAACCGAAGAATCGAGAGAGGGTGTATAGATATCAGGCACCTCATTATAATAGATGTCTCCCTTTGCATGAATGGTGCATGGGGGGGGGGCATGCCACCCCCCCTCCGTAATGGAATCGGGAGTCAGTGGGGTAATGGGCGTCATACCACCCCACCCACCCCCTGAGCTCCATCCTCATTTGTCCTTACACCCTCATTAAGGTAAATATAGATAATATTATTAAAAACTAGTATAGATCCATTTTAACTTTGGATTTAGAAAGGGTTAACAGGAATTAAATCTCTCGAGCTACAAACTTTTCCTTAAGTCTTGTACTAAAAAAAGGTTTGCATCTTGAGACATTTGAATATCGCTCTTGGCATTTGGTAGATCTAGAGTAAAGATAGATCTATACTAATTTTTTAACAATTAATTTTAAATAAGTGATTGTGATGATCATTGTTCTCCATATTATTATTTTATTTATTTATTAAAGAATTTTCACCTTAAAAGGGAGTAAAAGTTAAAGCTAAAAACTTGTCATTTGAAAAGATATACAACTCTATTAACACAATGTTTTGAAATAGAATTTAAAGCAACATTGTGTTTTGAACACCTTGCCTTGAGACAAAATTAAAATAATAAATTTCATATCTAATAAAATATTTTATTACTTTTTTCCAAAATTTTTATTTTTATGTATCATCTTCTCTCTTATTCATATTCATATATTCATATAGGGTGAATCATCTACTGTGTTGTGATTTAGTTACAATTCATAGTAGTGGTTATGATGATGACCCAAGTTCAATTTTGAATTATTTTAAAAGTTTATTGTCCTTTTTTAAAAGTTTTTTGTCCTTTCTATTAGAAGGGTCAATAAGTTAGTTAGCTTTCTTGTTTGTATCCATGTGAACAATGTTGACCATAATTAATGTATTATTTGTCCTTATCTATAACAATGCCATTTTCTTGGATTAGCTTTTTATGTCTGTATTTGTATGAACAAATGTTGACCATAATTAATTTATTAGTTTGTCCATATCTATAAGAATGTCGTTTTCATGGATTAAGTGCTTAAGTTTTATATTTGGGTTTAATTTATGTGTCAACATAGTAAAGTAACCATATGGAAAAGAGACCCTCTTACTTACCATAAATTTGTCAAGAAAGTGATATAAATTTTAAGCATGATTAGAATTCATCTTGGTTCAAGCTATGCACATGATGACATCACACCTCTAAAGTTTTTTTCCTAATTTTAAATTCACTTATATTCTTAAAAAAAATAGAATCCTAATGAGGCAATAATCTTCTTTCAAGTTGCTGCTGTGTGCGTTTTTGCCTCCCCTAGGTCTTCTTGTTGCGCGGTAGCCTTGGCCTTCGGCCTCCTGCCATGGCCCCTCTAGAAACTCCACCGGAGGGGGTTGATCCTCAACAAGCCTTTTCTGATCTAGTCAAATCTCTGCCTCCACAGTTCCCTCGTCCAGCAGTATCTAAGTTCGTCAAGAAGCTGGATGTGTTACAAGAAGTTAACTTGCCTCTAGCCCTTCCTCGCATGGCTGCTCTTTCTCTTGCAGAAAAAGGTCTCATTGGTCAATTCACGGGCCTTTGGCCATCTCCAAAAACTGTTCAAAGCTGGGTTGAAAGGAACTGGTCCGACAAAATTCAAGGAAAAATATCCATTAGATTCTGCGGGAAAGGGTACTTTACCTTTCACTTTGAATCCAAAGAAGATAAGGACCTAATATTCAGAAACGGGCCCTATTTCATGGATTCCAGAGGCCTGTATCTCAATAAATGGACCCCAGATTTTGATCCTGAGCTAGATGTTCCCAGTGTTGTTCCGGTTTGGGTCCGGCTCCCTCATCTCCCTCTCCATTGCTGGGGGGATGAATTGGTTCGTGCCATCGGGAACGCAGTTGGAAAATACATTGATCGTAGTGAACCAAAAGAAAACATGCAAGCCTATGCACAGATCTGTGTTGAAGTGGACCTTGGCAAAGGCCTCCCTGAAGCCATCAAGCTCAAAGTGGATGACTGGAGCCATATTCAGCAACTGGATTACGAGCAGATTCCATTCAAATGTAAGGTATGTCATGAATATGGCCACTTTGCCAATAGATGTACTAAAATTATTGATGTAGCGAATGGCCCACAAGAAGAGCAATGGGAAATGGTTAAAAAAAAAAAAAGTCGACCTCTTCATCTAAAGCTCCCCATGAAGCAGGTCCTTTGTCCTCTATTGCAGCTTACCCCTCCTCTTCCTCCCCTGCCTCTTTTAACCCTCCTCCCCTCTCCCATCCTCCGCCCTTCTCTTCAACCAATCCCTTCTATATTTTATCCCGTCCTGAAATCCATCTCCGGGATCCCACTCCCCCTCCTTTAAACCAAACTGATACCACTGAATCCTCTTTGCCCCTGATCATCTCCTCTCAGACTTCTCTTAATCCTCCCCTTAATAGAATTACCAGGAGTTCCTCCAAAGATCACGGAGCCACTAGTGAACCATATAAGAAACCTGGTCCGGGTAGGAAAACTGCCAAGCAGCATAGAGATGAGAATGCACAGAAAGACATAGCAATGGGAACTCAGAACCCCATAGAATCTTATATTCTGGGGCAATATGATAAAGAGGCAACTAACAAGGAACAAGGGGGGAAAGCACCTCCCCGTACCCCACATACCCAATGATGAAAGTCTTGTCTTGGAATAGTAGGGGACTAGGGCACCCCTCCAAGGTAACAGCCCTAAGAGATCTTATTCACTGTGAGAAACCAGGAATTTTTCTGTTACAAGAAACAAAGCAAGGCCAACAGGAAATGAGTGGAATTATTGAACAGCAGAGGCAATACAAAGGCAGCATCAGTGAATCAAGAGGAGCCTCAGGAGGAATAGCAACACTCTGGAACCAAAGCACATGGAACTACAGATTGGAAACTGTTAATCAGCATTGGATCAAAATGGTCTTGGGAAATAAAGTAGATAAGCAAATTATATTCATCTATAATATTTACGTTCCTAATCATTTCAGAGACAAGGAGTGTTGTTGGGATGATCTTAAAGCTAGCATAGATGCAGAAGAAAACTCTAACATCATTTTGGGAGGCAACTTCAACCTTATTCTTCATGCCAATGAGAAAAGAGGAGGTAGTTTCACCCCTGATCCATATAGAACTCACTTAGAAAACATCATGCAAGATCACGATCTTATGGATATTGCTCCAAAAAATCGAAGGTATACTTGGAACAATCGCAGGTTGGGCATAGGTAACATTATGGAAAGGCTTGACAGAATTTTAATTAATGTCTCGTTTCTCTCTTCTTTTTCTGTTGGATATGCCAGCATCCTACCTTTTTCAGCCTCTGATCATTACCCTATAACACTCACGTTGGAAACCCACTACTCTCTCAGACCCATTCCCTTTAAGTATAGTTCCCTCTGGAACTGCATTCCAGAAGTCAAAGAGATTGTTCACAATTCTTGGAACCAGCACGTTGAAGGGTCTCCTGGTTTCATTTGGGAAACCAAACTAAGAAAAACAAAACAAGCTATAAAAGAATGGGCTAAAACTAGTCACAAGGAACCCGAGAAGGCAAAAAAGAGATTAAGAACAACCTTGATTGTATTCAAAGAGCAATAGAGGAGCACAACCTCTCTCAGGAGAATAAAAAGCAGGAAAGCGACCTCTATTTACAGCTGTGTCAAGCAAATAGAGAAGAGGAATTAAAATGGAGGATAAAGTCGAGGCAACTTTGGTTGCAAGGGGGAGATAAGAACTCAACATTTTTTCACAAGCAAACTACAACTCGAAAAATAAGGAATAATGTAAGCTCCATCCTAGATGTTGAGGGCAATCGACAAAACACACAGGATGCTATTCGAAAGGTTGCCACAGAACATTATCGAGATCTCCTAACTGAAACAAAAGAAGAAGAGGACTATACAGAGCTGCTTCAACATCTTCCTACTGGGATTAGTAAGGAAATGAATGACAGTCTAAATAAGGAGATTGATGAGGAGGAAATCAGAAGATCGATCTGGACACTCCAGCCTGATAAAGCCCCAGGTCCAGATGGCTTCCCCATTTGTTTCTATCGAGCCTTCTGGGGAATTATAAAAAAATATTTGACTAAAATGCTCAAATGGATCCAACGAAAGGGTAAAATAGGGGGATACACCAATGCTACTCATCTAGCTCTCATTCCCAAAGAAAATCGCCCCTCTTCCTTTGCTCAATTCCGGCCCATCTCACTCTGCAACTCTTCCTATAAAATCCTGACCAAAATCATTGCTTCTCGCCTTAAACCCTTTCTCCCTTCTCTCATCTCTGAAAACCAAGGGGGGTTCTTGGCCAATAGACAAATAACTGACTCCATTCTCCTTGTTCAAGAAGCCATTCACTCGAGTCAATCCAGAAACGAGAAAGGGTTTATCCTTAAACTTGATTTGGCTAATGCATTTGATAGAGTAAGGCACTCCTTCCTCCTGGCTGTTCTAAAGAAGATGGGATTTGATGTAGTCTTTCTAAACCTCATCAAATCTTGCATATCTGGGCCCTGGATCTCCCCTCTTGTTAATGGCAAACCAGGAGAAGCTTTCCAATCCTCCTGTGGTCTAAGACAAGGTTGCTCTCTTTCACCTTATCTTTTTATTCTGATGGCTGAATCCTTTAGCAAAGCGCTGGACTTCAATCATAGGGTTGGCCTCATCATAGGCATAAAATTTGGGAATGGAGTTAAGAATATAAATCACTCAAAATTTGCTAATGACACCTTATTAATTGGAGGATCATCTATTGCAATAGCCCGATGCTTCAAGTCTCTCCTAGATAAATACATGAGGTACTTTGGTGGTTTGGTTAATCAGCTGAAAAGCTGCATTTATGGTTGTAATACAGCAGCACAGGTCCTTCACAATATTGCCAACACCTTTGGAGTCTTTTAAAGACTGGACTCATTTTTCTTATTTGGGCATGCCTGTAAGTGCAGGTCCCTTGAAGGCAGAAGTCTGGGACACCGTAATTGACAAGATGAAAAGAAAAGTGCAGCAGTGGGGCTCCATTTGGCTCAACCCAGCTGGTCGCCTCATACTTCTTAAGTCAGGTATTTCTTCTCTGCCTCTATACCAATTCTCTCTCCATCAAGCTCCGACCTCCTTTCACTATAAAATGGAAGTCATCCTCCGCCAATTCCTTTGGCAAGGAGGGAAAAATGACAAAAAGAAATTCAATTTGGTTAATTGGAAGCAGGTAATACAATCCCAAGACCGAGGAGGTCTTGGAATCAGATCCCCCAAATTCCTCAATCTAGCATTCGGAGGCAAGATTGTATGGAGATTTATAACCGACCTTCCTGCCTGGTGGAAAAGGGTGCTGGAAATTAAATATTTAAACTTCCCAAGGCAGCAGCTACTTGATCAAGATATTCCCAACAGAGATTCTTCCAAAATTTGGCGTTTATGCAAAAGAGAAATTCCTCTAATGGCTCAGAACACTTCTAAAGTTCCTAAGGGAGGTGCCAATATTAATATTGGAGCTGATAAAATTATGGGCCAGCAACCAATAAACAGTCAAGTCGGAGTCAATCCTATTCTCTCCTTTTTTGATAGAGTAGGTATCCATCATTTGGATCAGATTTCCCAGTGGGATCCCCATTCCCATCTATGGTTTGGGTGGTCCTTCCTAGCCATCCCCAATGATCTCAAGGCAAGCTTATCTGCTCTTCAATCTCATCTGCATAGTATAGCTCCTATAAAAAAGAATGATTTAGATGGATTTCGCTGGGATCCATCTGGATCTATTTATACCATCCAAGCTGCCCATCAGTACATCTACAACAGTAACTATCCCATGCCCATATGGAATCACTGGAAAACGGTCTGGAAATCTGAGGCCCTTCCAAAAATCAAATTTTTCCTTTGGACTCTTCTTAAGGGGAAAATCCTTACCGCTGAAAATTTGCAAAAGCGAGGCATCAATGGCCCTTCTCGCTGCCCCAATTGTCAAGCTGCCGAGGAATCCATTCATCATCTCTTCATTGATTGTCCCTTTGCTATCAGCTGCTGGAGGAACTTATCCCATAACAATCATATTCCTTGGAACAATCAGGATTCTATAGGAGAAATTCTTCATCAATGGAAAAAGAATTATCCTTGGCAGCAAAGGAAGAATAACATAGTTAAGAGGGTTTGGGATACCCTTCCTTACACTATGTTATGGAACATTTGGCTGGCTCAAAATCGTAAAGTTTTCAAGGACAAGGATTCGACCATAAGAAATCTCTGCAATAAGGCAAGGAGTCTCGCCCTCGAAACTATATCAGTTAAGAACCAGAGAAACATAGATATCACTGAACTCAGTGTTGAAGAGCGAAATTTCATTGGTTACTTGTTGGATAAAAACAACAGTAATCAGAATGGAAACACTGCTAGTAACAGGCATAGTAATGTTCCTCATAACTGGAAAATTAGATTAAAGGAAGAAGAGTTTGCAATATGGATTAAAAATTGCAACAGACATTATCTTTTTTTTTATGGGGCTTCAAAGTCAAATCCTGGAGTTGCAGGAGCAGGAGGAGTTATTTTTAATGCTAATGGGGATCGCATTCTATCTTATGAATGGGGACTTGGACACATTTCCAACAATAGGGCAGAAGCTTTGGCCCTATATCAGGGACTCATCCAGCTCAGGGAACTTGGTATAGGTACAACCCTGATTTTTGGAGATTTGGTGGTTGTCATCAGTCTAATGGCTCAGAACAAGGAATCCTCCAACGTTCTCCTTCAGCAGACCATTAATCGATGCCAAATTTTAGGCCAAACTATGACAGATTTGCGCTTCCACCATATCCTACGCTCCCTCAACAAGCACACTGACTCCCAAGCCAACAGAGCATGTGCCAGGCCATTGGGCAGCCTACTTTGCAACGACGTGGAGACTCTGCACTATTTACCATGACAAAGATTTTTTATGTCTTCAATCAGATTTGCAGTAAATATGAGATCCCTGACATTTTGGAATGGTCAAAGATCCATCAAATCCTCTTTGTGACTAAGATCTGCATTGGGATCTGGCACTCCCTAGAAAATTTCAATCTCACACTCTTCGTCAGTCGATCGGTCGTCTTTCTTCCAATCGGCCATCCCTCCCTGGCTCTGCCAGATCGCCCCCTTGATCTCCCTCGTCCCTCCTCTGTTCTTCCCTCCTGTCCTTTGACAAACCCCCCACACTCCTCCTCTTCTTTATATGTCCCCCCTTCCTCCCCCTCTCACATTCTGCCTTTTTCGTTCATTGTCAACTTGTATCTCTGGTCTTCTCTCTCCTCCTCGTGGGCCTCGCTTCTTTCCTTCAATTCAACTCCTCATCAGATTCTTGAACCTCTGGTCTCTCCTCATCTCGTGACTTTTCTCTCAGTCAGCAACTCTCGTCCATGCCTCCAAGTGCAGCGACTCATGCCTGTTCCCTAGTTCATCTAGCTCTTTCAGACTCATCCTCCTTCTGCACCAATGGCGAGGAGCGAGGATTGCCTCCATTGTGCCGATCTTCAAGCTGAGTTAGAGCAGTTAAGAGCCCACCAGAAGATCTTGGATGCCAAGATTGACAACCACCAAAAGATCATGGAAGCCAAGATTGACAACCAAAACTGACTTATCAATGAAAAATACGAAGCTGATATTAATTTGTTTCTGCACAGAATTTCTTCATTGCATGAGCAGTTCAACCAGCTATCCAACAGGTGTGCTCACGCTGAAGAATCCATTGAAATACTGAAATATATGATGGAAAAGAGAAATGCAATACCTACAAGCTCTTCAAGCATCAAGCAAGCTGGAGAAGATGATAAGCCTGAAGAATCTACAGCGCGGCATATCAGCCACATCAATATAGATTGACTATGTTTTGCAAATGTTGTTTTTTATTGCTCTAGTTTGTTAGGATTTACTTCTGTTCAGTCTTTTCTTCAAAGCCTAAAAGGCAGGAACAAGGAGGATTTTGTTACTGTAACTCCTTCTCTCCTAGCACTTCATGGCATTTCATTATGTACCTCAGGGGATTAGCCTCCTCCTCTTTTTTTTGAAATATAATACAGCAACCGACTATGTAAAAAAAAAAAAGAATTCTAAATGGATTGGAGCTTTGACTTCATAGTCAAATTCTAGGATCTAAGGAGAAGTTTGCAACATGATTAGAAGGCTCTTGTAACAACACCCTATTCTACCTTGTATGACATTTCTTGAATGTGGCATCCTCTTAATTTGTAATCCTCCCTGTTGAAAAGGTCAATATGTTAGTTAACATTATTGTTTATATTCATTTGAGTTGTTTTGACCCAATTCATATATTATTTTCCAAATATCCAAAACACCATTGCCACATTGTTGCATCAAATTCTTGTGTTAAATTTGCACTAGTATTTCATATTTATAACACTATCCTCTTATCACATTAAATGATTACTTTTTTTTAGTGCATTGGTTATTTCTTAAAAAAAATATTGGTATAAATCTTCATAATTAAAAAATAAATAATATATAAATTTTACACAAAGAGGATAAATTGGCAACTCACCTTATTATGAAATTAAAAATATTTTCCCAATTTATTTACTTTTTTTTCCACGGAAAAAATAAACTTTTTATTAAGAGAATAAAAAGTTACATCTGTAGATGCTTAAAGCATTATTGACAGTGTGTGATCAAAAAGAAAATCACGAAGTGTCTGAGTAGACTAAAATATTAACCATAAGCATATGGAGTACTCACAAGTATCTAGAAAAATAACGGCAAAAACATCAGGTCTCTCCATATACTGGAGAAAATAACCCTCATAAAGTGTTGTTAAAAAATAAGGAATGTAGCATATAGTATTGAGTACATACACAAGTTGTATCAGCAATATAAAATTACATATGTGGCAGAAATATAAAGGAGGTTTGCCTTAGAGTTCAGTTCCCTGTATATGTGGCACACATAAATATAGTCAAAACATTATTTTATATGTAAAATTTCTTCAATGAGAGGAAGCAAAGTGTGATTTTGACATCTCTGAAGTTCATTAAACCAATTTATCACATTTAGGGAGTCACCAAAATTTTGTATTGAAATAATCCTAATTTCCTGGATCCAACATAATGATAATTTCAAAGAAAGGAGTTTTGCATAATTGTTTGTTCCATATCCAAGGCCAATCAAAGATTTTAAATTCCTTTGATTGTTGATGTGTATGACCAAACCTACCCCACATTTGTTTTGAGCATCGAATGCTCCATCAAAATAGTCCAACGGGATTTGTGGATTTATTTTTTCCTCTCTAATGATTCGAGGAGATGGGGATGTTGTTGAGGTTGGAAGGAGAGAGAAAATAGCATCACACGCAATAGCAATAAGGGAAGGAGAGGAAAGAATGCCACAAAATATGCCTTTGTTTCTTGCCAACCAAATTCCCTATGAGATTATTGGTGGTACATTTCTCAAATTTTCATCTTGCAGCGAATTCCACCAATGTTTCCAAGCCTTGAAAATGTTTGCACCTCTCCAGTTCAGACTAAGTTCCAAGAGTCTAAGAGTGGCCTCCCATATTATTGAAGTGAAAGGGAAGCTTAAGAACAGATGGTTTACAGATTCTTCGTAGTTTTTACATAGCATGCACCAACCCGGACCCTGTTTATTTCTTTTTTGTATGTTATCCCATGTTGGCACCCTGTTTTTGAGGATGCACCTGAAAAATAATCTTGACTTTGCAGGGCATTTCAATTTCCATAGTAATTTCCACCAACATGTCTACTCCCCCTCTACTCGCCTGTCCATTTGATAAAGGTATCCAATTTTAGGGGAATATTTAGCTATAAGGGCATGGACCCATCTAAGATTATCTACTCGATCTCTTATCCTGACCTAAGTTCGTTGCAGTTCTCTGGTGTAGTTTTCCCAATCAGCTCCCCATTGTGGATCTAAGTGAAGGTCTATGACAGATTTCCAGCCCTAGTGCCACATCGAGGATGCTTCAACATCTGCCACCTGATTCAAGAAAATTATTCCTTAGTTGTTAAGACGATTAGTTAAGTCCCTTGGAAGCTCATATCCTTCGTTGCATCCCACCCATGGATCCAAACCAATTCTGACCTTCTCTCCATTCCCAATGTGCCATGCAAGTCCATCTTCTATAACCTTGAAGGAGTCCACAGTGGCTTTCCAGATAACATATGCATTTTGTGATTTTTTTGTCTATACTGCGCACTGAGGAATGGGATCAATATATTTTCTTCTCACTACAACATTCCAGAGATGATCCATTGATAAGATACGGCACCCCGATTTTGCTACAAGAGCTTTTGCAAATAGAGGGAGATCCTTTATGCCTATCCTCCACATGCTCTTGCGAGGGCTATCTTGTCCCATGCCACCCACAGTAGAACTACTTCTTCCTTTGCTCCAGTCCATAAAAAACGACCACACATTTTCCTTGTCCCGAGGATAAACCACAATAGATGATTCAAAATGTTGACTCAAAAACCAAGATATGATTATTCTGAAGTATATTTTTGATAATGTAATTATATTATTTTCCTTAATATTTCTATATATAAATATATAAAACAAACCAATGTAAAGATCACCGAGGATGACAAATAGTTGAGAGTAGATTTTAATGAGACATTAACCTGAAATGCATGTATAAGTAAAACATTATAGGTTGGGTAGAAAATATTCTATATGTTGCAAAATATATGCAACATAATAAAGGTTTGGGATCGTAAAATATTACATATTCTATTTCAGAAGTTTATAATCCCTATGTTTGGTTATTGATATGCATGATACAAACCAAGTTTTATCAAATCAAAGGAGTATAAAAATACTTTGATACCAAACTATTTAAGAGTAAAAACAACGCTCATTATAAGGTACTCTTAACTATAATAAGATTATATCCATTATAGTGAGGGGCAATGAGAAAGTAGAATTTGGATATTAAAAAATAAATTTATAGATAATAATGAGATATTGGTTAAGATTAATTATTTTGAATAAAAAATAGGAAGAAATGATAAAATTTAGAGTATAAAAAATAGATTGAAAAATGAGATATAAAAGAAGAAATGTACTAAATTAATTTTAAAAAATAAAATTTTTGAAATTTTTAAGAATGGAAAATTTTCTTTAGTCTAGAAAATTTGACCATTTTATTAGTTTTTATTATGCAAGTGTTTCATGTTATTTTTTGTAAAAGTACTCAAATTTATAATGATTTTATATGGTTTCTTAAAAAAAATTAGTGATTTTTAAGATAAAATAATTTATTATAAAAACTTTGAGCAAAATAGAAAATAACAAAGTCTTTTTGGGGAAAACATGTAAAATTAACCCATATGCAAATATTAGTCATTGAATTTTTCCATGTGGAAAACCACTTACAAGAAACTAACAAAATCTTACATAGACTAGCGTGCTCCATCTAACTTTGGATCAATCATATGCCAAGAGGGATCAAATCCATCAAGACCTTCTTCTTGGAGTCTAAAATATTATTAATTTATTAATAATTTTTATAATTAATAAACCCAATTATTTATAATAATGTATAAAATATTTATGATAATATTATTAAATATATATCTATATTAATTAATCATAATACATAAATTAATATTTAATATTTAATTAATATAAATTAATTAATATTTAATATTATTAATAATATTAATTTAAATTATATGTTGTTAATGATGATGATTAATATCCACTAAGACCGATATGGTCTATTGGACCGAAAGATAGGGGATTAATTAAGATTATTTAGAGTTTTATTTCTATGATAAAAAAGAAGGGAAAGAAGCACTTCTAGATCACTATAGTTTTGTTGATTTAACAAGTCAAGAAGGTTGGTATTATGGAAAATGTTATGGAAATGAGATGGGATGTGAGCAATAGTTGGGCAATCTAAGAGAAAGTGTTTTTCATCTTAAACCTTCTTAGTATTGCAAAGTTGACATATTATTTCATCCCAAGGAGTTTTGTGAATAGACCAACAGTCGGTTTCACTTCGAAGCTATGAAAAATTGTTCTTATCTTTGCAATGTTCATTTTTTTCTTAGCATTGGTTAAGGTAGAAATATAGTTCTTCTTAGCAAGAGTGGGGTTGATCACCTCCTTAAATATTTAAGTTTCATTTTCTCCTCTAACACCTTAACATCCCACAACTTATCCTTAAATTTGGAAGTAATAGTATTTTTACTCTTATCCTTCATCTCTAAGATGATCTCTTCATTTATCCCCCAATAGATGAGCCAAGGCTAGGCATCCTTGTGCCAACCTCGGTTGAGCCGGAGATGAGGATTTTGGCTAGAGTTAGAGGTGATTTTGGGGAACCTCTTGGCTTCCATGTTGTAAAAGCTTCTTCTTATACATTATATACCTAAACATAGTCATGCTTTCAATATGGGAAAGACTAGCTTCAGTCAAGAGGATAAGATAAGGAGTATTTCTTTTAATCTTGAGGTTGTACGTTATAAATAATTGTTTAACATTAATTATTTTAAATTATAATGAAAATGCTATTTGATCAATATTAACACGATAAAGGAATCATGTTCTTGCGATCCATAATAACTTTGAATATTAAATATTAATGAAAATAAAAACAAAAATAACTTCATTTTTAAAGCATTAAAATCATGTAAATTTGAAAAGTAGGATCTAACTTATAGACAAAGTGATATTTTTCACCAGAATCGGTTATACAATTTCAAGCAAGATTGTGATTTTTTTTTTGTTTAAAATACATTTTTGAATGCATAAATGGATTCAACACCCTAAAAAACTTGAAGCACTCTACAACTTAAATAACTTAAATTAAATATTTTACAAATTAAACAACTTAAATTCAAGTTTTTAAAATTCTCTGTTGGATTGTGGTTAAAAATAACAAGGAAAAAAGCCTTGAAAAAAATCATTTCATCTATTAATTAAAGTAAGTGAATTTCAAATAGTTAATTATGGAAAATAAATGATTGAAAATTAAATAATAAATATAAGTTTATTTTTATAATCTCAAAACATTAGATCTTTATTTCAAATCGTAAATAATTCATTTTGTCCAAACCTACGTTGTTTTCATATATATATATATATATATAAAAGGAGACATGTCAACTCCACTTTGAGCACACACGAAATCACACATTGCCTTTAAAGGACACATGTCAACTTCACATTGAGTACATATCAACACATTATCTTCCTATTGAACTATAGAATGAATGATCCAAGTGGATATTGGTGGCCACTCGCCTATTTCACTTAGACCCCCTAGTCAGTTTCATATGTTTCCTTGTTCATTTTAGCATTTACTATTTTTAGTAGTTTTTTGGGTCCTGAACTTCTAGAGCAGTTTTGACCCCTTAAACAACGTTTTTTTTGGGCTCTGTGGCAGGCCCATAGCAGTGGGCATTGGCCTGTGGTGAAACATGTAGTACTCGGAGAGACCTTTCCAACAACGTATTGTACGTGCCAAATAGAGATAATTTGACCGAGTTATGACCCTCGGAAGTTGGCTGCACAATTAACCCCAATGGGGCCCACAAACTCTTGGTGTTACATCTCCTAGGGTTAGGGTTTTGGTTTTTTAGGTTTATCATGTTTTCCAATAATAAATAGGCCCTTGAGCCTCATTGTAACACAGTTCAGAGCCATGTAGCTGCCACATCTCTTCTCAGAGATAAGCTACCATCACTCGAGCTATCTTATTTCCATTATGTTTGTAAGCATAGTTCAATATGTTTTTGTTAATGAAATGAAGTGTTTTTCTGCTGCGTCTCTGTGTGCATGATTATATTTGTAATTTGTTGCATTCATGTTTAAGTTCGAATCAGTGGTATGATAGTGGTATGTTATTTCTCTATTTTTATTTACATGTCACCAACGAGGTTAGGGTATAAGGAGTTAAGGCTTGATCTGGTGGAACCATTGCAAGATCAGCCTCGCAAACTTGACGAACTCCCATGGCAAAAGAAAAGAAAGACGAGGGGGCCAGAGATCCTTTCAAATGTTGCTCGAGGAAGCCCTCAAGCGACAAAGGGACGCAATGATAGATAACTTTGCCCAGATCCTTCGACGACTACCCATAGACGATGCATCTTCATCCAACAACCACTCTAGAGGTGCCACTCCTTTTAAGGTACAAGTTAAATTCGATATTCCCATATTAAAAGGCCTGACAGATGCAGACGCTATAGATAAATGGTTAAATTTGTTGGAAGGATATTTTTCAGTTCATAAATTTTCCAAGCGAGAAAAGATTACTTTTGCACTTCTCAGAGCGCCCCACACGTCAAGGACTAGTGGGAAACCTACTGTGAACAAAAGGATAAGAGTGAACCCTCGATTTTTTCAGCTGCACCCACTTGGAATTCTTTCCGAGACGTCATCAAAGAACAATATTAATCTTTCGGAAGCTATAAAGACAAATACATAAAGTGGACCACACTACGGTAGGGAAGGGATCAAGATGTGTCAGCGTTCACAAAATATTTTCCATACTAAGCAACATTTGGTGCTCAAGTACCGCGACTGTCTACACAAGTACATCCAGGACGAGATGGAGTTCTTAGACATTTCCTCGCTCGACATGACGTATCGGTACACTGTCAAGATTGAGCAAAAGTTTAAATAGAAGAGCAGGACTTTGGATCTGTGAATCCAAAGCAAGGAAAAGGTGCCCCCAAACCATAGAACAAAGGACCAAGCCAAGGTAAGGCTACCCAGGATAGCCCACCGAAGTAGCAAGCAAAGAACAACACCACGGAAGAAGGACACGAGAAAATGGTGTGAGTTCCATAAGAGCTCCACTCACAATAAAAGTGAGTGTCGGGCCAAGTAGTCACTGGTGGCCAAGCTGAAGACTTCTGAATAGAATGCAGGTTCCGACTCTGAATCAGAACCCAATAAAGGAACTGAAAAAGGGAAGCATGTCATTGATGTGGAGCCAAATGCCACTATGGCCACCACCAAGATCCAGAAGAGTGAGCCTGAAGATCCAGAGGAGGGGGAACACCTCTTCCACTCACAGATGTGGGTGTAGGGTTCTCTGCTGCAGTTCATTGTCGACAACAGGAGCCAAAAGAACCTCATTTCAGCAGAAGTCATGAAGCGGCTAGGCCTAAAGACTACAACACATCCACAATTGTACACCATTGGGTGGCTTCATCAAGGATGAGATCTTCATGTCAGCCAACAGTGTCACCTTCCCTACAACATCAATCCCTTCACTGATGAGGTATTGTGTGACGTTACTCCTCTTGAATTTTGTGATGTACTATTAGGAAAACCATCCTTGTGGAAGCGACATATTGTATATGAGTTTAGACCTCGCTTTGTGATTATTACTTTGGCTAATAAGTTATACAAGATACCAGAGGTAACCCCGCCTACTGCCATCTCTTTGATCAATGCAAAGTAATGTAGTAAGATCATTTCCTAGACCAAGAAATTTATTTTCCTTATGATTCGCCCCCAGGGTAAGAAGAAGGTTGTGGCCACGGCTTCCAGGGAGGGCTCCTCTACATAGCAGCAATAGATGGACAAGGTCGTGGAGGAATATAGGCATATTTTCACCTCACTCACTCAAGCACTCCATCGATATGACCCGGGTGTGCCGCTACCTAATGGACTGATTTATCGATGCTCTATTTTGGAGAATGATGAGATTGAGAGGTAGATTCAGAAACTATTTTAGAAAGGGCACATTAGGCCAAGCTCATCACCTTGTGGGAGCCCGATTATATTGGTACAAAAGAAGGATGGGCCATGGAGGCTCTGTATTGGCTATCGGGCGCTAACCAAGATCACTGTCCGGAATAGGTACCCAATCCCACAGGTTGATGACCTTCTGGACTAGCTCAAGGGGGCCAAATATTTTAGCAAGATTGACTTCAATTTAGGTTATCACTAGGTGCCTATCGAACCCTCTGATGTGTGGAAGACTAACTTCGAATCCAAGGAGGGCCTTTTTGAATGGTTGGTCATGCCGTTTGGATTGACGAACGCCCATGCAACCTTCATGAGACAGATGGATGACATCTTGCGACCCTTCACTAATGCATTTGTGGTGATGTATTTAGATGACATCTTGATCTGCAACCAGAGTTGGGAAGAGCACCTCCAAAATATTCGACAGGTCCTTCAAACCCTGCAATAACACAAGTTGTGTGATAACTTGGAGAAATGCACCTTTTCCTTGACCTAGGTTCAATATCTAGGGTACATCATTGATGAGAAAGGTGTACATGTGGACCCATCCAAGATACAAGTCATTCAGGATTGGCCAGCCCCAACCACTCTAACAGAGCTCCGTATTTTTTTGGGTCTTGCCAATTTCTACCGCAGGTTCATGTTGGGGTTCTCTCATATCACTTGGCCTTTAATTCAAGTCACCAAGGGTAGAGAGAAAGAATTTTTTTTTGGTTGGAAACCCAACAACAAGCGTTCTTTGAGTTGAAGAATCACCTCTGTTCTGCACTAGTGCTCACATTACTAGACCTGTAACAACCATTTGAGATTGAGACAGATGCCTCTGACTATGATATTGGTGTAGTTCTTACTCATCATGGGCATCCAATGGACTTACCAAAATGAGACACTTTCAAACACAGTTCGAAAGCACCCCACTTACGACAAATAAATGTATTCCATTGTGTAGGCCTACCATCAATGGAAGAATTACATTCTGGGGAAGGACACAATCATCCACATAGACCACCGACCTCTACAGTTCATACAGACATAAGGGAATTTGCAGAAAGATCATCATCAGAAATGGTCCACCTATTTGCAACAGTTCCATTTGAAAATTAAGTATAAGAAGGGAATCACCAATAATGTCGTTGATTGCCTCAGTCAACCATTGGTCATGGCGTTGATCACTATGCTCAACTCCTGCGGGTATGAGACATTAGGGTGGCCACATCTTTACAAGAACGATCCAGAATTCAACAACATATACCAGACACTCCTGGAAGGGAAGCAAGTTCCAAATTTTCACCTTCAGGATGCACTATTATGCAACCTGGGACACATTTGTGTTCCTTCAAGTGTGCGTGCCAAGATGATTTGGGAGACACGATACAGTCGGGTCGCTGGACATTTCGAAGTAGAGAAAATAGTGGCGGTATTTCATAAGTATTTTTATTGGCCGAAAGTTCGTCAGGATGTTGGGAAGTACATTAGATCCTGCACCGCCTGCGCAATTGCCAAACCAACCATCAAGAAGCAAGGCCTGTATACTCCTCTACCTACTCCTAACCATCCCTAGGAATCTGTCTCTATGGATTACATGTCAGGCCTTCCTTCTACTAAGCATGGCAATGGTTGTGTTTTCATGGTTGTCAAAAGATTCTCTAAGATGGCCATTATGGCGCCCTGCAAGAAGAGTATCATAGCAGAGGCCACTACTAAGCTCTTCTTTGAGCGAGTGTGGGTACACTTTGGGATCCCATAGTCCATTGTCTCAGATCGGAACAACATATTCCTGAGTGCATTTTGGTCAAGTCTATGGTTGATGTTGGATACAAAACTTACTAAGTCCACGACTTTACATCCCCAAACTGATGGCCAAACAAAGGTTGTCAACAGGATGGTCGTACACATTCTGCACATGTACAACTCGAAGAATCCACGCACGTGGGATGAAAGCCTCCCCTATTTCCAACACAACTACAATAGAGCTCTCCACAACTCAACAGGCCACAACCCCTTTCAAGTAGGGTTTGGATTTCAGCCAGTATGACCCATTGATGTGGCCATACCATTTGCAGCCACTCAAGTAGATTCGACTCCCGTTCAATCCGAAGCTAAAAGGGCTAACAACTTCATCGAGAAAATTCAACACATTCGCCAATAGGTCCATGATATATTAGACATATCCAATTCTAAGTACAAGCAGCGCTATGATCAACATCGAGTGTCACACAATTTCCATGTGGGCGACAAAGTTTGGCTACATTTGCAGAAGGACCGACTTCCTGGACCCCACCGCAAGCTTCGCCTACTCCGATATGGGCCATACACCATCACCAAGGCCATCGATGACAATGACTTCAAGCATAACATCCCATTGTTCCTTGGTTTGCACCTAGTGTTCAATGTAGATCACCTTCGACCATACTTTCCACCATTGTTAGACACATATGACATTACATAACAACTCACACCAACAGAGCTCAACCCGGACTACATGGAACATGTCACAACTGATCAGATCATGGACACATAGATCAAGAACACTCACCAATAGAGGATATAGCCATATCGAGTTATCAAAGCAGGCCAACTCCTTCACCAGGGCAAGTGGTTCACCAAGGATCAGGTTCAACAAAAATTTCCTCACCTCATGGAGGCTCTGCATACAATGGGGACCATTGCTTCCGAAGGGGGGAGGAATGATCTAGGTGGATAGTAGTGGCCACCCGCCTATTCCACCTAGACCCCCCAGTCAGTTTCATCTGTTTCCTTGTTCATTTTAACATTTACTATTTTTAGAAGTTTTTTGGGTCCTGAATTTCCGGATTAGTTTTGACCCCCTAAATAGTGTTTTTTTGGCATTCACGACAAGCCCATAGCCTTAGGCATGGGCTTGTGGTGAAACCTGTAGTACTTGGAGGGACATTTCCAACAAGGTATCGTACGCACAAAACATAGATAATATGACCAAGTTACGACCCTGGGAAGTTGGCTGCCCAACTAATCCCAACGGGGCCCACAAACCCTTGGTGTTACATCTCCTAGGCTTAGGGTTTTGGTTTCTAAGGGTTTTCTCATGTTTTCCAATAATAAATAGACCCTTGAACCTCATTGTGACAAAGTTCAGAGGCATGTAGCCGTCACATCTATTCTCACAGGTAATCTAGCATCACCTAAGCTATCTTATTTCCATTTTGTTTGTAAGCATAGTTCAATATTTTTCTATTAATGAAATGAAGTGTTTTTCTCCTGCATCTCTGTGTTTATGATTATATGTGTAAGTTGTTGCGTTCTTGTTTAAGTTTGTATCAATGAACATATAGGACATATGTCAACTTCACATTGAACACATATGAAATCACACATTGCCTTCCTACTGACTAGAATGGACATAAAATAGGTCAAGTTACAAAAAGGCGTAGTTTAACTTATAGATGAAATAGACTTTTTCACCATAACCCAGTAAAACAATTTCAAGAAACAATGTGATTTTTTGTTATTTAAAATGGATTTTTGAATGCATAAATGGATTCAGTACCCTGAAGAACCCTTGGGGACTCGAATTCTACAGATAAAACAACTTAAACTCAAGTTTTTAAAAATCTCTATCAAATTTTGATCAAAATTAACCAGAAAAAATTTGTCTATAAATTAAACTACACCTTCACAAAACTATTTAACATTTAATATTCAGTAATATAAAAAATAAATAATTACAATTAAAAAAAACAATACATAAATAACTTGAACATATAAAAGGAAATCAAATTGAAAAACTACTTAAAATTTAATATTCCATAATATAAAAAGTTCAACAAAATGCAATTAAAGAAAAAATTACATTAAATATTTGAAAATCAAAATTAAACAAAATTTTTCATTATACTATAATAAAATAATTACAATTAAAACAATTAAATTTATATATTAAAAATATCTAATAAAATATAAATTTTAAATTTTAAATTTTAAATAATAATATAGTAACATAAATAAAAAATAATAGCATCAATAAAGCAATTAACCCTAAAACAATGAAAATCCCTATCTAGCATATATGAAAAAGTAACAAGAATAACATCAAAATTTCGTACTTCCATGTAGTAGAGTATATCCAACTATTCACAAATGACAATAGAGAAGCTCAAAGAAAAGATAGACCAATAACTATACATCAAAATTCATCCATAAAAGCTCTAATTCATCCTCCAGAAAAAGTGTGGAATTCTCTAAAGAAGAGAGAGATCCAATCGAAAGTGATGATGAGAAATGATCTCACCTCACTTGTATTTATACATATCTTAGGAGTTTGAATTAGCCTCCTTGGCCTACATAAGCCCCAAAAATAAAATAATGTGCTAATAATACAACTTTTGGTGACAAGGCGACCATACTAACGCATAAATGAAAAAGTAAGCCTCTCAAGAGGTCAAATAATAATCTATGCATGTCGTAGGGCCCTCTAAGAGGCCTAATGAGGTCCATGGGTACGATAATGAAGAGAACGACCCTCAAAAGAAGTGGGCAAGGGGGTGGCCCCTTGTAATAACCCGTGGTGCTCCAAATGACATCTCTAGGTACACAAGTGTCCTCATGGGTCTCCAAACAAATCGAAGATACCTGTAGGCTGACCTCAAGGGCTAGGATGATGGTGTAGGTGATGCCACATCATCGTGGAAGTCTTGGATCATCTTCCAAGTGTATGGTGTACATCTAGGCTGGCTAGGCATGATGGATCAAGTGCATCCTCCTCCTCCAATAAGTGAACCACGAGCAATATCTAAATGGATTTGGTGATCCATGGAGTGCAATCTACTGTTGTGGAGGCCCATGGCTCTCAACGCTAACCCTACATGTGTCAATGCAGCCCTTTGGAGGATTAGGACTTCGTATAGGGAGACCAATCCCTAAATGGAAACCATCTGTAATTCTGCATAAGATCCAATGCGTCCCCTAGCCTTCCAGCACAACAAGTCATTAGAGAAATTGAGTAAATGAGCTTACCTAATCATGGACCACAAATGGGGACTTCATAATGGGCTTCGAGATGTGCCAATGTATCCTAAACTCCAAATGGGTTAACCAAGAACCCTATTAGGTGGTTTCTACTTCTAACGGGGACAATATTCAAGGTACATCCTACGAAAGGTGGTGGCATGTGATAGATATGGTGAATGAAGTAGGGGATGAAAGGGGATAGCTCTGGGTCACATGTCGAGGTGCAAGGGTAGCTAATAAGAGGGAAGCCCACACTTGGGTTTATAATGTATAGGAGGGAGCAATCATGGTACACAAGGTGCCCCAGTCTTGATTTTTCCACCCCTCTTTTATGCCTTTTTCCTTTTTGTGATTTTCTTTGATTAACTGCTTGGAGCTCGAGGGCTTAGAGCATGATGTGTAAGATATAGCAATGGAATCCCCTTTTTAAGGTGGGGCAGTTCATCGCCGAATAGGGGTTGGGACAATCATGGGTTCCTATATGATGGAGAATGCTCATAGAACCTATAGGAACCAAGATGATGACTATGATAATGGGGCAGAGCTCATGTATTGGCTTTTGTCCACGTGTTAAAATGTTTTGTTCCCGAACATCTTTTGCATTTTGTGGTACTTTTCCTCTTGAATGTGGCCATATATGCTTTTAACTTTCTTTTTAGCTGCATCACCCTTTGGGTTTCCTTCCAGGCCATGAACCAAGGTGTGGGCAAGAGGAAGAGGCGAGCTAACCCTATGTGGACCCAAGTGAGAAAAATGATGGGCGGGGTAATAATGAATGGAAAAAGGGTAATATGAGCAGATAAGGGAGTGGGACCATGCAACCAAAATTGAGGTTTCCAATGAAATACCATCCCTGAAACCATTTGGTCAGTAAAAGAGATCCAATGGGACTAGAATCTAAGGTTAATTCCTAAAAGGGGTCTAGGGGACAGAAGCACATACCTAGCCCATCCTTTCCATTGAATCCCCCCATTAATCCATGCCTAGAAGTGTCCATGATAAGCAAGCTACAATACTCAATTTCAAAATGATAAGGCATACCTTTAGATTTAGGAGGACCACCTTCAAACTTACAATCATATCAGATGAGAGAGGGACCACATGGCTAGCTTAGGTGGTAGAGAAATGGCAGAATGAGCTAGTTGATGGTTGCAAGGGGTTGATGGCTGCTGGCTGAGGACCATCTTGGAAAAAAAAATTCTCTTAGGGATATTACCCACAAAATGGTGGGTAATATGGCCAAAACCAGTGGATCTATTTTAGTGGATATTCTCAACTTGGATAATTAATTGTGAGATACACCTCTGCTCTAGGGGATTCTTCATAGCAAAGTTTGACTCATCGGAGGCCTGAGAGTATATATTACAAGAGGGCCCATGGTTCTGGGGTATTGCAGGACTTTTTATCACCCCATGGTTCCCATAATTTTATGCCAATACAATGGTGGTATCAAGAATACCTGTGTGGGTTCTATTGCATAATCTCCTTCTTCATTTTTGGCACCATAAAGTGTTAGAAGGAATTGGGAATCTCATAGGGCGATACATAAAGACCGATACACAAAGAATTGAAGAATGAATCTTCACTTTCACCAAAATCTGTGTGGAGGTGGACCTCAGTAAAGGATTGCCATATTGTATTCTCTGGACACATTACAAGCAATGTTGGATACAATTTCTAAATTTTGAAAACACAACTTTTCGATGCCGAATATGTCGACAAATAAGACATCTACAAAATACATGTCTTGTGGCTAAGAAAGATCCAAGAAGAAAAAATAAACCAGGAAAGAAACCCAAGAGATGGCAATTTCCTAAGCAACAGTCTGAAGATGAAGAGCATGATGAGAAAATAGGTCCTCCTTCCAATGAAGGCACCCAGAATTTACAACAAAGCGTAGATAATGGGGGAGCCAATCATGAAGCACCAAAACCCACAGTCTCAACAATGCAGTAGGAGAAGAGCTCTGAAGAAAAGGAGATAGGAAGATTCAAACATCACCATGTTTCTGAAAGTTCAGATTTAGGTAAGGAAACTCCAAGGATGAACGAAGAGAACCAACTAGCACTTGTAATGACCACTCCATCTCGAAGAAGATGGAAAAAGGTAGAAAAGAAGAAGAAAAGAAAATAGTAATATATTTTACTCCCTTTTGGAATATTATTTAATATGTTTCTATATCTAAACACCAATTCTGATGGGTTTGATTGAATGATCTGTGAGCGTCTACAACAAAACAAACCAATATAAAGATCACCGAGAATGACAAATAGTTGAGAGTAGATTTTAGTGAGACATTAACATGAAATGCATGTATAAATAAAACATTATAGGTTGGGCGGAAAATATTCTATATGTTGCAAAAGATATGCAAACAACAAAACAAACCAATATAAAGATCACCTAGAATGACAGATAGTTGAGAGTAGATTTTAATGAGACATTAACATGAAATGCATGTATAAGTAAAACATTATAGGTTGGGTGGAAAATATTCTATATGTTGCAAAAGAAATGCAACATAAAAAAGGTTTGGGATCGTAAAATATCACATATTTTGTGTCAAAATTTTATAATCCCAATGTTTAGTTATTGATATGCATGATACAAACCAAGTTTTATCAAATCAAAGGAGTATAAAAATACTTTGATACCAAACTATTTAAGAGTAAAAACAACGCTCATTCTAAGATACTCCTAACTACAAAAAGATTATATCCATTATAGTGAGAGGCATTGAGAAAGTAGAATTTGGATATTGAAAAATAAATTTATAGATAATAATGAGATTTGGGTTAAAATTAATTATTTTGAATAGAAAATAGGAAGAAAATATAAAATCGAGAATATAAAAAATAGATTGAAAAAAGAGATATATAAAAGAAGAAAGGTATCAAATTAATTTAAAAAAATTAAAATTGGGGAAATTAAAAAAAAAAAAATTCTTACAATTTAGAATTTTTGACCATTTTATTAGTTTTTATTATGCAAATTGTAAAGTGTTTGATGTTATTTTTAGTAAAAGTATTCAAATTTATAATGATTTTATATGATCTTTTAAATTTTTTAGTGAATTTTAAGGTAAAATAATTTTATTCTAAAAAATTTGAGCAAAATGGAAAATGATGAATTGTTTTTTGGGAAAAAGCATATGCAAATATTAGCCCTTAATTTTTTCCATGGGGAAACCACTTACTAGAAACTAACAAAATCTTACATAGACTAACATAATCCATCTAATTCCGATCTATCATGTGCTAAGAGGGATAAAATCTCTCAAAACCTTTTCTAAAATATAAAATATTATTAACAATTTATTATAATTAATAATCATTTATAATAATATATAAAGTATTTATGATAATATTATTAATTTAATATTTATATTAATTAATCATAATAAATAAATTAATATTTAATATTATTAATAATATTAATTTAAATTATATGTTATTAATGATGATGATGTTGATTAAGGTCCACTAAGATTGATATGGTCTATTGGACCTAAAGATAGGGGATTAATTAAGACTACTTAGAATTTTATTTCTATGATAAAAAAGAAGGGAAAGAAGCATTCCTAGATCACTTTAACAAGTCAAGAAGGTTGGTATTATGGAAAATGTTATGGAAATGAGATCGGATGTGAGTAAGAGCTGAGCAATCTAAAAGAAAGTGTTTTTCATCGTAAACCTTCTTAGTATCACAAAAGTGACATATTCTTTCATCAGAAGGAGTTTTGTTAATAGACCAATGCTTGGTTTCACTTTGAAGATCATGATTAGTTCTTATCTTCACAATGTTCATTTTTTTCTTAGCATTGGTTAAGGCTGAAAGATAATTATGGTTAGCTGGTTAGCAAGGGTGGGGTTGATCACCTCCTTAAATGTTTTAGTTTCCTTTTTCCCTCTATCACCTTATCATCCCACAACTTATCCTTAAATCTGGAAGTAATACTATTTTTAATCTTATCATTCGTCTCTAAGATGATCTCTTCCTTTATCCTCCAATAGACAAGGCAAGACTAGGCATCCTTGTGCCAACCCCGCTTGAGCAAAAAATGAGGGTTTTGGCTAGAGTTAGAGGTGATTTTGGGGAACCTTTTGGCTTTCGTGTTGTAAAAGCTTATTCTTATATAATAGATACCTAAACATAGTCACACTTTTAATAGGGGAAAGACTAGCTTCAATCAAGAGGATAGGATATGGAGTATTTCCTTTAATCTTGAGGTTGCAGGTTATAAATAATTATTTAACATTAATTATTTTAAATTATAATGATAATGCTATTTGATCAATCTTAACATAGTTGAGAGATAAATATTAATGAAAAATAAAAATAAAAATAACTTTATTTTTAAAGAATTAAAATCATGTAAATTTGAAAAGCTGGATCTAACTTATAGACAAAACGATATTTTTCACGTTATTCAATTTCAAAGAAGATTGTGATTTTTTGTTGTTTAAAATACATTTTTGAATGCATAAATGGATTCAACACCCTAAAAAACTTCGAGCATTATACAAATTAAACAATTTAAACTCAAATTTTTAAAATTCTCCCCTGAATTGTGGTTAAAAATAACTCTGAAAAATGCCCTCGGAAAAATCGTTTCATCTATTAATTAGAGTAAGTGAATTTCAAATAGTCAATTATGGAAAATAAATTTGAAAATTAAATAATAAATTTGTGGTTAAAAATAACCAGGAAAAATGCCTTGGAAAAAATCTTTTCATCTATTAATTAGAGTAAGTGAATTTCAAATAGTCAATTATGGAAAATAAATTATTGAAAATTAAAGTCATTCTAAGTTAATTTTCACTATCTAAAATCATTAAATCTTTATTTTAAAATCATTAAATCTTTATTTCAAAATGCGAGGTGTCAACTCTACTTTGAGCACACACGAAATCACACATTGCCTTAAAATGACATATGCCAACTTCACATTGAGCACATACAGAATCACAAATTGATTTCCTTAGATCAATTTACAAAACGACTAGTCTAACTTATAGAGGAATTAGATTTTTTCACAGAAAACAATTTCAAGAAACAATGTGATTTTTTGTTGTTTAAAATGCATTTTAAATGCTTAAATGAATTCAACACCTTGGAAATTGGGACTCTAATTCTACACAACTTAAACTCAAACAATTTCAAGAAACAAAGTGATATTTTGTTGTTTAAAATGCATTTTGAATGCATAAATGGATTCAACACCTTGGAAACTCGGGACTCTAATTCTACACAACTTAAACTCAAATTGAAACCCGAGACTCTAATTCTACACAACCTAAACTCAAGTTTTAAAAATCTCTACCGAATTTTGATTAAAATTAACTAGAAAAGATGTCATGGAAAAGTCTATTTCGTTTATAAATTAAACTACACCTTTACAAAACGATTTAAAATTCAATATACTTTCCTCTATAAATTAAACTACACTTTTACAAAACAATTTAAAATTTAATATATTAAACCTTTACAAAACGATTTAAAATTCAATAAAATTCAATATTCCATAATGTAAAAAATAAAAAATTACAATAAAAAAATAATACACAAACATATAAAAAAAAAAAAAATTTAAAACTACTTAAAATTCAATATTCCATAAGAAAAAATTACATTAAATATTTGAAAATCAAAATTAAATAAAACTTTTTATTATAATTAAAAAAATTAAATTTATATATTGAAAATATTTAATAAAATATAAATAATAATATAATAATATAAATAAAAAAGAATAACATCCATAAAGCAATTCTTTGAAACCAAATTCAACTTTCCAATGTCTTTCTTCACTTAAATGTCAAGCAAAGGCAAACTAAACATTAAAAACTCCTTTAGCATATTAAGAGGATATCACGTAATTCGGAATGAAAATGGAATACTCCAAGAAAATGAAAATAAAATATTCCAAGAAAATGCACCCGGCATTTTCCTAGTGCTCCATGTGTATAGAGAATCGTGCCCTTTTTTTCCTAGGGACCCACCACATGCCTTCCATAGTGACCTTGGTAATGTCAATTTAGAATATTCCTTAGAAGATACCTAACTTGTGCTAAAGGCCATTCCAAGGAATATTGTCATCACTGTGCCTCTCTTATTATTAGCCATCGCTTTCATTGGATTGCACATATCAAAGTTGATTTAATAAACAATAAATAACCTCCAGGTGTCGCAGGTTAGTCCTCCAATTCCCCAGATGCTGTTGAATGATTTTTAACCGTATTTTAATTAAAATGTTTTAATAACATCACCATCAACTTCCTTATGGAACCGCCACATACATACCTATATAAACATGTATCCTCCTGCCGGGATCGACTCAGGAATGGTCCAGAGCCCCGCAGAAATTTTGCGTAGCCCTGGAACAGGGCCGGGATCTTCTACTGGATTTCGTATCCTACGTGTTAGAGGTCGGATTATGGGCTATTGAAATAAATATATTTACTCTCTTCTGCATGTCAGCCTTTCTGGTTTTGCAGTAGCCACTTCATTCAGATAGGCCAAGGCTTTTTCTTATAAAAGATTTTCCCTTATTTTAGTTTTCGAGCGATACCTAAACAGGCAAGCGAGTCTGCTATGCATTGTCTTTAATTTGATTTCTGGGAATGGCGGGGAATGAGTGGATGAACGGGTACTTGGAGGCTATTCTCGATGGAGGAGGAGCCAGTGATGATAATGACTACACTCGTCAGAAGAAGGAGGATTCTGTTAAGTCAGGGGTTACTGTGATTCCCCAATTGGGGGTCTTCAACCCGGCCCGGTATTTCATTGATGAGGTCGTCCATGGCACCGACGAGACGGATATTCACCACTTCTGGGTCAAGGTCGCTTTCTGCCCAATTGATGCTTCTCGTTTTTCAGATCGGCCGATATTCATTGGATTTTGTATTACTTTCTGTATTTTGTTGAGTGAATTTTTGTGTCGGTGCAGGTCACTGCTACCAAAAACCCAGAGGAGCGGAACACTAGGCTGGAGAATCTCTGCTGGAGAATATGGCACATCAGCCGCAGGAAGAAGAAGGTTTGGTCTTTTGCAATCTCGGGAAATTAGTCGGAGGAGGGATTCATTTAGATGGATCTCATTGAATCTTTATTTTTCTTTTCACTTGGATTTGATTTGCTGCAGGGGAAGTTGGAGCAATCCAAAAGGCTGCAGAAATTGCGCCAAGAACGCGAACGAGGCCGGAGGGATGTCACGGAAGATATGTCAGAGGACTTGTCCGAAGGTGAGAAGTTAGGAGGAGACGGTCAAGGGTTGAAGTTATCTGAAAGCCATTACAATCTCGAGCTCCTTACCGAGCAATCGCTTAAAGAGAAACGACTCTATGTTATCATGATCAGGTACATTGTTATGAGTATATGAGTATTTGCTACTGGAAGCTATATCAGATGTCTTGTTGTACTGTATATGCAACACCCAGCTCGGCTTAACTGCCATGAATGGTAAAAAATACATCTATAGGGAATTGACTCTCACTGTCAATATCACGACCTCCATTTTTTTATATCTCCTATTGAGAAGAACTAGGAGGCAGCTTGGCTGGAGGTGAGGCTGATCCAGTCAAACATAGCGTGTAACTGAGCATTTAATCTAGATGGTGCATTGGGTGCATGTAATAGATACATTGACACAGGCCTAAATGTCGTTCTGGTAGTCACCTTGAGGTTGCCAATCTTTGGTGCATTTCTCAACTTTAACCCAATGGTCAACATATCAAATATTGGAGCTCAGTCATATGCAAACCCAATATTCATAATAGCTGGGTTTAATACTGATTGGAACAGCTGGGGTTAGATGGGTTTGTGCTAGTTTATAATTCCAGTTGGCATGACCTATAACTCAATTCTTTTGATTGGATCTATCTAGTTCTTCCCCGTGTTTATTCTTATTTTTTGTTAATTATCTGTTTATTTGTTATTAATTATGTATTTCTAATATTTCCCGTTAACTACACCTCGAAGCCAGCCACATTCTAGAAGCAGGGCGAGGGTGGGCTGACAGTGCATTGAATCTAGACTGTACATTGGGCACATTGAGTAGGGATACTGGCACAGGTCCGTCTAACCCTAGGCATGAAATGAACTTTGAAGTTGCCAACCTCTGGTGCATTTCTTGATTTTACTCAAATGGTCATCATATCAGATATTGGAACTAAGGCATGCAATCTCAAGCTTCATAATAGCCGGGTTCAGTACTGGTCGACCCGGGTGTGTGCTAGTTTAATGACCCCCCTTGAAAAGACCTAGAAATCAATTTTTTTGATTGGTTATATCTGGTTCTTCTGTGTATTTCTTATTGATTATCTATTTTATAGTATTTGCTCTTGACTAGACCTAGAAACCAGCTGCATTGTTGAAGCCAGGTGGAGATGGGGTTAATTCCTTCAAACTTTGTGTTATGATGCATTTGATTTTACTCAAATGGTCATCATATCAGATATTGGAACTAAGACATGCAATCTCAAGCTTCATAATAGCCGGGTTCAGTACTGGTCGACCCGGGTGTGTGCTAGTTTAATGACCCCCCTCGAAAAGACCTAGAAATCAATTTTTTTGATTGGTTATATCTGGTTCTTCTGTGTATTTCTTATTGATTATCTATTTTATAATATTTGCTCTTGACTAGACCTAGAAACCAGCTGCATTGTTGAAGCCAGATGGAGATGGGGTTAATTCCTTCAAACTTTGTGTTATGATGCATTGTGCACATTGAATATGAATGCTGGAACATGCCTGTCGAAACGCAGGTCTGATATTCACCTTGAGATTGCTGATTGAATATGAATGCTGGAACATGACTGTCTAAACGTAGGTCTGATATTCACCTTGAGATTGCTGATGCCCGGTGCATTTCTTGAGAACCGAAATGCTCAACATATTAAACTCAGACATATGCAAAACTCAAGCTTTAGAATACTTAGGTTTAGTACTGATTGGAACTAGACCTGAGTTTGTGCTAGTTTAATATTCCTAATTGACAAGAACTAGAACTCAAATTTTGAGAACCCAATGCTCAACATATTAAACTCAGACATATGCAAAACTCAAGCTTTAGAATACTTAGGTTTAGTACTGATTGGAACTAGACCTGAGTTTGTGCTAGTTTAATATTCCTAATTGACAAGAACTAGAACTCAAATTTTGAGAACCCAAATGCTCAACATCTTAAACTCAGACATATGCAAAACTCAAGCTTTAGAATACTTAGGTTTAGTACTGATTGGAACTAGACCTGAGTTTGTGCTAGTTTAATATTCCTAATTGACAAGAACTAGAACTCAAAATTTTTAATTTCAAATATCTAGTTCCTCTCCGTTCATTAGAACTCAGCTGCATTCTAGAATCCGGGTGGATGTGGGGCTGATCCAGTCAAACTTTTGTCTAATGATGCATTGAGTTTAGATGGTGCATTGGATGCATTGAATAGAGACACTGGCAGAGGCCTATCCTGAGTCCTGACTTAGGTCTGATATGCGTCTTGAGATTGGCAATCTCTGGTGCATTTCTCAAGTTAATATCAAATATTCGAGGTCAGACATATAGAAACTCAAGCATCATGCTATCTGTGTTTAGTACTAATATTCCCTGTTGACAAGATGCAGAACTCATTCTTTTGATTGGGTATATCTAGTTCTTCTCTGTGTTAATTATCTATTCTTTAATGTTTCCTGTTGACTAGACCTAGGACCTAGCTGCATTGTCAAATCTTGTTGGAGGTGGGGCTGATCCATTGACATTCTGTTTGTAATGGTGCTACTGGGCACACTGAATAGGGACACTGGAAAAAGCCTCTCTAAACTTCTAGAATCTGGGTGGAAGTGGGGCTGATCCAGTTAAAGTTTCGTCTAATGATGCATTGAGTCTAGATGGTGCATTGGATGCATTGAATAGAGACACTGACAGAGGCCTATCCTGACTTAGATCTGATATGTGTCTTGAGATTGGCAATCTCTGGTGCATTTCTCAAGTTTAGCCAAATGGTCAACGTATCAAATATTCAAGGTCAGACATATAGAAACTCAAGCATCATGCTATCTGTGTTTAGTACTAATATTCCCTGTTGACAAGATGCAGAACTCATTCTTTTGATTGGGTATATCTAGTTCTTCTCTGTGTTAATTATCTATTCTTTAATGTTTCCTGTTGACTAGACCTAGCACCTAGCTGCATTGTCAAATCCTGTTGGAGGTGGGGCTGATCCATTGAATTTCTGTTTGTAATGGTGCTACTGGGCACACTGAATAGGGACACTGGGAAAAGCCTCTCTAAACATCTAGAATCTGGGTGGAAGTGGGGCTGATCCAGTCAAAGTTTCGTCTAATGATGCATTGAGTTTAGATGGTGCATTGGATGCATTGAATAGAGACACTGGCAGAGGCATATCCCGACTTAGGTATGATATGTGTCTTGAGATTAGCAATCTCTGGTGCATTTCTCAAATTTAGCCAAATGGTCAACGTATCAAATATTTCTGTTTGTAATGGTGCTACTGGGCACACTGAATAGGGACACTGGGAAAAGCCTCTCTAAACTTGGGTCTGATGGGTCTGATTTTTTTTTTTTTGATGGGGAATACATTGGCCTTCTCTGTGTATATTTCTTGTTAATTATCCATAGACTATTTTTAAATATTTTCTGTTGGCTAGACCTAGAATCCACCTGCATGCTAGAACCGGGGTGGAGGTGAGGTTGATGTTGTTAAACTTTGTGTGTGTGCACTCAATCTAGACTGTGCATTGGGCCTATTGAATAGGGGCACTGGCACTTCTTAGCCTAGGTTTGATATGCACCTTAAAGTTACCAACCTAGTTTTGATATGCATCTTGTGTTTGCCAAACTCTGGTGCATTTTTCATGTACCTAGATGCTGAGAATATCAAACATTGAACCCGTACATATGTTAACTCAAGCTATATAATATCTGGGTTTAATACTGATTGGAATTAGATCTGGGTTTAGATGGCTGTGCTAGTTTAATCTTCCCTTTTGACAAAACCGAGAACTCAATGTGCATTTTTCATGTACCTAGATGGTGAGAATATCAAACATTGAACCCGTAGTCCGTACACATGTTAACTCAAGCTATATAATATCTGGGTTTAACACTGATTGGAATTAGATCTGGGTTTAGATGGCTGTGCTAGTTTAATCTTCCCTTTTGACAAAACCTAGAACTCAATTCATTTGATTTGATACATCTACTTCTTCTAATCGTTTTAGGCTTTAGCTACTGGGTTCTCTGTTTAATGGATCCAAGAAGTTTTAATAGTTTAGTGTTTCATACGCTCTGGGATGTTGAAAATCATAACTTCGATGAAGCAGTATGGAAATTTTTCTTTAGCCAATTGGTTGGGAAAAGGTACATATGTTAACTCAAGCTATATAATATCTGGGTTTAATACTGATTGGAATTATATCTGGGTTTAGATGGCTGTGCTAGTTTAATCTTCCCTTTTGACAAAACCTAACTCAGTTCATTTGATTTGGTACATCTAGTTCTTCTAATCGTTTTAGGCTTTAGCTACTGGGTTCTCTGTTTAATGGATCCAAGAATTTTTAACAGTTTAGTGTTTCATTGAAAATCATAACTTCAATGAAGCAGTATGGAAATTTTCCTTTAGCCAATTTGTTCGGAAAAGATACTGTTGTCCGGGGTGAAAACTGCATAAACAATGTGACCACTAGAGTAGACAAAAGATAAGATAAGATATATTATGAATGTCCAACAAATTTACAATGTGACCGCTCTAGTAGACAAAAGATAAGATAAGATATATTATGAATGTCCAACAAATATGTCAATGGCACTAGAGAGGAAAACCAGACGTCAATAGATTATGACAGCAGTGTGAACACACCTAGATGCTAAAAAGTTAGCAAAAATGAAAAGAAACAGATGACAAGAAAAGAGAGAGTAGTAGGATCTAGGTAAAGCAGAGGAAGGAAAACCTTAGGAGTGTGAGAACCTGGCTTAATTAGTGGTGGAAGAGGGAGAAGAGTATCTCTCTCTCTGTCCCTCATTATCAGAGGAGTGATGCAAACCCTGATAATCCCCTTCAGAGAATGCCCAGGGCTCAGGGGGCCTGGCTGTACAATTCTTGGCGGAGCTCTGTTGTGAACTGAGCTTCTCTCCTAACAACAAAGGCTGAGGGAACAACTTCTCTTGAGTGAATGGGAACATTAAATGTTGTAATTGTATCGAAACAGCACTTACAATGAGAAGAGGAGCTTCTTCGAGGTTTGATTTTTTTGTTTTGTTTTGTTTTGTTTAATTTGTTAGTTCTTTTGCAGTCAGGTTTCTCTGGTTTTTCTTTGTCCAATATTCCATTCTGAGAATAGAAGTGTTAGATCTGAAAATCCTCATAGCAAAATTTACTTTGATGATTCTCCTGTTTGTGATTAATATGCCAGTTTGCATGGACTAGTCCGAGGGGAGAATATGGAACTTGGCCGTGATTCTGATACAGGTGGACAGGTAAATGTATTAGAAAAGTTTTCTATTTTTTTGTATTTGTCTTCATCTGTTTCTACAATACTGAATAGTTGTGGTCAATTTGCTCACAAAAGCATTTAGCAAAGTAGGGGATCAAAGCCTCATTACCTTATTTCGCTAGGAGTATAATTGGATTATCATGGCATCAAGTGAAACATGTGTTCATTTTTCATGCAGGTGAAATATGTTGTAGAGTTTGCAAAAGCGCTTGCAAAAATGCCAGAAGTGTATAGAGTGGACCTGCTAACACGTCAGATCTGTTCTCCTGACTTGGATTCTAGCTATGGAGAGCCAACTGAAATGCTGACTTCTGATCAGGATGATGACATTCTAGAGAGTGGAGGGGCGTACATAGTTCGAATTCCCTGTGGATGCAAAGAAAAGTATATTGAGAAAGAATTGTTGTGGCCATACATTCCAGAGTTTGTAGATGGAGCACTGGGTCATATTCTTAATATTTCCAAAGCATTGGGAGATCTGATTGGAGAAGACACACCTGTATGGCCTCATGTAATCCATGGCCACTATGCAGATGCAGGGGATGCTGCTTGCCTTCTTTCTGGTGCTCTGAACGTTCCAATGGTTTTGACGGGCCATTCTCTAGGCCGAAATAAACTAGAACAATTATTGAAACAAGGATTGCATTCCAAGGAAGATATCAATGCAACGTACAAGATCATGCGTAGGATTGAAGCTGAAGAATTGTGCCTTGATTCCGCTGAGCTTGTGGTGACAAGTACAAGGCAAGAAATTGAAGAACAATGGGGCCTGTATGATGGTTTTGATTTGGAACTGAATAGAAAGCTCAGACAGCGAGCAAAGCGTGGTGTCCATTGTTATGGTCGTTACATGCCTCGAATGTCAGTAAGTGCAAAGAATCACACTCATGTTGAAATTAAATTTCCTTTTTTGTCAATTTGTTACCTTGGGCTTTACCCATCTTGCTTATTTAGCTGTGTGGGAAGTGTATTTCATTCTTGGATGTGGAAATCTTATTCTTCATTGATAATTATTCCATGCCTTCTTATCAAAGGAGTACATGACATTTAAGTGGTGGAGTTTTTTTGACATATATATTCTTTGTTGCAGGTTATACCTCCTGGAATGGACTTCAGCAATGTTGTAGTGCATGATGAGAATTCAGATAATGATTTAGATAATGATTCTGTTCAATTGCCCGAGTCTCCTTTATGGGGTGAGGTAAGCAGCAGGGCAAGGTCTAATTCCTTTCCACCATTTAATATTTCACATACTTGAAAAATTATAGTCCTCATGTGATATACGAGGGGCATAATAACAGTTTGTATTTTTAGATCCCACGGTTTTTGAACAATCCCTCGAAGCCCATTATTTTGGCTCTTGCTCGACCTGATCCCAAGAAGAACATGGCCACTTTAGTCAAGGCTTTTGGTGAATGTATCAAATTGAGGAAGCTGGCAAACTTGGTATGTCTTTTCTTGGTTGCTAAATTTTGCTTTTTCTTTAGAGGTATGTTTCGCCCTTGTTTGATAAGTTGATAACTGATATTTTAGTTATCCTTTTCAAAATTGTAGATGTTGATCATGGGCAATCGAGATGATATTGATCAAATGCCTGCAGCAAGTGCCAATGTGTTGACCACTGTCCTGAAGCTTATTGACAAATATGATCTATATGGAGAAGTGGCATATCCTAAACATCACAAACAATCAGAAGTTGCTGATATATATAGGATTGCAGCAAAGACTAAGGTTTTATAAAACTTCCTGTCAAACTATAAAAGAAGCTATCCATTATTGCACTTCTAATTAACAGAAAATTTGAACTGCAGTTGGTGTAGGTGAAACAAAAAGAAGAAAAAAACTTGTCGATATAATTTTGAAATGATGATGTTCATGTGTGCAGGGTGTTTTTATCAATCCGGCCCTGGTGGAACCCTTTGGTTTGACTCTCATTGAGGTAGCTTGAACAGCCTTTGTTTTTAACTTTTTATTATGATCTTCAAGATGAAAAAATTTCAAAACTGCAACGATATTTAGAAGCAAATATACGTCATAGAAGCAGCCTTTCATATATCATGCCTCTAAATGAAAAAGAAATATTCTACTCCAAAACTAAACAGAATGGTCATAATATCAAAACTTAAAACGTATGTATCTTCCAGGTTTAAAAGAATATCATTTCTTTTTCATTTAGGGGCATGATATATGAAAGGCTGCTTCGATGAGTGGTATATTTGCTTCTGAGTAGTGTTGCAAATTTCATTTCAATTTTTTATGTGTATCCAGAAAAGAACAATATTTGCATCAAAGTACAATTTTTTTTATCTCTGTTTAATTATGGAGCATTTCAGAGAGAAGCATTCAGTTGCAAAATAGTGAATTGCATTCCATTTTTCAAGACATTCTTTTGTCATAAGGAAGAAATAAAATGTCTCAGTTTTGGTAGTGTTTTCAAGGTTATGTTCTCCAAATTTCACAAATAATAACTTCAGAAGAAGCCTTCCTTAATTTCGTACTAGCAATTTGATCTAAAGGATTTTTGGTTGTGTAAAAAGAGTAAAACATGTGATACTTCCAATTTGTTTTAATGCAGGCAGCTGCACATGGATTACCTATGGTTGCAACAAAGAATGGAGGACCTGTAGATATTCAACGGGTATATTGAAAATTATGCTATTTAATCTAACATTTTGATTCGATCTTACATGTGACTGATCACTCAAATTGGTTTATTGTTGTGCAGACGTTGAATAATGGTTTGTTGGTAGATCCCCATAACGACAAGGAAATTGCAGCTGCTTTGTACAGACTAGTAGTTGATAAGAACCTCTGGGCTGAATGCAGGCAAAATGGTCTGCAGAACATTCATCTCTATTCTTGGCCACAGCATTGCAAAATATATTTGTCAAGGATCTCCCAATGCAGAATGAGACACCCACAATGGAAGAGTGAAAATGACCAAAATGAAAATATGGATTCCGAATCAGACAGTGGTTCATTCAAGGATGCCCCTGATACATCCCTTCGTCTCTCATTAGATGCAGATAGGCCTTCTCGCTCTAGTTCACTTAATAGCCCCTTTGATCTTGATAAACTTCTTCAAAATGAAGAGAACGTGGGAGGTATTTCTGAACATATTAGGATGATCATAGAGAAGACCAAGGATAATCAATCTAAATTGCGGGAGACAAATGACGTGAATTCACAGGAAAAACAAAGTAGTATAGAACACAGTAATAGCTTAGGTTCTTCAGGGAAACAACTTCTCAGGAGAAGAAAGCGTCTATTTGTGATTGCAGTGGATTGCTATGATGCTTCTGGAGAACCCCTTCTTAGTAGACAAGCTATTATCATCCAAGAGATTATGAATGCAGTTTGTTCTGCTGGCAACTTTTCATCTCCTGGATTCATTTTATCTACTGCATTAACAGTTCCAGAAACAATTTCTATGCTTCAGTCTATCGGAATCAAAGTATCTGCGTTTGATGCTCTAATTTGCAGCAGTGGGAGCCAACTTTTATATACAGCTGGTGACAATCCAGATTCACCCATATATCCAGATCCAGACTATGATTCTCATATTGATTATCGCTGGGGTGCAGAAGGTCTCAGAAAAAGCATGAAAAAATTGAGAGGCCCAGAGAATTCTCGGTTCCTAGTGGAAGATGCTGAAGCATCTAACTTCCATTGCTTGGCATATCAAGTCAAGAACATATCCACTGTAAGTTTCAATTCTAGATATCATTTTCAGTGACTGGTATATGTTCTATGAATGGGATTCAGCGTCCTGAAAAACTAGAAAAACATTGGTTTTTTATTTAGGCACCTCTTTACTGGTTCCAATTGCATGACATTAAGATCCCGCTGCAAACAGTTAGAATGAAGTACAAGAACCAGCTTTATTTATGCTAGTTATTAGGGAGCCATGACAATTCTTAGTGGTAAAAACAGGAATCTCGACTATCATCGAATGTTAGCTAGTCTTGTTAGCTTTTTAACATTTTACCTGGGTACTGTTTTGCCAGGCTCCCAAAGCAGATGAGTTGAGGCGGCAACTAAGAATGA
This sequence comes from Pinus tabuliformis, assembly GCA_031772625.1. Lineage (NCBI taxonomy): Eukaryota > Viridiplantae > Streptophyta > Pinopsida > Pinales > Pinaceae > Pinus > Pinus tabuliformis. The sequence continues at coordinate 266,376,624 of CM062805.1, forward strand.
GAGGTTTGAGATGCCATGTGATTTACACTCAAAATTGTTCCCGGCTGCGTGTGCTGCCTCTTCATGCTTCAAGATCTCAAGCTTTAAGGTGATAAAATTCAAGACAGCTCTTTTGCCTCTGAATTTAATTTGATGATTTTAGTCTTTTGGCCAGTGCATGTAGTAGTTCTGGCTCAAACGGTGCCCATGCAATAAATTCTTGTTGAGCAACATCTGTATTACTAAAAATTAGATTTGGTGCCTGTAGGTATTTGTATGTTCGATGGGGCTTGGATATAGCCAATATGTATGTCTTTCTAGGGGAAAAAGGAGATACAGACTATGAAGAGTTGATTGGAGGAATGCATAAAACATTGATATTGAAAGGGATCGTCGTTGATGGAAGTGAAAAGATGCTGAGGAGTCCTACCAGTTATGGAAGTGGAGATGTTTTTCCTTCGGAAAGTCCAAATATAGTGTCAGTTACTGTAAGTGATGATAAAGAAGAATTCAACAGCAAACGAATAATTGCATCTCTACATTGGTTTGAGGGATCTGCATCCTAGCCGTTGCCTTTTTACTAAAATAAAAAGTTCCTAGCTAATTTTAGATGGAAAATTCCTAGCCAATTTAAATGAGAACTACTGATAAAATCTTATAGAAGTTGTAAGAACCCAATCAGTTTGTGAAGGATTGGAGCTGTCAATGCCTCACAAGAATGTACAATTGGAGAGTATTTCAAAAATTCTCTTTCACTCTTCAACAGTCTACTTTTGTATGTAAAGCTTGGAATAAGTGTCTCATTTATATGAATAAGTTTTATTCTGGGCTTGTTTGAAAAATATGGAACTGAATTTAACAGTACGAATATTTGTTAGCGGTCGGTCCATTCTGTCCTATTGTACTTAAAGTTTAAACAAATTAGCACCAAACCATCTGGCTGAATAAGAAAGAAACGTAAGATGACTTCAACAAAAGCAATATCTCCCTGAAAAGGAACACCCCAGGTTTTGGCGTTTGCATCATCTCTTCTCTGGCCTCCCGAGTAGTATTTTAAATACGTTTGCCCATTAACGATTGACCCGAACCATGTCTCACTGTTGAAAGCTTCCCGCAGTGAATTCCATAATGATAATAATATTTACAATGTGGCATCTGCGAATTCCGTATTATAATGTTAATAATATTTAATTCCATAATATAATGTTAATTATATTTATAATGTGGCATATGCGAATTCCGTAATATAATGTTAATTATATTTACAATGTTGCATATGCGAATTCCGTATTTTAATGTTAATAATATTTATATATGACGTATATTATAATTATAACCTATTAGGTGAGAGTAGTATATGGTTTTGTTACGATGTTTATAATAATTATATATTATAATTATAATTATTAGTTTAGATTTATTTCAATTTTGGATTTATTAAGTGTTAAAAAGGATCGAATTTCTTTTTTTTTTATATTATTTTAAAAGAGGTTTGATTTTTTTATTATTATTTTAAAGAGGGTTGCATGTGAAAAGATTTGATCCCTTTTATTATTTTGTAGATGAAATTTGATCCTTTTTATTCTAAAAAATAGTTATGTCAAGAGATTTGATCCCTTTTACCATTTAATAAATCTAGAATTAAGATAGATCTTGATTGGTTTAATTCCCTTTTTAAATAAATTATATTTAAAATATTTACATCAAATTACATTATATTAAAATACAACATCTCTATTCTACTATTCTACTAGACTTTTACATTACATTAAAATACAACATCTCTACTTTACTAGGCTCCCAATACAATAATTATTGTGAAATATATTTTTATCTATATGATTATTATAATCCAAGGAGCATAATAATAAAATTTCATTCCACTTTAATTATGTAATTTAAATTTTCGGTACATAAAAAACTTGTTATATTAGTTTATATTATGATGGATCCCTCACTCTAGTAAATATGTTTGTTAGGTTTAACATAATGATAGACTAACTCTCATTAAAATACAACATCTTCTCCCAATACATTAATTATTGTGAAATATACTTTTATCTATATGATCATTATAATCTAGGGAGCATAATAATAAAATTTCATTCCACTTTAGTTATGTAATTTAAATTTTTGGTACGACTTTTTATGTTAGTTTATATTATGATGGAACCCTCACTCTAATAAACATGTCTGTTAGGTTTAATATAATGATAGACTATTGCTGGTTATTGCACAATGAACTCCCTAATATAATATAATATTAACATCAATAATAATAATAATAATAATAATAATAATAATTATAATTATGGTATATGCTATTTATTTATATTTTTATTATTATGGTATATGCTCTTTATTTATATTTTTATTATTATGGTATATGCTCTTTATTTATATTTTAAGGTGATATATGTTTTTTATGTTTCATATATAATTATAATGGTGGTATATGTTCTTTATTTCTATGAGGTCAATTTATAATTATAATTAAGGTGGTGACATATTTCTATATTAAAATTTTATTTTACATTCATATATATTTTTAATTATGTGTTTGTTAAGTGTGGTGAATTGTTTAATGTGCACAACAATTATGAAATAGAGGTGTTTAATAAGATATCGCTTAGAGTTTAGTTTTATAAGAATCACAACAAATTACTTTGCACATCGGAATATAAACAATACTAAAGTCTGGGCTTCTGTATCAAGGATAATGACCCTCATACATCCACTAATACAAAGATATACAACTACGGTTCGGTGTCAGTCACTTCAACAACCAATCTACCTTGAACAATATACACTGATCATATGGCTGATGTAGCACACTCTCTTAGTTCCTCTCGGTTGTACCCTGAACACACTTGCCTGTTCCTTTGGCTCCCGATTTGCAGCAACTCCAATCTACCTCTATCAATGAACCAACTCCATTAGGTCACTGAACACAACTCCAATCTCCATTAGGTCACTGAACACAACTCCAATTTGACTTCTAATTGATCATACTTCCATTTATGACTCAACACTTTGGGTCTTCACTTATGCCCACTTGCTACTTCTTCATCCTTGAAGAAGTCAACACCTTTGGGACTTCTTGCCCAGCTAGCTGCTCCTTAGTCGATCAAGGACACAACTTCTTAGGGACTTTCTTCCCACTAGTGTCTTCATGTGCTACCTGACACACTTAGGGCACATGGGGTTGCCACCTATCAATGCAAGATGTCCTTCTCTAACAATGAACTTGGGTCGATGTGATCTGCTTCCTTGACCTCTTTTCTTCGTCCTTCAAGAGTCAATCCTGATCTCACGTACTTCTGCCTCTTCTAGTAGCTCATTTGTCCTTCAATGACCTACATGGGTTTGGAGCAAGCCATTACAACTCTCCTAACTCCTGCTCTTTTGGTTGTTCCACCTCTGTCCTAGAACAACATCCTCTAGCAAATCATCAACTCAAGAAGACTACATACATGTCCTGCAACCTCTTGCTTCTCTTCTTGACTTTAGCACACATGCAATTGTTATTGATGAACTTGCTTCTTAGGATGTTCTCCCCACTATCCAAAATAGGGCCCTCATCCACTTAGCATCAACCATCAACTTAGAAGGAGACATGCGATACTTGGGTCTTCAATTCTACCCATGAAATTCTGAACTTGACTGTAACTTAGTTCTGTAACTTTGGCCTTAGTTACGGTTGTTGTATCTTCTGCTACAACTCTTCAAAGACCTCATATTGCTCCAAATGTTGTGCTAATCCTTCCTCTTGGCTACCCTTCTCCTGCGCTGATACTAGCCCTCTTCTAGCCCATTGTCTTTGCTTCTTGAGGCCACAAACCAACCCTAATCTAGTGCTTAGCCTAACTCGTAACAAATCAAAAAAACTCCGCCCTTTTCCAAGAGAAATAACACACTATAACGGTCCCAAAAACCTTCCAGAATTCGTGTAAATGAACTCGGCCAACACCTTGCTTCACTTTAGCTAAGACAATCACACAAAAAGATACAAACTTACCTTTTCTCCTCTTCATTAGTCCTCTTAAAGTCAACGACTTCTTCACAACTCCTTCACTTATGATGTGATGCACTTTTGGATGTATTCTCTATACCTCAACAAGCCCCCTTCCAGAATTTGTCCAAATGAACTCGGCCAACACCCTCCTTCACTTCAGCTAAGACAATCACACAAAAAGATACAAACTTACCTTTTCTCCTCTTCATTAGTGCTCTTAAAGTCAACAACTTCCTCAGAGCTCCTTCACTTATGATGTGATGCACTTTTGGATGTATTCTCTATGCCTCAACAAGCCCTCTTATTTACATATGCTTTACTTTGGGATTCAATGAATCCTTGAGAGCACTAATCTATGCAGGCCAACTTGACTTTAGTGCCTCAAGCCCACTAGAGAACATATAAAAATTAATAACTCCATTTTTACTAACCCAATATTGGTGTTCTTTGAGGCCCCTAGTTCCTTTTAGGGTCTACCACAATGTCCAAGGGCCAAACCATTGAAACTCCTCATGGATTTGACCCCACACCATTGGGTGCAAAACCCCAAGCTTGGGTTCTAAACCCACAAATCATATTTGTGTGCCTATTTCTCCAAGACCCACTAGCCTAGGGTTTGGAGTACCTCCCAAGCTACAAATCTCAACACTCCCTCTTAGCGAGGGAGATATTTCCAACACTAGGAAGTCTCCACCATCATCATCACCGATGACACTGGCCCATCTGGCGTCCATCATTGTAGCATACTCTGTAGAATGAACCTTGCAATCTCTGTAGTGCCTCTACCTTATCTCATCTGAGCCTAAAGAAGACCTCAACACTTCGATAGGGTTGCTCCCTCTGAAGCTAGACTCCCTTTGAGTCTACATGATCTCCACTAGCTCAACTTGCTATTGAAATTGTGTCCTACAAGGTTAGTTCGAGTTGCGGTCGAACACGGGCCATCACCTCATTGCAACCCAGTGTTGCAAGAACTCATCCTCATGGGTCAAACACAACTTGTGAAAATCCATCCAATCTTAGATATGCAACATCACGATCCAATGAAGAAACTAGCCTGCCAATATGCAGTCCATCACATGAAAAAATCTTGATCAAACCAATCTTGTCCATGCCAAAGCAATCCTTGAGCTATCCCAAAGATCCCATGGAAAATCATAGGAAGTCCATGATCAACATTCTACTTTACAACAAATTGTTGTTCTCCTCCAATCCACCAAAATTACCAACCAATATCGTTGCCAAGCTAGTCAAGACCACATCTTCATGTCCTCCGCTGAACTCTCTGCTCCATGATCTAGATAATCTCAACTCCATCTGAGCTGCTTCACTGTGCACACTTTGATTCAATGGCCCTTTAAAGTAGCTTTGCTAATCATGTTGTTTTTCCATGATACTAGAGTCTAGGTTAGAATCTTCGAATCACTAACGCTACCAATCCAAGAATCACAACAAACTACTTTTCATAACGGAATATAAACAAGAGTAAATTAACACATGCAAAAATATAGACAACTTTTTTACAATTTTTACAGCCCAACTTCGTTATATTAACAAACTGATAATACGATAGCCTATGGCTCCCATACCAGGGATAATGGCCCTCATACAGCCCTCATACATCCACTGATACAAATATATATAATTAGGCTTTGGTGTCTATCACTTCGATAACCAATCTCCCCCAAACAAGATATAGTGACCATCTGGCTTATGTAGTGAGCTCTCTCAACTCCTCTCAGTCGTACCCTAAACACACCTACTCGGTCCTTTAGCTCCTGATCTACAACAACTCCAATCTACCTCTATCAATGAAACCAACTCCATTAGGTCACCGAACATGGCTCTAATCTGCCCTCTAGCCGATCATACATGCATCTATGACTCAACACTTTGAGTCTTCACTTCTGCCCACTTGCTACTTCTTTGCCTTCAAGAAGTCAACACCTTTGGGACTTCTTTCCCAACTAGTTGCTCCTTAGTCTTTCAAGGACACAACTTCTCAGGGACTTTCTTCCAACTAGTGTCTTCCTGTGTGGTCCGATAAAGATGCACTTAGGGCATGGAGGGCTTCCACCTATCACTACAAGATGTCCTTCTACAACAATGAACTTGGGTTGATGTCATTTGCTCCCTTTACCTCCTTTCTTCATCCTTCAAGAATTGGTCTTGAGCTCACGCACTTTGGCCTCTTCTAGCAACTCATTTGTCCTTCAAAGACCTGCACTTAGGGCTTGGAGTAAACCACTACAACCCTCCTAAATCCCGCTCTTGTCGCTGCTCCACCTCTGTCCTATAACATCTTCTAGCAAATCATCAACTCAAGAAGATGGCATACATGCCCTATAACCTCCTGCTACTCTTCTTGACTTTAGCACACATGCAATTGTTGTTGATGAACTTGATTCTTAGGATGTTCTCTAATCCGTAAACTGACATGGATATTCCACTAGATAGTGCATCACAACAGATCTGATAATATTATATTAGAATTCTGACAATTCTACACTATTACAGTTATATTAAACCTCTAGATCTATAAATTTTACTGTAATTAGTGCATGCATGCGAAAGGAAATTATGCATAAAAGTAGAAAACAACAAAATAAGCTCACACACACACATAAGACACAAGATATGCTATATGGGAAACCCTTTCGGGAGAAAACCCAATTGGAAGGTGAGGCCGCTTCGCTCTCTTTCTCTGTCTAGAAATATGGATGTAGGTACAAAGAAGTAATGCATGTGGCCCATGGGCTACTACAATGCACAAATCCTCTGTGTGTGCTATGCCACCTATCTCTCCTGGTTATCATTGCTCAACTATGGAACAAAATGCTCTCGAAAGAATGGAATGCCTCTTCCTCCTAGTGGTTTGGTTATAACACAACTCGATAGCCTACTAGTGGTTAATTTTGACAACAACAAATCTTAGCTAGAGCTACAATATAGACTCTTCTAGAGTCTTTTACATAATAATCACGTGTCTAGCCCTTTTTCTATGAATAATGGGGGCTAACGCGACATCCTCCCAAACTATAGGTGTGAAAACATGAAGGTCAACTTCTGAGTGACATAAATTTTTCATACAGACTCTGATTGACGCACTTCTTGCGTTGTTGGAAATATATTTGTGTGTAGAATAGCACAAAATGGTGAAGTGCTAAAATGACAAATTTATATCCCCAAAAAATGTCATTTGATGCCTCAAAACACTCCCGGAAGATTTCAGACTCCTTTTTGCCAATTTGGGTCTCGCTAGTAAAAATGGCCCCATGAGCTAATTCCTCCAAATTTTCCACTCCGAATGTATTGATATGGATGAAAAACAATACAATGATTCAATCTGGATCACACCTCCCCATTTTGGGAGGGATTTTGGTCCCCAAAATCTTTTACTTAATGAGGTGAGGAAAATTTTCCTCCACCTTCTCTCTGGTGTACCATTTAGCTTTACTTGGAAGTTGTCCCTTCAATATAATCTGCCAAAGGTAATGGTGCCCCTATCTTGTAGTTTTGAACCTCTTATGCAAAAATGTATCTTCTGTCAACTCTGGCTAAGAATTGGGTGCTAAATCCTCCACTGAAGGTATGACCTTTTCCTCTTCCTGATCTAGCATGGAAGGCTCATAGAGTTTCAAATTCTCTACATTCATAACTGAGTAAATGAGCATATATGGTGGTAAAATGAGTTGACAGACATTATCACCTACCTTCCAGTATCTCAAAGGGACCATACCTTAGAGCTTTGATTTTCTTACCAGGGCCTTGCGGCCTCTCTTTGTTCAACTATAACAATACTCTGTCTCCCACCTTGAATGACTTCTCTTTTATGTGTTGATCATGCCTGACCTTATACTTCTTCCATGACTTCTGCGGTGTTTCTTGTACCTATAGATGGATCTGCTTGATCTTCTGTATAAAAATTTCAGCCCTCAAAGAATCTCCTGTAAGATCTTCCCTCACTCCTTGTTTCCCATATGCAATATCCAAAGGTGAAGGTGGAAAATATCCAAAACAAGTCTCAAATGGGGACTTTCTTATAGAAGTGTGGGATGATCTGTTCTAAGAATGTTGTATATATACCATATTTTATCCTAAGTCTTCGGATGCTTATGGTTGTATCCCCTCAGAAGCTACACCAAAGTTCTATTGACTACTTTTGTCTGCTCATTTGTCTGTGGATGAAATGTTGTACATCTCTACAATTTTGTGTCCATCTTCTCCCACAATGTAGTCCAAAATGCACTGAGAAATCTTGTATCCCTGTCTAAAATGATGTTCCTTGGTATCCCAAAGTGCACCCAGACCTGTCCAAAGAACAAGTTTGCTGCCTCTTATCCGCTGATGGTATTTTCACAGGGCATCAGAACATACATCTTGCTGAACCTGTGAACTACCACGAACTAGTCATGTACCTTCCTGGTTTTTAGTAAACCTCCCATAAAGTCCATGGAAATGATTTCCCAAGGACGAGTAGGTACAGGTAAGGAATGATATAGACCCTGTTTCCTGTTGCTATACTTGCTGGTACAACAAAGCATGCATCTTCTTATGAACCTAGCTACCTGCTCTTGCATCTTGGGCCAATACACATATCTCTGCAATTTAGCCACAATATTCCCTACACCAAAGTTCCCTTCAACCTTGGTGGAGTGATCCTCTCTGATCAACTGCAATTGCTCACCTTTAGGAACACATAGCTTATCCAGCCTATAGAGTAATCCATCCCAGAGATGGTAGTCAACCGTACTATCACCATCGTGCACATGAATTTGACTCTGCAACGGCTGATACACCTCCTTGAAGTCCTCATCTTTTGAATATGCCTCTCTATATGCATCATGGGTGAATGGCTCCATGTACATAAGAGTCCCCAAAGATGTAATATTTGATGTGGGTGGCCTTGAAAGCATGTTGGCCAACTTGTTTGTGCTTCCCTTCTTATACTTGATCACCAAATGAAATTGTTGTAAAAACCCCATCCACTTGTAATGCATGGTCTACTGTAGCTTACTTTAGGCCTAAAAGTACTGTAACAATTGATGATATGTGTGGATTATTGTTTACTTTCCCATCAAATAGTGCTTCCACTTCTTCATAGCTTTCACCATGGCATAGAGATCCTTGACGTAGGTAGGGTAGTTAAGGACTACCCCATGAAATACTTTAGAATGGTAGCATACTGGCCTTCCTCCCGGCATCAAGACGACTCCCATCTCATACCCACTTGCATCTGTGTCCACTTCAAAGGGTCGCTGCAAGTTTGTTAATGCCAAAACTGGTGCTTGGGTGATCTTCTTCGCAATCCCTTCGCTTACTTTTTCCCCACTGGGAACTCTTGCCACTTGCATTTATGGCGTGAAGTGGTGTTGTTACCACTGAAAATGAGTCTATGAATTTCCTCAGGTACTGTGCTGCCCCAATAAAACTCCCGATCTTAGAAACATTAGTGGGCACTGACCATTTCATGATGGCCTCCATCTTGAAAGGATCTATCTTCAACTCTCCTCCACTGATCACATACCCTAGATACACCAAAATTGCTGCACAAACTCACATTTCTTGAGATTTCCTAGCAGTTGGTGCTTCTTCAATGTTTCCAGCACTTGTGTCAAATGTGAAATATGCTCCTTTGAGGTAGCACTATATACCAGAGTATCATCCAAATAGACAATAATAAATGAATCTATAAAAGGGTGTAGTACATCATTCATTAATCTCATAAGTGTAGCTGGTACATTACATAGGCCAAATGGCATGACTAACTACTCATATAAACCTTGTTTGGTTTTGAAGGTGGTCTTCCTTGTATCTTCTTATTTGACTCGAACCTGGTGATTACCAGAATTCAAGTCCATCTTGGTGAAGTACTTTGCTTGCTACAACTGATCTAGTGGATCATCTATCCTAGGCAGGGGGTATTTATTCTTGAGCATGATTTTATTCAATGCCTTGTAATCTATACATATTTGCCAAGTCTCATCCTTCTGCGGCACAATGATGATGGGTGACCCACATGGTGATGTATCGAAAGACACCCTGTTCCAACCACTTCTACAACTGTGTCTTCACCTCACTTGCTTCTATAATAGATTGGTTGTACAACCCAATATTTAGTAATGGGGAGTCTGACAATAGTTGGATCTTGTGCTCCACTTCTCTCTTAGGTAGTAACCCTTTAGGCTCTCGGAATACATCCTTGTATCGCTGTAACAACTCCTCTAATTATTGTTTTTTCTTTTTAGTACACCCTTCCAAGGATGCCTTGCCTCTTATTGACTCCTCTTCAGACCAAATTTATCTTAAAAACAATAAAAAATACTTCTTGTTGGAACTAATTAATTTCTTGGGTTGGTTGGCACTTACCAGTTAGATTTTTGACTTACCTTTGTGTGCGTTGATGATGAACGATTTTCCATCCTTGACGAGACGATACTGGTTGGATTTCCTTATGAATATTGTGTCATGCATGTACATGTATGGACTCCTAAACACTACTCCACATACATCAAGGGGAACCACATCTAGGTCTACTTCATCAATAAAATCAACACGGATAGCAAATCTAATTTTACATTGTTTTGTAACCTTCAACTCTGCATCATTATTTACCCATCCCAATGGATATGGGTTTGGATGATCACAAACTTCCAACCCCAACTTATTTACCAACTCTACTACAATATGATTCGCCTGTGATCCCGAGTCAAATAGAGCATGAATCTTTGTCCTCTTGACCTGTATCTATATATGGAATATTTTGGTCATCTCTTTCTCTTTATGTTGTTGAAGGTTACTCAAATTCACCTCATCCTGTACTAACGTACAAATGATCTTATCATCCACATTCGAGCTGATTTCAACTTGGTTTCTCAAATTAGTGGCCATGAGGATCTTTTTCTTGTTATCTTTATTCTTGTTCTTCGGGTTTAGCTCTGGATGCAACTTCCAACATTTTTTGTTTATATGGTCATCAATGTTGCAGTGGTTGTTGGGATATTTACATTGGTGAGATGTGGCTGCTGTCCTTTTATCTTTTCCCACTCTTTGCTTCTTCTTCCCCTTCTTAGAAGTATCCAATTTCTCCTTCTAATTTGATCCACTTGATTGTGCTCTCTTTAGGCCTACGTTCTCTAGGTATTGAGCTTGTACACAAGCCTTGTCCACCAATTTGGGTTTGAATAACATCACTTGCTCGCGCAGATGGCGGTGCAAACCCCCTAAATAATTGAGGAGTACATTTGGGTTCTTTGGAGAGATACCCAACATTATAGCCATCTTTCTGAATTCCGTGGTTTACTCCCGCACGCTTTGGCCTGACGTTTTCCTGAAGTACTGCCACTGGATCCACTGGTCCTCCACATAACTAATGGGATAAAATTGTGACTTAATGAGGGTTTTGAAATCCTCCCACTTAGTTATTGTAGGTTCTCCCTCCAACCTCAGGGCTTCTGTGTGGCTCTCCCACCAAGTTAGTGCATGACCCTCTAATTTCAACCGCGCGAATGTGATATTTTACCATTCCTTGATCTAATGGATATTGAAATAAAGTTCCAGTTGTTGCAACCAGTGGTTTAGCTTCAGAGTGTCAATCTCGCAATGGTACGACCTGATATCAAATTTTGCTTCCATTTTAAATAGGCACTGTGATTGGTTCATGACACTTTAAATCGGTAGATTTTTTTCGAGTCCTTTCTTTGACTAGTTCTTCATTTCTCCCTGATCTTGTGATCCACATTCTGATTTGTCCTCTTCATTCGAACCCCCATCTTCTCCAAATATCCCCAGCTTGCTATTCAAGGGCACCATGAGGAGGCTTACATTGCGGTTGATATTTGTGACTTGTTTTTCCAACCACATAAACCTAACCTCTGCAGGATCACGAGGTTTATTTACAAATTTGTCGGCCATGATTAGGGTTTTACAATTTTCAGCCTCGTTGATCTAGATCCCTACAATTTCGACAAAATACCTAAAGAAACCTGCTTTGATATCAAATGATCGGTAAAATGCCATGGATATTCCACTAGACAGTTTGTCACAACAGATCTGATAATATTATGTTAGAAATATGAAAATTCTAGACTAATACAGTTATATTAAACCTCTAGATCTGTAAATTTAACTGTAATTAGTGCACACCATTGTTACCTATCAAACGAGAAAATTACCTAGTACCCGTTTTTTTAAGGTAGAAAAAAAACACTCGATTTTGAAAAGTGGTTATTCAAAATAATCTTTATTTTTTTTGAGCAAATATTTGACACTTTAAATTTTCTTATGCAACATTTTTGTTTAAATGTCACTGATTTTGATTCTGATTTTGAAAAAAGTTGATAGAACATCAACCCCTTTTTTTAGAGGGCTTATTTTTGACACTTTATTTATTTTTATGTATAAGTATGAATGTTTTAAAATGTTGGTGATTTTCATGCTTTTTTACACTTTAAATTTTCTAATGTATTAAGTGTGGATAATCTTTTTAAAATGTTGGTGATTTTCATGTGGGTAATAAAACATAAAAATAAATTAAAAAACATGAGAAAAATAAAATAAAATATAAAAAAATATACAAAAATGAAAAAGAAAACATAAAATTGTAAAAAAAAAACAAAGTTTACTTAAAAAAAAGAATTAGAAAAAGGGAAAATATAAAAAAGAGATTTTTTTAAAAAGCACACACAGACATATTTATGTGTGTGTGTATTTTAAATTGATTTTTAAAATAATTTTTTTTAATTATTATAATTTTTTTAAAATTATTATTATTATTTCAATTATTTTAATTTTTTTTTGCAATTATTTTCAAATTTTATATTTTAATTATTTTATTATTTATGTAGTTTTTTAATCGTTTTTGATGTTTTTTTTTTGTTATTTTTTTCCTTTAAATTATGTGCTTTTTTTCGTTTATTTTTTCCCTTTTTTATTTTATTTTTTGTTTAAATTTTTTATTTTTACAAATAAATTTTGTTTTCTTACACTTTTATAGAGATTTTTTTATTTGATATTTTTTTGTCATGTTTATTTATTTTTATTTTTTCAATTTATTTTTTAAATAAGTTTAAGTTTTTTTTTTTTTTTTTTTTTAATGGATTTTATTGTGTTTTTTTTAATATATATATATATATATATATATATATATATATATATATATATTTTAATTTAATTTTAATGTTTTTGTTTTTTGGTTTTTAATTCTATCTCATCAATATTATTAATTTAATTTTTATGTTTATTTTTATTTTTCAAAAATTCTTAAATTATGATTTTTTTTAAATATTTTTTTTTAGGGTACTAATTTTTGTATTCAAGCTTCTGTGATCCATAATGACTTAAGCAAATTCTTTCGGTAGAAATCACATGAGTGAATTTTTTGGCCAAAGGGAAGATGCCTTTCGAACCAACAAGTGTGGTTCATCATCAGGACCAAATGAAGAGGCGGACCATGGAAAAGGCTTAAATAGAGAGCAATGTAGAGACATAATTTCAAGTAACAACTATATTCTCTCATGTGATTTCTACCGAAAGACTTTAAGTTCAATTTTTAAATTATACAGTGATATTTCCATGATATTATTTATTGTTATCATTTGTTCATATTTTGATTAAAAGTAAAAAAATATTAGAAATTAATGTTCAATTTTTAAATTATACAATGATATTGCCATGATATTATTTATTGTTATCATTTGGTATAAGATACTTTTAAAAATGTTGAAAATTTAATGCCTCATTGAAAGGGGGCACTTCGTTTTGATGGTTGATTTTTAGGTTTTTGTTGCAATAAGATAAGTTGTCTTAGGCTAAGATTTCAAAAGAGCTATACTTTTAGCCTTTAAAATAAAAATTACTCTTGGAATAATGAATCTTTCATTTACTTGTTCATTTTTAAAAATTGTTTTAGTCATATAATTTGTCAATAATTTCATGGTTCAAATATGTTAAAAACTTAAGGTTTTCAATTCCATGGTTGAAAACTTGTCAAAATTATAAGGTTTGTTTTGTTTTGTTTTGTTTTTTTTTTGAGTTATGATATTTATTTTTTAATGCTATGATGAAAACAAGTACAATTTTAGGGTTTTTTTAGAGTCAAGATCTATTATCTTTAACAGGACAAATGAAAATTGTTGGAAATATAAGCCTTTGAGACGTGATATTTTATCTTTAACATAATGTATGAAAATTGTTGGAATTTTATGGTTTTTCAAAGTACCAGATCTTTTTTTTGTTATTCGAGCATCAACACTTTTTGTTTCGAGGGTGTTTTCCCAGTCCTTTTTGCAAAGAAAAATGGTTTTTAATAAAATGTTGAAAATTCACCCTTAAAAAAAACATCGTTTTGGAATACACACTTTTTGTTTTTGGGGTTGTTTTTTCATGTTTTTTTGGGCATTTTTGGGCTAGAGTTCTCGATTTGAGGTAATAGTTCTCGTTTCATCCGTAACTTTGTTGCATGCATGCAAATGGAAATTATGCAAAAAAGTAGAGAATGATAAAATAAGCTCACACAAACATGTTGGGCCCTAGATATGTTATCGTATTGGCTATCCAAACCTTTCATTTACAAGCCATATTCATACCTTTATAACATATTTTGTAACTATTATATTACCAATTTTCACTAAATGCATTCATTTTACCTTGTGGTTAATTATTAATGATTTCTTGTATTTTTAATGATTAAATGAGTTTTTAACATGGTTTTCCAATGACGGTTTACTAATATGTTTATGTGCCCAAACAACAAGTTCTAGTACTGGAATTTGACAATTCAATACTTATATCAGTTTTGGTACTAAGTAAAGGTTCACACATTGGCACTTCTCGAGATGACATGGGTTGAAACTACATGTTTATGGATGGATTTATGTTCACACCTAGCTCACATGTGAATCTCAAGACGTTATTCAAAGTTACAGTCAAACCTAAATTCCACCTACAGAAATTCAGTACTTAATTTAGTACCAGTTTGGCATTTTCCATAAATTCGGTACTTAGTTCGGTATTAGTTTGGCATTTTCCAAACCTTCGATACTTAGTTCGGTACCAGTTCAACAATTTGACAACAACTATGGGTAGTTATGTCTAGATTTGGAAGAAGGTCAAAACCATGGCAAGTGGCATCATCTCCATCTCTAATGCATGATTCGAATGATTCAATCATAACAAAATTATTTAAAGGATTGTCTCTTGTTTTAATCATAGTATGGAAGAGAGAGTCTCATGGAAGTCGATGTGATCCTTTAAACCATCACTTCCTATATGATTGTATTATTGTAACACCCTCCTCCCATATCTACCCAAGTAACCGACCAACCAGAGTAAACATGTGACGAGAGACTACTATGATATGATCCAACCTCCTAGGTAACCTTAAGGAAGTGGAATTTCTGGAAACCCATCAAACATACATTCCACATCATCGACAACACTCCTAGGAGCCCTCCCAACCACACATGTATCATGCCCTGGGTCCCACTTATTTTTTAAGCTATTAAACCTCTGGACATTCCCATGTTATGGGCATGCCAACGTCCAAAGAGCTTTGTACTCTCCCACAAGCCTGCATGCCTACGTCCAGGGACTATTTCCAACAAACTTGTGCTAGAGTATGCATGATTTAAGGCACTTTTCAAGCCCATAATTCCGACCACTGCCCAGAACTTGTTGTAACTTCTGAAATCCATTAAACACATGATGACAAGACTAATAAACCAAAAAATAACACCAGGACTAGGCCTAACCATCCTTAATCAGGACTGACATTTTGTCAAACACTTGGCATCAATAAAATCTACAAGTCTAGGATACAAGACAGAGCATGAATGATTGAAAACTCTTACGAGACATGACAAGAAGGATCACCACCTTCTCCCTTGAACTATTATGCCATCAATTAGGTCTTGCATCCATTATCCTTTCAGTTACAAGTAAATACATGAAATAACCATGACAATAGCCAGTCATATAACCATGCTTATAACTAGTATTAAACCATGAAAATAACAGTGAGATATCAATCGTTGAATCCACATATTAATAAGTACAAAAGAAAGAGAACTTAGATTTTATTAAACATAGGCAAATCCAACCAGGTTCATGAATTCCACGTACCACCTGACTGTAGACATGACTGAACCAAATATTTCTTTCAGCCAGTCACTCCCGTGCCATATTCCAAGCATGAATGTGGGATATCATGGAAAAAACAATCCAAAAGCAACCAAGAGAATCCAAAGGTTAAACCACCTTCACCCTCACCAATCCATGATCACACCAAAACCGGTGCTCCAATCACAAAACTGAACCGAACTTGGAATGCCATCTAGAATCCATCACTATCCTTGAGGAATATTTTGTCTCCTTGTCTCTCGGACTTTATCGCAATCCAATCTCGGATCACTAGGCCCTCAACTGAGATACTTGTCTCTCAAGATTTATTGCAATCTACACCGAATAACTAAGCCCTAAACTGAGACTCGTCCCTTAGGCTTTATTGTGTACCTCACCAAAATGGTCAAGGGATCCTTAGGCCTCTGTGAATGAACCTTGAGAGAACCTCCACCCTAGATTTTGAAATCCATCCAGCAATTCCAAAGCTCAAAACCAAGATAAACATCCTAACGCACCATGGCGTATGGAAAAAGGAAAGGCTAGGCTCAAAACCACTTCCATAACCTGACAAAACCATGCCACTGACAATAAGAGAACCATACACCAACATATAAATCCATGCATGTCAAAACCATCTAGGAAATCACACATGCAATATTTTACCTGCAATAATTCTTGCTGAAGCTACTTGATTTGATATTTCTCTCCTTTTCTTGCTCCTTGCTTTCCTTCCTTTCCTTTGCTTTTTTTTTACTTTTCTTGCTCCAAAGCTAGATTGCTCCAAGAAAATATAAGTGTCCAAGAGTGAGAGAGAGAGAGAATAATGAGAGATCTCCAAAAATTAACCAACCAAACTTACATTGACCAAGCCTGCTAAGTGATCCTCATAAGCCTTTTTATCAATGAGGCCTTTATTTATTTAAATTTCCATTTTTTTCCTTCATTTTCCTCCTCACATGAAACCTGTGACCTTTCACCTCGCTTGTCTCCTATTTTCCTTTATTTTCATAAATAAGTGTGTCAAATTGCCTTTTTGCGTTTTAATGCCTTTGCCTTTGCCTTTGACAATTTCCTTTAGCCAGAAACACATTCAGTGATGCCCACTAGGATATATTTTCCCAACATTCATATTGAAATAAGTGTCCCTTAATCGTGCTCTTATTTTTCCTTTATTCCACTTCGGGAACACCATCTTTGATGTTAAACCACACCAAGACCTTAGAAAAAATGTTGAAAAGAAAACATACTGCCCATGGAGCTTTATAACTTAGCTCATTGCAACATTTACAATGAAAGACACGCTCAAAAGAAAAACATCATGACAACATGACAAACATACTGTTTACTAGAGATTTATAACAGAACTCATTACAGTATTTGCAATAACCACATATACACATGCACATTTGCTAAACCAAAAAATAAAACGATACAATGCCCATATAAATTGGCAAGGGAATCTAGAGGATCACACCTCCACCCTCTAAGTAATACTAGGATTCACCTTCTTCCCAGGAAGTCCAGAATCCACTACCACAGTCAAATGACATCCAATGTTTAGCGCTATAATCTTGCGTCACTTTTCCTCTTAACGAAAAATTACCGACTCATTGTTCCAGGGCACACTCCCAATGTGCATTTTATTCCATCTGGAAATTCTAATGACCAAAACAAATATATCCCTGGCCTTCCCTTCTCTACGACACAGTCCCTCGAGCAATCCAGTCACCCCTTCCATGTAGTCACTCACCTTCCAAGTTCCCTGACATCCCCTATCCCAAGCGATCCATCCCTTGGCAAGGATTCCTCACATCGGAAATTCAAACAACCAAAACATATACTCGCCTCAAACCATCATACCAGTCGTAACATGCTCATGGAAATCAATGGACACTATTGGGTACCAGTGTCCCACAATGGCCCTGCTCCTGAAGTGCTTTACCAACATACTGTTGCATGTTCCAATTCCTTTTGTTATTGCTGCTAATGCCTGTAGTCGATTTCAACCACCCAACTGTGCATTTTCGTGCTTCGTATACCAAGCACATAACTTCCATTAGATTAAAATAAATTAAAATAACTTCAAATCATACCTCATTGGTAGGTCGTCAATAAGGTATAATTGCAATCCTGCTTACTTCCTGTCACAATAAGTCAACCTAGCATCCTTGACCACATCATCATGTATAAATATATCAAATCAGGTTAACTCAAAACACAACCATCATAGATCAAAATCATAAATCACATGTAACCATCACAAACCAGAATCATAATTCACACGCATAATAAAACTAAACTAAAATATTGATGCTTATCCTTTAATCAATCCTTGGCTTCTACGTTTGTCTTTATTCCATATGCACTCCAGATTGGTTTCCAAACTCGAAAAATACCTAGTGCCTTATCGTCAACTATGTGCACATACACATAGTTTTCATCACACACATACCACCACACATGACATACAATGCCATGCAATACATGCACCTATACCTAACATACAGTGCATACACCTACACCCAGTGTACAACACAACACAATACATACACCTACATCCAGTGTACACCACAACAAAATACATACACCTACACCTGATGTACAACACAATACATATACATACACAGAGTACAACACAATGAATATACATGTCATGATACCACGACTACACCATGCACATATATAATACTGCATGTGCACAACACAACACGTACAACATGCACACAATACCGCATGTATAACATGTACACAACACTACCTATACACAACACCATCTACATAATGTGTACACAACATCACATGTATACGACACCACCTGTACAACGTGTACACAACTCCACATGTACATTGTACCACCTATACAACGTGTACACAACGCCACATGTACATTATGCCACCTTTACAATGTGTACACAATGCTATATGTACATAATATTAGGGGAATTTTGAAGTTTAAAATGGGTCTCCTAAGGAAATTATAAAATAATAGTGGAAATAATAAAATAAGCTTAGATTACATCATCAAATTTTAGAGGGAAAAAAAGAAAAAAACTTTTTTTTGAACTCGTATTTTCAACTTATATCCCTATGGGTTTACTCAAATTTTGAGTGGCAACACTCGTTGGATTCATAATTTGATTCCTCATCCAAAGATTACTCATGTTGCATACTTTCGAAGGACCCAGCTACACAAAAATTGAGAAATCCATGAAAAACGTGGTTGCAATCATGTTTTTTCATGTATTTCTCTTTTTTCATGTAGCAGGGTCCATCAAAATTATGCAACATGGGTACTCCTTGGATGAGGAATTAAATTTTTCATCCAACGAGTGATCCCACTCGAAATTTGAGTCAAATCTTAGGGAGATAAGTTGAATATATGAGTTGAAAAAGAAGTTTTATTATTTTATTATTTTTTAATCTTTTTACTTTTTAACTCCAAAACTGGTGAAATATCCCCGATGGTTGACATCATCATCTTGAATCCTATTGGTTCTTATAAAGTTTATTTTGGTTGTACATTTTTCTTAGAGGCCCATTTTAGACCTTAAAATTCTCCTAATGCACCATATTCACGACATGTACATGACACCACACGTACATAGTACCATATGCATGACCTGTACACAACACCACCTGCACACAACACCATATGTACAACATGTATACAACACCACATGCTCACATCACCACTTGTACAATCATGCACACCAGGCCATATATACATAGCACCACATGTACAACATGCACGCAACACCATATGTACATAGCACTACATATCCAACATGTACATAGAATCATCTGTACACAACACTTCATATCCAACATGCACACAACGCCACATATCCAACATGTACATAGCACCATCTATTCCCAACAATGCATATGGAATATTCACACAACACTATCTGTACCACCCTGTACATAACATTGCATAACAACATGTACACACACTATATATACACAACACCATATGCGCACAACATCACAGATGAAAAATGTACAACATATACAATATATGCATAGCAATAGTACTGCACATCCAAAACCACACTATCTCTACCAAGAAAACTTGCTTCCAGTGTCTCTCCGCTATCCATGCTTATCCTAGCATGCCACGCATCATGCTGTTTTCATTTCGCTGATGTATCTCTCAGCATTAGCCTGTCCATAATATAAACATAGACATAATATACTCACATAATATCAATTCATATCCACATGGTACTGACCTCAGAGATCCGTCAAGCTACTCTTCCGACTTGATTCCTCATGAACCAGGAATCTCTTCATGCCATTCATATGCATAAGCAATCATTCCTCCATAAGGACAATTCCCGATGAACCTATCAGACAATGACATATATACATGCATATATATAACATTAGCACAAAATAATCATGAACTCGTCAGAAAATGACATACCTACATACATACATGTATACATATATATACATCGACACAATCATGATCACAAAATGATTACCAGATATCATAAGGTCAAGGTTAATATAACTTCCTTTATCTGTGCAATGCATGTACAACATTGAGAACAATAATTCCCACTGTTGCTAGGGCATCTGATGCCTCAAATCTATTTACTTTACCTTTCCTGATTACTTTTCTCATGATTGTACTGCCATCGTCCATTTACACCAATGGACACAACCGATCCAACTAGATGTTATATGATTTTCTTCAACTACCCTTATACATGCATTGAGCTTCATCCAGGCCTTACATCACCCGTTGGGTTTCATTGAACTCTCCTTGAGCTCCATTAACTTTCGCATTTCCCACCAATTCCCTAGACCCAAAAGATAAAAGGCAAGACAAGAAACAAACAAGAAGAAAACCATGGAAAACCAACAACAATACGACACCACAACCAAAGTGGCATGGACATGCATAAGACACAAACAAAACCATAATCAAGTACAACAAATCACCAAAATACCAAAAGAACAAAACTAAGAACATACACCATGACTCAATCCCCATGGTTCCTAGTGCTTCCATGGGAAAGCTCAACCTGAGTCTTCTTTAAGATTCTATGGCAATTTATTTTCCATGCAATCCCTTGCATCATACTATCATCAACACATAACTGTCAGTGCTTAAATAGACATAACAATACACTAGTTACCTTACCTTATTGTGCTAAGCATGTTGTTTGCAACTAAACACATCCACGCCATCTCTCAAGGGAGTCAAATTCCCTTGACATATCCACCTATAACTAGAGACTAGATAATATACCTATCAAATACAAGTTCATGAATCTAGCACATATCCACACAATGTTACACAAGATCAAGGTTAAGAAGACTTCCTGTATGCAAAGCACTCATTCATTTGGAATTAGGGTTTCCAAACATAGCTGTAACACCCTCGCCCCACATCTACCCAAGTAACCAACCAACCTGGGTAAACATGTGACAAGAATTTACTATGATATGATTTGACCTCCTAAGTCACGTTAATTAAGTGGAACTAATGGAAACACACCATATAGACCTTCAACATCAACAATAGGACTCATAAGAACTATCCCAACCTTTCTGCTAAACAGCCTTTGAGTCCCATTGAGTTTTTAAGCTATTAAACCTTTGGGTGCTCCCATGCTATGGGCATGCCAACGTCCAAAGAACTCTGGATCCTCCCACAAGCCTACATGCATGCATCCAGGGACTATTTCCAGCAGACCTGTGCCAGAGTCCATGGAATTTAAGGCACTTTTCAAGCCTAGAATTCTGGCCACTACCTAGAACTTGCTGTAACTTCCAGAGTCCATTAAACACATGATGACAAGACTAATAAACCAAAAACTAACTCTAGGAGTAGTACTGACCATCCTCAACCGGGATTGACATTTTGTCAAACACTTGGCATCAATGCAATCTACAAATATAAACAACATATCTAAGCATAGGGGTCTCATACTTATCTGAGATTCACTATGAGGCATTTTTTCCTTATCACCTTAGCAACATTATAATCCATTAGGCCATTGATACATTTTCCATTCATATACAAGTAAAAACATGATGTGATCCATACATAGCCACTATCATAATACATATTCATAACTAGTATAATAACAATAAAAATACCAAGGAAACAATAACTATATAACCCACATATAGACCCATATAATACTCATGATATAACAAGGAGAAAGAACCTCATATTGATGATGCAAAAGCTAACCCGACATGGGACTACCACATTCCACCCGACTGTAGAATGGCTTAGGCAAATCTGTCTTCATCCATTCACCCCCGTGCCACATTCCAAGCATGAATGTGGGATCTCAAAAAACACATCAATCCAAAACCATCTTGAGCGTCTAGAGGCCAACCACCTCAACTGATCAAAGAGTGATTCCACCTCACAGCCAGACATCACAAAACCATTATCAGATTGGTCTCTACCCAAGCCTTCTAGGGCTCCAGAGTGTTTGGTCCAACCAAGGCTCTAGGACTATTAACTCAACCCACAGTTTCTAACAGGCTCCAAAGCGTTTGTCCAACCAAGGCTCCAAGACTAGTAACTCAACCCACCAAGGGCTCCAAAGAATTTTTACAACCAAGGCTCCAGGACTAATAACTCAACCCAAGCTGTTATAGGGCTCCAGAGTGTTTTTCCAACCAAGGCTCCAGGAACTAGTAACTCAACCCAAGCTAAGGAAACATGAGAACCAACTAGAAAACAAAGGAAATGAACCCAAAACACCATGGCTATCCAAGAAATGGAAAGTATAGGCAAATCCACTGTCAATCCAAGCAATCCTGCATGCCAATGACATATCAAAACCAAGAAACCACATGCATGTGTCATGCATGTCGAAACTAGCGAGGAAAACGTACATGCAACTCAGTACCTGTAAGAAAAACCCACTGTAACTGCTGTTCCTAATGTCCTCTAGCACTTTCCTGCTCTTCCTTTGCCTTCTTTCTTGAAAAATCCAAGTACGCCACACTCTCCAAGAGTGTTCCAAGAAAAATCTAAGTGTAGAAGTGTATGAGAGAGAGAGAATATAAGAGAGCTCCACCAACACTGAACTGACCAAGATTACATTGACCAAGCTTGCCCACTGATCCTCATAAGCCTTTTTATTAATGAGGCATCTATTTTCTTCATTTTCCATTATTTTCTTTTAATTTCCTCCTCACATGCAACCTGTGACTTTTCACCTTCCTTTTCTCCTAATTTCCATTATTTTCATAATAAATGTGCCAAAAATTCCATTTTACCTTTCCAAATCCTTTTCAATTGCCTTTGCCAATTTCCTTTAGCCATAATAACCGAAATGAACACCCACTAGGATGTTTTTCCCACCATTAAGCTTGGAATAGGTGTCCCATCATCGTGGCCTTATATATTTTTACATGGATTTTTAATCAGGGCTATTACAATAGCCAAAAGAATTCTTGCCCATTTCTTTTCTTTGATCTTTTCCTTACTACAATTGAGTGTTACTATGCACCGTCACATCACCTAACTGTTAGTTATATAAACAAATCAATTATTTCCTTGTCATGCTAACACCAAGCATGTTACCCTGCAACTGCTCACACATGTCAATCACATGTCCCAAATATCAAGACAATCATATCTATCAATTTGAAATCAACCTTTACCAAGACTAAAAATCATGTCATAATCCATAGTTAGCTCATAGTCATTAGACATAATGCTACAACTGTCACCTATCACACTTAAGTACATATCAGTTGTCTCAACACATATGTGTTAGTACAATCATCTTAAAACAAGATCATTCATTCAGGAAATCTTATAGACACATACTCATATCATGCAAGTAATCAAACATTCATACAACAGATAAGTGACATAATAGACACCAACACTCAAACACCAATTACACGACATAACCAAACATTCAAACACAAAGTTGATGACATAAGCAAGCTCATACCTTACTATATCTTTGGGGACGCTATGTTGTCTGCACAATCAATCCAGATTAACATGATATAACTTTATGACATATCAACTCAAAATATATAAGGTCATGATATCCATAATAGTCACTAGCTAACATGTTCACATCATAAACTCATAAACATTTGTCATTTATGCATAGCAATCACATATGTAAGATAAATCTAGATTAGTACAACACAATGTCACAAATAAGTCGACTCATACCTGAATGTCATAACCATAACCATCTGCATAGGCCAATCCAATTTAGCATGATACATATAACATCAAGATCTTAATGTAGTAACCCTAATTATCAAGTTACTAGCATATAACTCATGATCATCAACAACATATAACATAATAATCAAGCTAACTATCATATAACAACAACGAGTTAACCTATAACATACTCATCAAAAACATATAACATAATCATCAAGTTATCTAACATAAAACAACAAGGGAAATGCATACAACCACAAGCGACTACCACTCATGACTATCTAACACACATGCATATGACTACACTAATCCACTAACATCTATCATGCATGTAGCCATAACATCAATAGACATGTACATAAACCTAATGTATGTAACCCTAATTCATATAAAAATCCATTAACTAACATACCTGCATGCCAACCATCCAAAACTGTATGACAACATGTTATTGCCTCGAGGTCCAATGCTGCAATTTCACTTTAAGGATTTACATCTCCTTCTCTATCTCAGCCAACACATCAACATCATAACAATCAATAACATCATTATGACCCAATTTCATACAATGACCTCATAATGCATGTATGACCTACTATACATGCATAACAAATGCATATACAATCATACACTCATGACAACACATCCCACAACAACACCCTCAACATTCACATGGAGACATCACTACACCCATGATTAACACCATGTAAATGCAACAAGCACATGGACTACACGCATAAGAAACACATTGCCCATCCAGTATGAGGGGTGAACCATGCTCTAATACCACTCCGTGGTATCAGATATGACCCAAAGAGAGCGCAACCTGCTCAGATACCACTTTGTAACACCTTCCTCCCATATCTACCCAAGTAACCATCCGACCAGGGAAAACATGTGACAAGAGGCTACTATGATATGATTCAGCATCCTAGGTAACCTTAAGGAAGTGGAATCGACAGAAACCCATCAAACATACCTTCCACATTAGCAAGAACACTCCCATGAGCCATCCCAACCACATAGGTATCATGCCCCTAGGTCCCACTAAGTTTTTAAGCTATTAAAACTATGGATGCTCGCATGCTATGGACATGCTAGTGTCTAGAGATCTCTGGACTCTCCCACAAACCTGCATGCCTACATCCAGGGACTATTTCTAGCAAACCTGTGCCAGATTCTATGGGATTTAATGCACTTTTCAAGCCCAGAATTCCATCCATTGCCCAAAACTTGATATAACTTCCGAAATCCATTAAACACATGATGACAAGACTAATAAACCAAAAACTAACTCTGGGAATAGGCATGACCATCCCCAAATGGGACTGACATTCTGTCAAACACTTGGCATCAATACAATCTACAGGTCTAGGATACAAGAAAAAGCATGCATGATTGAAAACTCTTATGAGACATGGCAAGAAGGATCACCACCTTCTCCCTTGAACTGTTATGACATTAATTAGGTCCCGCATCCATTATCCTTTCAGTTACAAGTAAATACATGAAATAACCATGACAATAGGTAGCCATATAAACATTCTTATAACCAACATTAAACCATGAAAATAGTAGTGAGATATCAACCATTTAATCCACATATTAATAAGTACAAAAGTAAGAGAACTTAGCTTTTCTTAAACATAGGAAAATCCGACTAGGTTCGGGACTTTCATGTACCACCCGACCGTAGACATGGCTGAACCAAATATTTCTTTCATCCAGTCACCACTGTGCCATATTCCAAGCATGAATGTGGGATCTCATGGAAAAACCAATCCAAAAACAACCAAGGGAATCCAGAGGTTAAACCACCTCCACCCTCACCAATCCGTGATCACACCAAAACTGGTGCTCTGATCACAAAATTAAATTGAACTTGGAATTCCATCCAGAATAAATCACTATCCTTGAGGAATTTTTGTCTCCTTGTCTCTCAGGCTTTACCACAATCCAATCCTGGATCACTAGGCCCTAAACCGAGACACCTGTCTCTTAGGCTTTACCGCAATCCACACTGATCACTAGGCCTTAAACCGAGACTTGTCCCTCAGGTTTTACCATGTATTATGCCAAAATCGGTCAAGGGATTCCTAGGCCTTTGGGGATGAACCTTGAGACCACCTCCGCCCCGGATTTCAAAATCCATCCGGCAATTCCAAAGCTCAAAACCGAGATCAACATCCCAACACACCATGGAATCTGGAAAAAGGAAAGGTTCAGCTAAAAACCACTGTCATAACCTGACAAAACCATGCCACCAACATCAAGAGAACCATACACCAACATGCAAAGCCATGCATGTCAAAACTAGTTAGGAAATAACACATGCAATATTTAACTGCAAGTATTCTTATTGAAGCTGCTTCATCCCGATCTTCCTTGCTTGCTCCTAGCTTTCCTTCCTGATCTGATAATCACCCTATGAGTGTTATCAGTTGAAGATTTATTGATTAAAGGTATTATAGACTCATGTGCTGGTGTGTGTCCATGTTATTTAAGCAACGGATCGATCAGATTGCCAATACACAAACATTTAAATGGAAAGACAATAGAGAAATACAGTAAGCAAATACAAGAACACAAAAATTTAATAAGGAGTTCACCATATTTTCTAGGGCTACATCTCTGGTCCAGCTTTCAGTGGTGGCCTTATTTAATTGTGTCTTAAGCAGAGAATTACGATGCAGGGACTCAATGTGAGTTCTCCTGAAGCAGGTTTGCTTGGCAGGGTGGTTCTTGGATTCCCCAAGCCACTTGAGTACACAAAATTCTTCTTCCTACCAGCTCTGTGACCTTCTGGTCTACAGTGGAGAGCCCAATGTGGTGCTTAGCCTGGATAGATCCTCTCCAGGATGGCTCGGATCTCTCAAGCCTCTAGTGCTTGACGCTGCCTCTAGTTAGCTCGACCCTTTGTCCTCTTTTTTCTTTGCTTTACTGCCTTCTTTCTCTATTTTTTGTCTCCCTCTGTTCAATCCTACTCTCAGGGTTTTCTGACTGACTTCCTTGTGTATTCTATCTCTACTCATGGCTTTGAAGCCATTCGTTCCAAGACTATTCGGTTCCTCTGCCGCCTCTTTCAATTCACCTTTTGCGGCTGTGCTTGGAGTTCCCTGTTCACCGTCATCATCAGCGCTTAGGGAGTGGTCACATGTCCTCCTCTAAACGGAACCAGCCTGCTTCGTCGGTTCATTTCTTCAGTTACATCGTGGATGAAGTCTTCCTCCACCATGGTGGTCAAACAGACTTCAAACCTTTCTAAAACACGGCTTAATCCCTCGTCGATTCCGCTTCCTCCATCAGGTGCGATCTCAGCCATCCGATCTAGGGCCTCCAGATCTGACACCATACGCACGTTTCGCGTGGTTGACTTTCTCGACTGTTAGCACGCAATCAATGACGGTTCTCTCTCACTTCCACTTGCCATGCATCAATAGTTGAGTGGGATCGCTCTGCTTCCATCCAAAGCTACTTACCATTTGAGGGCACCTCGATCAATACCATTGGTTTCCAGAGCGCGGGTCCCGCCTTTGTCCTTTATCACTTTTCACTTTTTCGCCCGTAGTTCTCTAGCTCCCCCATGCATCCGAGTGCTCGGGCTTTTCCATTATGGCCATGTTTGCCCAGCGATGCACGTCAAAAATCACCTCCTTTTCCCGATTCGAGGTGCTAATTCGGACTCTTGCACAGTCTCCATGGGCCTCAGTTAGTGCGCTTTGACCGAGGTCCTCGTCGTTCCACGTTGGATGCCATTACCACTGGTTTAGGGTGTTTTTGGTTGCTGTTTTGAATTCTTTAGAGATTTTTCCCAACCTGATACTGTCATGGTTCCTTGACAGTTCTTTATGGATCCAATTCAGATCACGACCTTCCCACTGAAAAAGCTTTTGGACCACCAAAAGTTGGTTTTCAAGCATCGACTAAGTGAGGGTATTGTTTTCTCTCTTTGTTGTGGAGGTAAATCCCCTCTGCGGATAGAGACGATCCCTACTAGCCCAGACCGGGTCTAGCAACAATCAAATAATGCTATCACGCAAGTTCCTAATTGTAAATTAAAGGTGGATGATGAGAACCTACTTGGATTCCAACGCTAATATTCGTAGAAGAGACGTCGCTCTCATTCCTTTGCCTCGGCCAGTCACAATCCCCACGATCTCCGTGATTGGACACCTGCACATGCAAAGAACAACACAAATACAGGCATAAAATCCAATAGATGCAATTATATATCAGTCAGAAAAGATATAACTCAACATCAATCATTACAAAGGACAATGAGAGTGGAACCATAATGATAGTCATCTATTATTGATAAATAACAAAGAAGAATACAACCATAGTTCTGACGTCAAATCCTCCTTTGGCTGGGTGATCAACTACACAAGTCTTGCAAAGCTTGTTGGGATGGGAAACAAGCCTCTCTCTCCTTGGTGACAAGAATCTCCTCACTTAGATTTGGCCTTATGGGTGCAAAGAAGGCTCTTGCAACTTCAATCTCTTGAACTCCTGGAACTCTTACTATCACTAGCATTCTGCTGGAACTAGCTTGCTCAAGGCAAAAGAACAAGCTTTTATAGATAGAGGGGAAGGAGATAAGATCAACCACAATTTCCATGGGATTGGCTTTATCTCTTAGAAGCTTCCATGAAAGGTGGCAAACCACTTCCCTTCTACGGAGATTCGAAGCAAAACCATCCTAGCTCAACATGGATTCAGTTGGTGAATGGGTTAAGAAGAACCTTCGGAAGTTTGTTCATTAAAAATTTTACCCAACTGGGTTGGCGCGAGTGCGACTCTAAGACAGAGCGCCAACTGGCACGCCCTCTTTAGAGGATTTCCCCCATTGGCGCGGGAAGTACAGTGCAGACCCGCGCTAATGCAAAAAAGGCTGTTTTTATGGGTATACTGCAGGAGATGTCTTCAGGGCATATGAAGCTCACACTTAGAGGAATATAATGCAAGTGGTTTCAGGTTATGTCACTTCTCACAAGTCCCGGAATGAGTCCTCCAATGTACGGGAGAGGGGAAACAGGGACGGTGATAAATGGTGAAAAATTACCGTGTAACAGATGCCCCCTAAAGCATGAGGCCCAAGGGAGAGAGAGGGGTGAAATGCTTTTACAAGAACATGCGTAACTGAAAACACTGCCGCCGGAGAACCTGCGTAAAGAAGTACAACTGATATCTCAAGTACATGATATATGTGGTATGGGCGCAGCCATCCATAACAGAGCACACAAGAATCTAGATCCAAGGTATGGGCACAACCATCCAGTGAGGATCGATAAATAGACTTAGGCATGGTCGCAGCCATCCAGTGAATGAGTCATGTAATGATCATAATAAGCCACAAATCGCAGCCTGGATTCCAACAAACAAAATCCAGGGTCTTGCGCTCCATCTCGACCCGAACAGAGTACAAGTTCAGGCATGCGAATACATGAGTTGGAGTCGAACATGCATGAACATCGTCTGATTACCAACCAATAGTGAAAACTGTTAACAGACACGAGAGGTACCACCAATAATGAAAATGGCCCTCAAGGTACTATAGGTACAATCTACGGCGTGCGAATGAGTGAGTTGGGGTCGAACACCCGTAGAATCATTCGATCAGAGGCCAATGATGAAAACCTCTCGTCGAACACGAAGAACCTGCCATTGAGGCATGCAGGCTCCATGGCACTGGAAGGGAGTCTCTAGATCAGCATCCTAGATAATGAGCTGAAGTCGACAGGAAGTGACCTTGATCAAAGGTGGGCCATAGTGTTTCCCACGTCATTGACACGAGACAGAGGAAGAATGTTGTGGTGAATTAGAATTATGTGAGGTATCAGAGGGAGGTTGTAATTATGCAGAGGTCAACTTCTCTTGAACATATCAGCGGCACGACAGTGGACTTGGCAGTATTTGACATTAAATGATCAAGGGTCATGGTGACAAGGCAATGAGCAGATGAGAGGTCAAACAGGATAACCCAAACCCACAGAGGCTAGTGTAAAACAAGATGAGAGGTTCCCACCCAGACACGAATGCAGACAAGTGCCATGTTCAAGAGCGACATACTGCCGACACGACAATAATTATGGGTCCATTTTCCCCACCATTTCTGGCGAGTACCCCAGTTATTTTTAACAAGCTTGACGGGGATAGAATATTCTTGTGAGACGTCATTCCGACGGGATCCGATATCATTAGTTTTAACGAGTCTGACAAAGGAAGAACTCAGCGTCCTTTCACGTTTAGAGAGTTTGAAAAGACAGCAGAAAAGGAAACTCCGGGGGGGTCCTTTTTCGTAAAGTTGTGTCTCGCGAGCCCGAAAAAGTATAAAACAATGCTTGAAAGAACAACCCGATCATTATGATCGAGGAGTACTTTTCATATGTAGTGACATCGACCTGAAAAAGTAAAAAAACGATCGATATCACGTCGTTTCGTAACCATTAACGAGCCTAAAATGACAAGGGCCCGACAATCTTTTTGCATTTATATGGTCGGAAAAGAGCTTAAAGGCGACCGCCTCTTATTCCATTTAACGAGTTAAAAGGGAAAACTCGGCAATCTTTTCATCTTTAAACGGTCAGAAAAGAGATAAAAGTAGACCTCCATTTTTATTCTCTTTAATGAGTCAAAAAGGGAAAATACTCAGCAATCTTTTCATATTTTATGAGTCAGAAAAGAGCTTAAAGGTGACTTGTCCTAGAGGAACGAGTGGTATAAAGGGTAGCAACTGGTTCCGACAATGGTGGAACTGCTCAAAACATGTAATGGTCAAGAGGCTGGCTAATAAAACCACTCATCGCTGCGGTTCTTCAGGAAAGGAAAAAGAACCAAGTGAAAGCATATGATCGGCCAAAGAGATGGCGACGATGGAATGAAACAACCAAGGCTCATCTAGCAGAATTCAGCGGATAAAAATGGCAATCACGAGATGTAAATCGGGTATGGGTTCATTTTTACACAAGCTTGAACCATGGAGAACTTTGCTTGGATTCTGTTTCATATTTACACAAGCTTGAAACGAAAAACTATGCTTGTTATAAGCTCGCATGCCCCCAGCATAATGACACAAATCGAGGTACATGCCCCCCAAGCTTCATTGCATTCAACAAAGTGGATGGAATGAAGGTTCACTCTCGAGATCGATGAAAGACTTGACTTGTATTTTACGAGATCTTAATCAAAAGACTCGATATGGAAAGGGAGTTGTTTCATTTTTTAATGAGGTTGACACAGTAAAAGAACTATCCTCATAACCCTTGTTTCATTGTTTAATGAGCTTGACACAAGATCAGGAACTATGCTCGACTCCTTGTTTCGTTTTTTAACGAGGTTGACACAAGATCAAAACTATCCTTGGGACACATTGTTTCATTTTTTAACGAGTTCGCCACAAGATCAAAACTATCCTTGAGACACAAGCTTGAACCAGGAAGGACTCTGCTTGTTGGGAATGCGCATGCCCCTAGTGCAATGGTGTAGGATGAGGTACATGCCCCCCAAGCTTCATTGCATTCAACCAAGTGGATGGAATGAAGCTTCACGAGATCTTATTTGAAAGACGCGATTGGAAAGGGGGAATTGTTTCATTTTTTAACGATCTTGACACAAGATCAAGAACTATGCTCGGGACTCTTTGTTTCATTTTTTAACGAGCTTGACACAAGACAAGGAACTGTGCTCCGACCAAGCCTAGTTTCATTGTTTAAGGAGCTTGACATAGGAAAGGAACTATGCTCCGCTCGAACTTCATCATAATGAATAGCAAGTCGGGGCTTCCAAGATTGCCACTCCCGGTGGAAGGGAAACATCTTGGAAGTCAGGGCCCAATGCCCCCAAGACACTATGCATGATGGCGGCATCACTGGATCCAGGCATGGGATAGGTGGCCACGTAGTTGATCTGTAGTGGGGCAGATGCAACTGGTGGATGAAAACCAGGAGGGGATGACAACTGCGCAGGAGGCACCCGGGGACGGACGAACGATAATTGATCTATCATCACGATTCTTCCATTGTGTGGAAAGCAAACCACCCGGAAAAGTTAAGAGACCAAGGACCCCATGGCATAAACATAGTCACAGCCAAGGAGATGACTGAAGTCTAAAGCAGCTTGGATAACCGATACATCTATATAGATGGTCTTGCCTCCCAAAGTAACAGGGAACTGTGGAAGGATCCCTAATGGTTGACTGGTTCCTCCGTCAAAAGCCGTCAGATTCGGTGCGGCTGGCACAAGCTGTGGGGAACCCAAGGCTTGCCAAGTAGTGGCAGGCATAAGACTAACCGATGCTCCCTCATCCAACAAAGTGCCAGGTAGCGCCTTATTATAGGCATGTACCGTGACCTAGAAAGGCACATGGGATGGAAGGGGGGATGTAGTCAAACAACTCCAGTCGAAGGAAACGACTGAACTACTTGGTGGGGGAATCATATGATTGCCCCCCTGCTCTAAAGGAATTGGAGCAGGACTCTCGGGAGCAGCTGGGATAGGAGAGTCATTTCCGGACTCAGGAGAATCTGAGGAGACAAGAAGAACATGGGAGTGATGCTCTTCCGAAACAGAGTGATCGATGGGTGGTGAACTCAAATCGACACTCTTTTCGACCAATGGTTGGTCTGGAACAGGCTGGGAATAGCCAGGTTCGGGAAGAGGAGGCTGGACAAGTGAAGAATATGAATCAATCTCTTTGTCAGCAGGGGAAAGATCTGCGGCTACAGAGAGACGTTGATAACCAATGGGAAGTTGGGGTGAAGGAGTTGTAAGACTTTCCAAGACAACGGAGGCTTTATCCATGAGTGGACAAAGGTGAAGGGGATGATTGCCTTCACAAAGTCTACAGGGGATTCGAATCTTCCCTTTTCCCTTACCATTCCCAACTGATAAGGTAGCATCGCCGTGAGCTTCAGAGGACGATGAGGGGTGGGCCGGATCGCGAGACCATACCTCTAGTACTCTGGAAATGCCAGGACAATCGCGAAGAAGATGGTCCTCCTTGCATAATCGACAAGGAAACTTGACCTTCCGCGGAGGAGCGGAAGGGGGCCCGACTTGAGGTGTACTCGAGGGGGTAGCTGCACTTGTAACCTCTCCCTTAGGAGCCTTCTTCTTCTTCTTCGTTTTCTTCTTCTTCTTCTTCTTAGCCACCTGGTTACTCGAATCTAGACTTTCACTAGGTGAAGTAGAAGATGAGGACGTAGAAGTGGGCATAGAAGGGGAGAGATCCACCTTAGAATCAACATGATGTTGTTCCGGTGGAGGAACGGATTGACTAGACGGTGAGACGGTAGGGACCAAAGAGGTTGAAAACAACCAAACCGGCAACCCAACAGTTAACCCTGGGAGTGACAACGTCGCCATATAAGGAGCACCAACATTTCCAAAAGGAGCAAAATGACCAGGGTTCCCATCAGAGGGAATCCCTGGGTTGGTGTACCCCGGAAAGGTTGCCATCGAGAACGAAAAGAAGCCTACTCAAGCTAACACAAACAAGATCTAATGGGGTAAATGTGAACGCGGCCGAATAAATTTTAAGACAAAGGAACTGAACTTGACCTTTTCATGTTTTAAGAGTCGAGAAAAGGACAAAAAGGTGACTCTAGTCGCCTTCGAATGTTTTGTGAGCCCGAAGTGACAAGTGCTCAAGTGAGCCTTTTCTTTTAAGGAGTCCGAAAAGGATCAAAAGTGACTACTCTGGAGAAACTAGGCAAAGGGTTTACCAGACAACCCGTAAAACTGCATATACACCTTGGCAATCATATGAAAACCAAGGACTTTCCGTACGACATTCAATCTTCCCGAATGCTGTGTTTGGTGCGTTACGGCTTGTAAAGCGGCAGACACAGCTTCCTGTGGATCAAGGATGATAACCTAGTGGGGTCTCCCCATATACTTGACGGTACGTGGGAGCTCAAGTCCGTGCTAGACCACTATTGAGTCACAAAAGGAGGAATGACCCAACCACAATGTGAAACAACAGTGACTAGGTTTAACGACGCTGGAACATGTCTCTAGCCTAGACCTCTAGATGTTGACGTTAAGTTCCAATGCGTTATTAAGTTTATTCAGTTCATTTTACGGTTGATCTTTGATTAGGTTTCGATTTCCAGGTCCTACCGTATGTAATCTCTCACAATTCCCTAAATGCAAGCTATATGCCAAAAAGTATCATTTCATTCGATGAACACTAACTACGAGAGAGTTGAGAAATTTTCAATCAAACAAAATGACCATAAACAATCAAGAACCACTCTAATGCAGCTAATGGCAATAAACGAAACTTTTATTTAAAGTCACTAATCAATGAAAAGCTCTAATTTCCATTAACTAATTCAATGCAAAAGAGACTATTCGTTTTCTTTTCAATGGCAAAGTGCACTAAACAAATTTTGAGAGATAATAACACCGAGTAAAAGAGACAAATTTCACTCAATGAGAACACAATCAAGTCCCCGAAATACCAAGGCAGTCCTTCAAAACGAAGAAAAACACCAAAGACTTCAATGAGCCATGTGATCTAGGCCCAAAACGAAGCCGAGTGGAATCCAAGTGAAAAAGAAGTAAATCACTCGAATAACGCAATAAAATACTTAACAACCACTGAAAAAGTGCAAGAGAGTAACCAAAAAGTCGACTGGAATGATAGAAGACCAAAAATTCGACACGCAAAGCCACTAGATGTCCTAGGGCTAAAACGTGAAATCGATAGAAAATGGTGTAGAGCCTCTACTTTGCACTTGATTTTCCATCATTTCCTACAGTTTTCCCTCATTCATCTCTCTCTTTTGCCTCATTTTCCTTGCAAACCAACCCAGATCATTACATTAGATGAATTTAAGCATGATTAAGGATCTTTGCTAATGTGTGACTGTTTTGTTTAGATTTTGACATATTTACAGGAATTCCGCAACCATCTGATGATTCTGCAGCCATCTGATGATTCCGCAGCCATCTGATGATTCTGCAGCCTTTTTGTTAATCTCAAGGTTCCACGTGTCATTTTGCCAAACGAGCCACATGGGCACTTAGGAATCAAGGTGCTCGAGGTTCCTGTGCTATTGGTTCAGCCAGCCACGTCATCTGTACCTCCGGTCAACGAGGGTCAAGTTACGGTCAACAAAGGCAGCTTAACGGTGATACGTAAGCTGTTGGGTCACGTCAGTTCAAACAGTGATTTGTCCATGTTACGCAGGTTGTGGGGGACATAATCCAACTCTGGATTCAATGCCCATAACGACCAGAACCTCCAGCTCATCCACGAGGCTTATGACGTGTTATTGAACCTTAATTACGCATGACAGTTAGTTTATTTTTCAAAGTTTTAGCTGTACGCATTAGGCCATCTTTCAGATGCCTATAAAAACTAGCGTTTGCATACGCTTAATGTTACTTTTTAGTTGCTGTGTTTTATGAACTTGTTATAATTTTAGTGCGTTTTAAGACTCTGTTTTGATAGTGCTGTTCTAGCACTCTTGACTGTAATTTTCTGCACATGGAGTAATAGAAGCAGCGCTGTTCTGAAGTTTTCAATTCCTTGAGTCTTCTTTGGGTATTATGAATGGAGGGCCCCTGTTCATGACTACCCTTGTATAGTATTTCATGTTTATATTCTTGCTATTTCTTTATTTTCCATTCAGCAATTCCTTTTCTTGAAACATGTACAGCTTAATTCACTTTCATTGTTATTTCATTTGCAGCATTCATTTTGACTGATCAGATTTGTTTTTCTGCAGGTTTTTAAACCCGGGATTGTGTGTGTGTTTGTGTATTTTCTTTATATCTAGTGGTAGTTTCAGTTGACAGATTCTAAGTTGCTGCCTTTACTTTATTTTCATAGCTGATTTTTAGTTTACTTTCTCAAAGTTGTCTGCTAACATATGAATGATCTCTTTATCACAAATTGTCTATCTTTTAGAGATCAGAATACTAATAACTTACAGCTGGCTTTGAGTACTTTTTAGACTAATCTTTAACTACTTTCTAATCGTGCTTTACACAGTACTATGTGTTAGAAGAAGAGAGTTAGAAAGAGCAAAACATTATAACTAGTCTTTAAAGTAGATTTTTCTCATTTTTGATCACTTTTCTAACTCATCTTTAGCTACTTCCTAATCGTGTTTTACACAGTACTATGTGTTAGAAGCAGGGAGTTAGGAAGAGATAAACATTATCATTGGTTTTTAAAGTGATTTTCTTACCTTTTATTTGCAGCAACATGAATGGTGTCTAATGCCATTAGAAAGTGGTTCTTTGCTTTCAAGTCATTTCAAGTTATTTATTTCTTTCAAGCTTTTCCTTTTCAGCAAGTAGTTAGAAACCACTAATCACACACTCTCACTCATCTAGAACTCACCTTACACACACTATCACTCATCTGTTTATAAATCACCACTCCATCTTAGGAAGATAAATTAACCACAAACAACACCCCAAACGACAAAAAGCTCTAAGAGGTTGCTTAAGTACATATAGTACACCTTCACTTCATTAGCTTACGAGCCCCGGGTTGACAATTAATGACATCAATTTAGGAACACTAAATTGACTAAACATTTTGGCGCCGTTGCCGGGGAAGTGAAATTAAGTAGCCATATTCTTAGAAAAAAAAACATAAAAATTTCAAGGAAAGAAGTTGATAACCTATCAAAGTATGCTCTCCTCTTGCACTGCAAGGTGATCTGGAGGATCAGAAAAGAGAAAGTTATTGATTTGGTAGTTTCTTGAGTATGCTCTCTTCTTGCACCTAGAGTGAACTGGAAGATCAGAAAAAGAACTATTAACTTGACTTGAAGAAAAATAATAAAAAATGACATGCATAGAGCTAGAGATTCTAGAGGAAGGTTTTTAGCTAGAGCTCGAAGTTCAATTTTTACAAGTCCATCTGCTTCAAGGGATAGACAAGAGACACCCCCCTTATCTCCAACCGAAACTCCTAGTCCTAGAATTCCTGGAATTCAAGAGCCAAGAGTTGACTCTCCTACACCTTCTATTGAATTTGAACCAGGAAGAGACTCTTCTCTTTCTCCTATAGAAAGACCAATTGTAATTGAGGAAGTGGAATCATCTGAAGAAGAAGGAGAAATCTCTTCTCATTCACCTTTTGTAGAGGAACCAGAAGATTTTGAAATCCCTAGGAGAATCATCATGGCAGAGGAAGAAGGAGGTGGTAGGGGTAGAGGTAGAGGTAGAGGAGGAGGAGGAAACAACAATAACAATAATGGAGGAAGAGGTCCCCTTGGAGGAGGAAATAGAGATGGGGATAATTCATTTGCGTTTCCCATTGTTAATGAGGATTCCCGAGCCACCATGAAAAACATATCACCATCTGTCCTCCCTAACTTCCATGGGTTAAGGACTGAGGACCCTGAAACATTCTTATTTGAGTTTGAAGTGGTGTGTCGAACTTATGACTACCTGGATGACTCCCAGAAACTCAAATTGTTCCCTTCAACACTGAAGGATCAAGCCTTGAAATGGTTCATGGGGTTACTCACTCAATCCATTAGGACTTGGGATGAAATGAAACAGACATTTTTGGATAGGTATTTGGACTATTGTATGCCTACTAATCACAAGGACGAGGTTTTTAAAATGATAAAAAAGGAAGATGAGAGCTTAGAAGATTTACTTGAAAGATTTCAATATAACTTGAAAAGAGCAAAAATGAGTACCTTGGATGAAGAGACCTTAAAAGCCCTCTTATTAAAAGCCATTAGGGATGAATGGATAGACATCTTAAACATGATGGGGAAAGGGGATATTTCTCAACTTTCACTCAATGATATAGCAGAACTCTGTATCCATCTCTCAAGGGGCAAATCAAAAACTCAAAAAGGGCCTAGAGATCCTTCTCTCCTTAGGGCAAATAAATCTGCAACAGGATCAGTGAGTAGGGCTGAAATCAGCAGTATGCTTGATGAATTTAAAACTGACATCTTAGGGAGTTTTAGTGAACAACTTGATACCCTTAAGATTCACAATAAACAAAAAGCAGAAGCTGAGGCTTTGGCTATCTTTTGCCCGAAGTGTAGAAAGAAACATGCTTTAAGGGAATGTCCCTTAGATGCACACGTTGTAGAAACATGTGTAATTTGCTCAGAAACTCATGAGACCAAGGATTGTCCTTCAATTCCTGGCCTCAAAGCAGTCTTTCAAGAGGATCCAGATACACTTGAATCTCTCTGTTTTATTGCAAGGAGACCTTGGCAAGGACAACAGAATCAAGGGTTTAACAACTCTATGAATTCTCAATCCCAACCAAATTGGAATCCTTGGCAACAACCTTGGCCTCAACCTCAAAATGCTTTTCAAGCATCGATGCAAAGCATGCAAAATCCTTATGGGAGATTTTCTCAATTCTACTAATATCCTCCATCATTTCAGAATCAGCAAGCCCCACAACTTCCAAATCAAGGTCAACAACTATCATTGCCATACCCTCAACAACAACAACCTCCTCCACAAAATCAAAATTCTCAACTATCACTTCAATCCCAGCAGAAATCAAATCAACTTCCCTCTCAGCCATTACCAAATCCAAATAATAGGAACCCTCAAAATTCTTACATGATGGAAGGTCAACCATTCCCTACCTATATGGTTGTTCCTCTCAATGAAGTACAACTCAGATCAGGTAGAATCTTAGATCAACCTTCTACAAGTGTTCAACAACCAAGCATTTCTGAGGAAGAATCTCTCAAAGTCAATAAAGGTTCTGAAGTATCACTTCAAAACCAAAATATCCAAAAAGAAAAAGAAAAAGAATCAACCTCTACAACTCCCATAGTTGAGCAACCTACACCTTTAGCTACACCTCCTTTTCCTGAAAGATTGCAAATTGACAAAGGAGTGGAAAAGCAGATATGGGTGCCTGACTATAATTTCCTAGATGAATTGAAGAATGTCTGTATCAAGAACCCCTTGTTACAAGCCATTAAAGAAATTCCCATTCTAGCGAAGACAATAAAGGAGTTGAGTTTGAAGAAAACAGGAAAAAGAACCAGAGATACTAAAAGGATACATCTAGTTGGAAAAATTGCAGACATAATGATGGGTAAGATTACCATGCAAAAATATGTGGATCCCGGTAGCCCTATTGTCAAAACTCATATTAATGGGGTGGAAATCCCAAATACTTTGATTGACTTAGGAGCCGCGATCAACATCATGAGTAGACAGACCATGGATCAGTTAAAGCTTCCTAACCTTCTCTTTACACCTACTTTACTGCAACTTGCAGATAGATCAATCATTAAACCTGATGGTGTATTGGAAGATATTCCAGTCTCTCTAGATTCTTGGGAATATCCAGTTGATTTTATGATTTTAACTCCCAAGAAAAATCTAGGAGGACATCCTCTTATTTTAGGAAGACCTTGGCTGGCCACAACTGATGCTTTTATAAGTTGTAGGTCTGGGGACATGTATATATCGGATGGTAATTCCACCAAGAAATTCAACTTGTATCCTCCAGCAAAGGCAGTAACAGAAATAGGAGAAGATGAATGGGTTGATGATGAGGATACTATTCAACCTGTTCTAACCATCTCTGAAATCAGTGAGGATAGTCAAATTCTAAATACATTAGAAAATTTTGAAATACCTTTAGAATATGACTCTACACAGTTTCAGTTAGATGCAGACATTGAATATCTCTCCTCTAGACAGATGTCTCTCTTCTCAATGGAAGAGTTTGGTAGTTCTACAGTTGAAATCCTTCCAGGAAAAACATTGAACATTAACAAAAACTTGGGAAGACCACAGCAAGAAGAATTAACCAAACTGTTGCAAAAACATTCCACTGCCTTTGCATGGGAATACACTGACATGAAAGGAATCGATCCTAAGACTTGTATTCATCACATCTATATTGAAGAAAATAGCAGACCCATTAGGCAACCACAAAGAAGGATGAATCCAAACCTTAGGGAAATCGTGAAAGAAGAACTCCAGAAATTACTCAAGGTAAACTTCATTTACCCCATTTCAGATAGCCAATGGGTTTCTCCCTTGGTTATAGTGCCCAAAAAGAATGGTAAATGGAGAGTTTGCATTGATTATCGAGAATTGAACAAGGCAACCTTAAAGGATCATTTCCCTCTACCTTTTATTGATCAGGTACTAGACACTTTAGCAGGTAAAAAGTATTTCTCATTCTTGGATGGTTTTAGTGGGTATAATCAAATTCAGGTAGCACCTGAAGATCAAGACAAAACCACATTTACTTGTCCTTGGGGAACTTTTGCCTACCGAGTACTCCCTTTTGGATTGTGCAATGCACCCGCTACATTTCAAAGGGCTGTACTAGGAATCTTTTCAGATCTGATTCATG
This sequence comes from Pinus tabuliformis, assembly GCA_031772625.1. Classification (NCBI taxonomy): domain Eukaryota; kingdom Viridiplantae; phylum Streptophyta; class Pinopsida; order Pinales; family Pinaceae; genus Pinus; species Pinus tabuliformis. The sequence continues at coordinate 266,417,247 of CM062805.1, forward strand.
ATTGTGTAGAGGTATACATGGACGATTTCACAGTTTATGGTAATACATTTGAAGAAGCTTTGGAAAATTTGGAAAAAGTACTGGTAAGATGTAAGGAAACAAATCTTTCTTTAAGTCATGAAAAGTGTTTTATGATGTTTACTGAAGGGATTATTTTAGGACATCATATTTCAGGAGATGGGATTAAGGTTGATAGATCTAAAGTTGAAGTCATCTCTAAGTTACCTATTCCAAATTGCCAGAAAGATGTTAGAAGTTTTCTTGGGTTTACTGGGTATTACAGAAGATTCATTGAAAACTTCACTAAGATAGCATCCCCTCTTTTCAAATTGCTTACCAAGGACTGTGAATTCAAATGGGATCTTGAGTGTCAATCTGCCTTTGAAGCTTTAAAGACTAGAATATCTGAAGCACCCATCTTAAGGGGGCCAAACTGGAAACTCCCTTTCCACATTTCTACTGATGCTTCAGATACAGCTCTAGGAGCTGTTTTGGGACAAAAGGATTTGATCCCTTATGCCATTTATTACATAAGTAAGAATTTGACTCCCACTGAGTTAAATTATACTGTTACAGAAAAAGAGTTCTTAGCTGTGGTACATGCAATCAACAAGTTTAGACACTACATAACCGGCTATGAAACCTTTGTCCATACTGATCACTCTGCCATAAGATATTTAATGAAAAAACCTGTCACTAATGGTAGAGTTACAAGATGGCTTTTACTCTTACAAGAATTCAACATTACTGTGTTAGATAGACCTGGAAAACAAAACACAGTAGCTGATTTCTTGTCTAGAATCCAAAACACTAATGAAGATTCTCCAGTAGAAGATAAGTTTCCAGATGAATACTTGTTTGCAGTGACTACCAAGACTCCTTGGTATGCAGATATGGCTAATTATCTTGTTACAGGGAAGCTTCCTCTACACTTATTTCCTAATGAGAAAAGGAAAATCATTCAGGAGAGTGCACATTATTCTTGGATTTCTAATGAATTGTTCAAAACAGGGCCAGATTGTATAATCAGAAGGTGTGTTCGGGAAGATGAAATGCCTGACATCCTTAAGGCATGTCATGATAAACCATGCGGCGGGCACTTTGCTGACAAGAGGACAGCCTATAAAATCCTTTCTCTAGGATATTATTGGCCTTCTCTCTTTAAAGATGCAAAGCAGTATGTTAGAAGGTGTGATAGCTGCCAAAGAGTTGGGAAACCAACTCCTTCAAATGAAATGCCTCTATAGCCTCAGGTATGCATCGAACCCTTTGAGAAGTGGGCTCTAGATTTCGTTGGACCAATTAATCCACCATCAAAGCAAAAGAAGTATATACTGGTTTGTACTGATTATGTTACTAAGTGGGTAGAAGCAAAAGCATTGCCTTCTGCCACTGAAAATTCAGTTGTTCAATTTCTTTTTGAGGATATTTTCACTCGTTTTGGTGTCCCAAGGGAAATTGTAACAGATCAGGGCAGCCAATTTACATCTAAATTGATGGAGAAGCTGATGGAGGAATATAAGATCAAGCACAGAACATCCACTCCCTACCATCCGCAATCCAATGGCCAAGTGGAATCTACCAATAAAGTTCTTGAAGGCATTATCACCAAGACTGTTCATCTTCATAGAAGAGATTGGGCGGAAAGGCTCCCTGAAGCCTTATGGGCCTATAGGACTACATGGAAGAACACAACAGGACATTCTCCCTATGAACTTGTTTATGGGAAGGAAGTACTGCTCCCCATTGAGTTCCAAATCAAGACCTTCAAGATGGCAGTCCAATTGGGAATGAGCCTCTCAGAAGCTCAAAGACACAGAATGGACCAGCTAAATGAGCTAGATGAAATAAGACAAGATGCAATTCTAAGGACCGATCTAGTTCAGCACCAAAGATCTAAATGGCATGATCGTCATATCAAAGAAAGAAAGTTTCAGAAAGGAGATTGGGCTCTATTGTTTGATTCAAAGTTCAAAGACTTCAAAGGAAAGTTTCAAACTCATTGGCTTGGGCCATATGAGATTGATGAAGTCTTTAGCAATGGAGCAGTTCGAGTGAAAACTATTGATGAATTTCATACTCCTCTTATTGTGAATGGCCATCGCTTGAAAATCTACCAAAAGCCATTCTCAAAAGAAGAGTTTGTCAAGTTGTTTAAAGAAGATTCTGCAATCAGGTTGGTGGAGAAGAATTCTTCTCCTCCATCAGCCTAATCTTTGGTTTTTGAAAAAAAAAAAAAAAAAAAAAAAAAAAAAGAAGAAGAAGAAAAAAAATAAATGTATAAGCCTGAAAACCAATCTCTGATTGGCAGTCTTATGCAGAAAACCTGAGGTGAAAATCAGGGTAACCTGACACCTCATGTTTTCCAAAAAAAAAAATCTCTCTCTCTTCCATCTCATTTCGCCATTCCATCCACTTCATTCACCATCTCATTCATTTAATCACTCTCACTCCACCTCATTCCTTTCCATCCATCCATCCATTCATTACATTTCATTCCATCAATAAAGTCATTTTTTTAGATAACTGAAGTTGTTTTGTGCAGCCGGAGGGTATCACTGCAGTTTCCGCAGCTGTTTGGCAATTCTGCAGCCATCTAACGATTCCGCAGCTCTCTGCACCTGCATAAAAAAGAACACAGTCTGTTTGAAAAGAAATTTACAGTTCAGAAGTCATCAACAATAAGTGGAGAAGAGTCATGCGACAACAATAAAACAATGAAGGGTTAGTGGAAATTGATCAAAGGCAATCCAAGCGCGGATCTGAGGTATGATCTAAATCTTAAACTTACGGTTATCTCATTTTGAAAAGTTTTCGGGGTTATGTTTCTTGCCATTTAATATAATGATTACCAGTCTTTCCCATCATGCGACCAAAAATCCACGTATCCCCCACACTTATCGGTCATAATCCTCACGATTTTGAAACTCAATTGCGGCTGCTCTTCCATTAAGATTTTCGTACCTAAGTGACGTAGACTACTGTACTACGTCTCTCTACGTCATAATTCCCGCAGCCAGGAGTAAACCCATGACCGAAACCTAAGGACCTAACCGTTTCTACCCATCATTTCATAACCCTCATACTCTCGTATCATTCCATTCACGCTGTTTCATTTCCACAGTTCCCTTATTCCGCTGTGCTCACTACGCTGCTACCTCAGCCATACTCTGTTTTACTTCTTCCTCTCTGCTAATTCTGGGTATCAGTGAACGTATGTTACGGCTGTTACAGTAGAGCCGTAAATTTACTATGTTAGGGCCACTGTTGAAGCCGTGTAACCTTTTTTCCAAAAGTCTTAGAACAGAGCCGTAGAGCCAATGGGTAAACTCTTAAGAGTAGAACCAGAGGGTTCAAAATTTCTGGAGGGATATCCTCAAGTTAAGGAGGCTTTACAGAAAGCAAACTGGCTCCAATGCATCCAGAAATTCAGAGGTTACCACAAAGAGGTTACGAAGGCCTTTGCACGTTCCTTCAGAGACAAAGACAATCAAGTGGAGATAGGGGACCTGAAGTTTACAGTCACTGAGAGCAGTATAGCACAGGCCACTTCACTCCCACAAACTGGAGAAAGATGGTTTAAAAATAGATCAGTACAAGACCAACAGTGGAAGCAAATCTTAAAGAATCCAGGTATGGATACCAGCATTTTTACAAAAGGGATTCCTGTTACTTATGTCAAGGAAGAATGGACAACTTTACTTTTATTAGTGCAAAAATTCTTTACTTGTGAGGGAAGGTTTGGAGTTTTATATGTTTTAGGAGATGATATTAACCTTCCATATTTTCTACTCTCAAGTCTTAGAAAAATGTGTTCAATTGTCCAAAGGAACCCAAGAAACATTGAATCACATCTGTATCATCATGGTCTTGTTAAGATGCTAGTTGAGGAACAGTTGAAAGAAAAAAGAGATACCTGGGAGAGATTTCTTGTGAGAAACCATTTTGAAGAAGCAGGAGAAACCTCTGTGCCTAGAAAGAGTAGAAGAAAAAGAAAAGAGGCTACCCCTGAAACTGTTGTCCAAGAGGAAATTGTCCAAGAACAGATTGAAGAAGAAACTGATGTACATCATTCTGAACATGAAATTGATCCTGAGCCTGCTGTGGACATTGATCAAACAACTCAAAGAATCATCACAGAAACCCTTTCAGAACTTGCCCAAGAAGTTGCTCAAAAGAGAAAAGAGAGTAGGAAGAAACAAAAGAAAGATAAAGGTAAAGCTGTAGCCCAAGAAACTTACGCTACTCCTGAGAACTCTAGTGAAGAAGATACTCAGCCCTTAGCACAAAGAATGGCCAAACTCCATGAAACTGCCCTTTCTAAGAAGGTGGAAAAACAAAAGCAAAAGGCACAAAAAGAAAAACAGAACATCACCACCGTGAGAAGAAGCAGCAGGTTACAAAGAAAAGTGGGGGCCACAAAGGGTAAAAAGTCACTCATCATTGACTTGAGCACACCTGAAAAGGTTGCTACAAGTCCTGACTTTGAGAAAAGCCCTCCACACGCTGAGTATGTTGAGACCAGTCCTCCACGTGAGGAAAGTCCTTTTGAGCATGAACCTGAACATGAACATGGATCCGAATTTCAGTATGAGCCCAATCCTAAGAAGTCACCTGAGGTTGATCCGGATCAGCAGAAAGTTTATAATTACCTGGAGACGTTGGAACAAGCAGCTGCTGGTCCTAGTACTGTTCAACCTTTGGAGCAGCAAGTTCAATCACTAAAGCAGGAAATATTTGAGCTGGAGGTACTAAATCGCCACATCCAACAAGAAAATGAAAAACTGAAGGTACAGAGCAATGTGGACAAGATGGTCCAAGATAACACCATGCTTCATATGGGCCTATGGCAAAAGGAAAACAAAAAGCTCAAGAAGAGATGCAGGAAGTTAAACAGAGCCTTGATCAATTTAAAATTCAGGTGTTTGATGAAAAGACCAAGAATCAATGTGGCCACACAGAGAAAGAAGAGAAGGCTGGATGTCTTAGCAGAGGCATCCCAGCAGGTGGACTGAAAAATGTTCTGATTGCATGAGGACATGCAATGCCCTCGTAGTGGGGGTATGTAGAGCCTCTACTTTGCACTTGATTATCCATCATTTCCTACAGTTTTCCCTCATTCATCTCTCTCTTTTGCCTCATTTTCCTTGCAAACCAACCCAGATCATTACATTAGATGACTTTAAGCATGATTAAGGATCTTTGCTAATGTGTGACTGTTTTGTTTAGATTTTGACATATTTACAGGAATTCCGCAGCCATCTGATGATTCTGCAGCCATCTGATGATTCCGCAGCCATTTGATGATTCCGCAGCCTTTTTGTTAATCTCAAGGTTCCACGTGTCATTTTGCCAAACGAGCCACATGGGCACTTAGGAATCAAGGTGCTCGAGGTTCCTGTGCTATTGGTTCAGCCAGCCACGTCATCTGTACCTCCGGTCAACGAGGGTCAAGTTACGGTCAACAAAGGCAGCTTAACGGTGATACGTAAGCTGTTGGGTCACGTCAGTTCAAACGGTGATTTGTCCGTGTTACGCAGGTTGTGGGGGACATAATCCAACTCTGGATTCAATGCCCATAACGACCAGAACCTCCAGCTCATCCACGAGGCTTATGACGTGTTATTGAACCTTAATTACGCATGACAGTTAGTTTATTTTTCAAAGTTTTAGCTGTACGCATTAGGCCATCTTTCAGATGCCTATAAAAACTAGCGTTTGCATACGCTTAATGTTACTTTTTAGTTGCTGTGTTTTATGAACTTGTTATAATTTTAGTGCGTTTTAAGACTCTGTTTTGATAGTGCTGTTCTAGCACTCTTGACTGTAATTTTCTGCACATGGAGTAATAGAAGCAGCGCTGTTCTGAAGTTTTCAATTCCTTGAGTCTTCTTTGGGTATTATGAATGGAGGGCCCCTGTTCATGACTGCCCTTGTATAGTATTTCATGTTTATATTCTTGCTATTTCTTTATTTTCCATTCAGCAATTCCTTTTCTTGAAACATGTACAGCTTGATTCACTTTCATTGTTATTTCATTTGCAACATTCATTTTGACTGATCAGATTTGTTTTTCTGCAGGTTTTTAAACCCAGGATTGTGTGTGTGTTTGTGTATTTGCTTTATATCTAGTGGTAGTTTCAGTTGACAGATTCTAAGTTGCTGCCTTTACTTTATTTTCATAGCTGATTTTTAGTTTACTTTCTCAAAGTTGTCTGCTAACATATGAATGATCTCTTTATCACAAATTGTCTATCTTTTAGAGATCAGAATACTAATAACTTACAGCTGGCTTTGAGTACTTTTTAGACTAATCTTTAACTACTTTCTAATCGTGCTTTACACAGTACTATGTGTTAGAAGCAGAGAGTTAGAAAGAGCAAAACATTATAACTAGTCTTTAAAGTAGATTTTTCTCATTTTTGATCACTTTTCTAACTCATCTTTAGCTACTTCCTAATCGTGTTTTACACAGTACTATGTGTTAGAAGCAGGGAGTTAGGAAGAGATAAACATTATCATTGGTTTTTAAAGTGATTTTCTTACCTTTTATTTGCAGCAGCATGAATGGTGTCTAATGCCATTAGAAAGTGGTTCTTTGCTTTCAAGTCATTTCAAGTTATTTATTTCTTTCAAGCTTTTCCTTTTCAGCAAGTAGTTAGAAACCACTAATCACACACTCTCACTCATCTAGAACTCACCTTACACACACTATCACTCATCTGTTTATAAATCACCACTCCATCTTAGGAAGATAAATTAACGACAAACAACACCCCAAATGACAAAAAGCTCTAAGAGGTTGCTTAAGTACATATAGTACACCTTCACTTCATCAGCTTACGAGCCCCGGGTTGACAATTAATGACATCAATTTAGGAACACTAAATTGACTAAACAAATGGCAAACACCCAAAGTATGCAAATGTAATCTATGCACACTTTTCATTCATATCCTGAAAATGAGAGTTCTAATTGTGCAAGTGTGATCTATGCAAGAGAATTCTCAAACACAAGATGATTGTAATCTAAGAATCAGTCAAGTGTAAATCAAGAAAAACGGGTGAGAGTTCCAAAGATCATAAAAGATGCAAAATTGTGAAAAGACTGAGACAAACCTCCAAGTAATGATCAAAGGAAATCAAATTAAGAATTTCTCAAAAAAGAGACTCAAAACCAGTCAAACAAGACTCTAACACACTCCAGTAATTGAAAAAGATGTGACAAGATACAAATCCAAGCTCAGAAGGCTTGCAAACAAGAAAACTGGAAAAGTTGACAGGCCTGGCGCGACTGTCAGGTTGTAACTCACGCTTTTAAGGGATTGGCACGGGTTGTCTTTGAGCAACATGCGCCAACTGGCACGACTGTCAGGCAAAAAGGCGCGCTAATCAATCTTGCTAGGTCAAAAATAAAAACAAGCAGTCCAAGGCTTGGTTAACAGTATCCAAGCAGACCAGGAAGCAAGAGATAGCAACAAATCCAACCCAGAAAGCTATCTAAGCAATCCAAACAAGAGAAAACCAAAGAGACAAGACAACTCCAAGTTGCTTAGTCCGTAAACCAAACCAGAGATTGACTGAAGTGGCGTTGATCTACTTCGCTAATGCAAAGCAATAGTGTTCCGAAGGCTATCTGGCCATACTTCAGGCTCCGTCTAAAGTTTACAAATCAAACAACAAGCTAAGTCCCCAGTGGAGTCGCCAAATTGTTGTGGAGGTAAATCCCCTCTGCGGACAGAGACGATCCCTACTAGCCCAGACTGGGTCTAGCAACAATCAAATAATGCTATCACGCAAGTTCCTAATTGCAAATTAAAGGTGGATGATGAGAACCTACTTGGATTCCAACGCTAATATTCGTAGAAGAGACGTCGCTCTCGTTCCTTTGCCTCGGCCGGTCACAATCCCCACGATCTCCGTGATTGGACACCTGCACATGCAAAGAAAAACACAAATACAAGCATAAAATCCAATAGATGCAATTATATATCAGTCAGAAAAGATATAACTCAACATCAATCATTACAAAGGACAATGAGAGTGGAACCATAATGATAGTCATCTATTATTGATAAATAACAAAGAAGAATACAACCATAGTTCTGACGTCAAATCCTCCTTTGGCTGGGTGATCAGCTACACAAGTCTTGCAAAGCTTGTTGGGATGGGAAACAAGCCTCTCTCTCCTTGGTGACAAGAATCTCCTCACTTAGATTTGGCCTTATGGGTGCAAAGAAGGCTCTTGCAACTTCAATCTCTTGAACTCTTGGAATTCTTACTATCACTAGCACTCTGCTGGAACTAGCTTGCTCAAGGCAAAAGAACAAGCTTTTATAGATAGAGGGGAAGGAGATAAGATCAACCACAATTTCCATGGGATTGGCTTTATCACTTAGAAGCTTCCATGAAAGGTGGCAAACCACTTCCCTTCTACGGAGATTCAAAGCAAAACCATCCTAGCTCAACATGGATTCAGTTGGTGAATGGGTTAAGAAGAACCTTCGGAAGTTTGTTCGTTAAAAAGTTTACCCAACTGGGTTGGCGCGAGTGCGACTCTAAGACAGAGCGCCAACTGGCGCGCCCTCTTTAGAGGATTTCCCCCATTGGCGCGGGAAGTACACTGCGGACCCGCGTTAATGCAAAAAGGGCTATTTTTATGGGTATACTACAGGAGATGTCTTCAGGGCATATGAAGCTCACACTTAGAGGAATATAATGCAAGTGGTTTCAGGTTATATCACTTCTCACAAGTCCCGGAATGAGTCCTCGAATGTACGGGAGAGGGGAAATAGGGACAGTGATAAACGGTGACAAATTACTGTGTAACACTCTTGTCCAATCTTAATCCACTTTGCACTGCTCGGCTTTGAACCTTTGAGCCCAACTCTGAGGTACTCAATGTATCCCCTATGCGTTGTCCTCACCTTCCTGTTCAACACTGTGTCTTCCTGCAACTCATTAAGATATTCAGGTAGAAGGTCATCAATAGAAGGCAATTGACTCTGCTCTTCAGGGTCCTCAATCATTGAAGGTTCAAACAGTCTCAAGCAATCTGCATTTACGATTGAGTAGATGTGCATGTAAGCTGGTAGATCAAGGCGAAAGGCATTTTCACCAATCTTCTCAAGTATCCTAAAGGGTCCATACCTGATAGGCTTTAGCTTTTTACCTTCACCTTACATCCTGTCCTTGCTGATATACAGCCAGACTTGGTCACCAACTTGAAAAATATGCTCCATCCGATGCTTATCATGCCTAGCCTTGTACTTGGCTTGGCTCTTTTCCAGCTGTTCCTGTATTGCCTGATGGATCTCCTAGATCTGTTCAATGAACCTAGTTTCCCTGTCCACATCATTGTGTCCATCAACCATGGTATCTTTACCGAAGACAATATTCAAAGGAGATCTTGGTGTGAAACCAAAACAGGTCTAAAAAGTAGATCTCTGTGTAGAAGAGTGTTTTTCTCTGTTGTAAGCATGCTGCACATAACACAAGTGTTCATCCCAAAGCTTAGGATGTTTGCTGCAATAACCTCTTAGTAACTGGATCACTGTCATGTTTACTACTTCTGTCTGGCCATCTGTTTTTGGATGAAAAGCTATATTTTTCTTCAGTTTGGTGTCCATCGGTTCCCACAGACTAGACCAAAACTTCCCAACAAATCGGGTGTCTCGATCAGATACAATGGAAGTGGGTAATCCAAAATGAACCCATGCATGTTGAAAGAACAATTTTGTAGTCTTTTCAACTATAATTTGTTTATTACAAGGTATCAAAATACACATTTTGCTGAACCTATCCACAACAACATATAAATAATCATGACCTTTCCTAGATTTAGGCAGTCCTCCAACAAAATCCATGGAAACACTTTCCCAAGGTTGAGAAGGAATTGGCAATGGAGTGTACAAGCCTAGTTTTCTATTGTTGGCTTGCTTTTAGCACACATGGCACACCCTCTTACATATCTAGAAACTATCTCATTCATTTTCAGCCAATAGCAGAATCTTTGCAGCTGTGCAATTGTTTTACTTACCCAAAAGTGACCTGATATCAGAGAAGTGTGTGCTTCCCTAATTATCTTCACTCGTTTTGTGGAATGCAGAGTTTCCCACAATGGTATACGAGTCGGTCCTTCACATGATAGTCCAATTCTTCTACTCTTTTGCCTTGACTCAAAGTTGCATACACATCTTTAAAGTTCATATCTTGAGCATATTGTTCTATGTAGCTTTCATGTAGCACCGAATTATGCTTAAGTATGGTAGATGCATTTATAATGGGTTTAGATAACATGTCTGCGACCTTGTTATGTATGCCCTTTTTATACCTTATGAATAAATGAAACTGTTGTAGAAAACCCATCCATCTGTAATGTCTTGATTGCTGCAACTTAGTTTGGGAGTGTAGATACGTGGTTGATGATCAGTATGTATTACTATCTCTTTTCCCATTAAGTAATGTTTCCACTTTTTCACACTCTAAACTAATGCATACAATTCTTTATCACATGTAGGATAGTTAACTACTACAGGATTAAAAGTCTCAGAATGATAACATATGGGTTTACCATGCTGTGTCAATACTGCTCCCATGGCATAGTCACTGGCATCAGTTTGGATCTCAAAGGGTCTTTGCAGATCTGGAAGTGCTAGTACAGGTGCTGTACTAATCTTTTCTTTCAAGGTGTCAAAGGCTTTCTGATGTTTGCCTCCCCACTGAAACACCTTATTCAATCCTGTTAAAGCATGTAAGGGAGCTGCAATCGAGGAGAAGTTAGAAATGAACTTCCTCCAATATTGTGCTGGTCCTAAGAAGCTTCTCACTTCTGTAGCAGACCTGGGTTTAGGTCAGTTCACAATGACTGCCACTTTATAGGGATCTATTTTCAATTCACCTCCCCCTACTATATGACCCAAGTAGTTTAGAGATTGTTGAATTGAGGCTTCTGTGATCCATAACATTTATTAAGAAGATTGTCGGCGTAAATCACATGTAGAAAACCTTTGTCGACGCGTTTCGAACCAACTAGTGTGGTTCATCGTCAGGACAAGTTGAGGAGTCAGAACATGGCTGCCAATTATATAGGGAGAGCAGATCATCCAAATGGCTAGGTTGACTGGGTTGACCATCAATGGCTATCTAAAACAACTAGATTAAAAATAATATTAAAATATTAATAAGTCAAAGGTAATAGAATAAACAACTACTTGTAATATATTAGTTATTCAATTTTATCATAGTAATATATTTTTCTTAGGTTAATAAATTATTCAAAACTCATTTATAATTTATTTAATCATATACGTAAAAAGGGGGGGGGTTTATATAATAGAATGTTATATTATTTTATTTTAATTATTATACTAAGATACCTAATTCTAATTTATTTAATCACTTGAATTGCTAGAGATGAGAAAAGGGGTTTATATATTAGAAAATTTAATTAATTAATTAATTAATTTTAATTATGATTTAATGGAATAAATTATGAGTATTGGTTAAAAATGATCTATATTTCTATTCTTATTTTTATTTCATTTATATGGTAAGGTTGAAACTTAGTAACAAATAGGAATAATAATATTCATAAAATTATTGACAAGGAAATAGTAATTAAAACGAGCATCAAGTTTTTAAAACAAGGAGGACAAGAACATGACAAAAGTAAAAAATAACTAAAAGGAGAACCCTAGGAGGAAGGAAAAGACAACTTTAAGGAGAAGGAACAAGGGGAAACCTCGAAAAGACTAAGAAGAAAGGGTAGGGATCCAACAACGACTGATCTTCTAGCCATCATCTCTATTGAGATTGTTAGGCCTTTTTTAAATTTCAATCGCTTCCCTGAATTTACGGTGATGGAATTGGGCAAACTTCGTAATAACCTTGGCCTCCTCAATACAAACATGATGCTTGGTATTTTCCGCATGCTCTGCTAACACTGAAGACTTGGTTCTCCCATGTCTTAGGTCAGCTGCATGTTCATTTATCCTTTGATGGATGGAGCGCCCCATTTCCCCGATATATGGGGTCCCACAAGAATAGGGGATCAAGTAGACACCCTTCATGTCCTTAAGGTCAATGGGATCTTTCACCGATCAGAGGGATTTATGAATGGTGTTGAGGGGCCTAAAGGTTGAGGGAATATTATACTTCTTAAGAATCCGAGCAATCTTGTCTGTGGTTCCCTGGACATAGGGAAGATGGACACCTAGTAGGCGTTCTTTAGGTTCTTTTCTAATAACCGAATTTTTAGAGGCTTTAAGGAAAGCCTTCTGACCTAGGCACCTACTATAGCCATTCTCCACAAAGACATTAAGGAGATGGGATTTTTCCTTATCGAAGCTCTTATTATCAGAAATCCTAAGGGCACGAGTAGCGAGGGTGTTAAGAACCCCCAATTTTTGAGCGAGGAAATGATGGGAATCGGCATGAAGATACTGCTCAGTATGCGTTTTCTTCTGGAACACTAAGTGGGAGAGGGAACTGTCCTTATTCTTAGAAATAAGAATATCCAAGAAGGGGAGGCAACCATTGAATTCTTTTTCCATGGTGAACTTAATGGCCGAGGATTGACAGTTGAGGTGATTGAAGAAGAGATCCAACTCATCTTGGCCCATCTCCTACCCAAGCTATGGAAAAGGTATGTTGATGACACTAATTTCATCTGGTCCCATGACCAAGAGGAGTTGGATCTCTTCTTCAATCACCTCAACTGTCAATCCTCGACCATTAAGTTCACCATGGAAAAAGAAGTCAATGGTTGCCTCCCCTTCTTGGATATTATTATTTCTAAGAATAAGGACGGTTCCCTCTCCCACTCAGTGTTCTGGAAGAAAACACATACTAATCAGTATCTTCATGCCGATTCCCATTATTTCCCCGCTCAAAAATTGGGGGTTCTTGACACCCTCGCTACTCGTGCCCTTAGGATTTCTGATAATAAGAGCTTTGATAAGGAAAAATCCCTTCTCCTTAATGTCTTTGTGGAGAATGGCTATAGTAGGCACCTAGGTCAGAAGGCTTTCCTTAAAGCCTCTAAAAATTCTTTTATTAGAAAAGAACCTAAAGAACGCCTGCTAGGTGTCCATCTTCCCTATGTCCGAGGAACCACGGACAAGATTGCTCAGATTCTTAAGAAGTATAATATTTCCTCAACCTTTAGGCCCCTCAACACCATTCATAAATCCCTCCGATCGATGAAAGATCCCATTGACCCTAAGGACATGAAGGGTGTCTACTTGATCGCCTGTTCTTGTGGGACCCCCTGTATCGGGGAAACGGGGCGCTCCATCCATCAAAGGATAAATGAACATGCAGCTAACCTAAGACATGGGAGAACCAAGTATTCAGTGTTAGCAGAGCATGCGCAAAAGACCAAGCATCATGTTTGTATTGAGGAGGCCAAGGTTATTACCAAGGTTGCCCAATTCCATCACCGTAAATTCAGGGAAGCGATTGAAACTTAAAAAAGGCCTAACAATCTCAATAGAGATGATGGCTGGAAGATTAGTTGTTGCTGGATCCCTGCCCTTTCTTCTTAGTCTTGTCGAGGTTTCCCCTTATTCCTTCTCCTTAAAGCTGTCTTTTCCTTCCTCCTAGGGTTCTCCTCTTGGTTATTTTTTTACTTTTGTCCTATTCTTGTCCTCCTTGTTTTAAAAAATTGACGCTCGTTTTAATTACTATTTCCTTATCAATAATTTTATGAATATTATTATTCCTATTTGTTACTAAGTTTCAACCTTACCATATAAATAAAATAAAAATAAGAATAGAAATATAGATCAGTTTTAACCAATACTCATAATTTATTCCATTAAATCATAATTAAAATAAATAAATAAATAAATAAATTAATAAATAAAATTTTCTAATATATAAACCCCTTTTCTCATCTCTAGCAATTCAAGTGATTAAATAAATTAGAATTAGGTATCTTAGTATAATAATTAAAATAAAATAATATAACATTCTATTATATAAAAACCCCCCTTTTTACGTATATGATTAAATAAATTATAAATGAGTTAAATTGAATAATTTATTAACCTAAGAAAAATATATTATTATGATAAAATTGAATAACTAATATATTACAAGTAGTTATTTATTCTATTACCTTTGACTTATTAATATTTTAATATTATTTTTAATCTAGCCATTTTAGATAGCCATTGATGGTCAACCCAGTCAACCTAGCCGTTTGGATGATCTACTCTCCCTATATAATTGGCAGCCATGTTCTAACTCCTCAACTTGTCCTGACGATGAAACACACTAGTTGGTTCGAAACGCGTCGACAAAGGTTTTCTACATGTGATTTACGCCGAAAATATTCTTAATAATAGTTTAGAGATGTTTTGCCAAATTCACATTTTGAGAGTTTAACATAAAGTTTTTCTCTTTTCAAAACATCTAATGTCTGCTTAACACGCTTTAAATGTTCTTCCCACGTTTTACTAAAAATCAGAATGTCATCCAGATACACAATAACAAAATCATTAGGAAAAGGTCTAAGTAAATCATTCATTAATCTCATGAAAGTAGCAGGAGCATTGGTTAAGCCAAAAGGCATAACCAACCATTCATACAATCCCTGCTTTGTTTTGAAAGCAGTCTTCCATGCATCTTGCTCTGCAACTCTGACTTGATGGTATCCACTGTGCAAATCTAGCTTGGTGAAATAAACAACTTCCTTCAATTGATCTAAAAGATCATCTATGCGAGGAAGGGGATAATGATTTTTGATTGTTATCTTATTCAGTGCTCGGTAATCAATGCACATTCTCCACGAGCCATCTTTCTTTCTCACCAAAACGATTGGTGACCCACATGGTGATGTGCTAGGCTTGATGAACCCTTTCTTGAGCAACTCCTGCAACTGCTTCTTGATTTCAGCATTCTCTAAAGCAGACAACCTGTACATCCCAATGTTAGGCAATGGAACATCTTGCTGAAAAATAATATCATGTACTATTCCCTTTTTGGGTGGCAGACCTTTAGGTTCTTGAAACGAGACAACATACATTGGTTTTATCAGGTTTCTTTTCCTTTACAACCATCAGTAAGAATTGTTTGCATGAATTTATCATTCTTTTCATCTACCTTGAGTTTATGAGAGTATAATTATTCTTGAGCTTATGAGCTCTTACAAAGTATTCGATTCCATCTTTAACAATTAGATACTTGTTCTAAGCTCTATCGAAAATAGCCTTTCTATCATACAAGTAAGGACTTCCTAAAACAATTCCACATATATCCAAAGGAATTATGTCTAACTCAACCTCATCTACAAATGTTGACCCAAAAGAAAACTTGAGTTTGCACTGTCTAGTCACTTGTAGTTGTGCTTTATCATTCAACCATCCTAATGGGTATGGTTTCTTGTGAGGTGTAGTTGCTAATCCCAATTTCTTTACAATTGCTTCAGAAATTAGATTTACTTGTGAGCCACTACCAAACAATGTATCAATCTTTTGATTTTTGGAAATAAATCGAATATGGAAAAGCTCATGTCTTTTTCTCTCATTTTCTTCATCAATAACATATTGAGTAGAATTACTAGTAGATGCCTTAGAATTCTTACCTTTTATACCTGTGGCTGCTATAGTTGTTTCATCTCTTGAGTCTGACCCCAAATCTTTCTGAATAGCTGCAACAATCTTCTTCTTCTTGCCCTCGGACTTCTTAGGTCTTAGATCTGGATGCAGAATCCAAAAATGCTCATCATCATGCCCATCCTTTTTACAGTGAGTGCATGAAGCTTTTATTTTCTGTGCAGTGTTAGCCTTCCTTGCTTTCCACTTCTGCTTTCTTTTCTCCTTCCTCTTGCTTATAGTGGGTTGGGATGGTCCCCCAACTTCTGGATTTCCATTCTTTCCTCTAGCTACTAGATGAATAGCTTGTACAGACACCTCATCTATACTAGTGGGATTAACATGAGGATGGTGTGCCTCATGTAGATGTGTAGAACACCAATGTACATCAAAAGAGTCTCTGGTGAGTCTAATGAGATACCCAACACCAATGCTCTCTTTCTGAATTCTTGAGTATACCCTTGCACACTTTGCCCTTTCAACTGTCGAAGAGTTTTCCAACTCATCATGGCTTGTTGCATGTAGGCCAATGGATAGAACTGCTTTTTGATTGCAGTGACAAATTCACTCTAGACAGAGATGGTCCTACCATGTATTTCATATCATCTTGGGTTTTGCCTTCCCACCAAACCAAGGCAGTGCCTCCTAGGTGTAGGCTTGCCAACTGAAACTTACTCTTGTCTGAGTCTATGTTCTGTGCCCTGCAATACACTTCAATTTGTCTAATACAGTTGTCCAACTTTTCAACATTTAGCTCTCCATCATATATAGGCAAATCAAATTTAACATCTAGCTTGATCAAAGATGCTTTCTTATTATGCACAGGGCTATTATGAGGTGTGAGAAACCTTTCCTCTTTTCCCTTTCCTTTAGAGTGGTCATGGAAGTGAGACTTATCTTCTTCTTTATCTTGTTTAGAACCTAATGAATCTTCAACCTTGTGCTTTCTAAAGTCCCTATACATTTCTTCTACCATAGACTTTATAGCTAGGAAAATTTCTATGAATTGAGGGTCTGGCCCTACATAACCTTCCTCTGACATTGTCTTCCGAGGATAGACTCTCCCAATTTCAGGATTAGTTTCCACCAACTCTCCTTCTCCTAATTTGAGCTTTGATCTAGTGAGCATTCACAGCTAAACCAACACAAGCTTGTCTAACCTTACACCCTAGAGCTCTGATACCACTTGATCTGATAATCACCCTACGAGTGTTATCAGTTGAAAATTTATTGATTAAAGGTATTACAGACTCATGTGCTGGTGTGTGTCCATGTTATTTAAGCAATGGATGATCAGATTGCCAATACACAGACATTTAAATGGAAAGACAACAGAGAAATACAGTAAGCAAATACAAGAACACAAAAATTTAATAAGGAGTTCACCCTATTATCCAGGGCTACATCTCCGGTCCAGCTTTCAATGGTGGCCTTGTTTTATTGTGTCTTAAGTAGAGAATTACAATGCAGGGGCTCAATGTGAGTTCTCTTGAAGCAGGTTTGCTTGGCAGGGTGGTTCTTGGATTCCCCAAGCCACTTGAGCACACAAACTTCTTCTTCCTACCATCTCTGTGACCTTCTGGTCTACAGTGGAGAGCCCAATGTGGTGCTTAGCCCGGACATATCCTCTCTGGGATGGCTCGGATCTCTCAAGCCTCTGGTGCTCAATGCTGTCTCTGGTCAGCTCGGCCCGCTGTCCTCTTTCTGCTTTGCTTTACTGCCTTCTTTCTCTATTTTTTGTCCCCCTGTGTTCAGTCCTCCTCTCGGGGTTTTCTGACTGACTTCCTTGTGTATTCTATCTCTGCTCATGGCTTTGAAGCCATTCATTCCAAGACTGTTCGGTTCCTTTGCCGCCTCTGTCAATTCACCTTCTGTGGTTGCACTTGGAGTTCCCTGTTCGGCGTCATCATCAGCGCTCAAGGAGTGGCCACATGTCCTCCTCTAAACGGTGCCAGCATGCTTTTTCGGTTCATTTCTTCAGTTACGTCGTGGATGAAGTCTTCCTCCACCGTGGCGGTCAAACAGACTTCAAACCTTTCTAAAACATGGCGTAATCCCTCGCTGATTCCGCTTCCTCCATCGGGCGCGATCTCAGCCGTCTGATCTAGGGCCTCTAGATCTAACGCCATACGCACGTTTTGCGCGGTTGACTTGCTCGACCGTTAGCGCTTGATCAATAGCAGTTTTCTCTCACCTCCGCTTGCCACGTGTCAATCGTTGAGTGGGATCACTCCGCTTCCATCCAAAACCGTTTACCGTTTGAGGACGCCCTAATCAATACCACCGGTTTCAAGAGCGCGGGTCTCGCCTTTGTCCTTTAGCGCTTTTCACTTTTTTGCCCACTGTTCTCTGGCTCCCCCATGCGTCCGAGTGCTCGGGCTTTTCCATTATGGCCTTGTTCGCCTAGCGAATTGCTAATCGTGCATCAAAAGTCACCTCCTTTTCCTGATCCGGGGCTCCCAGGGGCTAATTCGGCCTCCTGCGTAGTCTCCATGGGCCTCGGTCAGCGTGCTTTGACCGAGGTCCTCGTCGTTCCACGCTGGCTGCCATTGCCACTGGTTTAGGGTGTTTTTGATCACTGTTTTGAATTCTTTAGAGATTTGTCCCGACCCTATACAGTCATGGTTCCTTGACAGTTCTTTATGGATCCAATTCGGATCACTTCCCTTCCTTCCTTTCCTTTCCTTTCCTTTCCTTTCCTTGCTCTAAATCTAGAGTGCTCCAAGAAAACTCTAAGTGTCTAAGAGTGAGAGAGAGAGAGAATAGTGAGAGAGCTCTAAAACTGAACTGACCAAGCATGTCAACTAATCCTTAGAAGCCTTTAAAACAACGAGGCCTCTATTTTATTTAATTTCCATTATTTTCCTTCATTTTCCTCCTCACATGAAACTTTCGACCTTTCACCTCCCTTTTCTCGTATTTTCCTTTATTTTCATAAATAATTGTGCCAAAAATGCCTTTTTTCTTTTAATGCCTTTTCCTTTTCCTTTTCCAATTTCCTTTAGCCATAAACACATCTAGTGATGCCCACTAGGATATCTTTGCCCAACCTTCAGCTTGGAATAAGTGTCCCTTAACCGTGGTTTTATTTTGCCTTTATTAGCTTTTATTATATGAAATTTTCACCAGGGATTTTACAATTATAAACAAATTTATGCAACAGATGTGAAGGGAGAGGACACAGAGGAATTTTGGGTTCACTTTTTTGAGTTGGTTTTTGTAATCAAATTTGAAGTTTCACTTGTAAACAAAAGATGAAGTTTTTGGAAATGAAGATTTAACTATTGAAATTTGAGAAATGTTCTGGTTTGAATTAGTTGCTAGGAATGTTGCCAAGTCGGGAAGGGCCCCTCAACTCAAATATTGCCCTAGTTTTTATTTGTAGAGTAGGTTAATATTAAGTTTTAGTTTTTTCTGATTGCAGATTTTATTTATTTATTTTCAATAAATTTGTTTTTCATACATTCTTATATCTATTGTTCTACCTTCAGATCTATTATGTGAAATGCATTATGATCATATTAGAATTAATATTCTCAGGCTTAAGAGTTAAGAAAACTTGAATTGGTTTCTTAATATGTTTTCATACCCATAATTTTAATCTACAAAATTTTTGTACTTAATTCAATACTAATATTCAGAATTTTAATCTCCAAAATTTCTTTACTTAATTTGATAATAATATTTAGACTTTTAATCTATAGAATTTCCGTACTTAATTCAGTACTCATATTTAGAATTTAAATTTCCAAACATTTTTTACTTGCTTCGATACCAAGTTCTATACTAGATTAGGCTATTAAAAAATATTTAATTTGCAGTTTCAGATTCTTTAATTGATTGGAGCTTTATAGCTACTTGGTAAAATATTCCTAGAACGAATAAGAACCTACAATATATCAATATGACTCTACACATGTTTAGCATTTATTTTTGATATTTAATTAATGCATTTCTTGTAGCTTATTGCCTTGTCTTTTTTACTTGCCTCACACACTTTTGCTTATAATTTATGACATTTACTTTTCTGCAACATGCTTAATGGGTTTTTATCACTACAGGATTATAATCACTGAAGTCTCAAGACCTAATAAACTACATAAATAAAACCACATGAACATTGTCTGTTGGTAATGAAATATTGTGGTTTAGAACCCGATAAGCATTAGAGTCCCACAATCCAGTGACAAGTGATAATCCTTAGTGATTAGTTCTTTCTAGTGTTAGTTGTTAGCATAGGCTAGAATAAGCTCTAATCCTGCATTTCTTGTGTTTGCATCTCTAAGTATTATGATCCCAGATTCGATAATTAAATGTTGGAATTAGAATACATATAATTGCACCAACATTTTTGACACCATTGTGAGGGATGTGCTAAAGGGATTAGAGCATAGTTTCTTTCACAAGTTTTTTGCATGATTTTAGTTACAAGGACAACTTGGGGGTGGAGATAAAATAGTAAAACGAGAGGTAAGAACTTGTGCGTCCACTTTGGTGGGGTTGCTCCAAAGCCTTATTGTTTCCTTATTTTTCTTTGCAAGTGTGTTTTCCTTTATATTGATTCATGGAAAGAAGAGAAGCCTAACTTGTGTGAACATATACCTTAGTAACAATAGGGTCTTAGTAACATGGTGGCGCTTAGTGTACATGATTGGTTTGCTTGTATATGTTTTACGTGTGTTTCATTTTTATTTATTTATGATTTTTAAAAAGTTTCTAGTACTTTAATAACTCCATACTCTAATCCATGTGCAGGATAGGGATTAGAAACTGACAAAGTAGTACTCAAGGATGATCAAGATTTTGGGAGAACTCTCTCAAATCCTAGCAGCAGTTGGGATCTCTACTTCTTAGGAAGAACAAATCTTGATAGTAGTCAAGAACTTATTTGCCTCTCCAGAAGTGATAGAAGAACAACAAATCCATGAACCACATCCAATGGAATATCTTCACCCTTCTAATTTTGTTAAAGAAACGAAAGATCCATGGACCACATTCAATGGAGAGAAACCATTAGAACCTGATATTGAAGAAGTTTTAACATGCCTATCTATGGATCCTCTAAGCTCACAAGAGGATAATCATCTAATGCTATAAGATCTGCATGGCATGGTAAAGGAGGATATGTTAAATGAGCCAAATAAAGAGGTAAACAAAGAGCATTTTGATTTTGTTAAAAGTTAGTTTCAAGCAATTATAAGGCCATAGCACTCCATTCTTCCTTACTTCTTGACATCATTATTAAAACAATTGGTTCTTCATACCGAGGTATGAATTGAAGATTATATTCTAAACTTGAGTATGAATGCATTTATATACCTGTTACGCACATGGTTACATTGGAATATACTTGAGGATATGAATTTTTTTTTTCTCAAATAGAGTAGGATAATAAATAAATAAATAAATAAATAAATAAATAAATAAATATATGTTGCATATAATAGTTATTTTAGTTATAAAAATATAATGCAACATCTTTTTCATGTTTTTTGTATAAGTGGGAATGTTAATGGTTAAAAAAACAACTAGTTGAAAATGGGAGATCTATGTTCCTATTGCATGTTTCTGTTGAGGTCTCTTTCAACTGCATATTGTTTTAACAAAGATTGCCACTTAATCTTATTTCCAACTGTAGCATAGTTCAACTATTACTTTGGTTTCCCACTAATTATTCTTTTTTAGTTAGATTTGTTTCTAGTTTTTCTTTTCAATAAAGTAAGCTATGACCATTATGTTTGGAATTTTATGTGAAGTTGAAAATGATTGCATTAATTGCAACATCGTCTGTTGGAAAATATTTCATTAATTGCAACATTTTCTATTGGAAAATATTGCGTTAATTCCAACATCGTCTCGTATTGCATACCAACTATCTGGTACCATATTTCAACTGACTAGTACCCAACATTTTGGTACCAATTTGCAATTTTGCAAGACAAATTTGGATTCAAGGATCTTGTTCATTTGGGATGCCTAAATACTAGAAGAATACTAATACTTAATAAGAGGAAAATACATCTTCATCAACATAATGGAAAAATTAGGGGAGTATTTGATGTTATCTTTCTTTTTTCCTTAAGTTGTTAAAAATGATGCATTCATGCTTTATCATTAAGACCACTACTTCACAAAGATGATTGAATAAGAAATCATTTTCATAAAATTTGAATTGAATGATATTTCGAAACTATTCATAGATGATATATTCTTTTTGGAATTTCATTTTTCTTATCCATATAAATTTCTGATTATCAATACAAAACAATTACTAAAAATATAGTTACCAAAACATATTAAGGGGATTAAAACAAATTTAAAAGGCCCATACAATGATACCAATTAAACAAACTTGAATACTATAGCCATAACACCAAAGCATGATATCTGAGCATCTTTATTAAGACTTGTAGAAGAGTTACTGAAGTCTCTACTCATAGTGGAACACTACTTTAAAAAGCAAAAGCATACATGAAAACTATGATTGGTAGAAATTTAGGTGCATTTTGGTTATTCTTTGGTTAGCCTCATCCATCTCACATTAAAATGGCTCATTCATTCTATGTCCTTTAAGTACCTATAAGTACCTTATTCGTTTAAGACATTATGTAGGTAATCAAAGTCACTTTGAAAGGTATCATCCTATGCCATTAAGGGGTTGTCTAATGCCGCTCCCCCATATATCAATTGCAAAAGCAATTTCCATAATGGAATAATCGAAACCTAAAATTGTAGGAAACATAGGACTAGATCCTTCAATGTAAGATAGGTTTAAGAGGTTAACTTGTCGAGGCTATGGATGCCTACTAGCAGCGGGTACTAATCTGTGATACCACTAGGAAAACCCATCCAGGCTATGGATGCTCACAGGCAATAGGGTATTCTGCCTAAAGAAGTTTCAACCAAACTAGGGCTTTTGTCTATACGTACGATGGTTACTCCATAATGTTACAATAAAAAGGAAGCATGTGTACATGAAGTCAAGGGAAAAATGAACTCCATAAATTTGTTGCTAAAGAATGGGCTTAAGGTAACCTTGAGTCCTCTATCAATGATTTTTCATACTATATCTAAGATTTAATTGTCTTAGAAGTGGTACCTACGATCACAGAGAATTAATAAACTCAGCTGCAAATCTTATTTGTAATACTTGGTTAACTATAATACTTTTGGATTTGGCTAGTAATGACTAATTTTTCATTGGTTCATCGTTTGTTGTGATCATTAAAAAAATTCCTCCTACCTAAAAATAATGAGAGCCCCTTAACTTTATAAAATGTTTCTTTTTATTGAGCATACACCTATTAAATATTGATGAAATCATATGTAATGAGTGATTTGGAATTTATTTTATGATTAGTGTTAGTTTTACACCATTTTAATAAATCTAAGATTTTTTTATTTTTTATTTTTTTATTTTATTATTATTATTATTATTATTTTTTTTAATTTTTATTTTTATTTTTTTAATTTTAATTTTAATTTATTTTATTTTATTTTTATTTTTTATTTTTATTTTTTTTTTTAGGTCCCTTTTTCCACTAGATCCATCTCAACAGCCCTCCTCACTTCTTCAGTACCTCACCTTGTTTGAATGAGAAAATGAAAAACCTCATGCATTGGGGAATGGTTGTTGGGACCTTTTCAAAATATTCATTTCATTCTCTTCAACATCCTTCAACAGATCAGATAAGCCCTCATCAATTCTATCTCTTTCAGACTCTCAGCCTTACTCTGTTTCATCTTCAACTTCATACAACTTCCATTGCAACCTGTATTACAAATAAAAATTCAAAAGACATAATTCAGGTAAAACATTTTAAAATTCTCTTTACCTCATTAAAATTTAAGGAATATTGATGATTAACCACTTCCTATTGCATAAATCTTCACCTTTCTTAAACTACCATTAAACCCCCATTTCCAAATCCATTAATGCATATTCTAGTAAGACCATAAGAATGATTGTGGTACATGAATATCTATAGTGTCTTATCCTTGTACATCATAAAGCATTCACAAAATCATCATCTGAATGCTCTCAATAAGAGGATGAAGTCATTGTTTCTTATCTGAGAAAAGAACCACAAAATAAGTAATGGTCTTACAAGTTTCCAAGTCCATATTTATTTAGCCATTATCTTCATTATCACCTTATATCATCCATCATCCCTTCCTAGTCCATATTTTGTTTGCATGAGGGCATGCAAAGTCTTAGGCATGGGGGGATGTTGGGCCCTAGATATGTTATCATATTGGCTATCCAAACCTTTCATTTACAAGCCATATTCATACCTTTATAACATATTCCGTAACTATTATATTACCAATTTTCACTAAATGAATTCATTTTACCTTGTGGTTAATTATTAATTATTTCTTGTATTTTTAATGATTAAATGATTTTTTAACATGGTTTTCCAATGATAGTTTACTAATATGTTTATGTGCCCAAACAACAAGTTCTAGTACTGGAATTTGACAATTCAATACTTATATCAGTTTCGATACTAAGTAAAGGTTCACACATTGACACTTCTCAAGATGACATGGGTTGCAACTACATGTTTATGGATGGATTTATGTTCACACCTAGCTCACATGTGAAGCTCAAGACATTATTCAAAGTTACATTCAAACCTAAATTCCACCTACAAAAATTCAATACTTAATTTTGTACCAGTTTGGCATTTTCCAGAAATTTGGTACTTAGTTCGGTACCAGTTTGGCATTTTCTAGAAATTTGGTACTTAGTTTGGTACCAATTCAACAGTTCGACAACAACTATGGGAAGTTACGTCTAGATTTGGAGGAAGGTCAAAACCATGCCAAGTGGCATCGTCTCCATCTCCAATGCATGATTCAAATGATTCAATCATAACAAAAATATTTAAAGGATTATCTCTTATTTTAATCATAGTATGGAAGAGAGAGTCTCATGGAAGTCGATGTGATCCTTTGGACCATTGCTTCCTCTATGATTGTATTCTTGGATCACTTTTTTGAGTTGGTTTTTGTAATCAAATTTGAAGTTTCACTTGTAAATAGAAGCTTCCATGTTTGGAAATGAAGATTTAATTATTGAAATTTGAGCATCATACTGGTTTGAATTAGTTGTTGGGAACGTTGCCAAGTCGGGAAGGGCCCCTCGACTTAGGTAACACCCTGGTTTTTATTTGTAGAGTAGGTTAATATTTAGTTTTAGTCTAATTGCAGATTTTATTTGATGGTATTTTTATTTTTATTATTTATTTATTTATTTCTTTTATTTTATTTTATTTTATTTATTTATTTTTCAGTAAATTTGTATTTCACACATTCTTAGATCTATTGTTCTACCTTCATATCTTTTAAGTAAAAGGAATTATGATCATATTATAATTAATCTTCTCAGGCTTAAGAGTTAAGAAAACTTGAATTGGTTTCTTAATATGTTTTCATACCTAGAATTTTAATCTACAAAATCTATGTATTTAATTCAATACTAATATTCATAATTTCAATTTCCAGACTTTATGTACTTAATTCAGTACCAAATTCTGTATTAGATTAGGGTATTAAAAAATATGTAATTTGCAGTTTAGGATTCTTTAATTGATTGGATCTTTGCAACTGTTGGTAAAAGATTCATACAACAAATAAGAACCTACAATATATCATTATAACTTTAAGCATGCTTAGCATTTATTTTTGATATTTTATTAATGCATTTCTTATAGCTTATTACCATGTATTTTTTACTTGCCTCACACACTTTTTCTTATAGATGTCGACATTTACTTTTCTGCAACATGTTTAATGGGTTTTAGTCGTTAGAGGATTATAACCAATGAAGTCTCAAGACCTAATAAGATACATAAATAAAACCACATGAACATTGTTTGTTGGTAATGAAAGATTATGGTTTAGAACCTGATAAGAATTAGAGTCCCACAATCTAGTGACAAGTGATAATCCTTAGTGATTAGTTCTTTCTAGTGTTAGTTGTTATCATAGGCTAGAATAGGCTCTAATCTCACATTTCCCATGCTTGCATATCTAAGTCTTATGATCCCGAATTCGATAATTAAATGTTGGAATTAGAATGCATATAATTCCACCAACAACACACGTAAGACACAAGATATTCTCTCTGGAAAACCTTTCAGGAGAAAACCCAACTGAAAGGTGAGGTTGATTCACTCTATTTTTTATCTAGAAATATGGATGTAGATATAAAGAAGTAATGACCGCGGCCCGTGGGATGCTATAGTGCACAAATCCTCTCTATGTTCTCTACCTCATATCTCTTTTGGCTATCTTTTCTCAGTTGTGGAACAAAATGCCCTCAAAAGAATGGAATTCCTCTTCCTCCTAGTGGCTCGATTATAATATAGTCTGATAGCCTACTAGCAGTTAATTTTGACCACATCAAATCTTAACTAGAGTTACAATATAGACACTTCTAGAGTCTTTTACATCATAATAATGTGGATATCCCCTTTTCCATGAATAATGGAGGCTGACGTGACATCCTCCAAAACTATAGGTGTGAAAGCAGGAAGGTTAACTTTTGAGTGGCATAAATTTTGCATATGGACTTCGATTGACACACTTATTGAGCCATTGGAAAGATATATGTGTGTAGAATAGCATGAAATAGTGAAATTATAAAGAAACAAAGTTTTACCTCTAAAAAATGTCATTTTGATGCCTCAAAACGCTCCCAGAAGGTTTCAGAACCTGCTTTTCCAAACCAGGTCCATCGATAAAAATGGTCCTGAGCTGATTCCTCTAATTTTTCCACTTCGATTGCACTGAGATGGATGATAAAAAATATATTGATTTAATCCAGATCATTCTCCCACCATCCAAACTAGGAGGCTCGTCCACTTAGAAACAACCATCAACTTAGAAGGATACATGCCATACCTAGGTCTTCAATTGTGCCCATGAAATTAGGAACTTGAGAGTACCTTAGTTATGCAAATTTGACCCTGGTTAGGGATTCTGTATCTTCTACTACAACCATCCAAATTGACCTTATATTGCTCCAAATGCTGCATTAATCCTTCCTCTTGGTTGCCCTTCTCGTACATTGATACTAGCCCTCTTTTGGCCTGCTGTATTTACTTCTTGAGGCCACAAACCAACCCTAATATACGGCTTGACCTAACATGTAGCAGCTAAAAAAACTCTTCCCTTTTTCAAGAGAAATAACACACTATAACAATCCCAAAAACCTTCTATAATTTGTCCAAATGAACTCGAATAACACCCTCCTTCACTTCGGCCTATATAGTCAGAAGAAAATATATAAACTTACCTTTTCTCCTCTTCGCTAGTTCTCCTATAGTCAGCGACTGCCTCAGAGCTCCTTCACTTATGATATGATGCATTTTTTGATGTATTCTCTATGCCTCAACGAGCCCTCTTATTTATATGCTTCACTTTGGGCTTCAACAAATCCTTGAGGGCACTAATCTAAGCAAACCAACTTGACTTTAGTGCCTCAATCCCACTAGAGAACATATAAAAATTAATAAATCCATTTATGCTAACCCAATTTTGGTGTTATTTGCGGCCCCTAGTTCCTTTTAGGGTCTACCACAATCTCCAAAGGTCAAACCATTGAAACTCCTCATGGCTTTGGCCCCATACCATTGGGTGCAAAACCCCAAGCTTGGGTTGTAAGCCAACAAATCATATCTGTGTGCCCATTCCTCCAAAACCCACTAACCTAGGGTTTGGAGTACCTCCCAAGCTATACATCTCAACATTTTGAGGGTGCAAATTTTTGTGTTTTAATATATTCTTCTCTCAAATAAACATTATTGATAGTTTTAATATCATATCTTATAATCCATAATAAAGTTACAAATATTATTATATATGGATCTTTTACAACTTATAGTGGTTATTTATATAATATTCATAATAATTACATTTTATTTTTTTAAAATTTGCCTAGGATTTAAGATTTAGTTTTCTATGAATTGTTATCTCACCCACTCAGAAGACAACCATATTCATCATGAGGGATAAAGCCCCAAGGAAAAACAAATAAAACATAAAAATGTATAATCCTTATAAATGCAAGAGAAATCATATTTTCACATTATCTATTGAAAAAAAAGGAGAGTCAACAAACTTTTCACATCTTTTGGAATATATGGGATTGATCATGAAAGATAAATTTTCAAGGAGAAATAAATAAAACATGAAATTATTTGATACTTGTAAATACAAGGAAAATAAAACATGAAAATATATGATCCTTGTGAATGCAAGGAAAATCACATTTCATGTTGAAGAGAAGAGAGTTAACACAATTTGCACAGATTCTTTTGCTATTAAAGGAAGAGAAAACATTTGCTTTTTTTTCCTATTTGTTTTTTTTTTGTTTTGCTATTCTTTGCATTTGTGATAAAAGAATCAATTTTGCAAACCAATGGAAATATCCACATTTCAAAGAAAAAAAAAAGGAGTTATAAATAATGGAACATTAAGATCTTTAGAATATAAAACCTTATTTTTTTCCTTGTATTTAGAGGAATTAGCAACTGGGTTGGTCTCGTACTTTTGTGCCACAAGGTTGATTCCAACCACTACCACTATAACCTCTAGGTGCCTACGTATTCCCTTTCTACAAACACAGGTGAATCGAGGGGATTTGAAGCTCAAACCTACTTGCACATAACACTTTAATTTCACATCCATCTCCAATTAGGATGCCTTTAGGGGGCTTGGAATAAAGCAATTATAAAAATTGTTATATAATAAATTCTTAGAAGTGTATGTATTATGAGAATATATATATATATATATATATATATATATATATATATATATATATATATATATATATATATATATATATATACATTTTAATTCAGAGAATGTTTGTATTACTTTATTGAGAAAATATTTACAAGATTAGCTATGCTCATTGGCTTGTCGCTTGGGAAACTAGACTAATAACACAATAATAGTGTTTCATTTCATAGAATTAATTTAAACTTGAGAATAACTTAAATGATAATTGAGTTATTGGCTATCTAATTGATTGCTATCAAACATATTGCTAGTTCTATCTACAACTATAGTGTTGCTGCTAGCATTGCAGATGACAAAAAGTACAAAAGAAAACATCTATTTAGATAGAGTCAACTTAAATGGTATTACGGAAAAACTCTTTCTCTTAAGAAGATGTGAACTCTGTTTCTACCAACACCTTGGCCAATATAGAAAACTTGTTAGTGAGCTTCTTGATTTTCTTTTGCATCTTATTGATGCACAAAAGGATTTCCTATTGAGTTTTGGAATGCTCCACCAAGAATTCTCCCATCATGGTTTTAATTTATGGTATATGTTTATAATTTGCATATATATACTCTACTTTGTCTTGGTATTACTAGTGTTATGGACCTAGCCTACAAATTCCTCCTCCACTTCTGCATTTGTGATAATCCTCCTTTCAATCTTGGCCTCCCTCTTTGCTTCCTAAATTTCTCTCTTGATTTTAGGAGGGGTTGAATGCACATAAAAAACTATAGTGAATTTTATCGAACGTTGAGAACCAAAGGTATATGGGTGGGGGTGAGTTATTCCTTTTCATCCCCTCGGGTGACCAAGATGGTCCATTTTTATAGGAAAGACACCAACAAGTGTTGAAAAATAACTTTGATAAGAACCTAGAATTGAAGGGTAACCCCAACTATTGAAAGATGAATAGGGAGGAGTTATTTTGGTTGGAGGGAGAAAAAAAAAACAAGGATGGTGGAGATAGTAAGATCTTGAGAGTTTACATGCGTGACCAAAGTACACATTCAAAAAATTCATAATCTAGAGCTAGAAAGACCATATACATTTAGAACAACAAAATACCACTACCAAAAAAGGGAGATGTCTCGAGCATGATATGGAAAAGAAAAATCAATGAAGAAAAAAACATATTTTAAAAATTGAGCATCAAAAAAAAATCTAAATAATAGAGACTAAACAACCATCATACAAGGAAAAATTAATGACAAGCTTTAGTTGATAATAGAATGGAAAACCAAAATAGACCTAAAATCTGTAGTGAGCTAGATAGAATTTCGTAACCACACGACATGAAACCAAGAGAGTGTAATTGATTTCCACCAAAAAATTAACTACAAAGCTCGCTAGTTGCGGTCCTCATCCATATGAGTAATATTGTCAACCATAAACTTGTCCATAACCAAAACCTCACACTGCAGGGAGTTTTTCTCCTTCCTTTTC
The DNA here is from genome assembly GCA_031772625.1 of Pinus tabuliformis. Lineage (NCBI taxonomy): Eukaryota > Viridiplantae > Streptophyta > Pinopsida > Pinales > Pinaceae > Pinus > Pinus tabuliformis. The sequence continues at coordinate 266,447,089 of CM062805.1, forward strand.
TTAAAATGTTATGGTATGTGGTGAAATGGAGCAGAGCACTTGTTGAGGCCTCGAAAATCCCTACGTCAACATAGGGGAAAAACCACCCGGTCCGGACCCTAAGACAACTCCTTTTCCATTTAGGTAGTGGCTCCAACTGGGGATAATGGGACCAACTTCCCAATTAAAGGTTATTGAATGAATGTGTAATGCTTATAGTGAAGTTAAATAGATGGATTTACAATAATGAATTAAATGGAAAACATATGCATTAATCTACTCTATAACCTGTGATTATTTAACATTTATTTGGATGCAATCTATAATGATTTTACTTAGTAAATGACAATATAGATTTCTCAAACACCAATGGAAATGAAAATATTTCAGGATGATTACTTTGATTAAATAGTTAATCAAAATAACTTGTATAACTCATATCGCATTCAGAATATGAAAGAAAATTACTTAACATGTAAAAAAAATATCAATGGTAGCATGATCAGAAATGAATACATGTAACACTGTTCTTTAAATACCATGTAATAAGAAATCTGAAAAGATAAATTCACTATTTACTTATGAACAAAACAAAGATACAACGATAGAAATACCAAATGCATGTTGCTTAGCTCATAAAAGAAATAAAAACAATTTAGTCCTTCTCACAAAGATGACTTCAGGAGTACATAAATGCAACTTCTCAAAATTCTTTATGAAAATTCCTAAAACAATGTTCGAGTCGTTCTATTGAGAAAAAGTATGAAAGTACAGTAGTGCGAGCTTTCGTAAGCCTTTCTTCATAAAATTCTAGACTTTAATTTCATACAAGAAGTAAGCTTATATAGCAGAAAAACAACTGAATCTATTGTGTAGAGTGTTGAGGGAATTTAAACAGATCCCTTCAATAACGCTTAAAGAAAAGAAGTTTTTTGGTAGAAATTTTTGAATGTGATTTGCTGTCTTCATCGAATTTGTTTGTTCCATCAGATTATTTGGATGTTTGTCTTTCTGTTTGAACTGAACTGTCGCTTATCAACACAATTGTCTTCTTTTGTCATGAACCTGAACACAGAAAACAAGAATCGATAAGTAAAAATTAAATGAGACTGATAAGTGAGTTTTATTTGAAACAAATCAGGTTTTGCAAGAAATAAGGAAAAAATGTGGAGCATAATAAATCCCGAACACAACCATCATGGAGAGGAATGCGGAGTGAGGTTTGTTGGTAAGAGAGGCGAAATTCATGGTCCTATTGCATATTGCTTTTAGACCGAGGGTATAAATCAGAATAATCGCAATTTCTTGGAGGCCGAGAGTACTTCAAATAAAATCGCAATCGCAATTACGGAAAGGTGGATGGCTAAAGGTTTTTCCAGAGGGGTCGGAAGTGGTAAGTGGTTTGTGAGGAGGGGGGTCTGAAAGAACAAAGGAGTGATGTGTGGATATATGAATTGAATGAAAATCCACTTTTCGGACCCCCCCTTGAGAAACTTAAAATGTGCATAAGGGGGTCTGAAGTCTTCTCCGTCGTTGATCCGGGCAGATCTGAGCCATTTATTAAATCAAGGTAAGTCAGGATTTTATATTGCAATCAGTGTTCAGAGCAGAGGAGGAATGAATAAAGTTCCATATATTTTACAATAGCCATGGAGGCGGGGAATCTATGAATTGACATGTAAAATCATATCGAGTTCGGGGCTTATATCGCAGTCGCAATCAGAGGTGTAATCGCAGTCGCAATCAGTTGGTTTAATCGCAATCGCAAATCGACGAAGGTAATGAGGCATGGGCTTAAGGCTTTTGAAACTTTTATGATAGTCACGAATGCAGGGAATTTATGGACCGCAGTGTATAATCCCGACGGGTTCGACTATATTGCATATCGTAATCAGGAAAGGGAAGAATGCTTGGCCTTTGGATTTTTTGCGATAGCCTGCGAACGTGGGATTTTATGGATTGGCATATATAATCTCATCGAATCAGGCTTTATCACATATCACTATTAGCAGGGAAGTGTTTTCCTTTGGAACTTTTTATTATGTCGATGTGTGATGTGGGGTGTGGCGGAGAGTTGGAGTCTATAAATATTTTGACCTTCAGGAATTTAAAAACTCCGATTCAAATGAAATAACCTATATTTGCTTAATACTTAAGGTTTTTAAAGTCTAAGTATAGTTTTGGTCTCGGGGGCTATTTAAAATTTGGTTTTTTGGATAATCAAGGTTTAATACTTGGGTTTTGGTTAAAAAGCGTAAATATTAAACTTTGGCTATAGGACTTTATTAACAATTTTTATGTTGATTTTTTTTTTTAAGAAATAAAATCAAAGGGATTTTTTAAAACTAAAGGGTCCCTATTTTAATATAACAAATTTCATAGGAAATTTATAATATATTAAAATGATGGTTGTTGATCAGTACAACAATTGGCGATTCACTGGAAGAACCAGTTATCTCTGATAAATGAAAAATTTTCAAAACTTCAGTAAAATAATTTAAGAAGTGGAAACTACTTTTCGAAACATTTAGATAAATAAAATTACTCTGACTATAAAACACAATAAATTGGAATTTATTTTTAAAACCTTTCGTGAATGAAAAACATCTATTTACTTGTATCAGTCATTAATCAGCTTATAAAAATAAAGTAGGGGGCCTTTTACGACTTAGTTCGTAATGTAATCATTTGTCACAGGTAGAGCCACTGCTGCCAGCAAGCGTTCATAGCTTCGTAAGGGTTACCTTTTAACCAACAAGAATCCAGTATCCCATCCATTTAATAGTGCAATAATTAGAGGTAATTTTTTAATTTTTTTTTTAATGCTAAAAAGCCATTGTCTTAGTTTGATGGTTAGATAACGGCAATGCCATTCACCTGTAATAATTAAAACTGAACAAGTTGGCTCAATGTATTACAATTAAAAATCATAAGCCATTACCTTTATTTGGTGCTCAATGTGGTAATGTCAGTTTAATTGGTTCTCTATGAACATGGTAAGCAGGCTCGTGATGAGACTTATTATTTTCTTAGATTTATTATATTTTAGAATTACACTCTAAAAATTCTCTTTTTAATGGATGGGGAGGATTATTGAGTCCTTAAGAGTTTTGGATGACAAATCTGAGTTGGAAGTGCTTAGTTGTAAGACAGTCTCTGCTTTTTAAGGATAACATTTTTGACTAAAACTAGAGTAAAAGGATAAATTTTTTGAGGTTTTTATTTATTTATTTATTTTTAATTTTTTTTAAAGATTTTATAGCTTTAGTGGAAAAAATTTCAGAGTTATAATTTTATCTAATTTTCAATTTTGGTAACCACTTCTTAAAAATTCCTACCTTCAAATTGAAAAAATTAATATAAGTTCAAGAGATGTTTGAAAATTCAATAGAGTACTACTTAGCATTTCATTAACAAAATTTGTAAAAGGAAAATAAATTGTAGCGGGATGTACAATGGAAGTGATTTTACAATTTTTTTTTTAAATTCCTAAGAAAATAATTTCTTTAAGATGAGCCCATTTACAGGGAGAGAATCTCTCTTTCTTGATAAATATTGAAGTATAAATGTAGATGGGTTTATCTGTTCAAAAAAATAGACCAAGCCATAATTTATGAAATTTGGTATGTTTCCCTTTTTCTTCGCGTGCTTTGTCCCACTTGAGAACTAGATCTCCAACTTGGAAGGATCTTTGTGTGACTGAACTTACATCAAAAGAAGGTTTCACCATCTGTTGATGTTTGGTGTGTGTGAGTTTGACCTTTCCATTTCTTCTTCTAGTTTTAGGATTTGTGAATTTCTTAATTGCAATGAAGAAGAAGGCGTTTCTTCAATAAATTGAATTAGGGCTAAAGAGATAAATGTGATGGAATGATGGCTTCCTTCCCATATACTAAGTTGAATAGGGAAGTTCCTATAGAGGCCTTCTTAGTTATCCTATCAGCTCATAGAGCAAATATTAAATCTTTGTGCCAGTTTCTTTGATTTTGATCAATAGTTATTTTAATTATTCTAAGGAGATTTTTATTAGTGGATTCTGCCAAACCATTTCCCTGGGGATAATAATTAGCAGAATATTTGAGTTTAAAACCTCTCCTAATTGTAAATTCAATAGCATATTCATAATTGACTACGTTTAGCGAAATTACTTCCACCCACTTAGTGAAGTAATATGTAACAGTCAGAATATATCTATGTTGTTTAGAAGAATGATGAATGATCTCACCTATGATATCCAGTCCCCATTGTTCGAAAGGTTGTTCAATGTTGACTCACTGTAGAGGAAAGGCTGGTTTCCATTGTCTTCTAGAAGCAATTTGACATGTTTTTCATTTCCTTATGTATGCGTGGGTATCTTTGAAGAGAGTGAGCCAGTAGTATCCAACATGTAAGATTTTGTGTGCAGTAGTATCTCCTCCAAAGTGTCCATCAGCTGGTGCATCATGAAGTTCCTGTAAAACTATTTGTGCTTCAGACTTTTCAAGGTATCTTAACAATATGGAGTCATAGTTTCTCCTAAATAACACATTATCAACAATCTCATAATGAATTTATTTTATTCATAAAGCTCTTTTTCTTTTATAATTGAGTTCGGGAGGAGCGTATTCATTTTTCAATAAAAAATTAAATCAGCGTATTGGGATTCAACATCAATTACACTTACCTCAGAAATGTGTTCTTTGTTACCAGTGTCCCCTTCGGATGGTATGTTGGATTCTCGTGTAAGTAGCTTGCAGAAACCTTGCCCTTTAATAATTTTGGCTGGTTTAATTTCAATATCATACTCCTGCAGAGTTGTTACCCATTTTTCTCTCTTTTCTCCTAATTCTTTCTGCATTAGTAATCACCTCATTCATGGGAATGGGACTATTACTTTCGTGTGTGTTTTTAAAAGAAAAGGTCTAAAACTCTTTACAGATTTATATAGAGCAAATGCTTGTTTTTCTACTTCTGAATAATTCAATTTAGCACCTTGAAAATTTGAACTCGAAAAAGAGATGGGTGCTTCAATTTTTTGATTATTATTTTGTGTCAAAACAACGACATAAGATGTTGAAGAAGCAAAGGCATATAAGATGAAATGATCGGAGAAATTAGGAGTATTTAAAGAAGGAGCATTGATAATTGCCTATTTGATTAAATTGAATGCTTTCTTTTCATGATTACCCCATTTAAAAACTGCGTCTTTCTTAATCATTTGTTGTAATGACAAAATAATTTGTGAGAAATCAGGGACAAACCTTTTGACAAAATTGATCTGTCCAAAAAATTATTGCATGCTTTTTTTGTTATATTGTGGAGAAATTTCTTGTATTCTATTAGGGTCAATGTAAATTCCAGTTTTTGACACAATGAATCCTAAAAGTTTCCCTTCACTAAGAGGGAAAAAAGGCCTTTTTTTCTTTTTCTTTTTCGGATTTAATGAAATCCCATATTTTCTACAGCTTTCAAACTTTTGTCTTAAGTATTGCAAATTATTATTTATGTTCTTTGAATAAACAATAATGTCATCCAGATAAACAACAACCATTTGTTTTAACAGACCTTTGAAAGCTATATCCATGGCTCGTTGGAAAGTGGCCCATGTTTACTAAACCGAATGGCATTTTTTGGTAGGCATAAGTTCCCCCATTTAGTTTTGAAAATAGTCTTTAGCCTATCATTTGGGTGGACCATGATTTGATTATATCCTAAGAAACCGTCAAGGAAAGACATAAGTTCAGAACCAATGACTGATCGTAAAATTTGTTCCATAGTGGGTAGCGGAAAATTATCCTCTTGACTGGCCTATTAGAGATTCCTAAAATCTGTACAGATGTGGATATCAACGTTTTTCTTCCTAACAGGTACCAAGTTGTAAACCCATCTTGAATGCCTAACAGGAAAAATGATTTCAGCCTTAAGGAGTTAATCATAGATATCCTCAAGTTTAACTACATATTTGGGTATGGAATTATCATCGATTTTCTATTTTAATTGATTGTCGTGTTCATGTTCATCAATTATTTAGGCATAGTATGATTTTTCGGAAGTTAAGATTCTTAAAATATCTTCATCATCGTTGAATACCCACCAATTGGTAATATTATCATGAATGGATGGTGTAAAGATTAATTCTACAGAAAATCTACCGGGACTGTAATCTTCGGATGAGATCAATTTTGATGCAACGTTAGCACAAGAAGGCTAGTTCTGGCATTATGAATCCTAGGAATAGAAGAAATGTTAAACGCTAAAAAATGTGAAATAGGAGACTGAACCAATGACAGATAATGCTTCAAGTGTGTAGAGATACAATGAATCATATTTCTTACTTGTTTAATTACAATTTCTGAATCTCCATAAACTTGAGGGTATTTAACGTCAAGGCTAATTGCTTTATACATACCTTGGATCACTATTTGTGCATTCAAATTCCAATTTACAAGTTAGCATTGTCTTCACACCTTCATGATTAATCAATATGCAACCTGCTCCTGCACCATCACTTGATTTTGACCCATCAAAATACAATGTCCAGAATAAAGAATTAACTAATGTTTTTTCTAGCATATTTACACATTTGGAAAAGTCTGCATGTGAAAATTTTCAATTTGAGAAGTTACAAAATTACTCAGAAAATGGTGACGTTTGTGCTTTAAAATTCTCAAAAAATGATTTAGTAGATTAGTTTCCAAGAATGTTGTTATTAAATTCTATTGCCTCATTTTCACCTTCGAAATATGTTACCGAATGTTTCATGTGTTTTTCTTAGTTGATTCTAATTTGATTTGCCTTTCCATTAAATTGGAGCCATAAGTGAGACCAATCAGTGGAAAAATAACCATGTAGTTTTGCTGACCAATCTCTACTAAGAATTAAACCGTAGAAATCTGGGATATCGACAACTAGTATATCAATTATTTGACAAACTTCAGGATTCGAAAATAATCTAACAAGAACTAAATTCATTTCTCCTATGACTTTGACTTTTGTTCTATTGAGTTGCACAATTTGAACTGCAATTTTCTGGGGTGACATGTTCAATTTTAAACAAACTGAATACGATATGATATTCGAAGAAGCCCCTGAATCTATCAAGAAATTATGTACATTTTATTAAATATTTCAAGAGTCAAAAGAAAAGGAGGGGTATATGAATTAGAATTGTCACCTATCATAATAGCATCAGAGGAATCAAATAATGAATGACAAGGAGGTTTACCCATTCCATTAGAAGCTTTGGATACCACATCAACAGGAAGAGGAGAAGCAAGAATTGTGTTCAATTCTTTCAGTAAAAATTTCTGTTGTTATTTGAGTTTAGTGAGTTCATGAAGGGAAATGTTTGCTTTTATTTTCTTCATATCCTCAACTATATTGTACTCAATAGTATCTGAAACTACTAAGATTCTAGATGATGATGGAGAATTGGATGAAGATAGAATTACTTGGGGAGAAGTGGAAGTGGATTTTTTAGCAACAACTTTATCTTTAGTAGTGGAAGTTGAAGGTTTTTGTTTTTGAATTGGTTGTATAGGATCAATTGGACCTTTACTTCTTGAGCTAACGGGTAATGCTTCATATTCATTTTCACTATCAGAAATATGAAGAATAAAATCCCACATTCCATTTAACTCAGCTATTTGTTCATCTTGGGATTCGTCAGCAGAAAATGCTGCTTCTTCCTCATCTTCATCATTAGTTTCTGCATTAGAGATGGTGTTTGGAGGTTGTGGATTAGGTCGCTGATTTCTTCTAAATGTTCTAAAAGTTTTTTTGGAAGAAGATTCAACTACTTGTTTTTAGATCTCTACCATCTTGTTAGACAAAGTTTTAAGGACTTGTTGTAAGCCTTCAAGATCAAAGGGATCTTTAAGTGCTTTCTTTTTTGGCTCATCCTTAAATTTAACTTTTTAAAATTTTCTGTCTTCCTGATATTTTTTATTTTCTATTGAATTTACCCCCTTCTCTACAGACACAACTTATTTCATGTTTTATACCAACGTATTTTTATTAGCTCTATCTACAAAAAATGCTATGTTATAAGGAAGAGATAAAATATACCTTTCAATTTGTACATCAACACCAAGTCTAGAAGTAGCTGGGATTTTATTTAACAATTTGTTAAATATGGAATTGAAATATTTTATCTTTTCCCCTGAATTCGTTTTTAAATTGGAAAGGTCATTGATAAGAGATGTGGTTGAGCGATCATCGCCAAATTTAGCCAAAATTTGTTCTCCAAAAATTTCCCTACTGATCCTGTAAGAGTGTACTGGAATAATCTAACAACCACGTCTTCTTCATATACTTCATTAAGATTTATGGATAACATATAATTATGAAGGTGCTCTTCAACAGGTAACCCATCATCAGGATTGAATTTGGGAAGCCATCTTTCAGGGTGTTTTGGTAGAGGATGAAGTGGTGTTGGAACTTGAACAACTCCTAGATTGGACCATGGTTTAGCTGCCATTGTTATAGTTGGGGAGGTAGATGTGATGAAAGAAGAACTGGTAGCTGTGATAGTACTACTTGAGGCATCACTATTCGTTTGTGTAGAGGAAATGGAAATAGATGAAGTGATCGGTAGAGGATAAGGAAATGAAAAAGGAATAAATGGAGATGTTTGTGAATGAGAGAATGCGGTAATCTCACTAGTAGATGTTTGGGAATATGATGTAGTAGTTTTCATTCAGTGGCACTGAAGTGGAAATTCAAATGGTGAGATGCCAAGTTTTGCACTTCGGGACTGAGTTAAAACACTAGTTCCATGAAAAATAGAAGTTATATTTCCTTCAGAAACTTCAGATGATTCAAGCTTTTTTTATGAAATGGAGATGTCTTCTAATTTCCTTATCAAAGCTATAATTTCTAGTGATTCTAGAGTATAATCCACAAGGATTACCTCAGAAAGTATTCTAGGAGACTTGGGAGATGATTGTTGGGAAACGAAAACCCCGCGGAACTAGTATGGGGTGCAAAGCCCAGAATTTTGGGTAATATTAGGGTAAAAGACTTCGCGGAAAGCGCGGAGCATGAATTATAGTAGGTTTAGTCAAAGGGTAGTCTGCCCAAAAATAATGTAAAGAAAGAGTAATAGAGTCGGCCCGCGGAGGGATCACGGGCCAAGGGAGAGTATAAATAGAGTGGGGCTCTATGAGGAAAGTTAGTTCTTTTGGAAGAGGTAATGGGTCCTTAAAGGAAATAGCCTGAAATCATCTGTAAGTCTGAGTCGAGGGAGTAGGATAGAAGGTAGAGGCTCTGTAGCTGAGTGTGCAAAGGCATGGAAAGTCCGCAGCTGTGTGCGCGGACCACTGCAGCTGAGTGCGCAGGGTGGATCTGGATGTATTGTTGAGGATTGGTAATAAAGATAAGTTTCTTTTGAATTCTGTGTTAATTGCAACTTTACTCTTTTATGATAAATGAACTATTATGATTTCTGCATTTTCTATAGTTGAATATACGTGAACTGGGTTAATATTGATGTGCGAAGTAACAAAAAGTAATAAATGTTTGCTTAAAGACCGCTTTAACTAGATCAAACCAGTAATAAGTGATTCAATCTGTAATAAGCGCGATAAGGGTATTCCGACTGCGCGGATTTGGTGAAGCGCGAAGCTACAGAACAGCGCACGAGCCCCAACCAGGGTGCAGAAACCTGGTTCCAGCACCCTCCCATGCTACCTCGGGTGAGATCTCAGTCCGCGATTCACGGGCTGTTGCCGAAAGGGTCGATAACTGCGAGATTTTTTTAGCTAAATAATTCTTTTGAACCTGGGTCAAGCCCATATAAGACAACAAATGGTTCTGTTGCCAGGACTGGGATCTACCTAAGGGGTGTCTGGTGTGAAAGGCAGGGACGCTAGAGAAAAGAGCGATGAAAGATCAGGACGATAGTAATGGCGAGTGCCATCCAGTTACCAGTATTCAAAGGAGTAGGCAGTGAAGATCTGGAAAAGTTTTGGTTTGTATTGAATTCAGTATGGAACACGCAGCAGATCATGGATGATAATATCAAGAAAGCCATCTTAGTCAGCACACTACAGAACCGAGCACTAACATGGTATATGAAGTATTTGGGCATCAACCCAACGACGGGGACAACAAACATCCACACGGAATTCAAAAATGAGTTCAGCTGGCCAAAATCGGAATCGTAGTCGATCATGGGATTCAAAGAGATCACAATGATGGCCGGTGAGACCCTGTGGGTTCTGGATCAAAGGTTAAAAAGCACTATTCATGAGGCCAACATGACCCTGACAGATGCACAACATTGCACTTGGTTCATCAAATCACTAACACCATATCTGAAATCAACTTTGTCACAACAGAAGATCTCAACCCAAGCAAAAGCACTGGAGGCAACAATGTGGCTGCACGAAACCCTGGTACAAGACCCAGGGTTGGGAGTTCGGCAAATCCAAGCGCAGGTCCAAAATTTGTGTTTGGAAATACAGAAGTTAAAACAAGACCAGGATTGGAAGTTTAGGAAGAAGTTTGGTGCATCAAGTGTAGGGCCCAGGGACATGATAAAGACCATTGTCCAGTTGCGGTGAATCTTGTGGTCATGGGGGGGCCAACACCATTGCGACCAGAGGCACATGCAGGGCCAAGCGTGATCGCCATGCTCTGGTGCACAATTTGTCTAGTAGGAGGAAAACACAACACAGATAATTTCCACCTATTGCCGAAATATAATTAGACCCCCCAGCAACTCTTTTGCAACTTTTGTAGATCAGTGGGTCATGAGGAAAGGGATTGCCGGATGTTGGTAGATCAGGCATCTGCCTACCGGATGCAGACTGAGGGGCGAGGTCAAAACCCAAGTGCAACGTTTGCACGCGGTGTATTCCAAAGACAAGGTCGAGGACAGGGTGGAATGGGACTAGGAAGGGGTCGAGGATAGCTAATTTGTTACAATTGTGGAGGACCAGGACATTGCACGCAAGATTGCACAAATCCAACTCGAATATCATGTCCCTATTGCGAGCAATTCGACCATGAACTGCTAGATTGCCCTATGCTGCTAGCACAGATTCGTGAAAAAAGGACAACACCTCCTATGACAACACAGAATGTGCAGATGATAAGGGCCGAACTACGTGATGAAGAATCTAAAGTAAATATGGTACTAAGGGATGATGCAACCTTAGAAGGGGATTAATCTGAGCCATACAAAGGTCCCTTGATGTTGACAACTTTTCTAGAAACCTACATGAAGTTACTTCACGATAATAGGGTAGTGAAAGGATTGCAAGAGATAATTAACAGATACGCAGGATGGGGAGGACCTCACATAGTTTGATGAATGGGGAGTCATACGTCACGGATCGGACAAGAGATGCGATTAACAGCATGGATTGGCAACTATGAGATGGATCAGGTCATTCTGGACCTCGGTTCGGATGCAAACGTCTTGCCTAAGTAGACGTGGGAGCATATCGGCAAGCCCCCACTCCAATGGTCTCCAATCCAATTACAGATGGCAAATCAGCAGAAGATCTTGCCCATGGGTAGGCTGCAAGGAATCATCGTAGACCTGGGTGGTGTGAGCACTAGAATGGACTTTGAAGTTATTGAGATAGTGGACGAAAAAAAGCCTGTACCCTGTGTTGTTGGGAATAGATTGGGCCATCGACATGAATGGGATTATTAATCTCAAGTAGAGGAAGATGATATTTGAGAAAAAGTCGCGCCGCGTAGTTGTTATGCTAGATCCAACTGAGGGACCCCACTATGCTGAACCTGTGCGCGATGATGAACAGGATGAAGCATTGGATTGCATCTACCAAATTGCTGCACAAAGGACAATAAAGGGTAAGATAATGGAGGAACAGAGAATTTCACAGGGTTATGCGGAACCATACACCGATGATTTGGATGCAGAAGATGAGCAATGGTGGAACAGAACGAATGGGGCAACTACTTTAAACTGCAATATGTGGGCAAAATCCATGTATTGCGTTAAAGCTCAGGACTGTGAGCTGTCGGTGTATGACGGGCTCACAATAGTAAATGAATTCCTGGAGAAGTTTGAGAGCGCAGTACCAGAATACCAGCGATTTGATGTGCTCAAATGGGCATTGCACGTGACACCAGCGTGATGGTGGGGTACCCATGAATGAACCTTCGCAAATTGGCGAAGCTATAAGCGCGTCATGTAGATACGATTTGGGAAGCCAGTGCTCCAACTAACGGAGAAATATGATGGACGAGAGAATCCGCACATACACCTGAGCAAATGGACCAAAGCCTATGGCGAGGAGTCACAATCATAATGGGTGCACCTATTTTATCATACCTTGGATGTCATCCTAAGCAATTGGTATATTGAAACAGAGCTCCGACATGGCACAGGGGAGTGGGATACCTTGCGCGAAGGATTTCTGTCAACATTTCTTTTTGAGGATCAGTGGATTGATACAGTGGACGATGCATTAAAGCTAGTAAAGACCGCAATTTTCACGATCCCACTAGCACTGGAAGAAGTCGTGCAACCAAACTGGTCGTGACAGCTGAGCTAGGCCTTGGAATGTTACAATGTAAAAGCAGAAGGTGACGAGGATGATCCGCACAACATCAATATACTAGAATTTGAAGGAAGTCGAGAAGTGCATGGCCCCAAAATAGAAGATCCAGACATTGCAGTGCCATTAAAAATGAAGCAAGTAAATATCAGAACAGAGGAAGAACCGAAGTATGCTACGCTTGGGGATTATTGGGATGATGCTACAGTGGAAATGGTCGTCGAGCAACTTCGGGAGTATCGAGACCTCTTCCCTACCAAGATTACGGAGTTGAAAGGGATTCGAGGTGAACTAGGAATGATGAAGATAACTTTGAAGCCTGACGCGAAGCTAGTAAAGCAGAGACCCTACCAATTGAATACAAAATACAAAGCAAAAGTACAAGAAGAACTAGACAAGATGCTGGTAGCCGGGATCATTGAACCAGTTGAGGAGTTCGATTGGGTAAGTCTGATGGTGGTACAGGAGAAGAAACAGAAGGGTGAGATCTGCATCTGTGTGGATCTACGGAAACTCAATGATGCTTGTGTTAACGATCCATTTCCCACACCTTTTACCGATGAAGTCTTAGAAAATGTGGTGGGCAGGAAGCATATTCCTTTACAGATGGGTTCTCTGGATACCATCAGATCAAGATCGTGTTGGAAGATCGAAGCAAAACAACATTTGCTATGAAATGGGGTTGTTTTCAGTATACGATGATGCCATTTGGGCTGAAGAACGCGCCGGCAATATTTTTGCGCATTGCGGTATCTGCATTCAAGGAATTCATACATAAATTCTTGGAAGTCTATCTTGACGATTGGATCATCTTTGGCTTGCTTAAGAAACATACTAAGAGCTTATGATTAATGCTGGATACTTGCCGTCGACACCATATTTCACTCAATCTAAAGAAGTGTAAGTTCCTTGTTCCTTTCGGGAACTTGCTAGGTCACGTAGTTTGTAGGCAAGGCCTGATGGTGGATCCGGCAAAGATCGCTATCATACTAGGTCTGCAAGCACCGCGTAGTGTCAAACAGCTCCACACTACACTGGGACACACAGGGTACTACCAGAAGTTCATAAAAGGTTACACCCAGATCATGGCTCCAATGGAACAATTGTTAAAAAAGGATTCCACGTATTTCTGGAACGAGGAATGTAACAAAATCTTGGAATTGTTGAAGGAAAAAATGGCATTTGCCCCTATCTTGATCTTTCCAAAATGGGATGTGGAGTTCCATGTGCATGTCGACGCGTCATGTATCGCGTTAGGAGTAGTACTTACTCAGGAAGGAGTGGAGGGAGTTGGCCACCCGATTGCATTTGCAAGTCAAAAGTTGTCGAAAGTTGAGAAGAATTACTCTACTACTGAGTGAGAGGGATTGGCGATGGTGTACGCACTCCAAAAGTATCGCCACTATTTTCTTGGAGGACATTTTAAGATGTATACTGGTCACTCTGCGCTAAAATACCTAGTGAATAAGCCTGTGTTGGGGGGGTGCATCTGTCGATGGTTGCTGTTGTTTCAGGAATATGATTTTGAGGTTGTTGAAAAGCTGGGATGTATGAATGCGGGTCCAGACCACTTATCCTGGATTGAGACGAGCGAGGAACCCATGAATCTAGAAGAAGGAATCCCGGATGCCTAATTGTATGCGGTGCGCATTGTGGATGGCCACTTTGAAGACATAATCTATTTTTTGACTACCGGCACTGCGTTGCAGGGGTATTCTATGCAACAAAAGAAGGAATTGGTGACACAAGCAGCCGATTGCACTGTGATTGCTGGCCATCTCTACAAGATGGGCCATGATGAGATATTACGTAGATATGTACCAGGGTTTGAGCGAGAATAGATCCTTGCCGAAGCACATGGAGGGGTTGCTGGCATAGATTATACGGGTTGCGCCACAGCCTAGAAGGTTCTTCGTGCCAGATTATGGTGGCCCACCCTACACCAAGATTCAAAAGCATACTGTTGGGCCTACAATGTATGCCAACAAACAGGCAAGCTGTCACGAAGGGATGAAATGCTGCTTCAGCCATAGGTAACGCTACAACCATTTGAGAAATGGGTGATCGACTTCGTCGGGCCTATTGAACCACGAGGGAAGACGGGAGCGTTCTATATTATAACTATGACCGAATACTTGACCCGATGGGTAGAAGCACAACCAGTTAAGGATTGCATAGCCACGATAGTGGAAAAGTTTTTGTTTGAGAATTGTTAACCAGGTTTGGGTGTCCTAAGATTATCATGAGTGATCGAGGAACGAATTTTTTGAACGAAACCATCAGCGCGCTCACTGAGGAATTCCAGATATATCACCAATAGAGCATGCCATACCATCCGCAAGCAAATGGGACTGTTGAGCCATTCAAATTTTTTTTGGAAACCGCCCTGACTAAGATCTACAATGCGCAACGGAATGATTGGGACTTGTGCATCCCTGCTATGCTACGGGCATACTGAACCACGTGCAAAAAGGCACTATTTCTACTTGTCTATGGTAAGAAGGCTGTGATGCTTATGGAATATATCGTGCCCAGTCTGTGGATTGCAGTAGCTACAGGAATGGCAGATAGTGGGGCCTTGGAGGAAAGGCTCACACAGCTCGACGAACTAGATGGAGAACGATTTCTGGCAAGATTTCATCAACAGGTAAAAAAACAACTCGAGAAAGCATGGCATCATCGCCATATCAAGATGTGCACATTCAAGAAGGATGATCTCGTATTTTTGTATGACAGTAAGTTCGAGAAATCCCCAGGCAAACTTCGCATGCATTGGTTGGGACCTTATGTCATTAAAGAAGTAACTGATGGGGGCGCAGTTCAGCTGGCTAAGCTTAACGAAGACCCCTTCCTGTGGAAAGTGAATGGCAGTTGCCTAAAGCTCTATATGGGCAGGCCGACAGCTTGAGTAACTGTTCCAAGGAGAGTCTCATTGCTCCGACCAGTTGAAAGAGAGCGAGGGATGATAAAGCAGTCTGGGGGACAGATGCGCAGGTATTAGGGTGCGCGTACATTTGGCCAACAATCAGGGGTGTGGTTTGGGGGACAAAGCCACACGAGTGCGATGATCCAAGGAATGATGACCGTTAATACCACTGTTCATGACAAGAAGGTTGCATTATGGCAAAAGGGAGTGGGCAGCAGGCAATTAAGAACAACAGTATGACCCAGATATGAAATGATCGGCCACAGATTTCACACGGGAAGGTTACACGAGCTGGAACGAGCGACTATCCGGGCATTTGAAGTTTGCATGGCTTATAAATCACCATGGGGAATCCGCTGGGCAGCCTACGCTTCGGAAATACAGATGGAGCTGTTCATCATCTCTACACTAGGCATATGCTCGAAGGTAGTAATCTGGCCGAGGGAGGAGCAGGACTCTCTAAGGAGTCCGATATTGACAGCTATGGGTATCCCGTAGGCTGCAACATCGCTAGCAGGGGATGTACCGGAAAAAAGGGAATGCGAAGTAGAATTGGTCCGGATGTCGTCGCCCCGCCTAGGGGCAGGATGGCGCACTACAACAAAACAATAGAAGGATGGACAGATGATGACCATGGGTGGAGATGTAGTCAATAAGTCACCTCTAATGGTTCTCAACGATTGGGATCCTGTGGACAGCAGCCAGGGTCTTGCAAAATTGCAACACAGGTTGCAGCGAACGGTGCGAAGAGAAGATACGATGGTTGGAAAGGGCTACGCTGGTACCAGGAGGTCTCGTATGTGGCTCCCCCACTCATGCTAAAATCCTCAGAGGGGGTGTTCTGTGTTAACCGAGCAGAGCAGAATGAGCATCATCGGTTGCGAGATGTGGTAGAAATATTGAAGCAGGAGTCAGATGAAGCATTGCAGGAGACAAAGCAGGAGCAGCCGGATGACGAGTGCCACTCAATGGGAGGCGAACCGCGAAGCCAAGGCAGAGCATCTAGCCACGCTAGCAAGTGACTTGGGACGAGTAACGATGATTGTGTTGGGGGACTATTGGGTAGCGCAAGCCTCGCGGAACGAGTATGGGGTGCGAAGCCCGAAATTTTGGGTAATATTAGGGTAAAAGACTCCACAGAAAGTGTGGAGTGCAAATTATAGTAGGTTGAGTCAAAGGGTAGTTCGCCCAAAAATAATGTAAAGAAACAGTAATAGAGTCGGCTTGCGGAGAGATCGTGGGCCAAGGGAAAGTATAAATAGAGCGGGGCTCTATGAGGAAAGGTAGTTTTTTTGGAAGAGGTAATGGGTCCTTAAAGGAAATAGCTTGAAAGCATCTGTAATTCCAAGTCAAGGGAGTAGGATAGAAGGTAGAGACTCTGCAGCTGAGTGCACAGAGGCCTGGAAAGTCCGCAGCTGTGTGTGTGGACCCCTACAGCTGAGTGCGCAGGGTGGATCTAGATGTATTGTTGAGGATTGGTAATAAACATAAATTTCTTTTGAATTCTGTGTTAATTGCGACTTTACTCTTTTATGTTAAATGAACTGTTATGATTTCTACAATTTCTATGGTTGAAGATATGTGAACTGGGTTAATCTTGATGCGCGAAGTAACCAAAAGTAATAAATGTTTACTTAAAGGCCGCTTTAACTAGATCAAACCAGTAATAAGTGATTGAATCTATAGTAAGCACGATAAGGGTATTCCGATCTGCACGGATCTGGCGAACCGAGAGGTTGCAGAATAGCGCGCGAGCCCAAACCCACATCCTAGACATCCCCAGGGCGCAGAAACCTAGTTCTAGCACCTTCCCCTGCTACCTCAGGTGAGACCTCAATCCGCTCTTCGTGGGCTGTTGCTGAAAGGGCCAGTAGTTGCGAGATTTGTTTGGCTAAATAATTCTTCCAAACCTGGGTCAAACCCATATAAGCCAACAATGATTGTACAACTTTTGATCTAAAAGTAGGAAATTTTGGAGGGGATCTGGAAGTTGTAGGAGATTCAGAGGGGAAATGACTCTTGGAATGGACTTTTGCTTTTAGATTGGACTTAATTGCCATTCATAGTCTACAAATCTCCTTCCACAACCAAAAAGTGTTGAGCCCTCGAAAATCGCTACATCAAAACAAGGGGAAAAGCACCTAGTCCAGATCCTTAAGACAACTCCTTTTCCATTTAGGTAGTGGCTTTGACTGGGGATAATGGGACCATTTTCCCAATGAAAGGTTATTGAATGAATGTGTAATGCTTACAGTGAAGTTAAATAGATGGATTTGCAGTAATGAATTAAATGGAAAACATATGAATTAATCTACTCTATAACCCGGGATTGTTTAACATTTATTTTGATGCGATCTATAATGATTTTCCTTAGTAAATGACAATATAGATTGCTCAAACACCAATGGAAATGAAAATATTTCAAGCTGATTACTTTTATTAAATAGTTAATCAAATAATGTGTATAACTCATATCACATTCAAAATATCAAAGTAAATTATTTAACATGTAAAAAAAATATCAATGGCAGCATGATCAGAAATGAATACATGTAACATTGTTCTTTAAATACCATGTAATAAGCAATCTGAAAAGATAAATTCACTATTTACTTATGAACAAAACAGAGGTACAACGATAGAAATACCAGATGCACGTTGCTCAGCTCATAAAATAAATAATAGAAGTTTAGTCCTTCTCATAAAGATGACTTTGGGAGTACAAAAATGAAACTTCTCAAAATTCTTTATGAAAATTCCTAAAACAATGTTCCAATCATTCTATTGAGAAAAAGTATGAAAGTACAGTAGTGCGAGATTTCGTAAGCCTTTCTTCATAAAATTCTGGACCTTAATTTTATACAAAAAGTAAGCTTAAATAACAGAAAAACAACGAAATCTGTTGTGTAGAGTGTTGAGGGCATTTGAACAAATCCCTTTTATAACACTTAAAGAAAAACAATTTTTGGGTAGAAATTTCTGAATGTGATTTGATGTCTTCATCGACTTTGTTCGTTCCATCAGATTATCATGATGTTTGTTTGTCTGTTTGAACTAAACTTCCACTTATCAGCACAATTGTCTTCTTCTATCATGAACCTGAACACGGAAAACAAGAATTGACAAGTAAAAATTAAATGAGACTAATAAGTGAGTTTTATTTGAAACAAATCACATTTTGCAGGAAATCAGGAAAAATGTAGAGCATAATAAATCCCGAACACAACCATCATGGAGAGGAATGTAGAGTGAGGTCTGTTGTTAAGAGAGGCAGACTTTATGGTCCTATCACATATCTCTTTTAGGCTGGGGTTAGAACTCAAAATAATTACAAACGCTTGGAGGATGGGAGTACTTCAAATAAAATCACAATTACAATCGCGGAAGGGTGGATGGCTAACGATTTTTTCAGAAGGGGTCAGAAGTGGTAAGTGGTTTGTGAGGATGGGGGTCCAAAATAACAAAGGTGTGATGCATGGATATATGGCTTGGACGAAAAACCACTTTTCGGACCCCCCCTTGAGAAACTTAAAATGAGCGCAGGGGGGTCAATAGGCTTCTCCGCAGTTGATCTGGGCAAATCTGAGTTGTTTATTAAATCAAGGTAAGTCGGGATTTTATATCATAATCGATGTTCAGAGCAGAGGAGGAATGACTTAAGTTTCGTAGATTTTGCGATAGCCACATACATGGGGAATGTATGAATTGGCATGTAAAATCCTATCGGGTCTGGGGTTTATATCACAATCACAATCGAAGGTGTAATCGCAATCGGTTGGTTTAATCACAATTGCAAATGGGTGAAGGAAATGAGGCATGGACTTAAGCCTTTTGAAACTTTTGCAATAGTCACGGACGTGGGGAATTTATGGACTGCAGTGTATAATCCCGATGGGTCTGACTATATCGCATATCTCATTCGGGAAAGGGAAGAATGTTTGGCCTTTGGATTTTTTGAGATAGCCTGCGGACTTGGGATTTTATGGATTGGGATATATAATTTCATCGGGTCTAAGATTTATCGCATATCGATGTTAGCAGGGAAGTCTTTGCCTTTGGAATTTTTTATTATGTCAATGTGCGATGCGAGGTATGGCAAAGAGTTGGAGTATATAAAGATTTTGACCTTTGGGAATTTAAAAAACTCCAATTCAAATGAAATAACCCATATTTGTTTAATACTTAAGGTTTTTAAAGTCTAAGTATAGTTTTGGTCTCGGGGGCTATTTGAAATTTGGTTTTTTGGATAATCAAGGTTTAATACTTAGGTTTTGGTTAAAAAACCTAAGTATTAAACTTTGGTTATAGGACTTTATTAATAATTTTTATGTTTTATGTTTTTCATTTTTTAAAGAAATAAAATCAAAATACTTTTTAAAAATTAAAAGGTCGCTATTTTAATATAAAAATTTCATAGAAAATTTATAAGAGTTAATAAACAATACAACCAGATCCAATGAAATCCTAATGCTCCCTACATTCCAACATAAATATGCATCATAACAATGCACAATGATGTTCTAGGATGATTCAAATTCATTTTCAAACCTCCTTAGTTTTTCCATAAAGACTCTTTGGACACGCATCTCTATTTCACAACAATGACATAGAGTTCGATCAACCATTGCATTAAAGCACGACCTTGTCTTTTCAACTCTCCATGCTAATCTTCTGCATGCATGAATATCATAACCCTAATGTTTCCAGGTGGGAGGTGGTCTAAGACCACCATTCCCCAACGTCCCTTCACTTATATGAATCGTGCACCAATCCCATTACCACCCACTATGGGGATACTAATAAAATCATATTATATTATTGTTTTTTTGACCATTTTTTAAACCCTTACATTATGTTCTTCCACGTAGTTGTTATGAGGGGTTCGTAGAGTGTATTCTATAGATAAGAACCTATAAGTGAGTATATAATTCTACAAGATAAAATAATATAATATTATTTTGTGTTTGGACAATTTTTTTAACCTGTACATTATTTAATTCCTCATGTTTATTTGTAGATGTATCTAGCATGTCTCCTTTAGATATGGATTTATGTATGATTTTACCTTTGAAGAATTCTTGGGAGCCAGTCATCCCATTATAGTTGCATTTTTCTATGCATCCTTTGTTATTCCTCTTTAATAAATCATATGCTCCAAATATTGAATTGGAATTTACTTTGGATTAAAAAAACATTTGGGTGTTCTCTTAATAATTGAAAAATTCATTGCATGTTATTTTTATTCTCTTCCTTTGACTTGGAAATAAATTAGAATGTCAAACAACCACACTATTTTACTAATGAAAAACTTTATGTTGGAGAAACCAACATTCATGGATAGAATCTTTAGTAAACTCAATGTGAACTAGGGTATCTCATAATGGGAAATTTGATCCGCACACATATTGGTACAAAACTATTCATATGACCAAGAATATTGACAACAATGGGTTTTAAGCCAACTACTTTGGCTCAAAAAAATTGCAAGCTTTTCCAAGTAATAATGGAAAGTTCTATTCATGAGACACATCAATGTAGTTAACGTGTTTGTTAGATCAAATGTCACTAAATTGAAAGCATAGTGATATATCTTGTTTGAATCTCTTCATATATAATTCGTACTTGACTTCAAGTAAAGATTTTGTCTTTCTTAAATGATTAAATTTTCTCTCAATGACTTTATTCTATGTCTTGTAATCCATTCATAGCTTGAGCATCTCTTCTTTCTTCTTTATACATAAAATTGGTGCTCCCTAAGGAGAGACACAAAGGTGTAGATAAAACATATTTAACAACTCCTTCAATGGCCTTTGAGCTATGTGAATTTTTAGAACTCATAGCATAAGGAGTTTTAGACATATGGGCAACTCGACTTACAAAATAAATAGAGAAGTTAATTTCCCTCTTTAGAGGCAATCAATGGACGTTATAGAAGCACATCTTCAAATCACTGTAACTTTTATCAAGGGTCAGGCCTTTTCCTTTTATTTGTTCCAAAACATGGATTACAAACAATTGCCATATTTTTTGAAATATTTCTTTACTGAAATAAATAAAAACTCTATCCTTCCTTCGGTTTCCTTCTTAAAAAGATAAAGTCTTATCCTAACAACTATGATTAAAATCATGTGGTTTCAACCAGACAATTCCAGTAAGAACATCATATGAACCTACTGACAATAGATTCAAATCTCCCCATGTATGGAGTCCCATTCAATGTTAATGGAGAGTCTTTAACCATCTCACTTATCCTCCTCTTGATTCTAGTGATTAGATGGACTGATGAAGGGTTGTTATGCTTACTTTTCTTTGGAAGGAAATGATGAACAAGCTTAGGAGTAACATAACTATCAATTACTCTAGAGATAAATTAAAACCAAAATTAGCTTATTTGAAGCATTATCTTAAAATTTTGATCATATTTCATTGGTATTCTACATGGTAATCTCTTTTTGTTTTGTTCTTTAGCAAAGCAATCAAATCTCTTATTGTAACAATAAAGATTGACATGGTGTATATCCATCCAATCCATTTCGATAAAAAACATCATAAACCCAATGGAAATATATTTGAATACACACATGGATGGAATACATTCAACACTAATTGAGATTTATTCACCATCCCACTTATCTTTATCATGTTTCTAGTATCTATATGGAAAAACAAATTCTTCTTATGCTTACTCTACTTAAAAAAATTCAACAAGCTCAGGAGTAACATAAATATTAGATCAATTAAAATCATAATAGTTACATTTAAAATATTACCTTAAATTTCAATCATATTTCATTGGTGGTTGCTCAATGGAGATCTCCCAACACTACATATTCAGGGATGACTTTGGCCACAATATCCATAGTGGTAGTGTCTTGGATTTTGTGAAAAATGCTAATTTTGTCTTTTCAGTGTGGGAAATTTTTGTACATGTATTCCTCTACAAAACCCCAACAATTAATTAGCTTTCTTGCCCTTTCCCCTAAGGATTTAGTTGGGTTGTGCCTCATTGAGCTCACTATTTTTCCTAGAAATAGTTGGGGCCATTTTTGAAGAAAGAAGATTTGAAACCTTTATTTCTTTAGTCATAATTGTCTCTTTTCTTGTCCTTCCAAGCCTTTTGGAAAAATTATTTGTATCTATTTCGATCATACAATTATTTTACTTTTATATTTCCTTCTTGAGTGTCATAGGTTCATTAAACTAAATTTGGGATTTGTATAAGGAATGTAACCACCCATTGGGGGAATTTTGAGGTCTAAAATGGGCCTCATAAGGAAATCAATAAAGAATAGTTAAAATAATAAAATAAGAGTAATGAATTTAAAAAAAAGAAAGAAAACTATTATTTTAATTGTATTTTCAACTTATCTGCTTGTAGGTTTACTCAAATGTCAAGTGCATACACCTGTTGGATGTGGAATTAAATTCCACAACCAACGAGTACCCACTCAGCATAGTTTTGAGTAGACCCACATAAAAAAAAAATGAAAATACATGAGGAAAGTGTGCTACTCAAATGTCAAGTGTAAACACCATCGGATGAAGAATTAAATTCCACATCCAACTAGTGTCTACACTTGACATTTGAGTAAAACTACAAAGAGATAAACAAAAAATACAATTAAAAGAAATAGTTTTCTTCATTTCCCTGCAAAATATTCTCCCTTGGGGATGACATCATCATCTTGAATCCTATTGGTTCTTTTCAATTCAATTTTGTTAGTACATTTTTTGTTTTGAGACCCATTTTGTACTTGAAAATTCCCCTAATTCAAGGAGTGATGTATCTTCATCTTCTTATCTTAGATGTACATACTTTATGCACTTCAAGAAATCTCTCATATTATTCCACAATTATGTTCTTTAGCTTAAAATTAATTTACATCCTTTATTACTTATGAGTAATTTGTGTCCATCATCATTAAACCATACAAAATGATAGGGTTTTATATTTGGGGTGTTAGGGAGCTCTAAGAAATTCACAAAATTCCATGAAGGTGGGCTCTTTACACTACCATGATCAAATATTGCAACAACTAAACAATTATTAATTTCATAATTTTTGGAGAAGCACAGTTTGTGAGAGGTGAAAAAGTAATTGCGAGACATGAGGACTATAATGGGACATATGGAGATGGAGTTTTCCATTGAAACTATTTAGGGCACTATTCTCTAAGGTGGTTTTAGGAATTCTTTGTAAAGAGCTTCTTCATGGTTGAAGCATTGTGAAGGGTGCAATTCTATTTAAGGAATGGTTTTTGACTCTTGTGAAAATAGAAGTGCTCATTAAGGGGGAATTGGTATGGAAAAAATTCCCATTTGAAGGGGTTGGGTTTGCTAAGTGCAACCCCAAATAGGAGGGTTAAGGTTAATCTTTTGCTCAATAATATTCTATGAAAGGATTTATCTAGGGTAATGATTTAAAACATGACTATTTATTACTTAAGAAGACTTAATGAACTATAATTACACAAAAAATAATAATAAGTACCTCTTTGATATTTAGAATATGAATCTCAAGTTTTATTGTGGAGAATAATTAATTTTGGATTCACTACCCATATAAATCTAGAAAATTTGTATGTAGGTTAACCCAATAATGCAATATAAATCAAAGTAGAATACTATAACCTACTTCTACTATCAATTTGCAAAAGCTTAAAGATTGAGCTGAATAATATAACCAGAAGAAGAAGAATTAATGCACAACACACATGAAAATACTTTAGGGAAAGCCTCAGCTAAAAACCCCACTATCTATATTATCTTACAAGGTGGAAATACACAGGAATTATACAAAGCCTTAGCTCTCACAGCTAGCCAGCTCTTAGTACAATCCTCACAGATGCTCACAGGAAATCTTGGCTGCTCCCTAGCCTTCCTCTCTGCCCTCCAAGCTCCTATTTCCTTGCACTGTTCCTCTGGGGTGATTCTCCTTCAACCAAGTGGAAAACTCATCTACCAAGTGGATGATCACCTGATCTCACACACTGTCAGAACTGCGCAATCCTCAAGGAATGATCCTTGACTGCATGCATGAGTTTTCTTTATAAGAAAACACATGCAACTGATAGTACACTGTCCTTGACATTTAACTCAACTGGGTCTTTCTCAGAATAGACAGGCATGAGTTTATGATGAGGGAATCTTCAGTTAACTGGAGTAGCACTAGTTGAGTGCATGCATGAATCAACTGACTGTTAACTCACCATTAGTTCCTCAAATAGTTTGGAACTAATTTAACTGGACTTAACTCAATAAACTGAGTTAACTAATTACAACTCAATTATAACTCAATATTATCTCCTTAATTTAAGGCTTATCTCTTTAATTTAAGAGATAACTCTTGCATGACTTCAGAAAGACTTCTAACTTGAATTTCTCCAACTAATTAAGTCAAAATAACTTAATTAATTATTTCCAAGTAGCTGTTAAGACTAAATTCGATTTTAATTCACAATTTAATTCAAGGACAAATTAAATTGGAATATTCTTGTTGCCACATTTCAACACTCCCTCTCAACAAGAAAGGGATTATCTGCCACCTCGATCATGTCTCTATGGAACTCGAATTTACACTTTGTCAATGCCTTTGTCAAAATATCAGCATCTTTCTCCTTTGTCGAAATATACTGCAGCAACATGATCCTCCTATCATCAACAACTTGCTTTACCTTGTAAATCCAATGGGAACTCACAACTGACTTGTTCTTCGGTCTTGGAACCATGTCCCAAACACTATTATGAACCATGGAGTCATACTCCTCCACCATAACATCAACCCAAATCGGCTACTGCACTTCTTCCTCAAAGGAAGATGGCTTGGTCTCAACACATTCCCCAACAAGGGCCATGTATCCAGTGTACCTCTCAGGTGATCTCCTTTGTATACGTTGAGAAGATGGTGCTCCCACGTGCTCTCTCGCATCCTTCAACAATCTGTCAGCTTCTCTTGTGCGCTTCCATCCATATCTGGAAGACTCTACTTGAGTGGATGTCTTCACTTCTGGAACCTCTGCATGTAGTTGCTCCACATCAGTCTGAGGCTCCTCCTCCTTAGGAACCAATAGTTCCTCCACAGCCTGTAGTTGGAGCTCCCTCTTAAGGAAAATCACATGGCCTTCTACTCATCAAACTTTAGATCTCTGCAAACCACTGTCTTTTGACTGGTAGGCAAGTACACCTGATAGTTGTGAGGTGTATCAGTGTACCCCACAAGTATCCCCAACTTTGTTGTTGGATAAAGCTTCTTTTGTACATCCTTTGTCCCACGGCAATATACCGATGAACCAAAGATCCTAAAGTGACCCACATCTGGTCTCTTACTGGAGAAAGCTTCCTCTAGTGTCTTCATCCCAAGTATGCGATGCAAGCTTCTATTCTGCAAATAGATCACTGTGTTGCATGCCTCAACCCACAAGTGAAGTGGTATGCCTTGGGCATGCAACATCGCCTGTGCTTCCCCTACAATAGTTATGTTCTTCCTCTTGGCCACCCCATTTTGCTATGGGTTATGAGGTGCCTTCAACTCCCGTTTAATTCCTTTTACTGCACAGAAGTCCTTAAACTCTTGAGAGACATATTCTCCACCATTGTCACTTCTCAAGGCCTTGATCTTCTTCTCTGACTCTTTCTCGACCAAAGCTTTGAACTCACAAAACTTTGTGAAGGTTTGGTCCTTCTTCTGCATGAAATAAATCCAACATTTACGAGAATAGTCATCAATGAAAATCACATAATACCTTTGCTTCACTATTGATTCCATCAAGAATGGTCCACACAAATCAGTATAAAGTCGCTCTAAGATAGCCTCTGCTCGACTGTCTCGATCATGAAAGGAAGACTTGGTGTACTTTCCCAAGGTACAACCTTTTCATGTGTCAACTTGCTCATGTTTACCTTTGGGAAGTCCTATAGATATCTGTTGCATTATCTTCAAAGCCCCATGATGCAAATGGCCCAATCGCCTGTGCCACAGCTTTCCAATGTCTTGGCTTTACACCAATTCTGCTTTTGTACTCAATGCTGCACAATCATCTACCTCTAGTTTATAGGGATTCTTCACCTAAATCCCTATCCTCTTGGTCTGACCCATGGCTATGTCTTAGGAACACCATTCCTTTACTGAAGAAAACATCATAACTTTTGTCCTCCAACATCGCAACTGATACCAAGTTCTTCTTTAGTCCAGGCACATACATCACATATGTCAAGGTGAAGACAACATCGTAGCCTTTGTCCTTCAACATCGCAACTGATACCAATTCTTCTTCAGTCCAGGTACATACATCACATCTGTCAAGGTGAGAGGAACTCCATGCTCCCTCTGAAAGGCAATCGTGCCCACTCCTGAAACACTATACCTTGCATCGTCACCCATCTCTATGCGCATCTTGAGGTCTTTCTCCTCCAAGGCATTGAATAAAATTTTATCACCGGTCATGTGGAATGAGGCTCCACTGTAAAGATACCAGAAACAACCCATCATTGATGACACCATGCATGCGATGAGGGTAATGTCAATTTTGAACTTAGAGGCTAATGCCTCACCTTCTGATCCTTCTGAGGATCCCTTCTTGGACTTCTTGGATGGGAAATTAGTCACATAATGTCCCATCTTGTAACCATAATGTCCCATCTTGTAACAATTAAAGAATCTCACTTTATACTTGTCACCCTTCCTCCCTCCATGAGAAGAATTCGATTTGGAATGGGATGCCTTCCCCTTCCCTTTCCTTGCCTTACTTGTTAAGGCCATATTTTCTTCATCGTCATCGTTGGATGAAGAACCATATTGTGTGCTCCTCCTAATCTCCTCTTGCATAAGGTCCGACCACAGTCGTTCCCAATCCAACAATTTCTCCCTTCCATTCACAGAGTCCTGGTTCCAACTCTTTGGAAGGCCAAGGAGAGTGAGGCTCACCATATATTCATCGGAAGTAGTTATTCCTACACTACAAAGCTCATCTTTGCAGGTGGTGAGCTTGTTCAGATATGTGGAAATAGTATCGCCCTTCTCCATCTTGATTCTTCGAAGCTTATCCTTGAGCGCCAATTTCCTCTGGTCGCTATTGTTCTAGTAGAGATCCTTCAATGTCTTCCACATTGAAAATGGAGTATCCTTCCCATGGAGACTCGAGAAAATATGGTCTCGAACTCCCTCAAGGATGATCCATCTCGCCTTCGCCACACACTTCTTCCACTCAGCCAACTCTTGTGCATTAGTTGAAGCTAGCTTTGGGATTTCTTGATCAATGAATTCCTTCAATCCATTGTCTTCTAATACAACCTCCATTCTATCTTTCCATGCTATGTAATTCGAGCTACCTTCCAAGGCATACTCGAGTCTCAATCCATAGAACACCATTGACCAACCTTGAAGTATGATATGAATTTGATTTGAAACTGCAATCCCGAATTTCAAACTTCAAATTCTCTTCTCAGTGTACTATTCACAACTTCGTTACTATGTAGAAAATTTCTACAAATCCAGTTCCAATACCATGTAGAAAATATGTATGTAGGTTAACCCAATAATGCAATATAAATCAAAGCAAAATACTATAACCTACTTCTACTATCGATTTTCGGAAGCTTAAAGATCGAGCTAAACAATATAACTAGAAGAAGAAGAATCAATGCACAACACACATGAAAATACTTTGGGGAAAGCCTCAGCTAAAAACCCCACTATCTATATTATCATACAAGGTGGAAATACATAGGAATTATACAAAGCCTTAGCTCTCATAGCTAGCCAGATCTCAGTACAATCCTCACATATGCTCACATGCAATCTTGGCTACTCTCCAACCTTCCTCTTTTCCTTCCAAGCTTTTATTTCCTTGCGTTGTTCCTTTGGGATGATTCTCCTTCAACCAAGTGGAAAAATCATCTACCAAGTGGATGATCACTTGATCTCACACACTGTCAAAACTGTGCAATCCTCAAGGAATGATCCTTGACTGCATGCATGAGTTTTCTTTATAAGAAAACACATGCAACTGATAGTACACTATCCCTGACATTTAACTCAACTATGTCTTTCTCAGAATAGTCATGCATGAGTTTCTGATGAGGGAATCTTCAGTTAACTGGAGTAGCACTAGTTGAGTGCATGCATGGATCAACTGATTGTTAACTCACCATTAGTTCCTCAAAAATTTTGGAACTAATTTAATTGGACTTAACTCAGTAAACTGAGTTAACTGATTACAACTAAAATATAACTCAATCTTATCTCCTTAATTTAAGGCTTATCTCCTTAATTTAAGAGATAACTCTTGCATGACTTCAGAAAGAGTTCTAACTTGAATTTCTCCAACTAATCAAGTCAAAATAACTTGATTAATTATTTCCAAGTAGCTGTTAAGACTAAATTCGATTTTAATTCACAATTTAATTCAAGGACAAATTAATTTGGAAGATTATTGTTGCCACATTTCAACAATAAATGTTAGAGATGGAGTCAACATGACAAGAACTGTTGATGATATATGCAAGTTTGGGTTCTTGGTAGAGATCATTCCACTGTGAGATAGGGATAGATTGGTTATTAAGTTCCATGATGAGGTTGGAGATTGAAGAGTTTCTAGTCTTCCACCAAGTGAGAATGAGATTATTGATGTTCATGCTTGAAAATTCCAACTTGGTAGCTCCTACCATATTTGGTTGAGAGGAGAAAAAATATTTGTAGACTCTGAATCCAAGAATCTAGAATGTCACCATCTATGGTACCCTTATAGTTGGGAAATTGGATATTTTCATTTGGCTGGAAAGGGCTCTACTAGGGAAAGTGAATTTTATAATAAATTGAAAACAACTTGGATATTTTTGTGGTTGTTGTTGATGTTATTGATCTTGTATTTCAATTATCTTTCTTAAATCAATTCGTCAAGTCTAAATTAGAAAGTGATTTCTCCTTGATGCCATATAGCTTCAAGTGAAGAGGTTCAATGGAGGATTGTTCAAATATTGAGCACATTGCCTTGAGGTGGAGTGGATGTCACTAGGACCTAGGTGCACTCACCTGGATTTTTTTTAGATCTAATGGAGGAAGCAATGGCATGAGTGCACTAGTTTGTTGTTGTGAGAGAGAAATGATGGGATGAAATTTCCATTTAGAGGTGTGATATCCCCTCATTGACATTTCTCTCATTGTAAATAAATGTAATTAATTAAAATACTGAGAAAAGGGACACAAATTCCAAATTGCTTGGGAAGGAGATTGCTTGAGGAATGGATTGTTTTAAATATCAGTCCTGGTTGGATAAGTGGTTTTAAATCG
This sequence comes from Pinus tabuliformis, assembly GCA_031772625.1. Lineage (NCBI taxonomy): Eukaryota > Viridiplantae > Streptophyta > Pinopsida > Pinales > Pinaceae > Pinus > Pinus tabuliformis. Next base: position 266,476,796 of record CM062805.1, read on the forward strand.
ACTGACTATGCTATAAATTAACTAAAAGAGGAATGACAGGCCCATGTTTCCTCTAACTCCAACAAAAAGTAATAAAGGGATAAAAACTTAAATGCAACATGGGTTGCATTATCCTATGTGGTTGACTGACATGGAGTTGGGAAGAGGATCAATGGTTAGTTTGTTGGGAATGAAAAATATTCCCATATGCATATGAAATCGAGGAAAGGAGAGGACTCTCAAATTCTCTAAGGCGGTGTAGAGTCTGGGAAGAGAACAAATAATGAATAACTTATGGAAAATTCCTCCGAGTGCGGAGTTGAGAGCACATAGAAGGTAGCTATTAGAATTCACTTTATTCAAGCTATGAAGATATTAAACCAGCTGATGAAACCTCACAGAGGCTTGCTAGGAGAAATAAATATAGAGAGTAGTGGATTTCCTATAAGGCTGAATAACCCACTAAGATCTTGAGTCACTCAGGTGCTTGTGAGGGTTAATGAACCACCATGAGTTGCCTTAGGGATGAAGCTCTAGTACTTGAATCACTAATGAACCACCTTCAAGAGTGATCTCTTTGCCATTAGTAGCTTATCCATTGATGAACCTTCCTCAATGTGGAATGTGTTCTTCTAAAAGTGAGTTGAGACCCCCTGTATTGTGGTATCTTGGTATGGATGTTGATTTTGTCTAAAGAATTAGAAGAGATTGATTGGAAGCTCATGTGGCTTGTGGCTGAAGGTAGAGTGACCTTGTGACGTCCCGTTTATATATATCTATATTTATTGAAGTTTCCCATGAGAAGAACTCCACCTCAAGCATTGGAATCTGGTTTGGGGCGACAACTAAAAGTAATCTTGCTTGTAGATTATCTATGGTTGGGTGGAGAGTTAGAGTCCCACTCTTAGTTGCTAGATCTCATATAAGATAAGTATATTCTTATGTTTTGTGCTTATGGTCATTGTTATGTCTCTGTTTAGTTAATTGAAATGATGATATGCTAATGCTAAGGAGTGCTTTGCTTTCTTAAATTAGGAATGCCAATGTTTTAGGTAAATATCCTATGAAATGGTTCATTTCTAGTGAATATTTTGAGATCGAATTAATTTAAGACTGTCTAAGCATGAAGGGATAGAATCTCAGTTAATGAACAATGATTGTACTAACCTATTGGTATGTCTGTTTAATGGATTAATAACTGGAACATGTTAGTAATGATGAATGAGGAATTCTTGTGTAGAAATGATCTGGAATGTTTTACTTCAAGAATGATGTGTTCACGTAATTATCCCAAGTATGCAGATTGGTCTATATGGTCTATATGTGAAGATGCAGTTGACCTCTACTAATTAATTAGTTGACTATGTGAATGATGTGGCCAGATGGCCTTGGTTTATATTTTGCAAACTCAAGAGGATAAGCATTCATATTTATGTACAAATTCATATAAATGTGTTTTGCAAGCTGACTTCTTGTAGGTTTGGAGGGATAATAGGAGCTAAGGGGAGAATCCCTTTAAAAACCACTGGCTTCATACGATTGAATGAGAGCTGAGCCTAAGGGATGGGAGTTAGCTCCAAATTGTTCACAATTTACATGTGTTGTGAGCTAGAGATTAGGGCCTAGAGGAGCTAAGAGGTTTGAACCTCATGAACTAGGTGACCGTGTGTTGTGACCAAGCACGCAAGCTTAGATGATCTAGGGCATTGAGAGATGAACAATCATAGCCATTAGATGATGTTGAAGGTTATTCCCTAGAGGTTTTGGTGGAAGGCTAGGAAGGCCTTATCGGGGTTAGAATATCGTGCAACATGGCATGGTGGGTGCATAGGCTAACATGGCTGAAAATTGCAAAACCATGAATGGTGGGGATTTATTGCAGATGTAACCGAGCGAGGGTTCAACACTAGACCTTCGAAGATCTAATGAGGCCTTAAAGCCTTATGATAAGCATTAGGAACATGATTGTTGTCATGGATTGATTGTGTGTACTATTTGGTGTGTCTTCGTATGCATGTGGCATTACACTAACAATGTATATGATTTTATTGATATTAATGTACTAATCAAGGTGTAATGTTGTAACAAGATTTAGATCAACAAGCCAAGGTGATAGTGTTTATTACACATCTAATTTTTTTTTAAAATATAATAGTTATGCATGTGTATGACATCACATAAAATACACTAAGGCCCAAAGAGATGAAGGTTAAATACCACGTGAACAACAAGGGGTGGTACAATATAGAACCAATGGACCAAGCAATGAATAGTAAAATGGTGTAGTATAGCTTTGATCAATAACAACATGGATATGAAGAAGAAAAGAAAAATGAAGAGGAAATATCAGTTGGATAATGAGGAGGGGTAGACTCTCTTGATTGGATGGACACGTTGAGGACCCTGAGAGCATAAATAAGGAGTTGCAAGGATGACAATGAAAGACTTATTAGAGAACAAGAGAAATAAGTAGAAGTCAATGTAGTCATACTGCAAAGCCTATTAGACCTACAAAGGTAGAGGAAACATGAGTTGGGAATAAACCATAGGGAAATGAAAATTCCTTTGAGACAAGAGGAAATAACTAATGGGGAAATGAGAGCGGATCTAGAGAAAGGCACTGATTTCCTAGTGAAGACACTGTGAAAGGAGGCACTTTGCTAAGTACTCCTAAAAAGGATTTAAGAACTCATGAACAAAAATATGATACTACTCATACAAGGCCACATCATCATCACTATCGTCATACATGGAAAGAGAAGGGAAAGAGAATAAGTACTAGAGGAATTTAAGAAGGCCAAGCCTCTTATATTTTATGGTGAAATGAAGAAATCAAAATATGTCAAATCCCAGTTTTCGGGAATGAGAAAATTCTTCCCAATTCATTATTATGCAGAAAAAATGAAAGTGAAGATAACTACTTTTATCCTAAAAGGAAAGGATGACATCTAGTGGGAAGACCTGAAAAATGTAAAAGGCATAAGAGAAGAAGAGCTGTCTTGGAAGGAGTTTGAGGAGTATTTCAAGAATAAGTATTTATTTGAGAGATTCTTCGATTACAAGGCTAAGGATTTCTATGAGATTAGATTGGGAAAAATGACAAATGATGAATACACCACCAAATTATTAGAATTTATAAGGTATTTTCCCTACCTTAAGGAAGAGAAAGAAAAGGTTTAGAGGTATGTCAACAAAATTCCACAATATTTCAAAGACAAAATTGAATTTGATGAGCCTAAGACATTAGAGGATGCAGTTCAAAAAAGTAAGCATTTCTATGATTAGTCTAAGAATAAAACCAAATATAAATCATATTGGAAATTCAAGGGCAGTGCCAAGTTTAAAGGGAAAATGAAAAAGGAAACCAAGGGAGTGATAGTAATCCCTATTAACCAAGAAAACCAATAGAGGTCCAACACTACCAACAAAGGCTGTTCTACTCAAGAAGAATCCAAAATTTACGAGAAGGGTCCATTTAATTGCTATAATTCTAGAGGAAACCACCCGAGGAAAGATTTTCAACAATGCAAGCATGTTGGCCGGAGACTGTACAACACATAGGAATAAAATACAGTCAAGGATGTGGATCAAAATATACCCAGAATTTATGCAATAATGGATAATCGCAAAGCTGATCATCATGCAATGATTATATAGATGGAAGGTATGATTTGTGACCAACGCATTTCAATTTTGACTGACCCTAGTTTCAATTTCAGTTATATTAATCTTTCTTTAATTGAGAAATGCACAATAAATAAAGAAGCACATGACAAGTCTTGGATAGTTCAACTAGCCATAGAGACGAAGAGAAGAGTGGAACATTGGGTCAGGGCTTTTCCATTCAAATTGCATGGGATGCCAATGGTTGCAAACCTCAATGTGCTAGCATTGGGAGCATATAACATATTACTAGGAATGGATTGGTTATATGCACATCGAACTGAGATCAGTTGCTTTGAGAAGATCATCGTATGCTTGGATGAATTGCGTGGAAAGATGAAACCCAATTCAATGAGATTAATTTTAGTTATGCAAGACAAGAGAAGCCATAGAAAGGGATGCTTTTTTTCCATGCAAATATCTAGCAGCGATGAAGTTAATTGTAAAGCAGAGAATAATGAAAATGACATCATCATGGTATAACTTGTTTTACAGCAGTTTTCAGATATTTTCCCTGAAGAAATTATTGGTTTTCCTCCTCACTGATAAATATAATTTTCTATTGAATCAATGCTAGGAGCAGCCCCAACATCAAAGGCACCATATAGAATGAGCACTCCAAAACTAGTTGAGCTAAAGCTACAAATCAAGTAGACGATGGATAAGGGAAACATAAGGCTAAGTGTGTCTCCATAGGGAGCACTAGTTTTGTTTGTTAAGAAGTAGGATGACACACTCAAGCTATGCATTGATTACAAGCAATTAAAAAAGGACACCATTAAAAACAAATATCCATTTCCATGAATCATATGATTTATTTGATTAGTTTAGCGGAGTAGTAGTCTTCTCCAATATTGACCTGAGATCTGGTTATCATTGGGTGCACATTAAGGATAACGATATCCATAAAACAACCTTCAAAATGAGGTATGGGCATTATGAGTTTTTGGTAGTTCCCTTCGGGATTACCAATGCAATTGCAAATTTCATGTGCCTTATGAATAACGTGTTGTGCCCTTATTTGGATAATTTTGTCATAGACTTCGTTGATGAAATTTTGGTCTATTCAAAGACCAAGGAGGAGCATGAAGAGAGTTTGGTTGTAGTATTACGATTTCTAAGTGAGCTTAGGATTTATGCAAAACTTAGCAAGTGCAACTTCTTTCAGTCACAAAGTCAATACTTGGGACAAATTGTCTCAAAAGAGGGAGTAGAAGTTGAGCCAGAGAAGGCTAAGGCCAACATGGAGTGGCCAACACCAAAGAATGTGGCTGAAGTTAGGTCCTTCATGGGACTAGCAGGATACTGCAAGATATTCATCAACAACTTCTACAAAATTGGTTTTCCAATTACTGAATTGCAAAGAAAAGGGAAGAATTTTGAATGGAAAACTGATTGTGCAACAAGATTTGATCAGCTAAAGTAAATGTTAATCAATGCACCGGTACTAAAAATTGAGACCTAAAAAAGGATTTCATTGTATGCATGGATTCCTGTAAGGAAGGACTTAGTGGAGTCTTAATGCAAGAAGGCCAAGTGGTCTGTTATGAGTCTCAAAAATTAAATGAACATGAGCAAAAATATATATCTCATGATTTGGATTTGGCTTCCATCATTCATGCATTGAAGATGTGGAGGAATCACCTCCTCAACATAAGGTTTACTCTAATTACTGGTCATGGAGGGCTGAAATATTTATTTAAACAACCCAAGTTAAACATAAGGAAATATAGATGGCTGGACACATTCAATGAGTTTGAATTTGAAATAAAATATATAAAGGGAAAAGAGAACATAGTCATTGATACACTTAGTGAAACAGTGCAAATGAATCACTTAACAACCATAAGTTCTTATGGGACCAATCTTGAAGGGAAAATTAAAAATGTCAGATGACATGATGGAAAGTATCAAAAAATAAAGGAAACACTACAACATGCTAGAAAGGGTGAAAATAATGAGGAATATCACTTTACAGAAGATGACTTGATTAGATTCAAAAACCAAATCTATGTGCCCAATGACAATGACTTGAAGAAACTCATATTAAAGGATTTTCATGAAAATCCATACTCCAGTCATCCGGTTTATCGAAAGATGTTAACAACCATCAATAAATTCTATTTTTGGCCCAATTTAAAAAGGTAGGTCATAGATTTCATCTCCAAGCGCATAGAGTGCCAACAAATAAAGGCTAAATGTAAGAACCCAATTGGTTTATTTCATCCTATTCCCATTCTAGAATGGAAGTGGGAAGTAATTTGTATGGATTTTATTACAAGGCCGCCAAAGAATTCCAAGCAACATGATGCAATCATGTTAGTGGTAGAAAATTTTAGCAAAGTGGCTCAATTTGTGGCTATTATGTCTACAGATTCAATCAGTGAACGACTAAAATATTCATTAAGGATATTGTGAGGTTGCATGGAGTTCCTAAGAATATTGTCTCGGATAGAGATGCCAAGTTCACTTCAAAGTTATAGAGATAAATATTTACAGGCTTGAGAACAAAGCTGACATTTAACACAACTTATCATCCTCAAACAAATGGGAAAATAGAGAGGACAAACAAAATTCTTGAAGACATGCTAAGGATGTATGTAATGCACTAGTCATGGAAGTAGGGAGAGTACCTTCCACTTGTGGAATTTTCATATAAAAAAGGGTATCAAGAATCACCAAGAATGGGCCCATTTGAAGCACTTGATGGGAGGATTTGTAACACTCCTATTATTTGGAGAAATCCAATGAATAGGGTTCTTATTAGGCCTGATATTCTAAAAGACATGGAACAAGAAATACAAGATTTTAAGCAAAATTTAAAAGTGAAAAATGACAGGAAGAAGATCTATGCAGATCAACATAGGGTTCACAAGGAGTTCCATGTTGGGAGACATGTCTTCCTAAGAGTTAGACCCAAGAAAATCTTCTTGAAATTTGTGTCTTGTGCCAAGTTGGCACCATGATTTTTTCGGCCATTTGAACGGCTTGAACGGATAGGGCCAGTGGCCTATAAGTTGGTATTACCACTATCAATAAGATTTCATGATGTATTTCATGTTTCATTGCTTAAAATATAAATACATGATGCTAATCATATAATTTATTAGTCTATGTTATAGGTAGAACCAGAGGGATAGTTCCAATCGAAATATTTATGCATCTTGGATCAGAGGCAGTTCATGCTACAAAATCGAGTAATAGAGAAAGTCAATGTGTAGTGGAGGCACTTTGGGCTCAAGGAAGCCATGTGGGAAATGACTAACCTAATGCGGGCAACATATCCTTTCTTATTTGATGGGTAAGGAAAATTTAAATACATTGTAAATGCTATACAAAGTTGTGTGTATAAAGCTCCATATCAACAATGCTTGGTAGAAAGCATGTCTTTTTTGTATATGGTTATTGAACACCAAGGATGGTGTTCAACCCAAGGGGGATGGGATTGTGACATCCTTTGGTTGAAATTTCTCTCATTGTAAATTGTTTAAAAGACTAACATAAGGGACACAAATTCTAGATTGTATGGGGAAGGAGATTGCTTGAGGAATGGGTTGTTTTAAATATCAGTACTGGTTTGTTTAGTGGTTTTACATGGGGTAAATATGCCATAAATTAACTAAAAGAGGAAGGATAGTACTAGGTTTCCATAAAATGCAACAAAAAGCAAGAAAATGACAAAAACTTAAAGGAAACATGGGCTGTACTGTCCTCTATGGTTGACTAGCATGGATTTGGGAAGAGGAAAAATGTTTAGTCCATTGGGAATGACATACACTCGCATAAGCACAATCAACCAAAGAATGGAGAGGACTCTCAAATTATCTGAGATGGTGAGGAGATTGGAGAGAGATCAAACAGTGAAGAACGCTACAAAAAATTACTTCTAGGACAGAGATGAAATAAAAAAGAAGGCAACGATTGTTGGCTTATATGGGCCTAACCCAGGTTCAGAGGTGATTTAGCCAAGAAAATCCTAGTGCTACTGGCCCTTTCAGCAACAGTGTGTGGAGCATGGACTGAGGTCTCACCTGAAGTTGTATGGGAGGGTGCTAGAACCAGGTTTCCGCACCCTGGGGATGTTTGATGGGCTTCTGGAGGTCTGCGGTTTGACCCTGCGTGTATGTCGCTACGTGCATTTGTTATTCCTCTGCAACCTATGACGATGTTTCCGCGTAGCCCTACTCGGGGCGCAACCTGTATAATACCCAAGTTCCTTGCTATTTAATCTGTTATTACCTGATTACTTAACTTGTGTGTGTAACATTAATGATTATTACAACATATTCAACAATCATATCATTGCGCACGATAAAAAAACCATTATAAATGCAAAGAAGGCAATGTACAACAGATACACAGAAATAAGAATCAACTTCTGTTTATTAATCTTCATCCCGATTACAGACTCAACATCGCCCTGCACACTCAACTGTAGGGGTCTGCGCACTCAGCTATAGAGCCTCTTCCTACTGCTACAACCAATACCCTTAGACACCTACTCTAAGCTTGAACCATTCATACTCTTCTTTCCTATTCCTTTGCTATCTTTATAACTTAGAGCCTTGCTCTATTTATACAATCCCATGGTTCGTGGACCATGGGTAGGCTGACATGACTCTACATTACATTACATTACTTTAGGGCAGAAAACCCTATGGCTTAACCTCTACATCGTGCTTCGCGCTCGAAATTTGCGGAGTCTTACAAAACCTTTGACCAAAACTTGGGCTTTGAGCCCAAAAACATGTTGTGGGGGGATTCCATGCCCAACAGATCCCCAACACAATCATCGTGACTCGTCCTGAGTCACTCTGCTGGTGCGATGATCTTGGCATGGAGTCCCTCCAACTGGACCCGTACTGCTCGGAGGTCCGCGACGCACTGTTCTGCGGTTTGCCGGACCTGATACATTCTGGCTTCTGAATCATTAGCATCTGAATCATGTCCTTTCATTGGTACCGACATCCTATGCATGTGTTTATAGTCCCGCGCTCTTGTCCAGCTCCTCGGTTCGCGAACACTGTGCTTCGGTCAGTTAGTCAGAGAGCCGGCCCACCCGTGTAGGGTTTCAAGTGACTGCCGTTTACTTTTCCTGGGAAGGGTTCTCCATTTAGTTTGACCAGTTGGACCGTGTCTCCATCTATGACCTCTTTTACCACATATGGTCCCAGCCAGTGCATTCTGAATTTTCCCAGAAATTTTTCAAACTTATTGTCATATAGTAGTACTAAATCGTTTACCTTGAAGGTGCGCAACATGATATGGCAATCGTGCCAAGACTTTTCATGCTATTTTTGTACTTGCTGATGAAATCCAGCTAGAAACCGTTCTTCCTCGAGTTCTTCTAATTGCGCAGGCTTTCTTCCAAAGCTTCGTGGTCCGTCATGGTTGTGAGCACTGCTATTCGCAGACTGGGTACGATGTATTCCATCAACATGATAGCTTCCATACCATAGACTAACGGGAAGGGTGTCTGTCTCATCAATTTCTTGCATGTTTTCTTATACACCCATAACACGACAGGTACGCGCAGGTCCCAATTGTTCTGCTCCACATTACATACTTTGGTCAGCGCAGTCTCCAGTATTTTATTGAATGCCTCTACTGTTCCATTGGCTTGTGGGTGGTACAATGTACTTTTCTGATGATACACCTGTAACTCTTCTGTGAGCGCATTGATGGTTTCATTCAGGAAATGTGTTCCGTGATCGCTCATTAATATTTTCGGATAGCCAAATCGTGTCAACACGTTTTCGTATAAAAACTTTGCAACCGTAGCAGCCGTTCAGTCCTTGATTAGCTGCGCTTTTTCCCATTGTGTCAAGTACTCCGTTGCGGTGATGATGTAGCGTGAACCAATCTTTCCCTAAAGTTTGATCGGGCCCAAAAAGTCGATTGCCAATTTCTCAAATGTATGTAGTGTCATTTGGGGATTTAGTGGCATTTCGTCCCTTCGTGATAGTTTTCCCATCCTTTGACATATATCACAGGCCTTACAGTGCACTTTCGAATCCTGGTGTAGGGTCAGCCACCATAACCCTATGCGAAGAATCTTCTGTGCAGTTGCACGTCCTGCATAGTGTCGTCCTGCATAATGTCTTCGCAATATCTCATTGTTGCCCATCTTGTAGAGGTGCCTTGTGATGACAGAAAAGTCCACCGTGCACACCACCAATTCCTTCTTCTATTGGATTGAGTAATCCTTTGGCACAATCCCTATTGTTAGAAAATGGATTATATCTTTGAAGTGTCCGTCCGCGATGCGTACTGCAAAGAGTTGTGCATCAGGTAGTCCCTCCTCCAAATTTGTTGGTTCCTCACTCGTCTCAATTTGTGACAAGTGGTCTGGTCCTATGTTTAAGTGTCCTGGCTTGACTATGACCTCAAAATCATATTCTTGAAATAGTAAAATCCATCTGCATATTTGCCCCCCCAACACAGGCTTTTTCACCAGGTATTTCAACGCAGAATGGTCAGTATACATCTTGAAACGTCCTCCAAGTAAATAGTGTCGGTATTTTTGGAGCGCGTACACCATTTCCAACCCCTCACGCTCAATGATAGAGTAGTTATTTTCTGCTTTGGACAATCTTCGACTTGTAAACGCGATCGGGTGATCTACGTCCTCTATGCCTTCCTATGTGAGTACGGCTCCCAAGCGATACACGACACATCAACATGTACATGAAATTCCACGTCCCATTTCGGGAAGACTAGGATTGGCACGGAGGCCAGTTTCCCCTTAAGGACATCCAAACTCTTGATGCAATCACCATTTCAACAATATGTAATATCTTTTTTCAATATATTTTCCATCGGCACGGTTATTTGGGCATAACTTTTGATGAACTTCCTATAGTATCCAGTGAGTCCCAAGGTAGCACGCAGTTGTTTAACACTTCACGGTGCTTCTAGATTTAGGATAACAACAATCTTCGCAAGGTACACCAATAGTCCTTGTTTGCAGACCACATGTCCCAGCAGGTTTTCAAAGGGAACGAGGAATGTGCACTTCTTTAGGTTCAGCGCAATCTGGTGTTGGCGACAACTATCCAGCATCGAGCGTAAGCTCGCTACGTGGTGCTTAACTAATCCAAAGATAGTCCAGTCATCTAGATAGACCTCAAAAAACTTGTGGATGTATTCTTTGAATGTGGCTACCACGATGCGTGAAAATATAGCTGGCACGTTCTTCAGTCCAAACGGCATCACAGTGTATTGAAAGCAGCCCCATTTGATTGCGAAGGTTGTCTTGCTCCTATCTTCTGGCACAATCTTGATCTGATGGTACCCTAAGAACCCATCCATGAACGAGTATGCTTCTTGACCGCTAACATTCTCTAGTACTTCAGCTGTGAATGGTGTTGGGAATGGATCATGTACACAGGCGTTGTTCAACTTCCTAAGGTCTACGCATATTCTTATTTCACCCTTCTGTTTTTTTTCCTGTACTACCATAGGACTCACCCAGTCAGATTCTTCCACTGGTTCAATAATTCCAGCTGCGAGCATTTTTTCTAATTCGTCGCAGACCTTTTCTTTGTACTTTGGGTTCAAGTGGTATGACCGCTGCTTAACTGGCTTTGCGTCGGGTTTTAGGGTGATCTTCATCATCCCTAAATCACTCATGATCCCTTTTAAGTTCGTAATTTTAGTTGGGAACAAGTCTTGGTATTCATGGAGTAACTCAGCGACTTTATCAACCATGGCATCGTCCCAATAGTCCCCAAGCGTTGCGTACTTCGGCTTTGCCTCCATTTTTGATGTTGACCTACTTCGTTTTTAGCAGTGCGGTGATTTAGGGGTCTTCAAGTGATGGTCCATGAATCTCACGACAGCCCATGATCCCTTTTAAGTCTGTAATTTTAGTTGGGAACAAGTCTTGGTATTCGCAAAGTAACTTAGCGACTTTATCGACCATGGCATCGTCCAAATAGTCCCCAAGTGTTGCGTACTTCGCCTTTGCCTCCATTTTGATGTTGACCTACTTCGTTTTTAGCAGCGCGGTGATTTAGGGGTCTTCAAGTGATGGTCCGCGAATCTCGCAAAAGCCTTTCGTTTCTGAAATGTTAATTTTCCATGGGTCCTCATCATCCTCCTCAACATTCACGTTATAACACTCCAGTGCACTGCTTAACTGTGTCGTCCATTCCAGCTGAAGTACTCCCATTGGCTCTTGTGGTATTTTGAAGATAGCGGCTTTTACTACTTGTAGCGCATCATCAACATTATCTGACCAACGATCTTCAAATGTGAATATTAACAAAAATCCATCGCGCAAGACATCCCATTCACCCGTACCATGGCGTAGCTCCATCTCAGTATACCAATTCATGGGTATGATGTCCAGGGTATGGTAGAATAAGTGTACCCATTCAGGCTGTGGCTCTTTCCCGTAGACCTTGGTTCATTTTGTGAGGTGCGTGTGTGGATCATCTCATCTGTCATATTTTTCTACTAGTCATATTTGTGGTTTTCCAAAATGCAGGCGCATCATCCTTTTGCATCTGCGCCAGTCCTAAAAATTTCCTTGATGCATACCCCACCATCATGTGGGTGTGGCACGTAGTGCCCACTTTAGTTCATCGAACCACTGCTGTTCTGGTATTGTGCTTTTGAATTTTCTCAGAAATTAATTCAATGCTGACAATCCATCATATGTTGGCAGCTTCCTTGCCTCTGTTGTCATGCAATGCAGTGATCTAACCATCATGTTGCAATTAAGTGTTGCTACTTCGTGCAGCTGATTCTGCCATCACTCTATCTCCTCGTCTGAATCTTAAGTGCAGGAGCTTTCGCGCTCCCATGAAATCCTTCCATCTACTGTCGGATTCACCCAATCTTCTTCTCATGCAGTTGTCTTGTAAATACAATCAAGATCGTCATCACTATTGTCATTGCGCACCGGTTCAATGTATCACGTTCCTTCGGCTGGATCTAGCGGTACTACCACGCGTAGTGACTTTTTCTCAAAGATAATTTTGTGCTTCTTCATATTTATGACTCCGTTCATCTCGGTGGCCCAGTCTATTCCTATTAGCATGGGATAGGGATTGCTGTCATCGATAATCTCTATCACTTCAAAATCTGCCAGCGTGCTTGTACCTTCAATATCGACTGTTACCCCTTGTAATCTTCCCATGGGCAAAATCTTCTATTGGTTCGCCATTCGTAACTGAATAGGGGACCATTGTAGTGTGGGTCTGCCCATGCATTGCCATGTTTGCTTTGGTAGTACATTCACGTCTGAACCTAGATCTAGGATTACCTAATGCATTTCATACTCACCAATTTGCGCAGTCAACCTCATTTCCCTTCTGGTGCGGAATGCATGCTTCCCAAGTTTCCGGATCATGTGCGGTTCTCCTGACCCTGTGCACCTAGTGATAAGTTCCTGTAGTCCATTAACTGCCTTGCTATCACACAATAGTTTCATGCATGTCTCCAGAAAGGTAGTGAGCATTGAAGGATCCATCCCTGGTTCTAGTTGATCCTTACTACTTGAAGTAGAGGCCTCCGTGAAGCTCTTCTTAGCTTCCATGAATGTCTCTTTTGTGTGTTCTAGATCAAACTTGGGTTCCTTTGTAGGAGCCTTGCGAAACCATGCGCTTTCTTCTGGCTACCTCCCTTTATCATCTCCCGTGGTCATACCACTCCTGAGCATCATGTTTACATTCGGGTCTTCTTCGCGTGGCTCAGACCTCATCATTTGTAAATTCTGGGTCGAGGGGGTTGGAGTACCCCCTTTTCGCACATCCTCGCTATCAGCGAAGGGAAGTCTTCTGCCTCATGATCAAACTGAGTATAGTACCAACATGATATTCTTGTCAGGTTTGTAAATTCATAGGCATAATGCCCTGGCCCTCCACAATTGTAACATATTATTTGTCCTCGACCCCTTCCTGGTCCCATTCCGCCTCAACCCTGACCACGCCCCTGAAATCCAGCTCACTCCATCCTTGCATTTGGGTCGAGGGCTCACGTTTTGGTTTGCACCTATAGGCAGGAGTTCGATCCATCATTAGTTCATAGCTTTGGCAAGTGCATTCGTCATGGCCTACCGACCTACAAAAAGTACAAAACAATTGCTGGACATCTGCGTATACTTCTGCAACAGATGACAATTATCCATGGTGTGTTTTCCTCCTATCTGGTAGATCGTGCACCCTAATGTAGATGCCATGCTCGGCCCTGCCTACGTATCATGTCTTAATGACATCGGCCCTCCTCTTGCCAAGTAGTTCATGAACACAGGATAATGGTCCTTGTCATGCCCTTGGCTTTTTCATTTTATGCACCATACTTCCTCGTGCACCTCTAGCTGAGGTGTCCTGTCATATTTCAAACTTTGCATTTCTAGACACAGATTCTGCAGTTGCACGTGGATTTGTTGGACTCCCAACCTAGGGTCTTGTATAGGGGTCTCATGCAATCTCATTTCCATCTCTAATGCTTAGGCCTGGGTGGAAAGTTTTTGCTGTGACAACACCATCCTTAAGTGTGGCGTAAGGGAGGCCACAAACCATGTGTGATGTTATGCATATGTTAACGTCATATTGGCTTCGCGGATCGTACTCTTTAGCCTTTGATCCAGATCCCAGGGGGTCTTGCCTGGGAGCATCGCGATCTCTTTAAATTCAATGATTGATTATGTTTCTGACTTTGGCCTGCTAAATTCCCTGTTCAACACAGCCTGGATCTCTGCAATTCCTACGTTCGGGTGGTCATTAGAATGCTTGATATACCACGTTAATGCGTGATCCTACAGTGCGCTCACCAACGTAGCCCTTTTAATATTATCATCCATGATGCCCTGTGCTTCCCATACTACTATTACCATGAACCAGAATTGGTTTGGATCTTCGTTTCCCACTCCTCTAAATACAGGTAGTTTGATCTCACTCGCCATACTGAACTATGTTGGCAGAGGTGGGGTGGGTGAAGATGAAGGTGAGGAGGGTGAGACAAGTGGCGGTGTGGGTGGAGGTGGTAAACGTGGAATGCTTTTCCTTATCAAACTAACTGCGCTTCTCAGGGAAACTTTTGCGAGTTCTTCCTTGCTTTCCCGTGAGGGTGAAATTAAGGGACTATTTTCCAACTCTTCACTACTTCTGCTTCTGTAGATCTTCTCGCTTCATATAGTTCCAAACATTAATTTATTTGTATAACCCGCTTTTCACACAATAGCATCTTAATCCAAGTGTTCAAAGATTTAATATACTTACGTCGCCGTCCCTTGATAAAACGTTGTTCCACCTCACTGTAGCTAACGGTTGTGTCAACCACAAACTCAGTGATAAATCCTCCTATTATTCGGTCAAGACAATGGTCCACAGCTCGCACTATCTTATCTTTTGATGCTTCTAGTATGTGCACTAATTCCAGAGTCCACACTAATGGTTTGTCGAGCCTACACCTTCCCTAGCTATCTGTTAACTTCGCGATCCACTCATAGAGTTCAGAAGGAAAGGATGCAAAGAAAATTTCATGGATTTCCGTATACAAGTAACGCTCCAACCACTGTTCCTTAGATACTCGCAGATTTCTGTTCTCCTGCTCCGTGAACTTGTGAATCTTCTTGTCCAACCACTCTTCAATTTCTTTCTTCGTTGGATTCCAGTGGCACGACATCAGACATCCTTTATGTAGATCCCAATCCTGGCAATGAAACCATTTGTTGGCTTGTATGGGCCTGGCCCAGGTTCATAGGTGATTTAGCCAAGAAAATCCCAGTACTATTGGCCCTTTCTGCAACAATTTGCAGAGCACAGATTGAGGTCTCACCCGAAGTAGTATGGGAGGGTGCTAGAACCAGGTTGTCACACCCTGGGGATGTCTGATGGGCTTCTGGAGGTCTGCGGTTTGACCCTGTGCACATGTCACTATGCGCACTTGTTATTCCTTCGCAACCTGTGATGTTGTTTCTGCACAACCCTACTCAAGGTGCAACCCATATCATACCCAAGTTCCTTGCTATTTATTCTGTTATTACCTGATTATTTAACTTGTGTGTGTAAGATTAATGATTATTACAGCATATTCAACAATCATATCACTGTGCACGATAAACAAACCATTATAAACACAAATAATGGAATGTAAAACAAATACATAGAAATAAGAATCAACTTCTCTTTATTAATCTTCAATCCTGATTACAGACTTGACACCACCCTACACACCCAGCTGCAAGGGTCTGCGCACTTAGCTACGGACTCTACTAGGCCTCTGCGCACTCAGCTGCAGAGCCTTTTCCTACTACTACAACCAATACCCTTAGACTCCTACTCTAAGCTCGAACCATTTGTACTCTTCTTTCTTATTCCTTCGCTATCTTTAAAACTTAGAGCCTCACTCTATTTATACAATCCCATGGTCCGCAGACCATGGGTAGGCTGACATGACTTTACATTACTTTAGGGTGGATAACCCTATGACTTAACCTCTACTTCGTGCTCCGCACCCGCAATTCACAGAGTCTTACAAAACCTTTGACCAAAACTTGGGCTTTAAGCCCCAAAACATGTTGTGGCGGAGTTCCATGCCAAACGATGATTAAATTCACTTTATTCAAGCTATGAAGAGATTAAACCAATTGATGAACCCTCACAAAGGATTATTGGGAGAAAGTAATATAGAGAGCAGTGGCTTAGATGTAAGGATGAAGAACCCACTTGGAACTTGTGGATTGAGAAACATAATATATTGGGAAGAGTCACTTAGGTGCTTGTGAGGGCTGATGAACCACCAAGAGTTTCCCTGGAGCCTTAAGCTCTGGTGCTTGACTCACTAATGAACCACTTGTGAGAGTGATATGTTTTCTAATTAGTAGCTTATCGACCGATGAACATTCCTCAATGTGGACTCTCTTTGCCTAAAATTGAGCGTAGAGTCCCTATAGTATGGTATCCTATCATGTATGTAGATTTTGTCTAAAGAATCAAAGGAGAATGAGTGGAATCTTATGTGGTTGGTGGATGAAGGTAGAGTGGCCTTGTGACATCCCTTTTTTAGCTATCTATATTGATTGAAGTTTTCCCTTAGAAGTACTCATCTTCAAGCACTAGAATCTGGCTCAAGGATGACATGATCTACATGTAATAGTGGCTATAGCTTGTCTATGGTTTCCAAAACTCTTATAAGATAAGTACATTCTTATGTTTTGTGCTTGTGGTAATTGTTATGTATTTTTTTATTGCATTGAAATGATGATATGATAACGCCAAGGATTTTTGTTCTTTCTTAAATAAGGAATGTCATTTTTGGTGGATATTCTAAGCTCAAATTAGTTTAAGGCTGCCTAAGCATGAAGAGATATAATCTTTGTTAATTTACAATTATTGTACTGACTAATTGGTCTGTCTAGTTAATGGGTTAATAATTGGCACACGTTAATAATGAGGAATGAGGAATTCGTGTGTAGAAATTCTATAGAATTTTTTCCTTCTATCCCAAGTCTACGAATTGGTCTATATGACCTGCATGTGAAGAGGTAGATGACCTCTACTAATTAATTGGTTGACTACATGAATGATGTGGGTGGAGTACCCTGGTTTATAGTTTGCATACTTATGAGGATAGGCATTCATATTTATGTACATATGCATATAAATGCATTTTGCAGGTCGAGTTCTTGTAGCTCCAGACATATAGTGATGATTATATATATATAAAATAGTCAGTAAGGGAAGAATCCCTTTAAAAAACATCGGGTTCAAGATTATTTATATGGTCAAGTAGGACCTGAGCCTTGTTGCTCTTAGGGCCCAGGGATATATTGCAATGACTTATGCCTTACAGAATGACCATGGCTGAGCCCAAGGGCTGGGAGTCAACTCAAAATTGTTCACATTTTACATGTGATGTGAGCTGGAGATAAGGGCTCGGAGGAGATAAGAGGTTTGAACCTCATGAACCAAGTTACCCTGTGTAGTGACCAAGCTCATAAACTTAGATGATCTAGGTCATTGAGGGAGGATCACCCATAACTGTTCGATGACCCCAGAGGCCACTCCTTGGATGTTTAAGTAGAATAATGGGAGAGTCTCATAGAGGTTAGAATGCCAAACAACATGGCATGGTGGGAGTGCAAGTTAACAAGTTTGAAAATTAGCAAATTGCATATGCAGAAAACCATGAATGGCAGGGAAAATTGAATATTATGTGGGTCCATTGCATGTGGGAGGAGTGACGAGGGATGCCATCACCTTGGACCCTGGACCCAAGAGGATTTGGATGAAGGGCATGATAGAGTCGCCAGGATCTATTACCTGGGGTGGCTTGGTGTGTGGGGCTATCAGTGGGGTGAGCAGCGCGTGGTGTAAATAATTTGGCACTTAGGTGAAATAAGAGGCTGATACTAAATGTAGAGTTTCTACTACCACATAGATCAAAGTGATTTCCCCTTGTTGACGATGCTAGAAATTTGTCAATCAAGGGGGTCTCCCCAGTATGAAGTCCCAATTAGACCTCACACCATTTGGAATAGGATCCTCATTTGGAATATCGGTCTGACCACCATAACTTAAAGTTTTGCCTCAACTCCAAGTAAGTTGACATTGTGAAACACCAATTGCAATGTGTGAAAGGAGACCTTCACGAGAGGGAAGTAAGAGTGAGTCTCTGGAAATAAATTAATAGTACTATCCTAAGAGAGGCACACAAGAGAAAGGAAAGATTTTTTAGTTATCTAGTGAAATAGTTCACATAGAAATAGTGATCATTAAAGTAAATACAACACACATTCAACAATATAAGTACCAAAGCCAATAGTTCAATTTCCTTGGTACATATGAACAGAACATATACCAAAAACATTTAAAGAATAGTCTTACAACATTCACGATACATGCATGAAAATGTGTTGGCTCAGCAAGATTTTGATTAATAAGTGAAAGATCCAAGTACACCATTACAAAGGTGAGACACTAGCTCCAATAGTGGAACATTAATTCACTCCCTGCTTCTCCAAAGAATGATCTTCTCTCCTATGCCAAGCTAGAGAAGCCAAGGCTAGCTCTACAAAGTCTATGACTCCAAAGGTCCTTTTCTTGAGTTATGAGGGTATATTTATAATGAGAGGAATGACCTTTCATATCAGCATGAGTCTTGGGATTCCCTAATGTATTTTGGACTTCCAAGTGACTCTTGAACTTCTACAATAATCTTGGACTTTTCTCAATGTCTTTTTAGTTTACATATGACTTTTCATATTGCACATGTGACTCTTGATTTCCACACATTTACATTTTGTAATTTTTGGAAATACATAGTTACGCCCCACATCGTGTGGTAAGACCCATTAACACACATGACATGGTGATGACATTTGTGCACGCTGTGAATTGACAATGATGATATGTAGCTTCATGATGATGTGGCAATGCCAAGCTCTTTTATTTGCTGCTATGACTTTAACTTCCTCATGATGCATCTTGCATGTGTTTCATATTCATCCTCCAAGAGGATGATTGATATGGATTCCTGATGTGATCTTGAACTTTAATATTCTGTCATAATATTTTGGCCCTTCATCTTCTTAATTAATGACCATCTTGTCTTTACAACTTCCCAAGTGTCTCACAGCATAGTCTTTTTCTCCTCTTCTCTGAGCATCATCCTGTCATGCCAAGATGTAGTACCTGCAAGTGGAATTCACTCATGACAGTAAGACATTAGTTCAAAAATACCCTAGTCTAACTTTCTTCATGAAAATTATTGATTGACTTGCAATTGAGTACTGGAATGGGAGAAAGGAACAGGGATTATGTAGTGTGCAATTCCATGGGACAGGGATGAGGGACTAATGACTGCAACTACATAATGCACAACAAATGGAGGTATGAGAAGCAATATTTCAAAATTTAGGGTCACAATGAGTCAAGCTTTCTCACTACAATTTCCCAATGCAAAGTTTAGGGGGGGGAGAGAGAGAGCTAGTGGATTGCGTAGTTGCATAGTCCGGGGAGCTAGGGAGACAAAATACTACTTGCAACTGCATAATACACAAAAAGAGGTTGAATGGGAGGAAATATTGCACAATTCTAGGGTGTAAGAGGTAAAACTTGAGCACTGTGACTACACAATTCATAGTCCTTGGAGGTAGTGACTACATATTGTGGAGTTCCAAGAGGAAGGATAACCTTCTTGTGGTCTAACACTGCATAATTGTGTAGTTCAGGGAGATAGTTTGGGAGGAGGTTGACCAAAGAAGGATCAATTGCAAAAATTGACTAAGTGTGGGATCTAAGAGACAAAATATTAGACCATAACATGGCTTGAACATGATCACACACTAATATATGATCAACCACTGAACAAGGAATCATTTACTACCCAAAATCAACATGTTACTATTGAAACGACATTAGTACACTACTTACCTCCAAGTGTGACACTTAATATACTTTGCGACACAAGTGAAAACGCTATTGAAATAGTGCTCAAGACTTGGGGAATGTGTCTAATACATGTATTTATGATAGATAGAAAAAAATAGAGTAGGAGAATGCATAATAAATGTCCTTTGAGAATGTACAAATGACTCCCTTTGACTAGATGCGACACTTCCCTAACTAGAAGATGACACTTGTGAAAGTAAGAGAAAAGTGCAAACCACACTTGCAACAGATTAAAGAAAGTGAAAGAGACACAAGCCAAAGTGAAGATAACATGAAAAGCACACTTGTTAAAGTAAAATCAAGCAAAAATAACAATGAGAAATGTGAAAGCGACACTTGCAAAAACAAAGGTGCGCGAGAGCGACAATTGAGAAAACTCACCAAAATAGAAGTACAATTGCAATTGAAGTGAGAGGGAGACTTCCAATTCGTGAATTCACACTAATTATAGTTAATAATTTCACAAGAATTCTTTTTATGTATTGCAAATTCACTATTACTAGTAATTACGTAAGCCTTACCTTCAAGAGTTACACAATGCTTATCTAAGCTTGCATAAAAAGACGTGTTTATGGATTCATCGAAGATAAAACACGTGTGAGAAGGTGACTTTGATACTAAGAATAAGACTCAATGCTTTGCAAAAAATTAGTCAACCATGATGTGACCATGGAATGGCATATTGCAAGATCCTTGATATGCTCCAAAATTCAAGTGTTAGAAATTTTTTGGAGGATGTTTGTCACAGCAACAACACTTGGAAACACACTGGAAGAAATCCAACTTCTATGTTTAGGTCTTATATTTAAGTTAAAGGCTTCAGTATTTTAGGAAGTATTTATTTTCCATATAGATTATCCCAACTTTTCTGGTCATCCTAGTTAAAGACATAGTCCCATCTATTCTTTGCTCAACTTGAAACACATCAACATAAAACTAATCATACCTCAAATTTCGATACGGGAAAAGGATAACAAGTATATTGAGATTTTTAAGCATGTTTCCTGGTGTTTCTTTACTGCCAATGATCCTTTTCAATAAACCCGATAGTGTCACCTCAAGGAAACATATGCGTTTCTTGGCTGCTAGCAAGCCTAGACAGTACCTCGACAAAGTTGCTTGCTTCACCTCTCAATGCAGTAAGCCTTTCTTTTCTTCACCATTATTTTATTTTCTTAAAGATATGCTTGAAGCACTTATTGAACATTTATAGCACGGGTGGAAGGGGGATCCTGACTTATTGAGAGCAGGAGAGTTTGTTCCTTGTTTAAGGGATTTGAAAGACAGCTGAAGTTAATATTCTCTTTTTAAAGTTTTCTCCTTTCCCTTCTCTACTTAGTTGAGTTGATGTATAGAAACACAATTCAATACATGGTTGATCTAGAATGAGAGTTCTAATAAAGATACGAGATTCATAGTTCAACCAAAGGCTTTCTGCCCAAGACGAATCATATTTTCCATTAAGACATTATCAACTTCAAAATATATATAAACCCAAATGGATAAGAGGGTAACATATTATCCTAGAGTTGTTTTTTATCACAATTTCCCTTTTCAAAATTTTCCACATTGTCTTTTGAGCCAAACAAGAGATTTTTTCATGAAAAGTCTTATTAAACAAACACAACAGAAAATAGATGAAAAAACATGGAAACAAAACCAGAAGGAAGAATAAAATTTATGACTAATCTGAAGGCAAGATGTGAGAGACAAAAATAAGAAAATGATGGAAGGAATAAAGGAGAGCAAGTGCATGATGAGTGTAAATGAAAAATAGGATGCAACTAGACCTGCTCCTAATCCAACTAGCTATAACGCTAGGGCTAAATGTAATGAAATTTCCAATGTGGACACAATAACTGCTCCTGACCTGCAAACAAAAAGATGAAATCAATTAAAAATAATATAAAAAAATGCACATGAGAAAAGATAAAAATTTGAAAAGATTGCACAATGAATTGAAGGTCTTGCTTATCAATAAGAATATGTTCCATAATAAATAACTTTAACCAGTCTTGAGCTTTACCTTATTGGTTGAACTTCCAATCATACAAACCTTTAAGGCTTCATGTGAGTGTACATTCATTCACATTTTTAGTTTTTTCAAACATCAAGAAAGATTGAAACTTATTATTTGCAATGGAGCTTGCTAGGTAAGATTTCTCTAACCATTCAACGATGGGATATTGATAATCAAAACAACCACTTTGAAAACCATGAGACTCATGATAAAATGAATTTTCAATTAATGCATTTGAATTACAAAGAGAATCTTGTGAGGGGAATCCAATCAGATCTTGTTCAAAAGCCTTGTCAAGATGGTGAGAACCTGACATGACCATCAGCTCATGCTGAAGTGCTTCAATGATCTGAAAAGCATATGAAAAGTGAAATGATAAATCATAGAAATTAATAGATTTAACAAAATCAACCAATGTAAAACAATTATCATCAGGCACACTGGTGGGAATTTGATACATTGAAAGACAATTATCAAAATTGGTGTTAAGATCATATTGGTCGATTAACGTATAAGGTTCTTGTTTCTCTATTGGTTCCATTTGAACACAATTACATGAAAAATAAACTATACAAAATCTTATGGATTTAAAAACAATTGTTGATGTTTCAAGCTTGCATAAACATGAAACAACCTTATGAACATAGTTCTTTTTCTCTTCTGCAGACATAAGCAATCTCCCTAGATATAGTGGCTTAATCTAGAAACAACCAAGACAAAATTGCAATGCTTTACTTAGAGATGTTTCAAATATGGAAGGAATATATACTTGGAATTTGATGTAAGATTCTCCCTTCTCTCGACTTGTTAGGTCCATCTCCAACACCAATCTATATAGTGGAACCTGCAAATCATCCAAAACAAGAAAGAGAAGTAAAACATACAAATAAATTCAAACAATAAGCCGATTCATTGTTCTACATATGCATAAATGAGACATAATGTATAGGAAAACAAAGCATTTTTTATTAATAAATGTAGGAGAGGATTACAACCCTTGAAGACCTTGAGCTTTTAGATCTCTCCCAACTATCTTGTCCTTCATTTTCCATAGAATCAAGCCTTCAATCATTCCTCAAGTGCATGGATGGAATATGGACCTTAAGGAACAAATGGGCAACATGAGGGAAAAACTAAGAGTCTCCAAGATCCAACCTATTCCTAATAGCAGGCAATGTATTTATAGGAGAAATGAGGAGGTTGTAGATCCACAACATAGAATGGAAACTTCCATGATAGAAGCCTCTAGAAGCGAAAGCTTCAAAATTATATATTTTTTTCCTCATTTCAAGGGTCATCACACTTGCAGTGAAAGCATCCTATGTTGACTAATGATTTTCCCTTTGATGCAACCTGTGTCATCACACTGCCTGAACTAAGAAAGTGCAATGAGGATCTAAATTAGTGTTTTTAGCCAATATGATGAGAAATTCTTGGAACTCTTGGAAAGGAAATGCATTTGTCTTTGTAGGCGATGATTGAAAAGCATGAATGGATGATGGTTGATCCATATTCAAGGTCATTTGGTTGAATGTGAAAAAATATCGGTAACAACTGACATCATAAATTCAAGAAACCAATTATAATATTGAGTTGACAAAATATGGGAAACATATGGCAAAACAAACCTAATATTGGTATCAATAGAAGGGTTTTGGTCTGCTGAATGATTAAAGAATTTTCTATCAGTCAAGAAGAGAGAATGGTTTATAAAGGAGATTAAATTCATAACATACACAAGGGAAATGAGAAGGTGATCAATCTCAGAATAATTTGATAGGAAGAAATCTTCCAGCCAAAGATGGCCTTTTTCTTGATAATCAGAATGACAAGATTTGAAGTTGTGTACATCCATGTAAGGTATGGTCCCCAACCTTGAATGTGATACAAGGGATTCAAATGATGAAGATAGATTATCCAAACAAGAATCTTCTATCTGATCTAAGGCTCCATATTGAAGGTTAAGAGGATTAGTTTGACAATGCCAAAATCCCTTCAAGAATGAGCTCACATCCAGTGGAAAAATGTTAAAGAGAGGACTATATTTGAAAATATGGATCCAATATATTTTGGAAATCCCTTTAGGATTTCCAGAACCTGACATAAGCATCAGCAAAGGTTGAAGTACCTTGAATTCCTGACAGGTCTCTGAACTTCCTAATGGTGGATCAGCAAATTTGGGTGGCTTAGAAAAATAAAAAGGTAGATATGCACAACTATAATAAGATGTATCAATGAAAGCACTATTAATGCCATTGGTTTGATCATACTTAAGATTAAACATATCGAATTCTTAATGGATAGAGAATTTAGATACATCAATTAGAAAACTCCCTTGATAATTTAGAGTTGGAACATCTTCCTCTTGGGTTATGAGAGATTTCTAATTAAGAAAATCACAATCAATGGATTCAACCTTTTCATATTTTTATTGTGACACCACACCATGCTATACTTGATTGCAATTAAAACCATCAAGAAAATGATCCAAAGAACTATGAGAAGTTGTTGGTCTATTAGAGTCACCAAATACATTTAGGTACAATGAACAATGTGTCAAAGGTGAGGAAAGATAGAAAGACTCATGAGGAGAGATGCCGCTTGTAACTAAATCAAGTTGAAGAATAATTGAATCCTCAAAATCTTCATTGACATAATGATAAAATAAAGGCATATCACTATGCTCTTTATATTGAACTTTCTTTACTTCAACAAGGATATTGAAGATTAAGAAGACTGACAACTTATTTCTTCAAATTTGATATTTGAAAAGGCATGGATGAGATAAATTTTAGAAGCATCCCAAATTGAAAGATTACCCCAATTCATAAATGAAGATTGTAAGCTATGAGAAGCATATTCCAAATCAATATCTTGCAAATATAAGCCTTCAATGGAAGAAAATATATCATCCCATGTACTTGGATATTCATTACCACATGTGTTAATGTAAATAGTAACATCGTGGTGATGATTTTCCAAAGTCTCAACCTGAATGAAGGGTTTGGAATCATTTGATAGGTTATCAATATTGCGAGATCGATGATCAACTAGAAATGCAAGATTGTCATCCTCAAAGAGGGAAGAAGTATGGAAAATATCTTCACCACTTTTCTCCTCTACATGTGAAATACAACTATCTTGTACATGATCACTGCTTGGAACAACAGGTGGAACATAATTAAGAGTTAAAGTAGGTTGATCGAGCATATCATGAAACAAGGAATCATGAGAAATGGATGGTATAGGTTAAAGGGTATCCCTTGAGGAAATCATACTTTCAATTGGATTAGATTCAAGACTTAAATTATGAATATTGATGCAACCTTGAAAAACTACAAGATAAACATTCACCTTAGACTCCTTACAGTTATTGAACCATTCCAAGTTCTGTGCAATAATATCTAAAGAATGAGATGGGGATTAAGGTGGAAGAGACAAATAAACAACTTGTTTTTTAGATTTTCCTATTTTAACATCATCACAAGGAGGTACCCAAATTGGTACTGAGAAAGGAGGAGGAAAAGGAACAAAAGGAATAGTAGGTTCCTCCTCAAAAATTTGGGGTGTCTCATGATCAACATAAGTTGGGAGAGTAGAATCATCCAGGGGTTCAAATTCAAAAGATTTCAAGGTGAGGAGAATCAAACTCCAAAATTTTTCTATGATGAAATCTGAATTAATTACTCCCTTGGGAAATTCATAGAAAAGGTGAAGAAACAAATTAAGAAAATCCTATGCTGATTCACTAGGTTTCATTCTAAGATGATCAATTCTATCACAAACATCATGATAATTATACCTATCAAAGGCTTGATGAAGCTCCAAAGTGAGTTGTTTGAGTGAATGAATGGAAGAAACTGGTAAAGTCTGACACCATTTCTTAACTCGACCTTCAAGCATGAGGGTGAGAAATTTAATAGCAACATATTCACAATTGATTTCATATAATTCTCAAAACTTGAGAAACAGAGATATATATTGAACAATGAACCTTTCACCATTAATTCATCAATTAATTCCATGGGAAGTTTAAATTTGATCTATTAGAAAGAATATCAAGATTATGATTTGGGAATGAGCCATTCAAGATAAGAGATTCAAAACAGACTCAACAGGCTCAACTTTTCATCTGGCCCTCCTTTTAGTGCCAATTGTTGATAGTGATAGAAATCCGTCAAAAAAGGGGTGTCCCTAATATGAAGTCCCAATTAGAACTCACATTTTTTGGATTAAGAGTCCCATCCGGAGTATTGACTCGACTACCATAACTTAAAGGTTTTCCTCAACTACAATGAATAACATAAGAGAGTATGCACATAACCTTTGAAATCAGAAAGTAAGTTGACACTATGAAACACCAATTGCAATGTGTATAAGGAGACCATTATGAGAGGGAAGTAAAAGTGAGTCTCTAGAAGGAAAATAATAATTCTCTCCTAGGAGAGGCACATAAGAGAAAGGAAATATTAAGTATTTATATAGTGAAATAGTTCACATAGACGTAATGAACATTAAAGAAAATACAACACACATTCAACAAGATAAATAACAAAACCAATGAATTAGTTCAATTTCCTTAGTGCCTATGAACAAACATATACCACAAACATCTAAAGAATAGTCTTACAACATTCATTATACATGCATGAAAATGTGTTGGCTTAGCGAGTTTCTAAATGTTAGGTGAAATATCCAAGTACACCGTTACAAATGTGAGACACTAGCTCCAATAGTGGAACATTAAGTCACTCCTTGCTTCTCCAAAGAATGAATTTCTCTCCTATGCCAAGCTAGAGAGGCCAAGGATAGTTATCCAAAGTCTGACTCCAAATGCCCTTTACTTGAGTTATGAGGGTGTATTTATAACAAGAGGAATGACCTTTCATATAACTATGACTCGTGAGCTTCCCTCATGTCTATTGGACTTCCAAGTGATTCTTGAACTTCTACAAGACTCTTGGACGTTTCCTAGTCACTCTTTAGTTTACATATCACTTTTCATATTCCACATGTGACTCTCAAATTTCTAGACATTTACATTTTTTCATTTTTGGAAATACATAATCACACCCCGCATCATGTGGGAAGATCCATTGAAAAATAAGACACTGTGATGAAATTTGTACAAGCCTTGACTTGGAAAGAATTACATGGACGTAGGGCATGGAATCCCCCCACAGCATGTTTTGGGGCTCAAAACCCAAGTTTTGGTCAAATAATGTTGTAAGACTCCGCGAATTGCAAGCACAAAGCATGAAATGTATGTTGAGTCATAGGGTTGTCCACCCTAAGTTTTGTAATGTACTGTCGGCCTACCCATGGTTCGCAAACCATGGGATTGTATAAATAGAGTGAGGCTCTAAGTTGTAAAGAAAAAGGAGAGATAGATGAAAACAAATGGAGTATAGAATGTAATGAGCATAGAAAAAAGGTCTAAGTGTCTTGGGTCATAGTAGTAGGAAGAGGCTCTGTAGCTGAGTGCGCAGAGGCCTAGTAGAGTCCACAGTTGAGTGTGCGGACCCTTGCAGTTGAGTGTGCAGGGTGAAGTTGAGTTTGTAATCAAGGAAGAAGAATAATGAAGAGAAGTTTGATTCCAAATCTTGTGTATCTGTTTTTGTGCTACTTCCTATTTAAATATATTGTTTTCTTTATTGCGCGCACTTATATGAATATTGAACACTGTTAAATATAACTAGACACATACTGATAAGCTAAGGGATTGATAATTATTTGGTTAGTAGTAAGGAATTGGGTCATAACACAAATCAAGCCTCGAAAAGGGTTGAGTGAAGGCAATATTGTAGGCTGCGAGGTACTGATAAATGTGTGTATCGACGTGCATAGAGAAAATCTGCAGACCACTGAAAAGCATCAGACATCTCTTGGGTGCAGAAACCTAGTTCTAGCACCCTCCCTTACTACTTCAGGTGAGACCTCAGTCCACGCTCCGTGGACTGTTTCCAAAAGGGCCAGTAGTATAGGGATTTGTTTGGCTAATCACCTCTGAACCTGGGTCAGGCCCCTATAAGCCAACAAATGGTTCCATTTCTAGGACCGAGATTTGTGTAAGGGATGTCTGATGTCGTGTCATTAGAATCCAACAAAGAAAGAAATTGAAGGGTGGTTGGACAAGAAGATTCACAAGTTCGCGGTGCAGGAAAACAGGAATCCGTGAGTATCTAAGGAACAGTGGTTGGAGCGCTACTTATATACGGAAATCCACAAAATTTTCTTTGCATCCTTTCCTTCTGAGCTGTATGAGTGGATCACGAAGCTAGCAGATAGTCAGGGAAGGTGTAGGCTCGATAAACCAATCGTGTGGACTCCGAAATTAGTGCACAGACTAGAAGCGTCAGGAGATAAGATCATGCAAGCTGTGGACCATTGGCTCGATCGAATTATAGGAGGATTTATCACTGAGTTCATGGTAGATACGACCGTCAGCTATAATGAGGCGGAACGACGCTTCCTCAAAGGACCGCGAGGTAAGTATATTAAATATTTGAACACTTGGATTAAGATGCTATTGTGTGAAAAGCAGGTTATGCGAATAAATTAATGTTTGGGACTACGTGAAGTGGGAAGATCTATAGAAGTGGAGGTAGTGAAGAATTAGAAACTAGTCCCTTAATTTCACCCTCGCGGGAAAGCAAGGAAGAGCTCTTGAGAGTTTCTCTGAGAAGTGCGGTCACACTGATAAGGCAGCAAATTCGTGCTTACCACCTCCACCTACACCGCCACCCATCTCACCCTCCTCACCTCCATCTCCACCCACCCCACCTCCACCACCACCATAGTTCAGTATGGTGAGTGCGATCAAACTACCGATATTTAGAGGAGTAGGGAATAAAGATCCAGACCAATTCTGGTTCGTGGTAAGGGCGGTATGCAAAGCACAAGGAGTTATGGATAAAAATATCAAGAAGGCTACATTGGTAAGTGCGTTGTAGGATCGCGCATTAACATGGTACATTAAGCATTCTAGTGACCATCCAAACATAGGAATCACAAAAATCCAGACCACGCTGAACAGGGAATTTAGCACGCCAAAGTCGGAGACACAATCAATTATTGGGTTTAAGGAGATCACGATGCTCTCGGGTGAGACCCCTTGGGATTTGGACCAAATACTGAAGAGTATGATTCATGAAGCCAATATTACTTTGACGGATGGACAACATTGCGCATGGTTTGTAGCATAATTAGCACTGCATTTAAGGATGACACTGTCACAACAAAAGCTTTCCACCCAGGCCGAAGCTTTGGAGATGGAAATGAGATTGCATGAGACCCATATACAAGACCCTGGTCTAGGAGTCCAAAAAATCCACGCACAACTGCAAAACTTGTGTCTGGAGATGTAGAGTTTGAAACAGGATAGGACACCTCGACCAGAGGCACACGAGGAGCTATGGTGCATAAAATGCAAAGGACAGGGGCATGACAAGGACCACTTTCCAGTGTTCGCAAATGATTTGGAGGGAGGAGGGCCATTGCCGTTAAGACCTGAGGCATAAGTAGAATCAAGCAAGATGCGTACTCTATGGTGTGCGATTTGTCAGATAGGAGGAAAACACACTACAAATAATTATAATCTATTGTAGAAGTATACGCAGACGTCCCAATAATTATTTTGTAATTTCTGGAGGTCGATAGGCCATGATGAACGCACCTGTAGAAGCTACAAACTAATGATGGATCAGACTCCTACCTACAGGGTGAAGATCGAAACGTGAACCCTAGACCTTAATACAGGAATGGCGCACGCTGGATTTCAGGGGCGCGGACGAGGTCGAGGTGAAATAGGACCAGGAAGGGGTCACAGACAACTAATTTGTTACAATTATGGAGGGCCAGGGCACTATGCCCACAATTGTACAAACCCAACAAGGACATCATGTTTGTACTATACTCAGTTTGATCATGAGGCAGAAGACTGCCCTACATTGATAGCAAGGCTACATAAAAAAGGGGTACTCCAGCCTCCTCCGACTCAAAAATTGCAGATGATGAGGTCTGAGCCGCGCGAAGGAGACCTGAATCTAAACAAAGTGCTCAGGAGCAGTATGAGCACTGGTGATGATAAAGGTAAGCAATCAGAAGAAAGTGTGTGGGTTCGCAAGGATCCTACAAAGGAACCTGAATTTGATTTAGAAAGCACAAAGGAGACATTCATGGAGGCTAAGAAGAGCTTCATGGAGGCCTCCACTTTAGGTAGTAAGGATCAAATAGAACCAGGGATGGATCCTTCAATGCTCACTACCTTTCTAGAGACATGCATGAAACTGCTACATGACAGTAAGGCAGTAAAAGGACTACAGAAACTTATCACTAGGTAAACGGGGTCAGGAGAACCGCGCGTGGTCTAGAAACTTGGAAAGCATGCATTGCGCATAGGAAGGGAAATGAGGTTGACTGCACAAATCAGCAAGTATGAAATGTATTAGGTAATCCTGGATCTCGGACCGGATGTGAATGTACTACCGAAACAAACATGGGGATGCATGGGTATACCCATGCTACAATGGTCTCCTATTTAGTTACAAATGGTGAACCAACAAAAGATCTTGCCCATGGGAAGATTGCAAGGGTTAATGGTGGATATTGAAGGTGCGAGTGCGCAGGAGGATTTTGAAGTAATACAGATTGTCGATGATAGCAATCCCTATCCCGTGCTACTAGGAATAGACTGGGCCACTGATATGAACGGAGTCATAAATTTGAAGAAGCGCAAAATGATTTTTGAGAAAAAGTCACTACGTTTAGTAGTACCACTAGATCCAGCCGAAGGAGCGCGATACACTGAACCGGTGCGTGACGATGATAGTGATGAAAATATCAATTGTATCTACAAGATAACTATGCAAGAACATGATTGGGTGAACTCGACTGCAGATGGTAGGATTTTGTGGGAGCGTGAAATCTCCTGCATTGCGGGCACGAAGTGCGAAATGTATGTTGAGTCATAGGGTTGTCCACCCTAAGTTTTGTAATGTACTGTTGGCCTACCCATGGTTTTGTAATGTACTATTGGCCTACCCATGGTCCGTGGACGATGGGATTGTATAAATAGAGCGAGGCTCTAAGTTGTAAAGAAAAAAGAGAGATAGTTGAAAACAAATGGAGTCTAGAAGATAGCGAGCATAGGAAAAAGGTCTAAGTGTCTTGGATCATAGTAGTAGGAAGAGGCTCTGCTGCTAAGTGCGCAGAGGCCTAGTAGAGTCCACAGCTGAGTGCGCAGGTTGAAGTTGAGTTTGTAATCAAGGAAGAAGAATAATAAAGAGAAGTTTAATTCCAAATCTTGTGTGTTTTTTTTTGTGCTACTTCCTGTTTAAATATATTGTTTTCTTTATTGCGCGCACTTATATGAATACTAAACACTGTTAAATATAACTAGACACATATTGATAAGCTAAGGGATCAATAGTTATTCAATTTTTTTTTGTCTTTGAGGCTTCTGCGAGTTTCTTGATTCTGTATCATATCTTCCGGATACATCGCATTAGGTTTGTTTGTAGTCGACGTTTCGAACCAACAACGATGGTTCATCATCATGATGTGAAAAATGGTTCAGTTAGTAGTAAGGAATTGGGTCATAACACGATTCGCACCTCGAACAGGGCTGCGTGAAGGTAGCATTGCAGGTTGCGAGGTACTGATAGATGCACATAGCTACGTGTGCAGAGCAAATCTGCGGACCACTGAAAATCATCAGACATCTTTAGGGTGCGGAGACCTAGTTCTAGCACCATCCCATACTAATTCGGGTGAGACCTCAGTCCACATTCCATGGACTGTTGCCGAAAGGGCTAGTAGTATAGGGATTTGTTTGGCTAATCACCTTTGAACCTGGGTTAGGCCCCTATAAGCCAACAATGGAGATTCATGATGCTATGGAAATGCCAAACTATTTTCTTTGCTTTTGTGACTTTAACTTCTTCACGATGGATCTTGCATGTGTTTCATCTTCATCCTCCAAGAGGCTGATTGATATGGAGTCCTTATGTGATCCTGAACTTCAATCTCCTGTCACAATCTTATGTCCCTTCATCTTCTTTCTTAATGATCATCTTGTCTTTACAACTTTCCAAGTGTCTTAAAGAAAAATCTCCTTCTCCTCTTCTCCAAGAATCATACTATCATTCCAAGATGTAGTACCTACAAGTGGAATTCACACATGAAAATATGACATCATTCCAAAAATCCCCTAGTATAAATTTATTAATGAAAATCATTAATTGGTCTAGAACTGAGTATTGGATTGGGAGAAAGGCTTAGGATTACATAGTGTGTAATTCCAGAGGACAAGGATGAGGGACTGATGACTACAATTGTGCAATGCACAATAAATGGAGGCCCGAGAAGAAGGAATACACAGTTGAGGGTTATAGTGAGGTAAGATTTCCCACTATAAATACACAATGCACAATTTAGGAGAGATAGAGACAGTGAATTGTGTAGTTGTGCAATTTGGGGAGCCAAGGAGACAAAATATTGCTTGCAACTAAATAATACACAAAAAGAGGATGACTAGGAGGCATGATTACACAGTTTTAGGGAGAAAGAAGCAATCCTTGAGCACTGTGACTGTGAAATGCACAGTCCTTGGAGGTAGTGAGTATGCATTACATAATTCCAAGAGGAAGGACAAGATTCTTGTGGCCTGAGATTGCACAATTCATAGTTCAAGGATAGTTTGGGAGGCGGTTGACTAGAGAAGGACCAATTATAGAAAATGACAAAGTGTGGGATCTAATAGGTGAGATATGGGGCTAGAACATGATCTAAACATCATCACACACTAATAGATGATCAACGAAATTTACTACCCATAATCAACATGTTCCGATAGGGCTTCCAAGACTAGTAACTCAACCCACCAAGGGCTTCTAGAGAATTTTTCCAACCAAGGATTCTAGGAATAGTAACTCAACTCAAGCTGTTACAAGGCTTCTAGAGTGTTTGTCCCTTTAGGGTTTCCAGGAAATAGTAACTCAACCCAAGCTAAAGGAAACATGAGAATCAACCAGAAAAACAAAGAAATAAACCCATAACACCATGACTATTGAGGAAATGGAAAGGCGAGGAAAATCAACTGTCAAACTAGGAAATCCTCGATGCAAGTAACAAATCATGACCAATAAGCCACATACATATGCCATGCATGCCAAAAATAGTGAGGAAAACATACATGCAACTAGATACTTGCAATAAAAACCCACTATAACTGCTAATCGTGATGTCCTATTGTGCTTTCATGCTCTTCATTTTCGTTCTTGCTCCAAAACTCCAAGTATGCCACACTCTCCAAGAGTGCTTCAAGAAAACTCTAAGTGTCCAAGAGTATGAGAGAGATAATAGAGAGAGAGCTACAAACTGAAGTGAAAAAAGTATGTGAACTGCTCCTTAGAAGCCTTTTGATTGATGAGGCCTCTGTTTTCTTCATTTTCCATTATTTTCCTTCATTTTCCTCCTCACATGAAACCCATGATCTTTCACCTCCCTTTTCCCCTAATTTCCATTATTTTCATAAATAAAGGTCTCAAAAATTCCATTTTTCCTTTCCAAATCATTTTCCATTTCCTTTGCCGATTTCCCTAGCCATTAATCAATCAACAATGATCCCCATCGCTATGCATTTGCCCAACATTCAACTTGGAATAAGTGTCCCATCAACCATGGTTATTATTTTGCCGTTATTAACTTGTATTACATGGAATTTTCACCAGGGTTGTTACAATGGGTTAATTATGGTTGATATTGATCCAGGTGGATATTGGTGGCCACCCCCTAATTCCACTTGGAGCCCTACCAATGCTTCTTTCAGTTTTTCAGTTTCCTTAATTATAGCATAGTTTACTATTTTTAGTAGTTTCTCGGGTCCTAAACTTAAAGAGCCGTTTTGAGGCCCTAAACGACGTTTTTTTGGGAAATCTATCGCCAGTGATTTTTCCGTCAAAAAATTGTCTTTTCCATCATAGTCCTCGGAGAGATCTTTCCAATGGCTATCATGCATGTCAAACGGAGATAATATGACCAATTCACGACCTAGGGAAGTTGGCTATCCAACTCACCCCAACGGGGCCCACAAAATCTTGGTGTTACATCTCCTCAGGTTAGGGTTTTGGTTGTTTAGGGTTTTCTCTTATTGTTCAATAATAAAAATGCCCTTGAGCCTCATTGTAAGACAGTTCAGAGGCATGTAGCCACCACATCTCTACTTAGAGATAAGCTACCATTGCCCTAGCTGGTTTATTTCCATTACTATTTGTAAGCATATTTCAGTTTTTTACATTAATGAAATGAATTATTATTTCTGCTGCATACCTGTGTTTATGGTTATCTCTGTAATTTTTTGCATTCCTGTTTAAGTTTGGATCAGTGGTATCAGAGTAGTCTGCTTTTTCTTTGTTTTTCTTTGCATTTCCCCAACGAGGTCGGGATATAAGGAGTTAGGGCTTGAACTGGTTGAACCTTTGCAAGACCAGTCTCGCAAATCCCAACGACCTCCCATGGCGGATGAGAAGAAAGATGAGGGGGTAGGAGATCCTATCAAAATCTTGCTCGAAGAAGCCCTCGAGCGACAACGGAACGCGATGATGGACATATTTTCCCATATCCTTTAGCGGATACCCAGAAGCGAAGCATCGGCTTCCAGTAGCTAATCTGGAAACACCACGCCCTTTAAGGTACAAGTTAATTTTGAAATCCCCATATTCGACGGTCAGATAGACACAAATGCCGTAGATAGATGGTTAAACCTGCTAGAGGGTTATTCTTCTGTTAATGAATTTCTGAGTCAGAAAAAGATTTTTTTTGCTCTTCTCAAAGCAGCCCCCCACGTCAAGGATTGGTGGGAAACCTATTGCGAGTAGAAGGATGAAAATACTGGGTCACTATTTTCAGCCGCACCCATCTGGAATTCATTTCGGGATGCCATTAAGGAGCAGTACTACCCTGTTGGAATCTATGAGGATGAATACATAAAGTGGACCACGCTGCAGCAGGGAAGGGACCAAGATGTGCCGGAGTTCACCAATATTTTCCACACCCTTCGCACAAAGTTGGGTATCAAGGATTCGGAGCAGCATTTGATACTCAAATACCACGGCTGCCTGCACAAGTACATCCAGGAAGAAATAGAATTCCTGAACATCTCCTTGCTTGGCATAGCATACCGATATGCCGTCAAGATCGAGCAGAAGTTTAAACAAAATAAGCGATACTTTGGACCTGTGAATCCGAAGCAAGGGAAAGGTGCCCCTAAACCACAGAACAAAGGAGAAATCCAAGGTGGGGCAGCCCAAAACAACCTGCCAAAGCTGCAAGCAAAGAATAGTGCCGTGAAGCCAAAAAAGGACACGGGAAAATGGTGTGAGTTCCATAAGAGCTCCACTCACAACACAAGTGAGTGTCGGGCCAAGCAGTCACAGGTGGCTGAGCTAAAGGTTTCAGAATCAGATGCATGTTTTGACTCTGAGTCAGAACCTGACAAGGGGAATGATAAAGGGAAGCAGATCATTGATGCGGATCCCAATGCCACTGTTGCTACTGCCAAGATCCAAAAAAATGAACCCGAAGATCCAGAGGAGGAGGAGCGTCTCTTCCACTCCTAGATGTGGGTAAAGGGCCCCCCGCTACAGGTCATTGTCGATAGCGGGATCCAAAAGAACCTCATTTCGGCAGAGGTCGTGAAGCGGTTGGGCTTATCGACCATAGCACATCCACAACCGTACACCATTGGGTGGCTTCACCAAGGACGGGATCTTCGCGTGAGCCAATAGTGTCGCCTTCCATACAACATCAAGCCCTTCACGGATGAGGTATTGTGTGACATTGCTCCCCTTGAAGTTTGTGGTGTATTATTAGGACAACCATACTTGTGGAAGCGACATGCTATGTATGAATCAAGACCCTGTGCTGTTATTATTACATTGGGAAATAAGTTGTACAGGATACCAGAGGTAGCACCGCCTACTGCCATCTCTTTGATTACTGCAAAACAATGCAGTAAGCTCATTTCCAAAACTGGGAAATTTGTTTTCCTGATGATACGCCCTCAAGGAAAGAAGAAGACGGTGGCCACAGTCTCCAGAGAGGGTCCCTCCGCACGACAACTACAGATGGGCAAGGTCATGGAGGAGTACGAGGACATCTTCACCTCACCCGCAGGGTTTCCTATGCACTGTCAGCTCAAGCACTCCATCGATATGACTCGAAGTGCACCGCTACCTAATGGAAAAAATTTATCGGCACTCCATTCTGGAGAACGATGAAATCAAGAGGCAGATTCAGGAGTTGCTGCAGAAAGGTGACATCCGTATGAGTTCATCACCTTGTGGGAGCCCAATTGTGTTGGTACAGAAGAAGGATGGGACTTGGAGACTCTGTATTGACTATCGGGTGCTGAACAAGATCACTGTCTGTAATAGGTACCTGATCCCGCGGATTGATGACCTCCTAGACAATCTAAAGGGGGCAAAATATTTCAGCAAGATCGATCTGAGGTCAGGATATCACCAGTTACCAATCGAACCCTCTGATGTGTGGAAGACTGCCTTCAAAGCTAAGGAGGGCCTTTTCGAATGGTTGGTTATGCCTTTCGGATTGACGAATGCTCCTGCAACCTTCATGAGGCTAATGGATGACATCTTGTGGCCATTCACCAACTCATTTGTAGTGGTATACTTGGATGACATTCTGATCTTCAGCCAAAGTTGGGAAGAGCACCTCCACCACATCCGACAGGTTCTCCAAACACTGCGGCAACACAAGCTATGTGCCAATTTGGAGAAATGCACTTTTGACATGACCTAGGTTCAGTATCTAGGATACATTATTGATGAACAGGGGGTGCATGTGGATCCAGCCAAGATCCAAGTCATTTGAGATTGGCCATCTCCAACCACTCTGACAGAGCTCCGCAGCTTTCTAGGTCTTGCCAACTTCTACCGTAGGTTCGTGTTGGGGTTTTCTCATATCACTTGGCCTTTGAGTCAAGTCACCAAGGGAGGAGCGAAAGTAAAATTATTTTGGTCTGAATCTCAATAGAAGGCATTCATAGAGTTGAAATATCGCCTCTGCACAGCACTAGTGCTCGCGTTACCAGATTTACAACAACCATTTGAGGTCGAGACA
Organism: Pinus tabuliformis; assembly: GCA_031772625.1. Classification (NCBI taxonomy): domain Eukaryota; kingdom Viridiplantae; phylum Streptophyta; class Pinopsida; order Pinales; family Pinaceae; genus Pinus; species Pinus tabuliformis. The sequence continues at coordinate 266,514,002 of CM062805.1, forward strand.
GATGCCTCTAACTATGCTATTGGGGCAGTCCTTACTCAACACGGGCATCCAGTGGCATATGACAGTGAAACACTTTCAGACACAGTCTAGAAGTATCCCACTTATGATAAAGAGATGTATTCCATTGTACAGGCCTACCGACAATGGAAGCATTACATTTTGGGGAAGGAAACGGTCATCCACACAGACCACCGACCCCTGTAGTTCATACAAACCCAAGGGAAATTGTAGAATGATCGCCATCAGAAGTGGTCCACACACCTACAACAGTTCCATTTGAATATCAATTATAAGAAGGGTAGCAACAATAATGCTGCAAATTTCCTTCGTCAACCACTAATCATGGCGTTAACCACCGTGCTCAACTCTTGTGGGCACAAGACTTTTGGTTGGCCACTGCTCTACAAAAGCGACCCAAATTCGGCCACACATACTAGACCCTCTTGAAGGGTCAGCATGTTCCAGATTTTCACCTCCTGGACGCCTTGTTATGCCACTCGGGTCACCTTTGTGTTCCTTCAAGCGAGCATGCCAACATGATTTTGGAAGCACACTACAGTCGGGTTGTTGGGAATTTTGGGGTCGAAAAAATGGTGGCAGTACTGCAGAAGTATTTCTATTGGCCGAATCTTCGACAGGATGTTGGGAAGTACATAAGATCATGCACTACCTCCGCCATTGCCAAACCGACCATCATGAAGCAAGGCTTCTATACCCCGCTGCCTACCCCTAGTCGACCTTGGGAATCCATCTCCATGGATTACATGTCAGGCCTTCCTTCCACTAAGCATGGAAATGATTGTGTTTTTGTGGTCGTCGACAGGTTCTCAAAGATGGCCATTATGGCGGCCTGCAAGAAGAATATCACAGCAGAAGCCACTGCTAAACTCTTCTTTGAACAAGTGTGGGTACACTTTGGGATCCCACAGTCTATCATCTCAGATCGGGATAGTATGCTCTTCAGTACATTTTGGTCCAGTATCTATTCGATGCTGGACAACAAACTCACTAAGTCCACAGCCTTCCATCCTCAAACTGATGGCTAGACAGAGGTTGTCAACAGGATGATCGTACACATTCTGTGCATGTACAACTCAAAGCATCCATGCACATGGGACGAGAGACTCCCGTAAGTTCAGCATAGGTACAACTGGGCTCTCCACAGCTCGACTGGCCACAACCCTTTTCAGGTGGGCTTGGGATTCCAGCCACTATGTCCCATTGATGTGGCCATGCCATTTTCAGCTACTCACGCAGATTCTGCTCATGTCTAGTCCGAAACAGATAAGGAAAATAGCTTCATTGAGCACATCCAACATATTTGCGAGTAGGTCCATGACATTTTTGAGAAATCAAATGCTAAGTACAAGCAGCGACATGATCAACATTGGGTGCCACACAAGTTTCAGGTGGGCGACAAAGTCTGGTTGCATTTGCAAAAGGAACACCTTACCGAAGCCTATCGGAAACTCAGACACTTCGATATGGTCCTTACACCATTACCAAGGCTGTGGTAGAGAATGCATTTGAGCTCAACATTCCCCCATTCCTTGGCCTGCACCCAGTGTTCAATGTGGACCGCCTTCGGCCATACTTTCCACCATTGCTAGACACGTCCGACATTGCAGAACAAATCACACCCACAGAGTTAAATCTAGATTTCATGGAACAAGCTACAACTAATCAAATCATGGACACACAGATCAAGCACACTCGTCAGCAAAATATCCAACTGTATCGAGTTGTCAAAGCAGGCCAACTCCTTCACGAGGGCAAGTGGCTCACCAGGGACCAAGTTCACTAGAAGTTCCCTCATCTCATGGAGGAACTCAACGCAATGGGGAATATTACTTCCTGGGGGGGAGGAATGATCCAGGTGGATATTGGTGGCCACTCGCTAATTCCACTTGGATCCCTACTAGTGCTTTATTCATTTTTTTATTTTCCTTAATTAAAGCATAGTTTACTATTTTTAGCAGTTTTTCGGGTCCTAAACTTCCAGAGCCGTTTTGAGGCCCTAAACGATGTTTTTTTGGGAAATCTACCGCCAGCGATTTTTCGTCAAAGAATTGACTTTTTTGTCATAGTCCTCGGAGATATCTTTCCAATGGGCTATCATGCACGTCAAACGGAGATAATATGACCAATTCGCGACCCCGGGAAGTTGGCTGTCCAACTCACCCCAACGGGGCCCACAAACTCTTGGTGTTACATCTCCTCAGGTTAGGGTTTTGGTTGTTTAGGGTTTTCTCTTATTGTTCAATAATAAAAAGGCCCTTGAGCCTCATTTTAAGACAGTTCAGAGGCATGTAGCCACCACATCTTTGCTCAGAGATAAGCTACCATTGCCCTAGCTAGTTTATTTCCATTACTATTTGTAAGGATATTTCAGTATTTTACATTAATGAAATGAAGTATTATTTCCGCTGCATATCCGTGTTTATGGTTATCTCTTTAATTTGTTGCATTCCTGTTTATGTTTGGATCAATGGTATCAGAACGGTCTGCCTTTTCTTTGTTTTTCCTTGCATGTCCCCAACGAGGTCGGGATATAAGGAGTTAGGGCTTGAACTGGTCAAACCTTTGCAAGACCAGCCTCGCAAATCCCAACGGCCTCCCATGGCGGATGAGAAGAAAGATGAGGGGGAGATCCTATCAAAATCTTGCTCGAAGAAGCCCTCGAGTGACAACGGAACGTGATGATGGATAGCTTTGGTGGCTACCCGGAAGCGAAGCATCGGCTTCTAGTAGCTACTCTGGAAACACCATGCCCTTTAAGGTACAAGTTAATTTTGAAATCCCCATATTTGAGGGTCAGATAGATGCAGATGTCGTAGATAAATGGTTAAATCTGCTAGAGGGTTATTTTTCTGTTCATGAATTTTTGAGTTGGGAAAATATTGTTTTCGCTCTTCTCAAAGCAGCGCCCCACGTCAAGGACTGGTGTGAAACCTACTGCGAGCATAAGGATGAAAATACTCGGTCACTATTTTCAGCCTCACCCACCTGGAATTCATTCCAAGATGCCATTAAGGAGCAGTACTACCCTGTTGGAAGCTATGAGGATGAACACATAAAGTGGACCATGCTGCGGCAGGGAAGGGACCAAGATGTGCCGGAGTTCACCACTATTTTCCATACCCTTCGCACGAAGTTGGGTATCACGGATTCAAAGCAGCATTTGATACTCAAATACCATGACTACCTGCACAAGTACATCTAGGAAGAAATAGAATTCCTGAACATCTCCTCGCTTGGCACAACATACGGATATGCCGTCAAGATCGAGCAAAAGTTTAAACAAAAGAAGCGAGACTTTGGACCTGTGAATCCGAAGCAAGGGAAAGGTGCCCCTAAACCACAGAACAAATGACAAAGCCAAGGCGGGGTAGCCCAAGACAAACCGCCAAAGTTGCAAGCAAAGAATAGTGCCGCGAAGCCGAAAAAGGACACGGGAAAATGGTGTGAGTTCCATAAGGGCTCCACTCACAACACAAGTGAGTGTCGGGCCAAACAGTCACAGGTGGCTGAGCTAAAGGTTTCAGAATTAGATGCATGTTCCGACTCTGAATCAGAACCCAATAAGGGTAATGACAAAGGGAAGTAGATCATTGATGCAGATCCCAATGCCACTGTTGCTACTGCCAAGATCCAGAAAAATGAAACCGAAGAACCAGAGGAGGAGGATCGTCTCTTCCACTCCCAGATGTGGGTAAAGGGCTCCCCGCTACAGTTCATTGTCGGTAGTGGGAGCCAAAAGAACCTCATTTCGGCAGAGGTCGTGAAGTGGATGGGCTTACCAACCACAGCACATCCACAACCGTACACCATCGGGTGGCTTTACCAAGGACGGGATCTTCGCGTGAGCCAACAATGTCGCCTTCCATACAACATCAAGCTCTTCACGGATGAGGTATTCTGTGACATTGCTCCCCTTGAAGTTTGTGATGTATTATTAGGACAACCATACTTGTGGAAGTGACATGCTGTGTATGAATCAAGACCCCATGTTGTTATTATTGCATTGGGAAATAAGTTGTACAGGATACTAGAGGTAGCACCGCCTACCGCCATCTCTTTGATTACTGCAAAACAATGCAGTAAGCTCATTTCCAAAACTGGGAAATTTGTTTTCCTGATGATACGCCCACAAGGAAAGAAGAAGAAGGTGGCCACAGTCTCTAGACAGGGCCCCTCTGCATGACAACTACAGATGGACAAGGTCGTGGAGGAGTACGAGGACATCATCACCTCACCCGCAGGGGTTCCTCTGCACTGTCAGGTCAAGCACTCCATCGATCTGACCCCAGGTGTGCCGCTACCTAATGGACCAATTTATCGGCGCTCCGTTCTGGAGAATGATCAAATCAAGACACAGATTCAAGAGCTGCTGCAGAAAGGTCACATCCGTACGAGTTCATCGCCTTGTGGGAGCCCAATTGTGTTGGTACAGAAGAAGGATGGGACTTGAAGACTCTGTATTGACTATCGGGTGCTGAACAAGATCATTGTCCATAATAGGTACCTGATCCCGGGGATTGATGACCTCCTAGACCAACTAAAGGGGGCAAAATATTTCATCAAGATCAATCTGATGTCAGGATATCACCAGGTACCAATCGAACCCTCCGATGTGTGGAAGACTACCTTCAAAGCTAGGGAGGGCCTTTTTGAATGGTTGGTTATGCCTTTCGGATTGACGAATGCTCCTGCAACCTTAATGAGGCTAATGTATGAAATCTTGCAGCCATTCACCAACTCATTTGTAGTGGTATACTTGGATGACATTCTGATCTTCAGCGAAAGTTGGGAAGAGCACTTCCACCACATCCGATAGGTTCTCCAAACACTGCGGTAACACAAGCTATGTGCCAATTTGGAGAAATGCACTTTTGGCATGACCCAGGTTCAGTATCTGGGATAAATTATTGATGAACAGGGGGGGCATGTGGATCTAGCCAAGATCCAAGTCATTTGGGATTGGCCATCTCCAACCACTCTGACAGAGCTCCGCAACTTTCTAGGTCTTTCCAACTTCTACCACAGGTTCGTGTTGGGGTTTTCTCATATCACTTGGCCTTTGAGTCAAGTCACCAAGGGAGGAGCGAAAGTGAAATTATTTTGGTCTGAATCTCAATAGAAGGCATTCATAGAGTTGAAAGATCGCCTCTGCACTGCACTAGTGCTCGCGTTACCAGATTTACAACAACTTTTTGAGGTCGAGACAGATGCCTCTAACTATGCTATTGGGGAAGTCCTTACTCAACATGGGCATCCAGTGGCATATGACAGTGAAACACTTTCAGACACAGTCTGGAAGTATCCCACTTATGATAAAGAGATGTATTCCATTGTGCAGGCCTGCCGACAATGGAAGCATTACATTTTGGGGAAGGAAACGGTCATCCACATAGACCATCGACTCCTGCAATTCATACAGACCCAAAGGAAATTTCAAAATGATCGCCATCAGAAGTGGTCCACATACCTGCAACAGTTCCATTTGAATATCAAGTATAAGAAGGGCAACACCAATAATGTTGCAGATTGCCTCAGTCGACCACCGATCATGGCGTTAACCACCGTGCTCAACTCTTGTGGGCACGAGACTTTTGATTGGCCACTGCCCTACAAAAGCGACCCAGAATTCGGCCACACATACTAGACCCTCTTGAAGGGTCAGCATGTTCTAGATTTTCACCTCTAGGACGCCCTGTTATGCCACTTGGGTCATCTTTTTGTTCCTGCAAGCGAGCGTGCCAAGATGATTTGGGAAGCACACTACAGTCAGGCTGTTGGGAATTTTGGGGTCGAAAAAATGGTGGCAGTACTGCATAAGTATTTCTATTGGCCGAATCTTCGACAGGATGTCAGGAAGTACATAAGATCATGCACTGCTTGCGCCATTACCAAACCGACCATCAAGAAGCAAGGCTTCTATACCCCACTGCCTACCCCTAGTTGACCTTGGGAATCCATCTCCATGGATTACATGTCAGGCCTTCCTTCCACTAAGCATGGAAATGACTGTGTTTTTGTGGTCGTCGATAGGTTCTTAAAGATGGCCATTACGGCGGCCTGCAAGAAGAATATCATAGCAGAGGCCACTGCTAAACTCTTCTTTGAACAAGTGTGGGTACACTTTGGGATCCCATAGTCTATCATCTCAGATCGGGACAGCAGGTTCCTGAGCACATTTTTGTCCAGTCTCTGGTCGATGCTGGACACCAAACTCACTAAGTCCACAACCTTCCATCCTCAAACTGATGGCTAGACAGAGGTTGTCAACATGATGATCGTACACATTTTGTGCATGTACAACTCAAAGTATCCACGCACATGGAACGAGAGCCTACCGTATGTTCAGCACAGCTACAACTGGGCTCTCCACAGCTCGACTGGCCACAGCCCCTTTCAGGTGGGCTTGGGATTCCAGCCACTATGTCCCATCGATGTGGCCATGCCATTTGCAGCTACTCAGGCAGATTCTGCTCATGTCCAGTCCAAAACAGATAAGGAAAATAGCTTCATTGAGCACATCCAACATATTCGCTAGTAGGTCCATGACATTTTGGAGAAGTCAAATGCTAAGTACAAGCAGCGACATGATCAACAACAGCGACCACACAAGTTTCAGGTGGGCGACAAAGTCTGGTTGCATTTGCAAAAGGAACGCCTTACTGGAGCCTATCGAAAACTCAGACCACTCCGATATGGTCCTTAAACTGGTACCAAGGCTGTCGGAGACAATGCATTTGAGCTCAGCATTCCCCCATTCCTTGGCCTGCACCTAGTGTTCAATGTGGACCACCTTTGGCCATACTTTCCACCATTACTAGACACGTCTGACATTGCAGAACAACTCACACCCATAGAGTTAAATCCAAATTGCATGGAACAAGCTGCAACTGATCGGATCATGTACACACAGATCAAGCACACTCGCCAGCAAAATATCCAACTGTATCGAGTTGTCAAAGTAGGCCAACTTCTTCACCAAGGCAAGTGGCTCACCAGGGACCAAGTTCAACAGAAGTTCCCTCATCTCATGGAGGAACTCAATGCAATGGGGACCATTGCTTCCTAATGGGGGAGGAATGATCCAGGTGGATATTGGTGGCCACCCGCTAATTCCACTTAGAGCCCTACCAATGCTTCTTTCAGTTTTTTAGTTTCCTTAATTATAGCATAGTTTACTATTTTTAGCAATTTTTCGGGTCCTAAACTTCCAGAGCCTTTTTGAGGCCCTAAACAACGTTTTTTGGGAAATATACCGCCAATAATTTTTCCGTCAAAAACTTGTCTTTTCCGTTGTAGTCCTCGGAGATATCTTTCCAATGGGCTATCATGCTCGTCAAACGGAGATAGTATGACCAATTCGCGACCCCAGGAAGTTGGTTGTCCAACTCACCCCAACGGGGCCCACAAACTCTTGGTGTTACATCTCCTCAGGTTAGGGTTTTGGCTGTTTAGGGTTTTCTCTTATTGTTCAATAATAAAAAGGCCCTTGAGCCTCATTGTAAGATAGTTTAGAGGCATGTAGCCACCACTTCTCTGCTCAGAGATAAGCTACCATTGCCCTAGCTGGTTTATTTCCATTACTATTTGTAAGCATATTTCAGTGTTTTACATTAATGAAGTGAAGTATTATTTCCGCTCCATATCTGTGTTTATGGTTATATCTGTAATTTTTTGCATTCTCGTTTAAGTTTGGATCAGTGGTATCAGAGTGGTTTGCTTTTTCTTTGTTTTTCTTTGCATGTCCCCAATGAGGTCGGGATATAAGGAGTTAGGGCTTGAACTGGTCGAACCTTTGCAAGACCAGCCTCGCAAATCCCAACGGCCTTCCATGGCGGATGAGAAGAAAGATGAGGGGGCAGGAGATCCTATCAAAATCTTGCTCGAAGAAGCCCTCGAGCGACAACAGAACGCGATGATGGACAGGTTTGCCCAGATCCTTCAGTGGCTACCCAGAAGCAAAGCATCGGCTTCCAGTAGCTACTCTGGAAACACCACGCCCTTTAAGGTATAAGTTAATTTTGAAATCCCCATATTCGAGGGTCAGATAGACGCAGATGTCGTAGATAAATGGTTAAATCTGTTAGAGCGTTATTTTTCTGTTCATGAATTTTCGAGTCAGGAAAGGATTGTTTTCCCTCTTCTCAAAGCAGCCCCCCATGTCAAGGACTGGTGGGAAACCTACTGCGAGTAGAAGGATGAAAATACTGGGTCAATTTTTTCAGCTACACCCACCTGGAATTCATTTTGGGATGCCATTAAGGAGTAGTACTACCCTGTTGGAAGCTATGAGGATGAATACATAAAGTGGACCACGCTGCAGCAGGGAAGGGACCAAGATGTGCTGGAGTTCACCAATATTTTCCATACCCTTCGCACGAAGTTGGGTATCAAGGATTTGGAGCAGCATTTGATACTCAAATACCACGGCTACCTGCACAAGTACATCCAGGAAGAAATAGAATTCTTGAACATCTCCTCGCTTGGCACAACATACCGATATGCCGTCAAGGTCGAGCAGAAGTTTAAACAAAAGAAGCGAGACTTTGGATATGTGAATCCAAAGCAAGGGAAAGGTGCCCCTAAACCACAGAACAAAGGACAAAGCCAAGGCGGGGTAGCCCAAGACAACCCGCCAAAGCTGCAAGTAAAGAATAGTGCTGCGAAGCCGAAAAAGTACATGGGAAAATGGTGTGAGTTCCATAAGAGCTCCACTCACAACACAAGTGAGTGTCGGGCCAAGCAATCACAGGTGGCTGAAATAAAGGCTTCAGAATCAGATGCATGTTCTGACTCTGAGTCAGAACTCGACAAGGGGAATGAAAAAGGAAAGAAGATAATTGATGTGGATCCCAATGCCACTGTTGCTACTGCCAAGATCCAGAAAAATGAACCCAAAGATCCAGAGGAGGAGGAGCGTCTCTTCCACTCCCAGATGTGGGTAAAGGGCTCCCCGCTACAGTTCATTGTCGATAGCGGGAGCCAAAAGAACCTCATTTCGGTAAAGGTCTTGAAGCGGTTGGGCTTACTGACCACAGCACATCCACAACCGTACACCATCGGGTGGCTTCACCAAGGACGGGATCTTCACGTGAACCAACAGTGTCGCCTTCCATACAACATCAAGCCCTTCATAGATGAGGTATTGTGTGACATTGCTCTCCTTGAGGTTTGTGATGTATTATTAGGACAACCATACTTGTGGAAGCGACATGCTGTGTATGAATCAAGACCCCGTGCTGTTATTATTACATTGGGAAATAAGTTGTACAAGATACCGAAGGTAGCACCACCTACTGCCATCTCTTTGATTACTACAAAACAATGCAGTAAGCTCATTTCCAAAACTGGGAAATTTGTTTCCTGATGATAAGCCCTCAAGGAAAGAAGAAGATGGTGGCCACAGTCTCCAGACAGGGCCCCTCCACACGACAACTACAGATGGACAAGGTCGTGGAGGAGTACGAGGACATCTTCACCTCACCCATAGGGTTTCCTCTGCACTGTCAGGTCAAGCACTCCATCGATCTGACCCCAGTTGCGTCACTACCCAATGGACCAATTTATCGGTGCTCCGTTCTAGAGAACGATCAAATCAAGACGCAGATTCAAGAGCTGCTACAGAAAGGTCACATCCATCCGAGTTCATCGCCTTGTGGGAGCCCAATTGTGTTGGTACAGAAGAATGATGGGACTTGGAGACTCTGTATTGACTATCAGGTGCTGAACAAGATCACTGTCAGTAATAGGTACCTGATCCCACGGATTGATGACCTCCTAGACAATCTAAAGGGGGAAAAATATTTCAGCAAGATTGATCTGAAGTCAGGATATCACCAGGTACCAATCGAACCCTCTGATGTGTGGAAGACCGCCTTCAAAGCTAAGGAGGGCCTTTTCGAATGGCTGGTTATGCCTTTCGGATTGACGAATGCTCCTGCAACCTTCATGAGGCTAATGGATGACTTCTTGCGGCCATTCACCAACTCATTTGTAGTGGTATACTTGGATGACATTCTGATCTCCAGCCAAAGTTGGGAAGAGCACCTCCACCACATCCGACAGGTTCTCCAAACACTACGTCAACACAAGCTATGTGCCAATTTGGAGAAATGCACTTTTGGCATGATCCAGGTTTAGTATCTAGGATACATTATTGATGAACAAGGAGTGCATGTGGATCTAGCCAAGATCCAAGTCATTCGGGATTGGCCATCTCCAACCACTCTGACAGAGCTCTGCAGCTTTCTAGGTCTTGCCAACGTCTACCGCAAGTTCGTGTTGGGGTTTTCTCATATCACTTGGCCTTTGAGTCAAGTCACTAAGAGAGGAGCGAAAGCGAAATTATTTTGGTCTGAATCTCAATAGAAGGCATTCATAGAGTTGAAATATCGCCTTTGCACGGCACCAGTGCTCGCGTTACCGCATTTTCAACAACCATTTGAGGTCGAGACAGATGCCTCCAACTATGCTATTGGGGCAGTCCTTACTCAACACGGGCATCCAATGGCATATCACAGTGAAACACTTTCAGATACAGTCCGGAAGTATCCCACTTATGATAAAGAGATGTATTCCATTGTGCAGCCCTATTGACAATGGAAGCAATACATTTTGGGGAAGGAAACGGTCATCCACACAGACCACCAACCCCTGCAGTTCATACAAACCCAAGGGAAATTGCAGAATGATCGCCATCAGAAGTGGTCCACATACCTGCAACAGTTCCATTTGAATATCAAGTATAAGAAGGGCAACACCAATAATGTTGCAGATTGCCTCAGTCGACCACCGATCATGGCATTAACCACCGTGCTCAACTCTTGTGGGCACGAGACTTTTGATTGGCCACTGCTCTACAAAAGCGACTCGGAATTTGGCAACACATACCAGACCCTCTTGAAGGGTCAGCATGTTCCAGATTTTCACCTCCAGGACGCGCTGTTATGCCACTTGGGTCACCTTTGTGTTCCTTCAAGCGAGCGTGCCAAGATGATTTTGGAAACAAACTACAGTCGGGCTGTTTGGAATTTTTGGGTCGAAAAAACGGTGGCAGTACTGCAGAAGTATTTCTATTGGCCGAATCTTCGACAAGATGTCGGGAAGTACATTAGATCATGCACTGCCTGCGCCATTGCCAAACTGACCATCAAGAAGCAAGGCCTCTATACCCCGCTACCTACCCCTAGTCGACCTTGGGAATCCATCTCCATGGATTACATGTCATGCATTCCTTCCACTAAGCATGGAAATGACTGTGTTTTTGTGGTTGTCGACAGGTTCTCAAAGATGGCCATTATGGCGGCCTGCAAGAAGAATATCACAACCGAATCCATTGCTAAACTCTTCTTTGAACAAGTGTGGGTACACTTTGGGATCCCACGATCTATCATCTCAGATCGGGACAACAGGTTCCTTAGTACATTTTGGTCCAGTCTCTGGTCGATGCTGGACACCAAACTCACTAAGTCCGCAGCCTTCCATCCTCAAACTGATGGCTAGATAGAGGTTGTCAACAGGATGATCGTACACATTCTGCGCATGTACAACTCAAAGCATCCACGAACATGGGATGAGAGCCTCCCCTATGTTCAGCACAGCTACAACCGAGCTCTCCACAGCTTGACTGGCCACAACCCTTTTCAGGTGGGCTTGGGATTCTAGCCACTATGTCCCATTGATGTGGCCATGCCATTTGCAGCTACTCACACAGATTCTGCTCATGTCCAGTTCGAAACAGATAAAGCAAATAGCTTCATTGAGCACATCCAACATATTCGCCAGCAGGTCCATGACATTCTGGAGAAATCAAATGCGAAGTGCAAGCAGTGACATGATCAACATCGGGTGCCACACAAGTTTCAGGTGGGCGACAAAGTCTAGTTGCATTTGCAAAAGGAACGCCTTACCAGAGCCTATCGGAAACTCAGACCACTACGATATGGTCCTTACACCATTACAAAGGCTGTGGGAGAGAGTGCATTTGAGCTCAGAATTCCCCCATTCCTTCGCCTGAACCCAATGTTCAATGTGGACTACCTTCGGCCATACTTTCTAGCATTACTAGACATGCCCGACATTGCAGAACAACTCACACCCACAGACTTAAATCCATATTGCATGGAACAAGCTGCAACTGATCGGATCATGGACACACAGATCAAGCACACTCGCTAGCAAAATATCCAACTGTATCGAGTTGTCAAAGCAGGCCAACTCCTTCACCAGGGCAAGTGGCTCACCAGGGACCAAGTTCAGCAGAAGTTCCCTCATCTCATGGAGGAACTCAACGCAATGGGGACCATTGCTTCCTAAGGGGGGAGGAATGATCTAGGTGGATATTGGTGGCCACCCGCTAATTCCACTTGGAGCCCTACCAGTGCTTCTTTCAGTTTTTCAGTTTCCTTAATTATAGCATAGTTTACTATTTTTAGCAGTTTTTCGGGTCCTAAACTTCCAGAGCCATTTTGAGGCCCTAAACGACGTTTTTTGGGAAATCTACCACCAACGATTTTTCCATCAAAAAATTGTCTTTTTCGTCGTATTCCTCGGAGAGATATTTCCAATGGGCTATCATGCACGTCAAACGAAGATAATATGACCAATTCATGACCCCGGGAAGTTTGCTGTCCAACTCACCCCAATGGGGCCCACAAACTCTTGGTGTTACATCTCCTCAGGTTAGGGTTTTGGTTGTTTAGGGTTTTCTCTTATTGTTCAATAATAAAAATGCCCTTGAGCCTCATTGTAAGACAGTTCAGAGGAATGTAGCCACCACATCTCTGCTCAGAGATAAGCTACCATCGCCATGGCTAGTTTATTTCCATTACTATTTGTAAGCATATTTTAGTATTTTACATTAATGAAATGAAGTATTACTTCCGCTGCATATCTGTGTTTATGGTTATCTCTATAATTTGTTGAGTTCCTGTTTAAGTTCGGATCAGATATACCAGTTAACTGGTTGAACACATGAAGTTTCACCCCCTTTCTCGACCTCCTACTAGTTCCTCCAACAATTGGAACTCGTTTAACTAACATTAACTCAGTTTAACTAAATTAAACTATTACAACTGAAATTAAACTCAGCCTAGGCTCCTAAAATTTAGGAACCACTCTACATGACTCAAGTTAGGCCCTCAAATCGAATTAATTGAGCCAAATTAGTGAAATTAACTTAGTTAACTCATTCTTGTTGTCTCATGATGTGGAATTACAATTTTTTGCTAATTTAATTTAAGGGAAATTTAAATCAGGATTTTCTTGTTGCCATTTTCAACATGAAATACATGAAAACAAGAAACCATCACCCATTATCAAAACTTTTATAACTAAAAGTGCTCCTGGTGGCAACCTTATGGCATATGCTAACTCCATGAAAAACTCCTCAATTCCTTTGAAAAGGCCCAACACCCATATGCTCTCTAAGATATTCAAAATGCTCCCCTAGAGTGGCTTAGTGAATATGTTTGTAATTTGTTCATATGAGGAAACATACTCCAACCTTGCAAATTTGTTGACCACTTGTTCTCTTAGAAAATGATATTTTATTGGTATGTGCTTGGTCTTAGAATGAAAAAATAGATTCTTGGAGATGCTTATTCTGTTGGAATTTCTGATAATTCTAAACAAAACCGAAAAAAATAACAATACTCTATTTTAAAACAGTGGAAATAAAAATCGTTTACGGAATACGGTGTTTCAGAAACGCTGAAACTGGTGTTTCAGCAATGCAGTTTCGTCAGTTGCTGTTTGCAATGTATCAGCAACGGTGTTTCAGCAATGTTGAAACTCGTGTATCAACAACACTCTGTTTTGACGTCAAGACTATTTTCTGGTTACGGTGTAACAACAACGCACAAATAAAACTTCTATTTATAAACAGTAAACCAACTGATACAAATTCGTCTTCCTCACATAGAGGGATTTTCACAATTGCTATTACAAAACATCTTCCTCTTAACAGAGGGATTGACCAATTTATGCTGAAGAGCATCTTCCTCTTTAACAGAGGGATTCACTAGTCTACGCTGAAAAGCATCTTCCTCTTGACAGAGGGATTTCACAACTGTCTATGCTGAAAAGCATCTTCCTCTTGACAGAGGGATTCACCAGTCTATGCTGAAAAGCATCTTTCTCTTGACAGAGGGATTACAACAGGAACACTTCAGTTCCACAAACCAATTTCTCACTATCTGAAAATCACAGTTTCAGCACTGTTGTGCGTTACAAAAAGGACTCTATTTCATTCTTCTCTCTTAAAACAGAACTGCTGTTCATTACATTTATATGTTAAAACATATTTGACTTTAAACAATAAAATAATACAAATATCTTATGAAGCTTATCTGCGTATTGAATGCAGCAAGCGGTGATGCCTTTTCAAGAAATGAAGTCGGCTGTTGCAGGGGAATTTAATGCTGAGAATTTAATGCACATTAATGTGCAAAATATCAAGCACGACTTTGAGGCATCCAAAAGTCTGGAATATCTATAGCAAATTAGATTTCTGTCCAGCTATTTATGTTGTAGTTGGAATTAAATTCCAACACTCCCCCTTAATTTCAACTGCTGGGTTTTTCTGCATACCCAGGCATTTCCTGAAATGATCAAAACTTTTCTTTCCCAATGGTTTTGTCAAGATGTTAGCGAACTGATCCTCTGTTCTGCAGTGCTGCAAAACAATCTCACCATTGTTAACCAATTCATGTATGAAGTGAAATTTGGTGTCTATGTGTTTTGTCCTTTTATGAAAAACAAAGTTTTTAGACAATGCTATTCTGAGCTATTGTCACAGTAAATGGTTGTGCCCTTTTCTTGTTCATGACATAAATATCTGAGAACTCTTCTCAGCCACACTGCTTGGCATGCTACTGCTGTTGCTACCACATACTCTGCCTCTGCTGTTGACAAAGACACAACTGGTTGCTTCTTGGAAGCCCATGAGATGGCTCCCGATCCCATATGAAACACATATCCCGATGTGCTTTTCCTATCATCAACACTTCCAGTCCAATCACTGTCAGTGTAACCTGTCAACATGAATCTTTCAGAAGAGGAGTATAAAACACCAAACTCCTTCATTCCATTCACATACCTTAGAATCCTC
Source organism: Pinus tabuliformis (assembly GCA_031772625.1). Classification (NCBI taxonomy): domain Eukaryota; kingdom Viridiplantae; phylum Streptophyta; class Pinopsida; order Pinales; family Pinaceae; genus Pinus; species Pinus tabuliformis. The sequence goes on from CM062805.1 coordinate 266,529,129, forward strand.
TTGGCTGCCTGCCAATGAGTCTCTTTCGGTCTTTCTATAAAATCTAGAGATTAAACTCACAGCGTGCATAATGTCCGGCCTAGTTGCAGTCAAGTACATAAGGCTGCCAACTATTCTCTTGTACAATTTTGGATCAAAATCCTTGCTGCTGTCTTCTTTGGTCAATTTCAACCCCATTACAGTTGGAGTCACAGCTACCTTGCTGTTCTGCATGTTAAATCTCTTCAACACTGCTTCTACATATTTAACTTGAGAAATGAAAACACCATTTTCACTTTGGTCTACTTCAATTCCAAGAAAATATATTAAGAAGCCCAATTCAGTCATTTCAAATTCACTTTTCATGACTGCTTTAAAATCAGCAATGAGAGAAGCATCATTGCTGGTAAAAATCAAATCATCTACATATAAAACAACAATAAGAATCTTACTGTCATTCTCCTTTATGTAGAGTGTGGGTTCACCATCACACTTATCAAACCCATTCTCAATTAGATAAGCATCTATTCTGTTGTACCATACTCTTGGAGCTTGCTTCAGCCCATAAAGAGCCTTCTTCAGTTTGCAGACTTTATGCTCTTGGCCTTCAACTTCATAGCCTGGAGGTTGTTCAACATAAACCTCTTCTTTTAACACTCCATTTAGGAATGCAGATTTAACATCCATCTGATAAATCTTCCATTTGTGTTGTGCTACAATAGACAACATTGTTCTGACTGTTTCCATCCTTGCTACTGGTGCAAAGGTTTCATCATAGTCTTTGCCTTGTTGCTGCTTGTAGCCTTTCACAACAAGTCTTGCTTTGTGCCTGTCAATCTTGCCTTTAGCATTGCTTTTGGTCTTATAGACCCACTTAACTCCAATGGCATCTTTGCCTTCAGGGAGGTCCACTAACTCCCATGTTTTACTCTTCTCAATTGCACCAATTTCTTCATTCATTGCTTCAATCCATTTATCTTCATTTACAACATCTTCAAAATGAACTGGGTCATCAACATGACAATACAAAGCGAATAATGAATTCAGACCGATATTGTTACTTACCTCTCCTTGTTCATAAATCTCATTCAGATTTCTGAATCTTGGTCTTCTTGGCGTGCTTGGAGTTCCATTCGAACTTGAGGGTATTTCTGATCCCTGTGGTGTGGTTGGAGAAGCACTTCTTTGACTTCTCAAGGCTGTTCGAATTCCAGCTTGTGGTGTGGTTCGTTGTACTTGCTGTGTTGGAGGAGGAGCCACCAAGGAAGGATTATTTGCTGCTGTCCCTTCCTCTTCTTCTTTGTGAGACACAATTGTCTTCACATTCACTGTCTTCTCTAAGCTTTTATCACAAGCTTCCTCCTCAATGAACTGAGGTTTTACTGTCTTCACTTTCTCCATGCCTTGATAGGCTGTCTTGAGAGTTTGCCATGCTTCTCTGGATGTCTTGGCTGCTGCTATCCTTGGAAACACACTCTCATCCACTGCTCGATACAAGAAGTAGAGGGCCTTAGCATCCTCCTTCTTATAGTTCTTCAACAGCTCTTTCTCTGCCTGAGTTAAGCTATTAAACTCATTTTCATTTGCTGGTTCTTCAAAACCATCTTCAACAAATTCCCATAAATCTTCTGAGAAAAGCAAAGCTCTCATAACTATTGCCCAATAGTCATAATTTTTCCCATTAAGTAGTGGGAGCTGAGTATTAAAAATACCCATGCTAGTGCTGGTGCTGGCCATTCTTGCACTCTTCAAAAATACTTGACTGTGTATTAAAATAACTGACTGTCTTCAATAGTAACACAGGAAAAAAACTTTGAGAAATACCTTGACAACGTTTTCACTCTGATGGATAATTTGCTGCAGCAAGAAACCTTCCTTCAGCTTCTTTGACATCTTCAAAGAGCTTGGGCAAGCTCTGATACCATGTTGGAATTTCTGATAATTCTAAACAAAACTGAAAAACAGAACAATACTCTGTTTTAACACAACGGAAATAAAAATCGTTTGCGGAATACGGTGTTTCAGCAACGCTGAAACTGGTGTTTCAGCAACGCAGTTTCGTCAGTTGCTGTTTGCAGTGTATCAGCAATGGTGTTTCAGCAATGCTGAAACTCGTGTATCAGCAACACTCTGTTTTGACGTCAAGACTATTTTCTGGTTAGGGTGTAATAGCAACGCGCAAATAAAACTTCTATTTATAAACAGTAAACCAATTGATACAAATTCGTCTTCCTCACATAGAGGGATTTTCACAATTGCTATTACAAAACATCTTCCTCTTAACAGAGGGATTCACCAATTTATGCTGAAGAGCATCTTCCTCTTTAATAGAGGGATTCACCAGTCTATGCTGAAAAGCATCTTCCTCTTGACAGAGGGATTTCACAACTGTCTATGCTGAAAAGCATCTTCCTCTTGACAGAGGGATTCACCAGTCTATGCTGAAAAGCATCTTCCTCTTGACAGAGGGATTACAATAGGAACGCTTCAGTTCCACAAACCAATTTCTCACTATCTGAAAATTACAGTTTCAGCACTGCTGTGTGTTACAAAAAGGACTATGTTTCATTCTTCTCTCTTAAAACAGAACTGCTGTTCATTACATTTATATGTTAAAACATATCTGACTTTAAACAATAAAATAATACAAATATCTTCTGAAGATTATCTGCGTATTGAATGCAGCAAGCGGCGATGCCTTTTGAAGAAATGAATTCGGCTGTTGCAGGGGAATTTAATGCTGAGAATTTAATGCACATTAATGTGCAAAATATCAAGCACAACTTTGAGGCATCCAATAGTCTGGAATATCTACAGCAAATCAGATTTCTGTCCAGCTGTTTATGTTGCAGTTGGAATTAAATTCCAACATATTCCACTTGTGTTGTCAACCATGATGGGAAGAGGATCTTGATACTCAATATGCATATATTGAAGAGTTTTCTCCATCCATATTATGTGTGTACAACAAGAGTCTGTTACTATGTATTAAGCTTCAGCAGTGTACAAAGAGATGGAAATATGTTTCTTTCTTTCCCAAGAGACCACATAGTCTCCCAAAAAATGAGTTTCTCATGAAGTACTTTCTTTGTCATCAATACTACCAGCCCAATCTGCATCGGTAAAAGTAATCAAATTTAACTTTTTACCTTTGGGATACCATAATCCATAGTCAAGAGTGCCTTGAAGGTACTTGAAGATCCTTTTTACAACATTAAGATGAGTCTCCTTGGGATTAGCTTGAAATATTGAGACCAATCCTAAAAATTGCATGATATTAGGCATAGAAGTAGTTAGATACAATAAGTTACAAATCATGGAATGATACATGGACTAATTTACCACTGGTGATTCATCACCTTTACTCAATTTACATCTAGTTACCATAGTAGTGCTCATCGGTTTGCAATCTTCCATGCCAAATTTCTTCAATTTCTCTCTAAGATACTTTGATTGAGAAATGAAAATTCATTTATCATCTTGAATATCTTGTAAACCAAGGAAGAAAGTTAACTCACCCAACATTGACATATCAAATTCCTTTTGCATTTCTTGTGAAAATTTGTGGACCATCTCCTCCAAATCTCTCCCAAAGATGATATAACCTACATACACATCAATTATTAGAAAATTATCACCTTCAAATTTGATATATACATTTCCATTGGTGGATCCCTTTTTGAAGCCTTACTATTGTATCTGTTATCTAGATTTATATACCAAGCCCTTGTAGCTTGTTTCAAGCCATAAAGGGCCTTTTTCAACCTGCACACTAGATTCTCATCATCACCCATTAAAAAACATTCAGGTTGTTTTATATAAACTTCTTCTTCTAGATCAACATTCAAGAAAGTTGATTTAACATCCATTTGATAAATATTAATTTTCTTGTAGCATGCAAAGGCCAAAAACATTCTTATTGCATATAATCTAGCTACTGGTGCAAAAGTTTCATCAAAGTCAATACCTTCTACCTTCTACTTGAGTATATCCTTTGCACACAAGTCTTTCTTTGTTTCTTACCACCTTTCCTTCTTCATTTAGCTTGTTATTGAATATCCACTCGGTTTCAATGATGTTTTTGTCCTTTGGCCTTGGTACAGGCTCCCATGTGTTGTTATTCTCAATCTAATCTAACAACTCATTCATTGCATTGACCTAGTTTTGATCTTCTCTATCATAATTGAAGTTTTTGGGCTCTATTTGAGGAAATAATGAAAAATGTGCTTGATTGAAGCTATCCAACAACTTCCTCCTTGTTTTCACTCCAAGCTCTTTGTTCCCAAGAATTTAATTTCCGGGTGCTTATTTTGGATGTGACTTGGGGGAACCTTCTTTGTAGTGGAGGTCTTCCTTCCTTATTCCTCTTCTTCATCCTTTTCATAAATTTCTTGGTCCTCATATTCTATAAAATCATGATCAACTACAACATATTTGGAATCATTAGATTTAGGCAAAGCTTCATCAACAACAATATCAATACCTTTAATTATCTTTTTTTCTTTCTCTTGTTGTAGCATTCGTATCCTTTTCCCTAGAAGGAATATCCAAGTAATATTCTCTTACCGACTCTTGATTCAAATTTTCTAGGTTTGTCTTCAATCCTATTGATGTAGCACTTGCTCCCTAAAACTTTGAAGTGGTCAAACTTTTGTTGGTCTTCCATTCCAGAACTCATATAGATTTTTGTCACTATTAGACCTAAGAAGAAATCCATTGGCCAAATATATTGTTGTTTGAGCTGCTTCTCCCCAAAAAGTATCTACAACACCAACCTCATCTAACATAGCTCATGCAATATCTTGGACCAACCTATTTTTCCTTTCTACTACACCATTTTTCTATGGTGTTGTAGCTATGGAGTATTTCCTCTTGATCCCATGCTCCTCACAAAAATCATCAACTTCCTTGGACATGTAGTCACCTCCTCTATCATATCTAATACACTTTATCTTCAAATAAATTTTATTTTTCACAAGAGCCTTAAAATACTTAAATTTGTTGAAAGCTTCAAATTTCTCCTTCATGAGCACAAGGTGGCTCTAATGAAGTCATTAATATATAATATGAAATATCTCTCTCCTATTGGAATTTTCTTCTTTGCAGGATGACATATATCTGTATGCACTAGCTCTAATGGTCTAGTTGTAGAGAACTCCTTGGATTTGAAGTGCTCTCTTGTTTGTTTCCCGAATTGGCATGACTTGCATATTGTGCTATCCAACTACAACCTTGGTAATCCTCTAACTGCTCCAATGTTACTAATTTTAATTAGGTTATCAAAATTAACATGACCCAATCTTCTATGCCATAGCCAAGATTCTTCTATTTTGTTCATGCAACAACTATTCCTAGTGTCATAAAAAATATACATGTTGTTATCAATTCTAATAGCCTTTGCCACCAACTTTCCTAATTTCGCATTTCTGATCTCGCAATATTTATATCTGAATATCACCTCATGCCTATTATCAGACATCTGACTCACATTGAGGAGATGGTGTTTCAATCCATCAACATAAATCACATTTTGAGTTTTGGTCTTCTTGTCCAATATAACTGTTCCTTTTCCTTAGATGGATACTACTACATAATTTCCAAAACTAATGTTGCCTTTATAGTACTCCTCTAACTGCAAGAATTTGTTGTCATCACTAGTCATGTGTTTGGAGCATCCACTATCAATCAGCCAATGGTCATGTTGATCATGAGCTATCAAACCAAGCTCACAATTTTCATAATTTCCAACCTTCTTCTTCCATCTTCTCACATCTTTCTATTGAATATATTTCTCTTTTGTGTGTTTCATAAAGGATTTTGGAAAGTTAGATATGCACTCACTAGCTTTGTGACTAAAGTTATTGCATCTGAAACACTCAATCTCATTAAATAGTGGAGAAAAATAGTTATTTCCATTAGCATGCAAGAATTTTGGTCCTTGAGAAGAACATCTTCAATCTACAATTTATAGCCTTGTGTCCAAAATTGTGATATGAAAAATAATAACCATAAAATAGAGAAGGGTACCTGAATTTTTGTTGCCATGAAGGAGGAGTGGAATTTGAGGATCTTGCATGCTTTAATTGCTATTTTTATACTAATTTGTTTGCAACATAATTATATTGCACTCCCTTGTTGGTTTCTAAAGCATTTTCTTGATTTTACTTTCCTTTTAAAACATCTGCATAACTAGTACTTGGTTGATCTTTGACATTTTGTTGAAGAGATTTGAAACCCAATCCAATTTTATATTCCAGAGATCTTTGCATGTTAAGAATATCTTGCAAATTTTTAGGACCATTGATGAATTTTTGATTTAGACACGCTTTGGTTTTTGCTTTTGATAGACCAACCCTTAATGCAACAATTTCTTCGTCAAGTTTGTGGAAAATTTATTTCCAATCTTCTAGCTAATTAGCAACCACATTTTCTTTAATTTTTCCTTCTTCCATTTCTCTCTTTAGACAAATAATATCTTCTTCACGAGTACATGCATTTTTAGCCCCACCAATATTTTTCTTCAAAGATTCATTTTCTTTCTCCAACTCAACCATATTATTTTGTTGAATTACAATTTGCTAGAGAAAATTTTCCTTGAATCTCTCAAGCCCATCTAACTGGGTCTTCAAAGAATTATCAGGCAAAGGAAGTTTATTCTCCTTTAGTTTGCGTATTTCTTCTTTCAACAACTTGGTTTTGTTTCTAGCCTTGCTTAGCTCATCAAGTGCAACAATAGGATCAACTTCATAATATATCTCTACATCCTCAAGATTTGATCCATATTTAGACTCAAAAGCCATAAGAACACATTCATTATGCTCTTCTTCTTCTGATTAAAATTTCTCACTATTATCTTCACAAGGGCCACTTCCTTCTTTGGAATAATAACTCCTTTTATTTTGGGTTTTACCTTTCCAAAATTTCTGAGTCTTATCCTTCCCTTTTTTATCCTCTTCTTCTCCTCATTTTCGCTTCTTCTGAGTGGACACTTTGCAACAAAATGTCCAAATCCTCCACAATCAAAGCACTTGAAAGGAAACTTTTCTTTATACTTTCCAAAACCTCTCTTTAATTTCCTGGAAAACTGAGCAAATTCTTCATCAGATTTAGTATTAGATTAATCTTCCTCTTCCTTAATTTTCTTTGGAAGTTTCTTGAACTTTTTGGTGATATATTTGATATTTTTGGAGGCCTTGAACGGTGCTTCACTAGGCTCAGTTTTTTCTTATGCAATGCGCATCTCATAAGATGTAAGGATTCCAGGAGATTTCTCCATAGTGAGAGTGGTCAAGTCAGACATCTCCTCAATAGCAGAAACCTTAGGATTAAATCTTGCTGGTAATGACCTAAATATTTTCTGAATATTGACTTCATCTTCAAAATTTTCATTTATGATCTTAACTAGATTGGTCATTATTTCAACTCTTCGAAAGTACTCTCCAATAGTTTCTTCTTCCTTCATTCTTAAACTACCAAACCTCATTCTATAGGTTTGGAGTTCTTATTTCTTCACTTTCACATCACCTTCATAGCTCTTCTCAATTTTGTCCAAAATTTTTTGAGCTAATTTATAATGCATGAATTTTAGCAGCTCATTCTTACTTAGCCCCGCCAAAATAATGTTTCTGGCCATGGCATTATTTTGAAACATCTTCTTTCCGTCAGGGTCCAATGGAAGAACATCAGGAACAACATACCTGCACACCATAGTAGAATAAACATCAACACCTAAACTCATGAGGTGCACATGCATTCTCATCTTCCATAGATTGTAGTTAACACCATAAAAAACTAGAAGCTTCACATCATGGCCAACCATTGTCCCTTCTCAATCTCTCTTTTCAGTGGTCAAGTTGCAACAAAGTAGCTGAATCTGATACCAATTGTTAGACATAAGTAATATTGAGAGGGGGGGGGGGGGGTGGTGAATTGGTATTACGAAAATATTATAATAATTTATGCAATTAAAACATATTCATAAATTCACTTCAAAAGGATATAACAAGATCATACACTTGCACAAGAAAAGCACAGTCAATCATCACATGTAGACACTTGAATTTTAGGTGGAAAAACCCACTCCAAAGAAAAAATCCATCGAACTGTTTGCTATTTCTTATTATCCATTGCTTCAAAATATTCTCATTTACATTACATCAGCTAGCCACCACTAGCAATGGAGCACCCACTCCTTGACTGAAATAAGAAATGTCGGCCACAACCAACATTAATCAACTTTTGAGGTCTAAAATAGGCCTCCTAAAAAAATGTACAACCAAAATAAACTTTATAAGAACTAATAGGATTCAAGATGATGATGTCAACCATGGGGGATGATTCACCATTTTTGGGGTAAAAAAGTAAAAAGATTAAAAAATAATAAAATAATAAAACTACTTTTTCAACTTGTATTTTCAACTTATCTCCCTTAATTTTTACTCAAATTTTGCGTGGGAGTACTCGTTGGATGCAAAATTTAATTCCTCATCTAAGGAGTACCCATATTTCATACTTTTGATGGTCCCTACTACACGAAAAAAGAGAGATACATGAAAAGACGTGATTGCAATCACGTTTTTCATGTATTTCTCATTTTTCGTGTAGAAGGATCCATCAAAAGCATGCAATATGGGCACTCCTTGAATGAAGAATCAAATTATGCATCCAATGAGTGTTCCCGCTTGAAATTGAGTAAACCCATAGGGAGATAAGTTGAAAATACGAGTTGAAAAGGTAGTTTTTTCTTTTTTCCCTCTAAACTTTGATGATGTAATCTAATATTATTTTATTATTTCCACTATTTTTTTATAATTTCCCTAGGAGGCCCATTTTAGACCTCAAAATTCCTCTAATTCTTGGAGCACCAACTCTTGCAATAAAAAATCAACATGAACTTAGCTTGAAGCCCCCACTCCTAGTACAAAAAATTATGCAATCAAGACAATATGATTTAGAATTGAAACATTGGTGCACAATACAAGAATAACATCAAATAAGAACATCCAACAATCACAACTCCACACTTCAAATGAGAGATCAAATATCCAACACACACTACCTTCAAACTGATCTTCAATCTCTACACACAACTTTGAAAACCTGCCAATGATTAATTTTTGAAGCACACTGCAACATTGAAGCTATAAATTCTCTGCTATAATCACTAGTTTCTGCACATTCTCTCCATGCACAGTCACTCACTCACACTACTAGAGAACCAACCAAATGAGAAACTTGTATTCACATATTTTAATTTTTGGAGATGGTTAAATTAATAATTGCCTTAGGTGATGGAGTACGTAGAGATTCTTTTCACACCCTCAAATTCATCCGGATCAGTCTTCTTGACTAGATCAAGCCACTCACACCACTTAATGATGGATATTTTCAATTTTAACCACTTTCTAGAAGTTCCTCAACCTTTTCTGACCTTTACATGGAAAATTCCTTATAAAACCATCAAAAAAACAAATAAAATACATGAGATGCACGAGAAATCTAGAGAAAAACACTTCTAGGATGTATAAATGGGGTTTCCTTCACAATACCTGTGTTTGTACTTGATTTTCCTTCACAAAACTTGTGTATGCCTCTAACAACTGAGTTTTCTCAAGATTTTTGTACTTGGTACATTGAGGCGACCTTCTCCATTAATTTGTAACATCATTACACTCGACAAAAATCTTAAAAACATGTTTATGACTCAGTACAAGACATCAACACGACTTCTATCAAGCTTGTAGCTTAGCTTCAGATGAGAGCTTGATACATCATGACAACTCTTCTACAGACTTCCTGAGATTATGGCAACATGAAATCCTTCAAAAAGTATACAACAGACTCAAGATGATAAATAGTTACTCATGAGTACATGACTTACAATAGGTGACATTAATGGAAACAAAAACATGCCAACATAGACAAGGTGGTGGCTGAAAACTAGCTTTCTAGTGTTCAACACATCCTTTTTTTGTAATAACAATCTTATGATTTTTTTTCTATTTCACCTATCATTGGTTTGCTGATATTAAAGGTTCAACATTTTTGCTGAAACTAAAACCCAATGTACGTGCTACCACTGGAAAGCCAAATATTGTAGGCTTAAGTGTTGTTGTTGATACACAACCAAACGTACCTACTAACCACCAAATGTTGTTGTTGATACACAACCAGATGTACTTGCCAACCACAATATGTTTTTTTTGATACAACCTAAATATACCTTCTAACCATCAAATGTTATCACTATTGAATTCTTGTTTTTTATTAATAATCTCTTGTTTTTACATTGCACTTTGCTAATGATTATACCATCATTGTTGCCACTATGACCACATGGGAAGGGACCCACCAAGGACAATTTCCATGAACCTGCCATCAAGTTCCTCCATATGAGTCAACACTATCCTGTCACCCACTATGTCATCATGATTGGTAAGCTCATGCATGTAAACTTATATTATTTACTCACATTACTACAAATAATGTGTGACTTGACCATCCTGTTAACATGGCCAAGGATGACCTTCATTTCAAAGTTGTGGGGGGGGGGGGTGGATACGTATCATACGTTTATATGATGCACCATAAACACTGCAATTTAGCATTATGTTAGATAAAACTTTTCATGCAAAATATCATTTCCAATTATACCACACTGCTACCATTAATTTGACAAGACCATTTCAAAATCCATCCATATTATCTGCACCACCTTCTAATTATGGCATGGAAAAAAATTGATTAATACCCTTATGTAAGTAAAACTTTCCAATTTATGCGAGCTCAGTTTCCTCCCTCCAACAAGAAATTGCATGCACGATTGTTGCACCTATAACAACATCTATGAACTAGTAATTAGAGCAATGAGAGGAACAATTGTGTGTCATGAACCAAATTCTATTAAGGCATTAAGCGATCATCCAAGATTTTATATGATATTTGAGACAACAGGTTCATTGGTGTACTTCAACATAATGAAAGGGTTTAATGAAATATTTCCTTAGAATTTGTATAGAATTTGAATGCACAAGTTTCAATGGTAAGAGGAGTATAGATAGTTTTTATAGAGGAAGTCATTTCCAGGGAGATGACTTCACCTCAAACATGGATGCATTGGTTTAATAGAATGGCTCTAGTTCTAACCTCCAAGGCCATATTTTTATGAGAAGGTGAGTAGATAAGGACAAGGAGGATGAATACATGCAAAAATAATACGATATTCCCCCTTCTGGTAAATCTAAATTTGACCTTTTGTCTCAACAAGTTAATGAATTAAGAAAGGAAAATAAAAATTTAAGAAATCAACTTGCTATGGTTTGGGATAAATATCAAACTAAGAAGAATTTAGGATTAGAAACCCTACTCTGAAACTAGAAAAGTTATAAAACCATTATGTAAAGTGTGTGGGGAACTTCTTGGAGAAGTTGGTTATATTGGGGATAAAGTTTAGAAGCATGTAACTATTTCAGTAGGGGTATAGGCAGGAGAGCATGGAATTTCGGGTTGCACCACTAGAAGCTATTGAATATGCTACTACCACACAAGAATAAACAATTTAAGTAGAGTGACCCAAGAAGTTTTAGGCTACAACATAAGAACCTGTTGAAGATGTTGCTACCACATAAGAACTAATAGTTGAAGCATACTAACTTGGGGAAAACAAAATTGTTGGTACACAAGAACCTACCTACAATGCTATTTACACATAAGACCCAGTAGTTGAGGCAGTATAACTAAAGGTAAAAGTGGAGGAATTGGAGAATATACAAAAACATGTCAAAGGCACTGCTATAATAGTTGTAGAGATAGTACGACCTAAATATAAGGAAAATTTGGATTCAATATGTTAGTGTCGGTATCTTCATCCCTCCATCAGTGATCAAAATTTCTCTTTTTGCATGCATAATAGGTGTCTCATCTGATCAGCTGCATTCCATTAGGATCATGGATCATCTGATGGTAGTGGTTCATTATCAAAATTTCCCTCATGGTCTTTACCTGCTGGCCCATTTTAACAAGTTTAAGTCATTTACAGTCATTTTTGTCATTACATTTGCAAAAGATCACTTTTAGGGTTTTAGGTCTCATTAGGTCTAGGGTTTGCCACCATGGTCTTCAAAAGCTCAATAAGAGGTTAGCAGGCACATGAGGATGTTTAATAAATTCATAAAATCACAAATTCTACTGATGATTTGCTCCATAAAGGGTTTTTACCTCAAAACTCTGTTTTGAGGTGAAAACAGGGTTTTTCCATTTCATGTACAAATTTTATGTAATTTTATTGTTTTCATATGTAATAAAACATCATCTGCAGCCCTAGGTAACCTTGCTAAACTCCAGCACTCCAGCTATTGCAAAGAGACAAGAAAATCCAAGCATTAGTCCATCAAATGACAAAACAGAGAGCCAAACTGCAAAAACAGGGTTTTTAAAAGCAAAGTGAAAAGCAACTTTAGAAAGTGGGTTTTCTAAATGAAAAATTAAAGTCAGTTGTATATAAAGGGATCATTTGTGTTAGAAAACTTCATTTGTGCTAAAGGTGAGAGAGAACAAGAAGAAAATCGTGTTTGAGGAGAGAAAGGACAAAATTTGCAGCAAAGTTCAAGTTTTTTCTTGGCGCGACGCACCTGGGCATTGGCGCGACGCACCTGCTAGGTGCTACATACTTGGGCGTTGGCGTGGTGCACCAGTCAGCCAAGCTCAAAACTCATCCCATCGATTTTCCAAGCCTATAAATTTTGCAAATAAAATCTGTTCAGGTAAGTACATCCTCCCATTTTCCATAGCAAGAGGTTTTGTCATCCTTGATGGTGTTTTGAATGGTGAAAAATCAAACCCTAATTGCTTCAAGGTTGCCTTGATAAAACTGTCTAGGGTTTTGTAGTTTTTTTCATTCTTGCTGCTTTTACTCCCTTGCATAAGTTTCCCACATCCCATCCCACTGCACTAAACTCCTCTAATTCCCTTCCCCTTTCCTTCTCCCATTTACACTCACCTTATCCCCTATCACCAAACCCTAAGCCCTATACCTAACTCCCACTATTCCCCAAACCCTATCATTCCCTAATAACCCTACAACGAGCATCAAAACCTTCCTTTCCACTTATATTATTAGTCAACCCATCAAATCCCAAATAATAAAACAACAGTCGCTATTCTTGAGAAAATCCCTTCGTACTCATCATTTTACACTATACATTTGCAAATATGGAGACAGATTCAACTTATGAAAGGGATGAGGAAACTATGAGTGATTCCTCCCAAGAGATTCATGCACCAAGAAAACCACATAAGGGAGGAAAACACATCCAGAAGGAGCCCACCACACTCACAGAGTTACAAGCTTGCCCTCTTGCAGTAACATGCTTTAAACATTAGTCTTGCTACCAGTTATGTGAGATGCTGGAGAGGGTGAAATACCACCATGAACTTGCTAGGCTATTTTTCATTCATCTTCATAATGGCCAGGTGAACTTAGCAGGTGTTTCCTTCACTTTGACACCTGAAACCATAGCTGCAGCAACAGGTATTCCAAATGTGAGTGAACAGTGGAACAAAGGTCAGCTTGTGGGCAAAGAGCATTATGAGCCTTATGTCAAGGCTAGTTATAAAAAGCAAATCAGGAGGGTCTTTACTTTCAGATACCTACATGACACTTATGCTCCACTCATGAAGCTCATTATCAAATACTTCACCTGTGAAGGGAGATTTTCTCGCTTGTACACTTATCATGTTAGATTATTGATGCATTTCACTAGAGTGAGGATGATGAACCTCCCCTAATTCATATGCAAGAATATTGAGAAGATGGCTACATTGGTACAAAGGAAACCTCTTCATCAACAGTTCAATAGCATTTATCATTTTTCATTGATCAAAATTGTTGTGTTGCATCAGCTGAGTTTGTTGAATGTTTCATGGGATACTTTCATTTCACATGAGGTTTTCAAAAGCCCTCAAGTGACCCCATCAGTGTTTCAAGAGAAAGGAGGGCCTTCAAATCAGAAAAAGGTTCATGAGACTCAAATTACAGGTGTGCTAGTATTTTTCACTTATGAAAAGGGCACAAGGAGACTATTTGCAGCTGCCAAACGAGTATTATCTCCACTTGGGGTGGAAGGGGTCTCATTTTCTCCATCAGAGCATAGACAAATGCTATCTTCACCCAGGGTGAAAGGGGCTTTGCCTTCTTCTTCAATAGAGTAGGTACAGGATAAAGGGAAGCAACCATTGCATGATGAAGGACTTTCTAAAGGTCAAGAGAGAGATTTTGTTTTGATTTAGGAGGAGGATACTGATTTGATCTCCAAAAACTCAAGGCTCAAGGAGGTCATTAGAGAGAAAGAAGATGACATCCAAGACTTATCCCTTAATCTTGAGAGGGATAAGTGGATTATCAACTTCCTTGAGCAATAAAACAAGCAATTGGAGGACAAACAAGAAATCTTGGAGCTGCAAGTCATTAAAGAAAACTGGCAAAAGTCCAAGAGGGCAAAGGGCAAGTTGATTGAGCAAAAGGACAATGACCGGGAATATGTGTTGGAAAAGGTGAATATGCACTTGGAGAAGCTGCTTGAGAAATCCAATCAAGAGAAAAAGATGTTGCGTCACATGGCTTATCACTATTTGGTACGAAACAAAACTTTGAGAAGCAAGAAAGAGAAAGATAAGCTCAAAGTCTTGGCTAAAGATTCATTGGGCTAGCATAGCACCTGACATAGATCACTCATGCCAAATTTCAAGAAATTTGGTGAACTTTTAGTCATTTTTAATTTTTCATGGAAAAAACAGGTTTTTCCGGCAGGTGCGTAGCGCCACCTGGCGCTTGCTTTTGATAGGGACCTCCTTTTGAAGAGAACTTGGCATTTTTGGATTCCTTATGAAAATTTATGTATGCTTAGAAATTACTAGGAAATTTTGACAAGTTTTGGACCTCCAAAAGGGCCAAAAGCACCTCAAAAATGCCCTCTCTGCCACTTTTTGGCCACACAGGAAGTAGTCTTGGGAGACTACAATTTTGGAAGGGCAAATGGACTCCAAATCAAAATATTCAAGTTGTTCCAGAAAGTAGACTCACAGGGCTTTTGAACGAGCTATCCTACACCTGATTTGGACCTTGTGAAGCCTTCCAAAATCAGCTTGGAAAAAGTGCAACACACAGAAAAAGAGGTGCTACGCACATGATGAAAAAATGCCAATTTTGCTCAAAAACTCTGTTTTTCGCCTAGTTTTCTTCTAGTTTGACTTTTGATCTCTTATGGTAAAATTCATGATGTGAAATGATGTAAATTGATGTATTGTGATGTAAAAATGATAAAAATTGACTTGATAAGGTAGATACATCATTTGTAGGTGGTTTAGAGTTGAATGAATCAGTTTCCTAGGTTTAAGAGGCAAGTTGTTCCACTACCTATTTTTGTGTTCCTAGTTTAGATATGGTTGAAACCACCCCTCTTCTCATGGATTAGACCCCTGATGGATAGCACAGGTGGTTTGGAGGTCTATATGATGTGTTTTTTCAGTCATTTGTAAAGGTTGGATTCTTGTGAATGCTTTGAGCACTATTGTACATCATATCTGCAGTTTGGCAAGGAAATAGACCAGGGTTTGCAGAATTTTGTGGGATTCTTGTGGAAAGGTGACTTAGTATTGTTTTTCCTTATGTAATTAAAGTTATCATATGTTTATGTGTGCCATTATCTCTCTCTCTTTTACTTAACTAAATGAATCAAGTATAAAGGTGGAAATCATTGATGTTGTAGTGCTCTACCTTAGGGTTTTATTGGTTTTACATGTTTTCTACTATTTGAAGAGGACTCATGACACATTCATGCCCTCTCCAACTTCTTACCAGTTTGAAGACTCACCGTTACATCTAATCTGAAGTACTAAAGCATTTGCCTACCTCACCCCACAGAAATCTCTGCAAGACTGAGTTCATTCCCCGGACCCAAAACTGCCTTTCACATTTGATCCAACAATCAACCATAAAATTCAATCAAACTCCTCTGAACATATACCTATCCTAGAATTAGTCTTTACATCAGTCATCTCAAGCCTCATTTGCTATATTTTCCTAGGATTGACAAGGAGAGAGCCCTCTCCCGACTTGGTAGGGCTAGCTACCAGGTTAACCGTGGTTTGATGTTACCCTAGACCTGCCTTTCTCAGCCTGAGGTAGATTTAGGCCATAACACAATATTTTACTTGTTGAATTGGGAAAATAGAGACGATTGACAGTGTCATTGTAGGAAGGAATAATTTAATTGAGTGAACATATAAAAATTGTCCATGATCTTAAGGAATTTTGGGTTGAGGAATTGATGCTTCAAATATTAAAATGGGATAAGGTCAAGGAGAGAGAAATACGGAGAAGGTGCAAGTGTAGGAGATGCAAGGGAAAGTTTGACAGTTACAAGAAGACAAGAAAAAGATGAATAACCTTGCACATTGTGTATTGAGTTGCAGGAGACCCTCTCGCTCCTATCCTTTGTTCTTACAAGAAAAAAAATTCCTTTTTTGATTAACAAACGTGAAAGAGAAGAGGCCACAAAAAATGATTAATATCAAATCCTTCCTTGAGACAATATAGTAGACTAATTTTGTAGAGCATCATTTGCTGTGTAGATTGTACCAGCATGACTTTGCTTTCGTTAGGGAAGAACTTTGCTTTTTCTCCTTATGTAGGAGACATATAATTGAGGAAATTTACTTCATTTATGCATAATCAAATCAGCTGGAAAGAATCCCATGATACTGTAACAACAAACCTGGAATGCATGCCACTATATATTCGAGAAGAGCTAGGTTCCACTGCATAATATTAAGAACATATAACAAATTCTTACAATCTCCAGAGAGAAGGGATAAGGTTTTTGAAGTTATTAATAAGGTCCTAAAGCATTTTTCTAGGAGCTTTGAGTTGATGACACAAGGTGCATTGGATGGAAGCAAGTTAAGGTGGGAAATATGTGATAGAAAGTTGAAAAATGAAGGCCCTTATTGTTTCTAAAAGTTTGTTCATGCTATTTGTAGAGTTCCTAAGTATAGAAACCATATCAGGAGGCATGGGCCAAGTTGAATTGGGCTAAATTTTAGATTTCCATTGATTTGGTTCCCTATACTTGAGTATTAGAATTTGTATTAGTTGAATCTAGAAGATCTAGAGATGTGGTGGCCAGATTTAATTATTACTCAAGGTTATAGGGATTTCATAGATGATATAGCAATATCCTATAGTTTCTCTAAACTACACTCGTAACATGCACTAAAAACTCATTGAAGGGTCTTCATGATGACATGCAGTTTATTCAGTTGGGGGGATATGTTGGGACATGGAATTTACATCCTTTTTACCTTCATTTTTCCATATTTTCCACCATCTTTACCCCTATAGTAATACTTTGTTACTCCATTAATCACCTTTATTTACTAATATGTGCTACTCTCTTATTTCACCCGAGTTTATGTAGTTTTTCTTGTATTTTGATAAGAGGTTCACTGTTTTGAGTGATTTTATTAATATGATTTACAAAGAGGTTGTTTTAGGATAGTCTGGTTTGTTGGATTTTGCTAGTTGTATGCTATGTTGTTTCTCTAGGTTTTGCATCGTCGATACTCTAAGACAAGATTATGTTGACACTGCTTCCGTCGTGTTAATACTCAGTTATACAATAATCTATTTTCTCGAAAGCAATGTAGGTTTTAATCCTGTACAAAAATTACCTGCAAATAGATTCTTAAAACATAAAAATATACAATGGTGAGAACATAAAATATACACAAAATTTTTATCTTGGAACCCAAACTCGGAAAACCAAATTGATTTTTCATTATATTCCTTTCAATGTTTCAATATATTATATACATGTTAAAGCATTCATAAAAAGCAATCCATTAACCCTAGATTAGAACATAACCATAGTTCCCTTGACCGGATCTAAAAAGTACAATGGGAAAAACCATCATGCCCAAAATCATGCTCAAAACCATGGGCGTAGGTCTGCCCACCATCTTTTGGTCTGCATAAAACAAAAATCCCAGGGCACTGCCCCAGACCCCGTGCAAGGGGATACTGCCCCCCTCCAAACCCCCTAGCAGGGGGTGCTGGCACACCCCCTGTTGCGCTCGACACAACATAATAGTGCCTAGGGATAGTCATGGAAATAATATAACACATACGCAAAAAATACCAACATGAGTCAACATAGGCTGTCACTTGGTCGTAATCAACTTATACTGTTGTGCCAACAACATGAACTACTTCTTGACAAAAAAAGAAACTTGGCTATGATACTTATGGTTTTCTATTGATGACATCCCGCTATTTGGAGATACCATTATAGCATTATTCTATTCTCAATAAACTAGTTGTAATCTATTATGTAAGACTCAATTTGGACAACATGAGAATCGAGAGATTCTCATAGTTAAATGTGGTTTCAAGAATAGATATGATGTAATCTATATGAGAAGACACCCTCTGCCTCAGGCGAGGGTGATGAGAATATTGTATTTTTTGAGAGAATGTGTATTTGCCATCCTTTTTTGATATTAATGAAACTCTTATGGTTCGTGGCTTTATAATATTTCACTAACATAGTTTGTGAGTTTTGCATTACCAACTCCTTGCTAAGGAGAACATGACCTCCTCTTTAGTAGGGATTTTTGTGATAGTAAGGCAGTGTAGTAGTGTGCTTAATTTTCTATCAATTGTATTTCATGTTTTTTGGGCGCAACCCAATTTGGACTAATTTTGGTAAATACTTTGCATTTTGAGGAGTGCAGTGGGCGCACATCAAAGCAGTTGGGATATACAATGTGGTATAAGGACATTGGAGTGGGTTGAAGCCCTCCTTTTTGTAAATATAATGTAATGTTGTAAAAGATGAATGATTTTCGGACCATCATAGATTGTTTTAGGGAGTCCATGGTATTTTTATGATATATCCCTCGATGTAATAGTGTATATAGGGATTAATAATAAATAAGAGAGAAATCACATCTTGTTGATGGGTTTTATCTTTGTGATCTGTGGGTTGGGAAAGAATGAGAGGCTCTGCAGATGAGTGCATAGAGGCCTGAGTCTATAGCTGAGTGCGCAGAGGCCTAAGTCTATAGCTGAGTGCGAAAGTCAATCATTGTTTTTTGTATAGGAATTATTATTGTAAGAAACAATTATTGTGGACATAGTCCCACATTGGGATGAACCATGGTAAAATTGGTGTCTTCATATGTATATTTTCTTATTATCTGTTCTAGAGTCGCAATTTATTACAGTTGCATTTTATTACTACGTAGTGATGATTATGGGTTTATATGATATGTTTATGTGATTAAATGAATGTACCAAAGTGATTTAGTGTAAGAAAGAATAATAATACCACATCTCACATCCCTCAAGGCTGCAACAACCTAGTTCTATATCTTCCCATAGTCACTTCAGGTGAGACTGAGATCTGCTTGTAGTTCGTTGTTGAAAGGGCTAGTGATTCAGGGTTTTGTTGGTGCACAATATAGATCAAACCCGGGTCAGCCCAAATCATAACCAACAAATGATTCCATTACCAGGACTGAGATATGTTTGAGGGATATATTTATGCGACATTCGTTGAAGAAGGATAATCAAGATTAGCTAGAATCGAAGGAGCGAGAATTTCTAGATCAAGAGAACATAAACCATCATCTAAAGTATGAAGCTTGGTTACAAAGATATATTTTCATAGATCAATACGAAATTTTCTTCGCATAATTTCCTGTTGAACTATACAAGTGGATGTCAAGATTGACTAAAAGAAAGACTTGTTTTAAAAGTGGAGAACCTACGATGTGGACTCTTGAATTGATACAACAACTCAAGAGCACTGGCAATAGGATTTCAAAGGATGTCAATTTCTAGATTGGTAACATCTTAGGAGGATTCATTACTGAGTTCCCGTAGGATTGACTATGTCCTACAACGAAGTAGAACAACGATTCTTCAAGGGATCTCGAGGTAAGTATTTAAAATCTTTGAAACTTTGGATTAAGATGCTTCTATGTGAAAAATGAGTTTTACGGATGTATCCAGATTGTTAGTTTACTTATGTTTGGAAGAAAAGAGAATAAATTTGAGCAAGAGATTGGAACAATGCAAAGTGGAAAAAGATATAGAATAGATACTAGAAAAAGAGCTCATGGACAAGACCCAAAGACCTTTGTAGAATATATTCCTTTGTTGAGTGGATCTGAAAGTGAAAGAGAAGAAAACCACCCTGATAAACCTCAGGTAACTTCACAGTATTCACCTTCCAAGCCTAAGAGCTCATAGAAGCCAGAATTTAGCAATAGCTAGGGCATTTTTTACTCTCCCTCTCCCCCTACCCCTCCCCCTCCTATCCCCACCCCATCCCCCTCCCTTCCCCCCCTCCCCCCCCCCTCCCTTCCCCCCCTCAAAGAAGAAATATGGTTGATGATATTAGCTTCCTGTTTTCAAAGGAATTGGGTTGGAAGATCCATAATAGTTTTGGTTTTTATGTGAAGATGTATGAACCATGAAGAAGATCAACAATGAAATATAAAGAAATTGTAGCTCATTACGATGCTTCGAGATAGAGAATTGACATGGTATATGAAGTATTCAAATAATTAGATTAGAACATTTGTAGATATTAAAGTAGCATTGATCAGAGAACTTAAGAAGCCAAAGTCCGAGTCATAGTGCATCACCGAGTTAAAAGAAATTAAAAAGAAACATAGTAAGTTTGTTTGGGAATTTGATCAGGCATTTAAGGAATCGTTGGATCAAGTCATATTTGAAATATCTCTGTAGCAACATCAAGAATGGTTTATATTTGTGCTGCTACCACATATCAAATTACCATTAATGCAACAAAAGATAAAAAGTCAAGCCGAAGTTCTACAAATTGCAATGAAGTTGGAAGCTTCACCTATAGGAGATACTAATGTAGGTATGCAACAGATTCATAGTCAGTTGGCAAGCCTAAACTTGTAGATATAAGATATCATGAAAAGAAAAGAAGTCAGAGAAGAAGTAGGGTGTACAAAGTGCAGATCAGAGGGCCATTCTAAAGAACAATGTCTTATCTTTAGGGATTACATGGTTAGTGGGGAACTGAATCCTTTAAACGTAGGATCTAGCTTGTTGTGCAAGATATGCAAGACCATAGGCAAACATCATTTATAAGATTGTTACCTGTTATAGAAATATGTGCAGACTCCAAGGAACCTATATTCCAAATTCTGTAGATCAGGAGGACATGATAAGAATAATTGTCGAGCTTATGAACTAATGATGGAGCGCAGTGCTAGCACTTATAGAATGCAAGAAGAAGAAAAGGGACATGAAGGCAGTGGACAGATCATTTGCTATAATTGTCGCCAGGCAAGTCATTTTGAGAGAGATTGTCAGAACCCTATAACAACATGTAAGTAATGTAAATCCTTTGACCATGTAATTGAATAATTCCCTGTACTTATGGAAAATATGCAAGAAAAAAGAATTAGCAGTTGACATAGAATATTCAAATGATTACTACTTAAAGGAGGACCGATGAACCTCGAATTAGTATTATTACTAGAAGTGGAGCTACGACTGGAAGTGATAAAGCAAACAAGAAGAGATAATCTGAAATTACACAAGTTAGAAAAACTATTGAGAAAGCTCGTATTGTTTATATTTAGAAGGTAAAAGAAGTATTTCTATAAGCAAAGTGAAGCTTTATGGATGTTGGAGCTTCGACCTCTAGTGTACAGCCAAAACAGGAAAATAGCTGTGAAGTTTCATCAACCTTCAACACAGATTCAATCTTAGACACAGAACCAAGCTTCGAGACATGATCGAGCTCCGACACATGATCAAGCTCTAACACAAGACTAGGATTCAGCAAATCAAGCGAGTAGCTTAAATACTTTTCTACAAACTTGTATGAAATTATTAAGAGATCAAAAGCCTATAGAAGGGCTTTAGGAGTTGATAGATTCATGTGCATCCAAAGAATCATTGCGAAGTGAGATGCACACAATCAATAATTTTCATCAACAATATACAACTAGAAGAGAGATGAGGTTTAGTGCACACATAGGAGTATACAAGATGGCTCAGGTTATCCTTGATCTAGGATCTGATGCTAATGTCTTAATGAAGTAGACATGGAAGTTAATGGGTAAGCCAAAGCTACAATGGTCACCTATTAAGTTAAGGATGACAAATCAAAAAAAGATCTTGCCCTTAGGAAGACTACTAGGTGTAATAGTGGACATTGAAGGAGTTCACGCTACTGTTGATTTTTAAGTAATAGAGATTGTTGATGACAGTAACCCCTATCTTGCATTGCTTGGAATTGATTGGGAATTTGACAGTATGACTATAATTAATTTGAAGAAGAGACATATGATATTTTCATTACGTGAATTTTGAGGTCTAAAATGGGCCTCCTAATAAAAGTGTACAACCAAAATAAAATTTATAACAACCAATAGGATTCAAGATGATGATGTTAACCATGGGGGATGATTCACCATTTTTGGAGTAAAAAAGTAAAAAGATTAAAAAATAATAAAATAATAAAACTACTTTTTCAACTCGTATTTTCAACTTATCTCCCTAAGATTTACTCAAATTTCGAGTAGGATTACTTTTTGGATGAAAAATTTAATTCCTCATCCAAGGAGTACCCATGTTGCATACTTTCGATGGACCCTTCTACATAAAAAAAGAGAAATGCATGAAAACATGTGATTCAATCACATTTTTCATGTATATCTCATTTTGCATGTAGCATGGTCCATCAAAAGTATGCAACATGGGTACTCCTTCGATGAGGAATCAAATTCTGCATCCAATGAGTGTTTCCGCTCAAAATTTGAGTAAACCCAAAGGGAGATAAGTTGAAAATACGAGTTGAAAAAATAGGTTTTTTCTTTTTTCCCTCTCAAATTTCAAGATGTAATCTAATATTATTTTATTATTTCCATTATTATTTTATAGTTTCCTTAGGAGGCCCATTTTAGACCTCAAAACTCCCCTAATGAAGGGAATAATATGATAGTGATTTTTCCTTTGGAACCATCAGAAGGAGAAAGATATACATAACTAGTTAGAGAAGAATAGTGTGCAATTGTATAGAAAATATCTATTAAATAACAACAAAGGAACAAGATTGGGTTAACCCTATTGTAGAAGGCAAGTTGACTTGAGAGCATGATAGTTTTTGTACCTCAGACTCAGAAGAAAAGTTGGAAAACTGGTAGAATAGGCTTCATGAAGTATCCAAAAGGCATTGTGCAAGAATTACCAAATCAATTCGCTGCATGATACCTGAGGTATGTAATCTACCTTCTTATGATGGCTTGGGTGATACAACTACTTTTCTTGATGATTATGAAGAATAGGTTCTAGAGAATCAAAGGCTGTTAGATTTAGATATAGCCCTGAAAGATACCCTTGCTAGATGGTGGGGTGAACACAAAAATAATATAGAAGGCTGGTAAGAATGTCAAAGATTGATATGGATAAGGTTTGGACATATAGATACAAAAATAGAGATAAAATATGATGGTGAAACTAATCCTAGGATGCATATCTAGCTATGCACTACAACATGGAAGGAGATTCCACAACAAGAAATGGTACGTGGATTCATTCATACATTAGAGACAATCCTAATAATTGGTTCTTAGAAACAAATATTCAACATGGCACAGTAAATTAGGTAGATATGGTTGATGGCTTCATATTAACATTCAGTTATGAGGATGATTGCCCATACATAGATTTGGTCCTTTAGACAATTAAGAAGAGGATCTTTGAGAATGCAACTCCATTGACATAGAAGCAACTAGATTTGGTTGCACAGATATAAAATGCACTATAATGTTATAACCTTACTGTAGAAAAATAAAAACATCCTCACAACATCAACATAGCATAATCAAAAGGATACTGCGAAGTAAATGGACTTCAGTTAGAGATACTAGATATAACAAAGCCACTAAATACTAAGAAGGTGAATATAGGATCAGATAAGGAACCTAAGTTTGCAACAATCAAAGACTATTGGGATGAAGAGACAGTTAGGAAAGTTACAAAGTTACTTTGTGAATATAAAGAACTATTTCCATGCAAGTTTTTAGAAATGAAGGGCATACTAGGAGACCTAGGAGTTATGAAGATTCCCCTTAAGCCTAATTTGAACCCATTCAAACAAAGACCTTACAGGTTGAACCTGAAGTATAAGGAGAAAGTAAAGATAGAGATTGATAAGATGATAAAAACAAGAATTATTGAGCCAGTATAAGAATCAGAATGAGATAGTGCTATGGTGGTGCAAGAAAAGAAAACTCAAGGAGAAATCAGGATCTGTGTTGATTTGAGAAAGTTGAATGTTGCATGCTTACATGATCCCCTCCCTACCCCTTTCACAAATGAAGTGCTAGACAATGTAGGAGGTTAGGAAGCTTACTCATTTATAGATGTGTTGATGGTGCTGGACCCGTCAACATGTCAGGAGATCTCCCTGGTAAGAAGTCCCTACTAGACCTCAGACAATTTGGTGTAGGAGTTCCAGTAGTGGGTCGTACGGTATCGCCTTGACCACAGTTGGGTGCAGAGGCAAGTATGATGTCCCTATTGGTAGAAAGGGTGTGACATGTACAACAAACCAAGGAAGGTGCATGAATGGTTCTAAAACACAGAAGGTGGAATGAGTGCGCCCCTTGGAAACCTATTAAACACGCAGCTTGAAAGAGAACACATGAGAAAAGATGCATCAAAAACTTGAAGGAAGGTGAACCAATAATGGAAAATGATGTTTAAACCAACAACACATTTCAGTAAGATTCATACATATGTATACAAAAAGAGTCTATACATACATGCGTAAGCAAACATATACATATATCATTAGAGTAAACAAGTTAATTGAAATACAATAACAACATATGCATGAAACATGTTGGCTCTATTATATTAAGAAGTGAAAGTTCCAATCATACAGTACAACCATGACCAACCACTAGTGTTGATAACGAAATATTATAGTCATTGTCACCTTCTCCTTCAAAGAGATGTACTAGCTCTGCATTGTCGAGAAGCCAAGGTTCATTACAATACTCTCCAAGCTTTCTCTAAGATACTCCTATCAGAAGCTTGGCTCACCAAAAGCCTCTACAATGAGTTATGAGGTACTATATATAGAAAAGGGTGGGGTGGCCATTAACATTCCCCTTTGTTACTATTCATCTACCATCATGACTCTTCAACTACTCTATGACTATTACATTTAACTATCGACACTTGAACTTCCACTTGACAAGATGTTACATACAATCTGCACATGTACCCATGTGAGACAAAATAGGCTTGAGCAAGTTGTGCAAGATATTACTATGAATCGGACAACTGTGGGAAGACCAACGCTTCGACATCCTAATGATGATCGACAGTGGCAAACTGATGTGAAGCTTGGTAGTTTTCGATGGTGCCCATGTACTCTATGGTGACATCTTTCTGGAAATGAACTCTTGCCTTTGTTGCATATGGGTACACTGCTTTTGCTCCTCTATCAACTCATCAAAGTATGAGTCTAGCTCCATTCGGACTTGTCCCTTTGTATTTGCCTCAGTGAGTGTCCCAATAGATGGGATCACATCTGTGCACACAACAACATCCATGCTTCTGAACACCCGTGCATGGGAAGCCTGAAAACTAGTGATGAGCTGCATGAGTTCTTCATAGTTCTGGATCTGACTACAGATGCATGCCTTCAACTCAATCACCCTAGGCTTCATCATCTTGGGAAAGTGTAACGAGGCTCTCTTGTATCTCATTGTCCATGTTTGCATGCGGTCGACAACAATATGCAAGTTGGACAAGATACATGCTCTTCTAGCACAATGTTGCTGCCAACCATTGAGATGGAAAACTACCTTATGCAAGATACCATATCTGGAATACAATTCCCGCATGATTGTCTCAAGGGATGATACTTCATCCAGTATCACCTTCTTCAACTCTGCTTGGGCAGATGTTGTAACAAGTTCTCCTCCCTGCTTGGCCATCTGTAACTCCTTAACCATTCACTCATTCTCTACTATCAAGAAGTGAGACTCAAGCTAGTGGTTTCAGCATATGCTCTGGTAGCATCGGCCAATGCTGCTGGATGCTTGCATGCATCAGATACGATCACTCATTCCTCAAATTGAACAAGAGATGTGTGGACATCTGGAATATATACTCTGTGAGATTGCACAACTCTATGCTATGAATCATCGAATGATATGTTGTGCATCTCTTCTTCTGGATTGTCTCCAAGGATCTCAATATCTCCTTGGTCACTCAGGACTTGCTCTGCTTCCGAATCTGATGAAGTTGGTCAGTCGACCTCTTGGTGCTAAGGCATGAGTTCGATGTCTTTCTCTAACTCTGGCTTCTCCATCTTTGTATCCACTTACTCAAGTACTCATTCAATCTCTTGAGTGAAGTCCTACACTTGCGACTTCTCACCCTGTTTGCTTTGTGCCAGCTGCTCGGATGAGTCTACCACCTGTATGGGTGTAGTTTCATCAATATGTGCATGTTGCACCCCTTTCTTTGTCTATCCCCACTGCACTACCTTCTCCTATCTACGTAGCTCCCATTCCTTCTGGATTTTCTCCTTCAACTCTTGCAACTCCTTCACTATTTCCTCCATCCTCTATTTTTCTCTCTACCTTCGCATGGTCCTCTTGTTGCGCTGTTACCTCTTTGTCTCTATTGCTAAACATGCTTTCTCCACAATTGGGTCTACTTTGAAATTGCATCATTTTTTTGCCTTTGCGCTGTCGACAATATTCCTCTTGCCTTTTTCGCACACTGATATTTTTCCCTCTACTACTGATGTTGTTGGTACTCTCTTAGATGTTTCTTTACATTGCTTCACTAACCATTCCACAACGATGCATATCAGTAGATTGGGTGTGGAGAAGCTGTGACAATATCTCCATGGGTCTTCGTCAACCCAATGACACATCCCGTGGATCCACATAAATTTCACTCTCACGTAGTGATCCTTCACAAAGTAATGCAGGTCATATGGATTGAAGCTTCTGGTGCCCAAAGTGAATTTCTTGAACTCTTCTGTCTTAGCATCCGCATGCTTGAGATTTGGTATCTCGTACAACTCGATCCGCAATGGAAGAGTGGGCTAGGGTGCCTTCTTATTCTGGTACAGGCTAGCTAAAAGTCTTGCCGAGATGTGGTATGACACTTCTTACATGACAAGCTTGTCCATGGAAAACTTTGGCAAAACATGCAGAGGCTTCTCCATGCTATACATCCATATGAAGGTGCCAAAAGGTGAGGCATACCAATCTGCTATGTCAATCGGTGCCTCCATTGTTGCCTTTGACATGCAAGGTGGATCTTGCTCAAATATCATCTTGTACATTAGGGTGACAAAATGCTTTGAGAACTGTGTGATGACTCCGTGGAAGCTGCATTCTAAAACCAATTTACAATAAGTGTTCACAGAGGTTTTCGCCAATGTCTGTGCCCACCTCAAGCCTGGGAACTGCTAACAGGCATAGATTGCATCCAAGATGTAAGTGGACATGTGGATTTCTACTTGTTGACCTTTGGGTGGTTGTCGAGCTCCTGTTACATGTTCCTTCAGCCTGTGAGCCAACATGTCAAACCAATTGCATTATTTTCCTTCACTGGCCAGTTGGTCCAACACGATCACCCAACTCTGCGGGAAGGTCTCTGTGTTCTCTTGGCCGTACAAGTGACATGCAAAGATGACCAAGTATTGATATGCCTTCCATATTATATTTATCTTGTAAATCTGGTTGGGTGTCATCCTGAATTTCGCTGGCTCCTTCACCTAGTTTTTAAAGATATCCCTAGAGTTGGCATTGTTGCTAGGTATGCTGAAGGGTGTCTCCATGGTGATCACTGGATTCAGAAATTGGTACATCTGTTGATAGTCATGTGCCATGAAGGTATAAATCTTTGTCTCGCTGACACTGCTCAATACCATCATCTTAGGATCAGTGTGCGAGACGATCCAATATATCATGTCCGCACACGGGAATGCAGGATACCTACATGCAATCCCATACAGGCCAGACTTGTGAATGTTCACATAAAATTTGCGGTCTTGAAGATCTTCCCAAAATGTGCCTGAGAATGCATCATTGATCTCCTGTCATTTCAGCTTGATGTCTTTGTCTACGATCAACTTGGTATCTTTGTAAATCGGCAAAGTCATAGACACTCGCTTAACTGCTTCTCTAGTTGTGCTTCTGTCGGTGTCCTTTGACCCTACTCTCTTGAAGGCCATTGATCCTAAATTGCTGAGAGATGGATGAACACCTGCTATATCTAGAGACATGGTGACATGCATGGAAAAAAGTCTGTCAGTTAAAACCAACGCATCCTTGAGGACTGACATGCAACATACTTGGAGACTGATGGCAAGGATTACACAATTTTCACTGGGAGGCTGGGAGATTGACTGCCGGAACTATGCAAAAGGCAGCCTGGACTCTAGGGAGGCTATTTGACTATTGGAATTGTGCAATGCACAATCCAGACTAGCTTGTTGGGTGCTGAGATTGTGCAATGCACAATTTGAGCTAGCAAGTCATGCAGGCCCAAGGACTACATTGCGCAATTTTCTGGGCCAACAGACACTTCCTCTCAGAATTGTGCAAAGCAAGTTTGGATGACACTGTCTAGCCATATTTGTGCATTTTCTGGGAGGAAGGTAAAGCCTTCCCTCTCAGAATTGCACAATGATGTCCGGGCAAGGCAGAGTCCGGGCCAAGGTTGCTCAGACCCTTCGATGGGTGACTGAAAGAATATGAAGATGTGAATGTATGGCGAGACTAAGTGTAAGAAGGGGTGGATGATCATGCATGCAAATAAAGAATGCAAGATTCAGAAAACAGAAAAACATGAATGTGTGTGAAATGAGTCGCCGAATCGGTGACTGCCCGTGCAAAACAGTGTCATGCATGTGACAACAGTGAGATGAAAATGAAAACTGAAACAATGCTTGTACATGCTGATATGCATGTAAATGAAAACAAGCATTCACAAAAATCAAGCAGACAACACTCACACAAGCCAAAACATAAAAAGCAACAGAAATGCTGCAAAAGATAAGTAAAGTGGACTTACTCAGAAATAGCTGAGTTGGATATGTCAACAAATCCTGGATGTATTGTGGGATGTCAAAGCTCCAAGATCAATGTGAAGAATGAGTTCTAAAGCATTGAATAAATAAGTTTGAGGCTTATGATGCACATGCCACAAATCTAGGAAAAATCGACACTTGGAGGAAAGCTTCTAAAATAATCTTTGCATGTAACCTCCAACTACTAAAAATATACCCTAGAATCTAGGGATGCTCTTTGCATGTTTCTTTTTGCTATTTCGGGAAAAAATAGCCCATACATGCAAGTCAAGTTTTTTGCGTCCCGGGTGGAACTGGTCAACTTGGAGGCACATGCAACAACCTGCTTGACTAAGAGAGAATTTTGTGCAATTTCTGGGAGGAGATGGGCTGGCTTTCCTAGAGGGATTGTGCAATTTCTAGGAGGAGGAGGTGTCTGCTACCCAGAATTGTGCAATTTCTGGGCTGAGTTGCTATGTTGGGCTAGATTGCACAATGTTCCTTAGGAAGGTTGTTTGACTGCATTGCGCAATTTCTGGGCCCAACAGGCTGCCCAACATATTTGCATAATTTCTGGAGGGAAGGATGGTTCCCCTCCAAATTGACCAATTTTCTAAGGAAGATTCTCAGCAAGCAACATGCTTAAGTCTATAATGGCAGCATGTGAGGGGAGCGAAGCAAACTATCATGCACAGGCTAGCAAGCTGCTGAAAAACCAATGGATCATATGTACTTGACAGTGCAAGACATGCTACGAAGATGGTTGGTAGGGAGGATCCAAAACAAGGCTAAGAAAAATTTTTGGAGGCTTTTTATAGCCGCTAGAACACTTGGCGGCACACTAGCAGGGCTACAACTCTCTGAATGGACCTTGCTCATGAAAAGAAAGTCTAACACCTCTAGAAGTATTTTTTAGTTCTCTGTTCATCTTAGTTTTCACACTTGCTTGATTGTAAGATGTAGTATCTGCCAATCTCTTGGTCAATAGACACACATTCCAAGCCAAGCCAACACAACTATTCTGATTGGGGATGAGGGGTATATTGGTGCACAAGCTATATGGTCATCAGAGTTTTAGTTTCATCTCTAGTGTTGCTCCGTTGCAAGTAGGCCTGGATAGTACCCTGGTGGAGTCATGCTGGAACACAAGCATCGCTCCGCTGCCAGGGAGCCTGGTCAGTACCCCAAAGGAGTTACTTGCATCACCTCTTTGTGCAGGAAACCTTTCTCTCCTTTTGCCTTATTCATTTTTCATTTTTCGAAATTTTTCACATTTTCATTTTTGTAACTGTGCATAACACTTATTCATTTTAAAGGCAGAAGAGGGATCCTAAATTATTGAGAGAAGAAGAGGTTTCTCCTTCAGAGAAGTAGTTTATATATACCTCTGACGTGCTTGTTAAGGTTTCCTCCTCACCTCACTCTACTTGACTGAGATGACAAGGATTAACCCAAAAACGACTAACTAGAATAGGTGACACTAGTTAGTGCGCAAGCGTTGTGTTTTCACCAAGCTTCACTTCAAACAATATGTATTTTCCATTGACATATCATGGACTAAAGATAACAAGTTCTTCATATAGAGGCATGGTGACAGATAACCAAGTATTGATAAATTCACAAGTCCTCTTGTACTTTACCCATCTTGTCTCAAGGGTTTTACACGGTTTCATGTGAAACTAACCTATGAATGTAAACAAGCAAACAAACACAAAACAAAGCAAAAGCATAAGTAAATGCGTAAGCAAAATGAGTAAGCAAATAAGCAAGAAAACAAACAAACATGCAAGGTAAGAAGCAAACATGCATGCAAGAAAACAAACCAAAACCAAACACTACTCCTACTCCTAAGCTAAAAATGCATGGGTCTACTCACGTGAAGTGATACTCCCAATGTAGCCACTGGCGCATTGGTCGACCCATGTTGGTGAAGGCATGGTTTGTGAACAACACAGCTGTGTGAACCAGAAAACAAGAAAGATATAATAATGAAGACAAACACACTCCGAGCTTAAATGCGTCCACAGATAATAAGTGAGTGCAAGCGCATGTCCTGCGATCCATGGAATTACCATGGTGCTGTGTGACACTGTGTGCATCTGTTAAGCATATGCATACTCTTGACTATGACATGTAAGCAAACAAAAGAAACAAAGACAATTTGCGCCGTGTACGTGTGCTTTCTATGTAAGATTACTCCAATGCATGAGTAATGGGATCGTGTAGTTTGAGTGGAAGAAGATGATCTATGTGTGAGATTAATATTCAATGCCTACAGATGAGTGATGAGAAGCCTTGGGTGTTTCAAAAATTTCCTGATCGGAAGTGAAACCAACCTCAGGATAGCAAGGGCTTGACATAACCATCAGCGTGGGCTGAAGTGCCTTGACAGACTACGGGTTTCAAATTCATCGACAGCTAGATCATCATACACAAGTGGCTTCAAAAAATCAACTGTGATAGAATCATCATCGTGATCGAATACGGGGGAAAATAAATCATGACAGCTACGATCAACAAAATCAATGATTTCATCAACATTCTCATGATCTGATGAATCAAATAGAGGGGTAGATGAGAAGAGGAAAAATTCACCCCCTATGTTTCCAGAAAAGGTAGATGAAAAATCAAGTGGATCTTCAATGAATGATTTTTCCTCTCCGTTGTTGAATGATGAACTAACATCCAGTGTGTTTTGCAGATGATCAATAATGCATGCATTCGTAGACAGAGATACACATGAAAAATCAGGGATGACAGAAACACCAAAGATGTCAAGAAAACATGGAGGAGGCTCATACAGAAGAGAGTCATCCTTTACTGAGGATTGATTCTCAAGCTCCCAGTCATACTCTTCATGAATGATAGTGCAGGTTGGTTGTGAAACACCAACTCCGTCAATGGCTTGATCCTCATTCACATTAGGTGTAGAGTCCATAATGGAAAAACATAGAACAATACAATTCAAAGTATCATCAAAATACGAAGATGGAGGTTGAGGTACAAAATACATGTGACAACCCATGGGATTAGCAACCAAGTCTGCATGGGAATGGAGTGAAGTGATGTTGGGAAGATGTGATAGTTGAACAGAATTATGTGCATGTTCTCCCACATCACTCTGTGGTGGTAGAGTTGTTTGATGAGGGGATGACGGACAGTCACTTGTGACAATGATTGTGTCTGTCTATGATTATGCAGCTCCATCACCGAAGTATTCTGAGCGGGGATTGGGCTTGAACTTCTTGTTAGGATTGACAGATTTGGTAAGGCAATACTTAAATCTATCCACGATATACTGCAATTTCATCTGACTTTTTAGAGCTTGAAACTACAACAAACAGAAACCATATCAGTGGCAACAGGCATACCAAACATTGGAGAGCAGTGGCATAAGAAGAAGAAGGTAGAGAGGCATCACTATGAGCCTTACATCAAAGACAGCTGTTTGAGCCACCTCATGAGAGTTTTTCCATTCAGATTTTTGAAAGACGAGTATGCCCCGCTCATGAAATTGATCATGAAGTACTTCAGTTGTGAGGGGAGGTTTTCTCGCCTTTATGCCTATCACATCAGGTTGCTCATGCACAATACCAGGGTGCGGACGATGAGCCTCCCATTTTTCATTTGCGGGAACATAGAGAGAATGAGAAATTTCATGCAGCACAAGACCCCTCGACAGTAGCTTAACAGTGTTTATCACTTTGCCCTTATCCGGATTTTGGTGGACCATCAGTTGGGATTGCAGGGTATTGCTTGGGAGGACTTCATTTCCCGTGACTTCTTCAGCGCTCTATAGGTAGTATCAGAGGCATAGCATGAGGTAGGTGGTCCTTCACATCAATATGAGCGCCATGAGACTGCTACCATGCCAATATACATCACCTATCAGAAAGGCAGTAGACCTTTGTTTGTAGCAGCAAAGCGAGTGTTATCTCCACCCAGGGTGGAAGGGGCCTCGCTTCTGACATCAGCATCATAGGAGCAGGGCAGAGGTAAGGAGCTAGTGCATGATGAGGGGCCTTCAGGTGAGCCATCAGGTGAACGAGAGACATAATTCGTTCTCCTTCAGGATGATGAGACAGATGCAGAATCTACAAATGCAGAGCTTGGAGAGATCATTTAGGAGCAGCAATCGGTGATTGTGAACTTATCCCTTGACTTGGAGAGGGCTCAATGGAACATGAAATATCTGGAGTAGAGGAACAAACAACTTGAGGATCGACTAGCTGAGATAGAGTTGCAACTGATCAAGGAAAACCGGCAACACATCATGGCAACACAAGGTAGACCTATGGAGCAAAGAGATGAGGACCAGGTGTATGTTTTAGAGAAAGTGAACTTCCACTTGGAGCAGTGACTGGATAAGGCTAACAGGGAAAAAGACATGTTGAGGTGCATGACTCACCACTACATGGCCCGAAACATGAGCTCCAAAGCAAGAATCAGGAGCGTAAAGGCGAAATTGAGCAAAGCAACAAAAGAGGCAAAAGAGGCAAAGGAGCAAGATCAGCTTAGAATCTTGGCTAAGGCTTCCTTGGCACAGCATAACACTTCATAGGTAACATCCAGCCCAAATTTCAAGAAATTTGGGGAAATTTTGGTCACTTGGTAATTTTTTGGGTAAAAAATAGGGATTTCCTCCCTGTGCACCGCGCCAGTGGCACGACGCTAAAATTATAGGGCTCCAAACGAGTAATGGCTTGCATATTTGGATTCAGCATGGAAAATTATGACTACTGGTGTTCGGGAAAGATATTTGGGAAAAATCTAGGTCTCCTAAAGGTCAAAAAAC
Organism: Pinus tabuliformis; assembly: GCA_031772625.1. Taxonomy (NCBI): domain Eukaryota; kingdom Viridiplantae; phylum Streptophyta; class Pinopsida; order Pinales; family Pinaceae; genus Pinus; species Pinus tabuliformis. The sequence goes on from CM062805.1 coordinate 266,563,062, forward strand.
ACCCAAAAATGGCTTCTCTGCCACTTTTTTGACACACAGAAAGAAGTCTTGGGAGAATGGATATTTGGAGAAGAAAATGAGCACCAAATTTGAAAATTCCAATTGGGTTAGAAAGTAGACAGGACGGGCTTTCCAACAAGTCCACTTGGGCACATTTTGGACACCTGCAAGTGCCCCAAAATAGGCCCCAAAGTAGTGCGACGCACAGAGAAAATGGCGCGGCGCACAGAGGAAAAATTTGCCAATTTGCTTACGTTTCGCGAAATTTCGGGTCGTGACTTCTCCAAGTGGGCCCGATCATCTACACTTCGGTTTTTTGGCACCAAAGGTGGCATTTAAAGAGTTTTTTCTCCAGATTGGCTTCCATCCATGTGGTGAAGGAAGGAAAACGGTCACCCCAAGCGAAATGTCATGTTTGCAGCGCTGCGCCTGTAGCTGATGGTTGGCTCTTCATCTCCATTTTGCAATGATTCGAGTAACTCCCCAACCCTTGGGCGTTCTATCTCTTCCTCACACATTCTATATATTGTATGCAAGTTATTTGCAAAGGGTTGGTTGGCTTGTAACTTCTGGGAGACTATGGGAAAGAAACTTTGTTTCTTCACTGTGTATTTTTGACAGAGAATTAATGAAAGGCAGTGGCTTTGTTTCATGAGATTCTTGTGGTTGTGAGTGTAGCAAATGTGTCTCTTATGTTTTCATATGTATTTCGTTATGTTTCATAATTCCATTCATGTTCATTTCCAGTGAAATTTTCTGAGTGAGATTAGGTAGAATTCAATTTTATTGCTCTGCCTGTGGGAAAATTTCATGTTCAGTGTTTTCTTCTGTTGAAAAGGATTCATGTAACTATGCCCTTTTCACTTTCTTCAGCAATCTTTTCATGCCACGGTACCTCAAACTAAATTGTTACATTTTCCGTCTACCTTGCCTCACGGAATAATCTGTGCCTTTGCATTAAATTCTCTGTTCTTTGCTGAGCACTGGTCCCATAACATCCCAGAAGCTCGGTCATTCATGAAAATTATTTCCCGAATTCCTATTCACTTACTAGCCTAAGGTAAATATTTCATTGTAAGTCATATCAAACCCTTTTCGATCATCTATTCCCTGAGCGTGACTCGGAGAGATCTCTCTCCTGCTCTAGTAGGGCTAGCTACCAGACTGAGCGTGGTTTGTGGTTACCCTAATTTTTTCCTTCCTTCAGCCTGAGGCAAATTTAGGTGCTAACATAGTGGCGACCATACTGGGGAACAAACTGAAAATTGAATCCCCTAGTTTCATAATAATTCTAAGCTTCTGGACGATGAGCTTAGGATTGGAAAGGCTGAGTAAGTTGGTTGTGTCCTGTGACTTTTCTCAATAGCACGCTGGCTTCGAGACGATATACCAGAGCCAATCCAGACCCGGATCCTCCTCATATTTACGAAAACCCCAATTTGATTCCAAGACTCCTTCATCAAGAAAGCACCATAACTCCCGTGTTCAAGTCCCATTCATGTCTCGATATTTTTGAGTATCTTGAAGAACTTGAGTTTGACGAATGGTTTGAGATATCATTGTTTGAGTCTAAATCCGAAAGGGCTGTTGATTATACTGTCCCCAATCCGCAATTTCTTGTAAACCTCGAAACTGAAAGAGCTAATAGGTTAATTGATAATTACATTGCAACATAGCCCCAAACTCCAATTGCAAGCCCCTTGCAAACTGTGCACACTCCTCCAACACCTCCAAGGCCAAATCCACCGAGAATGATGGCTGCCCATTTCGCACCCCTTGTTCTACCCCAAGTTCTAGATGACATGCCAATGGATTATCAATGTAAAATCTCGTTTTTTGATGGCACTCTTAACAACATTACTGCTCAACAACATGTAGACAAAATGACAGACTTCTATGAACTTCATGAGATTGATGCAGAGAACGTGGCAATGAGGCTCTTTGTACAGACATTTGTAGGTGATGTGAGGAAATGGTTCAGAGGTTTGACGGCTGCAAGTATCACTACCTTGGCTGAACTACAAATACAATTTTTGAACCGGTGGGAAGTGAAAAAGAATCCCCTTCAAATTCTAGCCAAGTATGAACAAATCAAATGGAATGCCGGTGAGTCGGTCCAATATTATTGTGTTAGATTTAATGCAGTTTATAACGAAATTCCAGATCATCTAAAGCCACCTGTGGGACTAGCAATGATGAATTTTCCAGATGGTTTTGATGCTTACATGGCATACCAATTTAGAGAGAGAGAACCGGCCACAATGGAAGATATGCAGAAAATTGCGGTCAGCGTTGAAGGAAATCTGTTGTCCAAAAGAGCTAGAGCGAAAGCGGAAAAGAAAATCACAGTAAAAGAAGAGTCTTCTTCAATGGATCAACTTCTCAAAAAGGTAGAGCAGATGCTTGAAAGGGTAAAAATTGACAAGGCCGAGCCACAAGTTAGGAATCCTAACTTCCGTGGCCAGCAGTAGCCACAATATAGAATAAGACAAAGAGATCAACAAACCAAGAGTAGACAGCACAACAGCCGGTACAAACGCCTTTGCAACAGAATTTTTTGCATGGACCAGAGTTAGATGAGGACGAGAATGTAATGGGCAAAGAAAACCACCTCTTTACTCCAGATGAGCTGCCTACTTACATTACCAAAGAAGAAGAACGTGCCGTGAATTCAGTTGCACATTAAGACACTGATTTTATTCTAGCTAGCGACACTGTGTTGGAAGAAGAATCAGAGGAATATCAAAGGGGATATATGAATGCTCTGTCTGCACAATAGCAACGATATTCACTTAAAAACAGAGATGTTCCGGCCAAACCAATTCAGAGAAAGAAGGAGGTTGAAGCAGAAAAGAACGATTTATCAGCTACACAAAGAAAAGGAAAGGAGGCGGTTGGTCCGGAGAGCAGCAAATCAAAATCAGAAGAACAGTCACAGTAGCAAGCCACATCAAAGGAAAAGGACAGGAAAGAGATTCCAGTCAAAGAGGTAGAAAAGACTCCCACTTTTAGCTTAGAGAATGAGATTTCTAAGTTAAAGGTATCCATCCCCTTGATTGAAATAATGAAGAACAACAGTTATAGAGGACAGCTTTCTAAAATGTTGAATTTGGACCCAATGTCTGACATGGTAAATGTAGAAGATGATCATCTCGAAATTATTTTTGGACCAGCAGCCAACGGTGAGTCTCCTGATAGCGATGTGCCACCCTTCTATATCAGTTTACGATTGCATGATTTTGTGTTACACAATGCCATGTTCGATTCTGGAGCTTCTCACAATCTCATGCCCAAGGCTATCATGGACAAGCTTGGTCTGGACATCACCCAGCAATATCATGATCTCTATTCATTTGATTCCAGTAGAGTAAGATGTATAGGACTCATCAAAGACTTGGTTGTGAGTTTGGATCAGCTTCCTATGAAAAATGTTTTGATGGATGTGGTGGTAGCAGATATTCCTCCAAGGTTTGGCATGCTTCTTTCCAGGTCTTGGGTAGCGAAATTGAAAGGGACACTACAGCTGGATTTCTCCTGTGCAATAATCCCGGTGTTTGGACAAATGAGGAAGTTATATCGGGAACAAAAAATGAAATATATGATCACAAGCAAGGAGAAACCTATAAATCATCCTATTAACTATGTACATACAGATTTAGAGTCTTTTGTTTTGTTTTCAGATAGTTTAAATGAGATAGATAGTCAGATAGTAGAAGCAGATGACATTCCACAAATAACAGAAAATTTCAGAGAAATTTTGAAGAAAGAAAGACAAGAAAAGCAGGAGAATGTTAGGCAATCAGCTGAAAGTAATGGATAGCAAGCAGACAAGGCATGACAAATAGATTTACAGCACTTACAAGAGGAGGAAGAAGGCTTGTGGACCATGGATTTCGATGGAGCAGTAGGAAATGATGGCGCTAGAATTGGAATTTGGGTACGCAGTCCTTTCTCCGCCCTAAACAAAGTGCCTAGCAGCGTGAGGGTTTGCTCTTACAAGCTGGCCTTTGAGTGTTCAAACAATGAAGCTGAGTATGAAGCTCTGATTGCTGGCCTGAAGATTCTTAGAAAGTTGAATGCAAAAAGGATTTCGGTATATGGCGACTCCGAGTTGGTAATAAAACAGGTCATAGGTGAGTATCAAGCAAAACATCCTAGGATGCGGGCCTATCGTAATGCAGTTTTAGACATCTTGAAGTTATTTTCAGAATACACCTTGACATGTGTGCCTCGTATACAAAATAGTATTGCTGATGCTCTTGCCAAGGCAGTGAGCAGCTTGAAGATCCCCATGAACTCTAGCAATAAATTTGAAATCCATGTCAAGCATCGTCCAACCATTCCAGACAATCAGTGATATTGGCAAGTGTTTCAAGATGATGAGGAGATTAAGGATTTTATGCTAAACAAAGGCAAGTTCAAAGAAACCTCAATTGATGTAGAAAACGATGAGGGCAAAGGGAATGGTACAGATGAAGTGTAGATCAATGAAATGGACGTATTGCAGCTGAAGAATAACATCATTCCTAAAGGCTTGATACCTCTAGAGGAACTTTTTGATCAAGATGATGTAGCCCGCAAGCCAACATTGTAGCCAACAGAGAAGGGTGTAGAAGAAGTCAACATCGGTACAGCTGCCAATCCAAAGTTGGTAAAATTGTCCAAAGCATTACCGCCAAAGATCAAGGACAAATACATCAGTTTGATGGCTTCATTTGCAGATGTGTTTGCTTGGGACTATTCTGATTTAAAGACCTATGATACAAATATTATTCAGCACACAATACCCATCAAGCCCAATCAAAAACCATTTAGACAGAAGCTGAGAAGGATAAATCCAAAGTTGCTGCCATCTATCGAAAAGGAGGTAAACAGGTTGTACAAGTCAGGTATCATTGTGCCCATCAGATTTTCAGATTGGATATCTAACTTAGTGCCTGTACGCAAGAAGACCGGTGAGATCTGCCTATGCATTGATTTCAAAAATCTAAATAAAGTCTCATTGAAGGACAATTATCCACTGCGAAAGATGGACCATATACTTTAGCGAGTAGTGGGGGCATCTCGTATGTCACTGCTTGATGGTTATTCCGGATATAACCAAATTTCTGTCCATGAAGATGATAGAGACAAGACAACATTCACCACTCCATGGGGAACCTTTCACTACGACAAAATGTCCTTTGGTTTAAAGAATGCAGGTGCCACATTTCAGCGGGCAATGGACTTGGCTTTTGCAAATGAGAAGGATGTGTTTTTGGTGGTGTACTTGGATGATTTGACGGTATTTTCCAAATCTGATGAAGAGCACATGCATCACCTAAAAATTGTCTTTCAAAAGTGCAGGAAATATGGTCTATCGCTGAATCCTAAGAAGAGCTTGTTCGCCATGGAAGAAGGCAAATTACTTGGGCACATCATTTCAAAGGATGGCATTCATATAGACCCAACACGTGTGCAAGCAATTCAACAAATCGATCTGCCTAGGAACAAAAAAGAGATACAATCATTCAATGGTAAGATGAATTTTCTACGTCGCTTTGTGCGTAATATTGTAGAACACTTAAGAGAAATGACCAACATGCTTAAGAAGGACAGCCAAGTGAGATGGACAGAGGAGGCTGTAAAATATTTCAACTTGGTCAAATTGGCCCTTTCTTCAGCTCCAGTTCTAGTCAGCCCAGACTACACTCAGGATTTCATATTGTTTTCATTTGCTTCTGAGCACACTATGGCAGCAGTATTATTATAGAAGAGAGATGATCATGAAAGACCCATTGCATTCTTCAGCAGGGCTATAAGGGATGAAACTTTAAAGTACAACATCATTGAGAAGCAATCCCTAGCATTGGTGAAGGCATTGAAGGATTTCCGGGTATATATCCTACATTCTCACGTTCTGGCCTATGTTCCTAATACTGCTGCAAAAGATGTTTTAGTGCAGACCGATCCGAAAGGGAGAAGAGGCAAATGGATTGCAGCATTGTTGGAATATGATGTGGAAATAAAGCCCACAAAGTTGGTCAAAGGACAGGGGTTGGCGAAGCTAATGGCCGAATCAAACTTGCATGCCTTGGACATAAATCTGATCACTGCCATGTCTGATGAGAATGACGAAGGAATGTCAATTCAGGTATCCGAAATGTTTGCTTTGTCCCCATGGTATTCAGATATAATATATGTGCTAAAGAATCTGTCACCACCGCCCGGCGTGACTAGAAACAAAGCGAGAACACTCAAATTGAAGGCTGCCAAGTTTTGTATTTTGAATTCTGCACTGTATTGGAAAGATCCCGGTGGCATTTTGTTAAATTGTTTGGTAGAAGAGGAGGAAAAGAAAGTCATGGAGGATTTCCACGGAGGAGAGTGTGGTGGTCATCTTTTTTGGAAGTCAACATCGAACAAAATTTTGAGAGCAAGGTACTACTGGACTACTTTGTTTGCTGATGTGTATAAGATGGTCAAGCGCTGTCATAAATGTCAGATTTTCGAAGGGAAACAGAAATTATAGCCTTTGCCACTTAAGACTATTGAGGTGAGCACTCCCTTCCAGTAGTGGGGGTTGGATTTTATTGGGGAAATTCATCCCGCCTCTTCCGGACAGCATAGATGGATCCTTACAACGACGTACTATTTCAAAAAATGGATTGAGGCAGCCCCTACCAGACAAGCCACAGACATGGTAATCATTTCATTTCTCGAAAATAACATCTTGTCTCGCTTTGGTTGTCCAAACAAATTAATTATCGATAATGCAGCGGCTTTCAAATCGAAAAGGTTGGTAGAATTTTGTCATAAATATCACATAATTTTGGGTCATTCAACTGCCTATCATCTACAAGGCAATGGATTGGCGGAATCTTCGAATAAATCCTTGGTCAAAATCATAAAGAAGCTGCTGGAAATAAATAAAAAGAGCTAGAATAAGAGGTTGGTCCATGCGCTTTGGGCAGATCGGATCAGTCAGAAAAAGTCTATTGGTATGTCACCGTTTGAGATTGTTTATGGAGTTGACACAGTATTCCATGCCTCTCTTGCTGCCCTAGTGGTCAGAATTCTTCAGGAGGCCGACAGTGAAGAAGATCCCATGCAGAGAAGGCTGAATCAAAAGATCCACTTGCAGCAAACAAGAGAAGAAGTTTTCAAGAATACATCCAAATTGCAGGAGAAAATAAAGAAAATCGATGACAGAAAAGCAAAAGCAGATAAATTTCAGTTGGATGATGTGGTGCTGAAGTGGGATGCAAAGAATGAAGAGAAAGACAAGCACGAAAAGTTTGAAAATATTTGGAAGGGTCCTTTCAAGATTGCAACATATAGGGGTCAAAATGCCTTTCTTCTGAAGGAAATGAACGGGGAAGATTGTCCTGGAGGGCCGATCAATGGTTGGCTGCTCAAGCAGTACCACTGCTGATTGAATAACACTGCTTCCACTGTCATTGTAAATACCATTTTTATTTCAATTTGGTTTCAGTCTGTAAAGTTAGTTTTTGAGTTATTTCAATGTCAAGTTTGAGTCAATTTCTTTGTCATTTCAGTTTCGTAAATAAGTCAGAGTCCTGTGCTGTTTATCGAAATGATGACTCCATAGCCCAATGGAAAAAAGGCACTGTCTAGCTCCTCCAGAGATCTGTTGTTCTTGGCACCTCCAAGGAGCTACCATCCCCCATTGGAGCCAATGTTAGAGTCGGTCTGGTTAGCCCTCCGTCAGAGATCAAAACTCTTTGTGCATTTCAATTTTAGGTGTCCCGCTCCACTCACTCAGCTACATTTCACTAGGGGCATGCCAAGATCTGACATATAAAGTCATTCTAATCATTTCCCCTCATGTCTAGCTCCTGTTGGCTCAGGTGTTTCGCCAATAATCACCAAAGTCCATGACAGTCAAGGTCTGGTCCTTTACAGGACAAAGTCATTTTCTAGGTTTGGGTCTAGGAATTCATCAATTTGGTCTTTGAAACATGTCCAAAAAAGCCATGCAGGCTAAAGGGAGGCCCTTACACAGCTATGGTTCAAAGAGCTTCATCATCACGTGGATAGACTTCGACTCCTCTTCAAAACTCTGTTTTGAAGAAAAGTCAAACAAGGTCATTTATGACAAAATTTTCCAAAAAATCGCTAGTTGACTTTTTCAGATACAGTCATGGTTTCCGTGGCCAGATGCCCTGTCATACAGTCCCTGCAAAGATGTGCTGAAAATTTCATCATTTGAGCCAAAATGTCAAAGGGAAAGTGAAAATCAGTGTGTTCTAAAGTCAGTGAAAATGTGCAAAACACGACATTAGAAAAATGGGTTTTCAAGGAAGAAAAAATTAAACCCATCTCTTCCAAGGCTATAAATACATGTTTTTACCCAAATAAAAGGCATTGTGCTGCTACAAGACTTGGAGAAGACATTGCAAAGGCGTGAGTGTGAGATTGGAGTGTTTGAAGTGAGTGGGAGAAGGTTTTAGAGGGCGCGGCGCACATACCCAGGAGCGTGGCGCACTCATCGGGCACGGCGCACACGCAGCCAGCCCACAGTTGAAGGTTTACACAGGCGTGGCACATACAAAGCATGCGGCACACTGGGAATTGCGCGCGGCACACACAGACCAGGGGCTGAGAAACGTTGCCAAACCACCCCAAATTTTGGCGAAGGCTATCAAATCGATAGGTAATCCTTACGACCTCACCTGTTCATCAAATTTTATCAAGGATATGGTGTTTGTGAAGATGTTTGAATGTCACCAAAAAGCATAAGGTCAACCATAAGAAAATCACCAAGAAAACGATGGCTGGGGTTGTCAAATTGTGTTGTTAGTGCCAAGGTTTCACTCCCCTCACCTTTTTCCCCTCACCTATCATTTTTTTTTCCCATCTCCCCTTGGTCATTTTTCCTAAAACCCCACCCTAAATCACTACCAAACCCTCTCCCTATTCCTCCACTATTTGGTTAACTCAAAATCAACATAAGACCAGCTTATTGTGCAAGCAAGGCCGTGAAAGAAATGTGCATGGTCGAAGGGTTGAGGAGTCAAACGATTAGGAGTGACTTAGGGTGATTTCAGGGCACGCGGCGCACACACCAAGGAGCGCAGCGCACACATTGGGCGTGGCGCACACAGTGCCCATCCACTGTGTAAATCCGCCACTGGCACGGCGCACTCAGAGCGCGCGGCGCACTGGGCATTGCGCGCGGCGCACAGAGATATAAAGCCCAGAAAACAATTAATTTGCCTAAATTTTTTTGGATGCTCATCAAATTTGAAAGGTAGACACCCTACATCCACTCTTGCATCAAACTTGAAAGGAGTAGCATGGTTTTAGGAGTATAAATCAAATGCAAATTTTTTTATAAAGCAAACAAAGAAGACACAAAGAAATCATGATCCTAGGGTTTATGCTACAGTGACAGTGCTGCCAAAGTGTTTCAAACCCTACCCCATCAACATTATACCCAAACTACTCCCAAATCCCTGAAAAATCTCTCCCTTTAACCCCTATTCCCATTTCATCATTCCCCTCCTAATACTCCCTGTTTCATTGTCCCCTTGGTGGCAGATTTTCAGAGCAACTACCAACTTCATTGGAATTCAAGGGTAGCATAAAACTCAAGGTACAAACAACAGTAATGGCATTCGAAGTTTCATCAGAATATGAGGAGGAGACCCACAGTGATACATCTTTAGGAGAAACAGCCCACAGGAGACATCACCGAAGTGGCAGACATCTTAGAGATGAGCCAAACACCCTCACCGAGTTGCAGGCATGCCCTCTTGCTATGTCTTGTTTCCAACACTTAGCATGTTTTGAATTTTGTCAGAGGGTGGCAAATGTCAGAGTCCATCATGAGTTGGCCCGTGTTTTTGCGCTTCACCTACATGGAGGACAGTCTATCTTGGCTAGGGTCACTTTCACATTGACACCTGAAACCATATCAGTGGCAACAGGCATACCAAACATTGGAGAGTAGTGGCATAAGAAGAAGAAGGTAGAGAGGCATCACTATGAGCCTTACATCAAAGACAACTGTTTGAGCCACCTCACGAGAGTTTTTCCATTCAGATTTTTGAAAGACGAGTATGCCCCACTCATGAAATTGATCATGAAGTACTTCAGTTGTGAGGGGAGGATTTCTCGCTTTATGCCTATCACATCAAGTTGCTCATGCACATTACCAGGGTGTGGATGATGAGCCTCCCATTTTTCATTTGCAAGAACATAGAGAGAATGAGAAATTTCATGCAGCACAAGACCCCTCGACAGCAGCTCAATAATGTTTATCACTTTTCCCTTATCTAGATTTTGGTGGACCATCAGTTGGGATTGCAGGGTATTGCTTGGGAGGACTTCATTTCCCATGACTTCTTCAGTGCTCCACAGGTAGTATCAGAGGTAGAGCATGAGGTAGGTGGTCCTTCACATCAGTATGAGCGCCATGAGACTGCTACCATGCCAATATACATCACCTATCAGAAAGGTAGTAGACCTTTGTTTGCAGCAGCAAAGCGAGTGTTATCTCCACCCGGGGTGGAAGGGGCCTCGCTTCCGACATCAGCATCACAGGAGCAGGGCAGAGGTAAGGAGCTAGTGCATGATGAGGGGCCTTCAGGTGAGCCATCAGGTGAATGAGAGACAGAATTTGTTCTCCTTCAGGATGATGAGACAGATGCAGAACCTACAAATGCAGAGCTTGGAGAGATCATTCAGGAGCAGCAATCGGTGATTGAGAACTTATCCCTTGACTTGGAGAGGGCTAAGTGGAACATGAAATATCTGGAGTAGAGGAACAAACAACTTGAGGATCGGCTAGCTGAGATAGAGTTGCAACTGATCAAGGAAAACCAACAACACATCATGGCAGCACAAGACATACCTATGGAGCAAAGAGATGAGGACTGGGAGTATGTTTTAGAGAAAGTGAACATCCACTTGGAGCAGTGGTTAGATAAGGCTAACAGGGAAAAAGACATGCTGAGGTGCATGACTCACCACTACATGGCCCGAAACATGAGCTCCAAAGCAAGAATCAGGAGCCTAAAGGCGAAATTGAGCAAAGCAACAAAAGAGGCAAAAGAGGCAAAGGAGCAAGATCGGCTTCAAATCTTGGCTGAGGCTTCCTTGGCACAACATAGCACTTCATAGGGAACATCCAGCCCAAATTTCAAAAAATTTGGGGAAATTTTGGTCACTTGGTAATTTTTTGGGTAAAAAACAGGGATTTCCTCCCTGTGCGCCGCGCCACTGGCGCGACGCTAAAATTATAGGGCTCCAAATGAGGAATGGCTTGCATATTTGGATTCAGCATGGAAAATTACGACTACTGGTGTCCGGGCAAGAGATTTGGGAAAAATTTGGGTCTCCTAAAGGTCAAAAAACACCCAAAAATGGCCTCTCTGCCACTTTTTTGACACACAAAAAGCAGTCTTGGGAGAATGGATAGTTGGAGGGGAAAATGAGCACCAAATTTGAAAATTCCAGTTGGGTTAGAAAGTATACAGGACAGGCTTTCTAGAAAGCCCACTTTGGCACATTTTGGACACCTGCAAGTGCCCCAAAATAGGCCCCAAAGTAGCATGATGCACAGAGAAAATGGCGCGGCGCACAGAGGAAAAATTTGCCAATTTGCTTCTGGTTTGCGAAATTTCGGGTCGCGACTTCTCCAAGTGGGCCCGCTCATCTATACTTCGGTTTTTTGGCAGAAAAGGCGTCATTTAAAGAGTTTTTTCTCCAGATTGGCTTCTATCCAAGTGGCGAAGGAAGGCAAACGGTCACCCCAAGCCAAATGTCATGTTTGCAGCGCTGCACCTGTAGCTAATGGTTGGCTCTCCATCTCCATTTTGCAATGATTCGAGTATCTCCCCAACCCTTGGGCATTATATCTCTTCCTCACACATTCTATATATTGTATGCAAGTTATTTGCAAAGGGTTGGTTGGCTTGCAACTTCTGGGAGACTGTGGGAAAGAAACTTTGTTTCTTCACTGTGTATTTTTGACAGAGAATTAATGAAAGGCAGTGGCTCTGTTTCATGAAATTCTTGTGGTTGTGAGTGTAGAAAATGTGTCTCTTATGTTTTCATATGTATTTCGTTATGTTTCATAATTCCATTCATGTTCATTTCCAGTGAAATTTTCTGAGTGAGATTAGGTAGAATTCAATTTCATTGCTCTGCCTGTGGGAAAATTTCATGTTCAGTGTTTTCTTCTATTGAAAAGGATTCATGTAACTATGCCCTTTTCACTTTCATCAGCAATCTTTTCATGCCGCGGTACCTCAAACTAAATTGTTACATTTTCCACCTACCTTGCCTCACGGAATAATATGTGCCTTTGTATTAAATTCTCTGTTCTTTGCTGAGCGCCGGTCCCATAACATCATAGAAGCTTGTTCATTCATGAAAATTGTTTGCCGAATTCCTATTCACTTACTAGCTTAAGGTAAATATTTCATTGTAAGTCATCTCAGACCCTTTTCGATCATCTATTCCCTGAGCGTGACTCGGAGAGAGCCCTCTCCTGCTCTAGTAGGGCTAGCTACCAGACTGAGCGTGGTTTGTGGTTACCCTAATTTTTGCCTTCCTTCAGCCCGAGGCAGATTTAGGTGCTAACATGGTCCTCCTTGTAGTGCCAGATATGTTGATGGTGCTGGACCCACCAACATGTCAGGGGATCTCCCCAGAAAGAAGTCCCAAATAGACCTCAGACCGTTTGGTGTAGGAGTCCCAGTAGTTTGCCGTATGGTATCGCCTTGACCACGGTTGCGCACAGAGGCAAGTAAGATATCCCTATTGGTAGCAAGGGTGCGACATGCGCAACAAGCCAAGGAAGGTGCATGAATGGTTCTAACACATGGAAGGTGGAATGAGTGCGTCCCTTGGAAACCTCTGTAAACATGCATCTTGAAAGAGAACACACGAGAAAAAATGCATCACAAACTAGAAGGAAGGTGAACCAAAATCCAAAGTGATTGTTAAACCAACAACACATTCTAGTAAGATTCATACATACATATACAGAAAGAGTCTATACATACATGCGTAAGCAAATAGATACATATATCATTAGAGTAAACAAGTTAACTGAAACACAATAACAACATATGCATGAAACCTGTTGGCTCTATTATATTAAGAAGTGAAAGTTCCAATCATATAGTACAACTATGACACTCCAATAGTCCCAATAATGGAACGTTACAGCCACTGTCACCTACTCCTCCAAAGAGATGTACTAGCTCTGCACTATGGAGAAGCCAAGGCTCATTACAATACTCTCCAAGATTTCTCTGAGATACTCCTATCGGAAGCTTGGCTCACCAAAAGCCTCTACAATGAGTTATGAGGTACTATATATAGAAAAGGGTGAGGTGGACCTTGACATTCCTCTTTGTGACTGTTCTTCTACCCTCATGACTCTTCAACTACTCTATGACTGTTACATTCAACTATTGACACTTGAACTTCCACTTGACAAGATGTTACATACAATCTACACATGTACCCAAGTGAGACAAAATATGCTTGAGAAATCCATGCAAGACATCACTATGACTCAGACAACTGTGGGAAGACGAACTCTTCGACATCCTCATGATGGTCGACGGTGGCGAACTGATGCCAAGCTTGGTAGTCCATGATGGTGTCTGTGTACTCTGTGGTGAAATATTTCTTGAAACAAACTCTTGCTTCAATTGCATTCGGGTACATTTATTTGGATCCTCTGTCCAACTCGTATGATAAAATGTGCATCATTGTCTTGAGTGTAGCCAAGCCAACGACATACTGATGCATAGTGTCTGCACTGATTGCCAAGTTTGCACTGGTGGCTGTGCGCATCAACTCATCAAAGTACGTGTCTAGCTCTAGTCAGACTTGTCCCTTTGTATTTTCCTCGATGAGTGTCATAATAGATGGGTTTTCATGTGTGCACACAACAACATCCATGCTTCTGAACACCCGTGCATGGGAAGCTTGCAAACTAGTGATGAGCTGCGAGAGTTCTTCATAGTTCTATATCTGACTCCAGATGCATGCCTTCAACTCAACCACCCTGGGCTTGATCATCTTGGGCAACTGTAATGAGGCTCCCTTGTATCTCATTGTCCATGTTTGCAGGCGGTCGACAACAATATGCAAGTTGGAAAAGTTATGTGCTCTTCTAGCACAGCATTGCTGCCAAACATTGAGATGGACAACTGCCTTATGCATGGTATCAAATATGGAATACAACAACCGCATGATTGTCTCAAGGGATAATACTTCATCCATTATCACCTTCTTCAACTCTGCTCGAGCATATTCTGTAACCAGTTTTCCTCCCTTCTTGGCCATCTCTAACTCCTTAGCCATTTGTTCGTTCTCTGATATCAAGAAGTGAACACTTGAGCTAGTGGTTTCGGCATATGCTCTGGTAGCATTAGCCAATGCTACAGTATGCTTGCACACATCAGATACAATCACTCATTCCTCAAACTGTGTAGGAGATGTGTGGACACCCAGAGTAGACACTTTGCGAGATTGCACAACTCTATGCCACGACTTGTCGAATGATATGTTGTGTATCTCTTCTTCCGGATTATCTCTAGGGATCTCAATATCTCCTTGGTCACTTAGGATTTGCTCTGCTTCTAGATCTAGTTAAGTTGGTGGGTCGACCTATTGGTGGTAAGGTATGAGGTCGATGTCCTGTTCTAACTATGGTTGCTCCATCTCCATATCCATATGCTCAAGTAATCATTAAATCTCTTGAGTGAAGTCCTACTCTTGCAACTGCTCACCCTGTCTGCTTTGTGCCAGCTGCTCGGATGACTCTACCACCTGTATGGGTGCAGTTTCATCAATCTATGCATGTTGCACCCCCTGTAGTGTTTTTCCCTGCTGTGCTTCCTTCTCTTGTCTACACAACTCCTATTCCTTTTGGAGTTGCTCCTTCAAATCTTGCAACTCCTTCACTATTTCCTCCATCCTCTATTTTTCTCTCTACCTTTGCATGGTCCTCTTGTCATGCTGTTGCCTATTTACCTCTATTTCCAAAGCTACTTTATCAATAAGTGGGTCTGCTATGAATTTGTAGGTTTTGTCTGCTCTGTGCTATCAACAATCTTCCTCTTTCCTTTGTCGTGCTCCGTTATGTTTCCCTTTGCTGTTGGTGCTCTCCTAGATGTTGCTTCCCACTACTTTTCTAACCATTCCACAACGATGTCGACCGGTTCATTAGGCCTGGAGAAGCTGTGAAAATATATCCATGGGTCTTCCTCAACCTAATGACATGCCCTGTTGATCCATGGAAATTACAATTTCGCACAGTGATCGTTCACAAAGCAATGTGGGTTGTACGGATTGAAGCTTCTTGTGCGAAAAGTAAATTTCTTGAACTCTTCTATCTCAGTATCCACATGCTTGAGATTTAGTATCTCATACAACTAGATCCAAAATGGAAGAGTGGGCCAGAGTGCCTTCTTCTTCTGGTGCAGTATAGTTGACAATCCTTCCATGATGTGGTACGACACTTCTTGCATGACGAGCTTGTCTATGGAAAAATTTGGCAAAACATGCAAAGAATTCTCCATGCTGTACATCCATATGAAGTTGCCAAAATATGGGTGGCTATCGAGCTCCTGTTACATGTTCCTTCAGCATGTGAGCCAACATGTCAGGCCAGTTGCATGCTTTGTATTCACTGGTCAGTTGGTTGAATGCGATCACCCAACTTCGCGGGAAGGTCTCCGTGTTCTCTTCGTCATACAAGCGGCATGCAAAGATGACCAAGTAGTGATATGCCTTTCGTAGTATCTTCATCTTGTAAATCTGGTTGGGTGTCATCCTGAATTTGGCTGGCTCCTTCACCAAGTTCTTCAAGATATCCCTAGAGTTGGCATTGTTGCTGAGTATGATGAAGGGTGTCTCCATGGTGATCAATGGCTTCAGCAAGTGTTACATCTATTGATAGTCCCATGCCTTTAAAGTAGCAATCTTTGTCTCGTTGACACTAATCAATACCATCGTTTCCGGATCAGTGTGCGAGATGATCCAATGTATCATGTTCATGCATGGGAATGCAGGATACCCGCACGCAATCCGGTACAGGATGGACTTGTGAATGCTCACATAGAATTTTTGGTCTTCAAGATCTTCCTGAAATGTGCCTGAGAATGCATCATTGATCTCCTACCATTTCAACTTGATGTCTTCATCTACGATTAGCATGGTGTCTTTGTAAATCAGCAAAGTCATAGACACTCACTCAACTACTTCTCCAGTTGCACTTTTGTCAGTGTCCTTTGACCTTGATCTCTTGAAGGCCATTGATCCTAAACTGCTGAGGGATGGATGAACACCTGCTATATTTGGAGACATGCATTGCAAGAAATCTGTCAGCTAAAACCAATGCAAACTTGAGGACTGACATGCAACATAATAGGAGACTAATGGCAAGGATTACACAATTTTCACTATGAGGCCAGGAGACTGACTGCGGAAACTACAAAAAAGGAAGCCCATACTGTCGAGAGGATGGTTGACTGCTGGAATTGTGCAATGTACAATCCAGACTGGTCTGCTTGGTGCTGAGATTGTGTAATTTCATCTGGCAAGTCATGTAGGCCTAGGGACAACATTGTGCAATTTTTCTGGGCCAACACACATTGCCTCTCAAAATTACACAAAGAAATTTTGGAGGACACTATCTGGCTAGATTTGCGCATTTTCTAGGAGGAAGACAGAGCCTTCCCTCCGAGAATTGCACAATGCTATCCAGGCAAGGCAGAGTTTGGGCCAAGGTTGCCCAGACCCGATGACGAGTGATTGAAAGAATATGAATATGTGAATGCATGGCAAGGCTGAGTACAAGTAGGAGTGAATGATCATGCATGCAAACAATGAACACAATATTCAGAAAATGAAAAAACATGCATGTGTGAAACGAGTCATCGAATCGGCGACCATCTGTGCAAAAGAGTGTCATGCATGCAACAAAAGTGAGATGCAAATGAAAAGTAAAATGGTTCTTTGACAAGCTAACATGCATGCAAACGACAACAAACATTCACAGAAATCAAGCACATAGCACTCACACAAGCCAAAACACAAAAAGTGACAAAAATGTTGCAAAAGACAAGTAAAGCAGAATTACTCGGAAATAGATGTGCTGGATGTGTCAAAGACTCCTGGATGTGCTATGGGATGTCAGAGCTCCAAGATCGATGTGAAGATTGAGATCTAAAGCTTCGAATAAATACGTTTGAGGCTTATGATGCGCATGCCACAAATCTAAGAAAAGGCAACACTTGGAGGAAAGCTTCTAAAATGATCTTTACATGTAACCTCTAGCTGCTAAAAATAGAGTCCTAAAATCTAGGGATGTTATTTTCATGTTGCTTTTTTCTATTTCAGGAAAAATAAACCCATGCATGCAAGTCAATTTTGTTGGGTCCTGGGTGGAACTGATCAACCTAGTGGTACATGCAAACTTGCTTGACTGAGAGAGAATTTTTCACAATTTCAAGGAGGAGCTGGGCTTGCTGTCCTAGAGGGATTACACAATTTATGGGAGGAGAAGGTGGCTGTTTCCCACAATTGCATAATTTCTAGGCTAAGCTATAGTGTTGGGCTAGATTGTGCAATTTTCCCGAAGAAGGCTGTTTGACTGCATTGCGCAATTTATGGGCCCAGCAGGCTACTTAGTAGATTTGCATAATTTCTGGAGGGAAGGTTGTTTCCCCTCCAGAATTGCACAATTTTATGAGGGAGCTACTTAGCCAACAACTAGCTTAAGTCTGGAATGGTAGCCTGTGAGAGGAGTGAAGAAAACTATCATGCACAAGTTGGAAAGATACTAAAAAACCAATGAAGCCTATGTATTTGACAGTGCAAGACATGCTACAAATGTGGTTGGTAGGGAGGCTCCAAATAAAGCCAAGGAAAAATTTTAGAGGGTTGTTGTAGCTGCTACAACAAAATGGATTTTTTTTTTATCATCAGATTAGGATTGCACGTGAATATCAACTTAAGATCAAATTTTCTACAGAATGGGGCTCATATCAATATACACTAATGCCTTTTGGATTAAAGAATGCCCATGTTGTATTTTCTAGAGTAGTGGTTGCAAATTTTAAGAAATACATCCATAATTTTTTAGAAGTATACTTGGATGATTGGATAGTATTTGGATTGTTAATCAAGCATGTTGGAAGTTCAAGACTTTTGTTCGACACATGTAGAAAATATAAGATCTCTCTGAAGTTAAAGAAGTGCATATTTTATTTACCTTTTTTCATATTATTGGGACACATTGTGTGTAAGCAAGGACCAATGGTGGACCCTACTAAGATTGAATCTATCATTGTGAATTTTCATCCACCTAAGACAGTAAAGCAACTTCGCACTACATTGGGACATACGGGGCATTACAAGAAATTCATCAACGGGTATGCATAAATCACTGCGCCTATGGAAAAATTGTTGAAGAAGGATGTAACTTTTTAGTGGAATGAAGAATGCCATAAGAGCCTTGACATATTGAAAGAAAAATAGTTGTGCTTGTATTAGTGTTCCCTGATTGGAATAAGGAATTCCATTTCCATGTGGATGCCTCTTGTATAGCTTTGGAAGTAGTATTGGCACAACATGGTGCAGGAGAAATTGATCATCCTATAGATTTTGAAAGTAGAAAGTTATCTAACGCAGAAAAGAATTATACCACTACAGAATGGGAAGGACTAGCCATGGTGTATGCTTTGCATAAATTTAGAAACTATTTGCTAGGATCACACTTTAAAATGTTTACAAATCATTATGCACTAAAGTATTTGGTTAATAAGGTTGTCTTAGGAGGAAAGATTTGTAGATGGTTATTATTATTCCAGGAACATGACTTTTAAATCATTTTTAAACCAGGAAGACTAAATGCAGGACCTAATAATCTATCAAGATTGGAAATAGGGGAAGAAACAAACATCATAGAGGATAATCTGCCCAATGCGGAGTTATTTGCAATCAGAGTTGCAGCTGACCATTTTGTAGATATCATTTAGTTTTTGACCACAGGGATGGCTCCTTCAAAGTATAATACACAATAAAAGAAAGAATTAGTGGTTAAGGCAACTGATTTTTCATTAATATTAGGACATTTATATAAGATGGGACCAGGTGAGATACTGCACAGGTATGTTCCTGAACATGAAAGGAAAATTATTCTAACAGAATCTCATGGTGGCACAACTGGTGAACACTATGTAGGAAAAGATACTATGCAGAAGGTTTTGAGAGTAGGATTGTGGTGGACTACACTACATAAATATGCAAAGGAGTATTGCAGAGCATGTGATGTGTGTCAGAGAATAGGAAAACCTTTAAGAAGAGATGAGATTCCATTGGTACCATAAGTTACATTGCAGACCTTTGATAAATGGGCTATTGATTTTGTTGAATCCATCAATCCACCTAGAAAAAGGACTGTTGCGAGGTACATAATTGCACCAAATTATAACTTGACAATATGGGCCAAAGCACAACCAGTGAGGGACTGCAGCGCAAAGACTACTGCAAAGTTTATTTTTGATTATATATTGTCTAGATTTGGATATTCAAAGATTTTGATGAGTGACCAAGGTTCACACTTCATAAATAAGGCTATTTAAGCATTGATTGAGGATTTCCAAGTTTATCATCAAAAGGGTACCCCTTATCACCCTCAGGCCAATGGAACAATAGAAGCATTTAATAATATTTTTGAGAATGCACTGAATAAGGCATGCAATGTGAATAGAGATGTCTGGGACCTTAGAATCACATGTAAAAAGTTGATAGGTCATACACCATTCATGTTAGTTTATGGGAAAGAAGTTGTGCTTCCCCTAGAGCACATCATGCCTAGCTTGAGGATTACAACTTTTATAGATATGGAAGAACCCGACACAATGAAGGAAATAATGTCACAGTTGATTACTTTGGAGGAAGACAGATTAATAGCAGGATTTCATCAATAGGTACACAAAACAAGATAAAGGTTTGGCATGAAAAACATATTAAGGGGAACAAGTTCTAGGCAGGAGACCTTGTTCTCCTCTATGACAATAAGTTTGTAAAATTTCCAAGAAAATTCAAGATGCATTGGTTGGGCCCATATATTATAAAGCATATTATTGAGGGAGGAACAATTCAACTAACAATGTTAAATAGAGAATTGATCCAAGGAAGAGTAAATGGTAGCAGGTTGAAGCTATATAGGGACAAACCTGTCCCTACAACCTTGCTATAAGAAAGAAAGGAGAAAAGTCTTAGTGCCAATTGCAGTTGAAAGTGGGCATTGGATTATAAACTACACTGCAGATAGCTTCAATGTAGGAGGTTACTTCACTATAGTCTGGATTATGTCGAAGTACAAAAGAGCTATGATGTAAGAAGGGTTACTCACTACAATATGGGATTCATTGAAGTTCACTAGAAAAATATGACCATTAAATGGGAAAAGTTAATGTTAAAACAAGTAGAAATTTGCATTTATGAGGACATATTAACAAGATCTAAGGATAGATATGCAATTAATGAACACAATTTCAAAACAATCTGGATAAAATCTAAGCTAATGATGGGGTTAGATATTAAGAATTTCTATAAAAAGGTGTGTCCTTCTCAAATTTAGAACTTTGATGAATTGAGAGTACGAGTGTTAATAGTGAGAAGAAGTTGCAGAAATTCTCGCCGTCGTATGTCATCTGAGTGTTCTTGGGAAGATTTTTTTTATAATTTTCGAGAGAAGGGATTATCTAGAATCATGGAAGCTGGTACAATTGTAGCAACATCATTAAAAAAACAACGAAGATCTCCAAGGAAGAAATCAACCAAGGAAGAGAGAACAAAGAAGAAATAGGATAAGAAACCTGTCGAACCTCAACAACAACCTCAGAAAGTCAGAGATACTGAGGAGGAAGAAGAGCATGTAGAGAAAATGGAAATAGATGGCACACCATTTCAATCACTTCTACCACCATACATTCCATCAAGAAAATTGAATGCTAAACCAGTAAACGACTTGAGGGATGCAAAGTTTGGAAGCTTCACACCCCTATTTCTAGAGGGAGCACCATTTATGGGGGAATTACTTGGGAATATACCACAACTAAAGTTCATATGCTATGACTTCAATGACAGGAAGAAATACCCACAGTTCACACTAGATCTCTACTTGAAACAAGTAAACTACCTAGCGAGCGGT
Source organism: Pinus tabuliformis (assembly GCA_031772625.1). Lineage (NCBI taxonomy): Eukaryota > Viridiplantae > Streptophyta > Pinopsida > Pinales > Pinaceae > Pinus > Pinus tabuliformis. The sequence goes on from CM062805.1 coordinate 266,584,258, forward strand.
GTGACGAGGTTGGAGCCACAATAGCGGGCCAATGGATTGACCCAGTCAGGATTAATGAATATGCTAAAAGTGTCCTACTTTGACAGAAGTCCGGGGAGCATAGCTTGGGTGTGACAGTTGCTCATGATGGTGCATGATGAATGCTTATGGATGGGGAAGTGGATACCCATAAACCCAAAGTTTATCTGGAGGATCATGAGACTACCATACCAAGGGTGGAACCCAACAAAAGAGTTCATTAGAAAGGATCAAGACCGCTCCATAGACAAAAGTATGAAGAAAAAGTTCGGATTGAAAAAAAGGAAGTGTGAATATGACATCAATTTAATCAGTGACCAAGGGGTTTGCTTCACAGCACACATATTAGCTCAGAATATTATGAGAAAGTGTTAGGCTAATGAAGTCCATGCCTCAGTGATTTCATTAGCTACGTAGTGTGCCAAAAAGGTTCAATACAATTGGTTTGATTACCTGTGAAAGGAATTTTTGGATGATTGCCACGAAGTCCAGGAGAAAGGTACCACATTACATTATGCATGGTTAATTTTGATTATAGCAATGTTGGCATGGAGAGAACCAAAGTATTCATAGTTCCCCCCGGTAGCTTCAAATGTATGTGAAGTAGTGTGGTATGCCTCATTATGGTATACCACTCAACTGTTGTGAGCTATGGAGAATATGATGTTTTTGTGTGTTATACCATATGTATTTGCATATGATAGTGAACCAACACCCTTGCCTCTCATCGAGCCCATATGAACAATATAACACTGTTACGAAATTCAATGTTGATTTTCATAAAGCCTATATATAGACTCGTAGAGACGTAAAGAATAAATGAGATCCCCTGACATACTTAGTCACAGAAGATGATCTCCTTGTACTAGTACAAAAGTGGCCAACAAAATGGATGACTGCATAGGAGGCAGAGGCAAAGGCAAAAGATAGTGTGATAGAGGAAGACACCTCGCAACATGGTGAAGTGAGTGGAAAGTAAAAAGATAAGGATGAGTAGGAATTAGAGTGAGAGGAGAAACATGATGAGGCTCTCCAGGATCTCCTAAAGGAGATGAGAAGAATAAGGAGGTTGAAAAGATAGAAACAAAATAAACTGCTATAGAAAAGAGGAAAGCACAAGGCGAAGTTACCACGAAGATAAAAAAATAGAAGAAGGTAGATATGATGAAGAATATCATGCCAACGGTCCTTACCGAAGGGGACTTAGATCAAACTGGGGACAAGATACAGGAAGCAACAAAAAATCTTGGAGCAGGTTAGAAGATCACTACGATGCACTTCTGACTAGTGTCGAAGAGAAGATTGTAGAATTGAAGATACTGGCACAGAAAGTCAGACAACCAATGCAAATAGAGGAAACAATTGGAGTGGAAAGGAAGATAGAGCCTACACTGGTAGCAAGATTAGCATAGATGCCTGCAAGAGCCCAAGTGTTTGACTCACCAATATACAAGACTAGGCTAAGGAATGGAAGCATGTCAATATGAACATTGTAGCAGTTCCATTGCAAATATTACACAAGTTGCACTTGGAAATTATAAAAGATCTAAGGCTGTGCAAACAACACACCTCACAGCTAAATATTCACGTGGAAAAAGATTGAGTTGTTCTTTGGAAGAATCTCGAGAAGGTGATCCAAGAAAGGGATCAAGTAGCACAATAGCACCAGAATATCAAGGAGGTAGTGGAAGCAACATGTAAAGAGATTCCAGACCTTGATGTACATGAAGAAGAATCAGTGGAGGACAAGGTCGTGAAGATCAACCATGTAGTGAAAGGATACAAGAAGAATATTACATATGTGTAGTTTAAGTATGAAATGTAGATTAGTGAGTTGAAAATGAAGCTGCAGCCAACTACGCTGGAGGAAGTAAGAGAGAAGAGGGAGATTAACCCGAAGCCTGCAATGGCCATCATCTCTGCAGTAGTTGCAGACTATGGAAATCTGTTAGACAAGAGTTTACAGATTTGGACTTCGCTACATGAAGATCCAAATGTGCAAAAATTATAGGAAGTGATTCAGTAGAAGCAACAGTAGTGAGAAGAGATTTAGGCATTTGCAAAGACCTTACCAATCTCGCAGAAGCTCACCAAGATCAATGAGGGAAATTCCCTATAGGAAAAGATAGAAGAATTGAAGAAGTAAGAGAAGGTTTTCGTGGAGAGAACTCAACCATGGCAGGATGAGGCTCTTTAGCTATCCCAGATAGTCGATGAGAAGCTTCAAGGGCTTTGACAGAGGGAGACAATGATGATTCATAAAGCTAAAGAACATGTCACAGAAGAACTATTAGAGGAGGTGCACAATGAAGAAAATAAGGTCGCAAAAATTTTGTAACAGTTCAACATCGCATAAAAAAAAAATCACAGTAAAAATCAAAGGCAAATTAGCTGAGTGACTTGGGATGAGTCACATGTGAGTGTTGAGGGCCTGTTGGTCACAACCCAACTTGGCCTAGTTTTGGTAAAGACTCCACATTTTGAGGAGAGGAGTGTGCAATGAAGTGACAAGTGGATTGCGCAGTGAAGCAGTTGGAATATATCGCATGATATAAGGACGTCAGAGTGGGTCGAAGCCCCTCTGTTTTGTAAAAAGCATATAATGTTGCAAAATATGAATGGTTTTCAGACCATTGTAGATTGTTTTAGGGAATCCAAACCATGGTATTTTGATTATATATCCCTCGTTGTAATAGTATATATAGGGATCGATAATAAAATAATAGAGGCATGACATATTGAATTGAATGGTTTCATCTTTATGTTTTGTGGTTTGGGCAAGAAGGTGAGGCTCTACAACTGAGTGTGTAGAGGCCCGAGTGTGTAGTTGAGTGCGGGACAACTTGCATCTTAGTGCGCAGGTCAAGAAATGTTTGTTGTACATGAATTATTATTATAAGCAACAGTTCTTGTGGATGTAGTCCCACATTGGGATGAACCACGGTAAAAGTGGTGTCTTCATGTGTATATTTGCTTGTTATCTATTGTAGAGTATCAGTTTATTACAATTTCATTTTATTATAGTGCAAGGATGATTATGGATTTATATTATATGTTTAAGTGATTAAATGAATGCGATGAAGTGATTTAGGGTAAGAAAACAGAATAATACATCTCCACATCCCTCAAGGTTGCAAAAACCTGGTTCTGCATCCTTCCATAGTCACTGCAGGTGAGGCTACGATATGCTTGCAAGTCATTTCGAAGGGCCAATGATTTAGGGTTTTGTTAGTGCACAATATAGATCGAACCTGGGTCAACCCAAATCATAACCAACAATTTTATTTCTTTATCATTGTTAAAAATCTTCATTAATGTATTGTAGTTACTGATTTATTGATTTGTAGAATAGTTTATCTTTTTACTTGTGTAACAACATACATCCTAGATTGATCCATTTATTAGTGTGTTCTATTTATTATTTTGTTGCTACAATTGTTGGGTTTCGTTAGATTCACTATTGAGTGCCTATTATAGTGTGATTGCACATATTAATGAAGTGATGATTGCAGTGAGTTTCTCGATTCAAGGAGTTTTTGGTTGAATGGTTTCTACAATTCTTTCCAAGAGTGTTGTTTCCTTTTCTGCAAGAGCGATGTTGAGTGATTGAGTGATTTTATTATGTAAGAGTGCCTTCATTTCAAAATTATGTGCACAACACTTTTGATGTTGAAGTATGATAGTGATGATTTTGGTATTTCAAGAGTGAGTAGCTACAACGACTTTATTTTTATTGTGTGTCATGCTCACAAAAATTTTGGCATTAGACAATGTTAGTTAGCATTGCTACCTGCACATACTTTTTGTAATATCTTGAAATGAAAAGACTTACCTTAGTTGATAATTTATGTATGAGTGTAATTAATTGATCCTAATTAAAATATTATTAATTCTCACAACATGCTGCATCCTTGATTCACCACTTTAAAGTTAAAAGAGGTGAAATTTAAAGGTTGAAATTAATATTAAATGCATCATTGATACTAAGAATTTGGCATGCTTAATTTTCTCACACACATTATTACCGCATCGTGACAAAGAAATAACATTTGCACTACATTTGTACTCTTAATTTAGTAATGAATCTCAAACGGTAAATTGGTTTTAAAAAATTTCTATCCTCAAAACAATAAACTGCAATCTTAAGCATCCAATAGCAGAAAAGCCATTGTTTTCATGCAAAGAATAACCAGTGGAAAGTGTTCCAAGTTTAGTAAGTTGATTTTAAAAAGGTTGGCCCTAGTAAGTCTATTTATTTATGTGTTGGTTTTACTTTATGGTCATTTATTTTCCACATTAATTACTTCCTCTCATTTGATGCAAGAATTAGAAAGGACACCATGCCTAAAGCTACTTCTACGAAAGGTGAAACTTCCAAACGAGAACAGTCTTAAGTAGTAGCCACAAATGAGATAAATGACCCCAATACATTAATCCTCCTAGAAAAATCTTTGACTTATGGAGATATGCATCCTCTATATCAGTCTTTGATCTACTAAATGCTTTAGAGAACCAAGCATTCAAAAATTAGAGAAGTAGTCAAAGTTGTCAACTCACAAGGAGAGTCTAAGGACAAGATAACTTTAGAATGTGAGATGGATGATGATGCTTACAAATTTTTTAAGAGGTGAGGTATTCACTTTATAGTTTCCGAACTGGTTGTTCTTCTATATCAAAAAATGGTCAAGTGGATTCTCGAGCATGCCAAAACTGGAACATGCACCATTTCCAGTGATGATGAGGTCGAGTTGGGATGCTATAGACCCCGTGAAATCTCAAGGATATATAAGATTTACTAGTTGGAGAAAAAAATGGATAGGTATTGATCTATAAATTTCCATGGATATTCCATTGGACAGTTCATCACAACATATCTGATAAAATTATGCTTAAAAATCCAAAAAACAACATGTTTACAATTTTATTTCTTTTTAGCTTTATAGATTTGAAGATTACTATTAATAGTGTATGCATGCAAATTAAAATTATGTAGAAAAAAGATGAAAGTGAAATAAAATATCTCACACACATTTGACACAAGATATAGCCTAGGAAACTCCTTTGGGAGAAAAACCCAACTAGAAGTTGAGGCTGCTCTACTATATTTCTCTGAATAGAAAATGCCTGTGAGTACAAAGAAGTATGGCTTATGGCCCATGGGATACTAAAATGCACAAATCCTCTCTGTGTGCTCTATCTCCTATCCATATCAACTATTTTTTTCCCAACTATGGAACAAATGCATTGGAAGGAATGGAAACTCTTTTCCTCCTAGTGACCCAGTTGTAACACAACTAGATATCCTATTAGTGATTAGGATTGACTACCTCAACTCTAAACTAGAGTTACAATATAGATTATTCTAGAGCCTTCTTCATCATAATCACATGGATATCCTATTTTCCATGAATAATGGGGTTTAACATGGCATCGTCTCAAATTATGGTGGTGAAAACAGGAAGTTCAACTTCTGAGTGGCATAAATTTCACATACAGACTCTGATTGACACAATTCCTACGATGTTTGAAAGGTATTTGTGTGTAAAATAGGAAAACAGGTGCTACACTAAAGTAGAAAATTTTTACCCCCCAAAAACATCGTTTGATGCTTCAAAATTTTCTTGGAAGGTTTCAGACCCTACTTTGCTAAACTAGGTCCTGTTCGTAAAAAGGGTCCTGTGAGTTGATTCCTCCACTTTTGCCACATTGAAAGCATTGAGATGGATGACAAAAAATATACTGATCCAATCTAGATCAGGTATCCCTAGATTCTAATACCCTAGGGAATCCATCACTTGAATATGTACTATAGGAATGGTGGGGTTATTAGGATCCATTCACTAAGAAGGATGCAAGGGTTTACCCTACTATGTTATTTCTCCTACATTATATAATTTTATGTATCTTTTCAAGCAACTCTATAGAGAGAAATATGTTGTAACAACCCTGGTGAAAGTTTCATGTAATAAAAGTTAATAACAATAACCACGGATGAATGGGACACTTATTCCAAGCTGAATGTTAGGCAAGACATCCTAGGGGGTGTTCATTTGGTTATTTATGGCTAAGGAAATTGGCAAAGGCAATTGGCTAAGGCTCTGGAAAGCCAAAATGGCATTTTTGGCACAATTATTTATCAAAATAATGGAAATTAGGAGAAAAGGGAGGTGAAAGGTCACAAGTTGCATGTGAGGAGGAAAATTAAGGAAACTAATGGAACATGAAGAAAATAAAGGCCTTATTCATAAAAAGGCTTCTAAGATTAGTTGGTAACCTTTTGTCAATTTAGCTTTGGATATCTTTCATTATTATCTCTCTCTATCTAATACTCTTAGACACTTAGAGTTTTCTTGGAGCACTTTGGCATTGGAGAAAGAAAGGAAAAGAAGGCAAGAGGAAGCAAAGATCAAGCAGGGAAAGGCAATATCAAGCAACTAGAACATGTTTCATTGTAGGTATCAGTTTACATGTGTATTTTTCTTGCTATATTTGGCATGCATGGGATTTCGTGTGTTTCTTTTCTACCACGGCATGGGTTTTTCTAGGTGTGACAGTATATTTAGCCTAGCCTTTCCATTTATTGATAGCTTTGATGAGATGGGTTCTCTTATTCAGTTTATGTGGCATGACCAGATTGGATTCGAAGTTGAGTGGGGTCAATCTACAAATTGACAAACACATGGTTGTAGTGGTCCTTCAACCAGAATTAGGATGCATGAAGCCATTGGCCTAGTAACCCCTGAACCAGCCTCTAGGTTGCAGTAAAGCCAGATTGTGTGCCTCAGTGGGCCTAGGTATCCTTTCCTATGAATGACAGGATATACGTTAAAGCCAAGAGGTGGATTTTTTCTCAGTTGGGCCTAGTGATTCTAGGATGCACAGTAATTCCTGGAGAGTATGTCTCGATGTAGGGCCTAGTAATCCCTGGATTGGACTGTGGATACATAGTAAAGCCTGAGAGACTAGGAGGCACTCAAATTCCTCATGGTCTAGGTGGAGAACTCCGGTGAAATCCACATTGATTGGTGTTTTTGATCTGTTCTACGAGTCCCACATTCATGCTTGGAATATGGCATGGGGGTGATTGGCTGAAGAGAGACTTGGCTCAACCAATCTATGGTTGGGTGGAACCTGGTAGTCCCATCACCAGTTGGTTCATTGCATTGATTAATGAGAAATTGATTCCATTAATTTTCATGAGTAAATGTACTAGTGTATATTTGTATTTTTATGGCTGATATGCTTATTGTATTTTTGTTCCTATTATGCTAGTTATATGTACATTTTATGACATCAAATATGTTTGGCTCTCGACATTTTTTTACTTGCATTTGAATGGATATTGTATCTATGGCCTAATAAGTGATAAGGCAACAAAAGACATGAGGAAAAAATGGTTCATGGCGATTCTCAGATAAGTATGAGATCCATACACTTAATTCTATTGTTTACACCTGTAGGTTACATGTTGACAATATGTTTGATGAAATGCCTGCCATGGCTAGTAGGGGTTTGGTGAAGGTCTTGATCAACTATTTACTTTTGCAATATTGTTTTCCTATATTTTACTTGATTCTGAGCTTTCATTCCATTCTAGGCAGTGGCCTGGGCTCTAGGCCTGTAAAGGTGGCTTAATTCTGGAGGTCATTGGAAGAGAACTGACAATTTTAGTCCACATTTTCTAGAAGGGAGGCCTATGAGAGTGACTTTAGGTCTTTTTCGCTGTTTTTCCCATAGCATGAGAGCAACTATGGCCTAAGAGACCCAGAACAATAGTAGGACCCAAGGATAGGTTGTCTGAGTGGATGACTTGTCTTCTAAGGGTTCTATTGATGATGTTGAATGATTTTGTGTGATGTTCCATCTTTTCCACTTCCTTAAAGTCACATAGGAGGTCAAGTATGATCATAATAGCCTCTCATCTCATGTTTACTCTAGTTGGCATGGTTACTTGGGTGAATGTGGAAGGAGGTTGTTATAGAGTGGTATCAGAGCATGGTTCAACTCTCGGACTGGGTGGTTTGAATGTGTTGGTCATGCATGCATGTCAGTTTCATGTGTGACTCTTACACTTATATACTTTTTTCAATTTCTTGATGTTGGATTAGGGTCATAGTATGGTTATCATGGAGAATTTGATGTTGAATTTGTGTAGAGGATTTGACATCAGTATGTGACTCACTGCATATGGATTATATGTCACTTACATGTTGATTTTATGTCGCCTACTTACATCCTTGTATGTTAGGTTACAATTTGAATATTTTGATTACATGCATCAGTCTTGTATGTTGATTGCAAGAATTGATCGATTATGCTCGACTACATGTGTTTATGCATTTTTGTAGTTGGCTAGGAATTACTTATGCATATTGTTAGTTGCATGTAGCAATGTGTATAATGGAGTAATGGTTGTTGTCATGAATGAGGT